>OX383302.1:23608767-24943486 GCA_947523025.1 Dryobota labecula | reverse complement strand
CTAACCTAACCTAACCTAACCTAACCTAACCTAACCTAACCTAACCTAACCTAACCTAACCTAACCTAACCTAACCTAACCTAACCTAACCTAACCTAACCTAACTAACCTAACCTAACCTAACCTAACCTAACCTACCTAACCTAACCTAACCTAACCTAACCTAACCTAACCTAACCTAACCTAACCTAACCTAACCTAACCTAACCTAACCTAACCTAACCTAACCTAACCTAACCTAACCTAACCTAACCTAACCTAACCTAACCTAACCTAACCTAACCTAACCTAACCTAACCTAACCTAACCTAACCTAACCTAACCTAACCTAACCTAACCTAACCTAACCTAACCTAACCTAACCTAACCTAACCTAACCTAACCTAACCTAACCTAACCTAACCTAACCTAACCTAACCTAACCTAACCTAACCTAACCTAACCTAACCTAACCTAACCTAACCTAACCTAACCTAACCTAACCTAACCTAACCTAACCTAACCTAACCTAACCTAACCTAACCTAACCTAACCTAACCTAACCTAACCTAACCTAACCTAACCTAACCTAACCTAACCTAACCTAACCTAACCTAACCTAACCTAACCTAACCTAACCTAACCTAACCTAACCTAACCTAACCTAACCTAACCTAACCTAACCTAACCTAACCTAACCTAACCTAACCTAACCTAACCTAACCTAACCTAACCTAACCTAACCTAACCTAACCTAACCTAACCTAACCTAACCTAACCTAACCTAACCTAACCTAACCTAACCTAACCTAACCTAACCTAACCTAACCTAACCTAACCTAACCTAACCTAACCTAACCTAACCTAACCTAACCTAACCTAACCTAACCTAACCTAACCTAACCTAACCTAACCTAACCTAACCTAACCTAACCTAACCTAACCTAACCTAACCTAACCTAACCTAACCTAACCTAACCTAACCTAACCTAACCTAACCTAACCTAACCTAACCTAACCTAACCTAACCTAACCTAACCTAACCTAACCTAACCTAACCTAACCTAACCTAACCTAACCTAACCTAACCTAACCTAACCTAACCTAACCTAACCTAACCTAACCTAACCTAACCTAACCTAACCTAACCTAACCTAACCTAACCTAACCTAACCTAACCTAACCTAACCTAACCTAACCTAACCTAACCTAACCTAACCTAACCTAACCTAACCTAACCTAACCTAACCTAACCTAACCTAACCTAACCTAACCTAACCTAACCTAACCTAACCTAACCTAACCTAACCTAACCTAACCTAACCTAACCTAACCTAACCTAACCTAACCTAACCTAACCTAACCTAACCTAACCTAACCTAACCTAACCTAACCTAACCTAACCTAACCTAACCTAACCTAACCTAACCTAACCTAACCTAACCTAACCTAACCTAACCTAACCTAACCTAACCTAACCTAACCTAACCTAACCTAACCTAACCTAACCTAACCTAACCTAACCTAACCTAACCTAACCTAACCTAACCTAACCTAACCTAACCTAACCTAACCTAACCTAACCTAACCTAACCTAACCTAACCTAACCTAACCTAACCTAACCTAACCTAACCTAACCTAACCTAACCTAACCTAACCTAACCTAACCTAACCTAACCTAACCTAACCTAACCTAACCTAACCTAACCTAACCTAACCTAACCTAACCTAACCTAACCTAACCTAACCTAACCTAACCTAACCTAACCTAACCTAACCTAACCTAACCTAACCTAACCTAACCTAACCTAACCTAACCTAACCTAACCTAACCTAACCTAACCTAACCTAACCTAACCTAACCTAACCTAACCTAACCTAACCTAACCTAACCTAACCTAACCTAACCTAACCTAACCTAACCTAACCTAACCTAACCTAACCTAACCTAACCTAACCTAACCTAACCTAACCTAACCTAACCTAACCTAACCTAACCTAACCTAACCTAACCTAACCTAACCTAACCTAACCTAACCTAACCTAACCTAACCTAACCTAACCTAACCTAACCTAACCTAACCTAACCTAACCTAACCTAACCTAACCTAACCTAACCTAACCTAACCTAACCTAACCTAACCTAACCTAACCTAACCTAACCTAACCTAACCTAACCTAACCTAACCTAACCTAACCTAACCTAACCTAACCTAACCTAACCTAACCTAACCTAACCTAACCTAACCTAACCTAACCTAACCTAACCTAACCTAACCTAACCTAACCTAACCTAACCTAACCTAACCTAACCTAACCTAACCTAACCTAACCTAACCTAACCTAACCTAACCTAACCTAACCTAACCTAACCTAACCTAACCTAACCTAACCTAACCTAACCTAACCTAACCTAACCTAACCTAACCTAACCTAACCTAACCTAACCTAACCTAACCTAACCTAACCTAACCTAACCTAACCTAACCTAACCTAACCTAACCTAACCTAACCTAACCTAACCTAACCTAACCTAACCTAACCTAACCTAACCTAACCTAACCTAACCTAACCTAACCTAACCTAACCTAACCTAACCTAACCTAACCTAACCTAACCTAACCTAACCTAACCTAACCTAACCTAACCTAACCTAACCTAACCTAACCTAACCTAACCTAACCTAACCTAACCTAACCTAACCTAACCTAACCTAACCTAACCTAACCTAACCTAACCTAACCTAACCTAACCTAACCTAACCTAACCTAACCTAACCTAACCTAACCTAACCTAACCTAACCTAACCTAACCTAACCTAACCTAACCTAACCTAACCTAACCTAACCTAACCTAACCTAACCTAACCTAACCTAACCTAACCTAACCTAACCTAACCTAACCTAACCTAACCTAACCTAACCTAACCTAACCTAACCTAACCTAACCTAACCTAACCTAACCTAACCTAACCTAACCTAACCTAACCTAACCTAACCTAACCTAACCTAACCTAACCTAACCTAACCTAACCTAACCTAACCTAACCTAACCTAACCTAACCTAACCTAACCTAACCTAACCTAACCTAACCTAACCTAACCTAACCTAACCTAACCTAACCTAACCTAACCTAACCTAACCTAACCTAACCTAACCTAACCTAACCTAACCTAACCTAACCTAACCTAACCTAACCTAACCTAACCTAACCTAACCTAACCTAACCTAACCTAACCTAACCTAACCTAACCTAACCTAACCTAACCTAACCTAACCTAACCTAACCTAACCTAACCTAACCTAACCTAACCTAACCTAACCTAACCTAACCTAACCTAACCTAACCTAACCTAACCTAACCTAACCTAACCTAACCTAACCTAACCTAACCTAACCTAACCTAACCTAACCTAACCTAACCTAACCTAACCTAACCTAACCTAACCTAACCTAACCTAACCTAACCTAACCTAACCTAACCTAACCTAACCTAACCTAACCTAACCTAACCTAACCTAACCTAACCTAACCTAACCTAACCTAACCTAACCTAACCTAACCTAACCTAACCTAACCTAACCTAACCTAACCTAACCTAACCTAACCTAACCTAACCTAACCTAACCTAACCTAACCTAACCTAACCTAACCTAACCTAACCTAACCTAACCTAACCTAACCTAACCTAACCTAACCTAACCTAACCTAACCTAACCTAACCTAACCTAACCTAACCTAACCTAACCTAACCTAACCTAACCTAACCTAACCTAACCTAACCTAACCTAACCTAACCTAACCTAACCTAACCTAACCTAACCTAACCTAACCTAACCTAACCTAACCTAACCTAACCTAACCTAACCTAACCTAACCTAACCTAACCTAACCTAACCTAACCTAACCTAACCTAACCTAACCTAACCTAACCTAACCTAACCTAACCTAACCTAACCTAACCTAACCTAACCTAACCTAACCTAACCTAACCTAACCTAACCTAACCTAACCTAACCTAACCTAACCTAACCTAACCTAACCTAACCTAACCTAACCTAACCTAACCTAACCTAACCTAACCTAACCTAACCTAACCTAACCTAACCTAACCTAACCTAACCTAACCTAACCTAACCTAACCTAACCTAACCTAACCTAACCTAACCTAACCTAACCTAACCTAACCTAACCTAACCTAACCTAACCTAACCTAACCTAACCTAACCTAACCTAACCTAACCTAACCTAACCTAACCTAACCTAACCTAACCTAACCTAACCTAACCTAACCTAACCTAACCTAACCTAACCTAACCTAACCTAACCTAACCTAACCTAACCTAACCTAACCTAACCTAACCTAACCTAACCTAACCTAACCTAACCTAACCTAACCTAACCTAACCTAACCTAACCTAACCTAACCTAACCTAACCTAACCTAACCTAACCTAACCTAACCTAACCTAACCTAACCTAACCTAACCTAACCTAACCTAACCTAACCTAACCTAACCTAACCTAACCTAACCTAACCTAACCTAACCTAACCTAACCTAACCTAACCTAACCTAACCTAACCTAACCTAACCTAACCTAACCTAACCTAACCTAACCTAACCTAACCTAACCTAACCTAACCTAACCTAACCTAACCTAACCTAACCTAACCTAACCTAACCTAACCTAACCTAACCTAACCTAACCTAACCTAACCTAACCTAACCTAACCTAACCTAACCTAACCTAACCTAACCTAACCTAACCTAACCTAACCTAACCTAACCTAACCTAACCTAACCTAACCTAACCTAACCTAACCTAACCTAACCTAACCTAACCTAACCTAACCTAACCTAACCTAACCTAACCTAACCTAACCTAACCTAACCTAACCTAACCTAACCTAACCTAACCTAACCTAACCTAACCTAACCTAACCTAACCTAACCTAACCTAACCTAACCTAACCTAACCTAACCTAACCTAACCTAACCTAACCTAACCTAACCTAACCTAACCTAACCTAACCTAACCTAACCTAACCTAACCTAACCTAACCTAACCTAACCTAACCTAACCTAACCTAACCTAACCTAACCTAACCTAACCTAACCTAACCTAACCTAACCTAACCTAACCTAACCTAACCTAACCTAACCTAACCTAACCTAACCTAACCTAACCTAACCTAACCTAACCTAACCTAACCTAACCTAACCTAACCTAACCTGAGCGAACCTAACCTGAGCGAACCTAACCTGAGCGAACCTAACCTGAGCGAACCTAACCTGAGCGAACCTAACCTGAGCGAACCTAACCTGAGCGAACCTAACCTGAGCGAACCTAACCTGAGCGAACCTAACCTGAGCGAACCTAACCTGAGCGAACCTAACCTGAGCGAACCTAACCTGAGCGAACCTAACCTGAGCGAACCTAACCTGAGCATTCTTTCCGGATGTGACGACGGCATACGGAGTGATTCGCAAGTTCGAACCGACATGCCTGAGCACCCAATTGTTGACCGGCCATGGGGGTTTCTCGGAATACTTATGCCGATTTAAATGTAAGGAGAGTCCTTCATGCATCTGCGACCCCAATGAAAAAGAAACCGTACCCCACATTATTTTGGAATGCCCAGTGTTTGGGTGTGAAAGATTCATGATTGAACAACTACTGGATATAAAACTAACAATAGAGAATGTAAAATTAATAATGATAGATAAGGGAAGAATAGATTTCATGAACTACTGCTTAAAAATAATAGAAACAGTCGTAAAGAGAAATAAGTAAAAATAAGTATGATTGCCATATATTATGGAATATATCGTACATCATACACTTAAATTGATTAAGTTATATTTATAATTAAAAAGTAGAAATAAGCATAGTTTGAGATAGAAAATAAGAACTTAGATGAAAAACTAGTTATGTAAGAAAATTGTGCAAAAATTTATACAGGGCATGAACAATATTCTGGAAAATGTGGGTATTGTAAAACCCGAAATATAGTTATAACACTAGACATAAGTATATTTAAGATGTAAACTGTAAACACTAAATGTAATAATAAACTAGATATGTAAGAAAGAAATCTGCTAAATGTATACTGGTCATTAATTTAATAAAGATAAATTGTGTATGGTGTAAACCCGAAACCCAAAAATAAGTTGTCACAAAAGATTAGAGAGATTAGATACATAGCTTAGTCCGGAATCCCACCGGGTAAACAGCAAGAGAGAGATAGAAAGAAAGAAAGACAAAGTATGCGGAATAAAAGTGCGAGAGGAATAATTGATAGAACTGGAATGAAAGAGTAGTATTAGATAAAATAGGCTTTGACGTTGTGTCAGAGGAAGTAGAGAAAAAAAAAAAAAAAAAAAAAAAAAAAACCTAACCTGAGCGAACCTAACCTGAGCTTAGAGTATTGTTGTGTTAGAATAGCTTTGATAGTAAATAATAGAAATAAGATAGCATAAGCAAACTAGGATACTTACATATATAATAATCTATATAGTTTAAGTACCTAATACAATAAGATGTAAAAAAAAAAAAAAAAAAAAATATTAAGCCAAAAATAATTAAAACATGTTATTATAAGGAAATAAAAGTAAGGTATAGTTTCATGTATTATTAAGTTTAGCGAAATAAGAATGTATTGTCTGTCGAGTTGAAGATCGTGCAAAAAAAAAAAAAAGACATTGAATGGAAGAACTCATGCTGAAAACGGCTTTGATCATGTCAGAGGTATACTGTAAGGCAGTTGTGTGGTTTTAGCCGGTAAGAGTCCGGCACTGCCCAGACTAGTTCGTTCGTGAAGTAGTCTGGGCATCCATGAGGATTTCCCACTCCTGCCAACAAAAAAAAAAAAAAAAAAAAAAAAAAAACCTAACCTGAGCGAACCTAACCTGACACAGATCTTGACGTGTCACGGTGGGTTCTCCGAATACCTGCACCGTTTCAAGTGTATGGAGAACCCATGGTGTACCTGTGAGCCGGACCAGGTGGAGTCGATCGCACATATCCTGACAGAATGCCCAGTTTTTGGAAAAGAAAGGTATGAAGCCGAGCAAAGAATACAGACAAGTTTAGGCGTAAACAACATAAATAAAATAATGTCTGAAACTAAATTGAGACAAATCCTTTTAGAATACTGTGTTACAGTTGCCGCAAAAGTCATCCAGCGTAATAAGAAAACCTAAAAATCTATGCTTTTCCAAATATAGACATTTCCCAAAAAGAAAAGATATTTAGAAAGCATAGATTCCCGTAAAACAGAAATAAATAAATAAATATATAGCCAAAAATAAACAAACATAAATAAGCATAAATTTAGATTAAACTTTTAAAGGTTAAGCATTAGGTGTAAAATATAACAGCAGTAAAATTATGACAAAGCATAGAATATATAAATAGATATTAAAAATCGAAATAAAAACGTAAATTCTGGAAACTTCATAAAACATAGATTTAAAATCAAAACTAAACTAGATACAACATATTCAAATACAGTTAAATAAAAATTTAAAACAGAACACAAATTAAAATAAAAGTTTTAAATGGTCTCTGACTATGTCAGGGGGACACTTGCAAAGGCAGGAGTGTGGTTTTAGCCGGTAAGAGTCCGGCACTGCCCAGACTCCATGAGGCGTCCATGAGGATGCATTACAACTAGAACTGGTTGGCATACAGGCCATCACTTCTGTACAGTAAAAACGGGTGAAGGTATTCTGCGATCGCCAATTACCTCTAGAGAGTATTTCGTCTAAGGAATAGTTATTAACCCAGTTCCTAGAGGCTACAGCAGACCTTAGACTGCCCGGCGAAGCATTTACACCTGCTTCTAACAACAGAGATTTGACCCACCCCGCTATGACTGTACGAGAAGCGACCCTAGATTTTCCTCTAAAATTAAGAAACAGATTATTAATACATCCTGACTGGCGTTTATCTTTTAGTATAGCTATAGTTCGTTTCACCCAAAGTATAGGGTCTAAATTCTCGTTAGTAGGATTAGGAGATAGTCTCCAACCAGACTGTCTATAATCAGCAGTATCAGTTTTGGATCCAAATTTTGGCCATAGAATTAGATAATCATTATTTTCTGACAGGTGTTTTGAATCTACAGCTAGTAAAGTTAGATCGTGAACTCTTCTGCCGGAACAAAGGAGTAATAAAGCTGCCGTATGTCTACAAGTAGCAAATACATTATTCGCGTTTACAGAATAGCTTCCCATATATTCTGCTAGTTTGTCAACGTTCCAGACTACAGATTTTTGAGCTACTGGGTTTTTTAAAGCAATGGACTTTAGTATATGAGTAACTAAAACGTGGGAACTTAATTTAGCAGATTCGTCAGGGTTACTTAGCGTGCAAACCACTGATTTGTGTAATAAAATAGTTTTATAAGCTAAAATCTGCAAGGAAACGAGCCAAAACTTGACCTGTTGGTTGGAAGGGGTTGAATTTATGCTTTTTTGTCCATGTGAGCCACCTATTCCATGCTACTTGATAAGTCTTTTTGGTTGATGACCGCCAAGAGGATTTTAAGAGCTGTAACTGAGCTTCAGTCCATTCAGCTAAGGTCTGGGACCACCCCCACATTTCCATACTTCTAACGTCATTTCCCGGACTCTTGGGGGTGGGAGGCCTGTCACCGTATCTATCAGCTGTGAATGTAGTTTCCGGATTGTGAATGGAGGAGCTAACGCACGGGCTTTTAGGTCTGCTCTCCAAAATACTCTCTCCCACCTCGGGACTACTATTAGAAAGACGCCCGACGCAGAGTTGAGGTTAGCTAGTACCTTGGGCACTAGGTAAGGTGGAGGAAACACCCAAGCTAGTGGGTAAGTCCAGTTTTGGGAGAACGCATCGTGGTACATTGCTTGAATGTCGTTCTGATCCAGTGATACATCATTCATCACGACTTTTGCTCGTTCTGACGCAAATAAATCTATCACTGGAACTCCGAGCTTTTTGAAAATCTTCTCCGTACACTGGGGTAAGATATGCCACTCCGGAGGGAGCCGATGACGAGAAAGATGGTCTGCGTGACAGTTGTATTTTCCTGGAATATGCTGGATTTTCATGTTGATTTGGTACTGGTCTAGCATTTGAAAAATCTCTTTCGTGAGTTTTAGCAATGAAGGAGATCTGGTCCCCCCTTCGTTCCTCAAAAAGGCTACAACAGTGCTGTTGTCGCACTGAACTAGAACTGTAGACTTTAACATGGTCGGGCCTCGCTCTTGTATGGCTTTTAGTATTGCGAGCATCTCCTTTTGATTGCAATGGAGCTGTTGCTCTTGATCTGTCCACGGTCCCGACAGTGCGTATCCATCGAGCTGAGCCCCCCAAGCTACATCCGACGCATCTGTGGTCAGAAAATGTGACGGTGGCGGGTTGTGAATCAGAGAGGCCCGATGACAATTTAGTAGCCACCAATTTAGGTCCTCCTTTACTTCTATAGGTAAAATTGCACTGACACAGTCTTCTTTTAGCATTTTGTTTAGAAACAAAAGTGCGTCCCGAAAGTGAAGTCTGCCCTTTGGTACCGCGAAGTTTAGAAGTCCTACCAGGCTTTGTAGTGCTTTCAACGTCGTTATGTGTTTGTGTAACAGATCCAGCACCTTTTCTCTTATTTTTGTGATCTTTTCGTGTGGCAATGATCTCTCGTTTGTCCATGGATTCCATAGAACACCTAGAAATACGAGGCTTTTGCACGGAATGGTTACAGATTTTTGATAATTCGTCTGCCACCCCAGGTAGTGTAGGCGATTTAATACTATTTGGAAGTGCACTCGCAGGACCCGATGGTCCTGGTGCACCACGCAAAAGTCGTCTAAATAAACGAGTATTCGAATGCCCTCGTCTCTTAGTGTCTGTGCTACCCAATTTGTTAGACTCGCAAAGACTTTGGGCGCTGTGCTGAGGCCAAAAGGAAGGCAGGTCATTTCTAGCAACCTTCCTTTGTAAATTAGACGTAGGAATCTTCTGTGCAAATTGAAGTAAGCCTGTGACAAGTCCACTTTGCAAAGCCAGTCGTTTGGTTGGAGGAAGTCTGGGAGACGAAACACATTTATGAGCTTGAATGGCTCCGTGTTAACAAAATCGTTCAGATTCTTTAGGTTGAAAATAGGTCGGTTGGTGCCATCGGCTTTGGGGACCAGAAACATTGAGGATAGGAAACTCGGAGAATGCGAAACTTCCTCTAGCACCTCTTGCGTTATCATATGAGATATGATAGTTGACATTGCCTCGGATACCTTTGTTTGAAATGGGCTTTGTGCATTGGGTATCATTAGAGGTGGTTTTTTGATGAAAGGTATGCGATAACCTTTTATTATGCGAAGAAGGGTTTTTGGTGCTCCCAGTTCCTTCCATCGATCGGCATAGAACGTTAACTGGCCCGCTCTGAAGTCCTGTCTGTCAAAACCTACTTCTCTTTCCACCTGGGGGATATTCGGTGGCTGAAGTCCGTTTTTTATTATTTCTGCTTGTCTCTTGTCTGTTAGGCTGCTGGTGAGTTCCTCGTGAACGAAAGGGCCCATGATAGTTGTGGCTAGGCCCACGTGTTCCTTTATTGTTGTTGCCGGTTCCCTGCGTGGGATGGCATTGACCCGACCTCTGTGAGGTATGGTTGTGGCCACAGCCCTGCGAGGGCTGGAAGCATGGCATAGTGCAGCACGCTTGGCGGGCACCCTGCGAGGGTGCCCTATAATAAGCTGACCCCTGCGGAGGGCAGCGAGTGGTCTTCTTAAATCCTACTTGCGAAGTAGGTTTGAAGCCACTTGTTTTATTTGGAGGTAGGAAGGTCTTCTTAACACCTCCGCTCTTTTCCAACGTTGATGAAAGCAGCTCAGGACTAAAAACCAGCTGATTCGAAGGTGGAATTTTACGCAACGTAGACTTAACAAGAGGATCGCGAATATAATTTATTATTCCGTCTCTACGCATTTGAATTATTTCTGCGCGATGACCGCAAATAAGTTGAATCATATCTGATGACACTTTATAATATTCACCATCCGAAAATAATTCAGAGATTTTGTTATGTAACTGATCGGGTGTTACACTACCTTTGACACGTGCCCAGGATAAAAGATCAGTCATGCTAGTTTGTAATACCTCTCGCTGTTTAAGTGCACAAAAGGTTAGAGCACCATAGGCTTTGTCAGCCAAAGCTAAATGTCTTAAGGAATCATATGGTTTAATTTCTTCGTTGATCTCTAGCTCAGTAAAACCGGGACTGTGATTATATAACTTCTGCACTTCCGAATACCTAACCTCACACCATTCATTTTTATTAAAATGCTGAATATCATTTAAGGATTTGAGATAATTTTCAGGAGCCTTAGGAACAGGGGGTTCTTTTAATTTGACTTGTAAATCAAATTTGAATTGGTGTGATTCGTTTGACTTTTCATCGATTACATCATAATCATACAAAGACCTATAATCATTATTATCTAATAAGGATATTTCATCATTACTGCCGTCTGCCTGCATTTCTGCTGAACGC
Organism: Dryobota labecula; assembly: GCA_947523025.1. Lineage (NCBI taxonomy): Eukaryota > Metazoa > Arthropoda > Insecta > Lepidoptera > Noctuidae > Dryobota > Dryobota labecula. The sequence continues at coordinate 24,931,986 of OX383302.1, read as the reverse complement.
CGAGGTGAACATGCAGAGTTCTTATCGCTATAAAAAACACGTTCTCTTAGCTCGCTAATGTCTTGAGTTAATTGTTGCAATAAATCTGCTTTACGAGAATGGCGGCCCCCCTTCTTTTTTTTATAGTGACGGCGACGTTTGCTTTTATGGGGCTTCGCTGATGACGAAGTGGAACAGCTTGAAGAACTGGACGAGGAGCTAGAAGATGACTCGTTTGTCCGATGTTCTCGACGCAATGTCGACCCCTTGGTTTGTAACCCTGATGGCCCCGGAGCGTCCATCGTTATTGGATTACTTGCGCCCTCCATCCTAATTAAAACGAAAACAAAAATACAAAAAAAAAACTTCGATTTTTTTTATGGTTCCTATCTTGACGCACCAACGAGTATGTAAGCAATTAAAAACATACATATAACCTAAAATAAACAACGTTTGCTAATATACACATTGTATAATCACGGATCTATTGTAACATAAACGATTTAGAGTCATGAAGACGCTAACATACCATTTATCATCATCATTTCAAATAATAATTTCATAAAAATTGTTCCTACAATCTTTAGAGCAAATGAGGGTAGTTTGAAAATTCAATACAAGTTTGCATTGCGAATATTATAAAATAATACAATGCTGGCTAAAAGGCAAGTTCGAACGGTAAAACCGTTTTTTAAATTATGTAACTTTGCCCACAAACAGTGATCGATCATGCATCGCATTACTGAAAGTTTTATGAAAGTTTATTTCTACTTACAATTTTGTCCGATGGAATGCACAAATCACATTTATTTTTTTTTTTGAATAAAAATAAAATTAATTAGTAATAATGTTGTCTCGACAACCTCTTTTCACGCGGAAAAAGACGCCAATGATCAGCGATTCACTGCCATGACCAACCCCACATCTGGCAGCGCCACCTGGTGAGTAAACTGGATGTGCGAAAGAGACGGATAGATATAAGCAAGGGAAAGAGCAAAAGAGAGGGAAATATAGCGGAAAGTCATAGTGCCACTCTCAATCTAGTAAGCTTCAAATAACGGTCAAGTGTTTAATAATAACATTATACTTCACAAGTAAATATTCATGTCAATGTGTATAAAGCAATCACAATAAAAAAACGTTTCAATATATAAAATTTGGAGCAGCTCAATCCCAAGCCTTTTTGTCCTCAATATATTCTTTAATGGTATAAAAGGCTTTCTGGCACAACTTACGTTTAATGAATGATTTGAATTGATTAATGCTTAGATCTTGAACGTGGCTTGGAAGTTTATTATAAAAGCGTATACATTGACATCTGAACGAACCACCTATTTTCTTGAGCCGTGTTTTAGGTACAACATACATGTGTTTGTTCCTAGTATTTATATTATGGATATCACTGTATTTTTTAAACAATTTTATGTTTTTATGGGCATATAAAAGATTTTCAAAAATATACTGAGAAGGCACAGTCATAACATTAATTTCCTTAAATTTCTCTCTGAGAGAGTGTCTCGAACTTAATTTATAAATTGATCGAACAGCTCTTTTCTGCAAAACAAAGATAGACTGAAAGTCGGCGGCATTTCCCCACAACAGAATACCGTACGACATTACACTATGAAAATAACTAAAGTACACTAAACGGGCTGTCTCTATGTCAGTTAAATTACGAATTTTTCTAACGGCGTATGCTGCGGAGCTCAGCTTCTTAGACAATTTATCTATATGTGGGCCCCACTGTAAAACCGAACTGTTTACTGTGTAATAATTTATTTTTATTAAAAAATCTTTGCAATTGGTCTAACATTAATTTCTCAAAAATTTTACTAAAGGTAGGTAGTACTGAAATAGGTCTATAATTTGTGGGGTCTGATGTACTACCTGATTTAAACAATGATATTATTTTACTATTTTTCATAAGATCGGGAAACTCCCCACAGTCGATACAATTATTAAAGATAAGAGCTAAAGTAGGTGCTACAATGTCAATAATAGACTTAGCAACTTCTACAGAATTACCCCACAGATCCGCAGTCTTTTTTACGTTTAAAGTGTGAAAGGTTTTAATTATATCTCTACAGGTAATATGTTCAAAATTAAATTCCGAATCGCAAACATTAACATTTTCCTTAAGCAAAGACTCAGCAACAGAAGGTGAAGAGTTTAGGGATTTAGTAGTTAAAACGGGAATATCCGAAAAGAAATTTTCAAAGGCCGCGGCGACTTGTGAGTCTGATTTTATTATTTTGTCATTAATTGATAGGCTGTAGTCAGTATTTCGGTTGCTAGACCTTCCTGTTTCACTATTAATAATATTCCAAGTTGTCACTATTAATAATGTTCCAACTGCTGGGGTAACGTACACCAGAGGGGCGCGCGTGGAACATTACGCGCCGCCACCTCGGGTCCGATATATGGGGGGCGACGGAAGTCTCCGAGTCCGTCGTCCCTGGACCTATTTAGGGGGGCTGGAACAGTCGCACCCATATGAGTGATTGCAATGATCGTTTCTGTAGGCGCGCCGCGACACATGCTCACAGTGTCGCTTCTTCACGACATCTCGGCGGTCTGTCCCCGCCAGGTGAGACCCCCAGTTACCTGGGGGAGGCCCGATGAAAACGACCAGCGACGAGATGGCGACTTCATGGCGCTCCTACAGGTCAATGTAGCCTATACCCGGCCCACTTATCAGAGCTAGCCAAACCATGACCCGGGTAATAGGCGGAATGTGAGTGTGTGCACGGCAATATTGCATTGTAGTGTGACGCCATCCTGTGTATACGTGGGTCGCGGCCTGCGCTGCGCCTCCACGTGTACATGTATGTGCCTGTTTAGAGGTGAATGTCGGTTTTTGTTACGTATTCATACCTATATTAACCTAGAATACAAATACGTAACGGATGCATGTTATTTGTAACGTTCATTTTGTCTCAAGGAAGCCGCGTGTAACCAGGATGCAGGTTGCTTGAGCGTCAATCCGGTGGATGGGGTCAGTCGTCCGCTACCAGGTGTCGGGGCAGGGGTCTCGCGTCGTGGGAGCGCGCATGCCAGGGCAAAATCTGCTTGACATGAGTGAGGCCAAGCAGATGCGTCGGCACGCGCGAACATTCCCTTCGCAAGACGCCGCACTAACTTGTCCAGGCTCTCGATCCCGAGGTCCCTCTGGATGACATCGTTCCTCACGACGCGAGGGGCGTCCACAATGGTCCGCAGCGCAACTCTGTTGCGCGCGGAGCAGCTTCCGGTTCGTCTCGCTCGTGAGGGCGAACCATGCCGGGGTGGCGTAAGTTAAGATTGGGTGCACGTACAACTTATTCACGCCCAGGTTAACGCGCGCTGGGATTCGGGATGAGAGCACTGGTCTAAGTAGGTTGCGGGCGACCCTACATTGCGGACGTGTGGCCCCATCGTGAGCCGACGGTCGATAGTGACACCCAGGTACTTGACCCGGGGCGACCATTCGACGTCGGCTCCTTGTAGTTTCAGTGGTGGTGGGAGGCGCGCGAATCTAGCGACCATCGCCTGCCCACGTTCACCGACAGCCACTCAGGAAGAAGATCAAGGGCGCGCAGCATCTGGACGGCCGCGTACTTCGCGTTAAGCGAGGTAGTAATGTACGCGGCGTCGTCAGCATACAGCGCGAGTGTCGCGTCTTGTGTAGTGGTGATGTCGTCCGTGTATCGTGAGTAACACGCCGGCGACACGCAGCTGCCCTGCGGCACGCCAGCCAGCCTGAAAGTCCTGTTACACAGAAAAGAGGAGACCACTCTGACAACGCGGGGTGACCAGCTTATACACTAGGCCCTCGTGCCATACTCGGTCTAAGGCCTTCTCCATGTCGAGGAGTACTGCCACCGAATATTCCTTCTTATTGAGCGCTGCTGTGAGAAGGTGCAGTACCCTCGACAGCTGGAGCGTCGTACTGTGTTTCGCTACGCTACGCTATATGCGGTAGGTGCCGCAGCAGGAGTGCTTCGAACACCTTGGAGACTGTCGGCAGCAAGGTGATTGGCCGATAGCTCTCCGGCTTCGCGATGTTTTTCCCCGCCTTGGGCAGCACAATGACGCGCCCTTCCAACTCTAAGCTCGGACGCGCCGTCAAATATATAGAACATAGCTTGCAGATGTTTGCAGAAATAAAAATGCACACATAATAACTAGATCATTTAATTGGTTTATAATAGTTATGTACAAATTTATAACAGATAAATGCCGCCGCCGCTGTCCACTACTAAAACTATTCATCTTCGTGCAACGAGAACAGCTTGGCCACTTCGAACAGGTCCTCGAACTCGCCCTGCGCCAGCACCTGCACACACAACCGCTTGAGCTCACATACGCACTCAAACACGTTCCCTCACACATACACACACACGAACCTGGCGCGCCACGTGCATGCGGTTGAAGAGGTTCCACAGCAGCACGCCCACCACGCGCTTGTCGCGCAGGTAGAACACCACGCCGCGCTCGTAGCGTCGCGCCGTCGCGTCGCGCTCGTCCGGCGCGCCGGCCGGCAGCCGGTGCGGCGCGCCCGGCGCGGGCGCGGGCTCGGGCGGAGCCGCGCCCTCGGCCGCCGCCTCGGCCGCCGCCTCGGCCGCCGCCTCGGCCGCCGCCTCGGCCGCCGTCTCGGCCGCCGCGCTGGCGGCGCTGGCCGAGACCGCGTCCGCGGAGAACACGCCCACGGTGGGCAGCCGCGAGTCGATGATGCCGATGGCCTGCGGGCAGAGGGGCGTGAGGCTTGCGCGGCCGAAAGGCCGGGCCCGGCTGGCGCGGCACTCACCTCGTAGCCGAGCTGCGGGCCGAGGTCGCTCCAGAACATGCTCTGGTGCGTGTAGTGCTTGGGCGGGCCGACGGCGGCCATGTTCTCGCCCGCCAAGCGGCCCGACACCACGGCGTGGTCGTGGTGCTCCACGCGGCGCCTGCCCAGCACCACGTCGTAGAAGCACGCCACGTCGCCGGCCGCGTACACGTCCGTGCGCGCCTGCGCACACGACACACGCTCATGACTCTCATTTACATAACGTTCACATGCAGGCTGTACTGCAGGGAACAGGCTCGGTACCTGCAGCTCCGCGTTGACGAGCAGGCCGCCGAGCTCGGGGTGCGTCTCGAGGTCGGAGGCGCGCGCCAGCTCGTCGTCCACCTCGCTGCCCACGCACTCCACCACCAGGTCAGCGCGCACGTCCTCGCCCGAGGCCAGGCGCAGCAGCACGCCCGCGTCGCGCGCCGCGCCCGCGAGCACGTCGGCGCGCGGCAGCAGCGTCACGCCCGCCTCGCGCAGGCGCCGCGCCGCCTCGGCCGCCAGGTAGGGCGGCAGCACGCGGGCCAGCGGCGCCGCCTCGCGGAACAGCTGCAGCACGGCGCGCCCGTCCGGCGCCAGGCGCTCGGCCAGCGCCGCGCTCAGCTCGGTGGCCAGGAAGCCGCCGCCCAGCACGGCCACGCGCCGCACGCCGGGCCGCTCCAGCTCTCGCGCCAGGCGCGCCGCGTCGCGCACGCCGCGCAGCGCCAGCGCGCGCCCGGCCGCGGCCGCGTCCCGCAGCGCGTCGCAGCGGCGCGCGCGCACGCCCGTGGCCAGCAGCGCCTTGTCGAAGGTGACGGTGACGGGCTCGCGCCCCGGCGCGCGCAGCTCGGCGGCGTGGCGCACGGCGTCCAGGCGCGTCACGCGCCAGCCGCGCGCCACGGCCGCGCCGCCCGCGCTGTCGGGCAGGCGCTCCACGGGCGTGTAGAAGGCGGCGGGCTCGTAGGCCACGGAGCGGCGGCGGCCGTTCCACTGGCGGAAGGTCAGCGCGTCGAGCTGCGGCGCGCGCGCGGCCAGGTCGGGCTCGCGCCACAGCTCCTTGCTGAGCGGCGGCCGCATGTAGGGCAGCTCGTGCTCGGCGCCCACGAGCAGCACGCGCGCGTCGGGCCGCGCCGAGCGGATGGCGCGCATGGCGGCGAAGGACGCCGTGCCCGCGCCCACCAGCAGGAACTGCACGTGGCGCGGGATGTCGGCGCCCGCGCTCGGGATGGGCGCCTCCTCCGCCGCGCTCTCCTCCGCCGGCTCCAGCACGTTTGCGATTTCGAGTTGGCGCTTCTTGTCATCGCTCAGTTTTCGATACACGTATACCTGAAAACAACGTCGACAGATGTAGGACGAAACTAGTCACTAGAGTCGCGGCACGTAGTACTGTGCGACTGTACTGACACCGCCCAGCGACGCCGTCACGGTGAGTGCGGTGGCCGCGAGCATCCAGGAGCGCGGCGGCTGCGGGGGCGGCGGAGGGGGCGGAGGCGCTCGCTCGGGGGGTGCAGGCGGGCATGGCGGCGCGTCCGCATGTTCGCTGCCGCCTCTCGACGACGCTAACACCGTCTGGTAGGAACATAATTATACACATTTACTTAAAATTCGTTAATTCACTGATAGACAACGCACAGCCAAAACCTCTGGGTCTAGAAGCATACAATTTCCTTTTATAATGAAGGTCACCTTCGTTATAAAAGAAACTCTTAGGCGAAATTCAACTTCGAAGGTGAGTAATAAGGATTAAAAAGGGGATCGAAGTTTATCATTTCACCCCATGGAGTATGGCTTGTATTTATTATAATACTGATACCAAGTTAGCTCACAGATTAAACACCATGCATTTGTCCTACTCTTATTTATTTTCTGTTACAATCTAATAGGAATTTTAACAAAGTCATTGTTTTAATTCCTAAACAATCACTCACTAAAGGGAACTAGTTAGACATTCATCTGTATTTCGAAAGTTTTAGCTTCATATCTCACCAGTTTCTCCAGCAATTATTGTTTCAATAATATTGTTAAATTGTCAAACCATTTTTGTAGCACTACAGTTCGCAGTCCACACTTGACAGGTACAACTGATCCGTTCAATCACATTTCTATTAAATTGTAATGAAACACTGTGTTTCGGAATGCGGTAACACATATTTAATCAAACAGTATAATAGTATGTTTAAAAAAGCTGACAGAACATCATGTTCAGGCATTCTAATATGATTATGATTATAAACAACCTACCGTTCTAAAACGTTTTATTTTCCTTGGAAGCTTGAAAAAAAAAAATAACTATTGAATAACAGTTGTGAATGAGCAATGTGTAGCTAGTAGTTACCTCATGAAGCACCAACAAAAAGCACTGACAGTTGAATATAATATGGATACTTCCATACTAATATTATAAATGTGAAAGTAACTCTGTCTGTCTGTATGTATGTCTGTATGTTACGTTTTCACGCCTAAACCGCTGAACCGATCGTCATGAAATTTGGCAGGGATATAGCCTGGGATATGGAGACGGAGATAGGCTACTTTTTAACGCGATAACCGTCATTCACGCGGGCGGAGCCGCGGGCAAAAGCTAGTATTATATAAATTGCAAAAAAAAAAAAACTGCATAAATATTATTGATGTACTATACGTGCATCTCTGCCTAGCCTATTCTATCTGGTACACAAGAGCCAGTGAGCCACTTCATATTATATTTACCTGTGCAGTGGGCGCCTGAGTGTTCAGCGAGCTGGTGCCTGCAACAAGCCACAAGGATACAGTACATGTATACAAATTGTACGAAGGAGGTTCCATGTCCCTCACTCACTATGAGCTCACTGCCTGGTGATAACATTGAAGTCTTGGGGTTAACTCCGGATAGACATTTAAACTAGTTTGTAAGACAACAGAAGGCACCAGTACGAATATTCTTATACTTAACAACAACAAGGTGTCTTCTTGCTCAAAAATAAGTAATTATCAAAAAGGAGATCAGCAGAATGCCTTGAAATTATTTCATCAAAATATTCAAGGTATTAGAAACTGAAATGTTTTTGGAAAAAACAAAGTTTAACATAGTTTGTTTTACTGAACATTGGTTAAAGGATTACCAAATGCTAATTAATTATGAGAACTATAGTTTGGGCAGTTGTTTTAACCGTAAATCTATGCTGCGTGGAGGTTCTCTAATCTTGATAAAAAATTGTTTAAAGTCTAAGCAACATAATGACATAGTTAGTTTATCAGTTGAACATTGCATCGAGTTGTCCTGTGTTGAGCTAGATAAGCATGTTGTAGTGTGCGTGTACAGACCCCCTAATAATCAGAACTTTTCTTTATTTGAGTCAGTAATGGAAGATGTCCTAGCGAAAATTGCATCCAGTAACAAAGCCGCAATTATTTGTGGTGATTTTAATATTAATAATATTCTGGAAAATAATTCAAATGGCAGTAGATTATTAAGCCTTTTTAAATCATTCAATTTATCTAATGTTTTTATAGAACCAACTAGGGTAACTCCAACTTCTGCTACTTGTATCGATAATGTCTTCTGCAATTGTGATTATTTAGATAAAGCCATCGTAAATTATTTACCATCTGATCATAGTGGACAAACGGTAACTTTTAAGTTTAAAACAGCTTTGCAAAAAGTGCAAATTCAATTTAGACCAATAACAACTGGCAATTTAAATAGATTAAATAGTACCCTAAATAATAAGTTAAATGTTCTGAGCCATAATATGGACGACGCAAATAAATTATATGAGGATTTCTTTTCAGTAGTGCACCCTGAATTCATAAAACTTTTGAAAAGAAAACAAAAGATATTTGCCCTAATTTTATATTTAGTGACTGGGCAGCTAGAAGTATTAGGATAAGTAGGGAAAGACTGTTCGAGCTGTATGCCCTTAAGCCATTTATTAACACTGAAACTTTCAACAAGTATGTTGCTACATATTCAAAAAAAATTAGAAATACCTGCAAGATAGCTAAAGCCTTATGCATTAGCCACAAGATCAAATCAGCTGAAAATAAAATAAAAACAGTTTGGAAAGTTATAAATAATGTAACCAATAGAAAGAAAATACGAAACACAGATTTCACATTGGAGACTTCACGTGGCGCCATAAGCTCCAATTTAGAAGTAGCTCAAGAATTTGTACATTTCTTTACTGATAAACCATCTAGAACGACGAAAGCTTTAAATTCCTCACCCGATGTCTCAATTGATTTATTAAGAGCGAACGTTCCAGGCTGCCCGGTTGAATTTCAATTTAAACATATAAACCCTATGATAGTTATAAAAGCTTTTCGGCAAATCAAAATCAAATGAACCGAAGATCTATAGCTATAGGGAATGTCTATCAAAGTTTGTACATCTATAATCGAGACTATAGCACCATACTTAGCTTTAATATTTAATTTGTGTGTGGATCAAGGAGTCTTCCCGGATTTAATGAAATACAGTAAGGTTATACCACTTTTTAAATCAGGGGACAGTAAAGACACTAACAATTATAGACCAGTATCCGTGTTGCCGGTATTCAGCAAGCTGTTCAAAAAGGTGATGCTCAATCAAATGCTTAATCATTTTAACACCAACCATATCTTACACGATCAGCAATATGGTTTCACCAAAGGACGTTGTACAACTGACGCTGGTGTCACCTTATTAAGACACATATTTACAGCATGGGAGGAGGCCCAAGATGCCATAGGAATCTTTTGTGACCTCTCCAAGGTATTTGACTGCGTAAATCACGAAACCTTATTCTTGAAACTGGAGCATAAGGACTAGGTAAACTTGCGTTCAGTTTAGTAAAATCTTATTTAAATGATAGACAACAGCAAGTTCATATAAATGGAGTCAATTAACTCGGCTTAAGAGTAAAAATGGGTGTGCCACAAGGCTCGATACTGGGTCCTTTCCTCTTTTTAGTATATATTAATGATCTACCCCATTTATTAAAAAACAAACCACAAATGATGTTATTTGCTGACGATACTTCCGTAATTTTTAAGATAAATAGAGGTCAAATCTTGACGACGCAAATAACGCCCTACTGCAGGTCCAAAATTGGTTCACTGCTAATAATTTAGTATTAAATGGGAAAAAAACTCAATGCATAAGATTTACTTTACCGAATGTTAAAAGTAGTGATTGTGACATAGTATTGAATAGGGAGAAACTAGAATTCGTCGATAAAACTGTTTTCCTAGGGATCACGCTCGACTCAAGGCTGCAATGGGGTCCTCATTTAACATCTCTTGCAGGGCAGCTAAGTTCAGCAGCATATGCTGTGAGATAAATCCGTGAATTTACTGATGTAGATACCGCGAGGCTAGTCTAGTTTAGTTACTTTCATAGTATCATGTCTTACGGTATTTTACTATGGGGACGGGCTGCAGATATCGAATCTATTTTTATTCTACAGAAAAGAGCCATCAGAGCAATATATGGCCTCCGTAGGCGCGATTCTCTAAGGGAACTGTTTAAAGATATTAACATCATGACGGTACCTTGTCAATACATCTATGAAAACATCATGTACGTAAGGATTTTTTTAAATATTTTCAGTAAAAGAGGTGAAACACACAATTATAGTACCAGAAATAGGGACCAATTAGTTCAACCAGATTTCAGACTGGCTAAAGTAGACTCATCCTTCATGGGGTACTGTTTAAAATGTTACAATAAAATACCTCCCCACATACTCCCAATTGAACAAAACAAAATTTAAAACTTGTATAAAACGCACACTATGCAGCCAAGCATATTATAAGTTGAGGGATTACAACGCTGACAAAAATGCTTGGCTCAATGCTGGTCCTGCTCCATAAGGGCGCATAAACTAATTGATTAGCATTTGAAAATATTATTGGGAGCTGCTGAAGATTGTAAGACTATCTTTGCATTGTATAAACTTGAATTATATAATTGCATAGCACAGGTGTGAGTACTATGTACTATAGAGCTACCATTTGCCGGGTACTATGTCTTTTGTTGACTTGAATGTGCCCTGGCGGCTGAGAGTATGTCATGCTCACTCGAATGTCTCGCTGGTGGTGGTGTGTGTGTTGGATCATTAAGTTCCCTTCATAATGGTTGAGCTAAATGGTGCTGATCCATGCATCATGTTCGTGAACGGGCGCCGTCAGTTGGGACTGGTCATCTCTTAGCTGCCACGGCTTATTTTAATATTTTAATTTTTGAATTGTTTTTATTACGGACGCTTGTAACGTGCACGTCTTTCTACATTGTTCTCCTTCTCACATGTATAACTTCAACATGAATGATGTAACCCATATTTTGTTTTAAAAGAGTGTCCATGGAGTTTCTTGTCCGTTCTTCTCCATAGGAACCTACTACGCTTTGGAATGGGCAACTAGCTTCATCTTTCTGACTGACCGACCCCTTGACAATTCAAAAGTACCTGTATTTGGTTTATTTGAAATAAATGCTTTGAGTTTGAGTTTGACAGGTGCTGCTGAGTTATCTCTAACACGCCTGTCTGTTGCTCAGTATACACACAATATATCTATATTACACAAGTCAGGGCAACTGGCACTAATGTTATTCAACTTATCAGTTGGTTTACTGTTTAATGCACTAGACACTAGTGGAGATTTACTTTTTATTATTTCATAAGTAACCCAATAAATGATTACAGGTACTTAAGAAAAATTTTATCACAGTGCACTGCTTTATGATATTCTATGAAGAACCTGCAACAACTTCACCATTACTGCTCTAGAGAATGTCTCTGAACGCTAATAAAAGGCGGCGAAACTATATAAACACGTTGAATTTAACGCAGAAAAAATATTATGACAGTATGTAGGTTATCTGCAACTAAGCATAAATGGTTAAATAAAAGTTTGTGAGAACAACAGATTTTATGGAAAGATGAATATAGAAAAGACTCACGAAAAAGCTTGAACACATCTCTTCTCGCTGCAGAGAGTAATTCGAGTGATTGACTCTCGATGTAAATTGCAGATACGGCTCTTACTCTAAGCATAACTAAACTATTTCTCACTTCCCACAAAGACACAAAATCTATTCTTCCTAGTAATTATACAACAGGTTTGATGGAAGAAATTTCAGTTAAAACCATTAATCTCGTTCCCATACATCTTTGAAATATTTTAGAGTTGTTGTGAAATAAATTAAGGTTCGCGGCTAGGTTAGGAACATGAATGTAGCGAAGCTAGCTGTCTGTTGGCCACAGAACACTATACTCCTTTGCTGTTGGCTGGCCTGGCCTGGCAGCTACTATTTTGACTTTGACAGTATTTTGACACTTTATTTTACTTGCTTTGACATCCGAGCAAAGACAAAATGATCAAATAAAGTTACAAAAAAAACCGGCCAAGTGGCTGGTCGGACCACGCACAGTGAATGGTTCCGTCTTTATAATAATAGGAGTTAAAGTATGAAATTACCGATTTATACCGCAAAATTAGAACTTGTTTTTTTCAAAGATGTAAAATATTTATTGAAACAAAATATTTACCCTCATTATCTACACATTGCTGACACCTAATCGGAAGTTAATTTGTTGTGCTGCCAACACTTTCTGATGATAGTGCGCTAAATCGGGTTTATAAAAGCGCTAGATTTGCCCAATTTTTCTAAATGGGCGCTAATTAATAAAAGATTCAATCATCGCGTTCCGTTTCAATGCATGTAAGACGATCCGCGCATATTATCAGAATCCGATTATTTATGAATGAAACTGCCATGGCAGCTTCATAAAATGCGGGTATTCTTAATTTTGTTGGATTACCGCATAATGTCGCATACGTAGGTCACCAGAATTCACCTAATACATAGATAGGGTACGCGTATGCGTACCGATTATTGGCGTGAGCGCGATAACGATGTCCCGTGAATCATCATAGATGACGTCATGACATGCGCCATCTTGCGATAATGCCGACCTTATCCTTTATTATTATCACCGTGAGCGCTGTCAAAAAGCTCTAAGCTGTCTTAATCTTGATAATCTAAATCGGAACGCAAATTATTGATGTGAGTGCTATGAGCGTTTACGGCTAAAGGTCGTAGCACACGTATCAAATCGAAAAGGGATCGTCACCGTATCAATTCGAGCCGTTCAGTATTATTTGTATGAAACTCCCTAATGCAACGCACACTAATCGGAATCGTAACGTAATCGCCTCGCATCGGGACAAGCTCACAACCGCGGTGCGGTACGTGGTCGACTTGCAGTTCCCGCGCTTACGGTTCTCCGTAGCCTAGCTGACGGCTCTCCATACCCTAGCTTACGTCTCTTCGTCCACGCCCCTCCCGCGGTCTGCTTTACCGAACGTTTCTCTGAATGATTTATGCTTCTTTCTTATACATTCTTCTATAGACTACAGTATGTTATAAAATATATATTTTGGCATATGGAAATAAATATCAAATTTCTCTTCATCATCTATCAAATGTTTTATGATAGTCCGAAATTCTCCTTCAGTTCTTCTTGCTTTATTCATATTGTGTACCCATATTCTTTTTCTTTGTTTCTTTCTATTTTCTTTTTCCTCTTCATCAAGTGCTATGGCAATGATAGCCAACTCACGTATTGTGAACCGAGACATAACCGGGCGCTACACTTAACGTTCGGATTCAAAATGATTGAACTATTGCCGCCTAGCCATCAACCAGCGGTTGGCGAGCCGTAAGCGCGGCGTCGCCTAGCCGTAGCCGAGTTGACGTATCGGAGCTTCTGATCCGCTTTGGTTACGAGCTTACGTAATGTTGACGACTGTTTGACGGCGCGGCGGCGACGCAAAAGGCGATACGGTTACGATCCCTTTCCGATTTGATAAATGTGCTACGACCTTTACTCAGAATGTATCCTAAATCGGAACGCAAATTATTGATGTGAGTGCTATGAGGGCCTATGAGGGCCGGAATCTGGAATGTACCTTGAATCTGAACGCACGAAGGTGTCAGCTGTCACACAGTCAACTGTCTGTCCTGTTGTGTCAACTATTTGTCATCGAAAAAGATTCCGGTGTGCCGTAAATTGTGAAAAACTCGTGAAAATCTTAAAGTTGTGCGTATTTATCGTCGCTAAAGGTTCAGCTTATATCTATAAAAGCATAATTTTGGATGTAATTGTATTGAATTGACCATAGTTGAAGTAAAACTAATCAAAATTCCTCCTGCCTCAGTGACTGAAGGATCTTCTCTCCGAACTGCTGATTGGTACGTACCTATCACGTTTGCACGAAAATGTCTAGCTGCGACTCTTTGTAGATATTACCACTGCCCGAATGGTATCGAGGGATTGCTCGATCGGATGATACCATTCTTGTCGGAGGAGAAGGGACGAGGTTTACATACTTGTACAATCCCCTTTCTTTGTAAGATGTTGCGGTAAGATAATATTATTGTTTTTTTTTTATATTATACTAAAGCAAATTATAATATGTTGAAACCAGGTTAATCAGAACACTGGCCAATTTTTAGAAGGATATTTTTAAATTCTATTTCGACTTTTCTTCCCTATTCCCTATTGTTTTTTCCTTACACCATTGTCTGTCATTGTAAGTACATGACTGAGCTCCTGGGTTTACCTGTTTTATTGACTTCTACCTACTTCTGCTACTTTGTGTGGGCCTACATAATAAGACTCATAAATAACAAGATTACAAAGATGAAATCAATTATTTCATTGTAACATGGGTAACAGCAGCATCCCTAAAATAAAATATAGGTCAAAATCTTTTTAGGAACAAGCTTTGAAAGAACTAGGTATAAAGTACTTAATAAAAAATCACTAAATATGACATTTTAATATTTTCTTAGAGGCATCAAAAGGGGTTCATCTTGTGTGTGTAAGAAGGACATTCACGCCTCAAACTTTTAAGAAAATATTAAAGTTCCATGGTAATGTAAGTTTTATCTAGTACTTTTAGTATTAGAATTTGTTTATATATATCTGTTCTATCACCTTCACTTCAGTCAGGTACTTTTCAAGATAAATCCAACGAGCCCAACAAAACAGGGCTATCTTGTAAAGTTGTTGAGTTCCTGTGGTCACCTTAAAGCTCTATTATCAGACCTTGTACTACACCTTAGACTATACATAGTTTTGTTCAAGACTAAAATTAATGAGCCCCAACACATCAGAGCTATCTAATTTAGTTGAGCAGTTCCTGGGGCCACCTTCTGGCTCCATCATCAGACCCTGGATACTACTTTGGGCTATAGTCCTTGTCAAGACAAAGCCAACAAGACCAAACATGATGGTGCTATCTTCTGGGTTCATTATCAGAGCCAGAATACCACCTTTTGTAATAGCACTTGTCAAGACAAATCTAATGAAATCAAATAACCGGTCTATCTGGATTACTTGAGGAGTGCCCGTAATCACTTTCCAGCTCCATGATTAGACCCTGGATACCACCTAGTGTAATAAATAGCACTTGTCAAGACAGATCTAATGAAATCAAACACGATGGTGCTATCTTGTTGGGTTGAGAAGATTCCATAGCCATCTTCGGGCTCCATTAACAAACCAGTTCCATGTTATCATAATTTTGCATTGTCACAATAGTTATATAAGTATGCCAAGTTTCAGAAGACAATGGGAGTAACTGGAAACACATAGGAAGGAACCAAGCTAATGTAAAGTAACTGGAAACAAATAGGAAGGAAGCAAGCTAATGTTAGGTAACTGGAAACACATAGGAAGGAAGCAAGCTAATATAAAGTAACTGGAAATACAGAAAGGAAGCGAGCAAATGTGAAGTAACTGGAAACACATAGGAAGGAAGCAAGCTAATATAAAGTAACTGGAAATACAGAAAGGAAGCAAGCAAATGTAAAGTAACTGGAAACACATAGGAAGGAAGCAAGCTAATATAAAGTAACTGGAAATACAGAAAGGAAGCAAGCAAATGTAAAGTAACTGGAAACACATAGGAAGGAAGCAAGCTAATATAAAGTAACTGGAAATACAGAAAGGAAGCAAGCAAATGTAAAGTAACTGGAAACACATAGGAAGGAAGCAAGCTAATGTTAGGTAACTGAAAACACATAGGAAGGAAGCAAGCAAATGTAAAGTAACTGGAAACACATAGGAAGGAAGCAAGCTAATGTTAGGTAACTGGAAACAGGAAAGAAGCAAGCTAATGAAGTTACTGCTGGGACTAAGGCCTCCTCTCTGTGAGATTTGTTATTATGATCTGTCTGTTACCCTTGTAAACCTTAACTAATATCTGGATCTTAGGTAGACTATGTTACCTGGGTTAGGTCATAAGATACTTTTTATTCCGGTCGTACTATTTCCTTAGGATAATTTCCGAGCTACACGCGGGCGAAGCCATGGGCAAAAGCTAGCCCAAGGCCAGGTCCAGGCCTCTATATGCAATGGATTTTGATGCGATTTTCACCATCATTTAAGAGTTTCTTCCACAAGGTTTATATGAATAAAAGCGGCAGGTTCATAGTCGAATATAAAACTTTAATGTAGAAGAGAGCATCATTGCGAACTAGTAGCACACTCAAACACTTACTGACTACCACATAGTGTTACATCGTTAGAACTTTCCAATCGAATTTGGTTGTAAAGCGATTGCTGTGTATGTTGAGAATGCAGCCCCTGGATAACGATTGCTGTATAATTAGGTTGGGGAAAAAGTCTTTTCGCATTATAGTATGTATGAACTTGTAATAAAATCTCTTTGGCTATACTATTTGTATCTGGCTGGTTTTGGTATCATTGAAAGTTTAAATTTTAAAGAACATAATTCCAAATTCAAATTAGGAAAATGTGTGATTTTCATTTGTTTTTCGTACTGTCAAGATGAGTGAATCTAATGAAGAAATTCGATACATTTTAAAATTTTACTACAAAAAAGGTAAAAATGCAAAACAAGCCGCGAAAAAAAATTGCGATGTTTATGGACCTAGTGCAGTGTCTGTGAGAGTAGCACAAATTTGTTTTAACTGTTTTCAATCCGGAAATTATGATGTCAAAGACGCACGTCGCTCTGGTCGCCCTATTACAAATAAAATGGATGCCATTTTTGAAAAAGTAGAGCAAGATCGGCATATCGGTAGTTACGACGTAGCTGAAGAACTGGGAATTGACCACAAAACAGTTTTGGCACATTACCTCACGAGCTCACTGAAACAAACCTAATGAACAGTGTACTCATTTTTGATTATTATGACATAATGTAACCGAACCATTTTTGAAGAAGCTGATAACTGGTGATGATAAGTGGATCACGTACGACAAGAACGTGCGAAAAAGGTGGTGGTCAAAGGCCGGTCAGGCTTCACAGACTGGCGAAACCCGGGTTAACTCGCAACAAGGTGATGCTGTGTGTGTGGTGGGATTGGAAGGGCATTATTCAGTATGAGCTGTTACCACCAGGCAGGACCATCGATTCTGAACTCTACTGCGAACAACTGATGAGATTAAAGCAAGAAGTTGAGAGAAAGCGGCCGGAATTAATCAACAGAAGGGGTGTGGTTTTTCATCATGATAATGTTAAATCAAATCAAAAAATCAAATCAAATTATTTTATTGTGGTAAATTACAGATCCATTATGTCCTGCCTAACAGGCATACAATAATAAATTATGTCAACATGCAACATATCAAAAATTTCATCGTTCATCACATTAAAGCAAATCTTACAAAATAAGAATAAGGTGTTGTAATACAGGTGACAGATTATAGTAGGTACTAATTATTAAGAAAATCTTGGATCGTATAGTAAGACCTCACACATCTTTAGCCACTCAGCAAAAATGAAGAGAGTTTGGCTGGGAGGTGTTAATGCATCCGCCGTATAGTCCTGACCTTGCACCTTCAGATTTCCACCTGTTTCGGTCTCTTCAGATTTCTTTAGGCAGTGTCAGGTTAACATCACGAGAGGACTGCCAAAACCACTTGTCGCGGTATTTTGATCAGAAGTCCCAAAATTTATATAGCATTGGGATCATGTCCCTGCCTACAAGATGGCAAAAAGCTATCGAACAAAATGGTATCTACATACTATAGTTAAATGTAAATAAACTATATTAAAAAATGTTTTGAATTTTCTTAAAAAATGCGAAGAAACTTTTTCCCCAACCTATTATTTTGAGACTGCAGCCCCTGGATAACTTTTGAAAAGGTTACCTATGGCAGTCATGGCAATTATTAGTGATTGTAATATTTGTCTACGACTTGCCCAGCAATCAAACTGGGTGTAAGTGGTTAAGGCAGTAGAGTGACGGTGTGTGTATGTGTGGCAGGCGGTTGGAGATGTTGGCGGCGTGCGAGGCGGGCGAAGTGTTCGCGCTGCTAGAGGGCGGCGCGGCGGGCGCGCGCGACGCCGCCGACGCGCTCGCCGCGCTATACTGCGGCGTGCGCGAGCCGTGGCTCACGCGGGCGCTGCTGGCCTACCATGCGCGCACCGGCAGCGCACGCGCCCTCGACCTGCTGGCGCGCGCGCCCGAGCTGCACGCGCGCCACCTGCTGGACGCGCTGCAAGAGCAGCTGCGCGGCGAGCGCGCCCAGCGCCACCACGCGCTCGCCGCCTTCGCGCCGCTGGTGGCGCGGCGCCCGCCGTGGCTGCACCGCCTGCCCGCGCACCCGCTGGCGCGCGAGCTGCTGCGCGCCGCGCGCCTGGAGCGCGAGCCGCTGCCGCTGCTGCACGCGCTGCTGGCGCTGGCGGCGCTGCTGCCGGCCGCGCCCGCGCTGGCCGCCGCGCACCCCGCCGAGCTGTCGGACGCGCTGCTGCGGCCCGCCGCGCTGGAGCCGCCGCCCGCGCCCGCCGCGCGCGCGCACCTGCAGCTGGCGCAGCTGGCGCTGTTCCACGCGCTGTACGCCACGCACCCCTGCACGCTGCTGGAGGCGCTGCGCGCGCAGGGCGCCGAGCTGGGCGCCGGCGCCGCGCGCGCCGCCTGGGAGCGCGGCGTGGCGGCGCTGGCCGAGTCCGTGCGCCTGCACCCGGCGCTGCTGACGGGCAGCCGCCTGCGCGAGGCCGAGCCGGGCCGCTGGGCGCGCCTGGAGCCGCACGACGTGCTGGCTGAGTGCCGCCGCCTGTCGCTGCACGCGCGCGCCGAGGACGCCGCGCCGTCGCCGCAGCCCGCGGCCGGCGCGGCGCCCGCCCCGCCGACCGCGCGCGCGTCGCCGGCGCCGGGCTCGGGCGCGCACGCGGCGCGCGCGGCGGGCGGCCTGCGGCCGGGCGCCGAGCCGTGGTTCGCGCTCGGCGACCGCTGCGGCGCCGACTCCGCGCCGCACACGCCGCTGCCGGGCGACGCGGACGCCGCCGAGCCGCCCGAGGCCGCGGTGGAGGCCACGCCCGAGAACACGCCGGCGCGCGAGACGCGCGCGCAGTTCCGCTTCCCGGCCGAGTCGGGCGCCGTGCGGGCCATCGGGCCGGGCGCGGGCGCGGGCGCGGGCGACGCCTACGCGGCGCGGCTGGCGCGCGTGGCGCAGGAGCGGCGCGCGGCGGACTCGCCGGTGCCCTTCGCGGGCGCGCCGCCGCCGGCCGGCGCCGTGGCGCGGCCGCAGCCGAGCCGGCCGGCGCCCGCGGACGCGCCGTGGCTGGAGCTGGACGGCGAGGACCGCGAGGTGCTGGAGCTGACGCGCGCGGACGAGGAGTGGGCGGGCGCGGGCGCGCCGGGCGGGCGCGGGCGCGCGCGCGTGGCGCCGGACCCGCGGCGCTCGCCCGCGCTGGCCGCGCGCCGCGTCGGTCCCGTCCCGCGCCGCGCCGCGTCGTGCGGGCCGCGGCTGCCGGGCGCGGCGCGTGCCACGGTGGCGGTGCAGACGGTGGACACGTGGCCGGAACCCTACGAATTCGTCATCGCTGACTTCTTCCGCGCTCTGCCGGACGACTCTCGTCGCCAAGTAAGTAGTGCCATGGCACGATGCGCGTTCGTCCCGCCCACGTAGAGCCAATCCCTATATACTGAATGTATACAGACGTTGCCCAGCACACTCGAAAACAATTTTATAATATACCAATAATAAAAAATCTATACATATACTAAAATCGTAGCGAAGTCAAAAAAGGACATGAAATATTTGTTTTTTAAGTAATTTCCACGAAGAAAATATAGTTTTTAGAATGTTTGTCTGAATGTATGTTCCTAAATCACGCAAAAACTACTGGTGAAATTTTGTCAAAATTAGATATTCCCTATAGGTCTGGTCAGTCTGTAGGCTATAAATTATCACGCTATTTACTATGGGGGATGAGCAAAGTTGTAATTTGTTTTGAGATGGGTCAGGTTCTCAGCGTCACGATGTGGGTACCCTCCCAATTGATGCAACCCACTGAACCTTAACCGTGGTCGCTACAAGGAAACGGTCTTAAGGTGAAGCTAGTCGACGGCTCGAACTCGTTAGTGGGCGTGGTTAAAATGCATGCTAATTCATCCAACATCGTGTACGAAAGGGACAGACACTGTGATGAGCAGTAAGAAGCTATTGCGCGCACGGATACGACCTTTGGGCGTATTGATATAATGACTAAAATACAAAATATATAGACAAAAATACTTAATTTATATCTACTCAAAATAAAATTATTTGAACTTTTTAATAAATTATCTATGCCTGTACGGTTTCTATTTTGCCATTTTCTCACTACATAATCTATTTATTTACGCCCAAAGGTGAGTTGAAATTGTGTTGAAATATGGAAGTTTTGACGCTCATAACTTCCTAACCAATATTTATTTCCAAATTCTGCTTCCAAAAAGGACTAGATAATGGCGTGACAAATTGATATTACTTTTAGTTTTGAATGTACATACATCGTCAAACAGACGAGTAATCACCATGCTGCGTTTGTATGGAAGAATGACCGACTAGTGTCCTTATGAGACTATCCTTAACTTTAAAAATTTGATGTGCATTCACAGATTTTGATAAAAAATTTACAGTCAGCATGAAAATGGTCAATTTTCAAAAAAGTTTTTTGAAGCCATTCGATCCTATTTCATACTAGGATCAACAAAAGTCGATGGGACTCACTGAGGTTTTAGTTCTAGAAAAGTCAGAAATCGCAAAAAAAAACTTTTCCCATACAATTCATACTGAGATGAGAGCGAACACAATATACGAGTACCAGTGTATGACAACAGCCGAAAAAGTTTTTATGCAGTTTTGAAGTTGACATACTGGCCATCAATTGATAATATATCACCCAAACGGATACCAATAACCTTTCGCTTTAAATTGGTTATTTTCAAGACTTCATATTTCGTAAACACGCAGTGGAAACCGTACAAAACGTGAGGTCACTGAAACGCAAGGCAACGTCGCGCCATCGCCACCGCGCGTAGCGGGCGCCGAGCGCACCGTACGCTCGCATCGAGTCACGTGATTTATACTGAATTTACAAACACCACTTTTAAAATGCCTACCCTGGTAACACTTCACAAAATTATACATTTTAATCGCATTCGTAGCCCACTGTTGAACAATAAAGCTGACAGAGTCATTTTACGTACCTGTCTAAATCATTTGCGACCTATTAGGTGTGGCTCGAACTGCGCTCCATCCATTTCGATACAAAGCCGGGCCCGTCGCTGAGTCGACCCATGAACACGAGGCATAAGTGTAGGATCCTCAACACATTCTGCTCGTAGTCCATCAAAAACACTCACTATTCTGGCCCGCATTTCATCAGCACTGTCGTATTCCCGATCCAACACTATCTTTCACATACCCCCACAAAAAGAAGTCCAAAGGTGTTAAGTCGGGTGAAAGAGCCGGCCAGGCGTGCGGCCCCGGCCTTCCTATCCAGCGGTCATCAAATACCTCAGTGAGACGCTCGCGGACATCATCTAGCATAATCTAATTTTTCATTTATAAAATTAAGATATCTGATCCATTTAGGAGCTGCGGTAGAAACACTGGTCCTAGAATTCCTCCACTAAAAACACCAGCCCATACGTTGACGGACCATCTTGTCTGATGCCCAGTTTCTTGACTAGCGGACGCGTTCACGTCTGACCATACATGAGCATTCCTCCTCTTCCATATCCCGTTTCTCGAAAATGTGGACTCGTCCGTCCAAATAACGTGCTTGAGTACGTTATCTGCACAAGGCGTACGTTGTTTGTAGCAACCAACGACAGTACGCACGACGACGAACGTGATCGTTAGGTAGCAACACTTGTACTATGTATTTTGTAGGGTTTCATTCTGTTCCGGCGAAATACTTTGTGAACTGTCCAGTGAGACACTGTCGGATCACCCCGGCGCCGCAATAATTTCGCTACACTTCGAGTGCCCAGGCGAGGATTATGGCGAATCACATTTAAAATACGCTCCTCAATCCCTCTATTTTCTAACACTCGTTGAAAAGCTGCCGTTGTCATGCGAGAATCAGAGGGGTGCCGGACGTTCGGAAATCTGTCTCGGTAAATTCTCAACGCAAGAGAAGCATTGCCATGAGCTTCTCCTAAACACATCACCATGTTGCCGTATTCACAAGCACTGTACGCGTATGACTCAGGCATTATTTAATTTTAATACAATAAAAATTAACACATTGACGGACAGAACGCCTCTCGACGTTGTCTCTGCAAAAAATAATACGACAGTACGCCTGTCGACATCAAAGTTTTGACTTGTATAAAGTCAGTCCGTCTTGTGGCGTTTAATTTTCTATACTAATACAAGTAAGGGAATTCTGTAGTGTCACCACAGATAGAATTTTAACCTTTTGCTGTCATAACGTGACGTAAAAAAAAATCAAGCAATGTATGAAATTTTGCAGTGACCTAATACGTTCAACCAGTGAGGGAATACTGTCCGTCAACGTGTTAATAGCTAAAACAATAAAACAGCATGTATAGACCAGGGTCGATAATTTTTACAACAAAACAAAATTATAGTAGGATAAAACCCACTGGAAAAGGAAGAGAATATAACAAAAAGGAAAAATAATTTACGGGCGATCTGAGGTCGGGAAGTAGAAGAGGATTTTAAGGATAAAAACGGTTTATCTCGATTTCCGGCAAAACTACAAGTCCTATGGGAAAAAGTTGAAAGTAATAAAAAGATCTGCAACTTTTTTACTTTATTCTATATCAATTCTCAATTCTTTATTGCATACCATGATGTTTAAAGTTGGTAGGGATATATTTATACTAGTTACAATTATGGACCCTGTCGGGCACAGCATAGATCAAGTAGGAGAGAGGAGGAAGAACACTGGCTGTTTAATGTGATAAGTTTTATTATTTGTTAAGAAGTTAATAAGTTATACTGTTTTATTAATACGGAATTGAATTTAAAATTATAATAATTATTTTATAAATTACATACAATTATTTATATAGTAACATTTGTAAAACCCTTTATTTTGTAAATTGATTCATTATTATTTTATTTACTTATTATTATTTTTATTTATTACGTAATTAATATTTAATATTCCTAAGGTATTTATTGGATGCTTCATATAACAATAGCTTATAAGAACTTTATAAAAAAATCTCTCAAAAGATTTTTTTTATGAAACCTTTTTTTTGTTTTTATTTTTTTCTTTGTACACCAGTCACCAACTCACAAAAAAAAGAAAAAACTTTTTGACCTTTTGCGACAACCCTATGTTGTATTATTTGACCTTAGAACGAAATGGCGTATTCTTCACAAAAACTGCGATAGTGCATCATGTTTTTTTTATCAGTGATAGGCTTTGTTACCAGCAATATTTCTGTGCTAGTGACAAGTCGCACTTTTGAGTTCGTAGGGAGAAAAAAAAACGAAAAACTGAAAAATAAATATTACTCGGTATCCGGAGGTGATATTCCAAAAATAAAAACTAGAAAATATGCGCCCAAAGACGCTCTATCAGATTATATTTATATAAAATAAATATTTTGGACAGTTACTTTTTTAGAATTTATTTTAATTTTTTAAATGAAAAGTTCAACTAAACTACGAGATTTAAAAAAAAAGTATTTGAAATGGACACGTGGGTGTTTTACTCTTGCATTATAAATGCATCCCTTGATCGATAAATACCATAAACAGCCAAGGGATTTTTTTTTTATCAAATGGAACACTGTGCATCATCGATTTTGTCTCTGTCACCTCTGACCTAGACTGTAGTCAAGAGCAAACTCATAGTAAAATAAAAAAATTAAAACTAACTTTTTGTACTTTTCTTTTTCAATCACAGTAGGTAGCTAAGTATCTCTATTCGATATGGGTATCAAGTTTAAGCAAAATAAACTGGATTTTTCCGATTTGTGAGCATAATTTGCGAACATTCAGATCAAAATTGTAACCCTGTTCAAGGGGAACACCATTACGATCCTTGCTTGAATGGAATCTGAAAGCAGATATCCCACAACTAGGTAGTAGTGAACTGAACATACATTTGATTAAAGCGAGAGTGAGCGGTTAGGAGGATAGGATCACACACATGTCACCGCCCCGTCGCACGACTCGCCAGCCGTCGCATCGCGCGGACTTCGAGTCGTCGGCCGCGCGGCTGTCGGCGAGCGCGGGCAGAAGCTAGTTTAACATAAAACCGAAGTATAAAATTTACGTGAAGTGAAAGCGTCGAAAGGGCGCCGAAAGACAATCTCGTTCTATCCTGAGCAAAGGTTA
This sequence comes from Dryobota labecula, assembly GCA_947523025.1. NCBI lineage: Eukaryota > Metazoa > Arthropoda > Insecta > Lepidoptera > Noctuidae > Dryobota > Dryobota labecula. The sequence goes on along the minus strand of OX383302.1, from coordinate 24,907,629 downwards.
GGGCCGGCGCTGCAATCACATTTTAAATGATTCCTAATCTACATTACTTAACAAACACTCAAATAAATACACGTACTATCAATGATGATAGATAGGACTACATCAGCAGTGTACGGCGCCGACGCGTTACTACGTCGTATATGTCCGCAGGCATATCCGACTTCAGTTGTCAACTTGGCGTCAAGTGAGCGATTGCTTAACGATAAAAAATATCAAAATGGTGAAATGTGCAGTTAAAATTTGTATGTCACGGTCTGGGAAAATTAATAATGCAAGTAGTGTTACATTTCACAAGTAAGTTTGCTAAATTTTCTTCAGATTATTCAAAAAAACATTACGATACGAATTAGATTTGTCAAACGTTGTTTTTGCCATCAGTGTTACCAGTAAAAACGATTCTGATTTTGCCAGACTGTTGGGAGTTTAGTGAATGGCGAATGTATGTTCCTGTAAGTCGAAATTATTATTATAATTATGTAGTCTGTTTGGTAAACATTGAAATAATATCATTCCATTTTAAACAAAAGTAATTTGTCGCAATCTTATGAAATATAATATTACTTCTTACAAGGGGCAAGGGGGGCAGGGAGGAGCAGCTGCCCCCTACCTAGAGATTCAAAAAAAATGTAGCCAAATGCAAAGCAACCAAAATTCTAACTAAGAAGCATTACTGGGGAAAATCGCCTATATGGTCTGGGCATGATTAGTGTACACAGAAAACTTATTAATGAAAACTTACAAAATTTTCATAATAAGTGGTCGAGAAATTTCCAAAAAAAACCATGGAAGATTATGTTTTAATTAACTTAAAAAAAGGGTCTCGCTTGCACTTTATTTATAAAATTTTGTAACTTTATTCCATTTTTCTAATACATATAATAACTTGGTTTAGAAGTTTTATTTATTGTACAGTTAATTAAGAGCTCGTGGGGCTTTACACATTGGACTTGGTACCGTTCTTATTACAATCGTTGTAGAGGTAAGACTCGCAGTATAGCTTCATGTGCTCTTGACTGTACCTTCAATTCATACTTTTCCCATATATCAACTTGCCCCCCTCTGGGCCATCGGCTGGCGACGCCCTTGCCTTCCTAAATGTACGAAATCTTTCAATTTCTTTAAGTCTTTAATCTTTTAAAAGTTCCATATTACAATCTTTCATAGTCGGTAATTGATTAAATAAATACCTTCATTCATTCTGGGGAAATTATGTTGATCATTGGCAACTTTGGCCGTTTTTCCGATGACAATGTCTTGTCTCATTCCAACGTAATTAGTTTGAGGGTAGAAGAAATTAGACAAACAGTTTATTTTGACAGATTGACATAATTTACGTATCCGTTTCAAAGCTACGACTTTAAACTCGTAAGTGGTTACGTTTTCCTGAATTTTTTTAGTAGGACGCTGCTCCTCTAGTATTATATAACTTCATTGCGTACTACCATCAATAAAACTGGTATGAACATGTTCAGAGTTGATTCGTTACTAACAGCTGATATTGTCTATTGTAATTTGAACAATGCTATTCCACACTTTTTGAGTTTTTTTTTTTCTATCTTCGTCGTCGTCTGTCGTTACCGCGTCTGTGGCGCGCGCGTCTAGTTTTGAAAACCTAATAACGCCAAATTTTATTATTTCTTAGGTATACGTATTCGTACCAAGTTTCAAATGCATTAAACTAAGGAATGAGATTTATCATATCAACGAAATTCCCCCTTTCACCCCATTCTTGTCTCGTATATACAAAGAAACTACTGCTAGTGTCAAATTGGTTTGTGTAACAGTAGTATCGGCTCGGCGGTGATAGGTCGGTCAGTCATCAACTGCCTGCTTACCTTGTTGCTAGCAACCAACCCTTGCTTCGCACGGTTTTTACGATTCGTGGTAAAATTGCCGCTTCCGTATTAAATAAATAATAATAATAAATATTTATTCAGTATTCAAATTAGCAAAATATTTACATAAAATCTTAGAAATAACTTACAAAGGTATTACAATGTTAGATGCCTGTACTAGGATAAACCTGTATCGTAGGCGGCATATTTCTTGGTAATCGTAGAACAATAACTTTTTAACAATATAACATTAGAAAGTCTTAAAATAGTGATAAAATTTGATTAATTGATTATTTTATACCTAGTTTACTTAAATACTATTTACCTAAAGATAAAAATTACAAAATGTCTTATAAGTATACGTAATTTGTTATTTAGCTTACACTTTAACCTTACTAGCTTCTGCCCGCGACTTCGTCCGCGTTAAATTTCTTGTTCCCCCGATCCACCCCGTCGCAACACATTGCCTGCCCGTGCTTTTACTTCGTTATCGCAGAAACTTTCATTAAAAAAAAATGGTGTTCTAGTTAATAGGAATGTAATTCTTCCTCAAGAATTGGGCTGTAAAATGCTATGAGATTTTTTTCAAATCCAACTCGCAGTTCCACAGATTAGCGCGTTCAAAAAACAAAAAACCGGTTAAGTGCGAGTCGGACTCGCGCACGAAGGTTTCCGTACCATCCGGCATCCATACAAATCCTTATCCTTACTAATATTATAAATGTGAAAGTAACTCTGTCTGTCTGTCTATTTGTCTGTCTGTCTGTCTGTATGTTACGTTTTCACGCCTAAACCGCTGAACCGATCGACCTGGGATATAGAGAAGGACATAGGCTACTTTTTTACGCGATAACCGACATCCACGCGGGCGTAGCAAAAAAACCGGCAAATAAATCATGTCCGTTGTATGGGAGCCCCCCTTAAATATTATTTTTTTCTGTTTTTTAGTATTTATCGTTATAGCGGCAACAGAAATACATCATATGTGAAAATTTCAACTGTTAAACGATCACGGTTCATGTGATACAGCCTGGTGACAGACGGACAGACAGACAGACGGACAGCGGAGTTTTAGTAATAGGGTCCCATTTTACCCTTTGGGTACGGAACCCTAAAAACTAACTTTTCAGCTTTAGAATAGACTACCTCGCAGAGTTGATCATTATTTTGCTGCGGAGTTATTATAAAACAGTTATATCTCCTAAGATATTTATTGAAATTAAATGATGTAAGGGCAACTTTGTACAAAATTAAATACTTGTGATGAATAACGTATTTATTTGGATAAGGATTAATACCATGTTTATGAAAACTCCTTCGCAAATAATGCATTAATTTCGAACAAATTTGATTACCATAAAAAAGGTTATAGTGAGTCAATCTTAAAAGATAGACATATGCTGTCGCGGATTTTTTTTTAGAACATTTAAAGGGGAACAATTCCATAATACATGATATTTGCGCAACTTAAACCGTTTACGCAGCGCACGCAACGGAAGCTCTCAAAAAGGAATAATTTTCCCCGTTTTTGCAACATTTTTCATTTATGCTCCGCTCCTATTAGTTATACCGTGATGTTATATAGCCTATAATATTCCTCAATAAATGGACTATCTAACACAAAAAGAATTTTTCAATTCCAACCAGTTGTTCCTGAGATTAGCGCGTTCAAACAAACAAACAAACAAACTCTTCAGCTTATTAGTATAGATTATTAGTAAAGATTAAACACATATGATAGGATTTAGCGTCAGCAGGGGTACATGAGGTTAAAGTTAATGTTGCACAAAATTAAATCACGTTCGAGGCTATGATGTGTATAGGATACAATCATTTACAAATCAGTTATCGACGAGACCCTGTCAGCTATAATTAGTTGGATGGCAAGTAATGATTTAAATATAAATGTTAGTAAGACCAAATTAATAGAATTTAATTCGTATAATACTAAACCATTGCCTTTAGATATTAGCTATAAAAATGAAAAAGTACAGCAAGTGGATGAAATAATTTTTTTAGCTATTAATATAGACAAAAATCTAAATTGGAAAAGCCATGTGGAACATATATGTCAGAAACTTGATAGGTTTGTGTTTGCATTAAAAAAGCTACGGCGAAATGTTTCTGTAGAAGCCGCTCTTTCAGCTTACCATGGCTATGTTATGTTTGTTGTTATGTTGTATGTTATGTTATGGCTGTACTAAGTTATGGACTTATCATGTGGGGTAATTCGACCGATACCGACAGAGTTTTCAAGCTCCAGAAACGTTGCATCCGGGTCATAAACAAGGCATGGTTTTTAGATAGCTGTAAACCTCTCTTTAAAAATAATAAAATTCTTCCACTACCCTGTATGTACATACGAGACATCTGCGTCTTTACAAAGAAACACATGCATTACTTTAGGCAACATAGCGAAGTTGTGCTAAGACAAAAAAGGGCTAAGTTTCGCAACTTATTATATCATCCATCTGGTCATAAAGATATTTACAATAAAAATGTGTTTATTATGTGTATATTGATTTATAATAACATACCAAATGAATTCAAATTATTGCAGGGAAATGTTTTTAAAATGAAATTAACAGAGTGGCTACAAAATAGTTGCTTCTATAGCCATAAGGAATTTATAGAACATAGACATGGTTGTTAATTAATTTACTAATTATTATTTATGAGTAATTCGACAGATAATTGTATTTAATAGTAATTTTAATTACTTAATAATGGTTTTTAAAATGTTATTAGCATTTAAATTACCGTTACTGACATATAAATAACATTTCTTATTTTAATTATTTTGATTTAAATTTATTGTATTGACATTCTTATTTTAGATTTTATTTTTTATTAATTTCGGACAATTTAAAGTATGAATGCGTGAATTTTATTTTGGTTTGGTCTGTTTTATTTTTATTTATTTAATGTTTTCAATTTATATTTTGGGTACGATGAATTACTTAAGTGAATGTAATTTGCACGCTTGCTTGCAGGCAGAATACAAAAACTTTTAGGCTTTAAGATAAACAATGTATTTTGGCAAATAAATATTTTTGATTTGATTTAATAAATTTTTGCCGCGGGCGACTAATGTGCTTAAACATCAACAAAACGAAGGGTCTGTAGGCCAGTGCAGTGTTTTGTTGAGTCAGCAGCAGGCATTAAACACGAAAGTCTGGCCTTGATTATGACGCTCTAGGCGCCCTCGTAGTCGATAGAGTTGATGTACCTGTATTCCGCCATTTTTCTAGCAGGCCACTCAGCCTCTCCCGTTTTGTGGATATTGGCCTTTTTAAAGCGTGAGCAAGTTGCACATTTCGGTGTGCCAGCTTTCTTCGCGCACTCTGACATCGAGTGTCCTTCTTCACCGCAGTGACCACACGTAGATTTCAGCTCTCTGCATGTTTTTGCTGCATGACCATATTATATTGTTGGCATTTGTAGCATCTGGTAACAAGGGTGAAGTCCCTAACAGGGCAGGAGGTCCAATTTATAAAAAGCCTTGATTGGGATAATAGGGCTTTACGTATGTTGGCTGTAACTTCAATGACGCAGTTACAGGTCGACGCATCTTTTCTTCCCTGATTTATGGCTTAATTTAACCAAGTTCAAAAAAGACTCCATAGGCATTGCTGGAAATTGGTCGGCTACGTTCTGTTAGTAAATGCACCTGAAGATTTCTGTATCAGCCATAGTAGTCGGCACACCTACAACAACGATCCGAGGTTTGCGCTTGTTGGGTTCGTCGGCAGTAAGTCCGGATGTAGAGAGCTGGACTGCGTGTTTGAGCATATCGGCGTCATGTTTCGTCTCGGTACTGATAATAACGCCTCCATTTTTAGTCTGGCGGACACCACGTACATGCAGCTTCATTTGATCAGGGCGAATTATTTTTTGCACAAGGTCGTTTGTTTCGTCACTCGACTTTAATTTATCGTTGGGATAAATTGCTACAGAGCTTATATTGTTCGGTCGAATGAAATCATTTAATAAATAAAATAAATAAATAAAAATATTTTAATTCAGATATCAAGGATCCATAGGTAGGTACATTATAAATAACAATATTACACAAAGAAAATTAAAATGTAGATTTAAAACTAAACTCAGAATCAAAAATTAAAAACCAAATTAAAATCAAAATTAGTATCAAAATTCTTGGGAGAGGTCAGTCCTCCCTGTCTCACCCCGCTCTCCAACCTGTATGCTTCCGAGAGTGTATTAGCCCACCTCACAAAATTGGTTTGGTTTCCATACCAATATTTCAAAATGTTGAGCACAGCAACCAGTACACCCCCATCCCTCCAAAGCACATCGTACGATACGAGATTTGCTCCCTTCTTCACCATATCGGAAAACGAAACATTTCCAGCGGAACCAGAGTCCTTAATCGTCTGCTTAAGGTCCGAAATATGTTCCATCAAATCGCGCTTTTCTTGGAGGGCATCTACCGCGTTATACGCGCCAATGGCTTTTTTCTGTATTGTATGGTAACTGTAGGTCTTCGTCCGCAACTTTGTCCGCGTGAATTTCTTACTTTTCCCTTCGAACTCCCCTCCACCTCTATTAAAGGGTATTTTTATTTTAAGTTTTAAATTAAATGGACCGCGCGTTAAGATTCATACAAACTTTAACATCTTAAACCACCATGGGGGATAGTTTGAAAAAAAAAAAAATACGAATGATGTCAAACCTTATTACTTACTAGCTTTTGCCCGAGGCTCCGCCCGCGTGGATGTCGGTTATCGCGTAAAAAAGTAACCAATGTTCTTATCCATATCTCAGGCTGCTCTCTGCCAAACAGGGCTTGTTAACGTTACCAAATAACAAAATAATAACCGTTATGTAACGTAAAATTTCAATGTTATACCTTACAAAAGTTACAAAAAATTATCGTTACTTGATAACATTACCAGTAATATAACGTTAATCAACTAACGTTAATTTAGCTACGTTGCCGTTCTGTAGGTAAGAATCAGGCAGATTCAGGCAACGTTTTGATCGGCATGGCATCAGCGAGGCGCGAGGGCGGGCTCACGCCGCGCCGCGCGCCTCAAGCCCGTAAAATAACGTTAAGATACAATTAACTTTAATTAATAAAGATTAACGATAAAATGTAGCATAAATAACGTTAAATCGATTACCGTTATTTTAATAATAACGTTAACTAATAGGTAACGTTATGAAAATTTACCGGTATTTAAAGCCCTGCTGCCAAATTTCACGGTGGTCGGTTCAGCGGTTTAGGCGTGAAACGTAACAAACAGACAGAGGTACTTTCACATTTATAATATTAAGTATGGATTTAAGTACATTTTCGTTTATTTAATTTAGTGAAAATGGCAATTTTGCTATTCTGAATTTAACGTTTTTAAACTAAAATTTAGATTTTCTAACTAAATCTGACTATTTTTAATCGCGATTAAAAAGGTGTGGAATAAAATTAGTTGTCATGAACTTAAATTCACACCAACACCTCGACTTCTAGTGCAAAAACAGTACTCCTTGATATATAAAAAACCCAAGATACACAGTCTCGATGAAAAGTAACACTCAAAACTGTCTCCTCCTCCTGTGTCCTCCTGAATTATACATAAGTAGTTATGATGAATGAATGTAGAAAATGATGAATGTCATGAATCAACAAGTCATAAATATGTATTAAAATTGAAAAATCTGAAGAAAAAGAGAAGAAAGGCCTATATAAACAAATTCAGACATAATCTTGATTAGTGAAGACAATTTAGATTGGTATCTGAAATGGTCTCTTGAAGAAAGAAGAAGAACCACACATATTGAGTGGACCTGTCCAGTCAGTGCACGCATTTTTCAGTAACAAAACATAAGGAGCTCAACGATTGGACGAACAAAACCAAAGAACGGACATTTGGGTAGGCCGCATAACTTACTGAAACTACAAGGAGCATCGTTAAAACTGAGAGGTGGCTGGCACGTTGCTAAGCGGAGCAGACAGAGAAAAGAAAAAGAAGGCACTCGCACGCGCGGCGCCGCATCGCCCTCGCGCGTGTGCGTCAGTGCGCCGCAGCCGTCGAGCTGCTGTCACAAGGGAAAGACAATTTTAGTTACATCTTTATTGTTCAGTGAATTTTTTGTACGTGTTAATAATTATTTAAGTGTTTTTTGTGCTACTTTCATATTTATTTTTCTATTAGTAAGTGTATTTCAATATCTATGTTTAATGCCGGCTGTAGCGATGCCGATAATAGTGCCAGTCAACCAGCCACATCGCTCGATGTCCAGGTGAGATTTCCCCATTACTCCCAGCCACGCTTCTTCAAAGGCGCACGGGGGCTACAGATACACTATGGTAAGGTTCACAAACCTCATAGTGTACCTTTGTGCCCCCAGCCACATCTTCAACATCAACAACTCCAGTTTACAGTTTGTGGAAAACATTGGCAAAATTAAAAAATTCTACCCCATTATTAAAGAGAGTTCCCCGGAGCGCAAGACGGTCTGTTGCGCTGAGTTTAGCGCAAAGTCTTGCGACCTAGGAGAACTCTCAAAGTGCCTGGGATCAATTACTTACCGTTCCTTATAGGATTCTACATGTACAAAAATATTTGGCAACTAAAAAAACATTAACAAACCAAATTAAAGATAACTGTTTTAATTCGACCCTTATTTTAGATCCAAAATTATCTGTTTCCAATGACCTTTCAGCAAGAGGCTTATGTTCACATGTAGAATATATTAACCCCATAACAGTATTAAAAGCTTTTAAGCAAATCAAGATCAAATTAACCGAAGATCTTTGGGGAATGTCTATTAAAGTCTGTACCTCTATAATTGAGACTATAGCGCCTTACTTAGCCTTAATATTTAATTTGTGTGTAGATAAAGGAGTCTTCCCGGATTTAATGAAATACAGTAAGGTAATACCACTTTTCAAATCCGGGGACAGTAAAGACACCAATAATTATAGACCCGTATCCGTGTTGCCGGTTTTCAGTAAGATGTTTGAAAAGGTTATGCTTAATCAAGTGCTCAATCATTTTAACACGAATAAAATCCTTCACGAACAACAGTACGGTTTCACCAAAGGACGTTGCACGACCGACGCCTGTGTAACATTATTAAGACACATTTTTAACGCGTGGGAAGAGGCCCAAGACGCCATAGGAATCTTTTGTGACCTCTCCAAGGCATTTGATTGCGCCGATCAAGAAACCTTACTTTTGAAACTTGAGCATTACGGACTTGGAAAACTTGCGCTTAGTTTAGTAAAATCTTATTTAAATGATAGACAACAGCAAGTTCAAATAAATGGTATAAATTCACTCGGTTTAAAAGTAAAAATGTGTGTTCCACAAGGCTCGATATTGGGTCCTTTCCTTTTTTTAGTGTATATAAATGATCTACTCCATTTATTAAAAAATCAACCACAAATGGTGTTATTTGCTGACGATAATTCCTTAATTTTTAAGGTAGATAGACGTGCTACAAACTTTGACGACGTAAATAACGCTCTACTGCAGGTCCAAAATTGGTTTACTGCTAATAATTTAGTATTAAATGGGAAAAAACCAAGTGCATTAAATTTTCTTTACCAAATGTCAAAAGTAGTGATTGTGAGATAGTATTGAATCAAGAGAAACTAGAATTCGTCGATAAAACTGTTTTCCTGGGGATCACGCTCGATTCAAGGCTACAATGGGGTCCTCATTTAACATCTCTTGCAGGACGGCTAAGTTCAGCAGCATATGCTGTCAGAAAAATCCGTCAATTTACTGATGTAGATACCGCGAGGCTAGTCTAGTTTAGTTACTTTCATAGTATCATGTCTTACGGTATTTTACTATGGGGACGGGCTGCAGATATAAAAAAAAAAAAAAAAAAAGAGCCATCAGAGCAATATATGGCCTCCGTAGGCGCGATTCTCTAAGGGAACTGTTTAAGGATATTAACATCATGACGGTACCTTGTCAATATATCTACGAAAACATCATGTACGTAAGGAAAAATTTACATCTTTTTAGGAAAAGAGGTGAAAGACATAATTATAGTACTAGAAATAGGGACCTATTAGTTCAACCAGGTTTCAGACTGGCTAAAGTAGACTCATCTTTCATGGGGTACTGTTTAAAATGTTATAATAAAATTCCTCCCCACATAGTTCAACTGCATGAGACTAAATTTAAATCTTGTATAAAACGCACACTATGCAGGCAGGCATATTATAAGTTGGGGGATTATATCACTGATAAAAATGCTTGGCTAAATGCTGGTCCTGCTCCACAACCTCAACTAGGTAATTGATTAATATTTGAAAATAATGTTGGAGCTGCTGAAGATTGTAAGACTATCTTTGCATTGTATAAACTCAATCTCCTTTGTTTTATATAATTGCATAGCACACACCTGTGCTAGAGTACTATGTACTATAGAGCTACCATTGACCGGGTAATATGTCTTTCATTGACTTTAATGTGCCCTGGCGGCTGAGAGTATGTCATGCTCACTTAGATGTCGATGGTGGCGTGTGTGTTGGATCATTTAGCTCCCTTCAAAATGGTTGAGCTGAATGGTGCTAATCCATGCGTCATGTTCGTGAACGGGCGCCGTCAGTTGGGACTGGTCATCTATTAGCTGCCATGGCTTATTTTAATTAATTATTTTTGCATTGTTTGTTTTATTTTTTATATTTTTTTGTTTCTATTTGATGTACCTACTCTGGGCGCTTTTAACGTGTACGTTTTTATTTTTGAATTTTACATCGTTCTCACATCACTACATATTATAAAACAAAGTCCTCCGCCGCGTCTGTCTGTTCGCAATAAACTCAAATACTACTGCACCGATTCTCATGCTGTTTTTACCAATGGATAGCTTGGTTCTCGAGGAAGCTTTTAGTATATAATTTGTTATGCTTTTGTATGCATTTTTGTATGAATTAACGATATTTGTTGGAGGTGTCGGAAAAAAATAAGCCGTCTGGGAGCTTTCAACGAAAACGCTGTCTAAACCCTTTGAGATATAACAAAATAATGTATGGTGGAATTATGTATCTTATAAAGGTCTTCAAAAAAGTCCGCGATGGCATATGTCTATCTCTTAAGGATAACATACTATATCCATTTTATTGACTTTTTGTAGGTATTTGTTTGCCGAATTTTACTCTTGGAAATACGATTACGATAACAATACGCTATAATATCAGTAGCTATTAGCCAAATTATATTCGTAGATAAATAAGCTAGCTACTTATGTATATTTCAAACAGTGTACAAGAATATTTATCATAAAAACATTACTAAACACGGCGGCCTGATGATCAAAATTTGTGCATCCCAAAACTTTCGTTACTTTTTCACTGACATATTTATCACTTTTCGATAAACTTAACACTCAATACGAATTCTGCACTTATTTCTCAGTAATTCTGTATAAGATTCTTCAAAGATTAAACCGTTTTCTCATTGAATGTGTAACCTTGATGAATGTTTACATCAAGCACCGCACCACACCGCCACACGACCACAGAGTACAGACGTATTTTGTTTTCTTTTTTTTTTCGTTCGTTTAGTGGTGTTCCCGCTAAAATGTCAATCGGTCAAGTATTAGTCGATTAATCGAATTCTACAGCCAGATCGTGTTGCAAGTACAAAATGAATGTCAAATATTTCGTCCAATTGCGAACGTGACCCTGAGAAAAAGTTATGCACCAATGGTGTTCATTATATATTTCGAGCGTTTTATCAGCACTAATGGTGTATCATGCGACATTTCGGAGGATTTCGTTTTGTTTTCACATTGTTTGTACTTACGTGAATTATTTTAAAATTATCATTTGTGTCGTTGCACTTTTATTTCGTGTTGTAATTTGGTACAATTGATTGCTTTAACAATTTGAGTGAAATTTCGTATTTTGATTTAGTGTTTGTTATCTTTAGGTAGACTCATTCACGTTGAGAACATAAGTACTTTTTTTTTACTTTTATTATATTAAATCATTTGTTTCGGTTTCTATTCACTTAATGAGTCACATTAAAATTAATATTAAGTTAGAATTTTGAGATTAAGGTGCAGCGTAGACGGCACACTTCTTGTACGATCGAGTCTGCGGCGCACAAAAAGTCTGTATGGCGCGCAAAAAGTCGGTCGCGGATTTTTCACAGACTCAACGCACACGACGCACATCTTCGATCATTCTGTCGGCAGAGCTGTAGGGACGTAGACGCTATGGAAATCGTGCAGAGATCGCGAAGTATTATTTTGTACATGAAGTACAGAAAAAGAAGAAATAGAGAATTTTGGGTACATCCTATACTTTCGGAAAGATTACTGAAGGGACAGTTCCATACTAAACATTCAATTCTGAAACAACATCCGGATTTTTTTTTCAAATTTTATAAAATGTCTGTTACTACATTTGATGAGTTGCTATTTATTTTAAGACCTGCTTTGACTCATTCAGAAACAACAATGAGGAGGTGCATTGGTCCAGAAGAAAGACTTAGAAGTATCATAAATTGCTGGTCTGTTTTGTATTTCTTGAATTAACATCGTTACATCGACCTCTGGCGCCATGATAATAGATCGCGTGCGTTACGTCCACCCCTAGCAAATGCAGATTGCCGACTATAGTGTGCGCCGTCTGCGTTAGCGCGCGTTGAAGCAAACGTTCAATTTTTTTCACACACTTTTTTTGTGATGCGGTCTGCCCGAATTACACGGTTTTTTTGTGCGCCGGACTTTTTGCGCGTCGTGTGCGTTACTGCATAATTGCATAGGTTCTATTTTCACAGACTAAAAAGTGCGTCACGGATAGTCTGTCGTCTGCGCTGCACCATAGCCTGGGATATGGAGAAGGACATAGGGTACTTTTTTATGCGATAACCGACATCCTCACGGGCGAAGCCGCGGGCAAAAGCTAGTTAAGTTATAAATTCAACGTTATATGTTTAACTAATATTTTTGTAACCATTTAATTTAAAAGAGTGTCCATGGACTTTCTTGCCCGTTCTTCTCCGTTCGTTTGTACCTACGCTTTGGAATAGGAATGTAGCTTCATTTTTCTTACTGACTGACTCCTTGACAATTCAAAAGTGCCTGTAAATGGTTTAATTGAAATAAATGATTTGAGTTTGAGTTTGAATACAAATTAAGTGAAGGTGACATCAGGGGAGCGGCCAGGCTACTTTTCAGTAGCGATGTGGTGGCAGCCTACTCTCCAGAAACTATTTCAGCCCTGGAGAGTAAACATCCAGCGCCTGCGGTTGGTCTCACCTTCCCCGACCCCCCTCTCCCTCTCGGTTCAGATTCAAATTCTTTTAACATCACTGCCCCTCAGCTCATTGCAGCCGTGAGCTCCTTCCGAAGTGACTCCGCCGGCGGTCTCGACGGCCTGACTTATTGAGCTCAGGCGCCGGGGAAGCTGGTGAGTCGCTTTTGAAGGAGCTTGCGGTTCTAATTAACTTGATGCTCAACGGCGGTGTGAATGATGCCTTCGTCGATGTCTTGTACGGGGCTAACTTATGTGCCCTGCGCAAGAGAGACGGCGGCATTCGTCCCATAGCCGTTGGGTGCACCTACAGGCGTACGGCAGCCAAAATATGCTGCAAATTGTACGGCGAAATTTTAACTAACAAGTTCCAGCCCCTCCAGCTTGGCTTTGGATCCAAAGGGGGCTGCGAGGCTGCCGTACATGTCCTTTCCAGTTTTTTAAATTCCGGTAAAGGTGAGATCATCCTCAAGGTTGACGTTAGGAATGCCTTCAACTCCGTTAACAGGGACACTTTGTTGGCTGAAGTAAAAAAGGAGTTACCGGAAATTTATGGTTTTTTGTGGCAATGCTACAGGCACCCATCCAAATTACTATATAGAGAAAACGTTTTGGAATCTGCAGTCGGATGCCAACAAGGTGATCCTCTCGGGCCAGTCATTTTCAGTTTGGCTATCCACTCCGTCATACGGCAACTAAATTCAAAATTTAATGTGTGCTATTTAGATGGTGGGATTCTAGGAGGTGACGTAGACACTGTTCTCAAAGATCTCCAATTCCTAAAGCAGCAGTTCCATTCAATCGACCTTGATCTCAACTATTCAAAATGTGAAATCTACCTTTGTAATAACGACAGCCAATCCATTTTACAGAAATTCAATAAAATAGCCCCAGATATCAAAGTTTTGGAAAATTGTTCACTGCACCTCCTAGGTTCCCCAATTTTAGAAGTTTTTCACCTTTCGTTGACGAAAAAATTAAACATTTTAATGATATTTCGGATAGACTTTCTAAAATTAATTTACATTCGGCATTCACCCTCATCAGGTACTGCTGTTCCGGTCCAAATTTTATGTATTTTCTCCGCTCTTCCTCTCCATGGAAGAAGCCACACCTTTTAGACAAAATCGATCAAATTATTAGAAGTACTCTTACATCTATTTTAAATGTGGCATTGGACGACCGTGCCTGGCTGCAAGCTACACTACCCATTCGGTTTGATGGGCTCGGCGTCCGCAAAATTTCTAGTTTAAGCTTACCGGCGTTCCTGTCCTCGGTCCACAGCACCGAAAAGTTAACCACAAGAATTATAGCCCCTTCTCAGGTTGACTCTGAAGTGCCGTGTTTGACTGATGCAGTGAACGCCTGGAAAGTGGTTTGTCCAAATACGGTACAGCCCGACAACCCGTCTTCCCAGAGACAGTGGGATGAGCCGCTCTGCAGGTTGGTACGGAATAACCTCATTAATACGTCCACCAATACTGCTGAGCGTGCGCGCCTGCTGGCTGTGGGAGAATGGGAGCCGGCCTTTGGCTTCAGGCACTACCGTCACCCAACATAGACACTATGCTGGGTGACACCACTTTCCGGCTCGCTACAAGTCTGCGTCTGGGCGCTCCTTGCGTGGCTCCACATCGCTGTCAGTGCGGTGAAGCAGTCGGCCGCCTCGGACACCATGGCTTATCCTGCAGCAGGTGCAGAAAACCTCAAACGGCGCAAATATAACAACCTTATAGGGAGTTATATTTTTGAGCCGTTTGGGGTTGAAACATTAGGTCCGTGGGGTCCGAGTGCTCATCGTGTATATCGGGACATCGCCAAGCGGTTCAGATTCAGATTCATTTATTTATTGTAATTGTCGGTTGGTCGACTCTTCACGTGACTAGAGGGCTGGCCTATTTTTAGGCCAAAGAATCAGCGTTGCCATCCAAAGTGGCAACGCTGCCAGCCTTTTGGGCACTTTTTCCACTGACGGCGATGCGGAAGAATTTTTTGATGCCCAATGAGCACTTTCCCCTTTTTTTTTCTATTTCTTTTTTTCGTGTAGGTTTATAGTATAAATATTTTATTTTTAGTTTGTATGTTGTATCTATGCAAATAAATAAATAGTAGTTATTGTTATGATATAAACATACTTTTTTGCAAATTCAAAATCTTACGCGTATGATTTAAAGTTGTTTTTACAAAACAATGTACAAAAAGCAATGAAATTTTATGATCGAAGTTTGCCGGCCAGATACGGCATGAAGTGGAGTCGAATATTATTTTATACATGGTAAAAATGATGGTGGTGGTGGTGGTTTTTTACATGGTAAATATCCCGTTTATGTTAATAATAATATTATTTTATAGTTTTTATTGTTTGTACATTGACTAAGTATTTTAAGAGTTTGTAATTTTTTTATAAATAAGGTAATGTTAGAACAACAATACCTATACTGCCGTATTAAGCTCAAAAGCGGTATCTCAAAAAAAAAATGTATTTTTTATTGCATCGCATAGCCTATAGAAATACGCATCTAATGAACTAAGCCAAATAGCGGTATCATATTTAAAACATATTAAATAATCCTTAGAAAAGTATTCCTTATATCATTTTCACCCGACTGCCAAGGAAGGGTAACGAAGCGGAAACTCTATTCTTAATTCTATAAATACCTAGTGGGATGGCAGTATCTCATGAAAAAGGTATATACCTGCATGTATACACACATGCATTTTTGATATTTTAACCAAATTACAAAAAATGTACCCAATATAATATATCAATTCCATTTAATAAGCAATATTATAATAGTTTAGAAAACTAAAATTTTCTCGAAATTAGCTTTCCCTGAGATACCGCTTTTGCGTTTAGCACGGCAGTATATCGAGATTAAATACCTACTTAGGTTAAAACATAATGTATAAGTACAACAGTATGCAGTTTCTGGTATTTATTTTAGTTATGTAAACCTCTTCTCCTTTTGGAAGTCGGTTAAAAACTATAAATAATTATATAAATATATATATTTATGGGTATTAATTAAAAACTAAATATAGGAAAGTATTATTAACAAAAAAAATTTTTTTACACAGTAACAAAAAATCTAATCCATTGGTTCAATGGTTTATTGGTTGGTCAGTTTGTATTATTCGACTAAATTCAATGGAGATTGTAATGCATTGTTCTTACACTGAAAAAGCAGCCATAAAAATTTGCCGTATTATACTCGGACCGTTGAGTGACGTTTTATGAAAAATTAAATCATAATAAAATTTTGCTCCCCATAATTAGTCATTTATACAACAAAAACAAATCAATAAACTCTTTTACTTATCGAAAGTTCGAGATCCCATCCTTTTTTAACATTCTTGACGTAATATTTTTACAATTTTTCAAAGAATACTTCGGCAGTTTTAGCGTGCGTACAGTGACGCGGCGGACGCGATATTATTTGAAATATGCGCACAATTTTAAATGTTGCGCCTTTTTTATGCGGACGCTTTTGAGACGCTGATTGTGTATCTTGGGTTTTTTAGTACATCAATGACAGTACTGTATATTTTTTTCTTTTCTTTTGCTTATATCTCGAAAATGGTGTGTCCTATTGCAAAAATAATGAAAATTTCGACCCCCTTTGCAACACGCAAACCCCTATAACTCAACATGAAGGTATTTTTTTTTTCCATACAAAAAGTTAAAAATTCCATATAAAACACGTTGGGGCTGCCCTGCTCAAGCGCGACTCGGGCTCTAAAAAAATCATGATGGGTTACGGCAAACAAGTACGTTGTGAAGCCAAAAGAAAAAAAAAATACCACGTGGAGTCGCGATTGTCAAATTCGATTAAATTTAGAGAATTTTGTTTGCAGAATAGCGTTAAGATTCTCATAGCCAAAAGTAAGGAATTTTAGTGATATTTTAGTTAGTTTAGTTCGGTGTACAAGAGAATCGGCACCAGTAACTGTTTACTACCAGAACTAGTTGACCTTTGATACGCGAGGTCTATGAATCTTAGAGATCAT
Source organism: Dryobota labecula (assembly GCA_947523025.1). Taxonomy (NCBI): domain Eukaryota; kingdom Metazoa; phylum Arthropoda; class Insecta; order Lepidoptera; family Noctuidae; genus Dryobota; species Dryobota labecula. The sequence continues at coordinate 24,890,541 of OX383302.1, read as the reverse complement.
AGCTCACACATACGCACAAACATACTGACGGAAACAAATAATGCATAAAAGGTTATGTAAAATAATAAACAATATTTTTTCTTTCATATAGTTTTTCACATTACACTAGTGGTGGGTCGTTGTCGAATTTTTGACGGACGAAACGCAACCTCTTTCCCGACGACGAAAACGGTTGCAAAAAACGGTCGTCGTTGCAACTGGTTTGAAGACGGACGACGGACGACGAAACTTAATTGCGTTTTCGTCGAGTGAAATAGTTGCAGTTTCTTACAACTATCAACAGGTTTGATCGTCGCATCACGAACGACAGTATTGACAACCGGTAGGTAAGGTAAGGTCATTATCGACTGTATTTCATTGTCATAAAGTTCACTTTCTATTGTAAGGACTGTTTTGCAAATGAACGGAACGAGACGCATTGACAACTGGTAATACATTATCGACTATATTTCATTGACATAAAGTTCACTTTCTATTGCAAGGACTGCTTTGTAAACGAACGAACGACGACGCGACGGACGAGATAGTTGACTCATTGCATTCTAGACTGTATTTTCATAGACGTAAAATAAAAAATCGCACTAAATAATTCGAAGACTGGTTTGTGCAACGAAGACTTTGAACCCAGGACGTAAAACGGTTTCATCGTCGCAGAACACAAAACGGTCTTTGAAAACGGTTCGTCGTCGCAACGCCCACTCCTACATTACACTACTGTTTACATTTTGCGATTTGAAACTTGCCTTTAAACAATATATTATACTTTTTACTACGTACTTTTGTTTTAATTTTATCAAAAGTACTGAACTCGCGCCAGTCTCAGTAAATAAAATACTTACTATGATTATTATTAAATATCACAATCAAAGTTTACGATAAACTCCCAGGCAAGTATTTGATTATGTAATGCTCCAACAATTGTCAGAAAAAAATAATATTTACTTACATCTTTTCTAACTAAAAGTAGCCTGGGGGATAATCGTAGGTGTTCCTTGTAATAGTAAAATGTTAAAGTCGTTAGTTTTCGGAAGAATATGGTATTTAGTCCATATAGCCAGCGCTTGAAATTTTTGGGTATGTAATGGACGTAATGGCTGATGAATTTCAAAAATACTAAAAAAATGAATATCACGCAGATAGTACTTAATCACAGTCACCAAATTCGATTGCAAACTTACAACTAACTTTACTCAATCGATACCAGTAAAATTAAAAAATTATACCTGCAAGTATTAAGATTTGTTAAGTTACGTAATGTTGTAGAGTTGCGATTCAGATATCTAAACTTGTTCAAAATGTGATAGCGTCCTTAAGTACCTAAGGTTTCTGTGTACCTGATTCTTGGTTATGTTTCTCAACTGCGCATGCGACTTCTCTACGTACGTTAGGTGGTGTGATACCTACCGGACTTACCAGCTAGTGGGTACAGCTCATTGAGTGGGGTGGGTTATTGATTACACAATATTATTCTACATCGGTTTAATTAAACAAATACTTTTACATGTCAATAAATAATATTAAAAAAACTAGATGAGAGTGGTGCTTCCTATTAGACCCCTCTGAGAAGAAACACCAGAACAAATCCAGAGAGACTTTTTATTTATAGAGCATTAAGTCAATTAAATATAATTAATACGGCCAGCCCCTTTCCTTTCCTTTTGGAAAAGTCGGTAAATGAATCGAAATAAATAACTGAATGACCGTTCGTAGTGTGGCGAGTCGAGTCAGCCGTGCGAGAGACTGGACGCGTACATGGCGGAGCTGTACGCAGGGCGAGCGACGCGCGGCGGAGCCGACCTCGCCGAGCAGCTGGCGCTGGCGCACGCGCAACTCATGTACGAGCGCTGGCGCCGCGACGCGCACGCCGAGCGCAACCGGCGCCTGCTGGGCCGCTGCCGGCACATGCGCGCGCTCGAGCTGCAGAACGCGGCGCTGCACGAGCGCCTGCGCGCGGCGGCGCGCGAGCGCGACGAGCTGCGCCAGCCGCCCGCGCCGCCCGCGCCCGCGCCCGCGCCCGCCTGCGCCGCGCTCGAGGCCGCGCTGGCCGACGAGCGCGCCGCGCGCCTGCGCGCCGAGGCCGCGCTGCGCGAGGCGGAGGCGCTGCGCGCGCTGGACGCGGCCGAGCTGCAGCGCACGCGCGGCGAGTCCTTCGAGGCGGCGCGCCACGTGGAGGCGCTGGCGCGCGCGGCGCTGGCGGCCGAGCGGCGCGCCGAGCACGTGCGGCGGCTGCGGCGCGAGCTGCTGGTGCTGGCCGAGCGCGAGGCGCGCCTCGGCGCGGCGGCGCGCGGGGCGGGCGCGCGCGCGGCGCCGGACGAGCGTGCGTTGCGCGCGGCGTGGGCGCGCGCCGAGGCCGAGGCCGAGGCGGCCGGCGCGCGCGCGGACGCGGCGGCGGCGCGCGCGCACGAGCTGGAGGCGGCGCTGGCGGCGCGCGAGGCCTCGGTGGCCGAGCTGAAGCGCGCCGCGCGCCACGCGGCCGAGGAGGGCGCGGCGCGGCTGAGCGCGCTGCGCGACAAGTACGCGGCGCTGCTGCGCGTGGTGCGCGCGGGCGAGGCGCGCCAGCTGGAGCGCCTGGCGGCCGCGGGCGCGGGCGGCGAGCGCAGCTAATGGGGCGCGGGACTCGCCAGCGACAGTGCGGTGTCGCGAATGTTCGGGAGTGAGCCGACGTGATTGATGAAGTACAGTATCTTGTCAGTCGTGGCCGCGGCCGGTACTGGACTCGTGCGAGAATAAGGTGTTTTAGCAAAATATCATGGAGTATATTATCACAATCTTCCCTGTACGCAAAAGGAAACCTTCGCTACTAGGAGCCAGCCGACGCAACAAGTGGGAATGCCCCGCCGCGTATGTGGGCGCGGGAGTGACGCGCCTCGCTTGTGGGTAGTTTGTTCGCCGTCTCGTAATATTATGTATCGCATACCGATGTAACGCTTGTCATATTAGTTTTCAATGTACTCATGGCGACTATGATTCTTGATTCTATCTACATGTAATGTTTACTGAGAATAAATGAAAACAGGTTTTCGTTCAAATTAGTCTTTATCTTTATCATTAAAATCCACAAGCGGATATCGCATAATAATACGTCATACATAGTATATTTGGTACAAAATTCACAACAAAGTATAATATAAATAGTTAAAATATCAACAAACTCTTATTTACAATGTACAAAATATACAAATACGTAGAAAAGAATCAACAACATAACACTACGATATGGTATTTGGTGTGTGAGGGTGCGGTCGGGCGGGCGGCGCTCAGGGCAGCGGCTCCACGTAGTTCTCGGGCACGAGGCCGGTCTTGCCGTTGAGCGTGCCGCGCAGCCAGCCCGGCTCGCCCGACGCCGCCACGTTGGTGACGATCTGGTTGGGCTCGAACGACAGCTCGCCCTCGCTCTCGCCCAGGCACGCGTACAGCGTGCGCACGCGCGTGCAGCGGCCCGCGCCCGCGCCGCCGGGCCCGCGCGGCGGCGGCGACGCGCTGTGCGACACCGACGACACCGACTCGGCCGACGAGCTGCTGGAGCGGCCCGCGCCCGCGAACGCGCCCGCGCCCGCGCCCGCGCCGCCGAAGTGCTGCAGCAGCTGGTGGTGGTGCGGCGAGTAGCGCGCGCCCACGCCCACCATGCGCTCGCAGCCGCCCACGCTCACGCCCAGGCGCTCCACCACGCCCTGCAACAAGCCACACGTCCGTTACGCTGTCCAATTTCAACGATGACCGATAGGGCATCGTTTTATAGCCAGCCGCAAGTTATCAGGGATCGTTCATTTGCAAGGAAGATACTGACGATATAAACAAAACAAAATGATATAAACAACGTCAAATTTATACTTTGTCCACCGAGAGAATGCGTTTCTGACACCTATCATTTGAACCACAACACTTATTCGTTTGTATGAAACTAACAGATTTCAGAAAAGCATTCTCTAGGTAGACTGAATATAATTATTAGCTAGCGAAACTCAGCAGACAAGATGGGTTTCAATTTCTAATAATAAACAAAATAATAAAACAAAATTGATTTGATGTTTTTTTTTGGGTCAACGTTATCTTTATCGTGTTTAGATATTGATACCCATTAAGTATACGGAGTTTCGCTACTAATTTAATTTGACCCTGTATTATACATACACCATATACGTATACCCAAAGTCTCAAATCCAGATAATTTATGTAAACAAAGGGGATAAAATATCAAAAAAATATCTTCGTAATGGTAATTCACATAAAATGGCGAAAAAAACGTTCCATTTTCTTTTAAGTACTGAATTTAAGAAATTGTAATTAAAAAATAATCATACCGTAATTATTTTTCTACGGCACGTTTGGCGCAGTGGTTAAGCGATTGACTGCTGCGCTGCGTGTCGTGGGTTCGATTCCCGCACGGAACAAATATTTGTATGACCTACAATTAGTTGTTCCGGGTCTGGCCGTTTGTGTATGTGAGTTTAAATGTTTGTAAACGCACCCACGATACAGGAGAAATTCCTAGTGTGGGGCAATGTTTTTAAAAAAAAAAAAAATATCGGTTTTAAACAAAGTTATTAAAAAAAGGAGATTTTCTGGTAAAAAATATTTTATGATACTGGTAACAATGCAGGAGATCCAAACATTTTCACATTTTTTACATCTTCAACAACACTAATAAATATTACAACTCTCATTCATAGATTCATATTGTATGTAGCATATCTAACCACATTTTAGATGAAAACGGCTGTAAATTGTTTCAAGTGGAAATCGATTTTGGGACGCCTACGTCTAGCAGTGGACTTAAAAGGGCTGATTATGACGATCATAGGCCGTGTCTCCGACACATTACATAAAACATTGTTTGGCAACTGTATTTTGTTTGCATAGTTCTTATAATTAATTCACTTTCATTTCATAAACGATTATTTACAATCAAATAATGATAAAATGTTTTGCACTACTGTCCTGTCATTTTGACAGTGACAATTCTTGACATAACTTTGTTTACATAAATTATCTGAATTAGAGACTTTGGGTATAGGTACATACGCATGGTAGAGTAGTTGAGATGAGATATGACAACATTCATAAGGTTGATATGATAATATTAAATGAACTAACGGTTTCAGCAAAACTGTCTAAAAATATATAAATGAGTACTTACAATATCGTTGCGCGCGGAGATCGGCACCGACGTCGGCGATGTTCTGCAACAGACAACAACAGCTCATAAGTATACGTTACCACACAACTGACACAAATCAAATAAATTCTACTATTAATTAACAGCTCCGCAAAATTTAATTGTAACCTGCGCACCAAATAATAATGCCTTGGTTCAATATTCGTTGAATGTAACACATTCAATTATTCTTTTAACCTCTTATTAAACACTGGATAAAGTTATATCGCGAATAATGACAGTTAATATGGTATAATCTTGTCATAATCTTATCTGTACAAAACTAGCAGTCATAATATTAATTTTGACGGCTACTATAAAAAAATAAGAGACCCTTAAGAAAATTGCAATAATGAAACAAGCGCGGGCGGGCGATGTGATGCGACGGGGTGGGACGGGGGAGCAAGAAATTTCACGCGTACGAAGTAGAGCGGGCAGAAGATTTATTTGCTTATTAGTATAAACAGGTTATTATTTAAGTCAAAGTCACAATATTTACTTCGACAAGACCTTTACTAGGCACTTTTGGTAGTGAATAATTACAATAAGAATTAACAAAAGTAAACAGAAATATTAAAACAAAGTTACTATTATTGTATGTTAACATCGACTGCTGATTGAACGAAATTGTAATTACATGAATTGGTTTTTTTTTTTGAACTACGAGTCTATCCTATCCTTAGGCTGCGTTTTCACCAGAAATGAGCGAGGATGCTTAGCGAGGGATATGAGTGAACCTTACAAATAACTCACGTCTTTTCATAGCTTGAGCTAAGCTACTGTTGTGATTGGTTAGATGTACGCACACGCATATTCTTCAATACGCATCTTCGCACATCTCTGGTGGAAACGCACCCTTAATGTGATCAGTAAGAGCAAGCGCGCACGTGACCGCTACACAGCTGATGGGGTGTTCGTCAGCCGTTCACCACCGACACCCACGCGAATATGAACAGTGGAACTAATAAGCAAGAGCCACCAACCCAGCAATCACGAACCCGGACAGGCAGATGATCATCTTGCACAGAGAATGGTAACTACACAGCACTAGCGCGAGTACAAAGTGTCGAGAGCGCGGAGCCTTGTGCGGTGCGAGCGGCTGCGGACGCGGCAGTGAGCGAGGCGGGCGCGCGCGCGCTTTATACGCGGCCGAAGGCAGATGCGCGCCTGCGCAGCGCACACCTGCCGCATGCCCGACCACCTCACTGATTTCCAACCCTGCCTACCTACCACGCGAATCCTTTACAACTTACGATCCGACTCCTTTTAATGAACAAAGGAGTAGCGCATCCTATCTCATAGATCTGAATAATAGTCTCGGTGTTAGGATACACCTGCTCGTTGCTAAAATTAGTCACAAATTGGCTAGAAAGACACAAATAACAAAAAAACGCAATTTTAATAGCTCGTGTAGCCTCTTCTGAGAATCTCATTACATACTCGTATACGCGTCATCAAGAATCTGATGTAATAGGGGTGTATAAGGTTTTCATAAAGTCAAATATCGCACCAGCCCAAACCGCTTAGCACAGAAATTCGTTGTATGGAAGAAAGTGTTTAGTATCCAACTAGTTACTAGTGTGAAGTACGAGTACAATTAAGAAGTAATAGATCTTTGCGAATACCGAGCTGAAGTTCATTTGTATTTTTTTACATTGGAAATGTTTTTTCGATCTGGTAGGGGCCCCTTTTTAAACAAAAGTGCGACATTCCACCGATATTTCCGTATTCTGAGTCAATAAAGTTAACTGAGGTGTCAAAATGTTTGTATTGACGAGATCTACAACGTACAAAAAAAGAAATTTTTGAATAGTTTTAATTCTTCTTTAGCTATAATTTCATTATATTTATGTAATCTATTAAGCAGGCTACAACGTTCCCACTGCTGGGACACAGGCCACACAGGCCGAAAGGCCTCCTCTCTGTGAGAGGGAGTGGGCCATATTCCACCACGCGGGCCCAGTGCGGGTTGGTAGAGGTCACATGTCTTGGAATTTTTGATTCTAGGACATGCCGTTTCCTTACGATGTTTTCCTTCACCGTTTTGAGAGCAGTGGTGATGAAATAATTTACACAAAGTAAAGCGCCTGTCCTGATTATTTATAATCCTGGTTCGAACCTACGACCTTCAAATCGTAAGTCGCGGCCGTCACCACTGGGCCACCACTGCTCGTAATTATGTTATTTAATGTTTATAATAATTAAAGTTTTCAATGATTACATAAATAATAATCTAATTTATTTATTTTATTATTTATGTACACGTACACAGTTAAATACATAGAGATACGACATAATTACAATTTCAGTACAAAGGTACTGCTTAATTTTAATGTAATTTCAAGCGTCTCACTCTATGTTCACCTGCTGCGCGCTAATTATCACGTGAAAATTAGTTTAAGCTTTTAAGGTCAGTGATTTCGGCTGTGCGTAAGCCTGGATTACTAATATTCCTACATGTTTGTTTTCTTTTTTTATTACCGAAGTTCATTTCCAATGCTTTTTGAAGGTCATGTGGTGCATGAGATCTGTGATTTTTTTAAAGTTTATGTTTGTTAAATATTGTAAGTTATGGACATAAAATAACATCAGACGTTACAAGAATAACGATCTTTGAAGAATTTTATAATGGAAGAACAATGAGGAATCGATCATTTTCGCGATCTGATTGTAAGTAGGTAGGTATCGATGGTTGATGGTTCGAGCTATAAATGCGTTGTCTGTCACTCACTCGACGCAACTGTACTTTTAACTTGAAATAAATAGGTTCATTTTATTTAAGTATAAATATCGTAATGACTCATTTCTCCATTCCGTCGTTGTTTCGAGGGTTTTCATTCCTTAAACAAAGGGTGAGAAGCGGTAGAGCGCTGCTCACGCCCGGCGCATACATCGGCCGATCTAGTCTGTAACAATATCACCGTGCAAACTGAGCTGTTGCTAGCGTGGGCACCATGCTCAACTGTCCATATGTCCAAGGGCTGTACAGTGCGCAGTAGGCCGCGCGGCGGAGCGGTGCCCGCTGGAGCAGGTGGCAGGTGAACATTCCGCGCACGCGCAGCTGCCGCGCGCCCTGCATTCTTATCTCTCGTAAGGTTTCGGACACCCGGCGCTCCCCTCCCCCGCTCGCACGCCGCCCCGTGCTCCGCGCGGTGCGTCTTCTAAATAAGTATAGAAGAGTGCAAATGATCGGGGACACCGCTAAACGTTTACGTTACATTTCCAAGTCTGTCAAGGGCGCCGCCTCGTGTGCCAAAGAACTCGTGAAATGGAGGATCAATTCAAAAAGTTAAAGATTCAAATCTGTATTTGTTCAATACGAGCGCCGAGCGGTGCGTATTGTATGCCAGCTGTATACATTTTTTGTGCGCCCTCGACATCTGCCAGCGCGATTACAATGAGGAACATTGAAAGAATACTGCTTTACTGACAATACAATCTTATAGGGAAGCTGCCCTCAATACAAAATACGATATAACCTAAGGTTATAACTTATCAAATAACTGTCCCTGCCGTACTCAATATAGGTAGTTTGACTGATAAAAGCAACAAACTGATTTCATAAATAATGATTATGTCCATGTTGCAAGTTAATCAATTATTCCAATATGTCCTATTAATTTGCCAAAAACAATTATTGGCGTGCAAATGACGCTTATACATATAGCACAGAGACTAGATGATAAATAATGAATACTACTAATAACTTGCCATATTAAACATGCGAAAGTAACTCTGTCTGTCTGTCTGTCTGTTATCTTTTAACGCCTCAAGTACTGAACCGATCGTTACGAAATTTGACAGTCAGGTAGACTGGAACCTGGAGAACGATTTCGGCTACTTTTCATCCTGGATATTTGTATTAAAAAAAATATAAAATTCACGAAAACGCAGGTCTTGGGCAACAGCTAGTACTTTAACGTTATAGTATACGGGATAGATTTTTGAGATGCGTCTCCTGAAACAGTTTTTCTGTAACCGCAACGGATAAGCCTACCCTTACCGCCCCGTCTAAAAAATCCACCCTGTATGGTCAGAATAATAACTAATACATGTGTTCCTGCAGAAGAAATCACAACGCAGTCGCATTCAGCGGAAGCGAATGCAAGATTACGAATTTGATGTCAATTTACACAAATTCAAACAAAACGCGCACCTGCTGTCGGACAAAAAAATATTGAATGCTTGTACGAAGGAGAGCGCACAGGTGATGCGCGCCGTGCGAAGGGTGCGGGGGCGCGGTGCGCGGGATAATGGGGCGAGGTTTCTTGTTGAGCCTTTGTCCGGACAGCTGTCGCGCAGCCTCCGCGTGCCGCGCCGCCGCTAGACGGGCGGTGTCTTTAATTAACCCTCAAGTGGCTGGTCGCGCGCCCACTACTCGCCGAACTGCGCAATTTTTCTAAATACATACTTACATAATGAAAATAGGTTTAGGTACATAATATGTATATACAGTTTTGCCTACCCCTTCGGATGGAACGGGCGTGATTTACAATGTTTTGCAGAACATGTTTTAACCCCGACGGTCCCGCTCGTTTCAGGCATAGTTGAAGATAAGTATTTACGAGTCAACTTGTGAGATGCAAGACAATAATATTGCATTATTGCTTGCTAGATATGTTTTTGCGTAACCGTAAAATACGAATTAAGGTCATGATCATGATCTATCTATACCTATAAAGTATTCAGAAACAAAGTCACTTTTCGTGTCTGTGTCGCTAACTGTAAACTACACAATTAATTTTGATGATCTTTTAAATAATTTATTACGGAAGATTCCTCTACTACCTATACCTACATATACTCAATAAGTATTATGTACAGGTAGTAGAGGAATTTCGATGTTTTGACATCAGTAGATCGCGCGGCAGGTCGCTAGTATGGTACGAGGGATAGGTTCTTGATCCGCCCTGCGCTGAACATAACTGAGAAGCGCGATCCACAAATATCTGCACACCTAGTGCAGTCATAACGGCAGGGTGCTTCAACAGTTGCACTCATACATAACGTAGCCGTCGTTACTGTTAGCGGCTTATCTTTAGAATAAGAAGTGAACAAGCTCAGATATCTGTGGGATCATGGATCACCGGATGCGCGCTCAGCGCGCGTGGCCGACACGCACGCCAACAATGACACGGTTTAGAGTGTCATTCATTATGAGAGCAAACAAATATAATAACAATCACCTAAGTGTTATGATTGTACAACTATCGGTTCTTTAAGGTGCCTATAGATTTGCAAAAATTTTGACGATCGACACGTGCAATGGCGATACATATCGCATTTTTCAAACAAATCTGAAGCAGACAGATCTTATTGATCGTGAAAACACAGCAAATGCAGCGACAATAGTCGTCAAATGTCGAGTAAATCTGTCGTATCGGGCACCTCCAACGGCACAAAATCAACGTCAATAATACCGTCAAAATATTATTAGAAAGAATTTAGAAACGATACATGGACTGTGTGGAGGATAATATGAGTACGCGCGGAACAGCTGACGGAGCTGCGTCAGTAGGGCTAAATGACTGTGTGAGGTACCTAGGTACCGGCTCTACAACACTCTCGTGGAAGGGAAGCTCAACTGTAACTTATAGAAATAAAGAGGAGGAGGCTCTAAACTTATTTGAATTTCAGTACTTTTTTTTTTCGTCTTTGAGATAGACGATTGCATTGTTTATTAGACCTATGTTCAGCAGTGGACTGTGATAGGCTGAGGTAATTGATTGATTGTTTATCATGAATTCATGAGCTATTTTTGGACCCTATAAATATATCAGTTAGAGATAGGTATTTCAAATACCGCTGCAAGCTGCCCCCACCTAGAGATTCAAAAAAGTTTTTCCAAATGCAAAGCAACCAAAATTCTAACTAAGAAGTATTACGGGGGAAAATCGCCTTTATGGTCTGGGCATGATTAGTGTACATAGAAAACTTATTAATGAAAACTTACAAAACTTTCATAATAAGTGGTCGAGAAATTTCCAAAAAAAACCATGGAAGAGTATGTTTTAATTAACTTAAAAAAAGGGTCTCGCTTACACTTTATTATGAAAATTTTGTAACTTTATTCCATTTTTCTAATAAATATAATAACTTGGTTTAGAAGTTTTATTTATTGTACAGTTAATTAAGAGCTCGTGGGGCTTTACACATTGGACTTGGTACCGTTCTTAGTACAATCGTCGTAGAAGTAAGACTCGCAGTACAGCTTCATGTGCTCTTGACTGTACCTTCAATTCATACTTTTCCCATATATCAACATGCCCCTCCCCCTCTGGGCCATCGGCTGGCGACGCCCTTGAGCACACACACTGTACAAGTGTACACCCGCTCCGCACATGCAAGTTCAACTGATATATTACAGCAGGGGCAAATCTGAACAACACAAACCATTTGAATTGGTCCGCTTGCTGATGTCGAAAGTTAGGTTAATAATTAAAATACACGATGACGGTCACGGAGGAATATTAGTGGTTCGTCATGGGTATTATTTTCAGTTTTCGGGGAATTATAGGCAGCGCGCGCAGGACGCAGACAAAGAGAACAATCTAAGATGGTGGCTATAAGAGATCGATGTTGGGTGATGATGGGTGTCACTTCCATGGTTCAACATGAAATTGAGGTGCTCGGGCTAGCTGCCGGCTCACAGCCACATCCACTGCCTTGTATTCAATGATATTGTAGTGGACCGCAGACCGCCCAGTCCGACGCTATAACGTCTTATCCTACGAATAGTGCCCTAACGAACATAGGGGCTTTCCTTTTTTATTGCATAATTCAATTCTGCTCATCATACCACATATAACCAGTTCAACAAAATAATTAAAAACGGGATTTAAAGGACAAAATTTATTGAAAATAATCCTAGCCGAACCTTAAAATACCAGTACACATTATAAGAAATTACCAATACATATTTTTTCATATTTAATTTAATTAAACACAAAAAAGTGTCTCCTGAAAAGTAACTATTATGCAGTTACGCCCCTATTCGTAAGATACGACGATAATGCGGTAGAAGTTGAAGGCCATACTTTCTTATGTGTTTAAAGACCACCAGCGTCAAACTTGTCATCATTTTTAATCATAATGGAAGAAATACTAACTATTTAGAGATAATAAAATCGTTTTTGTTTGTGGTGACCTAAATATTACCTATTAGTAAAGTCACCGGAAAAATGGAAGCTTGTCTCATTGTTTAAATCGATTTAAAATATATAAGGGATTTCTCGGCGATGAGTAATAATATACACGCACGGCTCGGTAAGAGTATATTGTCCAGGAAAATTAGTCAAATAAGGGCAAGAATCTCGGAATGAGAGATAGTCAGCTATAAACTTGTATAAACCTTTATTTAGGCACCCTAAAACTTGTCTCAAAACTTACCGTAGGGTGTCCGCGACTACATATATTCCAAGGTCAAAGGTCAACAAAACGTTTTTTTACACATTTATTGCAAACTAGCTTCCGCCAGTGGCTTCGCCCGCGTGATATCTTTATAAATTATAGCCTATGTTACTTCGTGATAATATAGGATTCTCCTGGTGAAAGATCGGAAAATCGGTCATGTAGTTTTTGAGTTTATTCATGACACAAAAATACAATTGCATTAATGTCGAACAAATTTGATTACCATAAAAAAGGTTATAGTGAGTCAATCTTAAAAGATAGACATGCTGTCGCGAACTTTTTTTAAACTTTTAAATAGGAACAATTCCATCATACATGATATTTGCGTAACTTAAACCGTTTACGCAGCGCACGCAACGGAAGCTCTCAAAAAGTAATATTTTTCCCGTTTTAGCAACATTTTTCATTTATGCTCCGCTCCTATTGGTTATAGCGTGATGTTATATAGCCTATAACCTTCCTCGATAAATGGACTATCCAACACAAATAGAATTTTTCGCTTCCAACCAGTAGTTCCTGAGATTAGCGCATTCAAACAAACAAACAAACTCTTCTGCTTTATAATATTCTTGGATTGTTATCGAGAACATACTTAGTGACATACATAGTGACAGCATTTACAGTCGTGGGCGCAGAATTAGGATACGGGTAAGCGAGAGAAATAGCTCTTTTAACTTCTACACAGTTTATTGTTACAGAGTCAATTACTAACATTACTGTATTACTTAATACTCTGAACTTAAAAGGAAACACTGAGCAGTTCCTAGGCCAGTATGTGTCCCAACCATGTCAAACAATCACTGTCGCTCCATGGTCCGTATCGAACACCATACTCAATCCTAGAGTCCGCACAACGCTAAATGATAAATGATTTTATTTCTGTAAGTAGGTTTTTACAAACACTTTTACACGTCAATCATATTTTAAAACTAGATGAGGTCGGCGTTTCGTATCTGACTACTCTGAGAAGAAAGACCGAAACAAACTCAGAGATCACAGTCTCTTTTAAAGTCCAGACATAATCTTGGTCAAATCATGTGAAGACCATGTAGATTGGTGTCTGAAATGGTCTTTTGAAGAAAGAACCACACAGATTGAGTGGACCTATCCATTCAGTGCACGCATTTGTCAGTAATCGTGTAGCTCAACTCAGGACATAAAGAGCTTAACGATTCGACGAACAATACCAAAGAAAGGACATTTGGGCAGGCCGCATAAATTACTCAAACTGCCATACCATGATCAGAAAAAAATAAAAATACTGAGAAGAAAAAAATAAAAATAAAGACCCACATAGTCTTCACATTCACAATAATAAAAATAATAATATTATACTTCACAAGTAAATATTCATGTCAATGTGTATAAAGCAATCACAATAAAAAAAGTTTCAATATGTAAAAGGACATTGACCAAGTGACTAAGGAACCTATACTTCATTTACTATAACATTAGAAAAAAGAGGCTCGTAGAAGCAGGAGTGCGAAACATTTTATTCAAAGTTAAAAGTTTAAACAATTAAACTAAAAATGTTTTAACATAACTTTGATAAATAGGTCGTAATAACATCTTCATCACACATTACTTACAACAAAACGAATGAATGAAACAAACGATTACGTCGTGTTGATTTAAATTTAATTAAGATTAAAGGAAATAAAAGTCTTTTTTTTTTTCAATATTTTATTTAAAACAACAACTTTCAACACACAATAGTTGGTGTAACTTCTTCGTCTTCATCATATAATTTAGTCACTACGAGTATCATCAGAGAATAAAGATGAAGAAGTTTCACCGACGTTACCTAATAATAAATCTTTCTACCACATTATGCTTTAACTTTTCCTCTTCTTTAATTGCATGAGCAACGCAAGACTGCCATCGTTCTAGCGTAATACTATCCAGATCTTGTGGGAGTAATTGTTTCTCCTTGTCTAATTTGAACGTTTTGTTATGTTGAGCCACATACCCCATCATTTGAGCCCATATTAATTCTATAGAGTTGAACTCGCAGTGGTAGGGTGGGAGGCGTAATACTGAAATACCCTTCTCTCTAGCCAGATGGCTATCATCAACATGGCATCTACAACAAACTTTTGGTATAAATGTCTTTGTATTTTTGCTTTTTCTAATAAAGTTGCCCTAAGATCTTTTTCCTCAAAAGGAATATTTTTGCTTTTAAACCATTCCTGTATATCTGCCTTTCGTGTAGCTGTGGTTGGCAGCTTCTCCAATGTCCTTGAGTGGTATAGCGCATTGTCCATAACAATTACAGCGCCACTCTCAATTTTTGACAAAATTAACTTGAACCATTTTCACTTTTGTCTATCGCGCTTCTATAACATATTCCCTGTAAATTGAGAGGTCTGGCTCTTATGAAACAGGAAATCCTAGTACAAGAGTCAGGGCTACACAGATGATTGTGTCTTGAAGTGTAAATAAATAAATTATTATTATTATTAAAGTTGAAGGCGTCCATTTCGGAGTGGTCATCTTCATCACCTTTCTTTGCATCAAATATTAATGCAGCATCCATTAAAAACCCTTCACAAACACTGTGAAATAAAATTAATACAAGTCAATTATTCCGTACCCCCTATATAATTCACTGCTGGAAATAGTTCATAGATAAATACTATAACAAAATTTATAACTTTAAAAGTTCGCTTTGCATGCGTTAATTCATAATACAATATAATATGTATTACTTAATTAATAGTCAATAACAATGGGGTGTTCATTTTTTTATGACGAGGACAGTCCATAAAATACATACCAGTATGACCGATTATAAGTTGGATTTTTTAAACCAGCAGATAGACCTTCCCAATGTGCAAATATTAGGCTTTTCGTGTGACCTGTTTGTATGATAAAAGGTTATTAATATAAATACCATTCATTTCACGAACCAATTTTATGAAATTATGTTTAACTGTATAATTAATTATAATGTTATTGAATGCAAGAGGTCATACACTGCTTAGTGCATAAATAGCTGTTAAGAAATTTAGAAGCACTGTACCTTCATTTAGCCAAGTGTCATCTAAATAATAATATATTTTCCTTCCTTTATTCCTTAGCCTTTTTATTTCATGAAGATATTTTAGTCTCCAAAGGACGATCTCCTGCTTGTCTATGACTTCTATGAGTGCACTTTTTCTGCTCCGTTTGATTTATGTGAACTTTAATGTTTATTTAATTATTTTATACAGACTGCTTTTTTTTAAATCTGGCAGAGACTCGTCACTGTTAACTGCTTCCAGCATCTTTTCCAAGGTGGGCAACTCATTATTAAAGAAGAAGGAATGAATTTTCCTGCATATTCCACTAAATGTGATGTCATCAAAATCATCACGTTTCATGTGCTTCTGTTGGGGAGGGGGAGATTGCAGACGACTTTTTATGTTGTACTCTTTGAGAATATTGGACAGAGTAGCCCGAGATACGCCTGTAAATAATAAAATCATGTGCGGAGTTTCTAAAATATAATACATTTTATCACAATGCATGTTAGTTTCAAATATTTTTATAGTAATAATTTTATGAATCATCCTTACCGGCAACTTCTGCGATTTTGTTTATCATCTCAGTCCTATAATGAGGAGTATCTGCAGGCCAGGACTCCAATTGCTTAAAAATATTTATCACAGGTTGTTTTTCTACAGCACGCAGCGTTCTCTTTTTTTTGGGAGACATTATTATTTCGTCGGAGTCAACTTTTCGACCACGTTTTTTTCGCCGTTGGCTTTGGTCAGACTCAGCACTTATATGTTGTAAGCCACTCGGTCCCGCACCGGGATCACTCATAGCTCAAAAAAAAAGTAACGTTTTGTAAAAACAACCCAATGACAACACTGATAACAATACAATAATAAAGAAATAACTAAATATTATTTATTATTTTAATAAATAACAACAAAATCACGAAAATTAAACAATAACAAACAAAGTATTCACAAGTAAATGACATACATGACAATCTTAGAACATTGTCAAGTCAATTTCACAGACGACATAAACCAGTAAAATTAGAAATCCCCGGCTGTCACAGCTTATGAAGGGATTAAGTAATATTTTAGATTTGGTAGGATTATAGTGAAACAAAAAGCGTTGCAGTATTGTTGACTCCTGCTTCTTTTAGGTTTTTAGCATAGGCACTGTAATTTTAAATTGGAATGAAATAATATATCTAAATGAAAGCTACTTAATTTCATATGGTTGTTTTTTTAAATGATTACAATTAAGTGTGATAGCTGATATATAAATTCATTTTAATCGATTTGGCGTCAATCGTAACTATAACAAGTTTATTGTACTTTTGTTATAAAGTGTGCATCAAAAATAACCTTTTTTAACTTCTGTCTAATGCTATTATAAATGGAGTATAGTATCGGTATGAAACATGCGGTGACTCAAAGATTTATGGTTTAATTTAAAGAATGATTTTAGGGTTTTCATATGTTATTTACTATTTTATCATAATTCTCAGCATTACACAGTAATCACTATCACTACATATTATAAAACAAAGTCCTCCGCCGCGTCTGTCTGTCTGTCTGTCTGTTCGCGATAAACTCAAATACTACTGCACCGATTCTCATGCTGTTTTCACCAATGGATAGCTTGGTTCTCGAGGAAGGTTTTAGTATATAATTTGTTATGTTTTTGTATGCATTTTTGTATGAATTAACGATATTTGTTGGAGGTGTCGGAAAAAAATAAGCCGTCTGGGAGCTTTCAACGAAAACGCTGTCTAAACCCTTTGAGATATAACAAAATAATGTATGGTGGAATTATGTATCTTATAAAGGTCTTCAAAAAAGTCCGCGATGGCATATGTCTATCTCTTAAGGATAACATACTATATCCATTTTATTGACTTTTTGTAGGTATTTGTTTGCCGAATTTTACTCTTGGGAATACGATTACGATAACAATACGCTATAATATCAGTAGCTATTAGCCAAATTATGTTCGTAGATAAATAAGCTAGCTACTTACGTGTATTTCAAACAGTATACAAGAATATTTATCATAAAAACATTACTAAACACGGCGGCCTTATGATCAAAATTTGTGCATTCCAAAACTTTAGTTACTTTTTCACTGACATATTTATCACTTTTCGATAAACTAACACTCAATACGAAATCTACACTTATTTCTTAGTAATTCTGTATAAGATTCTTCTAAGATTAAACCGTTTTCTCATTGAATCCATTACTTTACGCACATATAACCTTGATGAATGTTTACATTAAGCATCGCGTCACACCGCCACACGACCACAGAGTATAGACGTATTTTGTTTTCTTTTTTTTTTTTCGTTCGTTTGGTGGTGTTCCCGCTAAAATGTCAACCGGTCATGTATTAGTCGATTAATCGAATTCTACATCCAGATCGTGTTGCAAGTACAAAATAAATGTCAAATATTTCGTCCAATTGCGAACGTGACCCTGAGAAAAGTTATGCACCAATGGTGTTCATTAGACATTTCGAGCGTTTTCTCAGGACAAACGGTGTACCATGTGACATTTCGGAGGATTTCGTTTTGTTTTTACATCGTTGGTACTTACGTGAATTATTTTAAAATTATTATTTGTGTCGCATTTTTATTACGTGTTGTATTTGGTACAATTGATTGCTTTAAGAATTTGAGGGAAACGTATTTTGATTTTGTGTTTGTTATCTTTAGGTAAAGACTCATTCACGTTCAGAACGTACTTTTACTATATTAAATCATTTGTTTCGGTTTCTATTCACATAGTGAGTCACATTAAAATTAATATTAAGTTAGAATTTTGAGATATAGCCTGGGATATGGAGAAGGACATAGGGTACTTTTTTATGCGATAACCGACATCCACGCGGGCGAAGCCGCGGGCAAAAGCTAGTTAGGTATAAAAATCTAAGTTTCGAATCGAATCTCCTGGTTTTTTGGCACAATGTATGCTGGTAAATTCAAAATAAGAATTAGTAAAAATGACGATTGAGCATTTTTAATACTCGTTAATTTCGCTCGAGAACTCTTGGATCGAAAATGTAGTCTGTTATGAAATATAAATCGCTTTCAATGCTTACCGTTGTGTTCAACTTAATTTATATACTACTAGCAGCCCGTCCCGGCTTCGCACGGGGTAGACAATTATTTATTTTCGGAAATTTGGATATAAAACACTTTTTTTCACAAATATTTACAGACGTGCACGCCCCACTCCTGTATTTCAGTGAGAATTTAATCGCTGAACATTTTTGGTCTAATAAATATTCAGAAAACACACAAATCACGTGTCAAAAGCATTTCATTGAGAACTGCGTTACCACTAAAACCCTTTTTTTAAGTGTATGAATATGTTCCAGTTTCTACTCACCTTTAATATGGAGGCTTCTTTTGAGGTTTTGTTTCACTTTACAAAAGAAAGGCTAAACTAGGAATGCGTAATGCAGGTTACAGACATTGTAAATTAAAACTCCAGTAAATAATATACACAAGTTCCTCTATTAAGCAAATAAGAAAATGAGCATTGAATTCTATGGCGCGCGTTTGTTCTGTTTTCAAAGAGTTTTTAATGATGAATCAAACAGGCTAAGGTCTCGAAAATATTCTGCCTTTCTATTAACCAAAAGTTTTGCTTAGCTACTTTTAACACTTTATCAGATTGTTATTACAATGTAATAATAATAATTAGTTGTTATTAATATCTGTTCTTACTAATTATTCTAGAAGTTCAATAATCGGATGCGTAATTTAATTATTTTGTCAAGTTTTATTATTTACATACTCTTTGAATGCCATGCTAATGACATGTGACAATACTTGCGTGAAAAAAAAAACTATGTATGGGTAAAATAGGAAATCGAAATAAAAACTAATACTTTTATGATGTTTTTTATGCGGAGAATTTAAGGATTCGCATTACCAGATAAAATTATTATATTTAAAAACAAGAATTATCAACATTATAAACTTAAGTCACCACAGAACAAATAACGATACTAGGTCCTGTCAATCTCCTTTGAAGTTGAAGACAATTATTTTTAAAAGAGTAACCGTGGAGTTTCTTGCCGGCTCTTCTCCATAGGAAAGTACCAATTGGAACCGTGCACCTTGCTTCTGATGTTTCATAAGTGCCCTTGTAGGTTGAAATAAAACATTTTCATTAAATTTTGTATCTACTATGAAACTTGGTTGATAGGAGTATGCTGTGCAATTCAAACATTTATGTTTTCATATTGTTTTTTTACAAGAAAGACCTTTAATGTTATTACAGACGCCTTCATTAATAGGTTACCGCTTTCTAACGTATTAGTGTGAGTGGGATGCTCAGTTAATGCAAGCGTCAGTACATGGTCACAATAATATCTACACACGTGGTGGCATGCACATCTACTACAAGAATAAAGGTTCAAACAATGTCACAGAGCATCACTGTTCATTGGAAATAACAATACTAAACACAAAGTTTTGTTCATTTTAATATTTCGCTGAAACATTCATATTTTAAGGAAAATAAACCACAAAGAGCATTACTAATTGGTTTCTCAGAAACTGGCAACTAGTCTATTAAGACACGAGCAGCTCGCGGCACTGCTCGCTACGCTGTGCGCTCGCGGTGCACGTTACCCGAACAGGAAAGTGTCTCCTAGAGTGATATGAGTGGAACGAATAATTAGTGCGTAATCTGCTGTAAATATGCGCCACATAAAAAAACTGTGCGCTTTGTCGTTTTGGAATAAAACGGAAAAAACGATTCCTGCTGGATTAACGTTTTTCCAGCAGGAAAATTCTAAACGAAAGGTCGGAGAGAGAAATATTTTGCATGGGCAGAAAGCTTATATTTGTGCAAAAGTGTGCGCCGAAAATATAATTTGTGCGTCTTCAGGTTTTCGAGATATTGCATTTCCTGCTGGAGTAACGTTTTGCAGAATCGTGTATCTCTGAAACCATTATATGTGCGCCTGTAGAATAAACATATACGAGTACCTCTTTGTTTGTGCGTATTTGTGACAGAATCAGATTTAAGAAAATATTTATAATTTTCAAGTAATCGCGCTTTTTTGAAAACCCGAAAAAATATCGTAGCGCATAAATGAGAAAACGTATAAGCTCGCTGAAAACTGTATTCGATCCTTCTTGGCGCTTTTAATAACCATAAAAAGTTTCAAAAGTGCACATGCATGCGTTATTGAATAATATTGCTAAAAGTCAAAACGACGGTGTCATAACTTTGACGGCAAAATACATGAAACCGGCTCAACCCAAGATGTGTGGGTCTAAACTAAGAATTAGTGCGTTTAGTCAAAAATATATAGTAAAAATATTCAGCTTGGAAATGTTCGCATTAAGTAGATATAAACACAAAACATGTACATAACAGGTGGTTATCCGACCAAATTCGAATGACTAGTAAAAAGCGAGAATTTCATACTTAACGATGACCATCTTTATTAGACATATTAAACCTAAGTTGTTGCCCGTAAAGTCGCGTTCAAATGTTTATTAGCAATTATAAGACCTTACTTTGGAGGCTAATTAAAAATATTAACATGGGACTTAAACACATGTTACATACATGTTTTGTTTTATATCTACTTAATGCGAACATTTCCAAGTTGAATATTTTCAATATATATTTTTGACTAAACGCACTAATTCTTAGTTTAGACCCACACATCTTGGGTTGAGCCGGTTTCTTGTATTTTGCCGTCAAAGTTATGACACCGTCGTTTTGACTTTTAGCAATATTATTCAATAACGCATGCATGTGCACTTTTGAAACTTTTATGGTTATTAAAAGCGCCAAGAAGGATCGAATACAGTTGTCAGCGAGCTTATACGTTTTCTCATTTAGGCGCTACGATATTTTTTCGGGTTTTCAAAATAGCGCGATTACTTGAAAATTATAAATATTTTCTTAAATCTAATTCTGTCACAAATACGCACAAATAAAGAGCTACTCGCTAGTTTATTCTAAAGGCGCACATACAATGGTTTCAGAGATACACGATTCTGCAAAACGTTACTCCAGCAGGAAATGCAATATCTCGAAAACCTGAAGACGCACAAATTATATTTTCGGTGCACATTTTTGCACAAATATACCCATGCAAAATATTTCTCTCACCGATCATTCGTTCAGAATTTTCATGCTGGAAAAACGTTACTCCAGCAGGAATCGTTTCTTCCGTATTTCCAAAACGACAAAGCGCACAATTTTTTTATGTGGTGCACATTTACAGCAGATTACGCACTAATTATACGTTCCACTCATATCACTCTAGGAGACACTTTCCGGCTGGGGTAACGTACCCGCGCTCGCGACATCACATCACATCGCAATCGCATCATCTTTAACTAAAGATCAACCTGAACCTTGCGTAGACGCTCACGTCTCACGATATTATTATACTAAAACAACATCTGAAGTTTATACTAAAGAAAATGAAAACAGCTCGTTACTATGATATTATTTTTAAAACAACATATTTAAGGTTTTTATGTTAGAAAAATATTAGGTATAATTGTAAAAATCTAAGAAGTCTGATTTGACAGCAAAAAAATACTTTGTATAATGATGGGAAAAAATTCGGTTGCTTCAAATACCGATTCTGGAGTCATATCGATTTATCGTACTTCGACTTTGTAATCGACAATTTATCTATATTGCTTAAAACTGATTCTCGAGGCATATCATTTTATTACACGTTCATATAAAGTTATCGCGGCATGTAGAATGAGAAACGTCAAATCAGACTTCTTATATTGTCGCGATTTTGAAGAGAAAGGTTTCATGCAACTAATTTATAAACAGACCCAACAAGCAACATAATTATGAACTACTTAAATGCTGTAATATTTATAGAAAAAATTGTTACGCTACGATCGACAGAGTATGTTGGGTACATTTTGTAACGTAAATGAGATCATAATTTCTTATACACGTTGCATGTCCACATGGCGCCGTTAGAAGTCAGTGGTGTGCAGGTGGAGGTGGTGTGCGGGCACGTACCTGAGCGCGCCGTTCGCGGGCGGCGCGGCCTCGAACACCTGCTCGTAGTGCTCCAGCAGCGTCTCCACCAGCACGTTGTAGAACTTGAGCTCGAGGATGGACGCCACGGTCTCGCGCTCGGGCCGCAGCAGCGTGGGCCCGAAGCACACGGCCAGGTTGGACGTGGACATCAGGTTCTTGTCGCAGCGCGCCGCCACGCTGCACACACACGCTGTTACAGAAGGCCACACGCGCCGAGCGACGCTCGCACTCCGAGCACATATCACAATACTCACTTGCGCAGGTGCGTCATGACGAGCGCCAGCATCTCCCTGTTGCGCGGCGGCAGCGCGCGCACCAGCGCCGCCACGCCCGCCGCGCGCTCCGAGCGACGCTCGCACTCTGCACGCGAGAGCATTCACATCACATTACTGTATATACGTATATTCCCATATTTTGCCAGTTCGGTTATGTTTAAGTCCCATGTGACAGGGGCCGAGTCTGTTGCCATCGACCGGGCTCAGATCCAGGCTCCAGGCTGCTACTGAGAAATTCCCGATGGAACAACCCAATAACACATTCCCCGATTTTGTTGACATAAAGTGTTAAATTTTTTGTCGAAGCCCTGACTCCTGAGTTAGATGATACCTGTGCTACAAGAATCCATCCTTATTCAGTCACATACATACCCGTCTGAGTCACAGCGACAAAACCGGTTCTATGTACCAGTGTTATCGAACAAAATATTCCATATACCACCGCCAGAAACACAGAAAAGGCATTTAGTTTCAGTTTCCACCCAACGCAGCGCGGCCCTTCGTTATTCTACTGCTTAAAGTTCTGTTTACACGGAGATAGATATATTCTATTGCGAGGCAATTGTCTCCCAAGGGGCAGGGCGACAATCGTGAATGTTTACACTTTTTTAATGTTCTTTCGATAATTGTATCTACGAGTCGAGAAACTCCGTCTAAATGGCCCTTTAGACTGGAAGCCGACACCAACATAGTTGGAAAAGGCTAGGCAGTAGATGTTTCAGTGTATCTTCGCATCCCGCGATCCCGGTAGCATGGCACCGTGTGATAACTTGCGACTTCAACGCGGGCAAACGTTTGGCCTCCAGGGCCTCAAGTCTGCTATTACAATAGTGTCAGTCAGAATGGTCTCGCCATTGTGAGTATTTGACAGTGTTTGTATGGCAAATCTGTCAAAAACTCACAATGAAGAGACCATTCTGACACTATTGTAATAGCAGACTTGAGACCCAGTAGTATTGGGTCGAGAGAATATTGTCGGATCATAGAGAATTTAATAGACTTTTAATTGAGGGCTGGAGGCAAAAAATGTAACTGCTCGCTAATTAAATTAATTATAAATGCGCTCTTCTTTTCGTTTGGTTTGTGACTAACCTGGTGTCAGTTTTTATGCCGCCCATGGACCTCTGACTTAGCTACACATGCCGTCGAGAAGTATCTCTCAGGCATGCCGACAGAAGTGAAAACTCAAAACTTTGGAATAACTGACAGTCTGGCGTCAGTATAATTGAATGTACTCTGTGGTCTGGCTCAACACGTCACGGGCATGTCTCGCATTTCGGTGACGCGAACCCATAAGATTGTCCCCTACCAAAAATCACTCAATGTGGCTAAAGAAGTTTTCAATCAATCAATACATCAATCATTTATTTTGTTAAACATAGGTAAGGTTACAGATAATATATTGTCTGAAATATGTCACTTCAAGAACTATGAATAGCTACATTTATACTGAGAATGTCGGTGACGCATGTTGGTGACGCGAACCCATAAGTTTTACCCCTACCTAATAAAGTTTTCACTTCAAAAACTGTGAATAGCTACAGTTATACTGAGCATTGACTCGTGTGGTGCCAGCCATAAAGAATAGCACCACCCCATTTCCTCCCGTGGGTGTTGTAAAAGGCGATTAAGGGACTTACTAGAGAATGGGCAGCAGCGTTTTCTATGCATTTTTAACACCATACTGCGATCGCCAACCCGCCTGCCAAGCGTGGCGATTATGGCAAACCCCCCCAAAATGACAAGCACAAATAAAAAATGGCGGATTGCAGGAGGACATAGATAAGGTAGTGGAATGGAGTCAGGACAACAAGCTTTTCTTCAACGTGTCGAAGTGCTCGGTGATGAGTTTTACGCGCGTGCGTGCTGCTCTAGTGCACGAGTACGTGGTGGGCGCCGCGCCTATGCAACGAGTCTCTGAAGTACGGGATTTGGGGGTTGCTGTCACTTCTGAACTGTCGTTTCGCGATCATATTACGGGGATCTGTAGAAGGGCGTTTAGAAATTTGGGATTTGTTCTGAGACAGACAAGGCACTTCACTAACATCGCAACAGTCAGGGTCCTGTATGACGCACTAGTCAGGAGTCATCTGGAACATAGTGCTGTCATATGGGCTCCGCATGAAGCCAAGTACTCGGTAATGCTGGAACGCGTACAGAACGAGTTCACGCGCTACTTGTACATGAAACTATATGGGGTATATCTGGTTTACCCGTTGATGTACCCCACTCTGCTTGTGCTCGGTATGGTCGGGTACAACCAACTGAGGGTACGACGGGAATTCACGCTTGTCGCGTATCTGGTTAGGTTGCTTCGTGACATTGATTATAACCCAGGAGTACTGCAGAGCCTGAGTGTATGTGTACCAGACCGCTATTTGTGGAGGCGGCGGCGGCGCCGCCCGCCGCTACTGGCCGTACCGATTGCCAGGACCAACCTTCTCGCCAAAACACCATTGACCCGCGCATTTCGGGTTATTAACGATCTTCACGAGAAGATCGATGTATTTGCCATTTGAGTGAATTCGCAAAAATATTGTGGTTTATTTTATGTTATAGTGTAGACTAGCTTCTGCCCGCGACTTCGTCTGCGTAAAATCCTAAATTCAAAATTAGAATTTCATTTGTTTATCCTATAAATTAAATGATTCACTGTTTTGAGACAAATGTGTGATTAGGTAGGAGTACATTTCAACTTTTAAAACAAAAAATTTGCGCTTATCTTAAGGCGAGGTTCTTCAATATAGCCTCTAGGAAATGTAATTTTATTTAGAAACGGTAATTATTAAACACGTGAAAAAATTATATGTTGCTTTTGAGACCTTTCTGTAGGCACGTCGGGTACACACAACTAAACTATATTTTAGTTTGACAACACTAAGATGGTACTGAGTTTTTAATTTAGTGAAAATGGCAATTTTGCTATTCTGAATTTCACGTTTTTAAATTAAAATTTAGATTTTCTAACTAAATCTGACTATTATTAATCACGATTAAAAAGGTGTGGAATAAAATTAGTTATCATAAACTAAAAATTCACACCAACACCTCGACTTCTGGTGCAAAAACGGTACTGTATGTATTTTTCTCTTTTCTTTTGCTTATATCTCGAAAATGGTGCGTTCTATCTCAAAAATAATAAAAATTTCGAACCCCTTTGCTACAGGTAAACCCTTAAAACTCTACATGTAGGTAATATTTTTTATTATTTTCCATACAAAAATTGAAAAATTCCATATAAAACACGTTAGGCCTCCCCATCCCTGCGCGCCTCCAGCTCTACAAAAAATCATGGGGTAGGGCAAACAAGTATAAAACGTTGCGAAGCCAAAAGAAAATAAAATACCACGTGGAATCACGATTGTCAAATTCGATTATAGTTTTGCCAAAGTTATTTTTAAATTTAGAGAATTTTGTTTTCAGAATAGCTTTAAGATTCTCATAGCCAAAAGTAACAAATTTTAGTGATAGTTTAGTTAGTTTAGTTCGGTGTACAAGAGAATCGGCATCAGTAAGGTCAAAATAAAAAACCAAGATGGCGGCTTCGAAAATTTTCACATTTTTCATCATGGGTGTCGTTTTCATGGTTTTCGAGGGTGCTAAAGCCGATAGTGAGGTCAAAATGAAAATCCTTTAAATTCCTTTAAATTTTGGCTATGAGAATTTTAAAGCTATTCTGCAAACAAAATACTCTAAATTTAAAAATAACTTTGACACAACTAAAATCGAATTTTACAATCGTGATTCCACGTGGTATTTTATTTTCTTTTGGTTTCACAACGTTTTGTACTTGTTTGCCCTACCCCATGATTTTTTTTATAGCCGGAGGCGCGCAGAGGCGCGGCAGCCTCAACGTGTTTTATACGGAATTTTTCACTTTTTGTATGGAAAATAAAAAAAAGGTTTACCGGTTGCAAACGGGGTCGAAATTTCCATTATTTTTGCGATAGAACGCACCATTTTCGAGATATAAGCAAAAGACAAGAAGAAAATATACAGTACCGTTTTAGCACCAGAAGTCGAGCTGTTGGTGTGAATTTTTAGTTCATGACTAATTTTATTCCACACCTTTTTAATCGCGATTAAAAATAGTCAGATATAGTTAGAAAATCTAAATTTTAGTATAAAAACGTGAAATCCAGAATGGCAAAATTGCCGTTTTCACTAAATTAAAAACTCAGTACTATCTTAGTGTTGTCAAACTAAAATATAGTTTAGCCGTGTCACTTTAGTCAATTTCAGAATAGGAAATCGTCGTTTGACAGGAATAAACAAAATTTTGGTGATTTTTAGTCTAGTTTAGAGAATTTTGTGACAAGAGAATCGGCACCATTATCGGCTTTAGCACCCTCGAACGATGAGGATATATTATACTAGAAGCGCAACGTCCTACTAAAAATTTCCGAAAAACGTAACCACTTACGAGTTAAAGACGTAGCTTTGAAACGGATACATAAATTATGTCAATATGTCAAAATAATCTGTTTGTCTCATTTCTTCTTCCGTTAAAATTATTAAGTTGGAACGAGACCAGACGTTGTCATCAGAAAAACAGCCAGGGTTGCCAATGATCAACGTAATTACCCCAGAATGAATAAAGATATTTTGTATTGAATCAATTACCTACTATGAAAGATTGTATCATGGAACTTTCAATACATTAAAAATTGAAAGAAATTGAAGGATTTGATACATATAGGAATTAAAAATAAATGTGCGTAAACGTAAATACATATTATATTTCAAAACTATTAAGACTGTGTCAAATAACTATTGTTTAAAGTGGAATGATATTATTTCAATGTTTATGACAATCATTTATCCATTCTAATATTATAAACGTGAAAGTAACTCTGTCTGTCTGTCTCTCTCTCTATCTGTATGTTATGTTTTCACGCTTAAACCGCTGAACCGATCGTCATGAAATTTGGCAGAGATATAGCCTGGGATGGAGAAGGACTTAGGCTACTTTTTACGCGATAACCGACATCCACGCGAGCGGAGCCGCAAATGATAAATGATTTTATTTCTGTAAGTAAATTTGTACAAACACTTTTACACATCAATCATATTTTTAAAACTAGATGAGGTCGGCGTTTCCTATCTGTCTACTCTGAGAAGAAAGGCCGAAACAAACTCAGCGGTCACAGTCTCTTTTAGAGTCCAGATATAACCTTGGTCAGATCATGCGAAGACATGTAGATTGGTGTCTGAAATGGGCTTTTGATGAAAGAACCACGCAGATTGATTGGACATTGGCAAAATTAATTTTGGTGTAAGAAGTGGTGATATATAAAGTTAAAACCTTCGTAATACACGTGAATGTGTTACTTTTCTATTTAGTAAGTGTTTAGTTACTGCACAGTATGTTTAAACCAAACAGACTATAATCTGTAATTTTTATGGTGTGCATAATAAAGAGTATTCTATCTATCTATCTATCTATCTAATAAAACTACATTCATCATTCTACATTCGTCATTGACTTGCAAAATCAAAATCGTTTTTACTGGTAACCCTGATGGCAAAAAAATGTTTGATAAATGTAATTCGTCTTTTAATGTTTTTTTTTTTTTGGATAATCTGAAGAAAATTTAGCAAACTTACTTGTGAAATGTAACACCACTTGCTTTATTAGTCTTTTCAGACCGTGACAAACAAATTTTAACCGCACCTTTCACCATTTTTTTATTACTAAGCAATCGATCACTTGACGTCAAGTTGACAACTGAAGTCGGATATGCCTGTGGACATATACGACGTAGTAGTGCGTCGTCGCCGTACATTGCTGATCTAGTCCTATATTACATCAATGCCCTCGAAAACCATGAAAACGACACCCACGATGAAAAATGTGAACATTTTCGCAGCCGCCATCTTGGATTTTTATTTTGACCTCATTATCGTCTCTAGCACCCTCGAAAACCATGAAAACGACCCCCATGAATGGAAATATGAACATTTTTGTAGCCGCCATCTTGGATTTTTATTTTGACCTCACTATCGGCTCTAGCACTCTCAAACACCATGAAAACGATACCCATGATGCAAAATTTTAAAAATTTCGTAGCCCTCTTGGATTTTAATTTATAGGTGGTAAAACCAAATTTTCGTTTGATGCGCATTTAAAAATAAAAAAAGGGGTTGGTTCCATCTGACGGCTAAATCTACCACCACACGCGCTTATTGGTCAAATCAAATAACGCGCGCTTCCCCGGCATCCTGTTACACACTTCCGTCCCTTTTCACGAAATCACTCCCGCAGATTGCAGGAAAGGGAGAGGAAAGATGTTACACATCAAAAACAAAATAAACTCAAACTAATCAATTCAAGTTGATCTACTACATTGGTCTATTCTGTGTCGCAACGAGTTCGTGAACTCATGAGAGCGACCGTGCGTTTGGCGCGCGCGTCTCCCGCGCATCGTAATTTATTACGTATCGCTAGCGGGGGCTGGGGTAAGCATTACATGCCTACGATGCTCGGGGAACTTCGCCTTAAAACGTTTTGTTTTTTATTTGTTTACTGACTTTGGGACGGCTGAAAGTTTTTTTTTTTTAAATCATATGGATACTTCGCCCGCAGAAGCCGCTCAGGTGGTGGCATTGCTGGATTCTAGACTTAGTCAGCGTGTTGTGGCTGAAAGATTGATTGCACCTAAGCCGGTCGTCTGTTCATAGAGTCTGGGTCATTTTCCCAAAAAGTGTACATTCGTGTTTCGGGTGTGTCCCACAACTTTTATAATTTTTTAAAAGAATAATATCTATGTTTAACAAAAAGAACACAAAAAATTAGGATCTGTGGTTAGTTTTTAACAATAATGTATAATGTTGTTGCATAAAAACACAGTCATGATACTCTAATTTTCAAAAATAGAAGGTAGCTGTATCTATTTTAGCGAATGGATTTTGTTGACTTATATATAATAATTTATTTGATATTTTGGAAAGTATAGTTAAGCACGATTTGATAGAAAATTACAGCAATAATCTAATGTCACACAAAATCCATACTTCCATACTAATATTATAATTCAAAAGTAACTCTGTCTGACTGTCTATCTGTCTGTCTGTCTGTATGTTATCTTTTCACGCCTAAACCACTGAACGGATTTCGATAAAATTTGGCAGAGCGATATATTGCATCCCGGGGAAGGACATAGGCTACTTTTTTTCTCAAAAGTATCCCTAAAGGGGGGGAAATAGGGGATGAAATTTTGTATAGGAAATCTTTTATTTCTTATGTTAGGGATATGAAAATTCAAATTTATGCTTTTGGTAACAAATAATGAATTATGTATTTCATCGTTTTTCTAAAATGATCCCTCAAGCGGTCAGAATAGGGGATGATTTTAAAATTCACATGTAATATTGACATTTTTGTGTAACCATTTTCAAGAGATTTAAAGGATTGGAAATATAGTCATAGTCCGATCTGTAGGTGACATTTAGTCTTTATTTCATTAAAATCGGTCCACTCCGTCCGAAGTTATCACTACTTGTAACAGGTTGGTGGAACAGAGAGTTTAGGTTTACCAGTGTGGTCGATAGATGGCGCTGTGCAATGACGCGATTTTCTGAATCGCGGTGTTAAGACTTTCTGTAGGATAGTAACCCTCATTCATGAAGAGTGTTTTGTTGGTAGTTCGTCTCTAAAAATAATCGTTGTTCGTTCATAGATAGTTGAATGTTGTAGTGGTGGGTCGTTGTCGAATTTTAACTGTATTTTTGGCGGACGAAACGCAACCACTGTGTTGTCACACCTGATTTTAGAAAATCGGTAGATGGCATGTCAAAAATTGGTAGAATTTAAATGAAAAATTGGTAGATCCTACCACCCTAATTTCAGTACATTTTCAGAATTAATAATTCGAGTAAATAAAAAGGTTTTCTGTTCTAAAAAGGTTTTATTCTTTTATTGGTGATGTTAGTTCGGATCTTTGACTCCGTGTTCCTTATCCTCTACTATCATTTTCATTGTTGCTGTTAGAATCCATTGTGATGTAATGATAACGAGACGAGAATAGGTAAAAAAGCACGTTAAATATAATAGTCAGATAGGTACAAAATTCAAATGGCCGCGAACGAAATATAAACAAAACGCGCGAACTCACTTTACATATAAAAATGTCAAACGTTCCGGTTCGCGATAATTTTGTCCACAAACAACCCATAATGTATCGTTGTCACACTCACTCCGCTCCCGCTCACATCAATACTGACGCAACGGAAAGAGAAATATCGCGCCAAAACCGGAGCACAGATCGTGTCGGAACGCTGCTAACTGTCAGTGTCAGTGTCGTCCATCCGTCACAAGCACAGAGTTCCGTTTCAAGAGTCATAGCGCGATCCGACGAGACGGTAACGTTCCATTACCCGATAAGACAGTAACGTTCCATTGCATGTACAAGACGCATGCATGGCTCAAATTATGTGTTCCTAAAAAATGTTTTCGATTGTAATATTTTGAAAAATAGGTAAATTTGAGGCCGAAATTTGTAGACAGGTAGATGGGAGGTGAAATAGGTAAGATCTACCACAAAGTTGGTAGATGTGACAACGCTGCGCTGGGTTTATTATGTTGTTTTATAAGTAGTGTATTCTAAGACATATTTTTAGTTAGTTCATTAGGTTTCAAATATATTTTCTTTTGCACTTAGAGTGCTGTTTACAATAAGATATATATACATTTATTAAAATTACTTTGCAGATTGTTATGGGACATAGGATACTTTATATCCCGACAGTACATTCCCATGGGATAATTTCCGACCTCCACGCGGGCGACGCCGCGGGCAAAAGCTAGTATTTAAATAATTTAATCTTTGTGAGGACATAAACTAGTTAAGATGGAAAATTTCCTTCCGAAACCGCAATTTTTGCGAGATGATGTAATCAAAACTACTACTACTATTTATGCATATTTTCTTTCGATCAGCAACATTTTTAATGCTGTCAACGGGTTCCAAAAAGTATTTCGGTCTTTTTGACGGCGGCCAGCATACGAACAACATACACCTCAGTAACGGTCCAATTTTGATTTTCCAGAACCGCAACCAATTTTAAAGTAAGCTTACAAGTTTATTTATTGAAAATTATTTTGATATCTTTATTAGCTTTCAGTGAACTTAAATTGATACCAAGCTTGTTGATCTGGTGTGTTAGTTTAAAATAATTCAAACAATAGTGTTTAAAGTCAGACTTCCGATACTTCCGTTCCGTGACCAAAAC
The DNA here is from genome assembly GCA_947523025.1 of Dryobota labecula. Lineage (NCBI taxonomy): Eukaryota > Metazoa > Arthropoda > Insecta > Lepidoptera > Noctuidae > Dryobota > Dryobota labecula. The sequence goes on along the minus strand of OX383302.1, from coordinate 24,858,436 downwards.
GCAGGTAACGTAGAAATGGAATTGAAAAGTTTTGGAATGGAATTCTTAGGAAGACGACACATTATATTGTACGTAGACAGAGAAAAATATAGACCGCTGGTCATCTTCTATCTCACTTACACAAGAAAAAGAAAAATATATACAAGATGCTTATAAAGAAAAGAGACAGAGCCTAACATTTTCTGTCCCTTATCGCGTGTCACGTTTTTCAAGGACAGCACTTCAGTTGCTAAACAAAGTTTGACGTTTGATACGCGTTCGAAAAGTGGTTGCGACGAAATTTTAAATTATTTAATTTGTTATTTCGAAAAATACTAACTATTTTGTGTTTTTTGTTGAGGATTGACTTTAGCTATTGCTGCAAAATGGTAAGGTGCAGTGTTTTTGGTTGCAAAAGCAATAGTGAGAAGAAAATTACCGGATTGTCCTTTCATTCGTAAGCAGCTAAATATTTTAGTTTATTCGCTGAAAGACAATGAAAGTTTTCAACTAATATGGTTTTTAAACTATTAAAATAAATATACAGCTGATTCAAGATAAAATGAGAGCTGAATTATGTTTTTATTATTTATTATTCTTTACATAACCTCCAAGCTCAGTGCTGCCTACTTTTTACTCGGATACTTCCCCATTTCAGGGGAAAATTGTACGCCAATAAAATAAATTACCTTCATCAATCATTTCAGATGAATGCTTTATTAGAGTGTATGTATAGCGCTGGCAGCAAATTTGTTCCACTTTTCACTGGACGTAATATTACATCTTTACCTTTTAGTATCTATTTATAGTTTAAAATATTGTATTTGTAGTAGGTATTAAAGTGTTAAAAACTTTCAGATTTCCTGCCAAACCAAAATCACGGGAATTATGAATGAAAGTGGAGATAAAAATATTTTTTTATGCTGTATCTCAGGTTTTCTTTAAATGTTCTTTTTCCCGCAAGTGAACTCCTATCCTAATAAACTATTTTGACTTATACCCAAAGTCTCTAATTCAGATAATTTATGTAAACAAAGTAATGTCAAGAAATTTCACTGCCAAAATGACAGGACAGTGGTGCAAAGCATTTTATCATTTGCTTTTTTCTAAATAATCATCTATAAAATTAAAATGAAATAATGGAACCAAAATGTGGCAAAATATGCTACTTACGATATGAATCTATGAATGAGAGTTTTACTATTACCTCATTACTAATAAACGTTGTATAGCGTCTGTATAGTTACACACCGATTTCTCTCTTTCACTCGTCAGTAATAGAATACATTCGATAGAAGAAGACAAAGCGTTGTATAACTATACAGACGCTATACAACGTTTATTAGTAAGGAGGTAGGTGTTGTTGAAGATGTAAACAATTTGAAAATGTTTGGATCTCCTGCATTGTTACCAGTACCATAAAATATTTTATAAAAATAATTACTGTATGATTATTTTATAGTTATTATTTCTTAAAATCAGTACTTAAAAGAAAATGGCACCTTTTTTTTTCGCCATTTTATATGAATAACCATTACGAAGATATTTTTTTGATATGTCATCCCTTTTGTTTATATAAATGATCTGCATTTCAGACTTTGGGTATCGATATTTTGTTTCTATTTATAAACCCTGTGCGTTTGTACAAAGTAGATAATAGAGATTGAAAAACATCTGAACATTGAAGAACATTCGGGGTAAAATCACTTTAAAGTGGGTAACCCTAAAGTTTCAAGTACCTTGATTTTCTGTCCCTTACAGCGACACGCCAAGCAGTGGTCTATATTTTTCTATGTCTATGATATTGTAGTATCGATCTATTTATAATAGAAATAAAGTGACGACTTCCAAATCTAATTCGTAACGTTCATAACGGGTCACATTGTAAAAAAAAAAAACTAACAAACACTTATTGTCACACAACTATTTTGAGTTTTTGCTAAATAGTTGTGTGAAAATAAGTTTCTTGATAATGTGCAATAGTCTTGAATTCTATTCCTTTATAGGCATAGTCTATACCGTGACTGTCCTATTTTATATTTTATTATAAATATTATTTTTAGAGCGAAACGCTATTTAATTGTTATTAGATTTTGATAATTAAGAGTGTAATCATTTGATTAATGTAATTTAAAAAAAAGTCCTAACTTGTATCCTAATTAAGAAATATACCGACAAGAATTGAACTAATTTGGTCCAAAGAGTAACGTAATGGAAATTAAAATGATGATTATGTATGTTTGCTATATTGTTGATTGTATGTTTTATATTTTGTTTTGAAGTACAAAACAATGCTTACCAATTATACTATTTGATTAAATCCAAACGAGTTTTATTTAATTTTTTTATCCGAAAGCCATTAGTTTCGGAATGGAATAAATTTTGTTTCCCAGGCGCAATAAATTTGTTATATTTCAGTAAATAATCCTGATTAAGAGGTTTTATTATAATTTTCATATAGTGAAAAGAATATCAATTGTAAATTTAATTTAAAAAAAACGAATAACTAACAAAAATAAAATTTCTGCATATTTTTAATACTGTACACTTTTTCTGAAAATGACCCATCTACAAACGCTATCGGGACACTGGTTTGTTCACGCGCCGTTCAGGATCTGGCAGGAATCGGGTCACTACTGAGCGAGATGATCGATTTATTGTAACAACTTCTTTACTAAATCGACGACTTAATGCTTTTCAACTGCAGCAGCAGCTTCATGTTGTACGTAGGGTGGCTGTGACTCTACAATTAGAAGAAGGTTGAAGGAACGCGGACTGATACCGCACAAGCCAGCAAATGAGCCGAAATTAACTGTAAACCATCGAAGAGCGCGCCTTAACTTTGCAAGTGAGCACCTAAATTAGTCATACCTCCAGTGGAACAAAGTCCTCGTCTCTAATGAGTGTAAAATTATGCTGTATGGTAACGAAGGAAGAAACAAGGTCTACAGAAGAGATGGAGAACGCTTTGCACAATGCTGCATTGAAGAAAAGGTCAGCTATGGTGGCGGTTCGTGGACGGTTCGGGGAGGAATCAGCGCCGACGGTAAGACAGAGCTTGTCTTTGTGTCTGGGCTACGTCTGCCTGCACTAAACAGTCATCGGTACATCGAACAGTGTCTTGAGCCTCACGTGATGCCCTATGCACATTTTATTGGAAACGGTTTCATATTCATGCACTACAATGCTAGGGCTTACACCACGAGCGTCGTACGAGATTATGTACCGAAGTCGGTATCTCCATTATGGAATGGCCAGCAAGAAGTCCGAACATGAATCCGATTGAACATCTATGGGATGAATTAAAGAGACAAATTCGTGTAAGAGATCCTGCCACAGAAACACTTAGCCAGCTGCAAAATGCAATCCAAGAGGAATGGAATGGAATGCCACAACATTTTATCGTGACTCTCATCCGATCGATGTAGAACCGTATGGAAGCAGTAATAAGAGCTCGGGGGGGGGGGGGGGGGGGGAATACAAGTTATTAAATAAACGTTCCTTAGCATTTTTTTTTCATTTACGAGTGTTGTTTTATCAATTTCCTTCATACTCCATACAGGGTAAAAATGACTTGTTAAACAAAATAAGAAACCTATGAAAATTTAATTTGAATTTAGAACATTAACATTAGGATTTGAAAACCTCATATTATTATTGTTACTATTTTTTTTTTTTAAAGGTTGCTCCACACTAGGAATTTCTCCTGTATCGTCGGTGCGTTTACAAACATTTAAACTCACATACACATACAGCCAGACCCGGAACAACTACTTGTAGATCATACAAATATTTGTTCCGTGCGGATCGAACCCGCGACACGCACCGCAGCAGTCAATCGCTTAACCACTGCGCCAACCGTGCCGTCTATTAAACGACATCCATACTAATATTATAAATGTGAAAGTAACTCTGTCTGTCTGTCTGTCGGTCTGTCTGTCTGTCTGTATGTTACGTTTTCACGCCCAAACCACTGAGCCGATCGTCATGAAATTTGACAGAGATATAGCCTGGGATATGGAGAAGGACATAGGCAACTTTTTTACGCGATAACCGACATCCACGCGGGCGGAGCCGCGGGCAAAAGCTAGTTTGACATATACACCGTGGCATTTTAACCGTCTTACAACAGCAGCCCACTTCATGTATCCAATGACTAATAATCATTCATAACAAAAAATATCAAAATAAAAACCATATCAATAATTAAAATAAAAAAAAATTGTATTAAATAAGTATGACGCATGACGCAATTTGAAACACCCTGTTACGAACGCCGTCCGAGCCATATATTCCAAGGGCGGCAGAGTTCATTCACCCTAGTGTAAAAATGTGTTTCTTACTATTGCAACCTTAATGTTCTCGGTATGTATGTAGTAGTTTGTAAGGATATTTAACCCAAACTAAGTTGTGTAAGATAGATACGACTAGGTATGTACATACTAAGTACAGATTATTAAAAGAGGTACGATTTATGTTACAAACATATGGCCGATTTGAATAACTGATAAATTTGTTTTCGTTCGACAGATAGAAATTTGACTCAGGTACCTACCTACATGAAATCCAGAATTTCGATCTCTAACCTGGCAAATAACAAAACAAAATATACTTAATGAAATTGGCAGTACGTAAATTGTAATTGGAATCAACTGAATTATTTACACTAATTACTAATTACGTATTTAAAAATGATCACTTTTTATTTACACATGCAAGTAGTTAAGCTTTACCTGTGCGCGGGTGTCGTTCAAGATAATCCAATATGTTCTCTTCGAGAACAGGTGAAAATCGTGGTGCGAAACTGGCCGTGATCAATCATCGTCGTATTGCTGCTAAAATCACTTGCGGGTTGATTACACCTTGGTTGCGTAACATGTCGAGATTATTAGGCGCAGCGTATAATCTCCTTGATTCTCGTAAATTGTCACCACTTATTGCGTTCAGGAGTACCATGTGTAGGTACCCGATATTCGAGAATTGATAGTTCCTATCACTAATTGTGAAGTAGGTAGGTACCTAATCACTCTGCGCTTAATAAGTAGCGATCGCGAACAAAACGGTCGGTAACCGGTAGCGCGCGCGCACGCGCGCACTTCCACTTCCGGTATTCGGACGCAACTGAGACACTGTGAGAGTGACCTTCACCTATTTTTTTTGTGAAAGGGAGAAGTGTATTATGTTGACAAAACTCCTTCGCAAATAATGCATTAATTTCGAACAAATTTGATTACCATAAAAAAAGTTATAGTGAGTCAAACTTAAATGATAGACATATGCTGTCGCGGACTTTTTTTTTTACTTTTAAAGAGGAACAATTCCATCATACATGATATTTGCGTAACTTAAACCGTTTACGCAGCGCACGCAAAGGAAGCTCTCAAAAAATAGTATTTTTAGGGTTCCGTACCTCAAAAGGAAAAAACGGAACCCTTATAGGATCACTCGTGTGTCTGTCTGTCTGTCCGTCTGTCACAGCCAATTTGCTACGAATGTAATGAACCGATTAACTTGAAATTTGGTATACATATCAATTTGAGTGACCCAAACACGGACGTGAAACGTAAATAAATGAATTTAGAATATTGGGGTCAGTTTTGGGGGGCAAACAAGAAAATTAAAAAAAAGTTTTGTAAACTGTACTGTGTGACGTATCAAATGAAAGGGCTTACTGTGAGGATTTCAAATATATTTTTTTTAATAATTTTAAAATAAATAATTTTAAATTTATAAATGAAAATAGACGAAAATTGACCATTCCCCCCCCTTATCTCCGAAACTACTGGACCTAACATTTTGAAAAAAATACAGAAAATAGTTCTATACTTATAGATTACAGGAAAATCTATAGGAAGTCTATGGTCTTAAAATAACATGGTAAATCTCTCGATATTTTGCGTACAAACTTACATTTGCAGTTGGAATGTATGGGAGATTATGTTTACCAACTACAATGTTAAGTTTGTTCTTAGGATAAATTCTTTCCAACTACGGAACCCTTCATTGTGCGTGGTTCGACACGCACTTGGCCGGTTTTTTCCCGTTTTTGTAACATTTTTCATTTATGCTCCGCTCCTATTGGTCGATGCGTGATTTTATATAGCCTATAATATTTCTCGATAAATGGACTATCCAGCACAAACATATTTTTTCGACCATTAATTCCTGAGATTAGCGCGTTCAAACAAACAAACAAACTCTTCAGCTTTATATTTGTAGTATAGATTGTAGTATAGATTAGAATTAGAATATGTAGTTGTTTTTATTTTATTTTTGAATACTGTTTTTATATTTTTTTGATGTTATTTTAAGTACAGTAAGTAGTAGTAGTAGTTTATTACGTATTTCATAGTTTTAAATTGTTAGGTAGTTAATTTGAAGACCGCGCTATCGCATTAGGTATACACCTGTTATGATAGTTGTAAAGAAGATTAGATAAATAAATAAATAATAAATAAATGTATTTGAGATCAACGCGGTGAAAACCGGAAGTGATCACCGCATGGTAAGAGGCACATTGAACTTAAATACCAAGCTGGAAAGATCTCGACTGATGAAAGTCTACGCTCCGCCCAGTACCCCGAGAGCTTTCAGCTCGAACGTCAGAATCGTTTCGAGTGCCTAGGGAGCTCCGTGGACGATTATAACGATGGGTTCGTGGAAACCGTCCATACGGTCGGGTCTAAGATCTTCAAGACCCGTCGTACAGGTAGAAATAAGAAGCTCTCTGATCCTACTTTACAGCTCATGGAGGAGAGGCGCGAGATGATCCTGCAGTCTTCAGACGATGCGCTCAAGTACCGGCAGCTCAATAAACAGATCTCTAAGTCCTTGAAAACCGATCTTCGCCGCTTTATGCAGAATGCATTAAGGACGCAATAGAGCGGAATAAGGGCTCCAAGTTCTTTGCAAGAGATGTGTCTATTGGGCAGAGCCAGCTTGACGATGGCAGAATCGTATCCGCCAAAACCTGAGCAGCTGAGAGAGATCGAGAGGTTCTATGGACAGCTATACACGCCAACAAGTAACCCCGTTACAAATCTGGCTAAAGACCCAAGAACTAGACTGATCCGACACTACACCGAAGACATCGCGATCCCGGACGTCAGGTTGTACGACATAAGAATGGCTCTGAAGCAGCTCAAAAACAACAAGGCGCCGGGTGATGACGGAATTACGGCTGAACTCCTAAAGGCCGGCGGAAAACCCGTTCGTAAGGCCCTCCAGAAGCTGTTTGCTTCCGTCATACTCGCGGGCAAAACGCCACAGGCATGGAACAGAGGTGTGGTGATACTTTACTTTAAGAAGGGCAAGAATGCCCTCCTTAAGATTTATAGGCCAATCTCACTTCTGAGCCATGTCTACAAACTGTTTTCAAGAGTCATCACGAACCGTTTCGCGCGCAGGTTTGACGACTTCCAGCCTCCCGAACAAGCCGGATTCCGTAAAGGCTTTAGCACCGTAGACCACATACATACGCTGCGGCAGGTTATACAGAAGACCGAGGAGTATAACCTGCCCCTCTGCTTAGCGTTTGTGGACTACGAGAAAGCCTTCGATTCGATCGAGACATGGGCTGTACTGCAGTCTCTTCAACGGTGCCAGATCGAGTATCGGTACATTGAGGTGCTGAAGTGTCTGTACAAAAACGCCACTATGTCAGTCCGACTCCAGGATCAGACCTCGAAACCTATCCTTCTGCAGCGAGGTGTGAGATAGGGATACGTTATCTCTCCGAAACTGATCACCGCTGCACTGGAGGATGTCTTCAAGGTTTTGGACTGGAAAGGGGTTGGCATCAACATCAATGGCGAGTACATCACTCACCTTCGGTTTGCCGACGATATAGTTGTCATGGCTGAGACTATGGAAGACCTCAGTACAATGCTCGATGACCTCAGTAGAGCTTCCGAAAGAGTGGGTCTTAGAATGAACATGGACAAGACAAAGGTCATGTCAAATGCCCATGTAACACCCACTCTCATGAATATCGGAGACGCTACACTCGAAGTTGTGGACGAGTATGTTTACCTAGAACAAACTGTCCAGTTAGGTAGGTCCAACTTCGAGAAAGAGGTCAATCGTCGAATCCGACTCGGCTGGGCAGCGTTCGGGAAGCTACGCAATATCTTCTCGTCCCACATACCGCAGTGTCTCAAATCGAAAGTCTTTGACCAGTGCGTGTTGCCAGTGATGACCTATGGCACTGAAACGTGGTCGCTCACAATGGGCCTTATTAGAAGGCTAAAAGTCACCTAAAGGGCAATGGAGAGGGCTATGCTTGGAGTTTCCCTACGTGATCGAATCAAAAATGAAGAGATCCGCAGGAGAACCAAGGTAACCGACATAGCTCGAAGAATTGCCAAAGTTAAGTGGCAATGGGCAGAGGGGCATATTGCTCGCAGAATAGATGGCCATTGGGGCCGAAAGATTCTGGAGTGGCGACCGCGTACCGGAAAACTTAGCGCAGGAAGGCCTTCCACAAGGTGGACTGATGACCTTGTGAAAGCCGCAGGAATCCACTGGATGCGGGAAGCACGGAACCGGTCGAGGTGGCGGTGCTTGGGGGAGGCCTATGTCCAGCAGTGGACGTCTTTCGACTGAAATGATGATGATGATACTGAGTATGTCGGTGACGCGAACCCATAAGTTTTTCCCCTACCAAAAATCACTCAATGTGACTAATGAAGTTTTCACTTCAAAAACTATGAATGGCTATAGTTATACTGAAAATGTCGGTGACGCATGTTGGTGACGCGAACGATCACTCATAATCTCATACGTAAGTTTAAAAATAAATAAATCTTAAATGAAAGTTATAAAACAAAAAACCTATGTTACCCTAAATAACTATTTTTTTTAGAATGTAACTGGGAACGTTACTGGGAAAATACTCGACTGGAGTAAATTACTGGTAACGGCACATCACTAGTCATATTGAGGTTATTTTGATCCATAGGATTTGAGGTTTCCACATTGGTTTTTATTATAATAATAATTAAGTCTTGATAAAAATCTACCGATTGTCTGTAAACTTTGCTTAAATTAAATTTATAATAAGAATAAAAGATAATGCAAAATGTTTTGAAACTACCTGTATATATAGGAACATAATAATATGGTGCCGATTCTCTTGTCACAAAATTCTCTAAACTAGACTAAAAATCACCAAAATTTCCTATTCTGAAATTGACTAAAGTGACACAACTTAACTATATTTTAGTTTGACAGCTCTAAGATGGTACTGAGTTATTAAATTTAGTGAAAATGGCAATGTTGCTATTCTGAATTTGACGTTTTTAAACTAAAATTTAGATTTTCTAACTAAATCTGACTATTTTTAATCGCGATTAAAAAGGTGTGGAATAAAATTAGTTTTCATGATCTAAAATTCACACCAATCACCTCGACTTCTGGTGCAAAACCAGTACTGTATATAAGGTGTATCTATTCATACACGAAATATTTTAAGATAAACATCTTTATGTCGTAAAAAAGCCACAGCAGCGAATTTTTTTTTTATTTTAACATAATTATTATAGTTTTAAAATTGCTTGAGACATTTTGGGAAAAAATCCACTTATTCTATGAATGACCCGCCTCGACGCGGTGACGCCGAACGGTGCGGTGGGGTGGCGGCACGAGCGCGGTGAATTTTGATAATTAATCATCATATCAAGTAATTTTAAATTATTTAATTGTTTAAATAATATACTCAGAATAAAAAAAAAAAACATTTCCATGGCTTCTTTAACACCTATAGGTGTATCACTTAAAATATTTCGTGTTTATCCCTATATTTTTATTTCTTTTCTTTTCCTTATATCTCCAAAATGGTGCGTCCTATCGCAAAAATAATGAAAATTTCGACCCCCTTTTAGAAACTCAGTTTCTGCACACAGCGGGCGCGGCGCGACGGGACGGGACGCCGCCGCGACGCTGAGCAGTTGTAATGTACTAGATATTACGGACGACGCCACACAGAGCCGTCCAGCTCGACGCGACGCGACGTGACGCTCTGTGTGGCGTCGTCCGTAATATCTAGTACATTACAACTGCTCAGCGTCGCGTCGGCGTCCCGTCCCGCCGCGCCGCGCCCGCTGTGTGCAGAGACCTTTAAACCCGTATTACTCTACATGTAGGTAATCATTTTTTTTTCCACACAAAAAGTGAAAAGTTCCATAAAAAAACACGTCGCGGCCACGCCATGCGCGCCTCCGGCTCTAAAAAAAATCATAGACAAACAAGTACAGCGTTGCGAAACCAAAAAAAACGATTTAGTTGTGTCAAACGAATTTTGTTTGCAGAATAGCTTTAAGATTCTCATAGCCAAAAGTAAGGAATTTTAGTGATACTCGTAGTTTAGTTAATTTAGTTCGGTGTACAGAGAATCGGCACCAATATCAAAGATACTAAATTATTATGGGGTTTATTCATAAACGTTGCTTAAAGTTAATTGACGTTCAAACGTCAAAAATGTATGGTTAAACAGTCGCTAATCATTACTTAACTTTAAGCAGCATTTATAAATAAACCCCTATACTGTGAAATAATAGTGGAATACTATTTTTGTATTTAGAACTGGGGGCCAAGTCTACTAATGTACAAACGTTGCAATGGTCTCTTCATTGTGAATTTTTGACAGATTTGCCATACAGACACTGTCAAATACTCACAATGGCGAGACCATTCTGACACTATTGTAATAGCAGACTTGAGGCCCTGGTTAATTGTGTAAGAGGAAGACTGTCCTACCGTGACACAGTTTCGACTAGTACGGAGGACAGTGTGAATCGAATGCTGCAACCTAAATAACAATATCAGTGTAATTATTGGTTAGTGATTAGTGTTTAAATACGTACTAAATAATTATCATGTGACGTAAGTACTTAACGAACAACATTTATAAGACGTAAGAAAGGTGAGAATCGGACGTACTTAAACGAAAAGGATCCAATCCACAACCTGGTCAAAAATGAGTTAAATGTACTAAACTGATGCTAAATTTCGATACTATCGGCGAGTAAAATAAATTCAAGCAAAAAACAAGTTTATCATTTTGATCAACCTCAGAACCAGCCCACATGCACGGAATTATAAAATATGTTATATCCTTTCGACCAAAAACCAAAAATACATAAAATGTAATTTGTTAAAAAGATATAATTTATCTTTAAAAATGTACCTAATTGCCAAAGTAAATCACGATAATTAAAAATAATTTACCTAAACTAAATAAAACTAATAACAAAATGAACTAAAATATGGCGTCGAAAAATTCCTCCGCATCGCTGTCGACTGGTAATGTACCCAAGAGACTGGCAGCATTGCCACGTTGTATGGCAATGCTTAGCCTCTGGCCAAGATAAAAGCCAGCCCATGGGTCACGGGAAGTGTCAACCAGCCTTTTGGAGATTTCATTGAACAATAAATGAGCACTGGGACCCCACGGCCCGAGGGTTTCAACCCCAAACGGCTCGAAAATATAGTTACTGATCAAGTTACTATACTTTCGCCGCTTGAGGTTTTCAGCAGCCGCAGCAGCAGCGCCAGCACAGCACGCCGAGCCAGGAAGATGGGATGGCGCAAGAGTATCGACACAAGTTGCGTCCCACACTAAAGGCCTACCTACCTTCCAAGGAAATAAAGACATGCCGTCCGGTCTCTTGCCATCGTCGCGTGCCAAGCCATTGGGTTCTAATACAGCTGGAACACCGACGGAGACAAGAGCTCGTCGGATGATGTCATTAATGTTTGCGTGCCGCGCTAAGCGACCCGCACGTCGACTGCAGGACAGGCCGTGGTGTCCTAGGCTGTTGACAACCTCGCCACAGTGACAGCGATGGGGAGAACAACAAGGAGCTCCTAGTCGTAGGGAAGCAGCAAGGCGGAAAGTAGTGTCGTCAAACAAAGTGCCTATGTTCGACGATGGTAGTGCATGAAGCCAAAGACCCGACTCCCACCTACCCACAGCCAGTAGGCGCGCACGCTCCGCAGAAGTAGCAGAAGTGTCAAGTAAATTGTTATGTACTACCCTACAGAGCGGCTCATCCCACCGTCTCTGTGAAGATGGATTGTCGGGTGGATCTGAATTCGGGCAAGCGAGTTTCCAGGCATCCAATGCCTCGGTAAAGCATGGCACATCAAAATCAATCAGTGTGGAGGCTAGGATTTTCCTGATTAATTTCTCAGTGCCATGAACCGAGGAAATGAAAGCCGGTAAACTAATACTAGAAATTTTGCGGACGCCGAGGCCTCCCATACGAATGGGAAGAGAAGCTTGAGCCCAAGTTCGGTCGTCCATGGCCACATTTAAAATCGAAGTTAATGTATGCCGGATAATTTGGTCCATTTTGTCTAAAAGGTGAGTGTACTTCCATAAATGGGAAGCGCGAAGGAAATATATTAATTAAGGGCCGAAACAGCAGTAACGAATTAAGGTTAAGGCCGAATGCATGTTAATTTGGAACAATCTTTCCGAAACGTCATTGAAATTTTGTATTTTTTCCTCAATAAAAAAGGGAAAGGAATTTTCAAAAATAAGAGATCCAAGGAGACGAAGAGAGCTTTTTTCAATAATTTTGATTTCAGGAGCTATTGCGTTAAATTTGGGAAGAGTCAGATGTCTGTCAGTACTGTCAGCTAAGTATAGTTCACATTTAGAAAGGTTGAGATCAAGACCAATGGAATGAAATTCATTTTTTAAGAATTGAAGGTCATTTAAAACAGTTTCTACATCGCCTCCCAAGGTTCCATCATCAAGATACCAAACGTTAAATTTGGAATTTAGCTGTCGAATAATAATATCCTTTTCGTTTAACTACGTCCAATTATAATATCACATTATTGGTTAGTATTTGAGTGCAGGAACCTGTTTATTTGCGCTTGTAGTGTCTATACCTACCAAATATTAAAAATACCGAATTATATGGTTGTACTTTTATGATGGAAATAAAGTTATTATTATTATTTAAAGAGTCTTTGACATATCTCGGGACCCTGAGGTCCGGGACCTTTGGACAGCGTACGAGGGGTCGAAGCCAACTCGCAGAGGCCCGTTACGACGCTTTTTAATTAAACGGGCACCAACCGACGATTATCCCTGTACGCACTATGCAATTTATTTGTGATTTTTTTTGTAAAATCATCTACTCTAACAATATTTGTAAATATGTGAGCACCATGTATCTTAACACATAATTAATTTATCCGTCATTGCTTAATTTTTTATTGTTTTTACCTGTTGTGGTATAGTAATTTTATTCTGGGTACATCGTCTTCACATCTAATGATATAATTGATGTATACAAAGTATTGTAAAACAGTTTAAAAGAGTAACGGTGGAGTTTCTTGCCCATTCTTCTCCATGCGAAACTACCTTTTGGAAGGGGCAACTAGAATCAATTTTATTTCCGTGTAAATTTTGACGTTCAAAAGTGCCATTTATGTGCCTATTTGAAATAAATGCTTTGACTTTGCAAGTTCACCCAAGGGCAACCCCCGGTTGGTGTAGGACTATTGCAGGATATGAAAACAAAGATATTATAGACTATGGGTTTGGGTGGTTAAAATGGACTGGCTACCTAAAATTATGAGAGGACTATGGCCCCCGCCTGATCAATGTTTTATTTTACACGGATAAAATGGCAGAGGGTGACTTGCACACTCAATAATGGGCCCCCGAAAACGGTCGCTAGCACTTAGTGCTGTAGCAACAAGGGTGCAACATGCAACATATCCTGAGGTGCTTGAGGACTGGAGAGGTATTCCACGAATATCAGAACAATCTCAGAGCCCGGAAGCTTGTCAAGATCCCTACCAACACTTACTGGAATACTTTCTTCCTCCGAATACGTTTGCTCTTGGGATTCTCCACTCAAGCCGGCCAATAAAGGCAAGAATGAGGTGGGAGCTCAGATCTACGTCAGTGTTTATTTTTATTAAAATTATTCTTATTTGTATTGTAAATTATGTGTGGACTGTATTAGACATTACTTAGTTATCATGACATTATATATTCTGACATTACATGCTTATTGATTTGAATTTATGACATTGTGTATGGTACTATTTTGAAATTATTGTACAACTGTCAATTTATGAAATGGTATAATTTTAATGGTGCTTATAATTTTAATAATAATTTTGCATGCCTGAATTGGTGCAACACAGTGGACTGCGCATTCACTTGACATCTAGAAATGTATGATTATGTACTGTGTTGAGCAATAAACATTTGAATTTGAATTTGTTCACTCCAGCCGGCCAATAAAGACAAGCCAGAGATGAGAAACATGATTTCTCCCCGGGAGATAGGGTCCGTGGGGTCGCCACTGCCCAACAGCTCATGCCCACACTGCCCACATGCTGCCCTGCAGGTTTCTGTATCTCTCTTGGTCTGGCTCCTCACCCTAGACATATTCTGGTAAAGTAAACTCTACCGACACAGACCTAGAGTTCGGAGCGCGCAACGTCAACGTAGAGATACGGCGGTGGGGTTATTATTATTTCCTTTATTTCATTAATTAGCATATACATTACATTTTTAAATATTTGAATATAAAAACATTTAAAAATATAAAAATAGTGGCCCATCGGCATCAGGAACAGGGGCCTTACTCCCGACAGCATTGAGTTCTGAAGCAATAGAATTGGATTCGAATTAAATGCCGATCCATACTCTTGAATCCGACACTAGCGCACGATCGTGCGGTGGTTCGAAGCGAAACTAACTTCGATCGAAAGATTCGTTAGGACCGAAAAGTTCGTACTCCGCACGCCATCTGACAGATAGATATCGAGTTGTTGGATCAAAACTAAATGTCAAATTGCACGATATCAAAGAAGCTACTTTATTCAGATCGAGTGAGATAACTACCTAAAAGACATAGAGCACTTGACGATGACGTAATCCGTCGGATACGCATAAAACGACGCTGATATTACTCGAACCTATGTCGATCTTGGTTTACGAATTGGGTCGGGAGTAAGGTTTTGAATCGAGTTCGGATCGAAACGAGTTCGAATCGGAAACAAAATCAAGCTCGAATCGTTTTTGGGAGTAAGGCCCCAGGGTCCAAGCTGCCGGTGGTCAGGGCTCTAGAGAGAGGAACCTCCTCACTATGCGTGCCGTGTCTAGGAGTGCTGCTTTCTGAATCAAGTCATTAAACCAGCCGCGCAATGAGAGCCTCCTGAGGTGTTGGTCGAGGCTCTCCGCTATTAGGCCATTTACCGCAACAATTATCGGTACAATGATTGCAGAGTCCACGTCCCACATGTCGACAACCTCGTGTGCAAAGTCAAGATACTTGATTTTTTAATCTTTCTCAGCTGTCACGAGATTCTCGTCATTAGGGACAGCGATATCAACAATCATTGCACGGCGCCCTCGTCGATCTATCACCACAATATCAGGGGGCCAAGTCTACTAATGTACAAACGTTGCAATGGTCTCTTCATTGTGAGATTTTGACAGATTTGCCATACAAATACTGTCAAATACTCACAATGGCGAGACCATTGCAACGTTTGTAAATTAGTAGACTTGGGCCCCAGGCTTATTGGCAACAATAGACCCGTCAGTGATGATAGATCGATCCCAGTACAATGTGGCATGACCATTCTCGAGAACCGGGTCGGGCACATACTTTTTAGTATGGTACTTCGGACTCTACAAGGTTGTACTGCAAGACTAGTTGCTGGTGGATAATCCTAGCCATAAGATTGTATCTGTGCAAATACTCGCCGTTAGCAAGACGAGAACAACCGGAAACAATATATCGGATTGATTCACCGGGACGGTGGCATGCCCGACAGATGTCAACCGTACCATCCCAGTGTTCCATTTGACCAAAAAAAAATCCCTCTGCTGTTTATGGTATTTATCGACCAAGGGATGCATTTATAATGCATGTCCATTTCAAATACTTTTTTTTTTAATGATGAAGTTTGGGTGACCTTTTCATTAAAAAAAATAAAATTAATTCTGAAATCGTATATGTACAAGATATTTATTTTATACTAGCTGACCCGACAGACTTCGTTCTGTCAAAAGCTATTTGACTGTGGTAATTTGTCTACGCGCAAAGGAAATATAGTATAAACTTCACTACCCTACACTACCCTACCCTACCTACGTACCCTATCCTACCACCTACCCTACCCTACCTACCTACCCTACCCTACCCGACCCACCTACCCTACCTAACTACCCTACCTACCGTCCAACCTTCTGACAATAACGAACAATTATAATCTACGTCGCTGCGAATCTCTTAAGGAACTGTTTAAAAGGATTAATATTATGACGGTACCTTGCCAATTCATTTATGAAAATATTATGTATGTAAGAAAAACTCTACATCTTCAATCAGTGATAGACATAATTTTAATACTAGTAATAAAGATAAAATAGATCAACCATTTTTCGGATTATCTAAAGTACATACATCTTTTATGGGGTACTGTGTTAAATGTTACAATAAAATACCTTCTGATATATTACAATTAAATGAAAGAAAATTTAAAACTCATATAAAAAGCACACTTTGTAAACAAGCATATTACTACTACATTATTACAAATTAGAGGATAACTCGTAGTAATTTTTATTCTAGGTACATCGTCTTCACCTATAATTATTAATTAATATATACATAATATTTTTAACATTTTAAAAGAGTAAGTATGGAGTTTCTTACTCATTCTTCTCCATACATAACTACCTTTTGGAAGGGGCAACTAGAATCAATTAACAATTTTTGACGTTCAAAAGTGCCTTTTACGTGCCTATTTGAAATAAATGATTTGACTTTGACTGTGCTCTGTTTAGTTTATTCATGGGCAAACGTGGTAGCCGTGGTCTAAGGTCAGGTGATGTGAACCGGTACTCACCGATCGCATCCTTCAGAAAGCTCCTCAATTCCACATTGCACAGATTATCTGCAGATATAGCCCTGGCTTCCTATTCCTCATCATGTTGGTTTGCTCGCAGTGGACCCTCGTTGTTATTATTAATATAAGATAGTTGGTATAGAAAGCGTTCTTGAACTCGCTCTAATTTACTAGAGTAGACATCATAAGTAGGATTCCATACTCCAACACACTGCGAACGATGCAGTTAAAAACTGGTATTGTGACTTTTGGATCCCTAAATTCTTTGAGTTGTCGCGTTACAAAACTCGACAGACGCGAGGCTTTCTAAGCTATATTATCTATAATTATGTTGTCTAAACTTAAGTTGACAATCCATAATTACGCCTAAGTTATTAATTTAGTAAATTGCGTTAGTGGGGTGTCTTTTTATTGAAAATTTAATTTGCTTACATTTATTAACATCCAAAATCTAGTGGTTTTCGATACACCATCTGGACACTTTGTCGTTTTCAGTTTGCAATTTTACTGAGTCTTCAGCACAGTTTACTGTTTGGTATAATTTTAGGGCATCGACTAAATTAAACTTGCATTCTATTTTACTTGTCAAATCATTTATAAAGATTAAGAAAAACAAAGGCCCTATGTGCGATGCCTGTGGTACTCCTGATGGTATAACGTTTGTCTGAGATTTAAATAATTGAACAACTAACATTTGTGTCCGACTTCTCAAATAAGACTCCCACCATCGCTGTAATGACCCATGAATACCCATGTCTGTTATCTTATTTAGAAGAATATTGTGATAAATATAATCAAACGCTTTACTGAAATCCGTAAACACAGTGTGTACCTTATTCCTAATTTAACATTTATAGCCGAAAAATATAATTTAACATTAAACCTTACGAAATTTTGAGATAATTTAAGGGAACTTATGAGAATTTTCTTGGAAATATTCTCGAGAATATTCTCACACAGGAGGATTTACTGAGAATTTAATTTGTGGAGTATATTTTTTGGCATCAACTTCGCAAAACGTTCAGATGCATTTGTTTTTCCAAAAGTATATTGTCGAGAATATTCTCGGTAATTTTCCTTCACTCTTCAGTCAGTAGAATGTTCAAGTCTCGAAGCAATCGCTGGATGGAAACTGAAATGAAATGCCATTGTGTGTGTACGTACTGGCGACGGCGATGAACTGCGCGTGCAGCGCGCGCGTGAGCAGCGGGTCGGGCAGCGCGCGCAGGTAGCTCTTGAGCGCCGACGTCAGCGTCTTGGTCTCCCAGTCCAGCGGGTCCTGCAGCTCGGGCACGCGGCGCGCGGGCGCGGCGCACGCCACCAGGCGCGCCACCTTGCTGGCCACGCCCGCCACGCGGTACAGGCCCTGCTCCTCCAGGCCGCGCGCCTCGATGGCGCCCACCAGGCGGCGCACGAAGGCGAAGCCCGCGTCGTCCAGCGCGCACGCGGGCTCCTCGCCCGGGCGCGGCGCGGGCGCCAGCGCGGGCGCGCGCGCGGGCGCCGCGTGCAGCACGCGCAGCCAGGCGGCGCGGTCGCGCTCGCCCAGCGCCTGCAGCACCAGCGGCGCGCGCTCGCGCTCGGCCGGCACGCACTCCCAGCAGAAGCGCCGCTCCACGGGCTCGCTGCAGCCGCGCGCGCCGCACACGCACAGCGCCTCCGTGGCGCTCGGCTGCAGCGGGCAGACGCGACTGGGCTTACAATGCGAACTTATGAACTCAAATATAGCCTACGTCACGTACTCACCGCCTTCACGTTGATCTGGTTGTAGGGCGTGAGCGCGAGCTGCCGCGAGCTCTTCTCGTACGTGCAGTAGTGCTTGCTCCACGTCGTCGTGCCGAACGCCTCTGCACACACATGAATATCACTTCTTATCTTACAAATATTAATACCCCAATAGCACGCCTGTCAGTTTTCACTGTAGCCACAACAATCCCTGACTGCTAATAAATAACAGTTCATGGGAAGATTCGTACTTATTAACTATCAAGCCATGTGCCCGATAGTTTCCGTCTCCCATCGGCCAAAATGACACACTTCCAAACAAACTTTGATCGTCAGCTTAACCCCTTTAGGGAATGCACTTTCAAAAGTCCTTCCTTAGTGCTCACTTTCACTATAATAAGGAACGCTTGTGCAAAATTTAGTGTTCGAACTGAGTGCACGCTCGACTCGAGCGTCCGGCGGGGCGGCGCGTGCGGCGTT
The DNA here is from genome assembly GCA_947523025.1 of Dryobota labecula. Lineage (NCBI taxonomy): Eukaryota > Metazoa > Arthropoda > Insecta > Lepidoptera > Noctuidae > Dryobota > Dryobota labecula. The sequence continues at coordinate 24,839,362 of OX383302.1, read as the reverse complement.
CACGTTAAACGCATACAATCCCTCGCATGTGTCCTGAGTGGCGGCGAGCGGCTGCGCGCCGAACAATCTCGCCGCTTGCACGCGACGCAAAACGCCCCGCCGCACACCTTTTCACTCAGGCCGTACACTTACGCTTCTAGATTCAGCGGTTAAGGCTGTACATTGGCTGTCACCTTATAGCATATAACACTGGAGAAGGCATAAGCGCAATATTCTGAACAAAAAAGTCCACATGTATGTATTTATGTGTGTATGTTCGCGATTTTCTCAAAAACAACTGATCCGATTGTGACATTTCTTTTGACGGCATGATTTGTGCAGTGTTAAGCGACTAGTGTGGGGTACATGATGTAACGTTATGCGACACCCCCTTCGTGTGACTTTTTCCTTTGGTTAAATTATAAATCCTAGATGGCAGCAGCGAAAACTAAAAAAAAAAATCGACATTGGTGTCCTTTTCATGGTTATGGAGGGTGCAAAGCCGGTAGTGAATTTAAAATGAAAATCCAAGATGGCGGGTGCGAACATTTTCAAATTTTTCGTCATGGGTGTCGTTTTCATTCGTTTCGATGGTGCTAAAGACGATAGTGAGGTCAAAATAAAAATACGCTACAATTGTGGCGATAAGTCCACTCTTTGAGGAGTGGCTAGAGAGGCGCCACGGCGTCCTCACCTTTCGCCTGACACAGGTCCTCACCGGACACGGTTGTTTCGGGAGGTTCCTGTCGGATTAGGCGGGAGGAAACGCCCGGGTGTTACCACTGTGTGGATCGCCCGGAGGATACGGTGGAGCATACGGTGGAGGTCTGCCCGGCTTGGGCTGAGCACCGCCGTGTCCTCACGGAGGCGATCTCTCGCGTCCGGCCCTGGTCCAGGCCATGGTCCGGAGCGAGAAAGAATGGGAGGCAGTCACCTCCTTCTGCGAAGTAGTAATGCTCGCGATGGAGGAGGCGGAACGCGTAAGGGAGCGGCAGTCTGTGCGCCCTCACGCCCCTAGTCGCCGCAGGAGACGCCCTGGGCGGCGGGAATCGGTAGCCGATTCCCGGCCACCGTAGGCGCGGGCTTGCGGACGGCGAGCTATGGGCAGTTCGCTGTCCGGTAAGGACCAGGCCCGGGTCGACGGCGCGTTGTGTTCCACGCGCGCCTCAAAGAGATGTCAGCACGCACTGATGGGGTCCGGTAGGACCGATGCCTGCCAGGGTTGCGGGTTTGTCCGAAAGGGATACCGTGGCCCTGGCACACAGGCAACTGAAGGAACACGAGTGGGTTTTAGTCAGTAAAAGTCTGACACGCCCTCCCGCTTCGCCCAGAGCGGGAGAAGTTATTTGATGATTTCCCACCCAAAAAAAAAAGCAGGCGGAAAAGAACATTTTGAAATTTTAAATCATCATGGGGGTCGTTTTCATGGTTTTCGAGGCTCCTATAGCCGATAGTGAGATCAAAACTCAAACTCAAAGCATTTATTTCAAATAAACCAAATACAGGTACTTTTGAATTGTCAAGGGGTCGGTCAGTCAGAAAAATGAAGCTAGTTGCCCATTCCAAAGCGTAGTAGGTTCCTATGGAGAAGAACGGACAAGAAACTCCACGGACACTCTTTTAAAACAAAATATTGTTACAAAATATGGGTTACATCATTCATGTTGAAGTTATACATGTGAGAACAATGTAGAAAGACGTGCACGTTAGAAGCGTCCGTAATTAAAACAATTCAAAAATTAAAAATAATAATATAGTGAGGTCAAAATAAAAATCCGTCTTGGATTTTTATTTTGACCTCACTATCGGCATGACCAAAATTTTCGTTGCTTTTTATTGTTGCGTAATAATAGTCCATTTATTTGTCAGAATATTGTTACAGAGTTGTTACATTCATTTTTAAAAGTTCATAATGTTCTGCCGTTTCCGGCGTACAAATAAATTTTCACGATTTTGGTTAGATTATTAGATATAACATTGAATAAAATAAAATAGGATAAAATTCAAATTGCAAATTAGTCAAATATTAGGTATGGAAATGTCAAAAATATTAAATTAAGTCATAGAGAAAATAATTATTTAAGTCAACTTTTCATTCATAAAATCATCAGTCGAGTAGTAGCATTTAGTTAAGAGATAATTGAATAATTTACGTTTAAATGTCCTAAAGTCAAGACTTTTAAAACAATCTGGTATACCCCAAGTCTCAAATTCAGATAATTTATGTAAACAAAGGGGATAACATAACAAAAAAATGTCTTCGTAATGGTAATTCACATAAAATGGCGAAAAAGGAGGTTTCATTTTCTTTTAAGTACTGATTTTAAGAAATAATAATTAAAAAATGATCATACCGTAATTATTTTTATAAATTTTCGGTTTTAAACAAAGTTATTAAAGAAAGGAGATTTTCTGGTTTAAAAAATTTTATGATACTGGTAACAATGCAGGAGATCCAAATATTTTCAAATTTTTAAATCTTCAACAACACTAATATTACAACTCTTAATTCACAGATTCATATTGTAAGTAGCATATCTAGCCACATTTTGGATGAAAACGGCTGTAAACTGTTTCGAGTGGAAATCGATTTTGGGAGGCCTACGTCTAGCAGTGGACTTAAACGGGCTGATTATGACAATAATAGGCCGTGTCTCCGGCACACTACATAACACATTTTTTGGCAACGGTATTTTGTTTGCATAGTTCTTATAATTAATTCACTTTAATTTCATACATGATAATTTACAAAAAAAAATATATATATAAAATGTTTTGCACCACTGTCCTGTCATTTTGACAATGACATTTCTTGACATTACTTTGTTTACTTATATTATCTGAATTAGAGACTGGGTATAGTTTATTATAAACTTTGGTCGCCATACAGAATACATCGTTAGCAAATAGTTGATTATTTCGTCTAGGTACCTACACGAAGCATGTGAACTTTGCGGCTCGGTCTGGATACAATCTCATCATTATGCAATTGTAATTTATTCTTATTTTGGTATACAAATATCAAAAATATATAGAGCTGGGAGTGGTAATATATATATATATTTTTTTTTAATAATGGAACTCGTGTACGTTACCCCAGCAGGAAAGTGTCTCCTAGAGTGATGAGTGGAACGTATAATTAGTGCGTAATCTACTGTAAATGTGCGCCAAATAAAAAAATTGTGCGTTTTGTCGTTTTGGAATAAAACGGAAAAAACGATTCCTGCTGGAGTAACGTTTTTCCAGCAGGAAAATTTTAAACGAAAGGTCGGAGAGAGAAATATTTTGCATGGGCAGAAAGCTTATATTTGTGCAAAAATGTGCGCCGAAACTATAATATGTGCGTCTTCAGGTTTTCGAGATATTGCATTTCCTGCTGGAGTAACGTTTTGCAGAATCGTGTATCTCTGAAACCATTATATGTGCGCCTGTAGAATAAACATATACGAGTACCTCTTTACTTATGCGTATTTGTGACAGAATATAATTTTCAAGTAATCGCGCTTTTTTGAAAACCCGAAAAAATATCGTAGCGCCTAAATGAAAAAACGTATAAGCTCGCTGAAAACTGTATTCGATCCTTCTTGGCGCTTTTAATAACCATAAAAGTTTCAAAAGTGCACATGCATGCGTTATTGAATAATATTGCTAAAAGTCAACGTACACATGGAACACAGCTGTCCAGTGGGTGCACTCCACTTATTGAGCGGATGCATTTCTGTTGAGCTCGAAACACTCTGTTAAATTCTACAGAATTATCCCATATTATAATACTGTTTGAGTAAAATTGTTAGTTATTGTGCCGATAGATGGCGTTGTTCATTTGTGGTCGATTTGTGAATCGCGGTGTTAAGATTTTCCGCTACTTAACTAGGTTAGTGAATTTGTTATGCGAAAATGAGGGATTGGCTCGTGGTCGACCACACTAATCCTAGTCGCGAATAGTGTTTTTACCCGTGCGGACCGCAAAGTTTTAACCAGTTGTCCCTGTGTGTGCACAAGCAACCTAGCCAGCATTTGTGCGGACACAGGGGGAGCAGCCCGTGCTGCCCGGTGGAACACCACCACCGTCGCGGTCGCGGGGGGCCACGCCAAAAGCAACATGCTGAAACCCGGCAAACGCGACCCGTCGGGCCGCGATGCCGGGTCCCCGGAAGCCCGTTCGTCGTTGGACCGGACGGCGTCGATGCCGGACATCGGCGTCATGTCGCCCGGTGCACCGCCAGCCGGGCCATCCACAACAAGAGGAAGAGGAGATGCGAGCGCCGCTGCAGCTGCCGGATCGCCGACGTCATCGGCGCCTGCGCGCGTTGCGCCGACGCCGCCGTCGAGCCGACAGCACGCCGTGCCCGTCCGCCCCCCCGCGTTCCGCCCGGTGCCCACCCAGGCCCCGGGGCCAGCCGCGCCCTCGAGTCGCGCGCCTCTGGCGCGTGCCACAGCCCCGCCCACGCGCGCAACGGCGCCCGTGCGCACCGCCGCGACTACGGGTGCGTCGCAAACGCACCCCGCGCGCTCCGCCGCGCACAACGTCGCCGCCGCAGGCCAAAGCTGTCCCAGCCTCACGCACCGCCGCACCCGGTCCCCGCCCGCCGCTGGCGAGACCGGAACCGGCTGAGCGGAGGCAACCTACAGTGGGAGCCGGCCCGCACAGGCCGGCCCCGCTAATGATGACCAAGGCGCCCGCCTCACCAGCGCCATCCAGAAGCTCAGCCTGCGACTCCCCCGCCATGCTGTCGGCGTGCTCGTCCCGTGCTGGATCGAGCATGTCGCTGGCGTCCGGGGGTTCGGCCGGGTCCAGTCGCGACGATATGTCCTCGGACATGACCTCGCGATCCGGCCCCAGGCCCAACGTGGGAAGCGCCGCCGCCCCAGCGCCGCTGGGGTTTGACTTCGAGTTCGTCCTCGACCCACTCGAGCAACGTCCCCAGCGGCGCAGGAGGAGCTCTGACGAGACCGCGTCGGAAGAGGCGAAAAGGTACTGCCTGGACCCGCCGCGCGTGAGCGCGTCGCTGGGTCGGGGTATACCTACGTCGCCCACCTTCGCCGACGCGACTCGTCAGACTCCCTCACCGTCACCACGGACACCGACAATGACTACAGCAGGGGTGAGTACCTTACCCCCCTGCCCCCTCTACAACTACCGCCCCCCCTCTGATGCCATCCCCGGCACCGCAACGAAGGCGACGACGAAGCAGAAGCCGGGGAAGAAGAGTAAGCCGCGCTATCCTCCGCTGGTGGTGGAGAGGCTACCGAACTGGGCCTCCCATTTTAGGGCCATCAGCGCCAAGCTGGGCCGGCCTCCAAACGCTCGACCATACGGGAGTGGAGTCCGCTTCACTCCCGACAGCGAGGAGGAGTATAGGCTGGTTCAGCGCTACCTGACTGGCCTGGAAAGGGACAGTGGTGTGTCCTGGTTCGCGTACTCACTGCCAGCGGACAAGAACATGAAGATCGCCATCAGGGGGCTGCCTGCAGATACGGACCCTAAGAAGATCGAGGAGGAACTCCGGGCGTTGGGGTACGAGCCGGAGTATGTGCGCCATATTAAGGGCGCGCAAGGAAGACCCGGCTGCGTGTTCCACGCTATACTAAACAAAACCCCAGACGTCCGGGCCATATTTGACACCACCGTGTTCATGTACATGCGTGGTGTCAAAATTGAGGCTTGGCGGGGTAAGAAAGGGCCCGCTCAGTGTCACCGGTGCCAGCGATTCAGGCACAGCTCGCACCAGTGCCACCGCCCGCTCGCCTGTGTTCGCTTTGGAGGCGGGCACGCAGCTCGTGACTGCCCACGCCCGCGGGAGGAGCCGGCCACCTGTGCAAACTGTGGTGGCCCGCACCCCGCGTGCACCCCGCGTGCAACATCAAGTGCCCCGTCTTCCAGGCGGAGACGTTTTGCCGCGCGGCGTTGACGCTCCTCGCTGTGTGAGAAACAGCGTACTACACCGGGACCTCGGGATTAAGAGCCTGGATGAGTTTGTGAGGCACCTTGCGAAAGGCATTTTCGCGCGTGCCGACGCATCTGCTTGGGGCCAAGCAGATAGCGCCCTGGCACACGCGCCCGCCTGACGCGAGACCCCTGCCCCGCGACCTGGTGGCGGACGACTGACCCCATCGCACCGGACATGACGCCCAAGCAAGCGGCACCCTGGTTACACGCGGCTTGCTTGAGACAATTAATACGTCACAAACCACACGCATCTGTTACGTATTTGTATTCTAGGTTAACATATGTAGGTATGAATACGTAACAAAAACAGACATTCACCTCTATACAGGCACCTATATATGCACGTATAGTCGCAGCTGCGGTCGCGACTACACGTATTCACCGGGCGGCGTTACACTACAGTACTATGCTGCTCTCACACTCATATTCCGCCTATTACCCGGGTCATGGTTTGGCTTGCTCTGATAAGTGGGTCGGGTATAGGTTACATTGACCTGTAGAAGCGCCATAAAGTCGCCATCTCGTTGCTGGTCGTCCTCGCCGTGCCTCCCCCAGGTAACTGGGGGTCTCACCTGGCGGGGACAGACCGCAGAGATGTCGTGAAGAAGCGACACTGTGCAACAGTGTCGCGGCGCGACTACAGAAACAATCTCAGATACCCTATCACAGGGCCCGCGTCTGTCACGCGGGCCCAACATCCGGAGGCCGTATTAGGCCGCCACAAGGAGGGGCCCATATTAATGGGCCACCGCGAACCCTCCGCGGACAGGGAGCAATGCTCCGGTTCCGCCGGCCATCCAGATCGAAGCAAAAATGAGCTCAATACACATTAATAAGTACATCGAGTTGTTTCACTGTATTATCATCCTTGTTGCGATAGTGAGTACTGCAGCAGTGTCTGTGTTGACAAGTGAACGGGTTGTTCAAATACCATAACGCAAAATTGTACGTTATATCTTGTATTTTATATTATATCTTTGTATGTTTATTTATTTATTTAAACTTCATGTACAATAGTGGTATATATAGGCGGACTTAATGCCACAAGGCATTCTCTACCAGTCAACCTTTGGGTTAAATATAAAAACAGTGATAATGACAGATAGATAGATGTACAAAAATAATGTCTAAAATACTAACTTCTAGATTACGAGAATTTATATAGTTTTATTGATACTAATACACATATACAAATAAAATAAACTAATAGATATTTTAACAAATACCACCTAATAATAATAACTATGACTAGACTATTATTTGAGAGTTAATTTAGTCTGACTTAAGTAGTGGTTACGAACTTTTCTTTTAAAAGTAAATTTGTTTTCAGCTTTTTTATTGCCAAAAGGTAGCGCGTTCCAGAGCTTTATAGTAGAGATAGCGTAAGAATTTGACATAAAATCGGTACGGTGTGAAGGAATTTGGAGAAGTAGATTCTTGGAAGCTCGTAGGTTACGACTATGAGAACTGCCCAACACTTTGAAATAATTCTTTAGATAATCGGAAGCACATGGATCGTTCATAACCGTGAAGAGCAAGCAGAAAGATCTGAGGGACCTTCTGAGTTTGATAGGCAACCGTTTAAGCTGAGAACGGGAGGAAGAAATGTGATCGTATTTACGAAGGCCAAAAACAAACCGAATACAATTGTTGAGAAGTCAAGACAGTTTTCAAATAGTAATAGCTACGTATGGTATGTTAATCACCTGTAATGCTCAGAGGGATCCAATTTATTTAGAAGTTCTTGGGAAAGATCAGAACAACAAACATCAGCATAGTCTATAATAGGAAGCACAAGTGACTGGACCAAGGTGAGTTTGGTGCTAGATGGGAGGAAATGCTTGAATCTATAGAGAGACCGCAGTGAGAACGATACTTTCTAGCTCACCTAAGCCACGTGTTTATTCCAACTCAAACTGCCGTCAATGTACAGACCCAAGTCCTTTACGTGAGGTGAAAGAGAGATAACGGAGTTCTCGTACATCAGTGGCATAAGTTGTATGTTAGGTATATCTTGTGTTTTTATTTTGATCTCACTATAGGCTTTAGGACCCTCGAAAAGCATGAAAACGACACCCATGATGAAAATTTTTAAAATGTCGCAGCCGCCATCTTGGATTTACATTTTAATGTCACTATCGGCTTTAACACCCTCGAAAACCATCAAAACGCCACCCATGACCAAAAATTCTAAAATCTAACAAGCCCAATCTCGGTAGGTTTACGTTTACGAGAGCGTAGATCCTATGACCACCTTCCAACTCCATTGTGGCGGTATCAACAACGCCACATGCGAACTACGAATCAAAGACATGATGTCACAAATCTTGTATCGCACTATCAGAGTTTACCGCGCGACTAGCATATATACAACATCCCGACAACAACCGTTGGGCAGTTGCCCACCAGACACAATACCCGTCTGGTCGGAGGATCCTCCCTTTACTATAGAGTATGAGTGAACTTTACACCCTGTTCCTCATACCTCTAAACCATCATCAGGCTGGCACAGTGTTACCGTAACAATGTGCTCTCACCAGACTAACATAAGTATGTACAATTTCAGCACTATCCGACTTCAGGAAATAGATTAAAGTCGATTTTATTACAAACAGATGAAGTTACAAGAAAAGTTGAAAATGACTAATTCACCATAACTTATGCTTGTTATTTTTTATGTTAATGTTTTTAGTGAATAGGTCGTTGGTGTACCTTTCAAATAAAATAAAATATTTACAAAATAACACTACACAGTTGTATGATTTATATTTATTTCATTCGGTATCAATACGCTCTGTCTTTTTTATAAAATTTATTAGTGACATTCTTAAAAAACTATTGGGTCAGCTATTATGAAGTTACCAATGTCATAGTTTAACTTTATCTTCACATATATGCATGGATAATTATAAATTTATTATAATGAACAATTAATTATACAGGCTTACTAGTAATACATACAAATTACACCATTACATAAAACCTCATGAGCGCATAAACATAGAAAATGACATTTGAAAAACCCTATGTAGTATGGCAACTTCGGCAAATTTACGGAAATATTGCTAAAAACTTTTCTGGTAAGTTTCGGAAACATTCGCCAATTTTTATCTCTAGTCACTACTCCTCCAGTCGAAGGCATGATCGTAGTCAATATAGCTTTCTTCGTCAGTTTCTGAAAAAAATAAAAAATAAGCAAGTTTATACAATTATGAATAATTAAAAAAATATGTACTATAATTTGTTATAATAATTACATACCTGATTTTAAGTTTTCAGCGAATCACTAACATAACTTGGTAGTTGATCCCCTTCAAACCATTTTAACTGGCATTTGTCATCTTTCAATACCCAGCCGGTATTATCTGGTTGATATGTGGTTGGATTTTTCAGATAAGCATGATTCCAACATATAATTTGTTCGCATAAATTGCTGCAATAGCTCGCTTTTGCAAGATGGTAGATTGCTAGTGTCAAAATTTCGCAACTTCTTTCGGTCAAAAGCTTCGTTTACATCGGAGACTGTATACGAGTCGATGAATATTTGAAGTCTATCGGTATCAACATCAATTACATTAGGGACATTGTAAACATTGCAAATCTATATACTAATATATAAAGCTGAAGAGTTTGTTTGTTTGAACGCGCTAATCTCAGGAACTACTGGTTGGAATTGTGTTCGATAGTCCATTTATCGAGGAAACTTATAGGCTATATAACATCACGCTACAACCAAAAGAAGCGGAGCATAAATAAAAATGTTGCAAAAACGGGAAAAAATATTCCTTTTTGAGAGCTTCCGTTGCGTGTATTATACGAAGAAAGGCTTTCAGAAAGTAAAGAAAGGGGTTATTCCATGTATTGCAGTAAGTTTTTACATAAAATATTGTGACAATCTTTTTAAATTGTCTTAATAAATAAAATAAAAATAAGTTAATTTTAACCACCTCAACCTGTTTTATTTTAAGCATCTATACCCAAAATCTCTAATTCAGATAATTTATGTAAAGAAAGTAATGTCAAGAAATGTCACTGTCAAAATGACAGGACAGTGGTACAAAACATTTTATCATAATTTTCTTTTGTAAATAATCATATCTATGAAATTAGAGTGAATTAATTATAAGAACTATGCAAACAAAATACCGTTGCCAAACAATGTTTTATGTAGTGTGTCGGAGACACGGCCTATGATCGTCATAATCAGCCCTTTTAAGTCCACTGCTAGACTTTACGTAGGCCTCCCAAAATCAATTTCTACTCGAAACAGCAGTGCAAGTACGCACTTTGCATCGATAAGACATCGAGATCGCTAAGGTTTGCATTTTTATCGATCTTGTTAACGAATTTGGAAGTATGTAACACGTAAAAAGAGTAAGGACGGTACTTACTTTAACGATCGGTAGATAAACTCTAAAATTTTAACGAATTTAACGAAAATGCAAGTACGAAATGACATTTTGACAGTTGAGATCGCCAATTTACGTTGTCGAGCTCGGTAATTTATCGACATCATGTAATAGCCCGATAAGCATAGCGATCATTACTAATCATGGATTTAGGACTTATGAAGTTATGACTTTATTGCAGGGTGAATCGAATTTGACAATCGCGACTCCACGTGGTATTTTATTTAGCTTCGCAACGTTGCACTTGTTTACCCTATCTCATGATTTTTTTTAGAGCTGGAGGTGCGCAGGGGCGGGGCAGCCTCAACGTGTTTCATATGAAAATTTTCACTTATTGCATGGAAAAATAAAAAAATACCTTCATGTTGAGTATTACGGGTTTATGGGTCTCCTAAAGGGTGTCGAAATTTTCATTATTTTTGCGATAGGACGCACCATTTTCGAGATAAAAGAAAAGAAAATATATATATAGGATGTATCTATTCAAACACGAATCATAGAATCGATAAAAAAAAAACTATAATTTAAAATTACTTGATAAAATATGATGATTAATTATCTAAATTCACCGCGCTCGGGCCGCCATTAGTCGCCGGGTCCGGGCGGGTCATTCATAGAATAAGTAAGTAAAGGTTTTTTTGCAAAATGTCTCAAGCAATTTTAAAATTATAAGCGTAGCTTAAATTACAGTGTAGCTTCTTTCAATTATACCCATGAATATTGTTTACAATACAAAAACGTATGAAAAAAAATAAAATATATATATTTTCTAAATATCTCAGACATTAGTCGTGCCACAGAAATCCCACCTTAAATGTTTTGTCTGTGGACGTCCTCAGTATTGCTATTTGACAAGCGATCCTTAAAGACTCGAATCGGCCCACGATATCTCGATAAGACATCGAGATCGCTAAGGTTTGCATTTTTATCAATCTTGTTCGTATTAGTACTTAATGATCGCTATGCTTATCGAGCTTTTACAAGTTGTCGATAAATTACAGAGCTTGACAGCGTAAATTGTCGTTTCGTGCATTTTCTTTAAATTCGTTAAAATTTTAGAGTTTATTTACTGATCGTTAAAGTAGAAGTTACATACTTGCGACATCGATTCGATTCGATAAAAACTCATTTTATCGAGAATAATTGTCAAATTTATCGAATCGAGTCCTACGTACTTGCACTGCAGTTTACAGCCGCTTTCATCGAAAATGTGGCTAGATATGCAACATACTCGTACAATATGAATCTATGAATGAGAGTTGTAATATTAGTGTTGTTGAAGATGTAAAAAATGTGAAAAGGTTTGGATTTTGGAAAATATTTTATGATACTGGTACAATGCAGGAGGCATTGTACCAGTATCATAAAATATTTTATACCAGAAAATCTCCTTATTTTAATAACTTTGAATAAAGCCGAAAATTTATAAAAATATACGGTATGATTATTTTTTTTAATTATTACCTATTTCTTAAATTCAGTACTTAAATGAAAATGGCACCTTTTTTTTTTCGCCATTTTATGTGAGTTACCATTACGAAAATATGTTTTTGATATTTTATCCCCTTTGTTTACATAAATTATCTGAATTTGAGACTTTGGGTATAGTTAGTACTGAGTAAAATTTCAAGACCACTCCATTATCCTTCTGTTCCAAAGCAAACATTTCTTTACGATTGTCACGCGGCGTAAACTGAATTTGACTTAATAAGCATTAGCTTAAGGAATAGTATCGTTTAAAATTATCTTACCTACAGCTGAGAGCAATAAAATTTTACGATTTGCGCGATGGTCTAATTTTGTAATGTCATAACCGCCCATCGCGCGCACTCGAAACCACACCTTAATTCCATTCACATAAGGTTGTATGTAAGGAAAATTGAAATGTTCTTAAGTACATTATGTGTTTTAGATTTGCCTTAGTAGACGCACACACTTGTAACTTAGCGATGGGACACTTTTGCGACATGGATTTGTAGGTGATAGTGTATCTAGGGTATTCTAAATCGATGGCGACAGCATATGTCTATCTTTTAAGATTGACTCACTATAACCTTTTTTATGGTAATCAAATTTGTTCGAAATTAATGCATTATTTGCGAAGGAGTTTTCATAAACATGGTATTAATCCGTATCTAAATAAATATGTTATTCATCACAAGTATTTAATTTTGAACAAAGTTGCCCTTACATCATTTAATTTCAATGAATATCTTAGGAGATATAACTGTTTTATAATAACTCCGCAGCAAAATAATGATCAACTCTGTGATGTAGTCTATTCTAAAGCTGAAGAGTTAGTTTTTAGGGTTCCGTACCCAAAGGGTAAAATGGGACCCTATTACTAAAACTCCGCTGTCCGTCTGTCTGTCCGTCTGTCCGTCTCGTCACCAGGCTGTATCTCATGAACCGTGATAGTTAGACAGTTGACATTTTCCTGTTTGTGTTTTTTTTCTGTTGCCGCTACAACAATAAATACTAAAAAACAAAAAAATAATATTTAAGGGGGGCTCCCATACAACGGACATGATTTTTTTGCCGTCTTTATAGATAACTGGCTTTTGCCCTCGGCTCCGCCCGCGTGGATGTCGGTTATCGCGTAAAAAAGTAGCCTATGTCCTTCTCTATATCCCAGGCTATATTCCTGCCAAATTTCATGACGATCGGTTCAGCAGTTTAGGTGTGAAAACGTAACATACAGACAGACAGACAGGCAGACAGACAGACAGACAGAGTTACTTTCACATTTATAATATTGGTAAGGATTTGTATGGATGGTACGGAACCCTTTGTGCGCGAGTCCGACTCGCACTTGACCGGTTTTTTTGTTTTTTGAACGCGCTAATCTCTGGAACTGCGAGTTGGATTTGAAAAAATCTTTTTTCCATTGTACAGCCCAATTCTTGAGGAAGAATTACATTCCTATTAACTAAGACACAATTTTTTTTTTAAGAAAGTTTATGCGAAAACGAAGTAAAAGCACGGGCAGGCAATGTGTTGCGATGGGGACCCACCCCGTTTCGGGGGAACAAGAATTTTAACACGGACGAAGTCGCGGGCAGAAGCTAGTCTCTGAATAATTTTAAAGATGTTTTGTTGATGATCTAAATTTTCAATTAATTCGCTGTTGCCGAAGTTGTTGAAAGCTTCCTGGTACTCTGGATTTTTTTTTAATGTCTTGTATGGTTTTCAGAAATCAGAAATCATTTATTGGCAAAGAATGTAGGTAACAAAACATAAGTTTGATGGCGTATAAAAGGAAAAACAATAAGATCCAGTACATTCTACCGTAAGGCATGCAACATTAAGCACTATAATAGTATACAAATCTGTCATAATCAATAATTGTCAGGTAATTTTCCTTTTCTGAAGAACGCAGGATTAAAATCACAACCTGTGGCATGAAATCCAGGTAAGCTCTGACAAATTAACTGTCCCAATTCTGCATGTATTTTTGTTAGATCCACATATCTTAAATTATTGCCAGTACCCGTAAGCAACAACCGAATCACTTTTAAGGTGATGCATGTTACCAAGCATTATAACCGCAATATCGGTATCAGCACTTCTTATTACTATATCTGCTGGACAGTTGATGTTACATGCATGGTATACTATCTTCGTATCTGCTCCCCCGTGTGCTGGGCATGACAATTCTTCATCAACCCTTGAGACAAGTTTGTTGGAATTATCAACAGTGAAAGAATGACATTTTCTGAAATTGATGTATATCGTTTTGCTGACAATAAATGGCACCACTTCATCAGTAACCCAATGTGCAATAAATTAACCAGAGCTTCTTTAAAATTTAAATAATTTAATTTTTATAAATTATATTATTTATTCATTCATTATATTATTAGTAATTAATGTTTTTTTTTTTTTTTTTTGTTTTATTATTATTATTTTTTAGCTTTTTAACTTTTTTTACTTTATATAACGTGGCTATGAACGTAATAAAATATATTTTTTATTGGATATCTTAAAAGATCGCAGTCGACTAAGCACTCGCGCTCGCACCTACAGCGGACTTTCAATGTGTCTGACAAGATGTAAAAACCATTAAAACTGTCCGGCTATTGAGGGAATTTTTTTATAGGTCCTCAAGTAACATACATAATTATAAAATTTTGCTTGTATACTATAATGAAAGTATAATTATAATTTATTAAAGTTTAGGGGTGTCTGGCAGGAGGTGGTAGCAACTGTCATAAGTGTTCGGCAATGGATGACGAGATTTGTAAAGTTATCTCGATGAAAATATAAAAAAAGTTGAGCTTTATACTTGAACGAATTTTATAAGGTACTATTTTACACACCTTTACTACCTGTTACCTGCCCAAGTAACCACAACCCAAATTCTATAGTCGCTGGTCGTTCTTACCTGTATAGGGGAAATGCACAGAAAAACTGTCAGCTTTTATAAAATAACGAAGGTCTGGCCGTCGTGGGCTCTTGGGCCGTCTCGAAATCGATTAACGATTTGCGTTAGAATCGATTTGAAAGTAGTTTAGGGGAAAGTGTTCGTAAGGCTTCTCCAGTGTTATATACTCTAATTTACAAGCACTATGATAATGTTAATAAGGCAGCAACTCACTCTTCTCCATGAGGAACAGGTAGCCGGCGCGCGCCACCCCGCCCCCTGCCTCCTCGGCGGCCGCCTCCTCCTCCTTGTTCTGCGCACACACACACACGTTACACACAAACAGACACAGTGCCGACGGAGTCACACGGTGTCAGCACACTCACCATCTGGCGCACCTCCATCATTTTCTTCATGAGCGACTCGGTCTGCTTGCTCATCTCGTCGAAGTTGCTCCGCGTCTGCAAGCGCGCACAGGTTAGTGAAGCCACACGCGCCACATGCGCCACATGCGCCGTGCCACTCAACCCACACTCACTCACAACTTGCTGGGTTTCGTGCGTTACATTGGTGCATTTTTGCTTGGCAAGAGCGGTCTATTTCCCAAAATCTGTTCGTAAGAATCCAAACAATAAACTATGTATCAATTTCAATAGTAGTTCTGTTTTCGTCTGTCAAGTAGATAATTCAGGTTTTCTCCAAATACAAACCCAAACTATCCTGCTGTGCTTGGTTTTAATTGATTTCGAGAGTTTTTGCTTTTCGTTTCTATATTTTATTGTATCTCTGTCTGTAACTCAAGTTTGTGTTTCATTTCAAGGTTTAGTGATACGCTTTTATGTGAATATACAGTTCATATAAATAATTCCAATTCTAATGTTTACTTACTTATTTATAGTTAATTAAATAATTACATTTATCTTGATCCAAAAATGCGTTTTTGTAACGAACGCCTACAAAACTTCTCCGGGCAAATAAAATATGTTAGCCACCCGATAGAGCGATAGTGATAGTATATTATATAACTACTCGTCTTAGCCTATCATATGAGATGCATTAGCGCCGGAGCTGAGTACATTTTGAACCGTCTCCTTTAGAAGACTTAATGATCGCTATCGCCATGCTACACGCGGCCGTCAGCAGTAGAAACCCAACAGATAGTACCTACTATGTAGTGTGCAACACACGCACACTCGCACACACGCACACTCGCACACACACACACGGCGCGCGGCATGCACGCTGTCACACAGAGTACCCATTATTCATAAAACACGGTCTCTATCACGTCTAATAACAAAATGATGACGAGCCGGGCTCTGCCAGCCAGACTGCCGCTCGGAGCGCCAGGGTAGCCCACGAAATTCCAACTTTCTTACGTTTTTTTGCAATTTGTATGTCAAAACATGATTCGCGGGCGTAACAAATATGTAATTACCAGGGGCGCAGCCTTCATACAATCCGATTCCTATCGGCTTCCCTTCGGAACAACTATTCTTCTTAGTGCCTACTATTCCCAAATAATATGGTACACCTGTGTGTGACTGGATAACTGTGTATCACATTACACTACAGATCTGCCGTGTCACGCACAACTCTTCTATCTTGAAAAACAGCGTTTTGAGTAAATCGTCTTTGAAATGTTAAATAAACGAATGTACAGACGCCAGCACATCAAGCTACTACAATCTGTCAAATTTCTTTAATAGATTTTCAACTTTATCACTACACGATAAGGTCAAAAGTTGATTGCGAAAATTTGACAGTTTCGGGTAGCTTGACCTGCTGGCGTCTGTACACTCACCTGCAAAATTGCATGGATACCTTAGTGTCTATTTTCCAGTGAACGTTTGAGTTCAAATTGTCGAAAATAGAACTAGCTTTCGCTTTTCGCTTCACACGATTTTGTTTCTGTACTGTCCATGGATTTTTGCAGTCGACCGTACATATTCCTTGTGTAAATTGTATAAAGTACTTAATTACTGTTGAATAAGTTTTTAAAAGAACTTAAGAATATGGGGCCTAATTCTTTTTTTGTAAATTTGGTTATTAAACGTTTTATTCGAATAAAAAGAGTTGGGCATAACCACTGTTTCATACAAACGTGGTCACGCGTCATGTATTATCTTAAGTTAGAAGATTTTTGCGCAATAAGGTTTTACCACGTGATTCCAACACCTATGTCTGCTAATTAATAGTTGTGTGAGATGTGTGTAACTTGTCAGGTCGGTCAATTTAGAATACTCATCTAATTTAAGGGTAAGTAGGTAAATAATAAACCATGAAATATGACAAAACTATCGTTTAATTATTAAAATTAATGTAGTGGGTAATCAGTCATCTTTATTAATTATAAATGAAAATAAAATATAGGACTAAGTAATTACATACTTATTGAACAAATTATTCAGTCAAAAATTTTTTGTTTCTTTTTTGTGATTTGTTATACTTAAAATAGTATTTTAATTTTTTAAATAATCAATTAAACTGTTTAAGAAATCAATAAAAGAGTTTCAACATAATTATATTAGTCTGTTGTAATAAAATAAACTAAACAAACACCCATAATACGAGGGCGGCACTGAAAATTTCGGGAATCAAGGAAGAGACACAACATTACTATTTAAAAATGTATTTATTGCTTTTCGAAGTATTCTCCGCGAAATTTGACACATTTTTCCATACGATGGAACCAATCATTGAAGCAACCATTCCATTTGGAAGTTGGGGTCTCCAAAATGGCCGTTTTGTAGGCGTCCACAGCTTCTTCTGTGCTTCTTCTTCCGTTGTGTCCTCAAGAGGAATAGTCGTAACATGACCGGTTTTGGAGACAAACGTGGCCACCATTTTTTTTGCAACACTCCGTGAACGAACAATTTTTGTTGGCTTTAACTCATTTTCGAACACCCAAACTCGTGACTGGTTTTTTGTTTCGGGTTCATACGCATATATCCAGGATTCGTCACCTGATACGATGTTGTATACAGCATTTGAGGATCCTGCGTGGAATCTTTCGAGAGTTCTGACGCACCAAGTAACGCGAGCCGCTTTTTGCTCTTCACAGAGCGAATGCGGTATCCATCGGGAAAACAACTTTTTTACACCTAAGTGTTCATGCAAGATTATTTGTATTTGACTCATGCCAATGTCTAAAGTTGCCTGAATTTCGCGGTATGTCACATGTCGATCTTCCTCAATCAGCTTACGCACAGCATCAACGTTTTCTTGGGTGACTGCAGTTTTTGGACGACCTTGACGGGGATCATCACTGAGCTTGACACGTCCACGTTGAAATTCAGCAAACCAGCGATAAATTGTGGTTTTGGATGGGGCTTCATCACCAAATGCAGAAATCATCCGGTCAACACACTGTTTTTGTGTTAAACCACTTCGAAAGTCATAATAAATCATCGCTCTTGAATTTTCTCGAGTCAATTCCATTTTCTCAACGAATAAACAAGTTTGACAAAACCTTGTGACAAGACCGAGAATCTTTTTTTAAATAAATAAATGGTATTTGATTTTTAAAACCAAGGAGTTTTCAATTAAAAAGATTTTAATATGACAGGAACAGTGGAAATATTCCATTCCCGATACTTTTAGTGCAGCCCTCGTAACAAAAACTTCTTATTTTTTTATTTTATTTTTTTAACTGGCATCTCACAGTTAGCCATGAGAGGTTGAGACTCTTTAACCAGACTTATCCTGTGGTTGCCTTACGCTCCTAAAGAAACTTAATGCCTCCAGCCAGGGCGTAAAAACTTATAAACTAAACGACTGCACGCTAAGGGCACCCCCTGTGGGGTACGAACCTCGGCTTAGGGCAGCGTCGGAGGGAGGATGGCAAGGGACCGTCGGTGGCTGGATAAAATCAGGGTTATGATTATTATCAGGGAGATTTAAAGCTACAGGCTCGTGCTGGCGCTTCGCTTACGGGCAAGGGTCGGGGAGGACTATTTAGACGGGGATTTCGCGCGGGGCCTCGGTGGCGAGGTCGGAATGACGATCGTGTAGTGTGTACTCTCTTACGCACTGTACTAGTTTCCTTACGACTCTCCTGGAGGAGGGTAGTGGGGTCGTCTGGGTCGGTCAGTGCATGCCGTGGACGGCTTATACGTGAGGGGGTATAGTTGGCGGCCTTCACAACTAGAATGTTGCGATGAGTGGCGGCGGAGTCAAGAAAGCACTTTGAAATGCGCTTCATGAATTGGGCTATTGTAGGGACTTTAAGTTCTAAATGAAGGTTTGTGTTCCGAACGAACCAGGGGGCTCCCGTGATTTTACGAACGAAACGTTTTTGGAAAGGCTGCATCTTATATGGATGATATAGGGTTTTGCGTGTGCAAAGACTGGACTCGCCTAAGTCGTGAAGGGGCGGATGCACGCGGTGTAAATGCGCAATTGGCACCTGGGTGACAATTTGCTATTTGCATTTAGGATGAAATGGAGCCTATAGAGAGCGAAAGCGGCGCGCGAGCGCACCTACTTTACATGCTCAGAAAAGGTGAGATGATGGTCTAGGGTTACACCTGGATATTTGGCTCCCTTCTCCCAAGGGATAGGCTTGCCGAACACTTTTGTCGGGATTTACTTGAATGCGCCACTTTCTAAACCACTCGCCAAGCTTGTTGGCTGCAGTCTGGAGAGTGTTAGTGATTTTAATCTGACTAGTCCCTTTGTAATAGATAGCCGTATCGTCTGCGAACAGAGCCAACTGTGCCAACCTACTCTTGGGGATATCGCTGGTGTATAGCGAGAAAGTGAGGGGAGATATCACAGAGCTCTGAGAGACTCCTGCGCGTATGGGATGGGGGGAAGAGAGAGCTCCATCTATGCGATAGCAAAAGGTGCGATTCGACAAAAAGGCTCGTAAGATGAGCACGAGACGCTCCGGCACTCCGAGTTGGTACAGCTTGTATAACAAGCCGTTATGCCAGACTTTGTCGAACGCCTTCGCTATATCAAAGAAGATCGCTCCTGTCATAAGACCGCGTTGGAAACCAAAGCTGATGTCTTCTACAATACGGTGGACCTGATGGGTCGAGGCATGTTTGGTTCGAAAACCAAACTGTTCGTTGGGGATAAGGCCCTTAGTCTCAGCGTAGTCTCTGAGACGCTTATAAATAAGCCTCTCATAGAGTTTTCCGAGGACTTTGAGCAGACTGATGGGTCGGTAGCTCGCGGGCTCCACCTTGGGTTTACCGGGTTTGGGGATGCCGATAACAATGGCCTCTTTCCATGCTTGTGCAAAGATGTTATTGCTCATGGCTCCATTAAAGATGGTGGCCAGTAGCATTATGAGGTGGGCGGAGAACAACTGGAGCACCCTATTGGTGATTCCATCTGAGCCAGGGGCTTTACGGGGTTTCAGACCCTTGATGAGTTCATACATCTCTTTTACCTTACCAAAGTTTGCTATTCATCCGTGTACAGTATCAGCCGCCATATATTATACTAGCTTCTGCCCGCGACTTCGTCCGCGTGAAATTTCGGCCCACCCATCGCGTCGCATTCGCATCCTGTCCCTCGCCCGCGCTAAAACTTCGTTATCGCTTAGCATTCTTTCTGACTTCCGTTCTTTTCGCTTGGCTTCTAAGGATCGTAGCGTAGATATATAGCCTAAAGCCTTCCTCGATAAATGGGCTATTCAACACTAAAATATTTTTTCAATTCGAACCAGTAGTTCCTGAGATTGGCGCGTTCAACCAAACAAACAAACTCTTTAGCTTTATCCATACTAATAATATTATAAATGTGAAAGTAACTCTGTCTGTCTGTCTGTTTGTTTTCATGCCTAAACCGCTGACCCGATCGTCATGAAATTTGGCAGAGATATAACCTGGGATATGGAGAAGGACATAGGCTACTTTTTTACGCGATAACCGACATCCACACGGGCGGAGCCGCGGGCAAAAGCTAGCAAATTATATAGCTGACCCGCGCAACTTCGTCTGCGTCACCTACTCGTAAGAGAGAGAGTGGTTTTAGTAATGAATTTTCTACTTATTTTCTTGCGGAGTTATTTTAAAATTATGATATCTCCTAAGATGTTGATTGAATTCAAGTGATGTCAAGGACAATTTTGTTTACATTTAAATACTTGTGACTAATAACATATTTATTTGGATAAGGATTAATATTATGTTGATAAAACTCCTTCGCAAATAATGAATTAATTTCGAAAAAATTTGATTACCATAAAAAAGGTTATAGTGAGTCAATGTTAAAAGATAGACATATGCTGACGCGGACTTTTTTTTAGAACTTTCAAAGAGGAACAATTCCATAATACATGATATTTGCGTAACTTAAACCGTTTATGCAGCGCACGCAACGGAAGCTCTCAAAAAGGAATAATTTTTCCCGTTTTTGCAACATTTTTCATTTATGCTCCGCTCCTATTGGTCGTAGCGTGATGTTATATAGCCTATAATATTCCTCAATAAAAGGACTATCCAACACAAAAAGAAATTCCAACCAGCAGTTCCTGAGATTAGCGCGTTGAAACAAACAAACAAACTCTTCAGCTTTATATATTAGTATATATATAGATAGATTATGTGTGTGATTCGGTTCAAAATATACAAACTTTATTTTTTTCAGCTGATATTAGTGACGGTGAATTAACCAATCTTATCATAGCCAAAAATAAAATTGTTCTTATTTTGTGATTAGCAGTTATCACAATAAAAAAATATTTCACTATAGTCGCGTGCATTATTCATGACAAAATAAATATATGATGATGCAATGTTATGGGCTTTTCTCCCGCTTTAGCCTTCATGTCAAACTATGCAATATGCTTCTTCATTTTTCCTGGAGGAACGAAGGTTTCATTAAATAGTACTAATTTTCTGGAAAAGTAATAAATTCTTTTATGGTTAACTAGCTTTTGCCCGCGGCTTCGCCCGCGTGGATGTCGGTTATCGCATAAAAAAGTACCCTATGTCCTCCATATCCCAGGCTATATCTCAAAATTCTAACTTAATATTAATTTTAATGTGACTCACTATGTGAATAGAAACCGAAACAAATGATTTAATATAGTAAAAGTACTTATGTTCTGAACGTGAATGAGTCTTTATCTAAAGATAACAAACACAAAATCAAAATACGAAATTTCACTCAAATTCTTTAAGCAATCAATTGCACCAAATACAACACGAAATAAAAATGCGACATAATAATAATTTTAAAATAATTCACGTAAGTACCAACGATGTAAAAACAAAACGAAATCCTCCGAAATGTCGCATGGTACACCGTTTGTCCTGAGAAAACGCTCGAAATGTCTAATGAACACCATTGGTGCATAACTTTCCTCAGGGTCACTTTCGCAATTGGACGAAATATTTGACATTTATTTTGTACTTGCAACACGATCTGGATGTAGAATTCAATTAATCGACTAATACTTGACCGGTTGACATTTTAGCGGGAACACCACTAAACGAACGAAAAAAAAAAGAAAACAAAATACGTCTATACTCTGTGGTCGTGTGGCGGTGTGACGCGATGCTTAATGTAAACATTTATCAAGGTTATACGTGCGTAAAGTAATGGATTCAATGAGAAAACGGTTTAATCTTAGAAGAATCTTATACAGAATTACTGAGAAATAAGTGTAGATTTCGTATTGAGTGTTAGTTTATCGAAAAGTGATAAATATCAGTGAAAAAGTAACGAAAGTTTTGGAATGCACAAATTTTGATCATAAGGCTGCCGTGTTTAGTAATGTTTTTATGATAAATATTCTTGTATACTGTTTGAAATACACGTAAGTAGCTAGCTTATTTATCTACGAACATAATTTGGCTAATAGCTACTGATATTATAGCGTATTGTTATCGTAATCGTATTTCCAAGAGTAAAATTCGGCAAACAAATACCTACAAAAAGTCAATAAAATGGATATAGTATGTTATCCTTAAGAGATAGACATATGCCATCGCGGACTTTTTTGAAGACCTTTATAAGATACATAATTCCACCTTACATTATTGTGTTATATCTCAAAGGGTTTAGACAGCGTTTTCGTTGAAAGCTCCCAGACGGCTTATTTTTTTCTGACACCTCCAACCAATATCGTTAATTCATACAAAAATGCATACAAAAACATAACAAATTATATACTAAAACCTTCCTCGAGAACCAAGCTATCCATTGGTGAAAACAGCATGAGAATCGGTGCAGGAGTGTTTGAGTTTATCGCGAACAGACAGACAGACAGACAGACGCGACGGAGGACTTTGTTTTATAATATGTAGTGATAGTGATAGTGATTTAGACATGCAAATTGCCTTTTGCATATCTACCGTGTACACTGTTCTAGTTGTGCATTGATTTTTGAGGTCATCTTCTAAAGCTTTACAGGATTCCGTTTTGTTCAGTACATGATCAGGATATTCCTTGCATAATGCACATTTAAATTCAGAACATGTATGATTCAGCTCACTGTGGTTCTTTCTATGATTTTGGCATAAAGTACACAAATCTGGTATTGGGTTTCGGTTTAAAGACATTTATTTCTCAAAGAACAAATTACAGTTCACTTAAAGAGAAACTTAACTAAATTAATAATAAGTTGTAGTTTATATTACGCCGTTCAAGCCATCCAAGAAACAGAACACCATAGTTCCATTTCTAAAATATAGCAAGTACCCATGTTCCAAAGTCTAAATAAAATACAAAACAGTTCAAGCCAAACTTATATGTGTCCAATATAAAAAAGCTAAACTTGTATATCTAATATATAATTCCTTAGGCCTTTTTTAAATGTTGGTATGCTTGTACACTCTCTGACTTTTTTGGGTAATTTATTGTATAGTCGAACCCCCTCATACTGTATAGTTTTCCTGCCGCACAGGGTTCTCACTCTTGGTACTTCTAGGTCGTCTTGATTACGGGTATTATATCTATGAGTCTTTTGTGTAAATGAAATATTTGTGTGTATGTTGGTCTTAAGGATCTTTCGGATAGTCATGCAAGTATGGTATGTATACAATTGTTGTAGGTTAAATAATTTTGTTTTTTTGTAGAGTGATTCTGTAAGAGTATAGTAGTTGTAATTGAAAAGGACTTTGATGATTTTATTTTGTGTTCGTTGTAGGTGTTGTTGATTGGTTTTTGCAGCTTGTCCCCATACTTGGATCAGATATTCCAGATGCGGCTTGACTAGCGTGTTGTAAATAGTATGTTTGATCTTGTAGGGTACGCTTTTTGCAATGTTTCGTATGGCTCCGGTTAGTGGGAGAATTCGAGATCTTACGTAGTCAATATGCGCTCTGAATGTTAACTTACTGTCCACAATTAGGCCCAAATACTTTTCATGCGTTGATTTTCGTAACGGTTGGTTATTGAGTGTGAGATTTGGGAATGCTGGTATTTTTGAATTTTTCGCCGCGAAAATTATGTAGGCAGTTTTACTGACATTCATAGTCAGAAGGTTTTGACTAAGGCATACATTCAAAACATTAAGGTCTGTCTGTGTTTCTGAGATAATATCAGTGATGGAATCGCCAAAATAAAAAAGACGTGTCGTCTGCATACAGTGATATGTGTCCAGTTAGTCCAGCGGTACTAATGTCATTAATATATATGAGGAAAAGCAATGGACCCAGGACCGATCCCTGAGGTACTCCGCACTGTATATTTGCCGAGGCACTTGCAAATTTATCAAGTTTGACGATCTGTTGCCGATTAGTAAGATAAGACTCAAACATTTTGTAGGCTGTAGAAGTAATTCCTATTATTTTTAGCTTTTTCAGAAGGATGTCATGGCTAACAGTATCAAATGCTTTTTTTAGGTCTATAAAAACACCTAGAACCAATTGTTTTTTGTCTATATTATCTTTTATTTTAGTAATTAAATCAACAGTAGCCGAAAGTGTATTCGAGTGTGGACGAAAGCCATATTGGTGCGAGTAAAGAAAGTTGGTATTGATTAGATGTTTAAATAAGCGCGTGTATAAAACTTTTTCAAATATTTTAGAAACAACAGGCAATACTGAAATTGGTCGGTAGTTCCCGGGATCGGTCCTAGTTCCAGACTTGTATATAGGGGTTACTTTAGCTATTTTAAGACTGTCCGGAAACACACCACTGTCAAAGCAACCGTTTATGCAATTAGTTAAGTTAGTTAAAATTAGGTGCTTAATGCATTTTATAGATTTTGTAGTTATTCCATCAATTCCACAGCTGGTATCATTATCCAAATTATCTATTATTTTGGATATCTCATCCTCAGTGCAATGTTCTAAAATGGTAAGTTGGAGGTCTATATCCGGCGTATTTAATGTAATTTTTGGGTTAGGATTAGTTTGTTTTATATTCTGGGCCAACAGGGAGCCAATAGTATCAAAATAGTTATTAAACGCGTTACAGATTTCTGTGCCATTTGTTATTTCTTTGCCATCAAGCATGAGTTTAGGAGGAGCACAAACATCGTTTGAGGTTGACAAATTCAAACCTTGATCATGCGCAACTCTTCTAACTAATATCTAACAGAAATTGAGATACGCTGCGACAGCTACCGCGAGTAAGGCACAACTATTCTAACTTGAGTTAAAAGAGTTAGGCATGATTCAATCATTAAAAAATAAAGTTGAACGAGTTTGCCATTACAAATATCTCGGAATCTAACTACAATTTTTGAAATTCTGTTTTAGTATGACGATGGTTATGGTGTATAAAATTATTTTGCAGTGGTTAGGCGAAACTCTATTATTTTAAGATAGCAGAGACGTACGTGACACGGCAGAGATATTGAATACCAGTTCAATACATCACGACTTTTGAATTGAAAATGTGGTTTGGTTCATAACTCTTTTCTAAAAAAGTTCGTTAGTATGCCAGTTTATTTGAAACCAATTTTACAACAATGACGGGTGGTTCGAATATTTATTCCCTATGTTAATAATAATAAATAATAATAATAAATCATTTATTTGCATGAAATATGGTTACATAATTTTCACTTATATTTTGCTGTTATTTTTTAACTGTTTATTATATTGAATGGTAAATATGCTATTTGGTTTTTATTTTTGTCACTTTAGGTCACTTTATCAAAACAATTATAGTTCAAGACTTTAAATCATTGTAACAATGTTCTCTGTGAGAGTTCGGTTGAGATAACAATGTCAGGTGATATTAACACTATCTAGATTAGTTTAACACTATACTTTATAGCAAATTATCACTTAGAACATTTTTTAGATTAAATTATACGGAGCACAATGTTTACATAACGGCAACGCCATCTATCCCATTCATAATCACATGTAATGCCATTCATAATCGTAAACATTCGGCCAACATTCGGCATTTTGCTCGCACAACAGCGCCGTCTCCTATCTTTGTTCTTGTCTATCGGTAACTGTAGGTTTACGACTGTGATCAGATCACACTGATCACAGATGTGCGAGTTTTGATGCATGTAGTCTTGCGCCGAGCCCAGGTTTACTGATTGCGATGTTAGCGCGTAACATATCTTCCTCCTTTTAATATATCAATGAATTTATATGATACTAGCTGTGCCCGCGACTTCGTTCGCGTGGATGTCGGAAAACAATATTGTGCCGCGGTGCATCACCTCCTTCATTGATAAGGGAGAATGTTTCGACCAGACCTGGGCCTCAAGTCTGCTATTACAATAGTGTCAGAATGGTCTCGCCATTATGAGTATTTGACAGTGTTTGTATGGCAAATCTGTCAAAAACTCACAATGAAGAGACCATTCTGACACTATTGTAATAGCAGACTTGAGGCCCTGGTGATTTTTTCTAGTAAAAAGCTGCCATATATATTTTTTTTTTTTTAGGAAAATGCTTCTCTATATATTCTTCTGGGACTTGTCCTCGACAGCCGGTGGAACTTCGTGAAGCTTTCCGACGTTTGGCTCCCAGACTGGAGCGGGCTGGGGCTGCCTTGTAGCGGATCCTGCCCAATCAAGGTTCTATGCGGGGGTCGTGCAGTCCATGGCCCTTTACGGGGCACCGGTGTGGGCGCGTTCCTTGAGGCGGCGACCTGCCCGCCGGTTGAACGCGTTCCAAAGGGTCACGGCCATCAGGCCGGTAAAGCGGCGAGCCTCCTCGCCGGATTGCCGCCATGGGATCTGGAGGCAAAAATTCTCGCACTCTTATGGAAGTGGCGCGAGGAGGTGAAACGCTGGGGCATAACTCCACTGCCACAAGAAATCACGGCACAGCGGACGAAGCTCCGGCGGGATCTCATGGCGACACGGCGGGTGCGATCGTCCAAACCCAGCGCTGGGCACGCCGCAATTGTAGCCATAAGTCCCCTCTTTGAGGAGTGGCTAGAGAGGCGCCACGACGTCCTCACCTTCCACCTGACACAGGTCCTCACCGGACACGGTTGTTTCGGAAGGTTCCTGTTTCGGATTAGGCGGGAGGAAACGCCCTGTGTGGATCGCCCGAAGGCCTCGGTGGAGCATACGGTGGAGGTTTGCCCGGCTTGAGCAGAGCACCGCCGCGTCCTCACGGAGGCGCGCGGCGGCGACGATCTCTCGCGTCCAGCCCTGGTCCAAGCCATGGTCCGGAGCGAGAGTGCATGGGAGGCAGTCACCTCCTTCTACGAAGCAGTAATGCTCGCGAAGGAGGAGGCGGAACGCATGAGGGAGCGGCAGTCTGTGCGCCCTCACGCCCCTAGTCGCCGCAGGAGACGCCCTGGGTGCCTGCCAGGGTTGCGGGTTTGTCCGAAAGGGATATCGTGGCCCTGGCACACAGGCAACTGAAGGAACACGGGTGGGTTTTAGTCAGTAAAAGTCTGACACGCCCACCCGCTCCGCCCAGAGCGGGAGATGTTATTGGATAATTAATAAAAACAAAAACAAAAAAGGGTGCTCGCACGCGAAAGAGCTACATAAAGTTGGCCGTGGGAAAAGTAACCAATACTAAGGTCCACCCCCACAACGGACAATGTTTGGCCCTGAGCTTTGTTAATGGGCATAAAATAGGCTGACGGGGAATTGCACACGTTTAAAACTAAACGGGAAATTATTGGGAATGAGGGGAATTCAGGGAATAAAAACAACATCCCCGGCGCCGCAACCTGTTAAGATTTCGGCTTCGATAACGTTGTGTTCGAGATTGGTGACTATGAGCCGAGTGCCGCGCCGTTCCAAACTTTAGGAGGACTTAAACTGAGAAGTATTACATAGACACACCGACTTTATAGCTTCAAACCATAAGCCTAGATAGTAAATTAAGTGACTTCTTCGATAATTAAAGACTTTTAACTTCATCCCCTTTTTTAACCCTTTGGGAGTGGAATTGTCAAAAACGCTGAGACACGTATAAATAAATTTTCAATCGTCAGCCTAAACACAAAATTTGAAGATCCTAACTTCAAAACTGACGGACTTTCATACAAACTTTCATCCCCTATTTTATCCCCTTAGGGGTGGAATTTCCAAAAATCCTTTCTTAGTGTACCCCTAGACCTCATAAGGAACCTACGTGCAAAATTTCATGTCTCTAGGTCCAGCGGTTTGGGCTGTGCGTTGATATATCAGTCAGTCAGGACTTTGAATTTTATATACAGCGTGTTACGGAAAGGGTATATCCATACAAACGGGGTGAAGAGTGTATCTGGTTCAGAATCTCTGTACAAAATTTCAGCTCAAAAGCACTAACTAGAAAATGCTTAATATTTTTTTTATTTCGATAGTTTATTAAATTTAAATCATAACAAACGTGTTACCGCCGTTTCTTTGTGTGTAGTTTATTGACACCGATCAGCTGACTTGGTCTAGTGATGTGTAGAATTCGATTGGAAACATTTGATTTTTAGTTAAATGTTTCTTAACTTTTTATTTATGTAGGTATAGGTATTAAAAAATATTGCCCTGTAGTTTGTTATCACCAAAATAATCCGTGCCTTTGATATGTATATGTTACGGGTAATGCTAGAAGATGGAGTAAACCTAGGTTTACCCGGGTTGACTTAGTATTACCCAAGCTTTTTGGGTAAAGTCCGAATAATAAGTAAAATTAATTTTAATTCGGCGTTTACCCATACTCACCTAGGTCTACCCAACTCTGGCTGGGTAATGTTAGATGTTGCGTAATTTTCGAACTCGTGGCACTGATGCGGCCCGCCTCCCCTGCACCGCTTGCACCAAGAGCGTTTTGATACAAAATTTCAAGAGTTATTATCAGCGAAAGCGTTTAATTCTTTTTACTTTAGTAACGAACAGTATTTGAAAATGATAAATTCGGTAAAAAAAAAAGCTTTCTAGAGCTCGCAAATGAACAATCGCTTTCAGGAGGTCAAGGTTATAAAAGGTGTAATTGCAAAACAAAATGTGCTACAAAAAAGTGTTCATGCAAAGCTGCAGGAAAATTTTGCAATTCAAAATGTCACAGTAGTTTGTCTTGCTCAAATAAATAATTTTAATTTAAATAACATGGATTGGTAGTAATTTTGTGAACTTATTGTTACACAAACTATTAATATCTTTGTGCTTTAAAGATATCATGTTTCAGCCCACTATTAGTTTATGCTATTAAAACTAGTTTATGCTCTTCATGCGATTACATTCGCCTTTGTATATATTTTTTTTTAATAATAAAAGTTAAAAATGCCGTTGGATTTTCATTTTACTAATTAATTAGATACATTTTTAACATTACCCAGCCAGAGTTGGGTAGACCTAGGTGAGTATGGGTAAACCCCGAATTAAAATTAATTTTACTTATTATTCGGACTTTACCCAAAAAGCTTGGGTAATACTAAGTCAACCCGGGTAAACCTAGGTTTACTCCATCTTCTAGCATTACCCGTAACATATACACCCTTTCCGTAACACGCTGTTTATAGAAGATATTATCTACAATCAAATAAAAATGGCGGATACAATATTATTTTGAGACATTCGATACAATAATTTTGGGGTTTTTGGAAGTGGTGATTACGATTATGTCATCCATTTTTTAATTCAAGATGGCGGGTGTATTTTTTAAATAAAAATCGACATTGTTGTCAATTGTGGAGGTGTTGAAGGTGGTGTTTACGAATATACGAGGGCGGCACTGAAAATTTCGGGAATCAAGGAAGAGACACAACATTACTATTTAAAAATGTATTTATTGCTTTTCGAAGTATTCTCCGCGAAATTTGACACATTTTCCCATACGATGGAACCAATCATTGAAGCAACCATTCCATTCGGAAGTTGGGGCCCCAAAATGGCCGTTTTGTAGGCGTCCACAGCTTCTTCAGGTAAAGAAAATCTCTGTCCATGCAATTTATTCTTTATTTTAGGGAAAGTATAGAAATCATTAGGGTTTAGGTCGGGGCTGTATGGCGGATGGTCTAATAATTCTATGTTTTATTGCTCTAAAAACTCTTTTGTTCTGTGCGCGGTGTGAGAACTCGCATTGTCGTGATGGAGGATGATGCGGCGGTTGCAGTTCTCTTTACGGAGTTCAGAAACGACCTGTGGCAAACAAATGCTAGCATACCATTCTGCATTAACCGTTCTTTGTCCCTCAAGAGGAATAGTCGTAACATGGCCGGTTTTGGAGACAAACGTGGCCACCATTTTTTTTGCAACACTCCGTGAACGAACAATTTTTGTTGGCTTTAACTCATTTTCGAACACTCAAACTCGTGACTGGTTTTTCGTTTCGGGTTCGTACGCATATATCCAGGATTCGTCACCTGATACGATGTTGTATACAGCATTTGAAAACAACTTTTTTACACCTAATTGTTCATGCAAGATTATTTGTATTTGACTCATGCCAATGTCTAAAGTTGTCTGAATTTCGCGGTATGTCACATGTCGATCTTCCTCAATCAGCTTACGCACAGCATCAACGTTTTCTTGGGTGACTGCAGTTTTTGGACGACCTTGACGGGGATCATCACTGAGCTTGACACGTCCACGTTGAAATTCAGCAAACCAGCGATAAATTGTGGTTTTGGATGGGGCTTCATCACCAAATGCAGAAATCATCCGGTCAACACACTGTTTTTGTGTTAAACCACTTCGAAAGTCATAATAAATCATCGCTCTTGAATTTTCTCGAGTCAATTCCATTTTCTCAACGACTAAACAAGTTTGACAAAACCTTGTGACAAGACCGAGAATCTTTTTTTAAATAAATAAATGGTATTTGATTTTTAAAACCAAGGAGTTGTCAATTAAAAAGATTTTAATATGACAGGAACAGTGGAAATATTCCATTCCCGACACTTTTAGTGCAGCCCTCGTACCATCCAATGTTTGATTCAAGATAGCGGATGTAAATTTTAGTGACAAATCGACTTAGTTGTCAATATATAAATCCAGAAAAATAGATGGTTATAACTTTGGACACCAAGTATGGTTTTTGTTTGTGTTATTTATTATTTATTTATTTATTTATAGTTAACTAACACGGTACAATACCAATTACATTAATTAACATAGAAAATCAAACAATTGTGTCATAAACAATTATTCGCTACTTAGGTACTAACATGGAACAGTGGACACTCTCGCATACTGTTTCTCATAGAACATCAGACATACGCGTTTAATTTTATTCCATTCATCCGCAAACACATCACATTCAGGGTTGGCCATCAGGAGGGCATTGAGCATCCTTATAGTACGACAGACAGGCGATTCAGTTCTGGCGACCGTTCTGCAAGGCAGTTGCGCGAACAGATTGTGTCGGCGACTTTGGCGTTGACCGATGTATTTGTCGGGCACAAATAGTCGACAGAAAAGGTCATGGAGCTCAGGGCAGTCGATACGACCGTTAAGGGTCTTACAGGCTATCGTTAGCTGATCAAGGCCTCTTCTTACCTCCAACGAGTTGAAACCCAAAGTCCCTAGGATATAGTTAGTGGGGTACATGTAAGGGTAGAAATTGAAAGTTCTGTTAAAAAGAAATCTAAGAAACGTTTTCTGCACTTTCTCGAGAATTAGTGTTTGGGCCGCGGTATAGGGATGCCAGACACAACTACTAGTCTCCAGCTTACTACGAACTAGAGTGGTGTACAGTAATATAATGACACGCGGGTTGTGAAAATCACGAGCATTTCGCAAAACAAATCCTAAGCGTCTAAAAGATTCTTTCGCAAGGGTGGAAATGTGATCTCTGAAAGTCCGACAGCGGTCGAAGGTCACTCCCAGGTCCTTTACGTTGGTGACTCGAGTTATTTTTTCCCCACCTAAGCTGTAGACAAAATGGATTGGTCGTAATCCTCGACCGAATGTCATGACGTAGCACTTATTTGTGTTAAAGAACAGCTTATTTAGTATGCTCCACTCGTAGATAGCGTCAATATCCCTTTGCAGGAGCTTGCAATCCTCGTCCGTTCTGATGTGAGCAACTAGTTTTAGGTCGTCAGCGTATAGCACGCATTTTGCAAACTTAACCTTATTGACGAGGTCATTGATCATGATAAGGAATAAAAGCGGCCCCAACACAGATCCCTGACTCACGCCAGAGCGAGTATTATAAGGCTTAGACTCGAAGCAGCCATGTCTGACGAATTGTTTGCGATCCCGTAGATAATCAGAGAAAAATTCAAGATAACTGGCCGAGAATCTCATGGCCCCTAACTTAGACAGGAGTATATCGTTATCGACTTTGTCGAACGCTTTCCGAAAGTCAAAATAGAGGGCATCGACTTGCCTACCGATGTCTAAACCGCTAGATAGATAGTCTGTGTGGATCAGTAGGTTTGTGTTTACGGAGCGACCTGGACGAAAACCGTGTTGGGCATCCGAAAGTAGCACATTAATCCTCTTGTAGATAAGTGCGTGGAGTATATGCTCAAGTCTTGGCAACGGTAGGCAGGATAGCAATGGGTCTGTGTTCCTCTACAGCTTTTTTGTCACTTGTTTGTGTTGAGCACTGCCTAAGTATTTATATGTTATTATAGATGCCATGAATTCGGAAATTCGGACAAAGGACAAAAAACTGCAAACGTAGCAGTAAACAAAAGTAATGAGACTTTGTAAGTATTTTCATTCAGAAATCACAAATCTACTCTGGAGTTTTGTTATGTCTTGTATTAGAAAATATAGTAGGTTTTTTTATTTAACAGGGATAGTAGCTTAGACGTCTCGTAGGCGATGATGAACAATATAAAATTTCACTTGTAACTTATATCCAACCTCTGTTGGTAATTTGTTATATTTGATTTACCTTAGGTACCTACTAATGTTGTCTTTTTTATGTTCAGGAGCTGGAATGCGCAATCCATACTAATATCACTCGTGTGTGAACGCTCATACGCACAGTACGTGCCCCTCAAAGGAAAAAGATCGCCAACCTTTTTACGTTTTTAGTTCAGTCTAAATTATAGAATTTTTAAAATGAAATCGTGCGCAGTTTGTAACGTGCAGTTCAATGATGGCGTCCAGTGTGGCAGTTGCAAGAAACACCTGGATTTCGGATGTGCAAACATCTCAGAAACCGGATGGAGAAAGCTGGGTGCCAATAGGATGGCACAATGGAAATGCCCCACTTGCAGGACCTCATCACCAGTTGTATCTACCCCTGAACCTGCGTCGCTGGATACCATATTGAGCGAGATACATGACATGAAGCGGCAGCTACTTAGTTTGCCGACCTTGGTAGATGATATTCGCGTGATCAAGGATGAGTTGGCTGAGCTTAAGTTGACATGTGAGGGCACTGGTGGGAGTCTCGACGATTTTGACACAAGACTTGTGGAAGTTGAAGCAAAAGTGTCTGAATTTGATAAGCTTCAGGAATCAGTGAAATGTTTACAAACTGAATTGAATTGGCGAGCACGAAGTATCTACTCTCGACTTATGAACAGAGATCCAGGCTAAACAACGTTGAAATTAAGGGGGTTCCTATAAGGAAGGATGAGAATTTGTACTCAATTATCGACGCTATCGGCTCT
Source organism: Dryobota labecula (assembly GCA_947523025.1). Classification (NCBI taxonomy): domain Eukaryota; kingdom Metazoa; phylum Arthropoda; class Insecta; order Lepidoptera; family Noctuidae; genus Dryobota; species Dryobota labecula. The sequence goes on along the minus strand of OX383302.1, from coordinate 24,805,764 downwards.
AAAGTCAACTACAGCTGTCCGAAAACCTAGGTGAAATATATTTCAAGGGTCCCTATTTTTGGTTCCAATGAAAAGCTGATAATTGTGAGTTTTTTAAACCGGTATGTACAGGAAGATTTCATTGCGGCGGCGCGCGCCAAGAAGGACCTATCCACTTGTGACATCGGGTTTCAAGGCTCATCTCAGCGTGTGTATGATGGCTAACTTATCGGATATAATTCTATTTGCTGATGACACATCTCTAATTTTTAAAATAGATAGAAAAGACACGGATGTCTTACATGTCAACGATAGTCTCGCTGTTCTTTCAAAATGGTTCGCAGCAAATAATCTTTTACTTAATGCGAATAAAACGAAATGTCTTAAGTTCTCAATACCAAATGTACCCCAAGTGGGTCTAAATTTAAAACTTGATGGCAAGAAACTAGATGCTATTACGGAAACTGTATTTCTAGGAATTACTTTAGATTCGAAATTGTAATGGGGCGCCCACATTAGAGCTCTTTCAGGTAGATTAAGTTCAGCTGCATATGCAGTAAGAAAAATAAGGCAGTTAACTGATATAGCCACAGCTAGGTTAGTATACTTTGCTTATTTACACAGTATTATGTCTTATGGCGTTCTGCTGTGGGGATCGGCAGCTGACGTAGATTCCATTTTCATTCTACAAAAGAGAGCAATGCGTGCGATCTATAAAATGGGTCCTCGTGAGTCCCTTAGAAATAAATTCAAAGTAATTGATATACTAACTTTGCCTTCTCTTTATATCTTAGAAAGTATTTTGTATTTTCGCAAAAACTTAGGACTTTTCAAAATAAGAAGCGATTTCCATAATATAAATACACGTAGTAAACATGAAATTGTGATACCCAAATTCAGATTAACTAAAACTAGCAAGTCATTTCTTATAAACGGTATCCGCTTTTATAACAAGTTGCCAAAGTCGGTTACAGAACTTAGCGACGGAAAGTTCAAAACCCACATCAAACGTGTCCTTATCAAATAAGCATATTATAAGATAAAAGACTACGTTGAAGACAAGGAAGTTTGGCAATAATTCCTTCTGCACATGTGGCTTCCCTGGTACCTCATAAACAACATAACTATATCAATGTCTATTAACTGCTCCCAAATAACGATGTTTATTTAGTTTTTTTTTTTACATACTTCCTTGACATAATCTTTTCATTATTTGACATTATTTACCTACAAATCGAATTCCAATACTTTATTAGTGGCTTTTGTGGACATGATATTTATTCATATATGTTACTGTAGTTGTAATTGCAATCATGTCATTAATATTTTATATACTTAGATTGTTTTATATTTTGTGAATGTGAGAACGTTGTAGGCCTAGAAGAGTGTAGATTTGTTGGCACTTTTCTATTTTGTTAAGTACCTGGTAATTGTTGAAAGGCCTACACTGTCCTCCCATACCTATTATCACTGTTATTTAATAATATTGTAAAGCCAATTATTTTTAAAAGAGTAACCGTGGAGTTTCTTGCCGGCTCTTCTCCATAGGAAACGACTAATTGGAACCGTGCACCTAGCTTCTGACGTTTCATAAGTGCCCATGTAGGTTTATGTGAAATAAAATATTTTGATTTTTTGATTTATGTTAACGATCACCTAAGCGTGGAGTACAAAAAGCTTTTAACCAAAGTTAAAATCATTGCCAAGGATAAACATTATGAGTACGTATGGGTTAAACATGGTAAAATTCATATACTTAAAAACAATCATTCGAAAGTTTTTATTATAATGGAAGGAGTCAGATTTAAACAAGATTGTCTAATGCGCTTCTTAATTAATACCCTTACTTTCCTAGCTTGCTATAATATTTTTCTTCAATGGCTCAAAATGCTTAATACCATTTGGGTCAAAATAACTTTTTGCAAAATGTTTAGCACCTCTGCCGTACTAATGAGTTCGACACCTCTCTTTTGTTTAGTTACTTGTATGCTTTGTGTTCGTTATCGCGCTGTTTACTTTAAAGATTTACCGCACTATAATATGTTTTACTCTCGCGCACTTGCACGCACCACGCACTATTGCTTGCTTTTTCGCACTATATACTACTTAACATCGTATGATTCTTGCGCTGGCGCAAATCTTATTGACTTTTACCTTCATTATAATAGGTTGGGGAAAAAGTTTCTTCGCATTTTTTAAGAAAATTCAAAACCTTTTTTAATATAGTTTATTTACATTTAACTATAGTATGTAGGTACCATTGTGTTCGATAACTTTTTGCCATCTTGTAGGTAGGGACATGATCCCATTGCTATAGAAATTTTGGGACTTCTGATCAAAATACCGCGACAAGTGGTTTTGGCAGTCCTCTCGTGATGTTAACCTGACACTGCCTAAAGAATTCTGAAGAGACGGAAACAGGTGGAAATCTGAAGGTGCAAGGTCAGGACTATACGACGGATGCATTAACACCTCCCAGACAAACTCTCTTAATTTTTGCTGAGTGGCTAATGATGTGTGAGGTTTAGCGTTATCATGATGAAAACCACACCCCTTCTGTTGATTAATTCCGGCCGCTTTCTCTCAACTTCTTGCTTTAATCTCATCAGTTGTTCGCAATAGATTTCAGAATCGATGGTCCTGCCTGATGGTAACAGCTCATAATGAATAATGCCCTTCCAATCCCACCACACACACAGCATCACCTTGTTGCGAGTTAACCCGGGTTTCGCCAGTCTGTGAAGCCTGACCGGCCTTTGACCACGACCTTTTTCGCACGTTGTTGTCGTACGTGATCCACTTTTCATCACCAGTTATCAGCTTCTTCAAAAATGGTTCGGTTTCATTATGTCGTAATAAAGAATCACAAATGAGTACACTGTTCATTAGGTTTCTTTCAGTGAGCTCGTGAGGTACCCAAATATCGAGCTTTTTTGTGTACCCAGTTTTTTCAAATGTGCCAAAACTGTTTTGTGGTCAATTCCCAGTTCTTCAGCTACGTCGTAACTACTGATATGCCGATCTAGCTCCACTTTTTCAAAAATGGCATCCATTTTATCCGTAATAGGGCGACCAGAGCGACGTGCATCTTTGACATCAAAATTTCCGGATTGAAAACGGTTAAACCAAATTTGTGCTACTCACAGACACTGCACTAGGTCCATAAACATCGCAATTTTTTTTCGCGGCTTGTTTTCCATTTTTACCTTTTTTGTAGTAAAATTTTAAAATGTATCGAATTTCTTCATTAGATTCACTCATCTTGACAGTACGAAAAACAAATGAAAATCACACATTTTCCTAATTTGAATTTGGAATTATGTTCTTTAAAATTTAATTTTTCAATGATACCAAAACCAGCCAGATACAAATAGTATAGCCAAAGAGATTTTATTACAAGTTCATACATACTATAATGCAAAAAGACTTTTTCCCCAACCTAATAGTACTTATTTAATTATATTATACCGTATTCGGCAATGTTATTTAATGGAATTCTTTTTTTATTGGATTATACAGATTTATACACAATTATTAGTTTTGGCTTTCAATGGCACCTAAGTTAAGCATATTTTATCAAAATGTTCGCGAGCTTAGAACTAAAAGTGATACTTTCTATCGTCAAATGTTGCTAAACCCGTATGATATTATTTTTCTTACAGAGACATGGTTATTAGACGGAGTTTTAAATTCCGAATTCTTTGATGAACTTAAATTGAATGAAATGAAAATTAAATTTCATTGTGTGGCGTCGTGATCGAGATTACGTCTTGACCGGGCAATCGCGTGGTGGGGGTGTGAACTTTCAGTTATATGCCAACCTACCTTCTATTCTACAGCAGAGGATATATGGCTCAGCATACGACTGAAAAATACTAATACACGTAAATATATTACCTTACATATTTGTGTTGTTTAATTATGTCAGCAAAACTTAGGCCTTTCTTTTTCTTTACAACTTCGCAATTACCTCACAAAATTAAACCAAATAGTTAGAAGTAATTCTTCTGATACCTTTCTCATTATTGGTGATTTTAACATGAGCGGTATTAACTGGGTCCTATCTGACAATCTATCGCTCGTCTCAATGAACCCGAATGGTCCTGACGAAGTTTTACTTGGTGACGAATTATGTACCCTAGATTTTGTTCAATACAATGGTGTTCTTAATAGGTATGCTATAATTTTAGATTTGGTACTTTCTAACCAACAAGTTACTGTGGTTGAATGTTCAAGTCCACTGGTTCCCACCGACGCCTACCATCCAGCACTACTAATTAATATGGATTTCGTTGAAGCTCCTCTATTAGATTGCGCGTCACGGACGCAATATCTGTTCGACAAGGGTGACTATGAATCTATCAAAAAAGACATTTCCGCGACTGACTGGGAATCCGAGTTTGCGACACGATCAATTGATGAATCATTAAACTTTTTCAATCAAGCTATTCTCAATTTACGCACAAAATACATTCCACAAAAATTACCAACTTACCAACTCCAACTTGGTATAATTCGGCATTAATTAAAACAATCTAAGAAAAATACAAATATTCAAAAAAATTCAAGACGTACGGCAATATAGCGGATGAGTCAACATTTAAGCTTCTTCGTGAAAGGGTGAAGGTATTGGAATCGCAATGTTATGAAAACTACCTGAATTTAACCGAAAAATCTATTAAAGAAAATCCTAAATATTTTTGAACCTTCGTTAAAAAACGACACAGCTCAAATGCAGTTCCGAGCACTTTAAACTATAATAGCGAAGCGTTGCGTACCGGAGAAACAATATGAGAAGCGTTTTCTACGTACTTTCACTCTACATTTCTGGATACTAGCCCTGGTCATGGAATTTCTTCATCCCCTCTTTTAACTGAATATTCCAGCCTATCGGATATATGTAGCATTGAAGTGAACGTTGAAGAAGTTTCTAACTTGCTTCGTAAATTGGATACTTCTAAAGCGGCTGGTCCAGACAATATTTCATCCAAATTTGTTGTTCAATGTTCGACTTCGATTGCCCGACCTGTCTCGATTCTCTTCAGGAAATCCTTGGATACTTGTGTTGTGCCTGAACTTTGGAAATCGACTTTCATAACGCCTATTCACAAAAAAGGAGTCAAAACCGAAATTGTAAACTACAGGCCGATATCCAAGCTCTGTATTGTGGCAAATTTTTTCGAAAGGATCATCTAGAACCAGGTGTATAGTGCTCTTAAAAATTCCTTTAGTTCCTTTTAACATGTTTTTTTTAAAGGAAGGTCTACCGTCAGCAATTAAATTCTGCTCAATGATTTTTTTACTAACGCCATGGATAACGGTAAGCAGGTTGATGTCCTTTATACTGATTACAGCAAAGCTTTTGATCGGATTGACCATGGAATCTTACTATCAAAGTTATATGGTATAGGAATAAGAGGTGATTTACTCAGATGGTTTTCTTCTTATCTGGAAAACAGGTCCCAAGCAGAAGTTTTAAGCAATTATATGTCTAGTTGGGTGCCTGCCCCCAGTGGAGTCCCCCAGGGTTCACTGCTCGGCCCATTACTTTTCATTATCTATAACGATATGAAAATCTATGCCACAGTATCATCACATGAGGACGTGATTGCACTTCAGGATGCTTCATCTGGAGGCTTATTGTCGTGAGAGTAAACTTGATCTTAACCCTGCCAAATGTTCGGTTCTAACATATTCTCGAAAGAGCGCAATTATACCTTCATCGTACATCTTAGGTGACCAAGTACTACCTAGAACGAATTGCATCCGAGATCTGGGGGTATATCACGATTCTAAGCTCACGTTTGAATTTCATGTTGACGCCATAGTTGCTAAAGCATCAAAAGCCCTAGGTTTCATAATGCAGCTGTCCAGGTGCTTAACTCAAGCCAAAACTTTAAAAATTATTTACTGTACTTTTGTTAGAAGCCACTTGGAATACGCGTCTGAAATCTAGAATCCATGTTATCACAAGTACATTGATCGTATAGAGAGCATCCAGAAAAGGTTCATCAAGTATTTGTGTTATCATCAAAAAGTGCCCTACCAGTCTGAAGATTACCTCAACCTCTGTAAGAAGTATCATATATTACCCCTAATTAATCGGCGAGCAATATCTGACTGTATTTCATTATTTAAAATTTTCAATAATTCTATTAATAACTCCGATATTCTATCCAAATTTTATTTTAACGTTCCCGGAAGGTCGAAGCGATGGAACGAACCGTTGCGTGTTCCATTTACCTATACGAATTACAGACAAAAATAATTTATAGTGCGTGCAAGTAGTAACTTTAACATCATGTGTAAACGGCATGATTTTGATCCTTTCATCATAGATGTGTCGTCGGCCAGAAAGTGCCTGAGCCATGGCATTTTTACTTAAGATTTTGTTTGTTCGGGATTTTATTCTTGTATTGAATATGGAATGTGAATTTAGTTTAAGCTTGAATGTTACTGTTTTTTTCTTCTCTTCAGTTTTTGGTATGTGTGTTGTGCTGTTCACACTCTTTCTTTCCAATCTGTTTTTTAGAAGTGAAGACTTTTAATTGGCTGTCAGTCTCACATACTATTTTTATTCGGTTTGTTTTAGCTGTAAGTCATCCATAGTTAATAAATAAATAAATATTATAAATGTGAAAGTAACTCTGTCTGTCTGTCTGTCTGTATGTTACGTTTTCACGCCTAAACCGCTGAACCGATTGTCATGAAATTTGGCAGAGATATAGCCTGGGATAAGGAGGACATAGGCTACTTTTTTACGCGATAACCGTCATCCACGCGGGCGGAACCGCGGACAAAAGCTAGTAAAAGAATATAAGCCAAAAGACAGAAGAATAATCGAAACTGATTATCTTTTTGAGCAGCTAATCCTTATAGGTAGCCACATTTCTCTTTAGCCAGACGGCAAATACGAACATGGAATTGTAGAAATGAAGTTTCGATCATCTGCCTTTAATATGGAACCCGACGAAGCAATAAAGCAAAATAAAATTGACTTTTGGTTGTATAAATCAGACGCTTTAATCGTCAACAAAAAAAGGAAATGGTACCAAGTCCACGGCCAATTAAGAATAACTGGTAAAAACGTGTGTATTTGCAGTGTGGACAGGTAATCGCAAAAATAAATATGAATTCGTAAAAAGACATGATCAGTTCTGGAAGGAAAACATGGAAGGACATTTAGTAAAATTCTACAGTAACTGTTTACTACCAGAACTAGTCGACCTTTGATACGAGAGGTCTATGAATCTTAGAGATCATAGCTCACACATACGCACAAACATACTGACGGAAACAAATAATGCGTAAAAGGTTATAATAATGAACAATATTTTTTATTTTATCTAATTTTTCACATTACACTACTGTTTACATTTTGTGATTTGTAACTTGCCTTTAAAAAATATATTATACTTTTCCGACCTACTTTTGTTTTAATTTTTACCAAAAGTACTGAACTCGCGCCAGTCTCAGTAAATAAAATACTTTATGATTATTTAAACTAGCTGTTGCCCGCGGCTCCGCCCGCGTGGATGTCGGTTATCGCGTAAAAAGTAGCCTATGTCCTTCTCCATATCCCAGGCTATATCTCTGCCAAATTTGATGACGATCGGTTCAGCGGTTTAGGCGTGAAAACGTAACATACAGACAGACATACAGACAGACAGACAGACAGACAGAGTTACTTTCACATTTATAATACTAGTATGGATATCACAATGTCAGTCTACGATAAACTCCCAGGCAAGTATTTGATTATAAAAAATAATATTTACAAGTACTTACATTTTTCTAACTAAAAGTAGCCTGGGGGATAATCGTAGGTGTTCCTTGTAATAGTAAAAAGTTAAAATCGTTAGTTTCCGGAAGAATATGGTATTTAATCCATATGACCAGCGCTTGAAATTATTGGGTATGTAATGGACGTAATCGCTGATGAATTTCATAAATACTAAAAACATGAATATCACGCAGGTAGTACTTAATCACAGTCACCAAATTCGATTGCAAACTTACAACTAACTTTAATCAGTCGATACCAGTAAAATTAAAAAATAATACTTCAAGTATCAAGATTAGTTAAGTTACGTATAAAATCGAGCGGACACCGGTTTCAATGTGTGCGTGCGCGTAATGTTGTTGTGTTCTGATTCAGATACCTAAACTTGAGCGAGTTCAAAATGTGATAGCGTCCTTAATGAAAATGCCAGGAAGCTGGATCCTACAAGTAGGAGATTTATCTTTGTAGGATACTGTGAAGAAACCAAGGGCTACAGACTCATAGATCTATCTTATCCTAGGAAGATCCATAAGGCGAGGCATGTCACTTTCATAGAAAATATGTTTCTAAGAGTAAAATTGTGTCAAATAATGAAAATAATAGTACAGATGGTATAGTATTTGATACATCTGTGTTATTGAATGAAAACAGTACTGCACAACCAACTGCAGTACAATTATCGCCAAAAGTAGTATATGAGCCTACTCAGACTGTCCAGGGCGTACAGTCTCCACAAGTAAATACCTCTATAGACTATGTTTAGTTTGGATGTTGAGTAGAATTCTGAGGGCACAGATAGTTTTTCGGCCGATGAAATTTACATTCCTGTGTCCTTCTGCGAAACAGTCGTCTCGCAGAAGGAGGCTGCGGAAAGGGAGAGGGACATCTCGTCTACTCACCCGGTCAGCAGTAGGCGCACCGGGCGTCGGAAATATGAAAAACTAGCTTCTGCCTGCGACTTCGACCGCGTGAAATTTCGGCCCACCCATCGCGTCGCATCCCGTCGTTATTGCTTAGCGTTCTTTCTGACTTTTGTTCTTTTCGCTTGGCTCCTAAGGATCGTAGCGTGATGTTATATAGCCTAAGGCCTTCCTCGATAAATGGGCTTTCCAACACTAAAATATTTTTTCTATTCGAACCAGTAGTTCCTGAGATTAGCGCGTTCAATGAAACAAACAAACTCTTCAGCTTTAAGGTGTTGATTTAAATCAAGTGATGTCAAGGAAAATTTTGTTAACATTTAAATACTTGTGATTAATAACATATTTATTTGGATAAGGATTAATATTATGATGATAAAACTCCTTCGCAAATAATGCATTAATTTCGAATAAATTTGATAACCATAAAAAAAGGTTAAAGTGAGTCAATCTTAAAAGATAGACATATCAGACATATCCTCGTGAGACCCAGACACATTTTGGGTTCATTACGCATTAAAACCGAACAGTCCGTTTAAATGGACAAAAATTTTATAGTGCTTAAGTCCCGAGACTTGTTGTTGAAAATTTGACATGTTAGAGTTATTAGCTTGTGTGTGAAGTGAGACTTTCAGGTAGGGTTGCCAACTTTTTTTGACAAATAAAACGTATAAAAGTGGTTTGGATAGGAAAAAAATAAAGTATTAGGAAGAAAAAAAAGTATATTTCAAATTTTATGTTTTTTTTGCTTTAAAAACGTATTTTTGTGTGCTTTTAGCACATGATAACAAAGAATTACTCGTTATTTTCAGCATTAATATTTACTCGTCATTTTCAGCATTAATATTTACTTTAAAATGCATTCTTCACTTATAAACAAAACTAACGGACCAGTTTTGTACAATTTCGTCGATAATGAAAGACATCTGTGACAAATGTCACAACTGACATCTAACATTTCGTTCAGTAATTAAAAATTGTTTCCATTATCCGTTTTAAATATTTCGTTCAGCAATTATGAATCGTTAAGTACCCATAATGAGTATTTTGTTTTACGCACCACAGTAAAGGTTGACAATAAAGTATTTTTGCATACTTTATTTGTATGTAAAAGTATAAAGTATAATTACCAAAAATAAAGTAGGATACGTTATTATAAAGTATGGTTGGCAACCCTACTTTCAGGGCATAGTTATGATAATAAATAGATGCCGTTTTATATAAAAAAATTAGTCAATAATTTGTCCGCCAGAATGACCTTTAGGTTAGAATGACTTTTAATCAAATAATATATTGAAATCCGTCCTTTCGTCCGGAAATTGGTAGAAATATCTAAAGATTTCAGCCTAATTAAAAAAAAATATGAATGATTTCGTAATATGTCTATTTAAACGGCTAGTAGGCTTTAATACGAACTCATCCCGTAAAAGCTGTGGGTTTGAGTCGCCATCTTTATTTTGGGTATTTAAAGGGCGCGTCGGCCTCACGAGGATATGCTGTCGCGGACTATTTTTTAGAACTTTTAAAGAGGAACATTTCCATCATGGGATCCTGCCGTTTTGCCGAAAAGATTTTGCCAAATTTTCATTACCCAAACAAATTTTAGCAACCTTTTTTTATACCAATGTAATATTTGGAATAATTTTAGTACGCACATTTTCATTTGGTCAAATTTTTACTTGGCAAAATATTACCAAGTATAATGTCATTATGGCATTTGGTCTTTAATCAAATGATTTATTACAGCAAACAATCTTCAGACAATAAACGTTTGATAAAATTAAATGACCAATAAACATTTGACTTGTTGGTTAAATTTGATGTCTTTTGCGTACTTCTTTGTAAGTTTTTGTGCTTGAATTTGTCTGAAACAAGTCAAATTTATGGTTACTTGATATTAGTTTATTTATGGAAGAAGTTAGAGAAGGTTAATTATAAAAAAAAAAAGATGGTTTGGTTAGGTTAGGTTAAAACTGTGACCTCCTACGCACGAGCCGAGCGAGCGAAGCGAGCGGTGCCGCGGCAGCGGCCGGCGAGTGTCAGAAACAACTTGCATTAATAGAAAAAAGATAGGTTACCCGAAACTGAACTATTTAGATTAGGTTAATTACTTATTTATTGACTATACTAAATATTTAACTTATTTGATTTTGCGTAAAAACTGTTATTCCAACTGAAATATTTGACTAAATAAAAAATGTTAAAAGTACTAGTTGGTAAACAAGTTATAGTTTAAACGTTCATTTGCGAAACATTAGGTTTGCGTTACAGTTTTTTGTGAATAGATTTTTTGTTAAGTAATAATTTGGCAAATGAAATTATGCGAAAATTTGTTTGGGAAGTGATAATTTGGCAATTTCTTTTCGGTAAAACAAGGGAGACCCTTCCATCATACATGATATTTACGTAACTTAAACCGTTTACGCAGCGCACGCAACGGAAGCTTTAACAAAGGAATAATTTTTCCCGTTTTTGCAACATTTTTCATTTATGATCCGCTTCTATTGGTCGTAGCTTGATGTTATATAGCCTATAACCTTCCTTGATAAATGGACTATCCAACAAAAAGAATTTAGCAATTCCAACCCGTAGTTACTGAGATTAGCGTGTTCAAACAAACAAACAAACTCTTCAGCTTTATAATATTAGTATAGATTATTACCTACATGTTGAGTTTTTTTCCCCCCAATTGGGGGAGGCTTATGTCCAGCAGTGGACGTCTTTCGGCTGAAATGATGATGATGATGAGAGAAAGTGGGTCGAAATTTTCATTATTTTTGCGATAGAACACACCATTTTCGAGATATTATAACCCAGCGGTACTCTAAGTGTGATTCTAAGTGTAATTTAGAAATAAATCAAAACACCGCTCTCTGGTCACTGGTCGAACGTTTTGACTCCGCCCGCCGCGCGTATACTTGTGAGCGCGCAGTCCCTTTGATAAAAGCCGCCTCTGAATTAGACGCTATAGTTGTGAACAAGCGACTTTCGGCTCTATCTTCAAAAACATAAAGTCGAGATTGTTTACAACGCATTTTTTTGTATTTCTATTTTTATTTCCGCTTTTTGTTTATCAAAGGCGCCGACTCGAGTATTTTTGAGAATGTTCGAGTTCGAGTCTAGGACTAAGTATAAAAGCAGCGATCGCGCGTCGCGCCTCGCTCCGACCGATCACCATGTTCGGCAAGCCTATCCCCTGGGAGAAGCGAGCCAAATATCTGGGTGTGATTCTCGACCACCATCTCTCCTTTTCTGAGCACCTAAAGAAGGTACGCGCTCGCGCAGCCTTCGCTCTCTATAGGCTCCACTCCATCCTAAATGCAAAAAGCAAATTGTCACTCAAGTGCAAATTGCGCATTTACACCGCGTGCATCCGCCCCATCATGACCTATGCGAGTCCTGTCTTTGCACACGCCAAACCCCATCTCATCCATAAGATGCAAACCCTACAGAACCGAGTCTTACGTAAAATCACGGGAGCCCCCTGGTTTGTTCGTAACACTAACCTCCACGTTGAACTCAAAATCCCCACGATAGCCCAATTCATGAAGCGCACTTCAAAGCGCTTCTTCGATTCAGCAGCCACTCATCGCAACGCTCTAGTTGTGAAGGCCGCAAGTTATGTCCCCTCTAAAATTGGTTCGACCCGCCGTCCAAGGCATGCACTGACCGACCCAGACGACCCCACTACTCTCCTCCAGGAGAGTCGTAGGGAAACTAGTACAGTTCGCAAAATAAGAGCACACAATACACGATCGTCCGAGGCCCCGCGCGAAATCCCCGACTAACGAATAGTCCTCCCCGACCCTTGACTGTAAGTGAAGCGCCAGCACGCGTTTTAGCTGAGCAGCATGTAATCCAAACTCCCCACGATAATAATCAAAACACTGATTTTATCCAGCCACCGTCGGTCCCTTGCCACCCTCCCTCCGACTCAGCTGCCCTAAGCCGAGGTTCGTACCCCACAGGGGGTGCCCTTAGCGAGCAGCAGTCGTTTAGTTTATAGTTTTTACGCCCTGGCTGGAGGCATTAAGTTTCGTTAGGAGCTTAAGGCAGCCACAGGAAAGTCCGGTTAAAGAGTCGGAACCTTAGTGGTTACACTCTGAGATGCCCTAGATAAAAAAAAAAAAAAAGTCGCGCCTCGTCAGTCAGATGACGATTAGCGTTCGGAGCGATAAGTTCGTACCTACCTACTTACAAGCTGGCTAGCCTGCTGCCTGCTTGTAAGTTCTACTGCCTGCTGTATTCTGATTATATCAGTTTTGTACATTTCTTCTTTGGACTAAACTTTGTCTCATAAACGCAGTAACGATTGTGCATTATTTTGACCCCACCATCCTGACGTGTAACATTATTAATAAAGAAGAATGGAACGTTGACTTAAAGGTGTTAAACGTGTTGCAACAACATCTTCTAATGACGCTGAATGTTCAAAAGCAGTACGCGCGGAGAATACAGCAATTACCGATCCAGACGATGATGTCACGACGTCAAGCTCCACGGTTTCAAAGACGAAAAAAAGGAAGTATGATGAATCATATATCATTTTCGGATTTGTTGATTCCAACGGCTCACCTCTCTGCATGTTATGTAGTAAACTGCTTCCTAATAGTTCCATGGCACCTGCCAAATTGCGCAGACATTTAGAAACTGTACACCCCGAGTCTAAAGACAAGAATAAATAATTTTTTGTTCGTAAAAAAGAACAGTTATTGGAAATTCAAAAAAATATGATGCATGTAACACAAACTATCAATGAAAAGGCCACGGAGGCATCATATTTAGTTAGCTATCGCATTGCAAAAGCAGGTGAAGCGCACACTATCGCTGAGAATTTAATAAAGCCATGTGTGTTAGACATAACAAAATGTATGCTCGATGAAAAATCTGCAAAGCATCTTTCTACTGTACCGCTATCAAACGATACTGTTTCACGGCGAATCCATGATCTGGCAAGCTACGTCAAACAAGAACTTGTTGCACGTCTACAAAAAACACGATTCGCCTTACAAATGGATGAGTCAACTGATGTCACTGGTCTGGCTATCTTGCTGGTTATCGTGAGATATCCATATGAACGTTCTTTTGAGGAAGACATGCTTATGTGTTCACCGCTGCCCACAAACACTACCGGGGAAGAAATTTTTAACAAAATAAACATATTTTTTAAGGAAAATAATCTTAGTTGGAACGATTGCATTGACATTTGTACAGATGGGGCCAAGGCGATGACAGGTAAAACAGCAGGAGCAATATCACGAATAAAAAGTAAAGCGCCTAATTGTAGTTCCAGCCATTGTATTCTGCATAGACAAGCACTTGCGATGAAGCAAATGCCGTCAAATCTAAAATTAGTTATGGATGAAGCGGTAAAAATAATTAATTTTATCAAATCACGACCACTACAATCCCGATTGTTCTCATTATTGTGTGAAGATTATGGCAGCAAACATAAAACACTGCTGCTCCATACAGAAGTGCAATGGCTGTCTCGGGGTAAAACTTTAACAAGGCTATTTGAACTTAGAGCCGAGTTACAAATGTTTCTTTCAGCAGATACAGTTTCTTTTAATTTGAAAGACCGTTTGTATGATAAAACTTGGTTGTTCTGATTGTATTTTATGGCGGATATCTTTCAAAAACTGAACGAATTGAATTTATCATTGCAAGGTAAACAGACAACAGTGTTCCAGGCCTATAACAAAATAACTGCCTTCAAAAGAAAATTAGATTTTTGGATTATTTGCGTTGGTAAGAGAGGAATAGAAAGCTTTACGTCACTCAGTGAGTTTGTTAGTGATAACGACTCAGACATGTTTCAAGATGATGCGTTTGAAGAATTGGTCCAATATCTCACTTCGATGCGCGCATCTGTTGAAAAGTATTTTCACGAAGAACAGAATACAAAAATGAAGCTGAATTCATGGATTCATAATCCTTTTTTACCCAACTTGCAAAAGCCCGAAAGTATGTCAAACGAGATATATGAATCTCTTTTAGAAATGTCATCAGACACAAGTATGGAGTCACTGTTCACCTTATTCTTATTTTGTAAGATTTGCTTTAATGTGATGAACGATGAAACTTTTGATATGTTGCATGTTGACATAATTTATTATTGTATGCCTATTAGGCAGGACATAATGGATCTGTAATTTACCTAACATCTGTCTGTATAACCTATGCCCACAATAAAATAATTTGATTTGATTTGATTTGAAAACGACGCCTCTCAACGATTTTTGGTGCAGAATCCGTGATGAATATCCAATGCTTGGCAGAATGGCTCTGAATATTCTTCTCCCGTTCCCAACAAAATATTTGTGCGAAACAGGATTCTCAACCTATGCAGCCACGAAAACAAAATATCGCAATAGACTGGACGCCGAACCTGATATGAGACTTCAAATGTCTTCTATCAAACCTGATATCAACCAATTGATGAAAAATAAAAAACAGTTTCATACCTCCCATTAGTTAAGATTTTTTCATTTTTAATATCTTCTATTATTGTACTTGCCATGTGGTAAAGTAAGTAATAATTAGTAACTGTTCCATTGTACTTTTATTATGCTTATATAATAAAGAATACACTTTTAAAAACTATTGTTTTATTGTAGGGTTCCGTCAAGTATTTTGTTTGTCAAAAGGGTTCCGTGACCAAAAAAGTTTGAGAACCGCTGCCTTAGACGTAAAGCGAGGTTATATTTTTAAATGAAAAATTCTAGATTGTTTATGATCACATTGTGTTAAATAGTTTTGTGCACTGACTGGACAGGTCCACTCAATCTGTGTGGTTCTTTCATAAAAAGCCCATTTCAGACACCAATCTACACATGATCTGACCAAGATTATGTCTGGACTTCAAAAGAGACTATGACCAGAGTAGTCAGATAGGAAACGCCGACCTCATCTAGTTTTAAAAATATGATTGACGTGTAAAAGTGTTTGTACAAACTTACTACAAACTACTACTTACAGAAATAAAATCATTTATCATTTGCGGCTCCGCCCGTGTGGATGTCGGTTATCGCGTAAAAGGTAACCTATGTACTTCTCCATCCCAGGCTATATCTCTGCCAAATTTCATGACGATCGGTTCAGCGGTTTATGCGTGAAAACGTAACATACAGACAGAGTTACTTTCACATTTATAATATTAGTATGGATAAATTATTGTCATAAACATTGAAATAATATCATTCCATTTTAAACAATAGTTATTTGACACAATCTTAATAGTTTTGAAATATAATATTGACGTTTACGCACATTTTTTTTTTTCTTCCTATATGTATCAAATTCTTCAATTTCTTTCAATCTTTAATCTATTGAAAGTTCCATAATACAATCTTTCATAGTAGGTAATTGAGTCAATAAAAAAATATCTTTATTCATTCTGGGGTAATTACGTTGATCATTGGCAAATCTGGCTGTTTTTCCGATGACAATGTCTTGTCTCGTTCCAACGTAATTAGTTTGACGGAAGAAGAAATGAGACAAATAGATTATTTTGACATAATTTATGTATCCGTTTCAAAGCTACGTCTTTAACTCGTAAGTGGTTACGTTTTTCGTAAATTTTTAGTAGGACGTTGCGCCTCTATACTCAAAGTCTCAAATTCAGATAATTTATGTAAACAACGGGGATAACATAACAAAAAAATATCTTCGTAATGGTAATTCACATAAAATTGCAAAAAAAGTGGTTCTATTTTCTTTTAAGTACTGATTTTAAGAAATAATAATTAAAAAATAATCATACCGTAATTATTTTTATAAATTTTCGGTTTTAAACAAAGTTATTAATAAAAGGAGATTTTCTGGTATAAAATATTTTATGATACTGGTAACAATGCAGGAGATCCAAACATTTTCACATTTTTTAATCTTCAACAACACTAATATTAGAACTGTCATAAATAGATTCATATTGTAAGTAGCATATCTAGCCACATTTCGGACGAAAACGGCTGTAAACTGTTTCGATTGGAAATCGATTTTGGGACGCCTACGTCTAGCACTGGGCTTAAAAGGGCTGATTATGACTATCATATACTGTGTCTCCGACACACTACAAAAAACATTGTTTGGCAACGGTATTTTGTTTGCATAGTTCTTATAATTAATTCACTTTAATTTTATCGATGATTATTTACAAAAACATTTAATGATAAAATGTTTTGCACCACTGTCCTGTCATTTTGACAGTGACATTTCTTGACATTACTTTGTTTACATAAATTATCTGAATTAGAGACTTCAGGTATAGGTACTTTTGTACTTTTACTAACACTAGGTTAAGAACATTGTTACTAACAAATTTATGGACATAAGTCTGAAATAAATTATTATTATTATTATTTTATTTTTATATGTTTACATATCTCGGGTCCCTGGGGTCCCGGACCTTTGGAAGGCGTACGAGGGGCCGAAGCCAACTCGCAGAGGCCCGTTAGACGCTTTCTAATTAAATGAGGCACCAACCGACGATTATCCCTGTATGCACTATGCAAGTGCACCCAAGGACAACCCCCGGTTGGTGTAGGACTATTGCAGGATATGGAAACAAAGATATTGGACTATGGATTTGGGTGGTTAAAATGGACTGGTTACTTGAAACTATGGAAGGACTATGGCCCCTGCCTGATCAATGTTTTATTGTACACGGATAAAATGGCAGGGGGTGACTTGCACACTCAATAATGGGCCCCCGAAAACGGTCGCTAGCACATAGTGACGTAGCGACAAGGGGGCAACATGTCCTGAGGTGCTCGAGGAGTGGAGAGGTATTCCAAGGCTCTCAGAACAATCCCAGAGCCCGAAAGATGGTCAAAATCCCTACAAGCACTTACTGGAATACTTCCTTCCTCCGAGCACGTTTGCTCTTGCGAATCTCCACTCAAGCCAGCCTATAAAGGCAAGAATGAGGAGGGAGCTCAGTTCCTCGTCAGTGTTCACTCCAGCCGGCCAATAAAGGCAAGCCAGAGATGAGGAACATGACTTCTCCCGGGAGATAGAGTCCGTGGGGTCGCTACTGCCCATCAGCTCGCCACATGCTGCCCTCCGGGTTTCTGTATCTCTCTTGGTCTGGCTCCTCACCCTAGACCCGTTCCGATAAAGTAAACTCTACCGGCACAGACCCAGAGTTCGGAGCGCGCAAGCCCCACCACGACGTCAACGTAGAGATACGGCGGTGGGGTTATTATTATTATTATTATAGTATAATATATATATATAGCTCTAAAAAAAGTCGAGCAGTTTAAATATTTGTACGAGGGCTGCACTAAAAGTATCGGGAATGGAATATTTCCACTGTTCCTGTCATATTAAAATCTTTTTAATTGAAAACTCCTTGGTTTTAAAAATCGAATACCATTTATTTATTTAAAAAAAGATTCTCGGTCTTGTCACAAGGTTTTGTCAAACTTGTTTAGTCGTTGAGAAAATGGAATTGACTCGAGAAAATTCAAGAGCGATGATTTATTATGACTTTCGAAGTGGTTTAACACAAAAACAGTGCGTTGACCGGATGATTTCTGCATTTGGTGATGAAGCCCCATCCAAAACCACAATTTATCGCTGGTTTGCTGAATTTCAACGTGGACGTGTCAAGCTCAGTGATGATCCCCGTCAAGGTCGTCCAAAAACTGCAGTCACCCAAGAAAACGTTGATGCTGTGCGTAAGCTGATTGAGGAAGATCGACATGTGACATACCGCGAAATTCAGGCAACTTTAGACATTGGCATGAGTCAAATACAAATAATCTTGCATGAACAATTAGGTGTAAAAAAGTTGTTTTCCCGATGGATACCGCATTCGCTCTGTGAAGAGCAAAAAGCGGCTCGCGTTACTTGGTGCGTCAGAACTCTCGAAAGATTCCACGCAGGATCCTCAAATGCTGTATACAACATCGTATCAGGTGACGAATCCTGGATATATGCGTACGAACCCGAAACAAAAAACCAGTCACGAGTTTGGGTGTTCGAAAATGAGTTAAAGCCAACAAAAATAGTTCGTTCACGGAGTGTTGCAAAAAAAATGGTGGCCACGTTTGTCTCCAAAACCGGCCATGTTACGACTATTCCTCTTGAGGGACAAATAACGGTTAATGCAGAATGGTATGCTAGCATTTGTTTGCCACAGGTCGTTTCTGAACTCCGTAAAGAGAACTGCAACCGCCGCATCATCCTCCATCACGACAATGCGAGTTCTCACACCGCGCACAGAAGAGTTTTTAGAGCAAGAAAACATAGAATTATTAGACCATCCGCCGTACAGCCCCGACCTAAGCCGTAATGATTTCTATACTTTCCCTAAAATAAAGAATAAATTGCGTGGACAGAGATTTTCATCACCTGAAGAAGCTGTGGACGCCTACAAAACGGTCATTTTGGAGACCCCAACTTCCGAATGGAATGGTTGCTTCAATGATTTGTTCCATCGTATGGAAAAATGTGTAAAATTTCGCGGAGAATACTTCGAAAAGCAATAAATATATTTTTAAATAGTATTGTTGTGTCTCTTCCTTGGTTCCCGAAATTTTCAGTGCCGCCCTCGTACCACTGGGTCACTGAGGACCTAAAGGACTGTGTGGATATTGAAAGGGAGCGCAGAGCGCTGTCTGTCCGATGCAACATGTTGGCCCGCAGGTTTTCACGGTGTACGGGGACTGTCAAAGTTGCGCTTTTTAAAGCGTACTGTCAGTCCTTTTACGCCTGCAGCCTGTGGGTTAACTATACGCAGCGGACATACAGCGATCTGCGCGTGCAATACAATAATGCGTTCCGGTTGCTGATGGGGCTGCCGCGCCACTGCAGCGCCTCCGCGATGTTCGTGGCGGCTGACACAGACGGCTTTGCGGCCATCATGCGCAAACGGTGCGCTTCTATCATGCGCCGCACGCGCGACAGCCCCAACACCATCCTGCGCGCACTGGCGGACCGGTGGGACTCTCCGATGCTGGCTCGCTGGATACGGCTGCACGCAGTCGTATAGTGGTTTGTCACCATCATCGGAGAGTCCACCCGGACGTAACTTTCTAATTTAATTGAGTAGGATAAAATAAATTGTTATGATTATTGTATATTATTTAATTAAATTATTATTATATTGTATTCAATCAACAACAATAATTATCATTCATTATTACTAACAATAGTTTGTAAGCTCGCATTATTGTACTAACAAATATGGATGTAATCGTAGGATGAATCCGAAATAAATGATTTATTATTATTATTTCCTTTATTTCATTTTTATACATATAATTTACATTTTTAAATATTTCTATAAAATCATACAAAAATAAAAACATTTAAAAATATAAAAAAATAGCAGCCCACCGGTATCGGGAACAGGGTCCAAGCTACCGGCGGTCAGGACTCCAGAGAGAGGAACCTCCTAACAATGCGAGCCGTGTCCAGAAGTACCGCTCTCTGAATCAAGCCCTTGATCCAGCCGCCCAACGAGAGCCTCCTTAGATGTTGGTCGAGGCTCTTGGCAATTAAGCCATTGGCTGATACGACTATCGGCACAATGATCGCTGAATCCACATCCCACATGTCGATATCCTCGCGAGCCAAGTCAAGATACTTGATTTGTTTATCTTTCTCGGCTTTCACGAGGTTCTCGTCATGTGGGACTGTTATGTCAATAATCATTGCGCGCCGCTCTATACGATCCACCACCACTATATCAGGCTTATTGGCAAAAATAGTCCTGTCAGTGATGATGGATCGATCCCAGTACAATGTGATATGTCCATTTTCGAGAACTGGGTCGGGCACATACCTGTAGTACGGCACTTCCGATTCCACTAGGTTGTATTTCAGAGCAAGTTGCTGATGGATAATCCTGGCTACAAGGTTGTGTCTATGCAAGTATTCTTCGTTAGCTAGACGAGGACACCCAGAGATAATGTGTCGGATTGATTCTCCCGGACGGTGGCATGCCTGACAAATGTCAACCGTGCCATCCTTCACAATAAATCTCCGGTAATTGTTCGTCATGATACTCGTAACTTCATCCATAATTGCACAGACAAAGCCTTCGGTTTCCCCAAAGAGGTCACCGAAACGCAGCCAGGCTACGGACGCTAGCAGATCTACATCGGGTCCATGTAGGGCCCGGAAAAAACGACCGTGAAGCTCCTTACTCTGCCATACCTCCCTGCGATCGTTAGTGTCAAGCACTACAGGCTTGCGCCAGTTCTCTTTAGCCAAGGAGAGCGGGGTGAGGCCCTTGTCCACCGCGACCACATCTCGATGCATCCCCACGTCGGCTTTTAGGAAATATTCCCTGAGACTGCATATCTCGCGATTGTGGAGGGTCTTAACATTTAAAAAGCATCGACCTCCACACTTACGCGGGATATACAGTCTCATTACCGATGACCTTGGGTGATGCATTCGTTTTGCAGTCAGCAGCGTACGGACTCTCCTATCCAGGGCGTCGAGTTCGGTCTGAGTCCATTTGAGTATTTCGAAAGAGTACATCAAAACCGGCACGACTCAACCGTTGAAGGCGCGCACCTTGTTTCCGCCCGATAAAAGACTATTAAATACTTTTTTCAGGCGGCCAAAGAAGCGTTCCTTCAACGATTGCTTCATGTCAGTAACATTGATGCCTAACGCTTCCGACATACCCAAATACTTATAGGTTTCGGATGCGGGGAGGGCTCTAAGGTTTATGAAATCCGAGAGTTCAGTTCCCACGGATTCCATAATCTCCCCTCGCTTTACATGCATGACCGCACATTTGTCCACACCAAATTCCATCCTGATGGAACTACTGAAAGTTTCAGTTACTTTCAGTAGCTCCGTCAGTTGCAAATTGTTGGGGGCAAAGAGTTTTAGGTCATCCATGTAGAGGAGGTGAGATATAACCTGACCAACTCTCCTCATCCGATAGCCTAGACCCGAACCCTCCAGCAATGTGCTTAGAGGATTCAAGGCTAAGCAGAACCAAAACGGACTCAAACTATCACCCTGAAATATGCCTCGCTCGATCCTTATCGGCTCGCTATTCCTCTGGATATCTCGACATCCTGGATAGCGAAGGACCGTCCTCCATTGCCCCATACATGACATCAGGAAGGTGCGCAGAGTTGCATCTACTTTATACAACTCCAGCACCCTCATGAGCCATGTATGTGGCACCGAGTCATAGGCCTTCTTATAGTCTATCCAACATGTCGACAGATCCTTTTGGGAACGACGAACCTGTTGGCTAATGGCCATATCAATGAGGAGCAGCTCCTTAGTACCGCGGGACCCGTTCCTACATCCATTTTGAGAGACAGACATGATGGAATTGGTGTCTACATGTTTGTTAAGTTTAGTTTTCAAAATGGATGTAAGAACTTTATAGACTGTCGGTAAACATGTGATCGGCCTATAATTTTGGGTTCCGCGGTGCTACCTGATTTATGGAGTAGGTGGGTAACTCCTGTCGTTAGGAACTGGGGCAGCGAACCAGATTCCAAAGCTGTCTGGTACTGTGCCGCCAAGCGAGCATGCGACCTTTAAACACATTTTATCCAGAAGTTGTGCAGCCCATCCGGCCCTGGAGACTTCCAATTAGGCAACGGACGAACTGCACGAGTTACATCTTGGGGGCAGATGGTAATAGCCCCCATTTCTGATATTGGATCGCATGCTCTCTCGACTTCCCTAGTCCAAACACCTTCGGTGTGACTGACAGGCACCGACCAGATACTGCGCCAGAAAGAACACATGGCATCATCATCCGGCAGGTGCGTGTCAGTCACACCTTGGGCCGGTCGCTCCCAATCCCTATAGACCCACCTTTCATCGCTCTGGAAGGTGCGATTCTGAGTGTATCGGCTCACTCGACGCTTATACCTACGAATACGGTTGGCCCATGCATACACTTTCTGCTTCAGGAAGTCGATGCGCTCTGTGACACGGGACGTATAGTCCTGAGGGCAGATATCAGTCCCTGAGAACGCCCGCCTCACAAAGCGCATCACTCTAGGGCGAGTATTGCCCTCCCTGAAGCAGATTAGTTTGCCGATGAGCGCTCTAGCCTCACCAATACGGCGTTCAATTCTGCACTGCCAAGCTGGTACGGCTAGTTTTGGTCGTGTAGCTCTGGAGTCAATAGCAAATTTGACGTGAGCTACACGACATGCCGCTACAGCTGCGCAGTACAAAATCGAATGAGTATCGGTGAGGTCTTCGCAGTCATCAAAATAATTTGACAACTGCGAATCCAGGACCGTCACCAGCGCCCTATTTTTGTTATGCATGGGCAAACGAGGTAATCGTGGTCTAAGTTCGGGCGACATGAACCGATATTATCGAATCGCACCCTCCAAAGCACTCCTCAATTCTCATTGTACTGGGTACTTACGTTTGTAGCCCTGTCATAACTCCCCTCGTCAGCATGGTTTAGGTTGGACTGTGATGATACTACAACAGTCTGCGACTGGAGGGTAACGACATGGCTACTCTGCATTTCAATTCGCAGGCGATCAAGTACAGTAAATGATAAATGATAAATGATTTTATTTCTGTAAGTAGGTTTTTACAAACACTTTTACACGTCAATCATATTTTAAAACTAGATGAGGTCGGCATTTCGTATCTGACTACTCTGAGAAGAAAGACCGAAACAAACTCAGAGGTCACAGTCTCTTTTAAAGTCCAGACATAATCTTGGTCAAATCATGTGAAGACCATGTAGACTGGTGTCTGAAATGGTCTTTTGAAGAAAGAACCACACAGATTGAGTGGACCTGTCCATTCAGTGCACGCATTTGTCAGTAATCGTGCAGCTCAACTCAGAACATAAGGAGCTCAACGATTCGACGAACAATACCAAAGAAAGGACATTTGGGCAGGCCGCATAAATTACTCAAAATGCCATACCATGATCAGAAAAAAAAAAAAAAAATGTATATATATACTGAGAAGAAAAAAAATAAAAATAAACAAAGACCCACATAGTCTTCACATTCACAATAATTAAAATAATAACATTATACTTCACAAGTAAATATTCATGTCAATGTGTATAAAGCAATCACAATAAAAAAAGTTTCAATATATAAAATTTGGAGCAGCTCAATCCCAAGCCTTTTTGTCCTCAATATAATCTTTAATGGTATAAAAGGCTTTCTGGCACAACTTATGTTTAATGAATGATTTGAAATGATTAATGCTTAGATCTTGAACGTGGCTGGGAAGTTTATTATAAAAGCGTATACATTGACATCTGAACGAACCACCTATTTTCTTGAGCCGTGTTTTAGGTACAACATATATGTGTTCGTGTCAGTGTCATCCAACATATGATTATGCTGGATGACCCGCACCTGATCCGATAGTCGTTGTGCCGACACGTTGACAGCTGGTTCAAGCACCTGAAAAAGAGAGAGCATCCGGACACGGTACGCGGTCAGATTGTTTCCCCCCTCTGTAGCCCCATAGTATGAGCGCATGACGTTCTCGTTGATGGATTGTGTCCATTTCATGCGCTGCACACTTCCGCCGGGAGCTGGGACCCTATCAGAGGCCAGTGGGCCTCGAGGTCCTAAGCCGTCCGGCGGCCGGCATCTTCCCCGTCGACGAGCAGGTGGTGGCGTCGTGGGCGGGGAGAAATACTCGTCGCTCGAGCTCGATGCAACTACCACTGCCGGTGTCGTCACAGCGTTTACAGTGAGGCTGGGTACCGGCGGCGGCGAGGCGGAGCTGAGCGACGAGTCCGGAGGTAGTAGGCGTGCTCGACGTGCGGCTGATCTTGTCAACATATCGCTTCAATATTCATATTAGGTATTTTCTTGATTTTATCGGAGGTGACATGACGGAAGATGTTACCTCCTTTTCGGCAGTTTTTGATTCATGTCCAAATGCATTTTGCTCTTTTTCAGAATAAATGGTGTATCAGGTTTAATTTGGGTTTGGTTTTAACACTTAAAGACTTTAAAACTGCGTCGAAAAATATATTAATACTGTAAAAATGATTAAAAATATGTAAATCAAATTTTCCGACGTTTTGTTGACGTTGGTGTTGTCAGCTTTTATTATTATTATTATTTCCTATCTTTGACATATCTCGGGACGCTGGGATCCAGGGCCTTTGGAAGGCGTACGAGGAGCCGAAGCCAACTCGCAGAGGCCTCTTAGACAATTTTAAATGGAATGAGGCACCAACAGACGATTATGCCTATACGCACTATACAAGTGCACCCAAGGACAACCCCCGGTTGGTGTAGGACTATTACAGGATATGGAAACAAAAATAATGGACTATAGATTGTGGGTGGTTAAAATGGACTGGTTACCTAAAACTATGGAAGGACTATGGCCCCTGCCTGATCAATGTTTTATTGTACACGGATAAAATGGCAGGGGGTGACTTGCACACTCAATAATGGGCCCCCGAAAACGGTCGCTAGCACATAGTGACGTAGCGACAAGGGGGCAACATGTCCTGAGGTGCTCGAGGAGTGGAGAGGTATTCCACGGCTCTCAGAACAATCCCAGAGCCCGGAAGATGGTCAAGATCCCTACAAGCACTTACTGGAATACTTCCTTCCTCCGAGCACGTTTTAGTCTTGCAAATCCCCACTCAAGCTGGCCAATAAAGGCAAGAATGAGGTGGGAGCTCAGTTCCTCGTCAGTGTTCACTCCAGCCGGCCAATAAAGGCAAGCTAGAGATGAGGAACATGACTTCTCCCGGGAAATAGGGTCCGTGGGGTCGCAACTGCCCAACAGCTCGCCACATGCTGCCCTGCGGGATTCTGTATCTCTCTTGGTCTGGCTCCTCACCCTAGACATGTTCCGGTAAAGTAAACTCTACCGGCACAGACCCAGAGTTCGGAGCGCGCAAGCCCCACCACGACGTCAACGTAGAGATACGGTGGTGGGGTTATTATTATTATTATTATTTTATTTATGTCTACATATCTCGGGACCCTGGGGTCCCGGACCTTTGGAAGGCGTACGAGGGGCCGAAGCCAACTCGCAGAGGCCCGTTAGACGCTTTTTAATTAAATGAGGCACCATCCGACGATTATCCCTGTACGCACTATGCAAGTGCACCCAAGGACAACCCCTGGTTGGTGTAGGACTATTGCAGGATATGGAAAACAAAGATATTGGACTATGGGTTTGCGTGGTTAAAATGGACTGGTTACCAAAAACTATGGAAGGACTATGGCCCCTGCCTGATCAATGTTTTATTATACACGGATAAAATGGCAGGGGGTGACTTGCACACTCAATAATGGGCCCCCGAAAACGGTCGCTAGCACATAGTGACGTAGCGACAAGGGGGCAACATGTCCTGAGGTGCTCGAGGAGTGGAGAGGTATTCCAAGGCTCTCAGAACAATCCCAGAGCCCGGAAGATGGTCAAGATCCCTACAAGCACTTACTGGAATACTTCCTTCCTCCGAGCACGTTTGCTCTTGCGAATCTCCACTCAAGCCGGCCAATAAAGGCAAGAATGAGGTGGGAGCTCAGTTCCTCGTCAGTGTTCACTCCAGCCGGCCAGTAAAGGCAAGCCAGAGATGAGGAACATGACTTCTCCCGGGAGATAGGGTCCGTGGGGTCGCAACTGCCCAACAGCTCGCCACATGCTGCCCTGCGGGTTTCTGTATCTCTCTTGGTCTGGCTCCTCACCCTAGACATGTTCCGGCAAAGTAAACTCTACCGGCACAGACCTAGAGTTCGGAGCGCGCAAGCCCCACCACAACGTCAACGTAGAGATAAGGCGGTGGGGTTATTATTATTATTATTATAATATAACCTCATTGGTCTTATAGAGTAACACAGCACGGCGCGTCGGTTGAACTCTGGCGGCATTAGGCCCGCGTTATCTGTTTTATATCTTTTCTTTGCTTATAACAGCGGTTCTCAAACTTTTTTGGTCACGGAACCCTTTTGACAAACAAAATACTTGACGGAACCCTACA
Organism: Dryobota labecula; assembly: GCA_947523025.1. Lineage (NCBI taxonomy): Eukaryota > Metazoa > Arthropoda > Insecta > Lepidoptera > Noctuidae > Dryobota > Dryobota labecula. The sequence goes on along the minus strand of OX383302.1, from coordinate 24,779,138 downwards.
ATAAAACAATAGTTTTTAAAAGTGTATTCTTTATTATATAAGCATAATAAAAGTACAATGTAACAGTTACTAATTATTACTTACTTTACCACATGGCAAGTACAATAATAGAAGATATTAAAAATGAAAAAATCTTAACTAATGGGAGGTATGAAACTGTTTTTTATTTTTCATCAATTGGTTGATATCAGGTTTGATAGAAGACATTTGAAGTCTCATATCAGGTTCGGCGTCCAGTCTATTGCGATATTTTGTTTTCGTGGCTGCATAGGTTGAGAATCCTGTTTCGCACAAATATTTTGTTGGGAACGGGAGAAGAATATTCAGAGCCATTCTGCCAAGCATTGGATATTCATCACGGATTCTGCACCAAAAATCGTTGAGAGGCGTCGTTTTCAAATCAAATCAAATCAAATTATTTTATTGTGGGCATAGGTTATACAGACAGATGTTAGGTAAATTACAGATCCATTATGTCCTGCCTAATAGGCATACAATAATAAATTATGTCAACATGCAACATATCAAAAGTTTCATCGTTCATCACATTAAAGCAAATCTTACAAAATAAGAATAAGGTGAACAGTGACTCCATACTTGTGTCTGATGACATTTCTAAAAGAGATTCATATATCTCGTTTGACATACTTTCGGGCTTTTGCAAGTTGGGTAAAAAAGGATTATGAATCCATGAATTCAGCTTCATTTTTGTATTCTGTTCTTCGTGAAAATACTTTTCAACAGATGCGCGCATCGAAGTGAGATATTGGACCAATTCTTCAAACGCATCATCTTGAAATATGTCTGAGTCGTTATCACTAACAAACTCACTGAGTGACGTAAAGCTTTCTATTCCTCTCTTACCAACGCAAATAATCCAAAAATCTAATTTTCTTTTGAAGGCAGTTATTTTGTTATAGGCCTGGAACACTGTTGTCTGTTTACCTTGCAATGATAAATTCAATTCGTTCAGTTTTTGAAAGATATCCGCCATAAAAGACAATCAGAACAACCAAGTTTTATCATACAAACGGTCTTTCAAATTAAAAGAAACTGTATCTGCTGAAAGAAACATTTGTAACTCGGCTCTAAGTTCAAATAGCCTTGTTAAAGTTTTACCCCGAGACAGCCATTGCACTTCTGTATGGAGCAGCAGTGTTTTATGTTTGCTGCCATAATCTTCACACAATAATGAGAACAATCGGGATTGTAGTGGTCGTGATTTGATAAAATTAATTATTTTTACCGCTTCATCCATAACTAATTTTAGATTTGACGGCATTTGCTTCATCGCAAGTGCTTGTCTATGCAGAATACAATGGCTGGAACTACAATTAGGCGCTTTACTTTTTATTCGTGATATTGCTCCTGCTGTTTTACCTGTCATCGCCTTGGCCCCATCTGTACAAATGTCAATGCAATCGTTCCAACTAAGATTATTTTCCTTAAAAAATATGTTTATTTTATTAAAAATTTCTTCCCCGGTAGTGTTTGTGGGCAGCGGTGAACACATAAGCATGTCTTCTTCAAAAGAACGTTCATATGGATATCTCACGATAACCAGCAAGATAGCCAGACCAGTGACATCAGTTGACTCATCCATTTGTAAGGCGAATCGTGTTTTTTGTAGACGTGCAACAAGTTCTTGTTTGACGTAGCTTGCCAGATCATGGATTCGCCGTGAAACAGTATCGTTTGATAGCGGTACAGTAGAAAGATGCTTTGCAGATTTTTCATCGAGCATACATTTTGTTATGTCTAACACACATGGCTTTATTAAATTCTCAGCGATAGTGTGCGCTTCACCTGCTTTTGCAATGCGATAGCTAACTAAATATGATGCCTCCGTGGCCTTTTCATTGATAGTTTGTGTTACATGCATCATATTTTTTTGAATTTCCAATAACTGTTCTTTTTTACGAACAAAAAATTATTTATTCTTGTCTTTAGACTCGAGGTGTACAGTTTCTAAATGTCTGCGCAATTTGGCAGGTGCCATGGAACTATTAGGAAGCAGTTTACTACATAACATGCAGAGAGGTGAGCCGTTGGAATCAACAAATCCGAAAATGATATATGATTCATCATACTTCCTTTTTTCGTCTTTGAAACCGTGGAGCTTGACGTCGTGACATCATCGTCTGGATCGGTAATTGCTGTATTCTCCGCGCGTACTGCTTTTGAACATTCAGCGTCATTAGAAGATGTTGTTGCAACACGTTTAACACCTTTAAGTCAACGTTCCATTCTTCTTTATTAATAATGTTACACGTCAGGATGGTGGGGTCAAAATAATGCACAATCGTTACTGCGTTTATGAGACAAAGTTTAGTCCAAAGAAGAAATGTACAAAACTGATATAATCAGAATGCAGCAGGCAGTAGAACTTACAAGCAGGCAGCAGGCTAGCCAGCTTGTAAGTAGGTAGGTACGAACTTATCGCTCCGAACGCTAATCGTCAACTGACTGACGAGGCGCGACTTTTTTTTTTTTTTTTTTTTCTATCTAGGGCATCTCAGAGTGTAACCACTAAGGTTCCGACTCTTTAACCGGACTTTCCTGTGGCTGCCTTAAGCTCCTAACGAAACTTAATGCCTGCAGCCAGGGCGTAAAAACTATAAACTAAACGACTGCTGCTCGCTAAGGGCACCCCTTGTGGGGTACGAACCTCGGCTTAGGGCAGCTGAGTCGGAGGGAGGGTGGCAAGGGACCGACGGTGGCTGGATAAAATCAGTGTTTTGATTATTATCGTGGGGAGTTTGGATTACATGCTGCTCAGCTAAAACGCGTGCTGGCGCTTCACTTACAGTCAAGGGTCGGGGAGGACTATTCGTTAGTCGGGGATTTCGCGCGGGGCCTCGGCGGCGAGGTCGGAATGACGATCGTGTATTGTGTGCTCTTATTTTGCGAACTGTACTAGTTTCCCTACGACTCTCCTGGAGGAGAGTAGTGGGGTCGTCTGGGTCGGTCAGTGCATGCCTTGGACGGCGGGTCAAACTAATTTTAGAGGGGACATAACTTGCGGCCTTTACAACTAGAGCGTTGCGATGAGTGGCTGCTGAATCGAAGAAGCGCTTTGAAGTGCGCTTCATGAATTGGGTTATCGTGGGGATTTTGAGTTCAACGTGGAGGTTAGTGTTACGAACGAACCAGGGGGCTCCCGTGATTTTACGTAAGACTCGGTTCTGTAGGGTTTGCATCTTATGGACGAGATGGGGTTTGGCGTGTGCAAAGACAGGACTCGCATAGGTCATGATGGGACGGATGCACGCGGTGTAAATGCGCAATTTGCACTTGAGTGACAATTTGCTTTTTGCATTTAGGATGGAGTGGAGCCTATAGAGAGCGAAGGCTGCGCGAACGCGTACCTTCTTTAGGTGCTCAGAAAAGGAGAGATGGTGGTCGAGAATCACACCCAGATATTTTGCTCGCTTCTCCCAGGGGATAGGCTTGCCGAACATGGTGATCGGTCGGATGCTAGGGGGGCGGTGGCGCGGTTTCGTATAGAGGACCGCTTGACTTTTATCGGGATTTACTTCTATGCGCCACTTTCTAAACCGTTCGCCAAGCTTGTTGGCTGCGGTCTGGAGAGTGTTAGAGATCCTATCATGACTGGTCCCTCTGCAATAGATGGCCGTATCGTCTGTGAACAGAGCCAACTGTACCTGTCTTTCCCTCGGGATATCGCTGGTGAATAGCGTGAACGCGAGGGGAGAAATCACAGAGCCCTGAGGGACGCCTGCGCGTAATGGGTGGGGGGCGGAGAGAGTACCGTCTATGCGATAGCGAAAAGTGCGATTCGACAAAAAGTCTCGTAAGATGAGCACGAGACGTTCCGGCACACCGAGTTGGTACAGCTTGTATAATAAGCCGTTGTGCCAGACTTTGTCGAATGCCTTCGCTATGTCAAAGAAGATCACTCCTGTCTTAAGACCGCGCTGGAAACCAGCGCTGATGTCTTCTACGATACGGTGGACCTGATGGGTCGAGGCATGTTGGGTTCTAAAACCGAACTGCTCATCGGGAATAAGGCCCTTGGTCTCGGCGTAGTCTCTGAGACGCTTATAAATAAGCCTCTCGTAGAGTTTGCCTAGGACTTTGAGCAGACTGATGGGTCGGTAGCTCACGGGCTCCGCCTTGGGTTTACCGGGTTTGGGGATGCCGATAACTATGGCCTCTTTCCATGCTTGTGGGAAGATAATATTGCTCATAGCTCCATTGAAGATGGTGGCCAGTAGCATTATGAGGTGGGCGGGGAACAATTGGAGTACCTTATTGGTGATTCCATCTGAGCCAGGGGCTTTACGGGGTCTCAGACCCTTGATGAGTTCGTGCACTTCGTCTGGCGTGACGGGAGGCAGAGGATACTCAGGGTCTTCGACGGGCGGGAGGGAGGCTCTACGTTCGACTTCAGCGTCGACCTCATCGAGGTGAGCTTGGTCTACTGGTTGAGAGCTGGGCGTGCACTGGGCCTCTAGACTTTCGGCTAAGCATTCGGCTTTGTCGATGTCTTCGAAAGCGATAGACGCGTCTGGGCGGAGAAGTGGGGGCATGGAGGCGGAACAACCTCGGGGGTTTAATTTCCTTTGTAGTTGCCAAAAGGCCTGGTGGTTCGGCTCTAGATCGCTCAGCATCTTGTCCCATTCGGTGTCACGAAATTCCTTCACGCGGTTACTTACAGCACGCTGTAAGTAGCGCATGTGGATTTTGTTAGCCGTACAGGGGAAGGTGCTGTATGCACGGGTAGCCGCGTTCTTCTCATTTATCAGTGCAGGTACATCGTCCGGCAACTTTCCGCGACGGTTATCCGTCGCCGAAACTTCCCTTGAACAATCGTTCAGGACAGATTGTACGTGATCTGTGAATGAGTCGATCGCGGCCGTCGTGTCAGCGATAGAGTCGAAGAGGTCGGGGATAGAGTCCAATTGGGGGGACGTTTTGGCTTTCAAGCTTTCGCCTACTCGCCTCCAGTCCGTTACCCTTATGGTGCGCGTGGGGGCATTGGGGTCGTAAAAACCTATGCGAGGGGCCATCTCTACAACAACAGGTCGGTGGTCAGAGTCAAGCTCGTGCAGCGCCTCTATGGAAACCAACCGTAGGTTGATGTTCTTTAGAAGTGCCACGTCGAGCACGTCAGGGGTGGAGGTGGGAGTATGGGGGTAGTGGGTGGGGTTCATCGGGGCGATGACGTCGAAGTTAAGGAGGGGGCAGAGGTCATGCAAGTGCTGGCCTCTGGGGGAGATCCTTGTGCTATTCCAGGCTGGATGCTGGGCGTTGAGATCACCCGCTATTAAGACGGAGTCACTCAGGCTCAGGAGGGTACGGAGGTCGTCAGTCAGTAGTTGGTGGTCATTTCCTGTTGAGTTCGCGGGGGGGAGATAGACCGAAATTATCGTGATCGGCTGGTGACCTGTCATGCCGAGGCGGCACATTGATACTTCTAGGGATTTGAGGGGGGGAGGGTCTAAGGGCATACAATAGAGCTCGGTTCTATAGTAAATGAGAGTACCTCCACCGTGACAGCGCGTCCTGTCGTTACGAACTACGCGATAGTTCGCTATTGACGGGTTACGGTGCCGGGGTTTTAAGAAGGTCTCTTGGATAAGGAGGACGTCTATTTTATGATCGCCGAGGAATTCGACGATCTCTTCGCGTTGGCCTTCGAGGCTGTTCGCGTTGAAATAACCTAACTTGAGGGATCGGGGTTTGAGTCTAGCGGGGGACCTATTATCCATTAAGTAGGTTAGGGTTGTTCGCGAATCTAGTGAGAGCCTGCGTAATTTCGGGATACGCATTATATATCGCCTGTATTTGATATAAGTCACCGGCGTTAGTCGCGGCGACTATTTCATTGGCCATCCTCCTCGCGCGGGGGGTGAGGAAGACCATAAAAGTGGATGCGATCACGTGGAAGGGATCCATTGGGTTTTGAAGGTTTTAGGGGGGGGCGCGCGCATTCGGAGCGGCGGCGGTGGGCGCGGGCGCGGTGGACGCGGGCGTCGGTTGCGAGTTACGGATGCGCGGATCCATAAGACGGGGGATAACCTGAGGGTTGGTGGCCTGCGGGGCGATTGCCTATGAGGCGATTGCCTGAGGGGCGGGTCTAGCCTGAAGGCTTGGGAATGCCTGCTGGTGTTGCAGGTAGTTCCAGGGACTGGGTCTCTGAGGACTCAAGCTTTCTGGCATTTGCGCGGAGGGGAGCCTGAACGAAGGACATTCGCGAGTCAGGCGAGTGCCGTCACGCTTTGTCAGACGAGAGGAGGTGGGTTTGGGGGCTTGTGCGCAACCACGGTAGTTGGCAGGGTGGCCGACCTCACCGCATAGCACGCAGCTTGGAGGCTCGGTACAGAGAGTGCGGTCCTTAGGGCGAGCGCATTCCGCAGTGCTATGCGAACCCAGGCACTTTACGCACCTGGGCGTCGCATAGCAGTGCTTCTGCGTATGCCCGTAGAGCTGGCAGCGATGACACTGCGCAATGATTCCGGATTTACGGGGTTTTGAATCTCTATACCGGAGAGATTGCATATTGATTTAACTTGGAATATGGGGTTATGCCTCTCAAAGGGAGAGCAGATCACGAGGATCATGTCATAGGCATACGGTGGACCTCTTTGGCGGGGACGTTTTGTGACTGAAGGTCAGACAGGATTTCGGAGCAGGGGATCTCTTTCGGGATCCTACGGACCACTAATCGAGCCTCTTTCTCCTCTGGGAGGGAATAAGTGTGAAAAGACACACCTTTTGAACGGGGTAACTTAGTTAGGCTCCTATAGTCGGTTGACGTAGGGACCGTAACTTTTTCCCCCCCGGTGGGTTCCCGCATTGTCGAGGCGGGGGGGCTCAGTAGCCGTGGCTTGGAGGGCCACGGTGAAGCTAAGAGGAACCCGAGCAGGGGGCCGCTCGTCAGGGCTTTTCGGCTAAGCCGACGACGTAGCGGCCGTAGGTTGCGGTGCCGCTTTGGCGACATCGCAACTGAGGCGGGCCGCGATGTCGAATGGGCGGCATCGCGGCTGAGTGTGGGAGGCCGCGGCGGGAGAGGAGTGCCGGTATTGCGGTGAGCCGTTCTCCCTACTTTCCGCGGCCTTGACGGGGTCGCCACCGTTGAATGGCGGACGCGGTGGGGCCGCAGAGGAAGAGGAGTGTCGGTATTGCGTTGGCCGCTCTCCCTATTCTCTGCGGCCGAAAAGTGGTAGGCAGCGGGGCCACTAACCTGACCCGTCGCGGGGGGACCAGGGGCGCCTGGACGCGGGGTCGTCTGGCGCGAGGTCCCAGGTGGAGGCCAGCAGGCAACGGGTGCGGGGGCACCCTTGCCTGTATTGCACAGGCCTCCACCAGTGTCGGACGGGAATGGCCAGGTGTTCCCGGTCATTCCCATATCGCCCCCAGGCTGAGGGGCATGCGGGGCCCGACAGTTAGGCGGGCATGCGCCGGGAAGGTTGTGGACGTAAAGGCTGTGCCGGTTTCCCATGACCCTCCCATCAAGGCGATGAGGGAACTCCGCTGAGTTTTAGTGGGTATTCTGCCATTTTGGCAGGGAGTCCCACATACCCCGTCTCGTCCCCCGACGAGCGGGAATGCGTAATGCTGTTCTCAGCGTCAAAAAAAAAAAAAAAAAAAAGGACCGTAACTTTGATACCCGTCTGCGTGGATTTCGCGTGGGTATATCCGATGCGGAGCTCGACACACCACTTTGAGATGTCGGTCCATTTTGCCTTGTCCTGAATGAACACGGGCGGCGGGAGGGGAGTTTTCTTGACAGGGCGACTGTCTAGGAATGCCTGAATGAGGGGAGGGAGAACCTGCAACGCGGAGGGCGCGGACGCGGTGAACGGGGTGGGGAGGGGGCATTGGAGCGGGGGGAGGGTTACCGAGCCCTCTGCTTTGCCCTTTTTTATCGTCTGGGTGGACGGGGTTTTGGTCTTCTTCCTCTTTCCCCCCTTTCCCGAGACTAGGCTGAAGCCGTCGTCTGAGCCAGAGGAGGAAGAGGCCGATGGGATGACCGTGCTATCTGAAGACTCCCCACCGTCAGAGGGTGCGGGAGTGTCGGCTCTGTCACTGACTGGCTCGTCCGTGTCCATAGAGGTCACGGACGGGCCGGCCAGTATTAATGGCGAGCGAGAGCGGGAGCGGGAGCGCGAGCGGGAGCGAGCGCGAACGGACGCAGAGAGAGTGGCCTGAGAGAGGGCCCCGAAATTTTTTCCGTACTTGGCAAAAACTACGGGGTCCTTCATGACGACCTCTTTGAAGAACGCCAAAATGGCGTCCTCCAACGCGCGATCGCTGCTTTTATACTTAGTCCTAGACTCGAACTCGAACATTCTCAAAAATACTCGAGTCAGCGCTTTTGATAAACAAAAAGCGGAAATAAAAATAGAAATACAAAAAAATGCGTTGTAAACAATCTCGACTTTATGTTTTTGAAGATAGAGCCGAAAGTCGCTTGTTCACAACTATAGCGTCTAATTCAGAGGCGGCTTTTATCAAAGGGACTGCGCGCTCACAAGTATACGCGCGGCGGGCGGAGTCAAAACGTTCGACCAGTGACCAGAGAGAGGTGTTTTGATTTTTTTTCTAAATTCTCGCGGAACCCCTACAGGGGTATCGCGGAACCCTAGGGTTCCGCGGAACACACTTAGCACAACACATTTGTCATTTGTCCTCATTTTATACCTGTTTGCAGTGAAAGCTGAATAGACGCGGAAAGCTGAACGGATGCGTACGAGTCTCCATACAAAATCGTTGTTTTCTATGGGCATAAGCTGAATAGAGCTGAATAAGTTTGAGTAGTCCCTTAGACGTTTAGTTTGTTGAGGCGTTTTAAGTACAGCGCGAAGTCAGAGCCGATATAGTAAACAATTTATGGTTTGTACACATTATAGTTTGTTGTGTTTTAGCGCTATACGTTTTATTAACCACCACTAATCTTGACATTTAATACATATTTGTTACGGTCGCAAATCACATTTTAGTCAACAAACAACTGGCGTGCAAATTGCACAAATCGTAGATTTGATTGTAGTGGGCTGCCTTAGCGCATCCCCCCTAGGGAATGAGTGTAAAGTGTGAGGGCAGATCATAAGTCAGGCTCATGGGAAGCAAAACGTCGTTAGTGTTGTTTAGTTGGACACACGCACGCGACACGCTACACGCGACACGCAGCACCGGATAAGGACGGTCGCGGCTGGTGCGGCACATTGGCGCGCTGCGCTGGGCTACTCACCCGCTGGATGCGCAGCTGCAGGTCCTTGACGCGCGGCTCGGCGTCGGCGTGCACGTCGTGCGCCGTGTGGTGGAAGGTCCACCAGCCGAAAACGAAGCCCAGCAGCGTCTCCACCAGCTCGAACTTCTTGCGCTCCTGCACCGCCTGCAGCTGGAACACGTACTCCAGCGACGCTTGGCAGAAGTCGCGCTCCGCCATGTCCATCGCCGCGTCCGCCTGTTCCAAAAGTATCGGATGACATTCTAAACAAAACCTTTAATTAAAGCTTCAATTCTTACGCAATCACTCACTAGAGGGAATCAGTGACACATTCATCTGTAGCTCGCTTACAACTTTAACTCAGTGTTTTTCGCGTCGGACCCCCTAGGAGGTCGCCGTTACTTTAAAATTTAAAGCCCATAAATATAAAATCATAGTAGTTCAAAATGTTATATTTGTTAACCAATATATCAATCTGCCTAGCCTTTTCCCAACTATGTTGGGGTCGGCTTCCAGTCTAACCGGATGCAGCTGAATACCAATATTTTACATGGAGCGACATATAAACCAAAAAAAAATAAAAATAATTAAAGGCTTAGGTTAACACAAATCAACAAATACCTAGTAGTCACATGAATTATTAATGTGAAGTTGAACATACGCACCCATTCACATTATTGTGATGGTTGCGCCTGTTTCTCGCTAACAATTTTTTTTTGTTTTTCTCGTACGATTAACTCGTTCTCTAAATTTCGGCGATTTCTCTGTTTGCCTTTTAATTGAACCATCGATGAAAACGTTATCTCGCACAAGTAGGAGGTTCCAAATGGAATCAAACAGTTCGAAGCTTCTGTGGTTAATTGTGGGTATTCTGTTTTTCTGCTTAACCAAAAAGTAACCAAAGTGACAGACTTGAATTCCAAGTTAGAAACCGCGGAGGGTAGGGGGTCGCGAAATATTTTTATACTAAGGGGGCCACACTATGAAAAAGGTTGAAAAACACTGCTTTAACTTTATACAATAGCTCACCGCTTTTTCCAACAATTGTTGTCTGAACAACATTAATCATTTGGATTTGAAAAATCATCGACAACAATATTGAATTTATATTTACCTTATTTGCAAAGTGAAAAACATCTTTAAGATTATTTCAAATTCGGAATCAGCTCATTGCGCTGATTCCGAATCTATGTTTGACTCTATTTGGACAAAAATTATACTTACTGCTGTTATTGCACGCGCGGCAGCAATGTAATCAGTTTTTGCAAAAATAAAAGTAGACATTTCCAAATTATATTAAACGTTACTTATAGATTTTGAATATTATTTCAAATATGCATTATATAAACTGTTCATTATACCATATGAAATTAGGTAAAATGAAATTATATCAATAATTCATTATATCATTTGATCGTTATATTAAATGAAAATTATATGAAATGAAATTAGGTCGTATGATCATTAGAGCATTTATTATCCGCGAGTTTCCACCGGGGAGGGGGGGGGAATCGGGGGTTGATAACCAGTCGGGAATCGACTGGTCTGGAAACCGTCTGCTTCTTTGTTTATTCGATTTGTGATCCTGAATAGTCATCCTGCAAATTTTGGGCTAGTGGTCACAAGCTGGAGTTTTGAGCAAACAAAACCGAAAATTTCGATTTTCGCCTTGCATGAGGTATAAAAGTGTGAGGTGACAGGCCCGGAAACCGCGTAAAACTAGTTTGGTTGTATTGGGAACGTCGAAAGGATCCGGATAATACGTCTGGCAGACAAGCAAGTAGTCATGGGTTATTTTGGCAGCACTTTGAAAAACTCAAAAGTTACTATGATATAATTATGTTAATTACTAGACAGCGCTCGCTGCTGTGCGCCGCCGGCGCATTCAATGTGGTAGTGTCGGGTGCTACATCATAATATTAACGTCCTGTGTCGCAACACTGCAGCGCGGTTAAAAACAACTATCCAAACGAACTCAAAACAACTGTCTAATTTTTTTTTTTTAATGTTTTGTAAACATACCAACATAAACTCATGCCTTGTCCCCATGGGGTAGGCAGAAAATACGGAACGCCACCTTTATACATAAAATATATTTTAAGATAAACACTCAGACCCTGACTCTCACACACTCTCGACGGATGGCGCATAGTGCGAGCAGAACCATTACAACTAGCTAGACAAGCTGCCTAATCTAATCGCAGGTCCATGTAGCGAGCGTTGTACACGTATAGTTACAACGTCGCTCCACGGGGCGGGTTGAGACCAGCGGGCGAGTGGACAAAGCGCCGTTGGAATGATCAGGTCATCAGCTACCTCTTGGAACACAGCCTCTGGTTTCTTGGTGGAGAGCGAGAGCGTGCGCTCCTGACTCTGGCAGAACTTGGCAGTCTTCTTGTCGAATTTCTTCTTCCCCTCCTGCAACATGGACGCGTCGGTTATCGTAGAGACGTATGGTGACGTGTGGCACGTGTGGTGTGCACATTGTGGCCGTGACGTCGCGCGTGTGGCACGTGCAGCTAATGGAGGCGGCACGTACGCGCGCCGCGGAATTGATCCTATAATGGATGAGCTATTCCCGGCGACACGATCTGTAGCAAGTAACGATGGGACTCTCGTTGACTATCGATCGCAACATTCGCAACCACCCCTCCGCGCTTCATGATTTTTTCCAATGCAAATGCAATCGTTTTTGGAAGCCACGGGCATAGTCCTACAAAGATAATTAAATGGGAGGAATAAGGCAAGTGCAAAAAGCCTGTGTCTGTGTCGTAACTACACCGTACACTGGTACAGTAATGGGCTGGTGGTGGTTACCTTGACGGCGCCAATGTGCTCCTTGCGGAAGCGCTCGAGCGGCTGGATGATCTGCTCGTGCGCGCGCCCCAGCTGCAACACAACGCGTGAGTGAGTGGCCACCTCGTCTCTACTGCCGGCTAGCGGCTGCCCCACAGACTGGAGCTCATAACATTAAATGCCTCAAAATAAACACACCAAAACAATAGTAGATTGTATGTCGATGTTTATTTAGATTTTTTAATTTTATTTTTTACACTAGCTTTTGCCCGCGGCTCCGGCCGCGTGGATGTCGGTTATCGCGTAAAAAAGTAGCCCATGTCCGTCTCCATATCCCAGGCTATATTTCTGCCAAATTTCACGACGATCGGTTCAGCGGTTTAGGCGTGAAAACGTAACATACAGACAGACAGACAGACAGAGTTACTTTCACATTTATAATATTAGTATGGAAGTATGGATACTTCCTTGACATAATCTTTTCATTATTTGACATTATTTACCTACAATCGAATTCCAATTCTTTATTAGTGGCTTTTGTGGACATGATATTTATTCAGATATGTTACTGTAGTTGTAATTGCAATCATGTCATTAATCTTTTATATACTTAGATTATTTTCTATTTTGTGAATGTGAGAACGTTATAGGCCTAGTAGAGTGTAGATTTGTTGGCACTTTTCTATTTTGTTAAGTACCTGGTAATTGTTGAAAGGCCTACACTGTCCTCCCATACCTATTATCACTGTTATTTGATAATATTGTAAAGCCAATTATTTTTAAAAAAGTAACCGTGGAGTTTCTTGCCGGCTCTTCTCCATAGGAAACGACTAATTGAAACCGTGCACCTAGCTTCTGACGTTTCATAAGTGCCCATGTAGGAAATATGTGAAATAAAATATTTTGATTTTGATTTTATCATAAGGGAGCAAAATAATATTTTTACGGCAAGGGCGCTTTTTTGAATCCAGAGCGAAGTGAGGAATTCGAGAGTAGAATCCTGGACGTAGCGAGGGATTCAAAGTACGTCGCCCGAGAGAAAATAAAAAGCGCCTCATATTTTATTGTAATATTATTATTTAATAAAACATAGAGTAACAACTAAATTGAAATTAAATAGTATCTAATAATAAAACAACTAAAAACTTACATTTACATTTGGGACATTTTCGCAATTATGAAAATTTATTGTTACAGTTTTATTAGGAACCAGCATTTGCCCGCGGCTTTGCCCGCGTGGATGTCGGTTATCGCATAAAAAAGTACCCTATGTCCTTCTCCATATCCCAGGCTATATCTCAAAATTCTAACTTAATATTAATTTTAATGTGATTCACTATGTGAATAGAAACCGAAACAAATGATTTAATATAATAAAAGTACCTACTTATGGTCAGAACGTGAACGAGTCTTTACCTAAAGATAACAAACCCAAAATCAAAATACGAAATTTCACTCAAATTCTTAAATCAATCGTACCAAATTACAACCTGATTACAACACGAAATAAAAGTGCGACACATATAATACCATACCTATTATTAATCAATTACCTATACCAGTGAGGGACAACATAACTCAGAAAAACATAAAATATAAATTAAAGCAATATTTTTTGCAAAATTTAAACAAGTAGGTACCTGCTTATTTATATTATATAAAGGAGTACTAAAGCATATTTTTAATTAAAACATATTTGAAAATTGATTCAGGTTAAATAGTTTAAAGCATACATAATAAATCCTACATAAAATAAAATACAAAATAAGTACCTACCTACTTAGGATTTATTAATAAAAACATTTATTTTTTCTCTTTTAATTCATTAAAGTTAAATACTTTAAAAAATACATAAAAAAGCAAATTACATATTAAAACTATAACACAAAAAAATAAAATATTAAAGCTAACAAAGACATTTATACTTTTTAGGATCAACCTGTACCAATTCAAAAACATTCCTCCACCACTTCTGTTTTAAGGACGGACCGGACGGTCAGATTAGTCACCGATGTTCGCTCGTTAGTAATAGATAACTGTTATTATTTCGCTTACACCCTCGTTATATATATATTTTTTTTTTACCTGTTTTGTTGAGCAAGTACCTTCTTATGTTATTTAAATTATGTAGTCGATGTTTTTGGTGCCCGGTGAAACTCTAATGAGTTTATGTTGGCACCAACTTAAATGTATACAATGTATGTAAACTACTAAATGAATAAATAAATAAAAAAAAAATAAAAAAATAAATAAAAATAATTCACGTAAGTACCAACAATGTGAAAACAAAACGAAATCTTCCGAAATGTCGCAAGATACACCGTTTGTGCCGATAAAACGCTCGAAATATCTAATGAACACCATTGGTGCATAACTTTTCTCAGGGTCACGTTCGCAATTGGACGAAATATTTGACTTTTGTTTTGTACTTGCAACACGATTTGGCTGTAGAATTCGATTAATCGACTAATACTTGACCGGTTGACATTTTAGCGGGTACACCACTACACGAATGAAAAAAAAGAAAACAAAATACGTCTGTACTCTGTAGTCATGTGGCGGTGTGGCGCGGTGCTTAATGTAAACATTCATCAAGGTTATACGTGCGTAAAGTAATGGATTCAATGAGAAAACGGTTTAATCTTAGAAGAATCTTATACAGAATTACTGAGAAATAAGTGTAGATTTCGTATTAAGTGTTAGTTTATCGAAAAGTGATAATTATGCCAGTGAAAAAGTAACGAAAGTTTTGGAATCATCGATTTAGAGTACCCTAGATACACTATCACCTACAAATCAAAGTCGCAAAAGTGTCCCATCGCTAAGTTACAAGTGTGTGCGTCTACTAAGGCAAATCTAAAACACATAATGTACTTAAGAACATTTCAATTTTCCTTACATACAACCTTATGTGAATGGAATTAAGGTGTGGTTTCGAGTGCGCGCGATGGGCGGTTATGACATTTCAAAATTAGACCATTGCGCAAGTCGTAAAATTTTATTGCTCTCAGCTGTAGGTAAGATAATTTTAAACGATACTATTCCTTAAGCAAATGCTTATTAAGTCAAATTCAGTTTACGCCGCGTGACAATCGTAAAAAAAAAATTGTTTTGGAACAGAAGGATAATGGAGTGGTCTTGAAATTTTACTCAGTACTATGTGCTTAAATAAAACAGGTTGAGGTGGTTAAAATTAACTTATTTTTATTTTATTTATTAAGACAATTCAAAAAGATTGATAGATAATGGTGCCGATTCTCTTGTCACAAAATTCTCTAAACTAAGACTAAAAATCACCAAAATTTAGTTTATTCCTGTCAAACGACCATTTCCGATTCTGAAATTGACGAAAGTGACACAACTTAACTATAATTTAGTTTGACAGCTCTAAGATGGTACTGAGTTTTTAAATTTAGTGGAAATGGCAATTTTACTATTCTGAATTTGACGTTTTTAAACTAAAATTTAGATTTTCTAACTAAATCTGATATATTTATAATCGCGATTAAAAAGGTGTGGAATAAAATTAGTTTAACATGAACTAAAATTCACACCAATCACCAACTCTCACGACTTCTGGTGCAAAACCAGTACTGTATATAAGGTGTATCTATTCATACACGAAATATTTTAAGAGAAACATCTTTAAGTCGTAAAAAAGCCACAGCAGCGAATAATGTTTTTTTTTTTTTATCTAAGTGTTTTATATTTCTACATAATTATTATAATTTTAAAATTGCTTGAGACATTTTGCGAAAAAATCCTTTATTTACTTATTCTATGAATGACCCGCCTCGACGCGGTGACGCCGAACGGTGCGGTGGGGTGGCGGCACGAGCGCGGTGAATTTTGATAATTAATCAACATATCAAGTAATATTTTTTTTTTAAATAATATACTCAGAATAAAAAAAAACATTTCCATGGCTTCTTTACCACCTATAGGTGTATCACTTAAAATATTTCGTGTTTATCCCAATATTTTTTTTTTCTTTTCTTAGAATAGAATAGAATAGAATACTCTTTATTACGTACACCATAAAAGTTACAGATATAAATGTAGAACTGTTACATAGGGTGTCACAATGGGCGGTCTTATCGCTAAAAGCGATCTTTTACAGACAACCTTTGGATGGATCAAAAAGTAGAAGGAGAGACAATACTGCAGGTATTTAGTGGTGTACCACTTACATATATACAATAAATACATATACACAAAGCATATAGATACTTATCCATATAAATATATATATGTATATAAACAATAATAAACATGATACAAGAGCAAGGAACTTTAAGTAATGATGATGTTTAAGGAGAGAGGAAGTGATTTTTAACCAAAATTTTAAAAGTGGACAAAGATTGAGCACGCCTTATCGAGACGGGCAAGGCATTCCATAACCGTACTGCTTGAACTGTAAAAGACTTGTCATAAAAACTAGTGGAATGCATTGGCATCTCTAGTCTTAAGCTTTCCGATGACCTCAGATATCTATTATGTGTGTCATGAAGGAACTTGAAACGTTCTTTAAGATAAGAGGGGGTTTTAGGATTGAATAGAATACTGTAGAGCTGAAATAAGATATGAGAATTCCGGCGAAGACGTATGGGAAGCCACTTGAGCTTTGTACGAAACTCAGAAATGTGATCATATTTGCGCAGGCCAAATATAAATCTAATGCAAAAGTTTTGAAGTCGCTCAAGTTTATCTAGCTGTGCCTCAGTAAGATCGAGATAACTGACATCAGCGTAATCAAGGATGGGAAGTAACAGGGATTGTGCAAGCGCAGTTTTAGTGGCAGTTGGAAGAAAGTTCCGCAACCGTCTCAGGGACATACCAGATGCAAAAATTTTGTGACTTACTTCCTGTAACTGGGGACCCCAAGAAAGATGTTTGTCGATCAGAACTCCAAGGTTCTTAACCTTTTCGCTTACTGGAATAGCATTTCCGTTAAATTGAACTTGGGGAAGCTGCGACCAGTTTATTTTGGGGGTCATCCTTGAGCTGCCAACAACAATGGCCTGAGTCTTCGATGGATTAACCTGCAAGCCATGTGCCTCACTCCACTCGCAAATTGAACATAAATCCTTGTTTATGACATTAATTGCATCAGCTAAATCCGAAAGGGCAGCTTGCTTATATATTTGCAAATCATCTGCATAAAGGTGGTAGGAAGAAAGAAGTTTTTTGGAAATAGAGTTTATAAATATTGCGAAGAGTAAAGGAGATAAAACGCCGCCCTGAGGTACACCGGCAGAAGTATAACACCAAGAAGAGCAAGACTCTTCTATGCATACGCGTTGCCGGCGGCCATACAGGTAACTACGAAACCAGTCAATCGCCGTTGGAGATATGTTAAGCGAGCGAAGCATGCCAAGCAGGATATCGAAATCGAAAGTATTAAATGCATTACTAAAATCCAGTAAGCAAAGAACCGTCAGATTTCCTCCTTCCATGCCTAACCGTATGTCATCAGTGACGTTAACTAAGGCTGTAGCGGTGCTGTGACCAGGACGAAAACCGGATTGGAAAGGATTCAGCAGACTATTCTTACAAAGAAAAACACTAAGCTGATTGTGGACAAGGCGTTCTAAGACTTTGGAGAGGAAAGGCAAGATAGAGATAGGACGATATTCAGAATAAGAAGTAGGATTCGATTTTTTGGGTAAAGGAGTGATTTTTGCGTCTTTCCACATCGATGGAAAGACACCATAGGATATAGAGTAGTTCAGGATATAGCATAGGATAGGAAGGATTTCGTCGAGGACAGGGAGTATCATTTTTCGACTTACACAATCACTACCAACTGCGTTAGATGTGATTGAAACTGCGCTCTTCTTAACATCACAATCAGAGAATTGACTAAAAATAAATTGGGGATGATCCGGGAGTTGGAAGGTTTGAAAGATAGTTTATTGTAGCTGCCTTCATGGTCCCATTACAGCAGGACGAAGATGAGAAATGTTGATTCAGTAGATCAATATCTAAGTTTTTAGGAATAGATTCTTGGCGCGATTTTCCAACTCCTAAAGATTTAAGAAATTTCCAGACTTTAGCTGGATCTCCGTTTTCAACTGAGGTGTGGATATGGCGGCGTTGAGCATCTCTACACACCTTATTGCAGCGATTGCGAGCATCCACAAAGACATCCCAGTTTGACGGCGAGGGCCGACACTTAAATTTAGTTTTCGTTACAGCTTTTCTATGCATAATACTTTTTATATCGCCTGTAAGCCATGGTGCCGGAAGATGTTTAATTTTTACAGCATGAATGGGGGCGTGGACATCGTACAGTTGCACAAGGTTGTCTGTCAGCAAGTTGACTTTATCGTCAATCGACTCAACACTGACTAAAGGAGACCAGTCAATGCTGTTAGCATCTCTTCGGAGATCATCTGGATTCATGCCACTAAAGTTGCGCTGCAAGAGAATTTTTGGTTTTGCCTTAGGTGGGCGAATTTTGTAGGATAGGAACAATAGATCATGGTAAGAAAACATGTCAGCTGGGCATTGACCATGCTTGCTGACATGTTGAGGGGAGGAAACAATGAGAAGGTCCAAAAGCGAGGGATTACAGTTTGGAAAATGGTGTGTGGCATTTAAAGGGAGAATTGATAAGTTTGACGAATGAGCTATTGATCGAAGAGAAGAAGAACGGGAATCGATTTTCAATAAACAAGTATTGAAATCCCCCATGATGATTGTATGACTGTAAGAGGGTGTTAGGTTTTCGAGGATCTTTTCAAAAGAGGAAAAGAAATTTATTCGTGACGAAGGGCTATAATAAACACCTAGAAGGACTTTCACGTGATTCAGGGTTACTTCCAAAAAGAGATGCTCACCCGCGTTCTGCGGTGGAGGTTGTGCAGACATATCGATAATTGAGAAAGGAATATGTGGACGAAGGTATATGGCAACACCGCCGCCACCGCCACGCGCGCGGTCATTTCTTATTAGCTGAAAACCCGGCAAGGAATAGGAAATTGAAGGGAGACATGGCTTTAGCCAAGACTCTGAGACAAGGATAGCATGGATGTTCTTACAGTCTAGGTTAGCTAGCATGTCAGAGTAATGTGCCGGAATACTTTGGGCATTTATATGGACTACATTAAAATTCTTAGGTACATCAGAAAACTGAGATTCAAGCGTGTCAGCAAGAGATGGAAAACTAACAAAGCTGTCATTACTACAAGCCGACAAAAAGCTTTCAGAGTCGCTGTCGTCATTGCTATCTGACATCGACATTGTTTAAATATATGTAAATAATAATAAACAAATAAAAACAAACTTATGTAAATTAGATCCACCCGCCAGTTGAGTGTTAACAATCTATAAAAGCCAAAAAAAAAAACAAAACAAGTTTTCATCATCCGGGTAACAGAAAGGTAAACTATTAAAAATATATGCCTTAAGAAAATATAAATAAATAAGAAAGACATAACAAACAAAGATAACCAAATTATCCATACCGAAAAACTAGGCAACATAATATTATATACTGGGCGCACTGTCAGACGGTTTCAGAACGAAAGTTTTGAACATGACATGACTTATCGAGTTGACAGCTGACAGCAAAAATGGAAATAACTAATGGAAAATAAATAGACGGTACTTATTATGGAATGAATGAAGGTAGAGAAATTGTAGTAATATTAGTGAATTGAGAGGGTACGAGTTATAAAGAAATTGCTACCCGGACGTTGATACTACCTAAAAAGTGCACGGAATCACTTCTTCTTCTGCCGCGAAGCACGCCGGGCCTTCTTCGGTGCCGGTGATGGAGACGGTGACGTCGACGATGTTGATGCAATGGGAGACATGGCCTTTTCACTGACCTGCTCGATCTTACTGAGGTCATCCAGTGAATTAACTCGGTGCTGGGAGCCGTCAGAGCGAAGAACGTAAATAAGGCCCTGCTTAGTCCAGCAATTGGTTTCGCCAAGTCTCTCACGCGCAGACATGAAGAGCTGATGCCGCGATCTTGTCAGGAACTCTGATACTGTAATACCAGTACCCTTCAACTTTGTCTTGGCAAACCAGATGCTATCCCTGACACCAATGTCCTGCAGCTTGCAGAGAATGGGCCTGGGCTTGCTAGCACCTGTTTGTCTGCCCATCCGGTGGCACCGCCTGATATCCGTAACTGTGAAGTTGGCCAGCTTCAGATGACATCGCACAACCTCTGCCATTACCTGCGCTGTATCTTCCTTGGCCTGCTCGGCGACACCATGTACCAACACCATCTTCCGGCGCCCACGCATCTCCAGGTTATCAAGCGCCTGCGCCAAAGCCTCCAACTGCTGCTGAAGACAGCCCAACGCATCCAGTATAAACTTCTTGAATGAAGTGAAATCTGCTGCCAAACCGTCCGTCATGCTGCTTGGAGTTCCTGATGGATTTTTCTACAGTTCTGCCTCAAAGTTCGACATCCTGTTTTGAAACAGTGCCATCATATCTGACAGTGAGACCTTCAGTGCTTCCATGACTATGAAATAGTGCTGTCTTTATGGTAGTGAAAAGTTTTTGGAGATAACACTATACTGGTGGGTGCTTTACGTTAGCATGTATATGCATACATTAAATGGTTAGATTAAAGCTATTTGTAATTATAATTGATTTTTAAATGAGAGCAAGAATTTTTTCACCTTTCGTTACAGCTACCCGCAAAAAGTTTTGTTGTCTTTTCTTTTCCTTATATCTCCAAAATGGTGAGTCCTATCGCAAAAATAGTGAAAATTTCGACCCCCTCTTAGAAACTCTTAAACCGCTATTACTCTACATGTAGGTAATCTTTTTTTTTTTTTCCACACAAAAAGTGAAAAATTCCATAAAAAACACGTCGCGGCTGCCCCCCTATGCGCGTCTCCGGCTCTAAAAAAAAAATCATAGGCAAACAAGTACAACGTTGCGAAGCCATAAAAAAAAATACCACGTGGAGTCACGATTGTCAAATTCGATTTAGTTGTGTCAAACTTATTTTTAAATTTAGAGAATTTTGTTTGCAGAATAGCTTTAAGATTCTTATAGCCTAGAGTAAGGAATTTTAGTGATAGTTTAGTTAGTTTAGTTCGGTGTACAAGAGAATCGGCACCATTAACTCAGCACATTTACTCAGTAGTCACAATATTTTATGTAAAAACTTACTGCAATACATGGAATAACCCCTTTCTTTACTTTCCGAAAGCCTTTCTTCGTATAATACATGTCATTTTCTGAGAAGTGACAAGAGCGAACCACACTATTTTTTTATAGAATCATTTGGCTTAAAAAAATCTTCACTCCTCTCATTAGCTATAATTTTTCGCCATTTTTCCCTTTCAATTAATAATAACTATAATATAAAAAAACACCAATCACCATTCAAATAAATTTTGCTCATCTCCGGACAGGCTATAGTTATTCTATATTAATTCCATATTATTGACATACCGCAGAAAGAAAAAAACAATAAGCGACTATTCATTTAATATTTGACTATGTTCCACTTTATACATCTTCCATCTCCTTTCCACTTAATACAAGTGCTGCGCGAGGGAAAAAGCCAACTGCGTAGCGACAAATGAAGAGACGTATTGAAATAAATTTAAAAAAATTATGTTTTTAATGAGTTTGAAGGCGTATTTTGCCACAAATTCACTAAATTATAAAACTATTATCTAGTACTTACCGAAAATACGATATGCCATCCCTTTCAACGTGGTTAAAGTATTATTTTTGCACTTTTTTACGGAGCACTTTGACATGTTCACCCGACAACGAAGCGCGCGTTACTGAGAGCGCAACTGTGCTTAGAAGTAATTTAAGCATAGTTGTATCGAGACACATTTCAAGCGTTGACGGTGTATCTAGGGTATTCTAAATCGATGTTAGATTATTTTATATTTTGTGAATGTGAGAACGTTGTAGGCCTGTGTAGAGTGTAGATTTGTTGGCGGTTTTCTATTTTGTTAAGAACCTGGTAATTGTTGAAAGGCCTACACTGTCCTCCCATACCTATTATCACTATTATTTAATAATATTGTAAAGCCAATTATTTTTAAAAGAGTAACCGTGGAGTTTCTTGCCGGCTCTTCTCCATAGGAAACGACTAATTGGAACCGTGCACCTAGCTTCTAACGTTTCTTAACTGCCCATGTAGGTTTATGTGAAATAAAATATTTAGATTTTGATTTTGAGAGTCGATTTTCAGCCCACTGTGTGCCACCACCGTCGCCGCATCCGGGCGGGTCATTAATAGAATAAAAAAAAAAAAGTAAGTAAAGGTTTTTTTGCAAAATATCTCAAGCTATTTTTAAATTATAATAAATATGTACAAATATAAAACACTTAGATAAAAAAAAAATTCGCTGCTATGGCTTTTTTACCACCTATAGATGTTTCTCTTAAAATATTTTGTGTATGAATAGATACACCTTACTTTGTTATTGTGTTGTGTAAACTTGTGACTGTGAAGTTGTGATCTACTAGCGCGTATTTTTGCTAGTTTCATTAGATTACCATCGTTGCTGCCCCTTCGTGTCTTACCCAAAAAGTTTTCATTATGTTCCTTATTCCTAGTCCTACCTAAATAATCAACCAATACCAAATCACTACATATTATAAAACAAAGTCCTCCGCCGCGTCTGTCTGTCTGTTCGCGATAAACTCAAAAACTACTGCACCGATTATCATGCTGTTTTTACCAATGGATAGCGTGGTTCTCGAGGAAGGTTTTAGTATATAATTTGTTAAGTTTTTGTGTACATTTTTGTATAAATTAACGATATTTGTTGGAGGTGTCGGAAAAAAATAAGCCGTCTGGGAGCTTTTAACGAAAACGCTGTCTAAACCCTTCGAGATATAATATAACAAAATAATGTATGGTGGAATTGTGTATCTTATAAAGGTCTTTAGAAAAGTCCGTGATGGCATGTCTACCTCTTATGGATAACATACTATATCCATTTTATTGTGTTTTTGTAGGTACGAGGGCGGCACTGAAAATTTCGGGAATCAAGGAAGAGACACAACATTACTATTTAAAAATGTATTTATTGCTTTTCGAAGTATTCTCCGCGAAATTTGACACATTTTTCCATACGATGGAACCAATCTTTGAAGCAACCATTCCATTCGGAAGTTGGGGTCTCCAAAATGGCCGTTTTGTAGGCGTCCACAGCTTCTTCAGGTGATGAAAATCTCTGTCCACGCAATTTATTCTTTATTTTAGGGAAAGTATAGAAATCATTAGGGCTTAGGTCGGGCCCGTACGGCGGATGGTCTAATAATTCTATGTTTTCATGCTCTAAAAACTCTTTTGTTCTGTGCGCGGTGTGAGAACTCGCATTGTCGTGATGGAGGATGGTGCGGCGGTTGCAGTTCTCTTTACGGAGTTCAGAAACGACCTGTGGCAAACAAATGCTAGCATACCATTCTGCATTAACCGTTCTTTGTCCCTCAAGAGGAATAGTCGTAACATGGCCGGTTTTGGAGACAAACGTGGCCACCATTTTTTTTGCAACACTCCGTGAACGAACAATTTTTGTTGGCTTTAACTCATTTTCGAACACCCAAACTCGTGACTGGTTTTTTGTTTCGGGTTCGTACGCATATATCCAGGATTCGTCACCTGATACGATGTTGTATACAGCATTTGAGGATCCTGCGTGGAATTTTTCGTGAGTTCTGACGCACCAAGTACGAGCCGCTTTTTGCTCTTCACAGAGCGTATGCGGTATCCATCGCGAAAACAACTTTTTTACACCTAATTGTTCATGCAAGATTATTTGTATTTGACTCATGCCAATGTCTAAAGTTGCCTGAATTTGGCGGTATGTCACATGTCGATCTTCCTCAATCAGCTAACGCACAGCATCAACGTTTTCTTGGGTGACTGCAGTTTTTGGACGACCTTGACGGGGATCATCACTGAGCTTGATACGTCCACGTTGAAATTCAGCAAACCAGCGATAAATTGTGGTTTTGGATGGGGCTTCATCACCAAATGCAGAAATCATCCGGTCAACACACTGTTTTTGTGTTAAACCACTTCGAAAGTCATAATAAATCATCGCTCTTGAATTTTCTCGAGTCAATTCCATTTTCTCAACGACTAAACAAGTTTGACAAAACCTTGTGACAAGACCGAGACTCTTTTTTTAAATAAATAAATGGTATTCGATTTTTAAAACCAAGGAGTTTTCAATTAAAAAGATTTTAATGTGACAGGAACAGTGGAAATATTCCATTCCCGATACTTTTAGTGCAGCCCTCGTATTTGTTTGCCGAATTTTACTCTTGGAAATACGATTACGATAACAATACGCTATAATATCAGTAGATAAGTAAATGATGTTCATAGATAAATAAGCTAGCTACTTACGTGTATTTCAAACAGTATACAAGCATATTTATCATAAAAACATTACTAAACACGGCGGCCATATGACTAAAATGTGTGTATAAACTTTCGTTACTTTTTCACTGACATATTTATCACTTTTCGATAAACTAACACTCAATACGAAATCTACACTTATTTCTCAGCAATTCTGTATAAGATTCTTCTAAGATTAAACCGTTTTCTCATTGAATCCATTACTTTACGCACGTATAACCTTGATGAATGTTTACTATAAGCATCGCGCCACACCGCCACACGACCAGCTTTTTTTTTTTTTATTAGTTCCTGACGGAACAGGCTAAGGTCTGAGACCATGCTGCCTAGTCAACAGTTCGTATTTTTTCTTGAGTAACGTAGATCCAGTTCAATTCATCAGACGTATTTTTTCTTTTTTTTTTTTCGTTCGTTTAGTGGTGTTCCCGCTAAAATGTATTAATACCGGTCAAGTATTAATAATAATAATAATAGCATTTATTTTCATTAGTCGATTAATCGAATTCTACAGCCAGATCGTGTTGCAAGTACAAAATAAATGTCAAATATTTCGTCCAATTGCAAACGTGACCCTGAGAAAAGATATGCACCAGTGGTGTTCATTAGACATTTCGAGTGTTTTCTCAGCACAAACGGTGTATCATGCGACATTTCGTAGGTTAATGTCGTTTTGTTTTCACATTGTTGGTACTTACGTGAATTATTTTAAAATTATTATTAGTGTCGCATTTTTATTTCGTGTTGTAATTTGGTACAATTGATTGCTTTAAGAATTGAGTGAAATTTCGTATTTTGGTTTTGTGTTTGATAACTATAGGTAGAGACTCATTAGACGTTCAGAACATATGTACTTTATTATATTAAATCATTTGTTTCGGTTTCTATTTACAAAGTGAATCACATTAAAATTAATATTAAGTTAGAAATTTGAGATATAGCCTGGGATATGGAGAAGGATAAAGGGTACTTTTTTATGCGATAACCGACATAAACGCGGGCGAAGCCGCGGGCAAAAGCTAGTTGTTTTATAAGAGAGCATTATAGAAAAGTATTTATTTTATTATTTTCAATAAATAAGAACAGTAAAGACTGATTTGAAAATAAAAAAAACACGTATTTTATTGGTTTTATTAATATCCTAATTGAACTAGCGTTCAATAACGGCCTACCGGTATTGAAAAAATCCGGTATTTGAAAGCCCTAGGCGGAATACGAGACACCAAAGAAGTTGAAAATATAATTATACATATATGTAGGTATATGTATACGTATACCTTCTTAAATATAAAGGCGCCAACGTATGTACATGATGTGTGTGTGAATGCTGGTACTGACCATGCGGTCCCGTTCGTCCTCGATGGTGCGGATAAGCGTAGCGAAGTGGTGCAGCGAGCGGCTGATGACGCGTTCGTCTTCCGTCATGGAGGCGCCGATGCACGCGAACTCGAACTGCTCCATACTGGTCGCCAGCGCCATCTGCGCCGCACCCAGACCTGCACAGAACACCCGTATGAGACCGCTGCAACTACTTACAACTACACCAGTAGCGAATGTACGGTATAACAGGATTCCTACCGGCTTCCCTTCGGAAATTCAAAACACAACCACTCTATCGACATTGAAAATGGCACAGTCATTAGTGTTTAATAATGCCAAATAATATAATTACAATGTTATTTAATACACCATAAAATTAAAACATTACAAAACGCCTACATTACATTTTTTGTCTTTATATCCCAACAATAAAACATTTTGCTCTAAATGAGCCGCAGGCACAGTATAACATCAAGTCTATGCTAATCGTATGTCATCTTACTGCTTATTTTTACTAGTTATTCCCTATGGTTATATCCGCGTTCTCGTAGGAATTCACCCCACTGGTGGTTCCTGCGTTTGGCTGTTTAAATTATAAAATAAAAACACAATAAAAAAAACTAGTCAAGTGCGAGTTGAACTCGCGTGGAGAGGGTTCCGTACGATGAATATTTTATCTACTATGTTTTTTTTAAATCTCACCCAAATTTGTTTGTGGTAACTAAAAAAAGTATGTATGGTACCGGACTGTAGAGGGAAATTGCTGAAAATGTTGTCTATTGTTGTATTTTGTCTTGTCGTATATTCTTGAATACATGGACTAAGACCGAGTGACAGAAGGTATTCTAATATTTCATTTTTTGATTTGTCCTTAAAATTAATATTGAAGTCTACTGCTATGATATCTTTTCATGTGCACTGATAAAACTCTTAATGCATTCGACAGCAATTTTCGGAAGGCATTTTGGTGATTTATATACAGTTAAGAATTGAACACCAAATGATTTGAACTGGAGGCATTCACAATGCCCACCCCCTGGACTATCTACAAATAAACCTTTCTTGGAGCAATTATCTATGTCCAATGACTTAGATAATTGCTCCAAGAAAGGTTTATTAGTATTTATAATTTATATATGCTATAGCGCCCCATCCCGGGTTTGCATTCGATACATTAGGGCCGTCTATTCTGCACACTTGCTCAAACCTTCCAGCACAAAATTGTCGCTTCGGGAACCCCAAGTTTCCACAAATAAGGTTACTCGTATATGAGATGTAATGATTATACAATCAGCTCTTACATGTAGTAAATGTTTTCGTAATGATTGTACATTGTGAAAGATAATTTGAATTTCGTCTCCTGGTGACTGCAAAAATTCAAACTGGGGTATCAATTTATTTTTTATTAGTGTTATCATTTCCAAATGAACTGGACTTGTTTCTGATACCTTTGCGGGGGGGTTAAAATCACCATTTGATGTAACCAAATAAAGGCTGCTGATGTAGCTCGAGAGCAGGCTACGTATAGCATTGATCGCTTTACGTTTCTACTTATATGAACAACTACTTTTTCCATAGTGGAGCCTCGAGATTTATGAATCGTCTTTCCTTCAGCTGGTACTACTGGAAATTGAGACCGATGTACTTTTAGGTTTGACGACTTCCATTGCTTCACAGTATATGTAGAAGTTTCTAGAGGTGTCCACTGAGATTGTTTAAAGCACTCTGTGCGTCGAGCTGTATGTCCCCGACCCTTGCTTTCAAACGAAGCGCCAGCACGCGCTTTAGCTGAGCAGCATGTAATCCAAAATCCCCCTGATAATAATCAAAACACTGATTTTATCCAGCCACCGACGGGCCTTGCCACCCTCCCCCCGCCAACTCTGCCCTAAGCCGAGGTTCGTCGGTGGTTCGTTCGGGGTGCCCTTAGCGAGCAGCAGTCGTTTATAGTTTTTACGCCCTGGCTGGAGGCCTTAAATTTCTTTTAGGAGCTTAAGGCACCACAGGATAGCCCGGTTAAAGAGTCCGAACCCCTCGTGGTTACACTATGAGATGCCATCTACAAAAAAAAAAAGCTGTATGTAGGTACTAAGCGCAGAAGGTACGACAAGTGACGGATCCCTCACCTACTTAAGGGCCCATACTTCCTCAGATTGCTTATTATGATCCTCCGTTATATATTATCCGTTATACCATTAATTATATTCCATAAAATTTCCTCTATAGAAAAAAAAAATACAAAGTTACCTACAAACCGAACAATAAAGCACTAGTATTAAAATAAAAAGACTTCACATAAGATCATGAAACATGCATAATGACTGAATTAAATATAAAGCAGATACAATGTGTGTGTGTTTTTTTAATTACATGTTTTTTCACCGTAAACTGAAATTACCTAAACTTTCGACGCTCTCTGCCGTCAAAGACGCCATTCAGTCCGCGAGCAGTAGTGTAAGAGAGATAAAGATTGAATATAAGTTGAGGTACCTATCATGGACTCTGTCGAACGAATAGTAGCAAGAAATTAGGTATCCCAAGAACAAACTAAACATTGTAATTGAAAAACATGTTCTCCCACACATTCCAACTGCAAATGTAAGTTTGTAAGCAGAATATCGAGAGATTTACCATGTTATTTTAAGACCATAGACTTCTTATGGATTTTCCTGTAATCTATAAGTATAGAACTATTTTCTGTATTTTTTTCAAAATTTTAGGCTCAGTAGTTTCGGAGATAAGGGGGGGGGGAATGGTCAATTTTCGTCTATTTTCACTTATAACTTTAAAACGATTTCTTTTAAAATTATAAAAAATATATATTTGAGACCCACACAGTAAGACCTTTCATTTGATATGTCACACGGTACAGTTTGTAAAACTTTATTTTTTAATTTTCTTGTTTGCCCCCGAAACTGACCCCAATATTCTAAATTCATTTATTTACGGTTCACGTCCGTGTTTGGGTCACTCAAATTGATATGTATACCGAATTTCAACATAATCGGTCCATTACATTCGGAGCAAATTGGCTGTGACAGACGGACACACAGACAGACACACGAGTGATCCTATAAGGGTTCCGTTTTTTCCTTTTGAGGTACGGAACCCTAAAAATGGATAAATACAATCTATATTTTTATTATCAGAATTGCCGCGGGCTGCGTACAGTCAGTATACACAATTAGCTGACCCCCCCTTGCATATGTGGTTGAGATTTTTATACTAACAAATCGTACGATTTTTTTTTTTTTTTCTAGTTTTGGTTAGATTTCGTATAGGTATTTAAATTAAATTAAGAATTATAAAATTCTATCGATCCGTATTCAAAAAAATCTCAACCATTTTTTGCAAGGGGGGGTCAGCTAATTGTGTATACTGACTGTACAAAACTACACACACTATTCATGAATATTTCGTCATCATATCAACCGAGACCTGGCTAACACCTAACATAACAAGACAGTGAATTTATCGGGTGTGTAACGTTTGATATAATAATAAAAGTTCTAATGATCATATGACCTAATTTCATTTACTATAATTATTTTTTAATATAACGATCAAATGATAAATTTATTATTGATGTAATTTCATATGGTATAATGAACAGTTTATATAATGCACATTGGAAATAATATTCAATTAATATAATATTCAGTTGCTATAATATCCAAAATCTATAAGTAACGTTTAATATAATTTGGAAATGTCTACTTTGGAGCTACGTAAGGGCGAAGGGGTTGCACTGGCTAAGTTTCGCTTTACCATCCCACGATTTGGGAGTCCATTTTTTTTTTTAACAGGAATGTCATATTATTAGAAGTCTACACGTAAAATTTTAAGGTGCGGAGATAGATTTTTTACGCAAAAAAAAAAAACTTGGAAATTTAGCAATATTTTCTTACTTTTGACATTCTGTTTCGCCATTGAACGTTTCGGTTTACGTATTTTTTTATTTTTTTTAAATATATAAAGTATCACAGACAGTGATACTTTATTTACATTACAATCTAGCCTATTAGCTAATAAGTAATTTAAATATAACTTAAACTGCTAAGAAATTATAAAATTAAGAAATGGTCCAATAACGTCTTTCTTATTCACTATGTTAAGGGGAAGACACTTGATTCATGTGTTCTTTATATTAGTCATCACTTGCACTGCACTAAACTAACTCAAAAGGTTTTATCCTTTTTAGTCTTCGCACTAGATCAGTGTTGTCAAGGAGTTGGATCGCCTCGACATTCACGTGATGATGAAGTCTGTGATGCTTCTGCATATTTTTGTATTACTGTGCTCACGACATCCATCTTGAGATCCCGGTGGAGGTCGCTGTTTCTAATGTACCAGGGCGCGTTGACTATATCCCTTAGTACTTTGTTTTGAAATCTTTGTATGGTTTGACGATTACTTTGACTGGTGCAGCCCCACAGCTGAATACCGTAGGTCCATACAGGCTTTAAAACTTGTTTATATATCAACAACTTGTTAGGTATTGACAATGGCGACTGTCTACCAAGTAGCCAATACATTTTTTTGTATCGAATATCTAATTCAGCTCTTTTCTTTTTGACATGCTCTTTCCAGCGCAGTTTTGCATCCAGAGTCATGCCGAGATACTTAGCAGTATTTGTATATGGTATTTGTTGGTTATTTATAATAATAATAATAATAACCCCACCGCCGTATCTCTACGTTGACGTCGTGGTGGGGCTTGCGCGCTCCGAGCTCTAGGTCTGTGCCGGTAGAGTTTACTTTGCCAGAACATGTCTAGGGTAAGGAGCCAGACCAAGAGAGATACAGAAACCCGCAGGGCAGCATGTGGCGAGCTGTTGGGCATTGGCGACCCCACGGAGGGTCCGTGGGGTCGCCCCATCTCCCGGGAGAAGTCATGTTCCTCATCTCTGGCTTGCCTTTATTTGTCGGCTGGAGTGAACACTGACGAGGAACTGAGCTCCCACCTCATTCTTGCCTTTATTGGTCGGCTTGAGTGGAGATTCGCAAGAGCAAACGTGCTCGGAGGAAGGAAGTATTCCAGTAAGTGCTTGTAGGGATCTTGACCATCTTCCGGGCTCTGGGATTGTTCTGAGAGCCGTGGAATACCTCTCCACTCCTCGAGCACCTCAGGATATGTTGCCCCCTTGTCGCTACATCACGGCTGTAAACTGTTTCGAGTGGAATTCGATTTTGGGAGGCCTACGTCTAGCAGTGGACTTAAAAGGGCTGATTATGACGATCATAGGCCGTGTCTCCGACACACTACATAAAACATTGTTTGGCAACGGTATTTTGTTTGAATAGATGTTATAATTAATCCACTTTAATTTAATAGACGATTATTTACAAAAAAATAAATAATGATAAAATGTTTTGCACCACTGTCCTGTCATTTTGACAGTGTCATTTCTTGACATTACTTTGTTTACATAAATTATCTGAATTAGAGACTTAGGGTATAAAAACTGCAACAATTAGTGACGTCACTTATTTTTACCCTTTTTTTTCAAGAAACTGATACATCTAATGATACATCTTTGAGAAATTTATTTCTCAAAGATGTATCATTTGTTTTGCGTAAAAAGTTAAGTTAGATTAAAATTGCTTATTAGTCTTAAAGGCTAGATTGTAATTAATTATTAAGAACCTAGTTCTTTTTAATAAAGCATACAAAAAATTGTTTTGCTACGCACAATTTGGTCAGTTCAAATTTGAAGGTACAGCCGCCAGCAGGTCAACCTACCCGAAACTGTCAGTGATAAAGTTGAAAATCTATTAAAGAAAGACAGATTGTAGTAGCTTGATGTGCTGGCGTCTGTACATTCACTTTAAACCCTTAGTAATAATTAAATTCAGTCAGGGAAATAATAATAACAAACAAATTACATTGTTTGCGTTTACATTTACGTTTGGGTTGCAAACTATGGACAGTTGCAGACCTATGTTCATAAAGCACAGAATTTTAACACTTCCGTCACTGTACATATTGGAAATAGCTGTTTTTGTAAAAAGTAATCCTCAATGGTTTCCTCTTTTGTCAAATAATTCTAATAGAAATAGACGTGAGAAGTATCGACTTTGGGTGCAATCACACCCGGCTAAAACAGCACTTCTAAGTAAAAGTGTAGTATGCATGGCCCCATTAATCTATACTTCTAGACTTTGGGTGCAATCACACCCGGCTAAAACAGCACTTCTAAGTAAAAGTGTAGTATGCATGGCCCCATTAATCTATACTTCTATACTAATATAGTATAAAGCTGAAGAGTTTGTTTGTTTGTTTGTTTGAACGCGCTAATCTCAGGAACTACTGGTTGGAATTGAAAATTATTTTTGTGTTGGATAGTCCATTTATTGAGAAATATTATAGGCTACATAACATTACGCTACAACCAAAAGGAGCGGAGCATAAATGAAAAATGTTGCAAAAACGGGAATAATTATTCCTTTTTGAGAGCTTCCGTTGCGTGCGCTGCGTAAACGGTTTAAGTTACGCAAATATCATGTATAATGGAATTGTTCCTCTTTAAATTTCAAAAAAAAAAAGTCCGCGACAGCATATGTCTATCTTTTAAGATTGACTCACTATAACCTTTTTATGGTAATCATATTTGTTCGAAATTAATGCATTATTTGCGAAGGAGTTTTCATAAACATGGTATTAATCCTTATCCAAATAAATACGTTATTCATCACAAGTATTTAATTTTGAACAAAGTTGCCCTTACGCCATTTAATTTCAATGAATATCTTAGGAGATATAGCTGTTTTATAATAACTCCGCAGCAAAATAATGATCAACTCTGCGAGGTAGTCTATTCTAAAGCTGAAGAGTTAGTTTTTAGGGTTCCGTACCCGAAAGGGTAAAATGGGACCCTATTACTAAAACTTCGCTGTCCGTCTGTCTGTCTGTCTGTCTGTCCGTCCGTCTGTCACCAGGCTGTATCTCATGAACCGTGATAGTTAAACAGTTGAAATTTTTACATATTATGATGTATTTCTGTTGCCGCTATAACAACAAATACTAAAATACAGAAAAAAAAATATTTAAGGGGGCTCCCATACAACGGACATGATTTTTTTGCCGTTTTTTTTTCTCCGACCGCGTGGATGTCGGTTATCGCGTAAAAAAGTAGCCTATGTCCTTCTCTATATCCCAGGTCGATCGGTTCAGCGGTTTAGTCGTGAAAACGTAACATACAGACAGACAGACAGACAGACATACAGACAGAGCTACTTTCATATTTATAATATACAGACAAATAGACAGACAGACAGAGTTACTTTCACATTTATAATATTAGTAAGGATAAGGATTTGTATAGATGGTACGGAAGCCTTCGTGCGCGAGTCCGACTCGCACTTGGCCGGTTTTTTGTTTTTTGAACGCGCTAATCTCTGGAACTGCGAGTTGGATTTGAAAAAATCTTTTTGCATTTTACAGCCCAATTCTTGAGGAAGAATTACATTCCTATTAACTAGAACACTATTTTTATTAAATGAAAGTTTATGCGAAAACGTAGTAAAATCACGGGCAGGCAATGTGTTGCGACGGGGTGGGTCGGGGGAACAAGAAATTTAACGCGGACGAAGTCGCGGGCAGAAGCTAGTATACAATAAAATTCCGAATGACATTAAGCAATTGAATTTTAATTTATTTAAGAAAACACTTAAAAAGCTGCTTACTGATAAGTGTTACTATAACATTGTTGACTTTTTAAATGATAAATTTTGAATGTTATTGTTGATTTATTTTGATTATTATATTGACATATTTTGTCTGTAATTAATATTGACTACTTTTTGTACTGACTCTGATTGTATATTGAATTATAGACCATATTTTGCACCAACTCTAATTTTATGTGTGAAACTGACATTAATAATTGCCAATTTAATTAATATCATATAAACATTTTGTACGCCAAGTGAGGCAAAACATGTTGGTCTTACTTAATATTTTCCATCTTTATGTGCATATTCATGTATCATGTTACACATGTTTGAACAAATAAATTTATCTTTATCTTTATCTTTACATTGCATTTGCAAGTTGTTTTTTTAAGTTGCATTGGTAAGGTATAGGTAGGTGGGGGAGGGGGGCCTTAGGTGGGTGTAGAAGAAAGGCCATAACATTGCAGTTAGTAACTTTAAAATGACGTGCTTAAACGAAAAAAAATATTTGTCGTTAAAAATGTTAAAGTTTCGAGGGTTTCCGAGATTCAGGCTTTTGTGGTAATTTAGCTTATATGATGCATTCTATGATACGGAAAGTTATATTTGGAGAAAGCTTCAAAATAAGGAATAAAATAAAAAAAAAAACGGTTCAGCTCCATACAAAAAAATATTAAAAGTCAGATAACTTGTTAAATAATAGCTTTATCAAAAAAAGTTCCACTACATAAAATATTGCTATTAAGTAAAGGAATAAGCTGGCATCGTACTTTTTTCAAAATTAGGTACTTGATTTTTGAGCGACGCTAAGTCCATTGAGCTTCAATTTCAGCCCACCGTGCGTCGCCGCGTCCGGGCGGGTCATTCATAGAATAAAAAAAATAAGTAAGTAAAGGTTTTTTTGCAAAATGTCTCAAACAATTTTAAAATTATAATTATGTAAAAATATAAAAGCCTTAGATAAATTTTTTTTCGCTGCTATGGTTTTTTTACCACCTATAGATGTTTTTCTTAAAATATTTCGTGTATGAATAGATACACCTTATATATCATGAATTCATGATATATATCACGAAATATATCAATTGATTTTTATCTTGATATTATCAATTGATTTTTTCCTGTCTTCTGAACTAAACATTTTGGAGATTAATGTTTACCCCGGCAACACGTAGCGAAAAACTACAATTCAGTTTTTTTTTTACTTTTTTATCATTATAAATTGTTATTAAAATTAGTGGATTTATCTCACAAACAAATGAAGATTATTATAATAATAGGTACTTGGTTTTTTAATTGTTCATTAAAAAAATATTTCTCAAATAAACACTAATTCTTTTTTTTTTTTTTTTTATTAAAAATGTGGTAATTTGACACATATTATTTTACAAATTGCTTTCACATTTTTAAGTGTTTAATCCCCTAACAGAATTAAATTCGCTTCTTTTTCTTGGTCTGGATATACGAGGGCTGCACTAAAAGTATCGGGAATGGAATATTTCCACTGTTCCTGTCATATTAAAATCTTTTTAATTGAAAACTCCTTGGTTTTAAAAATCGAATACCATTTATTTATTTAAAAAAAGATTCTCGGTCTTGTCACAAGGTTTTGTCAAACTTGTTTAGTCGTTGAGAAAATGGAATTGACTCGAGAAAATTCAAGAGCGATGATTTATTATGACTTTCGTAGTGGTTTAACACAAAAACAGTGTGTTGACCGGATGATTTCTGCATTTGGTGATGAAGCCCCATCCAAAACCACAATTTATCGCTGGTTTGCTGAATTTCAACGTGGACGTGTCAAGCTCAGTGATGATCCCCGTCAAGGTCGTCCAAAAACTGCAGTCACCCAAGAAAACGTTGATGCTGTGCGTAAGCTGATTGAGGAAGATCGACATGTGACATACCGCGAAATTCAGGCAACTTTAGAAATTCGCATGAGTCAAATACAAATAATCTTGCATGAACAATTAGGTGTAAAAAAGTTGTTTTCGCGATGGATACCGCATTCGCTCTGTGAAGAGCAAAAAGCGGCTCGTGTTACTTGGTGCGTCAGAACTCTCGAAAGATTCCACGCAGGATCCTCAAATGCTGTATACAACATCGTATCAGGTGACGAATCCTGGATATATGCGTACGAACCCGAAACAAAAAACCAGTCACGAGTTTGGGTGTTCGAAAATGAGTTAAAGCCAAGAAAAATTGTTCGTCACGAAGTGTTGCAAAAAAAATGGTGGCCACGTTTGTCTCCAAAACCGGCCATGTTACGACTATTCCTCTTGAGGGACAAAGAACGGTTAATGCAGAATGGTATGCTAGCATTTGTTTGCCACAGGTCGTTTCTGAACTCCGTAAAGAGAACTGCAACCGCCGCATCATCCTCCATCACGACAATGCGAGTTCTCACACCGCGCACAGAACAAAAGAGTTTTTAGAGCAAGAAAACATAGAATTATTAGACCATCCGCCGTACAGCCCCGACCTAAGCCCTAATGATTTCTATACTTTCCCTAAAATAAAGAATAAATTGCGTGGACAGAGATTTTCATCACCTGAAGAAGCTGTGGACGCCTACAAAACGGCCATTTTGGAGACCCCAACTTCCGAATGGAATGGTTGCTTCAATGATTGGTTCCATCGTATGGAAAAATGTGTCAAATTTCGCGGAGAATACTTCGAAAAGCAATAAATACATTTTTAAATAGTAATGTTGTGTCTCTTCCTTGATTCCCGAAATTTTCAGTGCCGCCCTCGTATATCCGATATTATATAAAAAAATCGGATTTTTGATATTTATTATAAAAATCGGATTTTATCGAACTCTGATGTAAATCAAAAAAGTTAAAGATCCAAAATAAATAAATTCATTTTAGGGCCGTTTATTTGCTAGAAAGTAGCGTCAAAAATAAGTAAAAATATTAAAAAATAGTAATTGTTTAATAGAACCGCAAAACGATCAGTTAGCACTTCAAGGCTCGTACAGACTAGTGCGATATCGCGGGCGCGACGCGACACTAGTAGCACAATTTCTTTGTCGGTGCCTGTCGCGCCCGCGATATCGCGTGAGTCTGTACAAGCCTTCATTCGAAACGGATTTTGAAACTATTAAAAAGCTGGATTAAGATGCCGTGAACCATTTCATTAGGCATTTTCATGGAATTTCTTTGTGGTTGAGGGTAGGTGTGATGACAGATACGTCGCATAGTCCGCCTACCGCCTTACTAGGCGGTAGGCGGACTCCGTCCGTCCGTCCGTCGTGTCCGTAGTCAAGTTATCTCGCGCTCACCGCATTCGTATGACTGTGATCCTATTCATTACACATTGCAAGGTCACTTTTTGTGTCGTGCTCATTGTACATGCATGTAAACACATCTCACCCGTGGGCTGTGAGTCTGCGACTGCTGTGAGGCTGTGAGTCATCCGAACGATCACCGCTTCCGTACATGATATGGTGACAATACCGGAGGTATTACCTACTTTCCCTAAACTTAAAAAATGTGTTAAGTAATCCACATGAGCTCATTACGTAAGATATTAATGTTAATTTATTTATCTAAAAAAAAAGGTACAATTTTGATTCATAGCATAAGTTACATTTTCCGGTATATCCTTTGTGAGAGCTGGAGTCTCTGGGCTCGGGACCTATATGACAGATCTCCAGGCTCACACCCTTAAAATACAATATTTAATTGCACTTACGTACTAATTACGTGGTTATCTCGTGGAGCGAACCGGCCGCGGCCGAGCACGCGTGTGCAGCACCCGCCTGCCCAAGGACGAGATTAAGAAACGTGCAGATAATGAGTGTAACTTGTCCACTATCGCGATGTTTGGCGATAGTGGCGACTACTCACTATCACCTATCGGCCTCATCTTATCGAGCGCGACAACCAACTTCAAACTACTCATGCGAGAAATAGCTGCGCTCTATCACTTTGACAAATTGAGCTCGACGTTTTGTTACTAGTTGTCGGCGTTCGGTGGCTGCACTCCCGCAGACACGGCAGGCTAGCGAGCGCGTCACACTATGTAATAGTAGCGCGGGTATAGAGGGCGGCAAATAAGGCTCATCTGACATTGAAGTGGGCGAGGCTGATAAGGCGCTAAGCAGCGCGGCCGAGTCGCCTGACTCACGCGCCATTGTGCCGAATGCGACACTGTCTGATACCGACAGATGGGACTCCGCACGCGATGCCACATACGCGCTCACACTTATTATTGAACGCTAAATATAACAACTTATTGTAGTCTACATTTTCAATATTTGCTAGCTGTATCTAAGTATTAAGGGTCTCACGGAAATTTTAGTTACTAACCAAAACCTGTTACAGCTTATTTAAGTAACAAACATACATGTAAAATATGTTGTAAGCTATTGTTGATTCAACAGTTATGGTTTTACTGCATTATTTTCTGAAGATGAGCTTCAATACTGTCACACCTAATAAAATGAGTTCAAATTCATGCTATTTCCTGCAACATTAAGTCTTATGTAATATCTGGTTTAGGTAACCTACTGCTCTGTATCACATAGCATGAGATAGTCCAGCTATCAGAAACTTTAATGGAACTAATCTCACCATAGTTTACAACTTATAAAACTTGATATTAATGAGTGCATAGTATGTCCACTATATGAATATGCATAACTATGCATGTGTGTGTGCAGATGCAGTGTCCATTGGATGTGAGAGGGGACTAGTCACACTAATTAACAAAGGCATTGACACACATACATCGACACCAACATGAATCACTGCAGCCAGAGGGATGCGCTTGTGTGCCTCACACACTGCACGATACCTCACATTTGTACAGGTGATTAGCATCCTATGATATACGATAACATAGTATTCACAGGTAGAAGGTGCAGGATTGATATCAAAGTAGGTAGCTTTGTAGATTAAGGAAAAGAAACCCATTATTGAGCTGTTACTATGATAATGTTACCAGGTTCAGGTGCTCATATATGTCAACCAGAAAACCACAATATAATGTAATACACTACTATAATACAAG
Organism: Dryobota labecula; assembly: GCA_947523025.1. Classification (NCBI taxonomy): domain Eukaryota; kingdom Metazoa; phylum Arthropoda; class Insecta; order Lepidoptera; family Noctuidae; genus Dryobota; species Dryobota labecula. The sequence continues at coordinate 24,740,757 of OX383302.1, read as the reverse complement.
CATCTTAAAGTAAACAAGTCAACATAATATGAACACAGGTTTACTTAGTGACACACATGATGCACTATGGGCACGTGCTTGTGAGTGTTTGTGTCACAGACTGCACACTAAGGACTGACTAACTGTTATCAGCTATAGACTACTGAGTGCTCACAATAAGAGAACAAGGCGCAGCAACAAATACTTGACATGCTAGTTAATGTGTACAGCTCAGCCACAAACACTCCCAACATTTTGGAAGCATTCTCCCTTCCTTGTTGACCTCCTCTTTGCCAATATTGTTTACTGTAACATCACACAGCCCTCGGGACACCAACAGCTCTGTTACAGCACTGCACTAACTACTGATGGTGTTTTACTACGCAAAACGAGTCCTGCATGGACACAGAGAGGTACACTTACGCTTGGCGGCCTGCACCACATCTTTGACTTCTTTGATGAGCCGCTTGATCTGCTGGCTGGTGCGCTCCAACTCCTTCTCGTGCCTCTGCAAGTTCTCCCGGAACTGGGGGCTATCCGCGAGGCACTCAGTGAACTCGAGCGGCTGCAATCCCACGCCCATCGTCACCCACTCGCGCTCGCGCTTCGCTCACTCACGGTCACAACACCATGCACTTTCACCGAGCGCGGTCCGGTGCCAGCATCGCGACCAGCCGCCCCGCACTCGCCACCACTGGACGGACTCGCTTGCGATCAGAGTGAACTGACCACTAGTCACTAGTACCTAACACTACACTATTGAGCAAAACGAACAAAAACCACAATTTTAATCCCTGAGACTGACCACAGAGACTGACGAATGACGATTGCTGCGTAGCTGTCAAATTGTTTTTTTTAATAATTTGATTCATGACCATAGATACAAAGTCTTTCAGTCGAATACATAGATGTGTTTTGGCAAAATGTAATATTACAATGAGATGCAGTTATTTTCGCACAATAATAATATTTTTAACAATCTGTTTATACATCAATTTTTTCATTAATTTCTGTTTATATTACCAACTTGCCGCCCTTTCGGGTTGGGTGGGTACATTTCAGTGATATCATCGTTTTCATACTAATTTAAATTATAACTAATTAACTAACAATTATACATTTATGATTATAAAATAAATTAAATTTTTTCTACCGTATTACAAATATATTTATACAACACACTAAAATATTTCTTATATTTTAGTAATTCCTGAACGCTGCGGGGAACACTTTGACGTTGTTTTCTTTGTCAATGTCATTTAATTCACTCGATTCACTGACCAAAACCAAACGTTGAATGTTGAAATTTGAACACTGTAAGATAACATGATCCAAATCAGCATCCTCTGTTCCACTATAATGACATCGGCTATTGTTAATTATGCGAATCCTATTCAGGTGAGCTGGTGTTAAGCAATGTCCCAATCTCATGCGTGTTATAATAGTTATAAATCTTCTTGTGCTTTATTTGAAGTTATGGTACCAAGGTATAATCGGTAATTCATTTTGTATTCCAGCAAACCATCTGCCTTTCGTTTTCAGGGTTATGTCCCAGTATCCCTTCCATAACTGTCTATTCAGTTCTTTATAAAGGCTGTAATAATCAGTGAATGGAACCTTGAGCAACTCGGATCGATCCTCGTCATGGTCTGAACGGGCCGCAGCGTCAGCTACTTCATTTCCACAAATGCCACTGTGTGAAGGTACCCATACTAATTCTACTTTAATAGACTTATCAAGTAGTTCTTGTATTAGAAGTCTAATATTATAAATAATATAATTTAACTTAAAAGAAATATTAACATTATGTAGAGCAGACAAAACACTTCTAGAGTCTGTAACTATTAAAATATTATGTACATTATTTACAAGACTATTTACATGCTGCAGTGCACAACAAATTGCATAGCATTCTGCAGTGAAAATGCTACACACCCTGTTTAATTTAATACATTTAGTAAAGTCTAGTTGTGGATCATAGAAAGCTGTATTTACATAATGGTCTGTTTTAGATCCGTCTGTGTATATAACATAATGTTCTGGTCTATTGTCTTTAAATTGTAAACAGTCAAGTTTGTTGTGCACTGTCTAAATGGATTGCAAAGGTGTTAATAATTGCATTATAAGGAATTTTGTATATAGGCCAAATATCATTTCTATCAATATCTTTTGAATTATTATTTACATGTTCAAATATTGTTGGAATTTCAGGTACCGTTCCACCAACCAAAGTAGAAGCAGAGATGGCATTGGAAGCAATTGACTGTGAGATTTCAGGATGTATTGTTAGTTTCTTAAGTAAAGGATTATCATTTGATGCCATGACTTTTAATAAAAATCTCTCAGCCAACAACAACCTTCGTAATGTCAAGGGAGGTATACATGTCTCAACTTCTAACGAATTAATAGGTGTGGAGCGCATAGCACCACAAATAAGTCTCAGTCCCATATTTTGAATTACATCTAATTTTCGTAACAAGGTGCTATTGGCATTCATGTAAGCTAAACTGCTGTAATCAAAATGGCTTCTCACTATACTTTTGTACAGCATACTCATAATTTTGGGGTCAGATCCCCAAAAACTTCCTGCTAAATGTCTCAATAGATTAATACCCTTCAGCGCTTTGTTACTTATATGTTTAATATGTTCATCAAACTTTAATTTCTCATCAATAATGATACCTGATTTTTGTTGTTTAACAACAGGAATTTCTACATTATTGTATGAAATTTTAACATTGCTATGAGTATCTACATTTTTACTGATAATTAAAACAGAACTCTTTTCTGGACTTATTTCTAATTTTAGTTTACTATGGTAATAAGTGTATAATTGAGACAAAGCCTTATTGATATTAGCCATTGCTATATCTATGTTTTGATTTATGCTGTACAAAAGCAAGTCATCTGCAAATTGCAGGATATTTGCACCTGGTACATCTACATATTTTAATATTTCAGAAGTATACAAGTTATAAAGTAAAGGAGACAAAGTTGCCCCTTGCATTGTGCCTTTGTTGACAGTCCTAGGTCCATGCAATTTATTATTATATTTAACAAACACAGTTCTATTGTTTAAAAAAGAATAAAGCCATTTTAGAATATGACCAGGTATACCAATATCGTGTGATACTTGAATGAGTTTTCTATATTTACATTGTCAAAAGCACCTTTTATATCTAAAAACACGCAGATTGCATTAGAGTGACTTAATTTAACCTGTTTTACATCTGATAATAAAGATACAATGCTTTCAGAGCAACTTTTACCTTTTCTGAAGCCAAACTGTAGAGGGAATTAAGCTTTGTGATTCAACAAAATAATCTAAACGTAACTTCAACATATTTTCAAAGAGTTTACCCAAACAAGATGATAAAGAAATAGGTCTATATGAAGAAGCACTATTTACAGGTTTATTAGGTTTTAAAATTGGAATGACACACTGTGTTTTCCAAGACTCAGGTATTACTAATTCATTCCATAGTTTATTATAAATATGTATTGAGTAATATTGTTTGTGCATTTAAATGTAATTTTTTTATTAATGTGGCCGACGACCGTTGCTAATACTCTTTTTAGGTAGTTTTTTATTGTTTTCTATATACTTTTTTATTTTTTGACGTTGTTGTTACCTAAGTTACTGAAAAACACGTACGTATTAAAATATAAGAATTGGAATTTGGCTAATACTTTTTTATTTAATACAATTAGTCATCCAAATATTGGTCCTTCGATTTGTTTTTAAAGAATAAAACCAGTGCAATTTTATTATAATGGTTGTAACTCGTAGTCAAACACGGTTGGTAGAATCTTCTGAAGATACGCAAGCGGAAACCACAGGTAATGTTGCGGCGGTTACTCAGGTAGCTCAAACTAGTACCGGTGGCGATGCATCTACGCCTAATCCCTCACGAACCCGATCTACTTCATCACGCACGAGCCGCTCTTCCGCGATGGTCACTGCGAGGAAACTCGCAGCGGAGGCACAGCACGCCCGTTACCTCGCACGATTAGAGTTGGCTGCGCAAGAAGCCAAAATGAAGGCTAGAGAGGTGGAGCTTGAGAGAACAACGGCTGAGTTAGAATACCAAGCCCAACTTGCAGCGATTGACGCAGAAAATAGTGAACATGGTACAACAAGTGGTAGGAGCAGAGGTAGTATAAAAGAGTGGTTAGAAGAGACAGGTAAACATGATGTCGTTATGCGCCAAAATCGCAACGATACATACGACTTCTTACCATACAACCAACTCAGCAACTCTGCCGCCGAACCAATGACAACTCAAATACAGTTTTCTCAACCCCAAGAGCTTGCTAACACTTTAAACCAGTTTCAGGTTTTCTCATCAAACAATAATGGTGCCGCTTTACCCATACCTTTAGGAGGGGAAAAACTAACAACGTCTCGGTCCAGTCATTGCCAAGCGGTAACCGATAACGTGAATGATGACCCTGTAGTAGCTGATATTTCTCAAGGAAAGAATGAAGATAGTATCTCACGGCTAGTAAACACCTTTGAAAGCTTAGTAAACAAGCTAGGGCCTAATAAAAATACTCAAAAATACAAAATTGAGCTCCCAATTTTCGATGGTAAATCCCCAATGGATTGGCTTGTTTTTAAGCGTTCATTTATTAATTCCCAATCATCTTATACAGCAGCTCAAAACCTAGCTCGCCTCAGCACGGCCTTAAAGGGAGCAGCCCGGGACGCGGTCTGTATACTTCTTGTGACAGCGCTTGATCCCAAGGTAATAATGCAGGAACTAGAAAGGCTTTTCGGGCGTCCGGAGCTAATTGTGCTGAAAGAGGTTGCGGCTATCCGTGCCTTGCCCAAAGTCGGCAACGATATTAAAGAACTTACTATATTTGCTTCTCGCGTGCGCAACTGTGTGGAAGTAGTTAAGCTATTAAACGAAACTGATTATTTACGTTCACCTGAGCTATTTGGGTCGCTAATCAACAAGCTTCATCCATTGTTGCGCACACGATGGTTAGACTACGCAGCAGCTCACGCTACCTCTACTGCGGAGTCTAGTGCTAAAGTGGGATTATTGTCCGATTTTCTATCGCGAGAAGTGGACCTACACATTAATTTTGGTACTTCCGTCGAGTCACCACATGTGCCACGGGAACGTGCTCATGCTGTATCGGAGTCCGAATCAGACCCACCAAAGGTATCACATACGAGAAATAAACCTAAAAACATTAAAATTGATTCGAATAAATATTGTATTGTTTGTAAACAAGCACATGACATGTCGTCGTGTGACAACTTTAAGGCAATGTCAGTAGAAGACAGGTGGCGTTTCATAAAAGAAAATAAAATTTGCTATCGTTGCTTAAAAGGAGGTTCACATAACTTTAGGTTGTGTAATAAAAATAAAAATAAGTGCGAAATAAAGGATTGCAAGCGTAAGCATCACACATTACTACATAATCCAAACTTTATTCCTACGGCATCTGCACACAGTAATCAGGTACAATGTGCTCCTACAACATCTACTTTAAAGACTTCCTCTGCACCAACTACAAGCAACGCAGAAGAAAATACGGCGAGAGACTTAGTGACCCACACAAACACAAATTTAGGTATAAGCACAAGCTCTAGTCTCCGCCCCCTCTTGAAGATAGTCGCAGTTACAGTCTCGGGGCCTTCTGGAAGTGTTGACACGTATGCTCTTTTAGACGACGGCTCCACGTCTACATTCATAGATTCTGATATTTCCTCCCGCATTGGTGCTAATGGTCCAGTGGGACAAATTTATTTGGATTGTGTAGGTGGTTTGTGTCGAGAAACGTCTGTGAATTACGTTGATTTTGAAATAAAAGGCCTGCATTCTAGTCAAACATATTCAGTTCGTAGAGCTCGCTCGATCAAAAACTTAGGAATAGTATGTAATCAGTCAGTCAGTAGCGATGATTTACTTCGTTATCCTTACCTATCTGATTTATCCAATGAACTGTGTTATGACAATGCTTCTCCTATGCTTGTAATAGGGATTGATAACTGGCATTTGTCATTTGCGACCGCCACGAGGAAAGGCACAAAATCACAACCGGTAGCGATTCAAACTGCATTGGGTTGGGTTCTTTTCGGGTTTTCGAATAGTAAAACTAGGCCCGTCAAATCATTTAGGCCTGCCGAATCCATAAACCATGCGTATTCGACTGAACTTGATGACCCTAAGTCTGAACTTGAAGAGCTTATTAAAGCGCATTATAAGTTAGACTCTGTCGGAATCACCAAGCACGAGGCGCGCAGTACTGACGATCAGCGCGCATTGGAAATATTATCCCGCACTGCACGTCGACTGCCTTCTGGGCGTTACGAAGTAGGTCTTCTCTGGAAAACGGAAAACATAAAAGCGCCAGACAGCCTTCCTTTAGCTTTGTCTAGGTTTAAGAGTTTAGAGAAAAAGATGTCGAGGGAACCCAATTTTGCCGAACGGTATCGAAAGAATATTTATGACACCTTAGAGAAAAATTATGCCGAAGAGTGTAGCAGGGTAGAGCCCTCCGGTTTTTGTTGGTATTTACCACACTTCGGTGTAATAAATCCGAACAAGCCCGCAAAGCTTCGAGTCGTCCACGATGCTGCTGCACGTTCTTGGGGGGTGTCTCTGAACTCAATGTTGCTGACGGGCCCTGACCTCTTGCAAAACCAACTAAGTATTTTGATGCGTTTTAGGGAAGGAAGGATCGCCCTGACAGCCGATATTAAGGAAATGTTTCCACAGATTAAGATAATTCCACAAGACAGGGACGCCCAACGATTTCTGTGGCGTGACGATCCTTCAGGTCCTATAAAAATATATCGCATGAGTTCTATGATTTTTGGTGCTTGTTCAAGTCCGTCAACGGCAATTTATATAATAAACTTAAACGCGTCAGAGTTCCGAGACGAGTTTCCCGAGACCGTGGACGTTATCAAGAGCAATATTTACATGGATGACTTTATCAGCAGCGTTGATAGCGTAGAGTCCGCAGTGCGTCTGGCTGCTGAAGTGGTGACCATCCATAAACGCGGCGGTTTCGAAATGCGCGGCTGGACGTCTAATGAACCAGCTGCCTTTGCCATGTTTCCAAAAGAGTTGCTGTCCGATGTGATGAACAGCAAGATTGACGGCGTAGATTTGTGTAAGGACTCTGTGGCTCGCACTCTAGGTCTCATTTGGCAACCTATACACGATCAATTTAAATTTAATTCTGGGTTAACAAGCGAGTCATGGGCTCCTACAACTAAACGGCAAGCTTTAACGCAAGTCATGCGTATTTATGATCCTTTAGGAATCTTGTCACCGATTATAGTTAGAGGTAGAATTCTTTTTCAAAATCTGTGGCGCAAAGGTTTGGATTGGGATGATGGGCTGTGCGAAGACGACTGCAAAGTGTGGCACGAGTGGTATGATAGTCTAAAGTCGATTTCAGAATTACGATTACCTCGGTGGTATAATTTGTGTGATATGGACGTTGCAGAACGAGAGTTACACGTTTTTTGCGACTCGAGTGAGCAAGCGTACGCGGCAGTCGCTTATTGGCGTTTCGTAGATGCTTTGGGCCAGGCACGTCTTTCTCTTATTGCAAGCAAGACACGTGTATCTCCATTAAAACCTACTTCTATACCACGCCTCGAACTACAGGCTGCCTTGATAGCCACTCGTCTCGCCACATTTATTTGCGAAGCGCATCATTTCAAACCAAACCGGCGCTACTTCTGGTCCGACTCAATGACTGTATTAGGTTGGTTGCGCAGTGATGGTCGGAAGTTTAAGCCTTTCGTAGCCAACCGAGTAGGTGAAATTTTGGAAAATAGTGATATCTCTACATGGCGTTGGGTCCCCACGGATCTTAACGTCGCCGATGACGCTACTCGCACTAATTGCTGCACGTTAAATGTTGAGTCGCGCTGGATTTCAGGTCCCGAATTTTTACTTCGTGCTTCCAGTGATTGGCCATCTAATCCAGTAGGTAGTGTTATCATTGATCCATTAGTGGAAGTAGAAATGAAATCATCTGCACGTACTATAGAGTCACCATCGGTATGCTTAAAATCAACCTCAACCTCATCACCTAGAAATGATTTTTGTAATTACAATGATGTAAGCACGTTGCCCATGCCAGTAGTTGCTGATCCAACTCATTTTACTTCTTGGCTAAGGATGGTAAGGGCAACTGCTAGAGCTCACCAGTTTATTGCTATATGCATTATGAAGGTTAAAGGGGTTCCGCGTAACTTTGTCCTTTCTCAACTCAGCATAACAAATGTTAATTCTCAAATAAGACCCTTAAGGCCATTAAATATGCAAAGCCTCAAAATTGCTTGCGTCCACATCCTACGCCAAAGTCAAAAGAATAAATTTGATAAAGAACTACAATGCCTGCAGCGTGGACGCCCCATATCACCTAAGAGTCGTCTCGTGAGCTTGTCCCCAGCTCTAAACCAAGACGGTTTGATTTATCTACAAGGACGTATAAACGCTGTCGAGAACGTAGAAGAACACACCAAGCATCCAATCATATTAGACGGGAAAGACCCAGCCGTGCGCCTACTCGTCAGTCATTTCCACAAGAAATTCGCACATGCCAACACGGAGACCGTGATAAATGAACTTCGGCAAGAATACTGGATACTGAGTCTGAGGAATACAGTTAGATCTATCGTCTACAACTGCCAACAATGTAAGTTGCTGCGCGGAAAACCTTTGCAACCACCTATGGGCAATTTACCTGAAGCTCGGCTCTCCCACCACAAGCGACCCTTTACGTTCGTTGGAGTCGATTACTTCGGCCCTCTACAAGTGATGGTGCGCCGTAAACAAGAGAAACGTTGGGTTGCGTTGTTTACGTGTTTATCTACCAGGGCTTTACACCTTGAAGTGGTACACAGCTTGTCAGCTGATGCAGCCATAATGTGCCTTCGCCGTTTTATATCTCGAAGAGGTACGCCAAGTCAAATATTCTCCGATAATGGAACGGCCTTCGTCGGCGCGAACCGGGAGCTGCGTACACTTTATGATCAGGCCGTCACCGACTATACCTCAAATATGAAAATTGAGTGGGTTTTCATCCCGCCATCAGCCCCGTTCATGGGGGGAGCGTGGGAGCGCTTGGTAAAGAGCGTCAAGACAGCTCTCCGCGTAACACTTCGGGAACGTACCCCAACCGATGAAGTCCTCGCGACGCTTTTGGCAGAGGCCGAGGCATTAGTTAATGCGCGGCCCCTTACTCACGTCTCCCCGGACCCGACTGATCCTGAGGCCTTGACTCCGACACATTTTCTGCTCGGCTCCTCATCGGGTCGCCCATTACCAGCCCAACTCACGGATTCTGACCTATGCAGCAGAAGTGGGTGGCGTAAAGCAGTACGATTAACTGATCACTTTTGGCGACGGTGGATTTTAGAATATTTGCCAATTTTGGCCCCACGACGTGTTCGCGGAGTTACGACCGCAGTTAAAATTGGAGATCCCGTACTCATAGCTGATGGAGATTTACCTAGGGGAACATGGCCACGAGGCAGAATTACTGCGACTTATCCAGGCCGCGATGGTGTCACGAGGGTTGTGGATGTGAACACTATGGCGGGGACGTTGCGGCGACCTCTAAAGAAAATAGTTTTGTTATAAAAGGGGGAGGATGTGGCCGACGACCGTTGCTAATACTCTTTTTAGGTAGTTTTTTATTGTTTTCTATATGGGGCATTTCACGTCAAGCGGACAACAAAAAAAAAGTGAGGTCCCGAATTTTGTTTATACTCTGGTCAGTTATACTTCTAAAAGACGTGGATGTGTACACCCAATTTTTTTTTCGTATGATCATTTATTGCTGAGTTATGAGCTTTTAAAAATTTACTAAGAATGAAGTCATAAATTTTTGGATACTTATTATCGTTATCAGCTAATTTGTAAAAAACACTAGAAAGTATTGTTTCTTTTAGTAAAAAAGTTAAAGTTTTTAATTTTTTTGTCGAATTCTAAATTTGATTTTTTTTACGTATAGTAAACCGGAAGTGAAAATTTCAAATCGATGTTTAAGTAACTTCGACACTTTTTTTTTTAATTTTTTTTAACTTGAATTAAAGCTTTAAATGTACTAATTCTTCACAAAAAAAATTAAAACGTGATCGCCAATAGTTTAAGACTTAGAGCACTTAGAGTACATACACATAGCTATGAGCACTTTCTATGCAATCGAGTTTATGTGCTAACATGCTGAAATACTACGCTTTTAATATTTTATTCCTTCATTCTAGCATGCAAAAATAGAAAAATAAACGATTTCTTTAATTCTTTACAAAAAAATTAAAACGTGATCGCCGATAGTTTGACTTAGAGCGGTTTTATTAATTGAGATTGAAACAGTATTAATGAAAATAGAAAGATTTATTTTGTAATTTTTACAATTTTACTATTTACACTAGCACTAATTCTCTTTACACATAAGCCCCCGTTGGTTGGAAAAAAAGCATGCAGTTGTTTAGTTCCTGGAACGGTGATAGCGGAAGTGAAACGGACTTGTAGAATATTTCGCTCTTGTTGAATACTTTCCTTCGAGCAATAGTAAATAGAAGTCCCAGTCAATGATGACTTGGCCCATTCATATAATTTTATAGGTGTAGTGATAGCGTTATTCGTAGACTGTAAACTTGCACGGGTTGCCAAACGTTTAAGGTTTCCCCCAAGACCATCACATGGCCCTTTTCTATGAGCGGTGGCATGGAAGTGTAACTGTGCGTCTTTATTAAAATCGCCGCATGCTTATATCGCTGAACAACAAGCGCTTTATTTTAGAACTCTGAAGGAAACCATCTCTGAAGGTGAAATTTTCGTTCAATGTGATTTTGCCGAAAATTATAGTTTTGTCGTACAAGATGCTGCCCAATTATTTCATTGGAATAATGATCAAGCCACGCTTTTGAAATCTGTTTATTATTATAAAGATGGAAATGACATTAAACATGGAAGCATCATCATGATTTCAGACGATTTAAAGCATGATACTGCCACATTCTACGCGTTTCAAAAAATACTGCACCAGCACCTTGATAAGCTCAGAATTACGGTTTCTGTCATGAAATACATCACAGATGGCGCTCCCCAACATTTTAAGAATAGGTTCAATTTTGTGAACCTATTTTACTACAAACAAGATTTTAATAAAGACGTACAGTTACACTTCCATGCCACCGCTCATGGAAAAGGGCCATGTGATGGTCTTGGGGGAAACCTTAAACGTTTGGCAACCCGTGCAAGTTTACAGTCTACGAATAACGCTATCACTACACCTATAAAATTATATGAATGGGCCAAGTCATCATTGACTGGGACTTCTATTTACTATTGCTCGAAGGAAAGTATTCAACAAGAGCGAAATATTCTACAAGTCCGTTTCACTTCCGCTATCACCGTTCCAGGAACTAAACAACTGCATGCTTTTTTTCCAACCAACGGGGGCTTATGTGTAAAGAGAATTAGTGCTAGTGTAAATAGTAAAATTGTAAAAATTACAAAATAAATCTTTCTATTTTCATTAATACTGTTTCAATCTCAATTAATAAAACCGCTCTAAGTCAAACTATCGGCGATCACGTTTTAATTTTTTTGTAAAGAATTAAAGAAATCGTTTATTTTTCTATTTTTGCATGCTAGAATGAAGGAATAAAATATTAAAAGCGTAGTATTTCAGCATGTTAGCACATAAACTCGATTGCTTAGAAAGTGCTCATAGCTATGTGTATGTACTCTAAGTGCTCTAAGTCTTAAACTATTGGCGATCACGTTTTAATTTTTTTTGTGAAGAATTAGTACATTTAAAGCTTTAATTCAAGTTAAAAAAAATTTTAAAAAAAAGTGTCGAAGTTACTTAAACATCGATTTGAAATTTTCACTTCCGGTTTACTATACGTAAAAAAAATCAAATTTAGAATTCGACAAAAAAATTAAAAACTTTAACTTTTTTACTAAAAGAAACAATACTTTCTAGTGTTTTTTACAAATTAGCTGATAACGATAATAAGTATCCAAAAATTTATGACTTCATTCTTAGTAAATTTTTAAAAGCTCATAACTCAGCAATAAATGATCATACGAAAAAAATATTGGGTGTACACATCCACGTCTTTTAAAAGTATAACTGACCAGAGTATAAACAAAATTCGGGACCTCACTTTTTTTTGGTTGTCCGCTTGACGTGAAATGCCCCATATACTTTTTTATTTTTTGACGTTGTTGTTACCTAAGTTACTGAAAAACACGTACGTATTAAAATATAAGAATTGGAATTTGGCTAATACTTTTTTATTTAATACAATTAGTCATCCAAAATTAACATGTAAGGTATGTCATCCAATCCTGGTGTAGTAACTTTCCTACTCTTTAAAGATGTTTTGAACTCTTCTATAGTGAAATTATTCTTGAGAAATACATTTACATCATTTTCTGAAGCATTTTCGAACTCAAGCCTATTGTCATCTATTTCAGTAGAATCTGCTAAGTTATCTAAAAAACTTGGAACCCAATCATCATTGATGTTTTTGTTTCGATATCCTAGAAACTGGAGTTAATCTATTGAAGCTACTACATAAATTTTGCCAAGAAGAAGAATTTTCTTCCTTCAGAATTCTTTTCTTTTTTGCATCTAGTTTTTTATACCTTATCCAGTTTTCAATGTTGGGTTGAGAAAAATAATACTTTAATGCATCTTTAGATTTTGCGACTGCATCACTACATTTTGTGTTCCACCATGGTACTGGTTTTTTAATAGCTGTGTTTGCATCTAATTTTCGTTTTGGAATTGTTTTATTCCTTATATCATTTAATGTTTCTACAAAATGATTATATGCATTGATAGGGGAATCATTTATTGAGTCTAAGTGGGAAAAACAAGTTTCTGATAGGCTATAATATTCGTCCCAATCTGCCTTACTATAAATCATTGATATAAATAGTAAAGATACGGTCGTCCGAACGTTTGCCGGACACGGTCGCCATACAAAAACACTAGCGCCATCTATTAGAACTACGATGTCAATCGGCGTGGTCTGCTCCTAGACGTAAACTTGTAAGAGCGGGTATTTTTCGAGGTACAAAGAAATAAAAAAACCTTGCTATTTTTCGAAATTTATATTTATTGCAGTTTGTTTTTGTTATAAAATTTCCATTGGCCTTCGAATAAAACAATATTTTTAAACTTATTTTTTTTAACTTATGACACGACTCCAAACTTTATTTCGCACGGAATCAGAAGGAAATCTGCAAAATAAATACGTATTTCACTGTACTTACAGATTTTTTAGCAGTAAGTACATAAAAACACATTTTAATTTGCTTTTAATAAACAATAAAAATAATTTTATACATAATTAAATCATATAGTAATAATAATAAATCTTTTCATTTCATCGGATAAAAACGCGCGCCGCTGCAAAGTTATGTCGCACTTTTACGCGGCTTCGCGTCGTCTTTGCCAAACGTTGAGACAAATTAGAAAGAAAATTGTTTTAAATAATGTTAGAAGTTGATATAATTACATATTTTTTACTTATCGGTGATATGAAATGTTATCAATTGTTTTATTGTGCTTTTTGTCGTAGTTCACGCAACCCTTTACGACACAACTTGGCATTTTTGCTTGTAAAATTTTCGACCGCTCCCGAAGACAGCCGAACGCGTTCTAGTTCACTTCTTTATAGGGAAGACCATTTTGGGACCACGTTCGAGGCGTCATTATAACATGCGGTCCGCCCAGTCCTTACGCAGTAATATATATGTCAATGCTATAAATATATTTCTTTTGATCCACAGGGCCTCAAGTCTGCTATTACAATAGTGTCAGAATGGTCTCTTCATTGTGAGTTTTTGACAGATTTGCCATACAAACACTGTCAAATACTCACAATGGCGAGACCATTCTGACACTATTGTAATAGCAGACTTGAGGCCCAGGTGACGTGTCATACATAGGCCGCTTTCCGAATTGGCTATAATCGCTCACAGCGCTCACATCGTCTCACATGCGTTCCGATTTAGATATTACGATTATGACAGCCGAGAGCTGTCAACAACTCGGAACGCTCGTGAACGCGCTCACGGTGCTCACGCAATGTCAAAACGATATTAGAGTATTTCTCTGTGTATACACCAAAAATTTGTTCTTCTTAGGTTAGGTAGCAACTGTAGCCAGAAGAAAAATTTTGAAAATGCCACGATACGATAAGATGCGACTCAAAACAAAACAGCACACCGTCATTTTTTACAGCGCTCACGGCGATATTAGTAAAAGGCATGGTCGGCGTTATCGCAAGATGGCGAATGTCATGACGTCATCTTTGACGTTTGACGGGACATCGTTATCGCGCTCACGCTAATTCGGTACGGGTTTTAGCACGCGAATATCGATATTATCGCAACTCGGAACGCAGGGATAGATGGTTGAATGTTGATCTCAAGTAAGGTTGGAAGATGATAGCTACCCATGGGATCATCATGAACATACCAGTTACATAAATGAGCGATTGAAGAGCTAACAAGGGCAAGATCTATCGCTGAAGCTTGTCTATTAGGATAAGGAATAGTTTTTGGTGATCCATCATTCAAAATACATAATTCAAATTCATCAATTATATTAAATAAACATCTACCTCTATTATTATCACTATGGCATCCAAATGCTATGTTATGAGCATTAAAATGACCCATAACTATACAAGGTTTGGGTATGTTATTGATGATGTCCTTTAACTTTGCTGAGTCAAACCTGATACATGGAGGGCTGTACACCAGAGATGTAACGGAGCTTCGATTCCGGTTCCGTTAAGTCGGAACTTCCGATTATTATTACACTTTCGGTTCCGACTTCGGTTCCGATACTTTTGTATCGGATGTTAATCGGAGGTCGAACGAAACAAAGCGGGCGGCGCGCGACGGCCTGTGCCGAACAGGTTCATACATGTCGCGCGGGGAATCCCCCGACCCCCACTACGTGCACTCTATTATCAATTATTTTTTCACTTGTTATTATTTGTTACGCCCACGACACGTTTATAGGTTATAGATAATTGTTTAGATTTTTGCGGCTTATTATCAATGAAAGTGATCTGTTTTTGTGTGGGATAATGAAACCTAAATCCAGTTGTATTTGGAACTACTTCAATGCAGTTAATTCAGATTCGGCAAACGTGTAAACTGTGTATGAAGACGTATTCAAGAAAGGGAGGTACGACAATGTCCTTAAAAAGTCATTTGAAGTCTGTCCATGCCACTGAATATGAAGAATTCATTAAGTCAGAAACTGAAAAAAAAGATCCTCGACTTCGACGCCCCTTCAGGATGCTAAAAAACAAATGACTTTAAAAGAAACTTTGCTGAAGAATACAAAATGGTGCACTTCTAATGCTAAATCTAAGGAAATTGACAGATTAATTTCGGAAATGATTGCTTTGCAAGACCTACCCTTCAATTTTGTGGAAGGTATAGGATTTCGACGACTTATGCAGTTTACTGTGCCGAATTATCAGTTAAAGGGAAGACAATTTTTTACGGAAAATATTTGTGGTCATTTATATGAAACATTAGCTAAAAATATTAAAGATTTGCTCACACAATTTGAAAAGATCTCATTTACAACAGACATTTGGACCGAACCAAGTTCGAATGTGTCTTTATTGAGTCTGACAGCGCATGGCATAAATAGAGATTTTAAAAGGCTAAAAGTTTAAAATGCCATACATTTGACGGAAGACATACAGGAGATCTAGTTCTTGAAAAAATTAACAGTATGTTGATGGAATGGTGCATCATAAAAGAGAAAATTAATTGTTTTGTACGCGACTCAGGATCTAATATGATACGAGCAATGAAACTCCGCGACTTACCTGATGTCAGTTGCACTGTACATCAGTTGCAACTGTGTGTGCGAACATTGTTAGATTCTGATGAAGAAATTAAAGCCTTATTATCGAAATGCAAAAAAATTTCGACGCATTTTAATCATTCCCAAATAGCTCAGACTGAACTGCATAAAATACAAAAGGAACAACTCAACCAAGAATGTTTGAGTGTAAAACAGGATTGTAGTACGCGGTACGTTCTTTAATTTTTGCATTTATTTTTTTTTACCTCCATATTATATTTCAATCAAAGATCTATGCACGCTAATACAATAAATTCAAATAAAACTACTAAATGGATTTTATTCAAACTTGCTGTCGTATAAGGACGCTGATTATAATGAGTGTAAATATTTCGTTTTTATCATTAATTTAATTTAAGTTATACTGTATATAAGTGTAAATTGTAAGCGTTAATTAAATTAATTAATCTGTTACAGGTGGAATAGTACATTTTATATGTTGGAAAGAATGATTAAAATACAGGATTCTCTATGCCTGTACGCATGTAAACACAACATCTCTCAGTTGTCGCCTGAAGAATGGCTGCAGCTTAAAAAAATTGTGACTATACTTCAACCTTTTGAAGAAATTACCCGAAATATGAGTGATAATAACGCCAGTATCTCATCAGTAATTCCACTTATACACACACTCAAGTATACATTACAAACTGAAGCCAGTAAACAAGATACGAATGAAAAATTTAAAAGTATAATAAAATGCACCGTCGATCAATTAAATTCCAAATTTGGTGACCTTCAAGCAAACAATTTCTTTGCAATAGCAACCTATCTAGATCCTCGGTATAAAACAATTTTTTTTAATGAAGTGGTTAAAGAGAAAATTGAAACCGAAATAATGTCACTATTTGATGCAGACACATCTAAAAACGAGGCTGATAATATTGGCGCTCCTGTAGAAAAACGGGCAAGAATGGAATTACCAGCAGAAGCTAGCCATAGTAATGTCCAAACAGTTTTGTCGAATATATTGTTAAGTAGTGATGAAGACGATGATGATACAACATCTGGAAGATATGCAGTTTTTGACAAATTTGTTGTAATGAAAAGTATGCTAAATGAGTACAATAAAGAAAAACGTATAAGTATTAGTGATGATCCGTTATTGTGGTGGAAAGTAAATGGAAATATAAAATTCCAGCCCCTACAATCAATTGCCCGGCAATATTTGTCATGTCCACCGGGCTCGGTAGCTAGCGAACAACTTTTTAGTGGTGCTGGCCTAATTTACGACTCTTTAAGAAATAGATTGGACGGGGACAAAGCATCAAAGCTTTTGTTCATAAAGTACAATACATTACTTTTGGAGTCGATTTTGATTTAATTTGTTTTAGCTTTTGTTCATTTATTGTAATGTAACCAAATGTAACACGCTACTTTGGGTTTTAAGTTTTAATTTTAATTAAACTTTAAATTCATTAATTTTATCTTTTGTTTATTTGGAATTATGCCAATTTTTTTTCACAGTTGTTTTTTATTTTATAATAAAAAATAAAAATGAAAAGAATTGACTATAAATCATGTTTTATTTGTCCTTAAACAAACTGACCCTGCCTCCGATTTCGGTTCCGATTTCAATTCCGATTCCGATAAATCAAATTTGAAAACTCCGATTCCGATTTCGGTTCCGATAAAACTACCTCCGTTACATTCCTACTGTACACACATAGTATTGCTATTGCTCCAAATTGTGTTTGTATAGTGATACATAAGTTTTGAATAGATTCTGAGAAGTGTGTATTTACTACTTTGTACTTTAAACGATGGTTCACCAGAATGGCTACTCCATTATGAGAATTTATGGAATTTTTGTGGATTAAATTATAAGTGGGAAAATGTGGAATTATAGAATTAGATTTGAAACAAGTTTCATTAAGAAGACAGACGTCTATATTTTTTTTCAATTAATAAATTTTGTAATTGGCTCTTTTTACTCTGTAAACTCAACTTATTATACTGTAAGATATTCATAAAAATATCCATGTTTAAATTAAATTCGATAAAAATATTTCTTTTATTTTCCTGTGTGAGTGGCCCATCAGAGTCACTCTTGTTACCTAATGCAACCAACGATTTAACTATTGCATTCATTATAATATCATTATTTGCTACTTGTTTAATATCTACAATATCATTGCTTTTAGCCTTATCAGTAACCTTGGGTAAAACAGGGAAAGATTTCTCATTAAATGTAGGGGGTGGTTTCACCACAGTGGCATACGATTACTGCATAAGTTTGGCCTTTTTCTCTTCAATTTTTTGTTTTTTAATGGGACAGTCTCGTGAAATGGCAAGATGAGTACCTGCGCAATTGATGCATGTGATCTCTTCGACATCGCATTCTTTGTAGGAGTGACGACCAGCCATTGACATATATATTACTGCGTAAGGACTGGGCGGACCGCATGTTATAATGACGCCTCGAACGTGGTCCCAAAATGGTCTTCTCTATAACGAAGTGAACTAGAACGCGTTCGGCTGTCTTCGGGAGCGGTCGTAAAATTTTACAAGCAAAAATGCTAAGTTGTGTCGTGAAGGGTTGCGTGAACTACGACAAAAAGCACAATATAACAATTGATAACATTTCATAAAACCGATAAGTTAAAAATATGTAATTATATCAACTTCTAACATTATTTAAAACAATTTTCTTTCTAATTTGTCTCAACGTTCGGCAAAGACGACGCGAAGCCGCGTAAAAGTGCGACAAAACTTTGCAGCGGCGCGCGTTTTTATCCGATGAAATGAAAAAAAATATTATTACGAGTATTACTATATGATTTAAAGTCTATGTCATAGGTATTTACATAGTGCAGCTTCGTGCTAGCTTCTGGGAGGGAACTTAATATGAGTGGACTGTAAAACCATGTTCTGTGATAAAACACGTTTGCCAGTCTGACTATTAATTAGATACAATGATGTAATATCGGACTAGATCAGCAATGTACGGTGCCGACGCGTTACTACGTCGTATATGCCCGCAGGCATATCCGACTTCAGTTGTCAACTTGACGTCAAGTGACCGATTGCTTAACGATAAATAAATCTATAATATAAAAATGAATCGCAAAATGTGTTGGTAAGCGCATAACTCAACAACGCCTGGACCAATTTTACCAATTCTTTTTTTTAAATGTTCGTTGAAGTCCAAGGATGGTTTTTACTTTTTTTTTTATTTTTTTTTTAATGGTTTTTACGAAAAATTAGTTTAGGGTAGAGTAGGGTAGGTTAGGTAGGGTAGGGTAGGGTAGGTAGGTAGGTAGGTAGGTAGGGTAGGGTAGGTAGGTAGGGTAGGTAGGTAGGGTAGGGTAGGTAGGTAGGTAGGGTAGGGTAGCGTAGGGTAGGGTAGGTAGGTAGGTAGGTAGGTAGGTAGGTAGGTAGGGTAGGGTAGGGTAGAGTAGTGGAGTTTATAAAAAAAGTTTTTTGTTTTGACAGACTTCGTTCTGTCATAAGCTATTACTATAGCTTTTGACAGAACGAAGTCTGTCGGGTCAGCTAGTATATTATAAAAATGGTGAAATGTGCGGTTATTTGTTTGTCACGGTTTGAGAAGCAAGTGGTGTTACATTTTGCTAAATTTTCTTCAGATTATCCAAAAATAACATTAAAAGACGAATTACATTTATCAAACAAAAATTTTTTGCCATCAGTGTTACCAGTAAAAACGATTTTGCCAGACTGTTGGGAGTTTAGTGAATGACGAATGTATGTTCCTGTAAGTCTAAATTATTATTATAGTCTATTTGGTTTAAACACACTGTGCAGTACCCAAACACTTACTAAATAGAAAAGTAACACATTCACGTGTATTTTAAAGGTTTAACTTAATACCTACTATATCACAACTTCTTACACCAAGATTAATTTTATTAACAGTAAATAATATTAGACGTAAAGTGAGGTTATATTTTTAAATTAAAATTTCTAAATTGATGATCACATTGTATTAAATAGTGTTGTGCACTGACTGGACAGGTCCACTCAATATGTATGGTTCTTTCATCAAAAGCCCATTTCAGACACCAATCTACATGGTCTTCACATGATCTGACCAAGATTATGTCTGGACTTTAAAAGAGACTGTGACCTCTAAGTTTGTTTCGGCCTTTCTTCTCAGAGTAGTCAGATAGGAAACGCCGACCTCATCTAGTTTTAAAAATATGATTGACGTGTAAAAGTGTTTGTACCTTAGAGTATATATTACGTTTGTACAAACCTACTTACAGACATAAAATCATTTTTACTTCACGGCGATCTGAAATATAATTAATTAAACAGAGTAGTATTTCTTAAACACACGTATTAACATCGCGTTTTTTTAGGAATAGAATAAAAATGTTTTTTAGAAATATTGTTATTCTGCAACTGGTAACACAGACATGTCACTTTTTTTTTCGCGCGTCATGACATCGCAAGAAAAATTTCTTACTCTTCAAATTATTCATTTTTATTAAGTTTAAAGTACACTTCACTTATATTATACAAACAAAATGTTACAAAATACAAAAGGTTAACTATTGATTATAACTAAGTGATAGAAAGTGTATTATGTGTACCTTTAGCGAAAACTAGAGACGGCCGCGGCATTCATCAAAGACGACAACAGGAAGAAGATAAAATAGATACATTAGAACTGATCAGAAGCAGACTCTTAGTCCATACCCATATTGGATGTACTTAGATCCTGAGGCCTCCCACAACCCTAATGTGCGGGAATGCCTGGATTTAACTGAACTGCATATTGCATGTGCGCTGCAATCTTGTTAAAGCATTATCTCTTCAGTGACACGAGATGTCTTTAGTAACGTTATCTCCACGCTACTATCTGAATGAGAAGCTGCCAGGAGCGCGAGACGCTCATAGCGATGTTACTGTACAAAGTTATACCTGGTATTGTCAACATTACATTAACTTCCCAGGCGAGTACGAGATACTCTCAGTAACGTTACTTAAATGTAATGACTGGGTGAGAAACTACACTAGTGTGGCATGAGATGCATTTAGCGACATAATTCTACATACTTAGCGTTAGCTACTCACCTGTCATATCGAGTACACTAGGGTTACCTGTCATATCGAGTACACTAGGGTTACCTAGTGTACTCGATATGACAGGTGAGTCCCATTTCTATGATATAGGTTAGGAAAATGTAAAAAGGTGGTTCAATATGCCTTAATTAGGCATGAAAGCCGCGAGACGGCCTTACCTAACCCTGCACATTGTCTGTGCGTCAAAAACTTGCAAAAGCATTATACTCCCTTAGTGAGTGCGAAATACTAAGTCGCTATCTAGATTGTTATCAGTGAGTATGAAATACTCTTAACATCATTATGCATGCAGTGTACGCCTTGTCACCTCTCCATTGAGTACGAGGTGCTCTCAGTAAAGTTACTGACTGGATGAGAAAGTACTGATTACTGATAATTAATTCAAGATAGCTATCGCTGGTACTCGTATGTACTTGACATGACAGGTGAGTCCCATTTCTATGTTATAGGTTAAGAAAATCTTAAAAGCTGGTTAAGTTAAAAAGGCCGCGAGAGTGCCTTACTTAACCCTATGCATTGTCTGTGTATTATAAACTTGCAAAAGCGCTATACTCCCTTAGGGAGTGCGGGATACTAACGCCCGGGATTCCTCCTAATCAAAAAATCTCCTTTTTTTTAATAACTTTGTTTATAACCAAAATTTTTTAAAATAATAATTATTTCTTAAATCAGAACTTAAAAGAAAATGGAACCTTTTTTTCGCCATTTTATGTGAATTACCACTAGGAAGATATTTTTTGATATGTTTGTTTCCCTTTCTATACACAAATTATCTGAATTTGAGACTGGGGGTATAGTACCAATACGATAGAAGAGATTTCCAAAAATTATTAGTTACAAACCAGTTGTTTTTGTTGAATGTATATATTGATATGGCATACACAATTTCATTTTCATAATTCTATTCCAAATGTGGAACAATATATCGCTATTATTATTAAAATAAACGGGATATTTACCATGTTTATTAATTGTTTTGAGTTCCCGATATTTCTAAATATAGCATTTAATCAAACATGTCCTGCAAGTGATTAGTTGAGAAGATATTACTGTTATCGTGCTAAAAATTTAGCAAAATAATTTAAAAAAAAATTGTAAGCAAACGGTTTTTATTTTGACCCATTGTGATAAAATTCACATTCATTTTGAGAAATGCTCATTTTGAGAAGTGCTATTTTGAGAATTTTGCGAAGTGCACATTCTGCGTCAAACCCCTTCTTAGTACACATGAATGTGTTACAAATTCTTACATAACCACTCAGTGAGTGATTGTGTAAGAATTTAACCTGAACCGAGTTTGTTTACGGTTTCATCAGACAGGTACTTTGGGAACAGAGGAGTAGTAGGTTCCAACTCAGGCCCGTTCACTTTACCTTGTGCAATGTATTTGATCATCACGGCTCTCATTCAACATGGAGAAAAAAGAAAACGTACTTTTAATATATTTTTATCCTAAATAGGGTGAAGCGATACTTTACGCCTGGACAGCTTTTAACCCTTTACAAAGCACAAGTCCGTTCCTGCATGGAGTATTGCAGCCACCTTTGGGATGGCTCAGTAAAGTACCAACTTGCTGCGCTTGACTCGGTGGAACGCAGAGCTAAGAGGCTCATTGGCGACGTAAAACTGGTGGATGCCAAGTTTCACAGCTTGGCTCATCGCCGCAAGGTTGCCTGCTTGTCGGTCTTCAACAGATTGTACTTCGGAGAGTGTGCCCATGAACTCCACGACCTCATTCCAGCGGCCCCCTTCTACCACCGGACATCTAGACGCACTGCAAGTTACCACCCCTACCTAGTTGATATTCCACCAACTCGCACTAAGCGTTTTCAAACGTCTTTTATAATGCGCACAGCAAAGGAGTGGAACTCTCTGCCTGCGTCTGTGTTTCCGAACGCATACAACCCTAATCTATTCAAAGTGAGAGTGAACAGGCTTCTTCTGGGTAAGCTCACTCCATCGTAGACTTTGTCTCTGTCATCCAGACCTAGACTCAAGTCAAGAGCAAACTCATAGTAGAATAAAAAAAAATTAAAAAAAATTGGCGCTTGGGTAAACATCACTTTTAGGTTGGAAGTTACCTGTGCAGGAGCCACAGTTCGTAGCATTCAGCTACGATTCGATAAATGAAATGCAAGAGTTTAGTAAAGAGAAAGATTATAATGTGAACTAGCAAGTAAACAGTGTAGGAGGGCATGTGAGTAGGCGCGCAGGTCACGCGTCCTTGGCGGCGGGCGCGGGCCCTGCGTCCTCCTCGTCCTCCTCCGAGGACTCGTCGTCATCATCCTCGTCGTCCGACTCCGAGTAGGACGAGTAGTCGCCTCCCTCTGCGCCCGCGTAGCCTGCAACACAGCACACGTATACATGAACAGGGCTGCCAGTAGAGCCAACTTATACCGCTTGGTCCCAGAAATCATATAAAATCAAATATGTATATAAAAAAGAACAAAAAAAAGTGTTGTCTGTAACAGAACGAGGAAGCATTTTTTTTTTAAATTGACAAACTAAAAACTTACTGTTTGTAACAGAAACTAGGAACTAAAAAAAATTACTTGGGACATCTCGTATTACTACTACTTATGTTAGCACTTAGTAACAAGTATCTAGGTATGAAGTGAGACGTACAGTATCAGTCAGAAGTCCAGTAGCAATCTCACAAAGTTATAGAGTATCAAAACGTAAGTGAATGTAAGTTATTTTAGGTAGACTTCGTCAGAAAAAATCTACCTATTAAACCACTTGACCGTTATTCGAAGCATAATTTAACAATTGAGATAGGCTGAACCGTGTTTCCTGTGCCTTTTTTTTTCCTTACGTTTCTAGTGTTATAGCTCTGTCTTGCTCTCATGACGTCACCAGGTCAGAGAGGGGAGCGCACTTTGAGCGCGCACGACTCGGTCTTGTTCATTGGCGTTCTTTTCCTTGCCGGTGACGGTTGCTGCTTAGCAGGTGAGTTATTTAAACATCTTTTCCACAACCGTCTATATTTTTCCTTTCGATCGAAAGTTGGCATACTAATTTTCGATATTTACTATAACTGTTTCTAGTGAACAATAATACAGTGAATTAACGTGAATATTTAAAAAAAATTAACGGTTTTCCGTTCGCGTGTTGTTTATTCTTTTATTTTCAAGTGTGTACGTGTTCAGTTGTTTTAAGTATAATACCGAATACGTAATGGATAATGAAATAACGTTGATTTCGCAAGATGAACCAGTCGCAGGACCTTCTAATACTGTTAATAACGGAGCATCTAGTGCCAAACGGGTGCGTTCACATCCCAGCAGTAGTAGTAGCTCTGATAGTAGCGATTCCAGTTCCAGTTCATCTAGTTATTCTGACCATAAGTCTAAACATAAGAAGGCGCGTCGCCGCCGTCAGAAGAGACGGGGGGCAAGTACAAGCGTCGCCGCTCGGAGCGTAAAGTGAAACAAAATATAAATAATGGTATTCCGGTGGCCGATGACACCCTTTCCCTCTTTGCTGAGGATGATTTTGAACTGGAAGGTTGTAATTTTTTAAATAATTTAGATGTTGAGACTAAGCTTAAGGAACCGGCTGTTCCAAAGACAGACGAGCGTTACTTAAACATTTTAAAAGAAATTCAGTTTTTTAATAAACCGGATTGGAGTGAAGTACGTTACGCGGAAACTCAAAAATCGTATAGCCATAGCCCGGGCTTCGTCGAACTCGAGGCAAACGAGGAGATAAGACCCTATGACACACTAAAACACTTAAGTTACTCGGAGAGGGCCTATGCTTCGTTAACTTACGGTATTTTAAAACAAAAAGTCCTTAAAGAAGGAACTTTGTGCGTTTTTGTCATGGATTCGAGACCAGAATGAAGAAATTAGCTTCGAGGCTGTAAACCAAAAGCTGAATGACATCTTCACTTTTGGTGAGTTCAGCAAGGTTTCGGCAGACCTATTGCAAATGATTTGTGGCCATAGGGCTGAAACCATACAGATGCGCAGAGATACCATAACTAATGCAGTTCGTGATCCCTTAATCAAAGCAGCAATAAGGAAAATACCTCCATCTGAGGTTAGCTTATTTAATTCTGAGCAGTTAGTTGTTACATTAGAAAAAGCTGGCGGTATCAAAAAGACCTGGCCTGCTTCTAGATCGGCTGGTACATCTGCAAAATCGTCTTATGGTAATACTTCAACTTCGCAAGTTGGAAAATGGCTCATACGTCCCTCGCAGGGGCAATATTCAGTTCCACCTTCGCAGGGTAAGAACTATAACTCAAGCATGCCTTCACAAGGCTGTCAAAACTGTAACGTCCCCTCGCAGGGTGGCTTTTTGCAGCATAATATAAAGTGTCCTTCGCAAGGACCCGTACATGCGTATTATAACTATCCTCAACAGGGTAGTGGCTCAGTGGATAGAGGTTCCTTTCGCTCCCGCGGGGCAAGACAAAACCAAAGATACCACGCTCAGAAACGTGGCGGAAATAAGCGAAGGTCATCACCTTCAGGCTTCAATGCCAAGAGAAGTAAATATTGACATGAAAATATTTCAAGCCGGTCAGTTATCGAATTACGTCGATCATTGGAAGGATATGCAAGCACCAGATTTCCTTATTCAAATAATTCAAGGGTACCGTATACCTTTTCAACAAAAACCTCCCTTAATCATGCCCAGATTAGACAACAAGGCGTTTCGCACACCTGTGTCACCAGAAATGACATTAATTATCCAAAAAATGTTGAATCAAGGAATTCTGGAAATTGCAAGCCCATCACCAAGTTTCTTATCTACCCTCTTTCTAGTACCAAAGAGCGATGGGTCAGCCCGACCGATTTTCAATTTAAAGGCTTTAAACGAATTCGTACTGACCACCCCTTTCAGTCTGATAAATGTGTTCAGAGTCCCAGATTTCATTCAGCCCCAAGATTGGATGTGCAAGCTGGACATCTCACAGGCTTATTTTCATTTAAAGATAGCAAAGCCTCACAGGCATTTCTTACGACTTATTTACGAAAAACAGCTTCTTCAAATGACCTGCCTACCTTTCGGTCTCAGCACGGCTCCAAAAACTTTTGCCAGTTTGACAAATTGGATTGCACAACTAATGAGAAGCAAAGGTGTGAGAATATTGGTCTTTCTCGACGATTTTCTTCTGGCTCACCAAGATCCAGTAGTTCTCGCAGGCCATGTGAGTCTTCTCGTAAAAACATTACAATATCTGGGTTGGCAAATGAATTTCGAAAAGTCTATCCTAGCACCAAAGAAATCCCTGGTTTATCTAGGAGTAGTGTGGGATCCTTGGCTAAATCTCAAACGTCTGCCAAGGGAAAAAGTACCCTCATTACTAGCAAAAATACGCGAAATCTTAGATTTGGGGAAGACAGACCTAAAGAAATTGCAGAGCATAATAGGAGCACTAAACTTTGCGAGTTTTGTTGTCCGAAGAGGGAGATTGCATTATCGAGCTCTATTGAAATTCCTAAACACACTACAATTGGACAATTACGTCAAGGTGTATACTGTACCCGTAGGTGCAATAGGCGACCTACAGTGGTGGAGTCACAATTTGCAACATCCGTCAATCCTACACCGCGCACCAGCGACGCATTTTATCACGACGGACGCCTCCGACTTAGTCTGGGGTGCCCAGATGGACAACCAGTCCCTATGGGGAACGTGGTCCCAGAACGAGAAGAATTGTCACTGCAACGTAAAAGAAATCTTGGCAGTATTGAAGGTTTTTCAAAGTCATGCCGTGTATCTGAGCCAATTTACAGTCACCATACAATGCGACAATCGCACGGTAGTAGCTTATCTCCGACACGAAGGGGGAACCAAATCCTCGAGATTGATGGACATAACATACGAACTGTTTTGTCTGATAGATCAGTACCAAATTCAATCAACGAGTACTACATTCCGGGGAGGTACAACAACCATGCCGACCACCTATCGCGGTTTCGCCAGGTCCCCGAATGGCATCTGATACCCGAGATCACGAAGATAATATTCTTAAAATGGGGAATTCCCCAAGTGGACCTGTTTGCATCCAGCAACGACCACGTAGTCCCTTATTATGTATCGAAAGATCAGAAAGACAAACAAGCTGTAGCCTACGACGAATTCTCGATTGCTTGGAAGTTCGATCTGGCATGGGTGTTCCCGCCCCCGTTCCTGATACCCAGAGTTTTGAGCTACCTCAATCAGGCATCAGGAATTTACTTGATAGTAGCACCGAGATGGGAGAGAGTCTTTTGGCGCGGGGATCTCAAAGCCCGGGCTCTAGCCCCACCGTTCACAATACAGAACCTGAACAAAGTATTGATCGATGTGACAACGGGACTCCTCGCGTCAACGATCTAGTGCTGGAAGTGTGGAAATGTGGGGGTGGACACACCATTTAGGTAATTGGAATAATTCTCAAATAGATCTTTTAAAAAGTTCTTGGCGCGCTTCCACCCTGAGAACTTACTTAAGTAGTCGTATTAACCCTAAGAGCCCTTCAGGATCTGACCTAGCTCGTTTTCTGGCTGATTTGCATATAAAACATAAACTGTCTTATAATACAATATTGTTACATAAGTTTGTGGTCTCCACCCTTTGTAATGTTAATTGAATGTTAATTTTTGACAGAATAGCACTACTGGTGTATCACTTAAAATATTTCGTGTTTATCCCAATATTTTTTTTTTTTTCTTTTCTTTTGCTCATATCTCCAAAATGGTGCGTCCTATCACAAAAATAATGAAAATTTCGACCCCCTCTTAGAAACTGTTAAACCGCTATTACTCTACATGTAGGTAATCTTATTTTTATTTTCCACACAAAAAGTGAAAAATTCCATAAAAAACACGTCGCGGCTGCCCCCCTATGCGCGTCTCCGGCTCTAAAAAAAATCATAGGAAAACAAGTACAACGTTGCGAAGCCATAAAAAAAAATACCACGTGGAGTCACGATTGTTAAATTCGATTTAGTTATGTCAAACTTATTTTTAAATTTAGAGAATTTTGTTTGCAGAATAGCTTTAAGATTCTCATAGCCAAAAGTAAGGAATTTTAGTGATAGTTTAGTTAGTTTAGTTCGGTGTACAAGAGAATCGGCACCATTAACTCAGCACATTTTACTCAGTAGTCACAATATTTTATGTAAAAACTTACTGCAATACATGGAATAACCCCTTTCTTTACTTTCCGAAAGCCTTTCTTCGTATAATACATGTCATTTTCTGAGAAGTGACAAGAGCGAACCACACTATTTTTTTATAGAATCATTTGGCTTAAAAAAAATCTTCACTCCTCTCATTAGCTATAATTTTTCGCCATTTTTCCCTTTCAATTAATAATAACTATAATATAAAAAAACACCAATCACCATTCAAATAAATTTTGCTCATCTCCGGACAGGCTATAGTTATTCTATATTAATTCCATATTATTGACATACCGCAGAAAGAAAAAAACAATAAGCGACTCTATTCATTTAATATTTGACTATGTTCCACTTTATACATCTTCCATCTCCTTTCCACTTAATACAAGTGCTGCGCGAGGGAAAAAGCCAACTGCGTAGCGTCAAATGAAGAGACGTATTGAAATAAATTAAAAAAAAAAATGTTTTTAATGAGTTTGAAGGCGTATTTTGCCACAAATTAACTACATTATAAAACTATTATCTAGTACTTACCGAAAATACGATATGCCATCCCTTTTAAACGTGGTTAAAATATTATTTTTGCACTTTTTTACGGAGCACTTTGGCATGTTCACCCGACAACGAAGCGCGCGTTACTGAGAGCGCAACTGTGCTTAGAAGTAATTTAAGCACAGTTGTATCGAGACACATTTCAAGCGTTGACGGTGTATCTAGGGTATTCTAAATCGATGATAGTAAAAGATAATTGTAATGTATCTCGTTGGTAATCCTTAAATAAATAGATAAATAAATAAATACTGAATCGGTCAAAATCATGCGTTTACTGCCTATCAAAAGTCGATGAGACGACGACGACGAACTGTGTGTATGTGTGGTGAGGTCTCATTAGTCATTAGGTTAACTGCGTTAAGACATCACTCACACAAACAGACGTTCGCATTGCTACGTCCATAGCAATATGATCATTAACGTGCTACTGCACTTATAACCGCTGACTGTACACTACGATATAATTATGTAGTTGTAAAATAACGGTAAACCACGAGTTTTTGGCAAAATGTGCCGCTAAGGCGCCATCTTCACGGACGAGAGAATCGCAGCTATAGTTACGCTGAGATGATCTAATTTATTAACTTCTTTATTTGTAGTTCATAATTATAATCTATATTAATTTCTTGTTTTAATTATATTGCATGTATTACTACTTTTGTACGCCCTAGAGGCAAAACATAGCGCCCTCAATGTATTACCAAATAAGAACTTATAATGTACCTATGTTTTACAATAAATAAATGAATCTGAATCTGAATCTGTGCCTTTAAATTATCTCCGCGATGATATCGCCGTGTGGAGATTGATTCAAAGAGTTTCTATTGAATTTGATGGCACGGTGAGTATTGCTGCGATTCTCACGCTCGTGAAGATGGCGCCTAGCTACCGATAAGCAGCCGGCTAATAACGTAGTCGTTATACAATCTGGCAGGCCTGTAAATCAAGAGTACAAGAGTCGCCAGACTAGGGCTGCGCTCGCGCCTCACCTGCGTCGCCGTAGCCGGCGTCAGCGTCGGCGTAGTCGTCGTCGTCGGCCAGCGCGGCGCCCTGGCGGCCGTAGCGGTGTGAGCGCGTGGACATGCTGAGGTCGGCCGTGACGTGCGTGGGGTAGGCGCAGCGCGGACACGGCGGCGCCGCGCGCCGGTCGCAGCGCACGCCGCGCCGCCGCACGTGCTCCTCGCAGAAGCACGTCTTGCAGCGCAGGCACGAGTACTGCCCCAGGCGGTTGCACGACTGACCTGCGGGACCGTACCGTCGTACAGCGATATACACATCGGAGGGAATCATATCAAATGTGCGACATGCGGCATGACGATGACACAGGGAAGTAAAATATATGGAAATATATGAAGACGCTTTTAAATTTTCGTTCACGATAACGTTATAACGTGCACGTATTTATGTAAACAGAAAAAAAAACTAGTGCGCAATTTTTCTTTTTTTGGTGGTTCGGTATCAGTAATAGAACACATTCCATTTATTTATATCAGCAAAATATGGACACAATCTATTCGCAATTAATATCAATGGGCGCGCGCGCCGCCCGTTGACGGGGTGCAACACCATGCCGAGCGGCAGGTCGTCGCCGCATGCGGTGGTTGATAGTCCCGTTACGCACGCGTCCGAGTGACGTCGCGTCGCGTAGCTTTCCTGCGCATGCATCGCAGTGCAAATTTTTTTGTACACACGGCTACATATCAAGGTATACATTTCCCGTATAAGTTGACCTCAAATTGTATCGGAATCCTATAGAATGTGAGATCAGCTTATACTGGAAATGTATAGCTTGATATGTAGCCGTGTATACTCGTACTTACCTACAACGATGTCAGACTTTATTAACCGCGAGTTTTGCGAGATGGTGCGAGTGTATTTAAGTGGTTAATACTTACGAGCAGCTTGAAAAATGTATGCTAGGGTGAGCATACCTGGTATGCGAGCCAACCCCGCGGTCCATAAGGAAAGGACCATTTTAGTAGCCACTCAAAGGCTGCTTGATCAAATGATCATAGACAGTTCAGGAGCCCGAATAGCTGTGTTATAAGTGCCTTAATTTAATTGATCACAATGCTTTATTTGAAATGATTTTTTTTTCACATGAAAGTATGAAATAAAAAATTGGAATTACTATTCAAATAACTTCAGGTCACGGCCTAAACTTAAAAACTGGTTCGAACCTGATGATAAGATTAGCGATTAATAACCCGCTTATATACTTACTTACGTCGGCGAATTGCGCGAGCGCACAGCTGATAGGTACCTACTACTGCGTTCCGCTTCACCGCACGCGCCGACGCGCGACGAGTATCCAATAAACCAGTTTCAAAATAAACATCATTCGTTAACGATAACTTTATTTTGTTGTACGAAGACATATCAATATAAAAAAAAAACCGGCCAAGTGCTAGTCGGACTCGCGCACGAAGGGTTCCGTACCATTATCTATAAAAACGCCAAAAAAATCATGTCTGTTGTATGAGAGCCCCTTATATATTTGTTTTATTTTAATTTAATTATTTATTTTTTAAATGTATATATAATTAAATATTCTGTGAATATTACAAGCGTCTACCTGTTGCCGTTATAAATATCGAGCTAAAACGAGCAAAAAAATCACGTTTGTTGTATGGGAGTCCCCTTACTTTTCATTAATTTTTTAAGTATTTTTTTAACATACTAGATTTAATAGATATATGTTAAAGAAAAAGGTAAGTCAGTGGCTATTACAACAGGACTATGTGGCAACAGAGAATCTGCTGACTTAAATCTCTTAATAGAATATCAATACATACTCAAAGATCACATCTTACACTTTATATCCAATTATTGCCCACACACGCACACTCACACACTCCCCACTCACTAACACCCACACACACCCACGGACCCCTACTCTAACATACATATACTTGCATGTCTGCTGTCTATCACACCATTTGTGTTACTTGGGATTCGTTTTTGTTATTATTTTATTTATTTATTTTTATTCTTATTTTTCTTTTCTGTACATCATTGACACTGTCTTCACTAGTTTTTGGTTGTGAATATTAAGAGAATCCATTTGGCTGAACCCTATCTTTTAAGATACAGGCTAGTCCTAGTTTAAAGGATAGAGTCTACTATTGCATAATAATGTAAAATTTCAAACGATATATACAGTGCAGTGTCATGTTTTTTTGAGAAATAAATATTTATTATTATTATTTCCTTTATTTCATTAATATACATATAAATTATATTTTTAAATATTAGAATATAAAAAAATATAAAAACATTTAAAAATATAAAAAATAGTAGCCCACCGGTATCGGGAACAGGGTCCAAGCTACGGATTCGGATCGGGTCAGGGCTCCATATAAAGGAACCTCCTAACAATGCGAGCCGTGTCCAGAGGCCCTAGTGTGAGTTTCTTTTAACCATCTCGATTTTACGCATCGAGCGCGATCGGCGTTCCGATTGGCCGCCGAATGGCCATTCACCAATCGGAATGCTGAACGCGCTCGATGCGTAAATTCGAGATGGTTAAAATAAACTCACACTAGGGCCTCAGTAGTACCGCCCTCTAAATCAAGCCCTTGATCCAGCTACCCAACGAGAACCTCCTTAGGTGTTGGTCGAGGCTCTTGGCAATTAAGCCATTGGCTGATACGACTATCGGCACAATGATCGCTGAGTCCACATCCCACATGTCGACAACCTCGTGAGCCAAGTCAAGATACTTGATTTGTTTATCTTTCTCGGCTTTCACGAGGTTCTCGTCATGTGGGACTGTTATGTCAATAATCATTGCGCGCCGCTCTATTCAATCTACGGATTCCACAATATCCCCTCGCTTTACATGCATGACCGCACATTTGTCCACACCAAATTCCATCCTGATGCCACTACTGAAAGTTTCAGTTACTTTCAGTAGCTCCATCAGTTGCAAATTGTTGGGGGCAAAGAGTTTTAGGTCATCCATGTAGAGGAGGTGAGATATAACCTGACCACCTCTCCTCATCCGATAGCCTAGACCCGAACCCGCCAGCAATGTGCTTAGAGGATTCAAGGCTAAGCAGAACCAAAGTGGACTCAAACTATCACCCTGAAATATACCTCGCTCGGTCCTTATCGGCTCGCTATTCCTCTGGATATTTCGACATCCTGGATAGCGAAGGACCGTCCTCTATTGCCCCATACATGACATCAGGAAGGTGCGCAGAGTTGCATCTACTTTATACAACTCCAGCACCCTCATGAGCCATGTATGTGGCACCGAGTCATAGGCCTTCTTATAATCTATCCAACATGTCGACAGATCCTTTCGGGAACGACGAACCTGTTGGCTAATGGTCATATCAATGAGGAGCAGCTCCTTAGTACTACGGGACCCGTTCCTACATCCATTATGAGAGGCAGACATGATGAAGTTGGTGTCTACATGTTTGTTAAGTTTAGTTCTCAAAATGGATGTAAGATGTAAACTTAATAGACCGTCGGTAAACATGTGATCGGCCTATAATTTTTGGGTTCCGCAGTGCTACCTAATTTATGGAGTAGGTGGGTAACTCTTGTCGTTAGGAACTGGGGCAGCGAACCAGACTCCAAAGCTGTCTGGTACTGCGCCGCCAAGCGAGCATGCGACCGTTGAAACCATTTTATCCAGAAGTTGTGCAGCTCATCCGGCCCTGGAGACTTCCAGTTAGGCAACGGACGGACTGCACGAGCTACATCTTGGGGGCAACTGGTAATAGCCCCTATTTCTGGTATTGGATCGCATGCTCGCTCGACTTCCCGAGTCCAAACACCTTCGGTGTGACCGACAGGCACCGACCAGATACTGCGCCAGAAAGAACACATGGCATCATTATCCGGCAGGCGCCTGTCAGTCACATCTTGGTCCGGTCGCTCCCAATCCCTATAGACCCACCTTTCATCGCTCTGGAAGATGCGATTCTGAGTGTATCGGTTCACTCGACGTTTATACCTACGAATACGGTTGGCCCATGCATACACTTTCTGCCTCAGGAAGTCGATGCGCTCTGTGACACGGGACATATAGTCCTGAGGGCTGATATCAGTCCCTTAGAACGCCCGCCTCACAAAGCGCATCACTCTAGGGCGAGTATTGCCCTCCCTGAAGCAGATTAGTTTGCCAATGAGCGCTCTGGCCTCACTAATACGGCGTTCAATTCTGCACTGCCAAGCTGGTACGGTTAGTTTTGGTCGTGTAGCTCTGGAGTCAATAGTTATTATTATTATCATTATTCTGTTTTTATAGAATTTGTTGTTATAGCGGCAACAGAAATACATCATCTGTGAAAATTTCAACTGTCCCGTTTTACTCTTTGGGTACGGAACCCTAAAAATAGGTGTTTAATAAAACTCGTTTAAGTTTAATTTGTCAAAATTTGCGTACTGGTTATTTTTTTCCTGTATACATTTTACGGTCAATAAAGCGCACAATACGAGTATAGGACACGATTTTATCATTTTGAAAATATATCAGTGTAGAAGCCGACCCCAACCTAGTTGGGGATGATGTTCATGAATGTATTGCTTGTATACCTGGTTCACATCTAAAAGGAATGTTATGAATGCTAGTCACACACCAATAGATAACTTAGATGGTCGCTCACACAATGATTGTGCCAGTGTGTAGACGAGCCATCGGATGTTCGTAAACGTAACAGTGAGCACACAGCTGACACTGTCGCAGTGCGGAGGTACTTACACTTGTAGGTCTCGGACTCCAACACCTGGCAGGAGGCCTGGTGCTCAAACTGGTCGTCCTCGCACAGGAAGCCCTGGCAGAAGCAGCAACGGAACACGCGCCCGCCGTGCTCCCACACGCCTGTGGAACACGAGAGAGTACGTCTGTACTGCAGGCTTAGCACGAGCACCGTTTTGTCGAAGGAAGAGTTGACAAAAATGACCTTCGGAACGTCATTTTTGTCGTCATTCGTCATTGTAGACGGCAGCAAAGTAGAAAGAGTCAACTGCACTTTTTTACGAAATTCACTCTTTTACATATTTCGACTCAGAATTCTTTGTTTTGTAATAAGATTTTTTTTTGTTTGGTTCTCAATTTTTACTGCTATTAAATTATATATTTATTTCTTTATATATTTATTCATTTAGTAGTTCACATACATTGTATACATTTAAGTTGATGCCAACATAAACTCATTAGAGTTTCACCGGGACCAAAAACATCGACTACATAATTTAAATAACATAAGAAGGTACTTGCTCAACAAAACAGACTTTTTTGACTTACCTTGTGATTTAATTTTAAATTATTTAGTGAATTCTGCGGATTTTTTTAGTTAAAAATATCGCTAAATCTGGTGAAATTTCAGACCAAAACTAGTGAATAAGTTTTTTGCAAGGTGGCAACACTGTCACGTAGTGCTCAATATGTAATCTAGTTATATAACAGTGAACAATTGTAGGGATGGATTAGTGTAGCCGATCCGGGAGAACAACTAGTCAGACTACCAAGTCAAGTCGAGTAAAAAGTGCAAATTATATATAAGTGCTTGAGGAGACCATGTTGTCTACGGTTCGAAATATGTATCCAGAGAAGAATTACCACAAATAAAAGTGCAGGATAATTGTTTGATACACTTACTTAGTACTAATTATTTATATTAACTTGAGACCAGCTAGACTAACTAGAGACCTATGTGTGTGTATTGTGTATCCTATTACCTACTTACGTATTTTTAATAACATAAAAAAAGTTACGAACATTAGAGGTAACACAACACAATGTTTAGTTTTCTAAGTTACCTACTATCCATTTGATATGTTTTTGTGCAATTTTGTAGTTTTTAGCCTACCTGTTTAATCCGTCTGACCTTTGTGATAAAATAATCTAGTCTCCTGTTTGTTTATATTGAGGTTTATGCTTCAATCCTCTTTCCTATTTTGGAAACGAATACTTAAGCTATGGCCTCAATAAGAAGTTATATATAATATTATAATGTTATACGATAATTAATAACTGACTGTTAAATTTGAATAATAAACTGTAAGAAATAAACGTCTATATTTTTTTAATAGTGCCTTTTTGTTTGGCGAGCCTTGCCTTGCCTTTTTCCTGTTGCTAAGTAACTACCGACTCGAATATTATATTATTAATACCCACTCGTTCAAAAAAAATCAAAATCAAAATATTTTATTTCACATAAACCTACATGGGCATTATGAAACGTCAGAAGCTAGGTGCATGGTTCGAGTTAGTCGTTTCCTATGGAGAAGAGCCGGCAAGGAACTCCACGGTTACTCTTTTAAAAATAATTGGCTTTACAATATTATAAAATAACAGTGATAATAGGTATGGGAGGACAGTGTAGGCGTTTCAACAATTACCAGGTACTTAACAAAATAGAAAACCGCCAACAAATCTACACTCTACTAGGCCTACAACGTTCTCACATTCACAAAATATAAAATAATCTAAGTATATAAAATATTAATGACATGATTGCAATTATAACTACAGTAACATATCTGAATAAATATCATGTCCACAAAAGCCACTAATAAGGAATTGGAGTTCGATTTGTAGGTAAATAATGTCAAATAATGAAAAGATTATGTCAAGGAAGTATGTAAAAAATAATTAAAAATTCTAAATAAACATCGTTATTTGGGAGCAGTTAATAGACATTGACATAGTTATGTTGTTTATGAGGTACCAGGGGTACCGTTAGCTTAATGAATATATTCCTATCAGTTTCTTTTGATATGTTCATCATTTAAGCTACGTATGCTAGTCAATTTAATGCTGCACTAAAGCTTACATAGTTAATTAGATAAATGTATTAGCTGTGTAGCTCCTTACTTAATTCCTAACTTCTTACGTTTCGTAAATCAGTCATAGTTGTGAAGAAACCAACGCCATCTAGTTGTATTATCGAAAACTTGAACATACGTTCACTGGAAAATAGACACTAAGGTATCCATGCAATTTTGCAGGTGAGTGTACCAGGCATTAATTGTGGCGCGCAATATTATTAATATGATTATAATCTTTCCGGCGTTTCATAGACTTTGGAAAAAGAAAGCACTTAACTAAAAATCAAAATGGACAGTCTACTATTAGGAAGACCATCATTTAGCAGTTTTATTACCTTTAACTGTAAGTCATTAGTACGTTCTGTGGATTATGTAAGAACCCGGTGTCGTCGAGCAGACATAATAGCCCTACAGGAGACGTGGTTGTTCCCGCACGATTTGCCGATCCTTGGAACAGTCGACCAAGACTTTGACTACTGTGGCAAATCGGCTATTGACTCGTCGGTGGGCGTAGTACGAGGCAGACCGTATGGCGGTGTGGCTCTGCTCTGGCGTAAAAGTGCGTTCAGTTCGGTGACAGTGATCCCGTGCAATAGTGTGCGTATAGCGGCAATTAAGGTAGTGGTGGGCGATCGTTCCTTCGTAGTATTCTCTGTTTACATGTCTGTGAACTCTGTTGAGAACTTAATTGAGTTTACTAGTCAGTAAACTCAATTAAGTTCTCAACAAGTGGCTTATTTCACTAAGGCAGTCGCCTTAGTGAAATAAGCGCTATTATTGAAAACACCGAGGTTGCGAATGTGTACATTTTAGGAGACTTTAATGCTAGTCCGGGTGCGTTGTTTGAAAACGAACTTATTAAATTCTGTAACGATCAACAATGGGTATGTGCAGATATAGAAAAATTGGGAAGTTCATCGGACACTTTTACATTCGTTAGTGATGCTCACGGCAGCACAAGCTGGCTTGACCATTGTGTGGTAACGGAGTCTGCGTGGCAGTCTGTACTGAGTGTAAGGGTGTGTTCTATGACTGTACCTGGTCGGACCACTATCCCCTAGAATTAATTTGTAATCTTTCCGTTATGAAACCACAGTTTCTATTACTAAAAATACCCCTAATGGTGTACTGTGGGCCAATAGGGATGAGCAACAAAAACAAGTATATACGAAGATATGCAATGATCACTTTAGAACGGTAGATTTTCCATCAGAATTATTGGGATGTTGTGACGATTTATGCCACAATTAAGATCACAGAATAGTTATAGACCGAATGTACACGGATATTGTTGCGACTATGCGTGAAGCGGCTGTGATTAAATCAAATTGTAGGGATGATAATAATATGATAAAACGAAAACGTGTTGTGTTAGGCTGGAATAAGCATGTTCGTGGTGCTCATGAGCAGGGGCGTTCCTTTCATTAAAGCCGAAAAGCCCGGCTTTCAATCAAAAGTGAGCCTATTAATAAAAAAACTACACCTGTAAACAAACTCAATGTCGCAAGAATTGATACGAATAATAACATTAAACTCTCCGCGTAGTACCGGCCACAAGAATAAAAACGGTAAACGTGGTGCCGGCCGCGGCCGCGCGCTAGATACGTACTACGATGCAACGTTGCCAGAGTTACATACTCAAGGAATAATATTTAAATTCATCGCCTCTTTCATAATGCACCGTTGCCAAACTATCTCCGATGCCGCAGTTGCGATCTCGCTCTAACGTTATAGCGCTAAGCAGGAGGCGAGATCGTATCGATGAATGAAGTATAGCTTTCTCGCTCACACAAGGTGGCTTCAAATCGGGCTTCTAACTTCTCATTTTTTCGCAAAGAAATGTGTTAACGTCCTTGATATGATAGTATGTACTCATTTTGCAAATGTTCGAATTTTTAAGCCCGGCTTTTGACTTTTTATGAATGAAACGAATCGTAGTAGGAGGTGGTAGGATTGTAGATCCTGAGTATGTGTGCGCGAGTCGCTGCGCAAAGCGTGAATTTGCATGATGTAATTTCAAATTAATTGTTTTGAGCGGTTACTGACGCCGTTTATGTTTTGATTTTTTTAAATTTTCTGTGAGTTTGTGTTGTGATTAGTTTTTGCTGTAATTACCTTCTTTTTGAAGTGATGAAAAAGTTTCTTATCATTAAAATGAATTCGGAAACGCATGCAATTGTTCCTTGTGAAGGATTAAAGTGTGTATTGGTGTGCAATGGTTACTTGGAAAAAGGTAAATACTTTGAGTTTTACAGACAAATATAATCTCGCAGAATACATTATGCGTGTCGAACACAATCGCGCTGTTTTTCAAAGATTAGGTTGATGTTGTGTGTCATTTAGCACTTTAAGAACTTTCTTTCCGAGGTCACAATGAGTTTAAAACCTCATTCAATAGAGGCAATTTCTTAGCTTGCATCTTTGCTTTCTTTATACGACCTAGTCTTAGAGAAACATATGCAGCAACAAGATGGCAACAAACCGGAGCCCAGTTACTTATCAAACGAATTAAATGTAAGCAATTTGTAGTTAGAAATCACAAATCAATCAATTATTTGTGCGCCATCTAGTAGCCGTATTGTAATATATTTCCCATAATAACTGTTGCAAATTTGCGAGCGTTAAATATGAATTATTACGACTGGAAGAGCTCTGTTGTGCCAATAATGATAATAGATGGCTCACGTATCATATTTTACACGATACTGATAACTTGTACATAGAATAGTTGTGATTTTCTAAAGATTACCAGTAGGTACTCTTCGTATTTAAAATTTACCTATATTTAAGCATAACATCACGCCTGTATTCCCGGAGGGTTAAGCAGAGGTATGCCTACCTAGCTACACCCACATTTTTCCAGTCATGTTTTGTTGTTAATTCATATTTAAATATTTAGGTCTATATCTATACCTTATCTAGCAACTAATACCACTGATATTTGTTTCATCAAATTTGTTGAAAAACATACATAGTGGTATTAGTTTTGGAACAAAAGAATAAATCGCAATTACTTACAATAAAATTATGAAAAACGAATATTAGTCAGTTCTTTAACGGCTCAGTCGGTGCCACTTTGCCAGGCGATAGGGCAGGGGGTGTTTTTTATCGAAAATATATATTGGCTTGCCCTAATTTTGACCCCTAGGCACGCCACTGCTCATGAGGTGGCCAGGCTAAACTTTCAAGCCTGGTTACTACACGGTAAGCCAAAGCAAAGTTAAGATGGTGTCAAAATAACGCCGATCAAATTAAGATGGTTATTCTCGCATCACACCACGCAGATAAAAATTTCAAAAGCTTTTGGCAAGGCACGAAAAAATGGAATTGTTCACCCACTGTTCCTCTAAATGTTAACGGAGTAACTGAGCCACGTGACATTGCGAACATGTTTAAAAGTCTTCTTCAGATTGAACCTCCTCCTTGTGTGCCGGGAATGTTCAGTACTGGTGAAATCAGGCAAAACACGCTTGGGCCGGAGGTAATGCCATCTTTTACTCCTAAACAAATATCTACCGTTATACCACATATGACGAGGGGTAAGTCCCCAGGCCACGATGGAATCATCATTTTCATCTATCAAGGGTTCTAGCAATGTTTTATACATTTTGTTTAAGACACTCATACCTGCCTGATGAGTGTATGAAGACCGTGGTTGTGCCAATAATCAAAAATAAAACTGGTGATGCATCAGATATCAGCAATTATAGGCCCATTTCGTTAGCTACTACCGTGGTGAAAGTGCTGGACGGTCTGCTTGATAGCATTTTGAACAGC
The DNA here is from genome assembly GCA_947523025.1 of Dryobota labecula. NCBI lineage: Eukaryota > Metazoa > Arthropoda > Insecta > Lepidoptera > Noctuidae > Dryobota > Dryobota labecula. The sequence continues at coordinate 24,700,580 of OX383302.1, read as the reverse complement.
CACATAAAGCTGAACGACGCTCAGTTCGGTTTTAGGCGCGGGCTGTCGACAGAAACGGCAGTTCTTTGCCTCAAGCACACTGTCCGGTACTACACCGATAGAAAGACTCCGGTCTACGCCTGTTTTTTAGACCTTTCCAAAGCATTCGATTTGGTGTCCCATGATGTGCTATGGCACAAAATGAGGTCAGAAACCAGCCTCCCAGAAGAAGTAGTTAATGTTTTTGATTATTGGTACAACAATCAAGTTAATGTTATAAAGTGGGCGGGCGTGATCTCCGATGAGTACAGACTGAGATGTGGAGTAAGACAAGGAGGCTTAACCTCGCCTCGTCTCTTCAATCTGTACGTAAACGGACTCATCGAAAGACTCAGCGGTACCAAAGTTGGCTGCTCTATAGACGGAAAATACGTAAATAACATTAGTTACGCAGACGAATGGTGTTGCTGGGCCCCTCTATAAGCGCCATTCGAAAACTCCTCGCTATATGTGTCGAATATGCCGGGGCCCATGGGCTCAGGTATAATGTAAAGAAAAGCGAGCTTTTGGTGTTCCAATCACCAGGTCATAAGGTCACACATGTACCACCCGTCTTCATAGACGGTGTTTCTTTACCCAAAGTTTCGCGATTCAAATACCTGGGCCACTGGGTCTCGGATGACCTCTCAGACTACGAGGATATTGAAAGGGAGCGCCGGGCGTTGGCTGTCAGATGCAATATGTTGGCGCGTAGATTTGCGCGCTGCAGTAAAGCAGTAAAAGTTACATTGTTTCGGGCGTTCTGCCAATCTTTTTATACGTGCAGTCTATGGGTCAAAATACGCAGAAGACAATCAACGCCCTACGCGTACAGTACAACAACGCTTTTAGGATGTTGATGCGGCTGCCGAGGCACTGCAGTGCGTCAGGCATGTTTGCCGCAGTGGCGTGCCTAGGGGTCAAAATTAGGGCAAGCCAATATATATTTTCGATAAAAAACACCCCCTGCCCTATCGCCTGGCAAAGTGGCACCGACTGAGCCGTTAAAGAACTGACTAATATTCGTTTTTCATAATTTTATTGTAAGTAATTGCGATTTATTCTTTTGTTCCAAAACTAATACCACTATGTATGTTTTTCAACAAATTTGATGAAACAAATATCAGTGGTATTAGTTGCTAGATAAGGTATAGATATAGACCTAAATATTTAAATATGAATTAACAACAAAACATGACTGGAAAAATGTGGGTGTAGCTAGGTAGGCATACCTCTGCTTAACCCTCCGGGGAATACAGGCGTGATGTTATGCTTAAATATAGGTAAATTTTAAATACGAAGAGTACCTACTGGTAATCCTTTAGAAAATCACAACTATTCTATGTACAAGTTATCAGTATCGTGTAAAATATGATACGTGAGCCATCTATTATCATTATTGGCACAACAGAGCTCTTCGAGTCGTAATAATTCATATTTAACGCTCGCAAATTTGCAACAGTTATTATGGGAAATATATTACAATACGGCTACTAGATGGCGCACAAATAATTGATTGATTTGTGATTTCTAACTACACATGGCTTACATTTAATTCGTTTGATAAGTAACTGGGCTCCGGTTTGTTGCCATCTTGTTGCTGCATATGTTTCTCTAAGACTAGGTCGTATAAAGAAAGCAAAGATGCAAGCTAAGAAATTGCCTCTATTGAATGAGGTTTTAAACTCATTGTGACCTCGGAAAGAAAGTTCTTAAAGTGCTAAATGACACACAACATCAACCTAATCTTTGAAAAACAGCGCGATTGTGTTCGACACGCATAATGTATTCAGCGAGATTATATTTGTCTGTAAAACTCAAAGTATTTACCTTTTTCCAAGTAACCATTGCACACCAATACACACTTTAATCCTTCACAAGGAACAATTGCATGCGTTTCCGAATTCATTTTAATGATAAGAAACTTTTTCATCACTTCAAAAAGAAGGTAATTACAGCAAAAACTAATCACAACACAAACTCACAGAAAATTTAAAAAAATCAAAACATAAACGGCGTCAGTAACCGCTCAAAACAATTAATTTGAAATTACATCATGCAAATTCACGCTTTGCGCAGCGACTCGCGCACACATACTCAGGATCTACAATCCTACCACCTCCTACTACGATTCGTTTCATTCATAAAAAGTCAAAAGCCGGGCTTAAAAATTCGAACATTTGCAAAATGAGTACATACTATCATATCAAGGACGTTAACACATTTCTTTGCGAAAAAATGAGAAGTTAGAAGCCCGATTTGAAGCCACCTTGTGTGAGCGAGAAAGCTATACTTCATTCATCGATACGATCTCGCCTCCTGCTTAGCGCTATAACGTTAGAGCGAGATCGCAACTGCGGCATCGGCATCGGAGATAGTTTGGCAACGGTGCATTATGAAAGAGGCGATGAATTTAAATATTATTCCTTGAGTATGTAACTCTGGCAACGTTGCATCGTAGTACGTATCTAGCGCGCGGCCGCGGCCGGTACCACGTTTACCGTTTTTATTCTTGTGGCCGGTACTACGCGGAGAGTTTAATGTTATTATTCGTATCAATTCTTGCGACATTGAGTTTGTTTACAGGTGTAGTTTTTTTATTAATAGGCTCACTTTTGATTGAAAGCCGGGCTTTTCGGCTTTAATGAAAGGAACGCCCCTGGTTTGCCGATGCTCGTATTGATGGCTTCCATGCCATCCTCAGGAAGAGAGCTGCATCATTGCTAAGTCGTGCCCGCGGCAGTGGCAACAGCATTCTTAGCGTTGTATTGTAGCTGGCAGTATTGACTGCCCAATATTGTGGCATTGTGTACAGTTGCATGTCGTATTGGACAGCTACTGATGAAATGATAGGTTTTATTTTTATTTAAATTGTTGTTTTATGTTTTTAATTAATTTAAAGATTTTTATGAATTTCTTGATTTTAAATAATACTATTGATTTTTACCATTTTAATTAATTTAATGATGATTGCAATTTTATTGATGTGAGTACTTCATTTATTTATTTTTAGATATAATAGTTTGATTGTAGTTGTGTATTTGAATCTTTGGTTACTAACATAATTCTTAAGTATACTAACAAAAATATGGATCACTGTGTCTGAATTAAATAAATAAATAAATAAAATAAATAATTAAAACAATTACGCCCCGGGATATGTGGTTATTCCAAATCCGTCCATTGGCTGACAGCTGGTACTAGATCATTGAATTTACATTGATTTTGCAGTGAAATCACTCACAAACACAAATTCTTAATATTTAGAACTATAACGAATTTAAGCATCTATAACAATAAATATACGCGAAAAATATTTATTTTACAATTTAATTCTAACACAATATCTTTTTGTTGTTTCCCAGTCTAAATACTTGCATAAAAGTCTGTTAATAATAAAAAATATTAATGAAAATTCCAAAATCCACGCTAAATTTAAAAAGTATGGAACGATTTGGACCACCTATCTTTTGTAATATTACAGCAACGTTCTTTGCACGTTGCCGTAATATTGATGATTACATGGCAAACGTAGAATCCGCTATTCGCAGAAACCAGAACAACTAGAATCAATTAAATTTTCTTGTCAATTTGATGTTCACAAGTGCCTTATATCTTTAAGTGCCTATTTGAAATAAATTATTTGACTGTGACTTAGAATGCTTGTGAAATCAACTAAATCCAGCCTGCTGTAGCTGTCTCATTAGTGCCGCATTACCAAAAAATAAAAGTTACATAATTTATGTGACACAGACACGTATTAAGAAGTGAGTTTGTATGCAGGCATACCCCTCTCGCACTCCAGGCACACGGCGTCCATGAGCGGGCAGGTGCACGCGTGCGCCGTCAGGCACTTGCGTCCGTGGCACACCCACGCCTCACAGAAGTCGCAGATAGCACCCTGTACAGGTGCAAAAGCAAATAGCTCTATACTATAATTATTACAAGATTCGAGATTATTTAGATCTGTTTAGTCCATCATTATTACAAAACTTCAAAATTGCCATCCTACTTTGAGAAAAATGTTTTAACTATAGGCTAGAATAAGACAGTTATTTAATCTAACAAAGATCTTACAGATGCACTAGTGTTCTCGTGAGTCAAAAAATATATAGTGGAATCTGTTAAGCAATTACAAGGAGGCAGTTTCTAGTAGGTGATCGCTTGACGGGTAAGCAGTCATACAGACAGACACAACAAGCACCTTTCTTTTATACTACGTACATGAGTTTAAACAAAAAAATCTGGTTGCAATCTATTTCCCTGCAGGGCAAAGGTCTCTTATTATACTATAATTAATTTAATAAAATGATCAGCCTCGCTTGGGTGTTGAGTAGTGTATGTGAGCTGACTCACCACCATGGCGAGCCCCGTGGTGTAGACGCCGGGGTGGCGCACCACGCAGTCCCCAGACTTCAGCATGCACTTCACCTTGCCGCAGTGTGCGCACGTCGGCAGCCGCTGCACCGCCTGGCAGAAGTAGCAGAACGCACGGTTCTTCTGCTTTCTATGATAATAACAAGCGTTTACTTCTTCATTATGGATACTGTCCAGCAGTGAGGCAGTACAGGCTAACAAAAAAAAAACTATTGTATTGTAACTCCTTAATTTAAAGACTTAACCTGGCAAGTGGCAACCCCGCAAGTGCAAATCAACAGATTGACGTGGCAATAAAGTAAGGGGTGTATTTTCCGGAGGAACAAGAAGAATGCCATATCCTTTTGGTGTTTATAGTGAATACAGTAAGAAAAGTTACTTCTGGCACTTGTCGCAATCCATGGGCACATTGCACGGGTGCGCCGCCAGGTCCACGTTCTCTCGCGCATTACGAATCTCTTTCTGCCGCAGCTTCTGTTTCTCGGCTTTCTTGCGCTGACCTGTCTTCTTTTTCGGCATTGTAGTTATATTAATGATATGGTTACATAAAACTTATAAAAGTAATAACGATAGAAATAACAGCTGATTTTAATAAAATTAACGTTTGACAGGTTAAATACTAATGACATTTATTTGCATTTTGCAGTGGCATTTTGCCATTCTGTCTGTCTGATTGACATTTGACACGAACAAAACTTCAATGGTCAAAACTGGGAAGCTTCACTTGCTCAAACACTTGCATTCAGAACATTTCGATCTAACAGAACTATTGATCAGAACCAATCAGAACTGATAAATTGAAAATATTAAAAATTACAATAAGACATGATCTAAAAATATAAACCGCTGGAAAACTTGTCATCAAATTCAAATCAAATGTGGTAATATTATTGGAAACAAACTATTTTTATTTTTGGCAATGCTACTTGTGGTTTTGTTTCGTTCTAAAACAAGAAAAATACATGTAAATATTTAACATTTTTGTGTGTTCAGAGGTAAAATCTCAAATAACACTGTAATAGTATTAATTATTTCATGCACAGTAAATGGAAAACGTGAATATATTAATAGCCAAAGTAAACATGCCTTTCGTGATAAAATCAATATAATATCATTACAAAATTATTTGGTTACCGAACGAATATTATTATTCTTCTAATTTAGGAAGGGCAGCAGTGTTTATTGTTTACGGAACGAAGCAACAGTATTTTTATTTTGTTATTGCTACAGCTGCGAAACTTGTTCAGCTATTTGCTATATCGTATCATGAATCAAAACAAACAAATATATTTATTCTCGTATCCCCTCGTGCAGTCGTGAGACGTGAGCTTCGCGGGGAGTAAAACGTTGGTTGTTATTACTGTTCGTTAGTTGATGTCTCCACTTAGTGGTGCGCAGTTTGTATATGAGTTAAGAAGGAAGTACGCTTCGCAGATACTATGATATCTCCCGTGGACCTGGTACGTACGTTGTTTCTTGTTGAATACCTACTATGTTTGCCTGTTCTGAAACAGATCAATATCTTTCTCGATGTTCATTGTACGAGTAAGTAATTGCATTTTAGGTACCTACCTATTAGGACTATTCTAAGTACTAAGTATTAATAGCATATATAAAATTCTCGTTCTTAATGTATGAATGTAAGTATCTCAATATTTCCTTGAGATGATCGACAGATTTATTTTTAACAAAAGTATTTAACCTACTCACTTGGTATGTCTCGAAATAAACTTGTGTGGAATAGTTTTATAATTTTTTCCCCTGTATTTTTTGTGTTTAAATCTAAAGAGAAATAATTATTCGGAATAAACCCTTTCTTCTCAGTTTATAGGATCTTGCCTGTGTAGATAGTGATTGTGTCGCCGATTGATTCGATCGACATTATTTTAGCCGGCAGCTAACAGTGCTATGCAGCCAAGCTAATTAGTCTGTTTATGCAGCAGTGAGCACAGATGACTAGGCAGTATAAGTAGGCAGTAAGCAGTGACATGCTCCTGCTATCCTGTGTAAATTTTCTAACGTCCGAGTCCAATGAGGTTATATTATACTAGCTTCTGCCCGTGACTTCGTTCGCGTGGAAGTCGTAATACTAAAATAGCAGCCACATTTAATTTTTTTTCAGATACCAACAAATATCGTTAATGTTACAAAAATGTATATAAAAACTTAACAAATAATATATTAAAACCTTCCTCGAGAACCGCGCTATCCATTGGTGAAAACAGCATGAAAATCGGTGCAGTAGTTTTTGAGTTTATCGCGAACAGACAGACAGACGCGGCGGAGGACTTTGTTTTATAATATGTAGTGATAATGGTGCCGATTCTCTTGTACACCGAACTAAACTAACTAAACTATCACTAAAATTCCTTACTTTTGGCTATGAGAATCTTAAAGCTATTCTGCAAACAAAATTCTCTAAATTTAAAAATAAGTTTGACACAACTAAATCGAATTTGACAATCGTGACTCCACGTGGTATTTTTTTTTTTTGGCTTCGCAACGTTGTACTTGTTTGCCTATGATTTATTTTAGAGCCGGAGGCGCACATGGGGGGCAGCCGCGACGTGTTTTTTTATGGAATTTTTCACTTTTTGTGTGGAAAATAAAAAAAAGATTACCTACATGTAGCGTAATAGTGGTTTAAGGGCATCTAAAAGGGGGTCGAAATTTTCATTATTTTTGCGATAGGATGCACCATTTTGGAGATATAAGCAAAAGAAAAGGAAAAAATATATAGGGATAAACATGAAATATTTTAAGTGATACATCTATAAGTGGTAAAGAAGCCATGGAAATGATTTTCTTTTTTATTCCGAGTATATTATTTAAAAAATTAAATAATTTAAAATTACTTGATATGATGATTAATTATCAAAATTCACCGCGCTCGTGCCGCCACCCCACCGCACCGTTCGGCGTCACCGCGTCGAGGCGGGTCATTCATAGAATATGTAAATAAAGGATTTTTTCGCTTTTTTACGACATAAAGATGTTTCTCTTAAAATATTTCGTGTATGAATAGATACACCTTATATACAGTACTGGTTTTGCACCAGAAGTCGAGGTGATTGTTGTGAATTTTAGTTCATGAAAACTAATTTTATTCCACACCTTTTTAATCGCGATTAATAATAGTCAGATTTAGTTAGAAAATCTAAATTTTAGTTTAAAAACGTCAAATTCAGAATAGCAAAATTGCCATTTTCACTAAATTTAAAAACTCAGTACTATCTTAGAGCTGTCAAACTAAAATATAGTTAAGTTGTGTCACTTTAGTCAATTTCAGAATTGGAAATGGTCGTTTGACAAGAATAAACTAAATTTTGGTGATTTTTAGTCTAGTTTAGAGAATTTTGTGACAAGAGAATCGGCACCAGTGATAGTGATGATTGTCTGAGCCAAACAGTTGCCATATTAAATGTCATTCGAAATTAGCCCGCTAAAGGATTGGCTACATTAAAATGTGGTTTAGGTCCAAAAGTTAGTGCGTTAACCGCGTTCAAAGTGGAGGTTGAAGCTGCTGAGGTAGGTACTTTGTGTTCCTCGGCGGGTGCGTAGTGATGGTAAATTCCCGAGAATATTCTCCTTGCGAGAACTTTGCTGTTAAGTTCCTGAGAATATTCTTTTGGAAGGGAATTTACGAGAATTTAAAAATTGGATGACTCTATTGTATCAATCTATTTTTATGGTAATAGTTTTGAGTGCATTTAAATGTTTTACGAAGTTTACGTCAAAATACTACTACTCTATAACTTACAATAATTCTCCTGAGCGAGAATATTTCCGAGAAAATTCTCATCAATTCTCTTAAATTTCGTATGGTAATGTTAAATTAGGATTTCTGCATTAAAACAAACTTTATGAGTAATTATGAGTTACAAATAACCAGCTTTAATAAAATATAAACATTATTGAAAGATGTATGGGGTTAATAATTAAAAACAAAATAACAATCATAATCATAACAATTCTTGAAATCAATTAAATTGGAAATATGTCCGTCCGTCTGTCCGTCAGTACGTCTGTCTGTCAGTCCGTCAATCCATCTGTCCGTCAGTCCGTCTGTCCGTCAGTCCGTCAATCCGTTAGTCCATCTGTCCGTCCGTCAGTCCATCTGTCCGTCAGTCAATCAGTCCGTCAGTCCATCTGTGCGTCAGTCCGCCAGTCCATCAGTACATTAGTCCATCTGTCCGTCAGTCCGTCAGTCCATCTCTCCGTCAGTCCATCAGTCCATCAGTCCGTCAGTCCATCTGTCTGACAGTCCATCAGTCCGTCAGTCCATAAGGAAAATGAGGTCTCTGATATTACGTATCTAAAGAAATATTAGCAAATTCAATTCATAGAGTAACTTTTTTTCGAGTAAAGTATAGAATAATTAAATAACAACAAAAGCAGTTGATGTTAGACCTTGAAATCAAAATATATTGAGTTAAAATTAAGCAATTTTACTTCCAATTTTAAATTCTCGAAAATTCGCCGTCGAGAAGAATATTGCAGAATCGAGAATATTCTGCAATATTCTTTTCGACGGAGAATTTTCGAGAATTTATAATTGGAAGTAAAATTACTTAATTTTAACTCAAATCGGAGAATATTCTCCTAGAGAGAATATTCTCTCGATCCATCACTACTCGTGCGGCGCATAGAAAAATATATTTTAGTACGTTCACCATAAGATGCCTTGGTAATTGGCAGCATTGCAAAACAAACAAGTGGTAATAGTGCAAACATCACGGCAGGGGACATCTTTCGGTGAACGGTCTGCTGTAAAATGAGAGCGCTCTATCTAATGAGCCAACGCGGTTTGCTGCATTATTTAACGTGCTAAAACTTTGTTGTGAAGAAAAAACCGTCACCCGAGTTATCGTTCATGGTCTCTAACGTCATCTCAATCAACGTATCATAATAAATATTGGCCACATCTGCGTAATGTCTTATTAATTTGCGCGTAACAACGCAGGGGGCCAAGTCTACTAATGTACAAACGTTGCAATGGTCTCCTCATTGTGAGTTTTTGTCAGATTTGCCATACAAACACTGTCAAATACTCACAATGGCGAGACCATTCTGACACTATTGTAATAGCAGACTTGAAGCCCAGATATAACCATAAATAGTAGAATTTAAAATTTTGCAACTCATTGGTTTTGCTATCGAGGTCGACTACCTTGTGGTAGTCGGTAGCGCGCATTCCAACCCCAAACAAATCCACATACAAGATGATAACATTGGTTGCGCACGTTCGTACAGTGGACACAACGTGTGCGTTACCCCAGCAAAATAATGTCGAAAATAGTCATTTAAATCTTACAGATAATTAGTTGCCCAGCAAATGTAAATGTTGCACCTTATTTTGTATTTGTTCTTTCTTCGGCTGCGAAGTTATTCGAGATCCTGCTGGAGTAACGTTTGTGGTTTTGCTGGATCTCTGGATTGTTATCATCTTTTGTACAGTGGCCAGCACATCAGGTTACACGAAACTGTCAAATTTCTCCAAACAATTTTAAACTTTAAAATGTTGTTGATTAAGATCAAAACGGAACAAGAAAATTTTACAGTTTTTTTGTGGTAACTTGATGTGCTGGCCACCGTACTACACATAACTACTTAGGAATTAGTTGTAATTTTGTGCAATAAAAAAAACAAAATAATTTACCGTTTAAAGGTTATTTAATTAAACATAAAAACACTACAATAGGTCCTAACACTCTAAATAAGAGCTCTAAAGACTTAATTTTACTTTACCATTGGTTTTTTAAATATCAATGCTTGAAACATCGATTTAGAATACCAAATCGATGGCTTTAAACGTTATTTTGTAGCTTGTAACTGCCTTCAAATGTGTGTGAAGTTTCATTAGTATCCTGTAAATAACTAACAAATTATGATGATATTCAGTTCTTCACGTTCACGGTCAAAATGCGTGCGGAGTTATTTGGCCACCGATAAACCTGTATGTGGATATTTAAACTGAATTGTATATCAATAATTAGTTGCTTATTTCAGTTTTATACCTGTAAAATTTCAGTTTAGTACATACAATAATTAACGAGTTAATAAAATAAAAGTCATTAGGAAGCGCAAGACCGTGGTAACCCGACCAAGTTTAGGTGGTTACGAAAAAGCGAGAGCGTAGTATGCTATCTTCTAAAATGTTTACTCTTGCGAAGTAAAATCTATCTACTATCTCTTTCTTGCATAGCGTAAGCGTCTTGGTTACGTTTTATTAACTTTACGTGTTATTGTTAAACTTTGTTGACTGTTTTGATGTTGCAATGGCGACATTCTCTAACGAAGAATATGCGGACATCATGGTGGGTTATGGAGCCGCCCATGGTGTCGCTTGTGCAGCGCAACGACTTTTCTTTTGTAGCCATGTAAACAGCTGTAGCATGGACAGATTTAATTTAAGTTTTACCCTTAGATAAATGATTTATGTAAGGTTTTACCTTTGCGAGTAAATAAAAAATAAAAAACTAGATGAATAATGTCACTAATTTAATATTTAAAATAACTCTAAAACAAAACACATCTAAATAAAATTAAAATTCAGAGTCTACCCCTTCGGATGTCCCATTTCAAAACCTAGTAAGGGACACTTTTTACAAAAATCGTTTTATTTCATAATCTTGCTAACCTAATAAGTCCCCACCAAAAAACACCAGCTTTGAAAACTCATATATAAGCAGATATATTTAAGCATCGATACCTAGTAAGTGCACCATTCACTGCCTTGTGACCACTTTAAAACCTAGTAAGTCACTTTAACCATTTCAAAACCTAGTAAGTCTCTGAGACTTGCTAGGTTTTTGTATGGTCAATGCACCTTACTAGGTTTTTGAAATCAAGACCAAACACGAAGGAAGAGATGGAATATTGCGGGAGGTCCGCACCAAGGTCACATGATAGTCAACAACAGACTCCTTGAATGATCTTAAATCGGTAACGATTACCTGTCTAACAAAAGGTATACCTACTCAAATGTCCGCGGATGATATTCACGGTAATATCGAGTTGAAAATGAGAAGACAAGAATTAGATTATTTTCAGGACTTTAAAAATACGGTGATGCAATCTAGGAAAAATATAAAAGCTATTAAAATCACTTGCGAATATGAATGACAAAAAAAAAGAGAGCGGCACGAAGAAACCTTTTTTATAAGACAGGGTACATTTATAACTTATTTATTTAAACACAATTTTAATTCTGGACTGTAAAGGGGTTGGCATCAACAATAATGGCGAGTATATCACTCACCCTCGGTTTGCCGACGATATAGTTGTCATGGCTGAGACTATGGAAGACCTCAGTACAATGCTCGATGACCTCAACAGACCTTCCGAAAGAGTGGGTCTTAGAATGAACATGGATAAGACAAAGGTCAAGTCAAATGCCCATGTAACACCCACTCTCATGAAGATCGGAGACGCTACACACAAAGTGGACGAGTATGTTTACCTAGGACAAACTGTCCAATTAGGTAGTTCCAACTTCGAGAAAGAGGTCAATCGTCGAATCCGACTCGGCTGGGCAACGTTCGAGAAGCTACGCAATTCTTCTCGTCCCACATACCGCAGTATCTCAAGACGAAAGTCTTTGACCAGGGGGCCAAGTCTACTAATGTACGGTCAACTGCAAAAATCCATGGACAGTACAGAAACAAAATCGTGTGAAGCGAAAGCGAAAGCTAGTTCTATTTTCGAATATTTGAACTCAAAAGTTCACTGGAAAATAGACACTAAGGTATCCATGCAATTTTGCAGGTGAGTGTACAAACGTTGCAATGGTCTCTTCATTGTGAGTTTTTGACAGATTTGCCATACAAACACTGTCAAATACTCACAATGGCGAGACCATTGCAACGTTTGTAAATTAGTAGACTTAAGCCCCAGTGCGTGTTGCCCGTAATGACCTATGGCACTGAAACGTGGTCACTCACAATGGGCCTTATTAGAAGGCTAAAAGTCACCCAAAGGGCATTGGATAGGGCTATGCTTGGAGTTTCCTACGTGATTGAATCAGAAACGAAGAAATGCGCAGGAGAACCAAGGTAACCGACATAGCCCGAACAATTGCTAAACTTAAGTGGCGGGACACATTGCTCGCAGAATAGATGGCCGATGGGGCGAAAAAGTTCTGGAGTGGCAACTGCGTGCCGGATGACGTAACGTTGGAAGCCCTCCCACAAGGTGGACCGATGACTACGAATCCGCTGAATGCGGGAAGCAAGGAACCGGTCGAAATGGAGGTGCTTGGGGGAGGCCTATGTCAAGCTGTGGACGTCTTTCGGCTGAAATGATGGTGATGAATTTTAAGTCAGATTTCTTTTAGGTAGTTTTTTGGTCTGAACTTAAATTTAATTTATATGATGGGCAACAGTCTGCAGAGACATTTTGTCCATATTTTTTTTATTTTTTTTTTTCAATAAATTATATACGTTTGTTATATTCAATTAATCATTATTTTATTTATATACTCTTTATAGTTACTAGAATTTAGTCAATGAGATATGCTAAGTTCCATGTTACATAAACCATAACAAAACCTAGCAAGTGCTCTTACTATGTTATGAAACTGGTTGCTAAATGAACCTATCTCGTGTCAATAATTAAAGTTAGTAAGGGGTTTAAAATATGTAATATACACATACAGGGTGTTTGGCAGAACGTTGAACATACGAAAATGGTGGATAGGTGGGGTCATCTGCTACTTACTCAGGCCTAATTTATTTGGCCCTGGCCCCCTGGATATTAAAAAAAAAATTTTTTTGCTTTCTTCTAGTTTCACCACTTTCTTAACTTTAAAGTGTAATTTGTATTAAAAATGGACATTTACAAATACTTACAAATGTAGAGCAAAATATAATATTAAAAAAAAATTATACAATTTTTTTTGATGAATTGATGGATATCTATGTTTACATTCATTCAAACACACATAAAAACAGTTAACTAACTGTTATTAATAAAAATTACTTTGTCTACTGAACGATAAAGCATTTCAAATATTATAATTAGTAATTAAACTAAATATTACACACCCAATGCTAAAAAACTAAAATTACTCACCAATTCAATAGCGCAGTGCACCAGCAACGTCTCAGGTCTCACAAACGTAAGGCCACAGATAACTATATACTATACCCAAAGTCTCAAATTCAGATAATTTATGTAAACAAAGGGGATAATATATCAAAAAAATATCTTCGTAATGGTAATTCACATAAAATGAGGAAAAAAATGGTTCCATTTTCTTTTAAGTACTGAATTTAAGAAATAATAATTAATAAATAATCATACCGCAATTATTTTTATAAATTTTAGGTTTTAAACAAAGTTATTAAAAAAAGGAGATTTTCTGGTATAAAATATTTTATGATACTGGTAACAATGCAGGAGATCCAAACATTTTCACATTTTTTACATCTTAAACAACACAAATGTATTACAACTCTCATTCATAGATTCATATTGTATGTAGCATATCTAGCCACATTTTGGATAAAAACGGCTGTAAATTGTTTCGAGTGGAATTCGATTTTGGGACGCCTACGTCTAGCAGTGAACTTAAAAGGGCTGAATAGGACGATCATAGGCCTTGTCTCCGACACACAACATAAAACATTGTTTGGCAACAGTATTTTGTTTGCATAGTTCTTATAATTAATTCACTTTAATTTCATAGATGATTATTTACAAAAAAAAAAAAAAATGATGAAATGTTTTGCACTACTGTCCTGTCATTTTGAAGTGACAATTCTTGACATTACTTTGTTTACATAAATTATCTGAATTAGAGACTTTAGGTATAGTCAGATAAGGCGTAACTAACTTCATAGTTGAACATCACTAGTCGAATATTGCGCTAACTAGGCGCAATATTTTGCTGGGGTTACGCATTCACTAAAGTTAGCTGCGGCCCTGAGAACAATGCGGCGGACAATTGTGCGAGAGACGCGCGCCCAACCTGTTTCATGGCTCGTATCTAGTTTGTACGTTACACTACACAATTGACAAAAAGTTAATTATGCTTTACACAATTCCCCTGCCAGCAGCGCATTCGACGCTCTCTGCCTAAGCCTGTAAGTATGGCTAACCAAATCGAGCGAATAGGATATTTCGCTCTTGATGTAGCACCCGCGCAAGCTCCTCAGTAGTCCTTAGCCTGGATGAGGCCTAGTGTACAATGCCAGGTATCGATACGTTCGTCGTAAAGTCGTTCATTATGTTTCTCTCACTTTTTTGCGCTTGCTCATCAGCGCTATTTTAGATTTGCAAAACACTCTTCTAAGGTGGTGGTTGCGTGTATTGTGCAGGTGAAGCGCATGGGCGTGGGCGGGCAGCTGGTGCCGTTCTTCAAGTGTGTGTGTGTGTACTTCGTGGCGCTGGGCGCAGGCGCGGGCGCCGCGGGGCCCTCCCCGGGGGCCGTGGCCGCGAAGTGCGCGCCCGTGTTGTGCCTGCTGCTGGTCGTGCTGCTGCACCATGCCGCGCTGCCGCACCACAAGTACGCGACAATGACGAACAGTTCACTGACACTGGCCCCGAGCGATTAGATAACGCGGGAATCGCGATTTAAAAATAATTTCGATAAATATTGACACTTGTTGTTGTTCTTGACGCAGGTCATGTTACTTTGTTATTGTACACACTACTACATATCAGGTTATAGATTTTCAGTATAAGCTGACCTCTCATCGTACGGAAATCCTATACAAGGCGAGATCAGCTTATACTGAAAATGTATAGCTTGATATGTAACCGTGTGTATAAAACTTATCAAAGATAATCAAATGAAAGCATTTGTCCACGTAACTTTTAATTTAGCTAATTAATCAAATCTAAAACCTCAACACCTACTATAGGTACCTACCAAGATGGACAAGAGTCAGAATTAAGCTCCCTGTGCGATACTTCACCCAGTAATAGATACAAATTAGTTGTGCGGTATCAATGTTTTATTGTGTAATTTTAGAAAGAGAACTAGTTTTTTGTGATTGTTACTTGAAATATTGGTATAGTTTATTATTTCTTTGTCATTTTGCTTGAGAGACTGATTAAAACGTGTTACAAAAGCTAATTAGTTTTAATTATAATAAAAACTAAAAAATATCCGTATTATCCGCATTATCCGGATAATCCGGATAGTAAAATATTAATATTCGTATTATCCGGATAGTAAAAATGAACGGATATTGCAAGCCCTAGTTAGTACGGAACCCTAAAAAGTAATCATTGGTTACGTATTGCAATATCCAAAATTAAAAGAACTAATGTAAAATAACCTACGTTCAAAATCCCTAAAATCTTAATACCTACATAATGATTGTTTCATTTACGAGTATATTCAAAATACCGAAAGCTTAAAATGTAAAATCGATATGTTACTGAAGTTCATAAAGCTAAAACTTTAAATTCCTATGTACAAAGTTTCTTAAATTGGTTTACCTCACCGTTAATTGACCAAAATGAAAAATACCGATCTAAGATCGACATTTATTTAATATTGTTACGCGCCACACAAGTTTAAGTACCATTAGCGTCATCTAGTATCGAGTAGCAGAACTAGCAGACTCGAGATCTAGAGAATTCGATGCTAGAACTTTCTAGAACTTTCGACACTGGTCAGTAGGGTAACCTGGGATATGGAGAAGGACATAGGCTACTTTTTTACGCGATAACCGACATCCACGCGGGCGGAGCCGCCGGCAAAAGCTAGCAAATTATATAGCTGACCCGCGCAACTTCGTCTGCGTCACCTACTCGTAAGAGAGAGAGTGGTTTAAGTAATGAATTTTCTACTTATTTTGTTGCGAAATTATTTTAAAATTATGATATCTCCTAAGATGTTGATTGAAATCAAGTGATATCACGGACAATTTTGTTTACATTTAAATACTTGTGATTAATAACATATTTATTTGGATAAGGATTAATATTATGTTGATAAAACTCCTTCGCAAATAATGAATTAATTTCGAAAAAAAATATTACATAAAAAAAAGGTTATAGTGAGTCAATCTTAAAAGATAGACATGCTGTCGCGGACTTTTTTTTAGAACTTTTAAAGAGGAACAATTCCATAATACATGATATTTGCGTAACTTAAACCGCTTGTGCAGCGCACGCAACGGAACTCCCAAAAAGGAATAATTTTTCCAGTTTTTGCGACATTTTTCATTTATGCTCCGCTCCTATTAGTTGTAGCGTGATGTTATATAGCCTATAATATTCCTCAATAATTGTACTATCCAACACAAAATAATTTTTCAATTCCAACCAGCAGTTCCTGAGATTAGCGCGTTCAAACAAACAAACTCTTCAGCTTTATATATTATTAGTATATATATAGATAGGTAATTGGTAAAAATCAAATATAAGTTATCAACTGTTTTAAGAAATAGACCTTAGGTAGGTACCTACGTTATTAAATAAAATGCAGCAGGTTTGAATTGGTTACGATAATGGTTTCTTTCGGGATTTCTGTTCTGCAAAATCTTCTATAATATCCTCAAAGTCAATTTTTTTAAGGATATGATATCTCTTCTCTGCAATTAATTGACGAATTACTTTGTCTACTTAGGCAGAAAAGCGGAACGTTCACAAGATGCAAGAGCGAGCGGAGCGAGCTCGAAATTTCTTACCTTCTTTTTCGGATAGGTAGGTTAGATTTTTTTTTATCATCATTCAAATAGTAATAGGAGTTACTTTGTTGAGTCAGCAGAAAAGCGCAGGAATCGTGAAAATTTGTGTGTGTGTGTTGTTTTTTTTTGGTGCTTTCGCCTTTATCCGCAAGATGGCGTCAGAATGTGCCGGTTGTAAACAACTTTTGGTAGGCTTGTACTAGTTGTAAGTGTTCGTATGAACTGCAATGCGCTAATGTTCTTCAAAATCACTTCATGCATATGACTACCAAACAAAAATTGAACTGGGAATGTCACGAATGTCGCTGTAAAAGACCAAAGGCAATAAATTCTGCCACACCCGCAAGCCCAATGTTATCCCAGCGCTCAGAGGCAGATGCTGATGACTCAGCTTATGTAACAGTAAAGCATAATAAGATTATGTTACCTACTACTCAGTCAAACACTCATTGCCCAAGTGAGTACGGCTTAACGCCAAATGAATGCACTCTTGAGGCTGTTTTGATGGAGTTGCGTGCATTCCGCAAAGAAAGTGTGATTAGGTACCATACTCAAGAAACCTCTATAAATAAAGTGGCCGATGATATCAAAGGAATAAGATGTTCTATAAACAATCTTTATAGCAAATATAACATCCTTCGGGCGGACGTTGACAAACTGCTGGAGACATCAGATGTCGCTACTAGCGCGCAAGCCACACTGCAACTGCAGTCTGAAGAAAATACGAAGCGTATAGCTCACCTGGAGATGAATAATTTTGGCTGTGAAATTATGACCCAAAGTCAACGTATTGACGTCATTGAAAAAC
This sequence comes from Dryobota labecula, assembly GCA_947523025.1. NCBI lineage: Eukaryota > Metazoa > Arthropoda > Insecta > Lepidoptera > Noctuidae > Dryobota > Dryobota labecula. The sequence continues at coordinate 24,682,733 of OX383302.1, read as the reverse complement.
AATTGTCAGTGAAAAATCTTCACACACACAACTAAATTTGCTACATGATAATAATCACCACTTATCCTTGGATGTACCAGATCAGATGCCGAACCCTCTCTCACCACCATCATCTACCTACGATACAGTGTCACGACCTCAGATAAGTAGCGAGCCTCCCCTCACAAACACATACAGCACTAGAATATTTACGACGGGCAAAACCCAATCGCGCCTTCGCCGATCTGTCATACGTGCGACTGGTGCTGCCGATACTGATTTAAGAACCCTGGAGCCTGTCAAGTACATTCATGCTTGGAATTTCCATCCAGACGTAACTGTGGAGAGCATACATTCTTTCCTACACAAAAAGCACCCCGACATCATGACATTCTCCATAATAAAGCCTGATTCTGAACACTCCAGACATAACTATTTCATATTGGGGGTCCCATTACAGTTGTTTGACTTCTATATGTCACCCAACAATTGGCCAACAAATACATCACTCCAGGGCCTCAAGTCTACTATTACAATAGTGTCAGAATGGTCTCGCCATTGTGAGTATTTGACAGTGTTTGTATGGCAAATCTGTCAAAAACACACAATGAAGAGACCATTCTGACATTATTGTAATAGCAGACTTGAGTCCCAGGAATGGTTCACCTACCGTAATGCAAAGAAGACGATCGAACCTAATGAATCCCGGAATTCATTTTTTCGTGAGGAAAACTAAGAAGCTGGATTTGATTTTCTACCAGAATGTCCGGGGATTAAAATCAAGACGTTCAGAAACCAAAAATTTACTACACACCTTCCCAAGTAACTTATTAGCCTTAACGGAAACTGGGCTCGATGATAGCGTATTTGACTCAGAGGTGTTCCCGCGAGATTACGCCGTGCTGCGGTGTGACCGTGTGGGGCGCGGCGGCGGGGGCGTGCTCATGGCCGCTCGCGCGCCCTACTCGCTCACACGTTTGAACTGCAAACCTGAACAGTGTGACGAAATAATATGTGCAATAGTTACTAAAGGTCGATTACGCTTTGCGTGTTGTGTTGTCTACTTAGCACCTAATGTACCTGATGCTAGATATTATTCTATTTTTAACTGTATAAGAAGGATCATCCAATGACATTAGCAAACTGCCTCTGGTTGTACTGGGGGATTTTAACCTGTATTCCGCTAGTGTAGCCATACGTGAGGACTTTGATTTGTTTCTTTCTGAATGTAATTTAATACAGGAAAACATAATTTTAAATGATCTTGGCAGAATTTTGGATCTGATTTTGGTTAACGCATGTATGGCGGGAATCTCAGTTTCAGCATGTTCTGGTATTGTCTCGCCAGAAATACATCACAAGCCTTTAGATATCTCTATCAATATTAACACGCCGTACGCAGGCCTGATCATAAATAATAACTACCACCCTAATGACTCGACCGCTAATATAACTTTAGAGCGTAACTTCCGTAAGGCAGACTTTTTTGTGCTATACTCTCAACTGGCTGGTATAGACTGGGAGCCAGTGTATTCATGCGAAGATGTTAACGTTGCTGTTCGGACCTTTTATGGGTTGATTAACAACATTGTTAGTGAAACTGTTCCTTTAAAAAAGATGAAAACATTACGATTGAATTACCCTAAATGGTTCACGCCTCTTTCTATTGAACTAAATAAACTTAAAAACTATTATCACAAGCTATACAAACAGAATAATGATAGCCAACTGCATTATGCATTCTTTACCTACTATAGGCGCTTATAAAAGAGAAGTACAGATGCAGATTATGCTACTTACATTATTCATATCCAGTCGAATATTAAATGTGACCCCAAAACATTTTGGGCCTATGTAAAAAGTAACAGAAAGAACAATGAGCAGGCCACCTTTGGTGACAGATCGCCAACCAAAGAGATTTAAGATACGATTTTGTTCGCAATGTCCCGTCTATTGTTACGTATAATTTAATGTCTTTGTCGCCAACGCAAGTGGCAGACGCGTTTTCAAAATACTTTGGTAGTGTTTTTCTCTCAAACTTACCGTCATTAGATATCGAGCATGCTGTCGCTGCTGTGAATGGGTCTCCTAGTAATATGGCCCGTCTTGTTGATATTGATTACGTTCACGAATCTGAGGTTCGTGGTACTATGGCTAGACTTCCTTCAAAATCTACTCAAGGTCCAGATGGAATACCACAGTACGTGGTAAAGGACGGCTGCGAAATTTTCAAGTTGCCCTTGCAGTTCTTCTTCAACCTATCTATCACAACGAACATATATCCAACGGAGTGGAAGACCTCTAAGGTACTCCCGGTACATAAAGGTGTCCTAAAAAGTGACATTAAAAATTACAGGCCAATCGCTATTCTATCGATATTCGGTAAAGTATGTGAATCGATACTCTATAAGAAAATATTTAATAAGCTGCAACGGTGGTTCGCGGATGAGCAGCACGGATTCCTTCCAAGGTCGCTCAACCACTTCTAATCTGCTTAACATAACTACACTCTTAGCCAAAATCATGAATGACAAAATACAGATCGATGTAGCCTATTTCGATTTCCAGAAGGCTTTTGACCGAGTTGACAACGACATACTTGTAACTAAATTAGCATTGGCAGGTTTCTCTGTGTCATCGCTAAAATTCTTCGCTAACTATCTGCACGACCGCAAGCAATTTGTAACATACAAAAACGCCAATTCAGAGCGCTACTCAGTCACTTCTGGCATAGGGCAGGGCACTAACCTCGGGCCCCTTCTTTTTCTAATAGTAGTTAATGATCTTCCCACATATGTAAAACACTCCACAGTCTTAATGTATGGCTGATGATGTCAAAGTTGCTCTACCAGTGTCTAACTCCAGTGACACGGCAGCACTTCAAGCCGACATCGACAACATTCACACTTGGAGCACTATCAACAACCTCAACCGAAACATTAGTAAATGTGCGGTCATGACCTACTCAAAAGCCACACAACCTTTATAGAACGTCTACACTAAGAACTATGACCCCCTGCAACGCGTCTTAACCGTACGCGATCTGGGTGCTCACTTCGATCCACATCTTACATTTAACCAGCACATAATACAGACCTGTAACAAATCCCGCAGAAACTTAGGTTTTGTCTTGCGTCAGGCCAAAGTTTTCAATAATCGTCAAGCCATAACCATACTGTACAACTCTTTCATTCGAAGTTTGCTAGAGACAAACAGCGCAATCTGGAACCCTCATAAAAAACTGTATACACTGGCCATCGAAAAGATTCAGAAGTCTTTTGTCCGCTACCTGTACTTAAAACTTTATGGTTATTACCCGTACATGTACCCAACACATCTTCAGTACATCTCCTTTACCATCCCACTAGCCATTAGGCACACACTTCGCCCTCGCCGACGTCCTCTATTAAAAATACCTCTTAGCGGTACCATAACCCTTAACACCAGTCCTCTGTACTTAGCCCTCACCCATATCAACAACATTCTGTTATTTGACGAGTCTTCAGATATCTTCGCGAGTACTGAACTGAGTTTCCTGAACACTGCTACTCGATACCTGGAGTCCATTGCCACTCCCAGTACAATCTCCTTGGAGTAAATAAATGAAATAGTTACTTGTTATTAATAATAATTTTATTCCAATTATCCTAATTCTATCTAGTTTTGTCTAATTTTATCTTATTTCGTCTTATTTTATCTAATTTTGACCAATTTTGGATTACTTAATTTAATTTCCTAGAATTTTGTCCAGTTTTTATTATGTGTTTTAACCTAATTTTATGATTGTATGACATATGCAATTACTAATATTGACTAATAACTTGTATGTGTGGTGCAAACTGTTAGTATAAGTTGGTTATTAATAAATAAATAAATAAAAATGCAGAATAAACAGCGAGCGCAACGAGCTTGAAAATTTTTGCACTCTCTCTGAAATGGATTGTCTTTTGATCATTCAAACATAAATAAGTACATATGTCATAGTACTTAGTTATGTTGCCGAGTTATGCAGAAAAACTCAAGAGTTGTGAGAACGCATACTGCAAGAGTGAGCTCAAAATAGTAGATTGTACATTAAGTGCATAAAACGCACCATTTTAAATTTTAAAATGGGTTTTATGGACGAGTTGTACACTCTACTTTTCACTTCGATTGCGAGGAAATGAAACAGCAACATGTAAATATTGTAAATTTAATTAAAATTGAAAAATAATTGTGGTTCCCGCCAATTAACTTTTTTTTTTCTTCTTTTTTTTCAGTAGGAACGTGACATAACAACTGATTTAGGTCGTTCCATACTGCTCAGTTATAAAACATCTTGTTTTTATATCTATGATAACTTAGTTATAGTTTAAATATATTGATTAACTAATATAAAAAACTAATTAAAAAAAAAGGACGAAATAAAAAAATATAAGTTTATTTCATGAAGTTTTATTGTGTACTTTGGCTGTTGCTATCCTTGCCTTGTTCTTAGAATACTAACGAAACGAATTAAAATGAGGAGGTTATTCTATGAAGTTGAAGTTGTTCGTGTGGCTGTTGGACCGATTGCCTTGGTCTTCGACGAAGATTTTACTTTATGCAGAGCATGAAGAGCGATTTTATGTCGCCTACGCACGACATAAAAACTTTTAGAGCATGAGAAGTGAAAATTATATTATTGCATTATCTCGGATAAGTTCGTTTTTTTTTACCATTCATACAGAAATGGGAGAACTTAGTTTGTCCGACTTATGTAGAAAAGAGCTCGCTTTACAGCACCAAAGTTAAATGATTTCGGGGATGTTCTGGAACTGCGCCGATTTTTTATTTTTTTTTGTAGTGGTTTCATTATGGCCGCATCGTGCCTAGACCTTTCGGGCGCTGGCAACGTGAGTCTGCACAGTGCGCCCCCTTGATCACCCCTGGCAGCCGCCCCAATGGCCAACCCCTAGCTACGACGCGACGCTGACAACTTTTACATTTGGAAAAGATTCTTCTAATTTATCGGACTTTATTAAACTTGAGACACTCAAATCCGCTGATTCCTTTGCTATATTTTTAAGTACTGCCATATATGAAACCATTCTAATTTGAGTTCATCATGATAAAATTCTGCAAATTTTTTGCATATTTTTGTTTCAAAATTGATTGTTATTAACTGAGAAACGTTTGTCAATTTCTCGATATGTTGCCGAACGATTTTTTAAACATTTTGTCAATTATAGGAACAAATAATATCCACACGATTTTTTTTTACCATTCAACTGTTCAATATCTGATGATCCTTCAAAAAAGTGATTAGAGTGCTGAGATTTTTTTTTTTTCAATCTTATCTTTATAGTCAGCATTAGCATATTTTTTCTTTAGCAGCCGATTCGTATTGATTGAAATTATTGCGTGCATTACTAACACAATCGATCAGAGATACTAATCAGTTTAATTTTAATATTTCAATTTCGACGGTAATTCTTTGCAAGTATCTACCTAAAATTACAAAAAAAATGCGCTATTAAAAAGAAGCGTTGGATCGGCCTTCAGGGGCCCCTAAGAGGTCGGGGGCCCTGGGCACGGGCCCCGTGTGCCCTTATTGTAAAAACGGCATAGGTAACACTGTTTGACAAATCTAATTCGTCTCGTAATGTTTTTTTAATTATCTTTTCAGACCATGACATACCAATTTTAAAAGCATATTTCACCATTTCGATATTTTTATCTTTAAGCAATCGCTCACTTGACGTCAAGTTGACAAGTGAAGTCGGATATGCGCCGGCGCTGTTCACTAGTTATACTCGTAACAGGGGCGGCTACGCGCGGCGCGTGGCGGCGGGGCTGGCGCTGTCGGCGCTGGGCGACGCGCTGCTGCTGTGGCCGCAGCACTTCGAGGCCGGCATGGCGGCCTTCGCGGGCGCGCACGTGGCCTACATCTGCGCGCTGGGCTGGGCGCGGCGCGCGGCGCGGCTGGGCGCGGCGCTGTACGCGGCCACGGGCGCGGGCCTGGCGCTGCTGCGGCCGCCCGCGGCGCTGGCGGCGCTGGTGCCGGCCTACGCGCTGCTGCTGGCCACGACGGCGTGGCGCGGCGCGGCGCGCGGCGGCGCGGCGGCGCGCGGCGCGCTGCTGTTCCTGCTGTCCGACGCGCTGCTGGGCTACAGCCTGTTCGGCGGCCGCCTGCCCGGCGCGCAGGTGCTGGTCATGGCCACGTACTACCTGGCGCAGCTGGGCCTCGCGCTGAGCGCGCTGCGGCCGCAGCCGGCGCGGCGGTGAAGGCCTCTTCCTCTTCGTTAAAGACTTATTATGATTCGATCGTTTTCGGCTGCATTCTGTTTATTGCAGGGAGGAACGGTAGCCGCTAAGTAGGTATGTGTGCCAAACTCCAAAGTGCTAGTTATAACATCACGTATTTTATGAACGTGCGTGTAAGTGAACGTGTCGCCGGCGACCGGTCCGGCTGAGTCCGGCACCGCGGGCAGGTGAAAGCTTGTCTTATTGATCGCCGCGTGGCATTAATGATAATAATAATAAAACGTTTATTTCGACCAACAAAGGATCATAGGACACAGATTACAAAATTAAAAACATAAATAAAAACACATACAATTACACATACCGTACTCCGCATGTGAACCATACAGCAATGTTTCAGGTACTGACAATCGAACCTCTGCGCGAATGCCCTCAGGATGCTGTTGGAGCTATCCCGAACCCTGCGCACCAGGGATGTGCATCGTTTCCGCATAGTAGAATAGAAACAGTCTACTTGCGACTCAGCGAACATCCTTGATGCGCTGCAGAATCGGGGCAGCCCCATCAGCACCCTGAACGCATTATTATATTGCACACGCAAGGCGCTGTACTGTCTGCACGTGTATGAGACCCACAGGCTGCTTGTGTAAAAAGATGTACAATATGCTCTGAACAATGTAGTTTTCACTTCAGTGGTACAACGAGCAAACCTGCGTGCCAACATATTCGCCCTTACAGACAACGCCCTGCGTTCTCGCTCTATGTCTGCCTCGTCCTTCAGATCAGAGGACAATGTATGTCCAAGATATTTAAAATTTTCCACCCTCTTCAGTGGTGTTCCACATAATTTTATGGCAGGTATCGGTGCCGGAAATTTTCCTCTGGCCCGAAAGACCATGCATTCACTTTTTTGACATTATAAGTCGAGCCATGGCTGTGAGCGTACTTTTCGCATATGCCCAACAGTTTGGAAATGCCACATACAGAAGCACTCAGCAGCACCATGTCGTCCGCGTAACTGATATTATTGAGACATACGTCATCAATATGGCAGCCGACACGGGTGCTGCTGAGCTCCTCTATCAGCGCGTTGACGTACAGGTTGAAGAGTTTGGGTGAAGTTAGTCCCCCCTGCCTCACCCCACATTCCAACATGTACGGCTCGGAATATGCACTTGACCATCGCACGACATTGACCTGGTTATGATACCAAAATTTAAAGATCCTGCTGAGTTCTCCTGGCAGCGATATATCCTTCAGTTTCTGCCACAGGATATCGTAACTAATCAGGTCAAATGCCCTCGATACGCCGAGAAAACATGCGTAAATGGGCGTTTGTCTTCACACACAAGATGGCTGTCTCTGTGGAGAGTCTCCGCCTGAAACCGAACTGGTTTGTTCAGGTATTTATCCAGTTGGTTGCTAAGCAAACTGTCAAGCACTTTCGCTACCGTAGTGGCAAGTGAAATCGGCCTGTAGTTGGATTTATCAGAAATATCACCAGTCTTATTTTTCACAATTGGCACCACGACAGTTTTCATAAGCGCAGGTGGTAAGTACGAGTGTCCTAAACATAGGGTATAGAACATCGCGAGCACTCTAGGCAGGTGAAGACCTGCGTGTTTAAAATGTTCGATGCTGATGCCGTCATGGCCAGATGACTTCCCACGCGACATAGCTTTAATAACTTCTTCAACATTTGTTGCTGTAATTATAGCTCCAATCTCCTGACAATGCGGCCCAACATCGTTCACCAACTGCGATGGTCCCAATGGTGATTTCACAGTGAAGTGATTCTTAAACATATCAGCTATATACCCGTGGTCGTTGATACCGTTAACGCTCACGGGGAGGCTAGGCTTGCCATTGAACTTCTTGGTGGACTTCCAAGTGTCTAAAATTATGCTTCGAATGGTGCGATGCCAACATGCCCATTTTTATTGGTTCGCTATGATTCTGACACCATTTTAAAGCGAGACTTAAAAACATTTCGACTAACTTGCATTTCCTCAAAAACATGGCCCGACTTTGGTTTTCCACACCAAACCCACAGCTGAAATTTACACCAAGCCTCCCTATGAGAATCACTAACATGTCTGTTCCATCCAACCACAGGCTTCTTAACACTGCGCCGTGTTACGACAGCAAAACTGTCAGTGGCAGCCTTGCTTAAAACAAAAATTAACTCGTTGTAAAGTTTATCAATGTGTATTTTGTGATCTACATTACTACAAACATTGTCACTACAGTCGCGAAACACACTAGGAAAATCAATAAGTCTCAATCTCTCATGACAGATCTCACTATAGGTCTGGTTTTCTTTCACCCCATTACTACTTATTGACACTACCTTATTGACTAACGATCCCGTGTTACAAGATATTTTTGGTTTTATAACATCAAAATTACATTCTACAATTAGAGGGTAACGATCTGACCACAAGACGTCATAGAGTACACAGTGGTCTAGCCAGCGTCTAGAACCATTCGCCTCACTAACAAAGCTAAACGTGTCCGAATCAAGTCCTAATATCTCAACGTCCGCACATGTCCACTCTAATTCACTACAAAAACAAGTAAGCTCGTTGTAAAATAATTCATTTGGATGAGCGTTAAAATCATCCATTACGAGTATGTACACTGACTCAGTATCCTCATTAGTAACAATAGCACTCACCGAACTGAGACAATCCGTGAAATCCGTTAAGTTTATCAACTTATCTGTAGGCATGTAAACACTGAACACTAAGAACGACTTTAGGCCCATCGTTATTTTAATTGCACACACTCGCGGGCTATCACATTGCAAGACCGATACATTTTGAAAAACTCCTTTGTTCCAAAGAAGTGCAACTCCTCCGTAGGGCCGGCCGCGGAGCATTCCGGCGGTGGTATCCACTGCGGATTTACCGGTGCACTCGAAGTTGTCGTCGATTCCGCTCAGAAACTGTAAGTTGTCGGGCAATAACCACGTTTCTTGTAACGCAATTATGTCCGAGGACTGGCATAGTTCTTGAATTCCTTGAACTGATCGTTTCACATTTTTTACAGTTGAAGCTGACTAATTTGTATCTATTATGACTGTTTCCTATCATAATGTTCCGTGGCAGGGCCGCTTACAGTGTTGCCTCCACCGTTCGCATTTTTTTGCTTAAAGTTTGTGAATCTCCTAAATATAACTCCCTGGGGCCAAAGTTTGTCATCCAAGAATGTGGGCAGCTTTTGTTCCGAGATAAAAATATATGTACAATATAATGCACAATATGCAATATGCAATATACATAATGCAGCGGAGAGGGCGCGGTGCGGGGCGGCGTGGGGCGTTCGCTCCGCTTGTCTTCAACAATCAAGTGTTTGCTAGTACCAAGACTGACGTTTTACTCCCCAAGTATATATTGTCGTATTGTATCTGTGTGCTCCCCAGCGTACCCACAGCTCGCGGGGCCTGCTCGATAGCTCAGAGTACCCCGTGTACCGGCCCGGCGAGTATACACCGCGAAAGTCTACCCTTTATAATGTTCTATACATTCCAATACTATTTCTTTCTTAATATTGATTAGTATATATATTACGTAGCTCATGACTCCACAGTAGTAACTGTAGCGATAGGTATCAAGTTGAGATCATTATGTAGTCAGGGAAATACTTTATCCAGTTGACTACCAAATTGTCTGTATATTCAAATCATAACTGTCATTGAAATGAAATGGCTTTAACTCAGCAAATTGACGTTGTGTCAATTTGATAAACCATTTTTTTCCCTGATTGTACATTCACGTAGATTCAAATAGAATCAGCTACTTGTGCTGACAGATTACAGCGTATTATGATCATCTTTTGTGCAATAGTGAGGCTATAGGATGTATGTCTTAGCGGCACTTAGGTAGCAACCAGACATATCTCCGTAGAGTATTAGCAGTGTTAGTGGCTGAACACGCTCCACAGGCCGCAGTCCGTGCGTCCACGTGCGCGTCCGCGCTGCGTGCCGGTGCCGAGTGTTCCGAAGCACCGGCGACCAGTGCTGCCAACTAGTCTAAGCGAAAACGCGCTGTAAAAAAGCGCTAGAAAGCGCTAAAATTGATTTTTTTTAAGCGCTATATTTCGCGCCAACAAAAAATGGTTTTACTATTTGCAAAACGCGAGTACTCGAACTGAATAAAGGAAAGTTAATTTATTGATACGATATAATTTATTAGTGTATCGAATCAAGAGAATATCTTTCCCGTATTCAGTTCAAGTAATCGAGTTTTCGATTTGCGTTGCCGATCATCGACAACTTAGTAAGTTTGACTTAGTAAATTGTGTAAGTTGAACTTACACAATTGCCCCTCAGATAAAATAATATTCAATTCATGATAGCATGAAATGAAACAAATATACATAAAATCAATATTTTTTTATAATGAAATAACAATGACACTAGAAACAATATTTTTGACTTAAGAATCAATCAGGGTTAAATCTTCATCAGGTTCTCACAGATGACTCTATGAAGAAAACATAGACATCGTTTTTTAGTTTTTCAATGTTGGTAGTAGGTAGAAATACATAATTTTATTTAGCACAAGTAATTTATTATGTTTTACGCTGTATTAAGTAATATAGTTTCTTATTTAAAAAAAGCGCTAGATTTAGCGCTAGGCGCTAAAACGCGCTTTGAGGCAAAAAGCGCTAGATCTGGCGCGTAAAGCGCTAAGTTGGCAGCACTGCCGGCGACTGAAGCGATCTGTATTATCATTAACGTTTAGCGCGTGACCGCGTGTGTGACGTCACGCGCGCTTTACCGATTATAGATGTGATTATTGAATGTGATTTATACATATAATTAATCAATATTTTGTTAAACGTTATATCGTTGTAGTTAGTTTACTTATTAAAACCATCATTTCATAATAAACAATTGGAATTGACACTTGTGTTTTTGTTTAATTAGGTTATTTTATAATAAAAGAGGTTTTATTTTACAAAAATATATATTATAATATTCTTAGATAAACTTAATTATTTGTATAACTTAACAACAATGTGTACAAGTGGGTGTCGCGGCGATCAGCGACGCTCGTAACATACAATAATATTGCATGTTTACAGCACAATCCATTCACAATTAGTGTGAAGTCGGCCAGAAGGTGTTTAACCACTCGCACTGTAATGAAGCAGTGAATCCTCCGTCGACCTGAAGCGTCGCCTTTTCACGTTGTGAGGTTTAGCGATATCACTTCAAGCAGAATTATATTAAAGTGGAGCGAGGCCTCGTTTAGAGGCGCTACTCGCGGCGCAGGTTGTCGAGGCGCGCCTGCAGCTCGGCATCGGCGTCGCTGAGCGGCGCGGAGCCCGGCGCGCAGCCTGCGGGCCCACCCGGCTCCGCCACCGCTGCTGCGCTACTCGCGGCGCAGGTTGTCGAGGCGCGCCTGCAGCTCGGCATCGGCGTCGCTGAGCGGCGCGGAGCCCGGCGCGCAGCCTGCGGGCCCACCCGGCTCCGCCACCGCTGCTGCGCTACTCGCGGCGCAGGTTGTCGAGGCGCGCCTGCAGCTCGGCATCGGCGTCGCTGAGCGGCGCGGAGCCCGGCGCGCAGCCTGCGGGCCCACCCGGCTCCGCCACCGCTGCTGCGCTACTCGCGGCGCAGGTTGTCGAGGCGCGCCTGCAGCTCGGCATCGGCGTCGCTGAGCGGCGCGGAGCCCGGCGCGCAGCCTGCGGGCCCACCCGGCTCCGCCACCGCTGCTGCGCTACTCGCGGCGCAGGTTGTCGAGGCGCGCCTGCAGCTCGGCATCGGCGTCGCTGAGCGGCGCGGAGCCCGGCGCGCAGCCTGCGGGCCCACCCGGCTCCGCCACCGCTGCTGCGCTACTCGCGGCGCAGGTTGTCGAGGCGCGCCTGCAGCTCGGCATCGGCGTCGCTGAGCGGCGCGGAGCCCGGCGCGCAGCCTGCGGGCCCACCCGGCTCCGCCACCGCTGCTGCGCTACTCGCGGCGCAGGTTGTCGAGGCGCGCCTGCAGCTCGGCATCGGCGTCGCTGAGCGGCGCGGCACCAGGCGCGCCGCCCGCGGGCCCTCCCGGCACCGCCACCGCCGCGGTCGCCGCCGGGCTTTTCGCTGTAGACAAACACAGGGTTATATCCTGAAAATATTTTTGGGGTTCCGTAGTCAACAAGGAAGCCTTATAGTTTCGCCATGTCCGTCTGGTTTTCTGTCTGTCTGTCCGCGGTTTAACTCAATAACTATTGGTACTAGAAAGTTGTAATTTGACACGAGTATACACGTTAATGATGCCGAAAAAGAGGTAAAATAGAGTTTTGAAAAAAATAATAATAAAAAAACAATTATTTAGGGTACCTCCCCTACATGTAAAGTGGGGATGATAATTTTTTTTTTCGTCCTTCCCATAGTGTGGGATATCGTGTGCTTGGAGTTTCCCTACGTGATCGTGATGTTTATGAACTTTCGCTTTCGCTTTCATTATCATATCACATTATAAAACATTAATGTTGAGTTTACTTATCAAAACTACTATCGTGGCATGTCTAGAAGCATTATTTTCTGTTATAGTTTGTTAAAGGTTAACACATTGACTGTCACGTGGCACACGCCTCATTGTTACTTACGTACCTACTTTTTAATTTTGTTAGAAAGTGGTATGCGTAACCCCAGCGAAATATGGCGCCTTAGAGAAAATTGAGTAGTACAGATAATTAGTTCATAGTTAGTTGCAATTTGTTCAAGTATAGCAAAATTTGTTCAAGTAGTATTTTCGAAGTTATTCGAGAAAAACTGATTTTGCTGGAGTAACGTTACCCCAGCAAAATGTTTTTCAAAAAAGGCATTTAGCCTGAAACCAAGTACATGAAAAGATAGCTTTTGATGAGTTGTAAATGTATACTGTAGGGACTACAGGTAGCAGGAATGCTAGCGGGGCAAAATGCAATGTTCCCCGCGTATAGAGTTTAGCGGCCAGTCGTTTTCCCAGCGCCGTGGCGATAACTTGTGTACCCTGTAACTAATATTAAGAAGCGTCATTGTGCTTAACATTCATGGTCATCTGAATAGACATTATCTGGTACACACGAATTTCATTTATCTCCTTCTACAACCACGATACCATAAGGTCTCAACATATACCAATAGCAAAAGGAGATGGATAACGCTCCCATACAAGTATGGCCTAGCACGGACATAAATAAAAAAATATATATCATGAAGGAATATTTGTATTTAATAGTCCGTGGTGACAAGATAAAAGACATTTTAGGTGAAAGTTCTGGTATGACATTTTGACGTTTAAATATCGTAGGCATGTTATTCTCGTGATGGTCCAGTGGTTTATGCCTTGGGTTCAATTCTGGGCAAGGACCAGTGTGACAATTTTCAATTCATATGTAATTTCTGAGATTATCTTGGACGTTACTGACATCGGTGAAGGAAAACATCGCATGGAAAAAACAACACTAGGGTTTGGTATTCCACTAGTACCAGACTATGATAATGTCTGCCTAGCCAGTAACCAGCAAGAATGGCACACATTATCAGACGCAGTGACCTTAAATAAAAAACCTACATAAGTATAAACAAATAGCTACACCCTTAAAAGACGTGCTGAAGACGTTACTGAAAACTCACGCGTGTTAAAACTCACCAATCGCGGAGTAATCCACTGTCTTATAACAGACTAGCTTTTGCCCGCGGCTCCGCCCGCGTGGATGTCGGTTATCGCGTAAAAAAGTAGCCTATGTCCAATCTCCATATCCGAGGCTATATCTCTGCCAAAGGAGATCACCCATTCTGGGCAAATTTTTTTTTTTTGGGTGGCCCTCGATAATTCTTACATATTTTAAAAATATGTATAGAATACATTATGTTTTACTATGGCACCAAAGACGAGAACAATTTGGGTTCGAAGATTAATAGGATTAATAATTATTAGGAATTATATTTGGTACAAGTAATACTGCCAAGAAATTACTGCCAAGCAATAAGGCCGCCCGTTGCATTATGTTCTTTCCATTTTGTTATTTTATGAATACCAAAAACCATGAAAATCGGTCCAGCCGTTCTCGAGTTAAAGTGTTCGAACAAACCCGATTTTATTTTTTAAAGACCGTTCTATATCTTTGTCCCTAAATTAATTATAACGTTGTCACCATACAATTTTCTTTCTACTCCTGTAACCTTTCAAATAAAATGTATTTCATTCCTGGCCGCCAACTTTTTTTTTTTAGCCCGAGTCGCCCTACTAAATGAGTGATCTCCTTTCATGACGATCGGTTCAGCGGTTTAGGCGTGAAAATGTAACATACAGACAGACAGACAGAGTTACTTTCACATTTATAATATTAGTATGGATTGAATTTCATCCGAAACCAACAAATGCCTCCATAAGCGAAACGTTGCTACACCACAGTTAATGCAGCGCTGGTTCTCCATAAGAAATAGGGCAAAATGAGTTGTCCAAACGAGTAGCCAAAGTAAATCGAAATGAGAAGATGCAAAGTCCGTGAAAGCCGGGGTCGGTCGAGAGAGCAGTACCAGATAATTATCCAGAAACAAAGCCAAAGGTCGTCGTAAAACACCACAAGAAAACATTCAACAATATGCGAGCCACAAGAATGACTGTCAAAGAGGAATGACTTAAATTGTCAAATCATTAATGAAAGACATGACTTTGTCATGACAATCGACATAAAACCCTTAACACACGTACCTAGCTATAATATGTATACAAACATACATAAACTCCCTGCTTTTGCCATGGGGGTAGGCAGAAACTATAAAACGTCCACTACTTTAAACAACCCTTACCTACTTATTCCTTTGGCTTTGTCCACGTTCATACTGCTGAAAATTTTCAAAAGTTATTTAGAAGATCGCACCCAGTGCGTAAATATTGGCAATGTTCTCAGTGCTGTTCAAAAAAACACATATTTTGGTGTTCCCCAAGGAAGTATTTTAGGGCCCACTCTGTTTTTGATTTACATATATGACCTTTGCAATCTAAAGCTAGAGCATGGCACTATTATAACTTACGCTGACGACACTGCTCTACTTTTTTCGGCTGACTCAGAAAATGAAGTCTACAATCTGGCGCAACACGGATTCAATATTGTAAATAAATGGCTTCACAATAACTCACTAACTCTAAATGCAGAAAAGACACATTACATTAAGTTTTCGATGCGCAAGCAAATATCGCATATCCCTTCAACGTTGCATGCTCATTATTGCCCAGTTCCTGCAGATAGCCAGTGTAAATGTCCCAATATTAAAAAGACAGATAAACTAAAATACCTAGGTATAATAATAGATGAAACCCTTTCCTTCAAACAATATATGGAAGCTCTAAATAATAGAATTCGTAAGCTGATATATATATTCAAAAAGCTACGATTTATTGCAAATCCAAAAATAATTAGGCAAGTATACTTTGCTCTTTGTCAGTCAATTTTGACTTACTGTATTACTTCATGGGGTGGGGCGAATAAAACTTTGTTATTGACCATTGAAAGAGCTCAAAGAGCTATTCTCAAAATCGCTACTTGCCGCCCTTTCCTTTTCCCCACTAACCTCCTGTATAAATCTTGTGAAGTACTAACGGTTCGACAGTTATTTATAATGAGCACTGTATTAAAACAACACTCAACACTTCCATACAGCACTGAATTTACTAAAAAGAGACGGAAAGATATAGTTTGCCCTCAAAAAAGTACAAAACATGCTTTCACAGCCAAATTTTATATGTACCTCGGACCGCTACTCTACAACAGGCTAAATGAAAAGGGAAACATCTACTCCTTAAATCATAGTAATTGCAAGAAAATCCTTAAGGAAACTCTTCAAACTATGTCCTATGAAGATACAGAAAAATTATTACTAGTGCTAAAGTAAATATTATTTGTATGATGGTTATTTTGTTTTTTAATTAGTTAGCTAAGTTAAGAGTCTATAATTTTATACACCTTTTTCATATGTACCAATAATTTAATAATTTTATGTGATTATTTAATCAATGAATGTACCTCCAATCGCCTGAAACACAGGATTACCTAGTTCAGGCACAAATAATGAGTGAACTTGAGATAGATATAAGAAAAACTGTATTTAACTGTATACTTTATATTTTTGAATAAATTTTATTTATTTATTTTTATTTATACATCTAGTCATTTAGGCGCGTCGTAGTCATTTAGAACTGATATATTGTGTTGTATACATAAGGTGTCAAATATATAATTATTAGGTATAGCTGTGCGTGTGGTTATTATAACAGAAAGTATATCGTAAATGTCACAAAAATGTCAAAATATATTTGAAATCACTGACTATAATAATACAATAATGTGTCCTGCACTAAATATCTGTTAGACACTATCTATTACTATGTAATTATGTTATGTTGTATTGAATTTCTCAGTAGCAGTCCAGAGTCTAGATTTGTATCCGGTTGATGGCAATAGGCTCACCCCCTATTATAAACATAAACGTAAACATAACTGGCGAAAGGTGGGTGTAATATAAATACACCTCTGCTAAACCCTTCGAGGATTACAGGCGTGATGTTATGTGAATATTGGGTCAAACACTATATCGAAATATGATTTATTTTGAAATCATATATTTATTGCTTCGTCTGTACCTGTCTTAACAGAAGAAGATAGTGTTTCCATTACTTTGAAGAACGAAATAATCTACTGATTTTTAAATAAAGAGAAAAAAAAAAATGAATTAAATGTGTATTTTTTACTTTTACTTCCGTTATCACTAAACGCGCATATTTTTTTTTTTTTTTCTTACTCTATTATCTAAAATACAGGGTAATACATGTCGTTTCGAACGATGAACATGTACTAATTACCATCTTATTTCAAATAATTGCAACATTTAAACCTCACGGATGGTAATCAAAATAAAACAAACAAAATAATACTCTTTTAAATTGATATTTTCCCACAAACCTATGCGGAGAAATGAAAGTCATGATAGAAATTTATTTATTTATTTTCTTACATGTTAAACACTGGTTAGTAGGCATGCATTGAAATTTCATGACACAGTATTAAGACATGCACCCTGTAAGGGCACTGCAAATGTTTCCTATCAAATTATTGTATTACATAATATGTTACTGATTCTAATTATTACAATTATTCATTACATTAATTATACTAAACATTAATCAATCATTTCACGGCACGGTTGGCGCAGTGGTTAAGCGATTGACTGCTGCACTGCGTGTCGCGGGTTCGATTCCCGCACGGAACAAATATTTGTATGACCTACAAGTAGTTGTTCCGGGTCTGGCTGTTTGTGTATGTAAGTTTAAATGTTTGTAAACGCACTCACGATACAGGAAAAATTCCTAGTGTGGGGCAACGTTTAAAAAAAAAAAATATATATTTAAGATTAAGCATTATTTTCATTTCAGTTTATTAGTCATTTATTTCACATTTACGTCATGCATTATTACAAGTTCAATTTATTCACAATTTATCAGCTTTAAATTCTTCAACGGTATAGTAGCCTTTCTTTATTAACATAGATTTTAACTGTTTCGAGAAAATTGAGTCATTTGGTAAGGATTTGAAACTTTCCGGTAATTTATTAAATATATTAGCTAGTCTTGAATATGGGCTCTTCCCGATAACTTTTAAGTTTGTGATGGGTAATATTAGTCTATTCTTGTTACGTCGGATATAGTTTTCATTTAGCTCGATATTAGATTTGAATAGGTGCCTATTTTTCCTAACGAAAATACAACTTTGCAGTATGTATATTGCTGGTAATGTGAGAATTTGTTGTTTTTTAAAGTGTGGCCTACAACTCTCCCGTTGGTGTATGTTCATTAATATTCTGATACATTTCTTTTGCTGAATGAAGAGGTCTAAAAAGTCAGTACTTTCTCCCCACAGAATAATACCATAATTAAGCCAGGAGTAGGCGTACGCATAATAGGCAGATAAGGTGGTTCTATAGTCTGTATTACGTTACATCAAATATTCTTATTAAATTCAAATATTATAAGTTTTTTTTTTTAATATTATTAAGTCTTTGTCTGTGCGGGGCCACACTTTATCCATCTCCTTTGTTCATCTTATAGTTTTTGAGATTATTAGCCATTGACATGATTGTATTTTAACGACATGATGATTTGACTATAATTTAATTTAATTTTATATTGACATTTTGTTTTGATTATTATCTTGTTGACATGAATGTTATTTTGATTATTATTCTAATGACATGATGTATTTGACTATAATTTTATTCGGTTTTTTTTATTCTCTATTTTACCTTTTTATTTTATATTTAACTTTATTTACTTATTTAAATGAATTTACGAATTTTAATTTTAATTAATGATGATTTTTATAAATGCTACTCTCTGTCAAATATTATAAATTGTTGTGCCCGACAGGGTCCATGTGAACTAATTTTAATATCTTGTAAAACACAATCATGTGATATGCAATAAAGAATTGAATTGAGATATTCAAGATTTTGGTGGGGTAACGTTTTGGGACTTTCAAAACCTCTAATAGTTTGAAAAAAAAAAAAATACCAGTTATAGGGCTTAATTTGTTCAAATTTGTTCAAACATACGTATTTCGATTCATCAACAAATGTCGATATAATTAATTGTTTATAAGAATCACAAAAAATCGATTTACTCGTAAATTTGTACATCTACAAACAAATAAAAAGTAGTTAAATATACCTATCATATACCCTTTTAAGGTGTACAAATCTGGATTAAAAAACTTTACGCGATATGAAGATATAAAGAGATTTCATCAAATTTCAAGCGGTGTTTCTTTGGCGATCGAATACACAGCTCCCTTTAAATACAAAACGATGGACTATAGAGAACAAATTTGTTCATTTTGTTATAAAACATCCCTGAAAGTTTCAGGTTTAAATCCTAAATGGAATAAAAGTTATTCAAAAACAAGAAAGTGTCAGCAATTCTCATATAAACCGACTTAATTACGGAGGCTACGAAAATGCGAAGATTTCATACTTGAGCGTAACCATCTGAAAAAAACGGTATAATAGTAATTTGTAGGTGGTACAGTCGCATATAAAAGGATTATTGTGATCGATTTTTATTTGTTCGTTGGAGTTTGAAAACGCTATTTTAGTTGAGACGTCAAAAATACAACATGACGACATTTAATAAGTACATATTGTTATGCATAATAAATCGAAAAGGATGACCTTTTTGGCATATTTTTGTGATTATGATTATGTCTATGATTTTAAATAATTACCACCCCACCTTAACATTTAAAAATACTCAACAAATCTATAGCAAAATTTGTTGGCACTTTTCTATTTTGTTAAGTACCTGATAATTTTTGAAAGGCCTACACTGTCCTCCCATACCTATTAACACTGTTATTTGATAATATTGTAAAGCCAATTATTTTTAAAAGAGTAACCGTGGAGTTTCTTGCCGGCTCTTCTCCATAAGTGCCCATGTAGGTTTATGTGAAATAAAATCTTTTGATTTTGATTTTAGATAACCTATGGTAACAAGCCAAATTATTATCGGCGTTATTAGTGTGGATCTTTGACTGACTGAATGATGATGATGATTCCACTCCAGATGTTGACTTATATCATGACTCCATTAATATTTTAAAGCCCAAATTTAAAGGCACGCAACCCACATTAAAAAAAAAACCGAGTGCTAGTATGTAGGTGTTTCTTGCAACGTATGTAGCTTATTTCTTTTGTAATTTTATATTTCTGTTTATATAGTTTGTTACCACTTAATTTTTATTCATTTCGTTTTTACCTTAGGTTATCACTGTATTTGAGAATGTTGGTTCACCTGTTATTGGCAACTGTATAAGCCCATGACTGTTACCTACTGTTATTTGATAATTTGTATACAGAAGCTGTTGGTGTACCTTTATAAATAAATAAATAAATGATGGACTGATGGAATGTATGGGCAAACATGTTTTTGAACTACAATCTTAAATTTGTTCTTGGGATAAATTCATCCCAACCTCGGAACCCTTCATTGTGCGTGGTCCAACAAACCGGGCGAAAATAAATATGTAATAATATACTAAGGGTTAAAGTATGAAATTGCCGTTTTATAGTAATAGATACTTTGAATTGACATTAAACCTTCATGGTGTGAGATATTCGAGTGAAACTTTTTTTTACATTATACTTGTTAGATTTTTCTTTTAAAAATTGTGCAACATTGAATTTTCGAATTTCAATACAACGCGGAACTAACGTGGCAGAAACGGTTCGCAATATTATCAATGCTGCGTTTGGAGAAGAGACTGCTAATGAACGCATCGTGCGTTTTTGGTTTAAACGCTTTCGTAATGCAAACTTCGACTACTTCGACTTGAAAAACGAACCACGTGGAAGACCTATTCACACACACCAGTATCACAGTCGAATACACAGGTGAATAACGCTAAATTTAAGGACATGGTGGAAGCCGATCCGAGTCAAACTACCCAGGAATTAGCAGCATGTTTTAACGTTAGGTACCTGACCTACAATATTGACTCATTTGCATCAAATCAATAAGATAAATAAATATGAAAATGGGTGCCTCATAATTTGACTGATCTGCAGAAAGAAACGAGTGTTGAAACTTACGCTGCCTTATTGAATCGGTACAGAAATGAAGGAATATTGGATTGAATTGTGACATGTGTCGAAAAGTGGATTCTTCACGATAACCGTAAGCGAAAAATGCAACGGTTGACCCCAGGTCAAACGCCGCTTCAGTGTCCTAAAGCAAAGCTTACCAATAAAAAGGTAATGGTAACTGTTTGGTGGTCTTTTCGTGGTGTTATTCACTATAGCTTTCTCAAGTCTGGTCAAGCAATATCAGCAGATGTTTACTGTGCCGAACTTCGAACAATGATGGCGAAACTGGCAGTGAAATAGCCCCGACTCGTGAATCGATCTTCACCATTATTGCTCCACGATAACGCAAGACCTCACACTGCACGGGACAGAGTTTTAACTCTACAGGAGCTGCAGTTAGAAACCATACGTCACCCTCCGTACTCGCCAGACCTTGCTCCAACTGACTACCATATTTTTCGTGATTCGGACAAATTTCTACGTGAAAAATTTTTTTTTTCCTAGAGGCAGTACAAAATGCTTTTACACAGTTTGTCGAATCTAGATCCCCAGAGTTCTATCGCAAATACATAAATTAACTTCCGATTAGATGGCAGCAATGTATAGATAATGAGGGCAAATATTTAGATTAAATAAATGTTACATCTTGGAAAAAAACAAGTTTTAATTTTGCAGTAGAAATCGGCAATTTCATACTTCAACCCCTACTATATTTACGCAACGTGCGTGTTGATGATCGACCTCCGTAAACCACGCGCGATAACGATATGATATAGGTAGCTTATGTATGACCTATCTGCTAGATTTACTCTACAATTCCTAGATCTCGAGATATCCTAATATGTTGAATTGAAATCGGAATTGCAAAGAAATTTCCAAAAAAAAGCATTACTATACCCAGTCTCTAATTCAGATAATTTATGTAAACAAATCAATGTCAAGAAATGTCGCTGTCAAAATGACAGGACAGTGGTGCTAAACATTTTATCATTATTATTTTAAATTAAAGTGAATTAATTATAAGAACTATGCAAAAAAAAGTACCGTTGCCAAACAATGTTTTATGTAGTGCGTCGGAGACGCGGCCTATGATCGTCATAATCAGCCCTTTTAAGTCCACTGATAGACGTAGCTAGGCCTCCCAAAATCGATTTCCACTCGAAACAGTTTACAGCCGTTTTCATCCAAAATGTGGCTAGATATGCTACATACAATACGAATCTATGAATGAGAGTTGTAATATTAGTGTTGTTGAAGATGTAAAAAATTTGAAAATGTTTGGATCTCCTGCATTGTTACCAGTATCATAAAATATTTCATACCAGAAAATCTCCTTTTTAATCACTTTGTTTAAAACCAAAAATTTATAAAAATAATTACGGTATGATTATTTTTTAATTATTATTTCTTAAATTCAATACTTAAAAGAAAATGGAACCTTTTTTTCGCCATTTTGTGTGAATTACCATTACCAAGATATATTTTTGATATGTTATCCGCTTTGTTTACATAAATGATCTGAATTTGAGACTTTGGGTATAGTCTGTACATTCACTAACGATTCCCCAAAGTAGTCAACAAAAATAAAGCAAATAATGAACATACCTAATCTATACATATAATAAAATCGTAGCGAACATTGATATAAAAACCCAAGATACACAATCAGCGTCTCAAAAGCGTCCGCATAAAAAAGGCGCAACATTTATTTTGTGCGTATATTTCAAATAGTATCGCGTCCGCCGCGTCACTGTACGCACGCTAAAACTGCCGAAGTACGAGGGCTGCACTAAAAGTATCGGGAATGGAATATTTCCACTGTTCCTGTCATATTAAAATCTTTTTAATTGAAAACCCCTTGGTTTTAAAAATCGAATACCATTTATTTATTTAAAAAAAGATTCTCGGTCTTGTCACAAGGTTTTGTCAAACTTGTTTAGTCGTTGAGAAAATGGAATTGACTCGAGAAAATTCAAGAGCGATGATTTATTATGACTTTCGAAGTGGTTTAACACAAAAACAGTGTGTTGACCGGATGATTTCTGCATTTGGTGATGAAGCCCCATCCAAAACCACAATTTATCGCTGGTTTGCTGAATTTCAACGTGGACGTGTCAATCTCAGTGATGATCCCCGTCAAGGTCGTCCAAAAACTGCAGTCACCCAAGAAAACGTTGATGCTGTGCGTAAGCTGATTGAGGAAGATCGACATGTGACATACCGCGAAATTCAGGCAACTTTAGACATTGGCATGAGTCATATACAAATAATCTTGCATGAACAATTAGGTGTAAAAAAGTTGTTTTCCCGATGGATACCGCATTCGCTCTGTGACGAGCAAAAAGCGGCTCGCGTTACTTGGTGCGTCAGAACTCTCGAAAGATTCCACGCAGGATCCTCAAATGCTGTATACAACATTGTATCAGGTGACGAATCGTGGATATATGCGTACGAACCCGAAACAAAAAACCAGTCACGAGTTTGGGTGTTCGAAAATGAGTTAAAGCCAACAAAAATTGTTCGTTCACGGAGATTTGCAAAAAAAAATGGTGGCTACGTTTGTCTCCAAAACCGGGCCATGTTACGACTATTCCTCTTGAGGGACAAAGAACGGTTAATGCAGAATGGTATGCTAGCATTTTTTTGCCACAGGTCGTTTCTGAACTCCGTAAAGAAAACTGCAACCGCCGCATCATCCTCCATCACGACAATGCGAGTTCTCACACCGCGCACAGAACAAAAGAGTTTTTAGAGCAAGAAAACATAGAATTATTAGACCATCCGCCGTACAGCCCCGACCTAAGCCCTAATGATTTCTATACTTTCCCTAAAATAAAGAATAAATTGCGTGGACAGAGATTTTCATCACCTGAAGAAGCTGTGGACGCCTACAAAACGGCCATTTTGGAGACCCCAACTTCCGAATGGAATGGTTGCTTCAATGATTGGTTCCATGGTATGGAAAAATGTGTCAAATTTCGCGGAGAATACTTCGAAAAGCAATAAATACATTTTTAAATAGTAATGTTGTGTCTCTTCCTTGATTCCCGAAATTTTTAGTGCCGCCCTCGTATTCATTGAAAAATTGTAAAAATATTACGTAATTTTTTTTTTAAAAGGATGGGATCTCGAACTTTCGGTAGGTAAAAGAGTTTAATGATCTGTTTTTGTTGTTTATATGACTAATTATGGGGAGCAATATTTGATTTTTATTTAATTTGTCTTAAAACGTCACTCAACGGTCCGAGTATAATACGGCAAATTTTAATGGCTGCTTTTTCAGTGTAAGAACAATGCATTACAACCTCCATTGAATTTAGTCGAATAATACAAACTGACCGGATTGAAAGGAAAGGAGTCGATTTTTTCTTATAATAATAAATAATAATAAAAACTTTATTTCGGTTGGCATAGACCCATAGAAAACTTAACCTAAACCTAAACCTAATTCACATTTACCGAGCTAAGTTTACTTGGCATGACTCGCCACACCTACACAAGACTTGACCCACTGGTTTTGAAAGGGACAGTCAAAACGTACAGCTAATTAGCTCTTATTGTGTTTTTTTTTTTTTGTTAAGTTTATTAATTTTTGTACTTTTTTATATTTAGTTTTTAACCGACTTCCAAAAGGAAAAGAGGTCATCAATTTGACGATTAAAATAATGTTTGTATTCTCGATTACTTCTTTTTTGGGGCTAATTGAGTAATTCTTTTTTTTTACTTTGTAAGAATATAGACTCCGATTTAAGTCGAAATTAATGTGTTTCCTACTGTGTTATTTGAAATAAATACCTATTGAAATTTGCATTTATGAGTTTTATTTTATTTCTTAAAATAAGTTTTAAAATACCACCATTACACAATTATCAATAATCCACAGTCCCAATATTCACAGAACTAAAATAAATACCAAAAACTGCATAATGTTGTACTTATACATGTTATGTTTTAACCTAAGTAGGTATTTAGTCTCGATATAGATATTGGTGCCGATTGTCTTGTACACCGAACTAAACTAACTGAACTATCACTAAAATTCCGTACTTTTGGCTATGAGACTCTTAAAGCTATTCTGCAAACAAAATTCTCTAAATTTAAAAATAACTTTGACACAACTAAATCGAATTTGACAATCGCGACTCCTATACTCAAAGTCTCAAATTCAGATAATTTATGTAAACAACGGGGATAACATAACAAAAAAATATCTTCGTAATGGTAATTCACATAAAATTGCAAAAAAAGAGGTTCTATTTTCTTTTAAGTACTGATTTTAAGAAATAATAATTAAAAATTAATCATACCGTAATTATTTTTATAAATTTTCGGTTTTAAACGAAGTTATTAATAAAAGGAGATTTTCTGGTATAAAATATTTTATGATACTGGTAACAATGCAGGAGATCCAAACATTTTCACATTTTTTAATCTTCAACAACACTAATATATCTCATAAATAGATTCATATTGTAAGTAGCATATCTAGCCACATTTTGGATGAAAACGGCTGTAAACTGTTTCGATTGGAAATGATTTTGCGACGCCTACGTCTAGCACTGGGCTTAAAAGGGCTGATTATGACTATCATATACTGTGTCTCCGACACACTACAAAAAACATTGTTTGGCAACGGTATTTTGTTTGCATAATTCACTTTAATTTTATCGATGATTATTTACAAAAACATTTAATGATAAAATGTTTTGCACCACTGTCCTGTCATTTTGACAGTGACATTTCTTGACATTACTTTGTTTACATAAATTATCTGAATTAGAGACTTCGGGTATAGTGGTATTTTTTTTTTGGTTTCGCAACGTTGCGCGTTGTACTTGTTTGCCGTAGCCCGTACCCCATGAAATTTTTTTAGAGCCGGAGGCGCGCATGAGCGGGGCAGCCTCAACGTATTTTATATGGATTTTTTTACATTTTGCATGGGAAAAAAAAATTACCTACATATTGAGTTTAGGGGTTTGCGGGTTGCAAAGGGGGTCTAAATTTTTCGAGTTATAAGCAAAAGAAAAGAAAAAAATTATACAGTATTGTTTTTGCACCAGAAGTCGAGGTGTTGGTGTGAATTTAAGTTTATGACAACTAATTTTATTCCAAACCTTTTTAATTGCGATTAAAAATAGCCAGATTTAGTTAGAAAATATAAATGTTTGTTTAAAAACGTCAAATTCAGAATAGCAAAATTGCCATTTTCACTAAATTAAAAACTCAGTACCATCTTAGTGCTGTCAAACTAAAATATAGTTAAGTTGAGTCGCTTTAGTAAATTTCAGAATAAGAAATCGTCGTTTGACAGGAATAAACTAAATTTTGGTGATTTTTAGTCTAGTTTAGAGAATTTTGTGACAAGAGAATCGGCACCATTGTTGTTCTAACAATACCTTAAACATTTATTAAAAAAAATAACTTAACTAACTTAGTCAATGTACAAACAATAAAAACTATAAAATAATATTCGACTCCACTTCATGCCTTGTCCTGCCGGCAAACTTTGGTCATAACATTTTATTGTTTTTTGTATATTACTTTGTAAAAACAACTTTATATCATACGCGTAAGGTTTGAATTTGCAAAAAATATGTTTATATCATAACTATAACTACTTATGTATAATTGGAGACAGTTTTGAGTGTTACTTTTCTTCGAGACTGTGTATCTTGGGTTTTTTATATATGGTACAATGGTAGCGAAGTCAACATGAGGCATGAGGAGCTCGTGGCTAAGTAATAACAGCCGCACGGGTCGATCCGTCAGGTTAAGCTACGCTTGCCGGGGTTGGTCCGTGGATGGGTGACCATCTTTACATACCGAGACTCCTCCGTGCCTCGGAAAGCACGTTAAGTCGTTGGTCCCGGCTGTCATTCGTGGATCTTTGACAGTCGTTACGAGTCGTCAGAAGCCCAAAAAAAAAGTCTGACAACCAGTCTTTCCAAGGGGTATCGTGTTACCCAGTTACTGGGTTGTGGAGGTCAGATAGGCAGTCGCTCCATGTAAAATACTGGTATTCAGCTGCATCCGGTTAAGACTGGAAGCCGACCCCAACATAGTTGGAAAAAGGCTAGGCAGATTGATTGGTAGCGAAGTCAAAACTGTACATTGAATATTTTTGAAAAAAAGGAAATATCGTTTTTAGAATTTTTGTCTGAATGTATCAGCATCACGCAAAAACTACCGGAGAGATTTTGTTCAAACTTTAAATAGAATAAGAATAAGAAGTTTTTATTTGTATAGAATGTAGGTATTACAATAAGATGTTAACAAAAGTTCAAGAGTCCTTGTACATCCTGCCTTTCGGCATACAAACATTTATGGGTAGACACCGGTACATACATATGACATAGCAGGTTATCAGCGTTATCAGCGTAGGAAAAAAAAAAAAAAAAAAACGAAAATATGTTCCTATATACTATCACAAATTTCATGTTTGGACATTATATCATTTAAAGCTTTCTTAAGTTCACTATTTTCGATAGATAAATTATTGATTTCATCATGTGCAGAGTTCAGTTGCAAAGTCAGTTGTTCAATTTGTTGTTTATATTCTTGGACTTGAGTGAAGTTTTCATCTACCGATATGTTTGGTAAGCTACTAGTGGTGCCATCTAGGTTTGAATGGTTCATACTATTATCAGACGACATTGCTGTTTCAGATAGTGTGCGTGTTTTTCTAAGCGTTATGTTTTCGAAGAAATTCATTGTATCTTCAAATTATTTACAGTCTCTTGGCCGACTAGACCAGCTGATAACTATTTCGTTTCACCAAATTATACTTCGCTTGGTTATATTTATAAATTTAGAATCGGGTATGTCGTTAAAATTCGAATATTTTTTCCATCGACGGTTATCAATTTGTAAAATTTTGATATACTTTTTTATCACTTTTCGGTACTTTACACTGTTAATAGTCAGAGAAAACACTGTATTTGGAGATAAAATGTTAGTTATTTTGTTATTTTGATGAAGTAATCACAGCAATGACACATTTGATGTCTTTGCCAAAAGTGTCAGCACTTGTTCACTTGAAATGCTTAAAACTTTTTAATATCCATATATTAGCACTGGATAACACTGTCACTTAGTTATTGAAGTTCACTTTAACTGTTGAACTGATTAGATTACTTAATAACTGATAAAGACTATTTTTAAAAGCATAAATAATACGGAGCTGATGTTTACGCGGCAACTAGCGAACGGTAGATATTTCCTATAGGTCTGGTCAAATTACTAGGTATAAATTATCACGCTATTTGCTATGGGGGATGATTAGTATTGCATTATGTTTTGAGATTAGGGCATGCATTCCCGAATTTCGTAATTCCGTAACAATTTTTCTGATATTTCAATTCCGGAATTGAGAGGAGTAATATCGGAATTCCGATATTCATTTCTTTTTTTGATATTTTGATTATTATTTTATCTAAACGCAACCAAACTATTCTGTGGAACTATCCACAAGCCGCTAGATGGCCGGGCCGCTAGAGTACTTAAGGACCTTAGTATCATCATCGACCTTGCGCATGTGGGCGGAGCTAAGCGCAATACTCCCGCACACACGTAACGAGTGGCGGCGGCGCACTACACTAAAACGATGACCAAAGAATATGCCGTGGCGCAGATATGCCACGTAGGTCGGCATTTTTGCCTACATTTCCAGAAAGATAGACGCAACTTTTTAAAGTTTGTACTGTACATAATTTTTTTAACATGTAGGTAATAGGTAAGTATGTGATTAAAGTAAGATTTGATACTTAATATATTTATTTGCTCAAACATGTACAAACAAGAATAAAAGCGTGCATGTAGGATTTTTTTTTTGTATAAATTGTAAAATGTTGTACAGATAATTATTATGAATAATTATCAATAATTAATCAATAGAAATGGCACCACTTATAAAGCGTCCTCGCGCATAATCGAATTAGCCTCTCTGCAGCGATCTTGTGATGGATGTATTAGCATTCGTATTCACTGTTAGCATGCGAATGCTCATTTAGCATTTCACAAATGAAATTAATGTAGTTGCGAAATTCTGTGAAATGCTAATTCATTGCTTCGTATCTATCAAAGGTTTCGCAGCGGCAGCGTGAACTCTCTATCGCACCCACGGGAAGTCGGTAATACTAAATCTATCTGTTTCACGTGACCCTAACCTCGTTCACAAGTGAAATTATTAGCATGTGCGAAGAATAAGTTTAAGCGATTATTATCTTGTTACTTTGATTTGCTCGTATTTAGGGTCGTATATTGAATGAATGCGTGTGATTGTTTTAATACCTAATTTGTGTGGCAGCGCGTGACGCGCATCTTATTGTCAATTGTGTCAAAGTTCAGTACGTTTTGACAAGACAGTGATAGTGGTGCCGATTCTCTTGTCACAAAATTCTCTAAACTAGACTAAAAATCACCAAAACTTAGTTTATTCCTGTCAAACGACGAGTTCATTGGTGCCGATTCCCTTGTTCACAAACTAAACTTAATTTAAGTTTAGTGCATCTTTTTCTTTCTATTTCATTAAGAAAAGGACAGAAGATAAATTTTAGTTTAGTCCTGTCAAATTAATTAGCGCCTGTCACTACTCCATACAAGTATAGAAGTGATTAAAAACTTGCCTACTAAAATTACGTCAATTTACGTCAAGCGCTGATTAATTTCTTCTTTCTAATATCTTCTGTCCTTTTCTTGATGAAATAAAAAGAAAAAGGTGCACTGAACTTAAAATATTAGTTTGTGAACAAGGGAATCGGCATCATCAACTAAAGTGACACAACTTAACTATATTTTAGTTTGACAGCATTAAGATGGTACTGAGTTTTTAATTGAGTGAAAATGGCAATTTTGCTATTCTGAATTTGACGTTTTTAAACTAAAATTTAGATTTTCTAACTAAATCTGACTATTTTTAATCGCGATTAAAAAGGTGTGGAATAAAATTAATTGTCATGAACTAAAATTCACACCAACACCTCGTCTTCTGGTCCAAAAACAGTACTGTATAATTTTATTTCTTTTCTTTTGCTTATAACTCGAAAATGGTGCGTCCTATCGCAAAAATAATGAAAATATCGACCCCCTTTTGGAACCCCGTAAACCCCTATAACTCAACATTTAATAAAAAAAAATCCATATAAAAAGTGAAAAATTACATAAAAAACACGTTGCAGAACCAAAAGAAAAAAAAAAAAACCACGTGGAGTCACGATTGTCAAATTCGATTTAGTTGTGTGACACAACTAAATCGAATTTGACAATCGTGACTCCACGTGGTTTTTTTTTTCTATTTTATTCTATTAAGGAAACTGACAAATTTCTACAAACGATTTTAAACTTTAAAATGTTGACGATTAAGTTCAAAATCAAACAAGAAAAGATAGTTTGTGGTAACTTGATGTGCTGGCCACCGTACAAGAGAATCGGCACCATTGTCACACCGAATTGACCCTTTATGGGATTATTTTTCTAAATAAAAGTATGAAGGAAAGTTCATAAAATCTTTAAAAAAAAAACTTTTTGGTTTTAAATAGTTAAAAAAATTTAATTGTATGATCATTATCTTAATAACATAAAATATGCAAGTGTAACGAAACGAACGACAAATCAAACGTTATCGTCGAGTAAACTAAACGCACACTAGGAGACGTCCTAAGGTGACCGAGCTGTTTAATTCGCATATTAACAAAATTCACATACTTAATTAATTAATTAACATTCACAACTAGCTGACCCGACAGACTTCGTTCTATCAAAAGGTATTTGACTGTGACAGTTTGTCTACGCGCAAAGGAAATATAGTATAAACTCCATTGCTCTACCCTACCCTACCTACCTATCCGACCATACCTACCCTACCTACCTAGCCTACCCTACCCTACCATACCCTACCTACCTACCCTACTCTACCCTACCTACCTACCCACCTAAAACCTTAAAAAAATAAAACTATTCTCAGAGCTACCAAATGATGACTGTACTACCACGTTATGTCAAACGCCATTTACATTAGAAAAGTAATATAGTCGTTTTCTTAATTTTTTTTTTAACTTTCTTATTTTTTTTTTTAACTTTCTTATTTTTTTTTTTAACTTTCTTAATTTTTTCTTACATGAAAACCTCCTGACAGTAACAAACACAACAAAAAAAAAATTGCGAAATCGGTGCCGCCGTTCATAAATTGTTTTTTTCTTCATATTTTGTCACCGTTTAAACCTTCCCTGGACTACGACAAACATTTCAAAACCAAAATCAGCTAAATCGGCCCAGCCGTTCTCGAGTTTTAGCGAGACAAACGAACAGCAATTGATTTTTATATTATACACTATGAACCGTTATTCTAGACCTATACAGTGAGACAGCAACTTTCCGGATCTGACGTCACGACCTCTCTTATTCCCCTCCCACCCGGCTCCGCCCCGCTGCGGCCGGGGGGAGGTGGCGTGGAGCTTGCCCGAACAGTCAGGCGTGCTCTTCACATTGGCATCGTTTTTCGGTGCGATCACACCTCTTCTAGTGCGGGCAACAGCACTGCTGTTTAGTGTTTATAATTATTAGCTTAAATCAGAGATGTAACGGAGCTTCGATTCCGGTTCCGTTAAGTCGGAACTTCCGATTATTATTACACTTTCGGTTCCGACTTCGGTTCCGATACTTTTGTATCGGATGTTAATCGGAGGTCGAACGAAACAAAGCGGGCGGCGCGCGACGGCCTGTGCCGAACAGGTTCATACATGTCGCGCGGGGAATCCCCCGACCCCCACTACGTGCACTCTATTATCAATTATTTTTTCACTTGTTATTATTTGTTACGCCCACGACACGTTTATAGGTTATAGATAATTGTTTTGATTTTTGCGGCTTATTATCAATGAAAGTGATCTGTTTTTGTGTGGGATAATGAAACCTAAATCCAGTTGTATTTGGAACTACTTCAATGCAGTTAATTCAGATTCGGCAAACGTGTAAACTGTGTATGAAGACGTATTCAAGAAAGGGAGGTACGACAATGTCCTTAAAAAGTCATTTGAAGTCTGTCCATGCCACTGAATATGAAGAATTCATTAAGTCAGAAACTGAAAAAAAAGATCCTCGACTTCGACGCCCCTTCAGGATGCTAAAAAACAAATGACTTTAAAAGAAACTTTGCTGAAGAATACAAAATGGTGCACTTCTAATGCTAAATCTAAGGAAATTGACAGATTAATTTCGGAAATGATTGCTTTGCAAGACCTACCCTTCAATTTTGTGGAAGGTATAGGATTTCGACGACTTATGCAGTTTACTGTGCCGAATTATCAGTTAAAGGGAAGACAATTTTTTACGGAAAATATTTGTGGTCATTTATATGAAACATTAGCTAAAAATATTAAAGATTTGCTCACACAATTTGAAAAGATCTCATTTACAACAGACATTTAGACCGAACCAAGTTCGAATGTGTCTTTATTGAGTCTGACAGCGCATGGCATAAATAGAGATTTTAAAAGGCTAAAAGTTTAAAATGCCATACATTTGACGGAAGACATACAGGAGATCTAGTTCTTGAAAAAATTAACAGTATGTTGATGGAATGGTGCATCATAAAAGAGAAAATTAATTGTTTTGTACGCGACTCAGGATCTAATATGATACGAGCAATGAAACTCCGCGACTTACCTGATGTCAGTTGCACTGTACATCAGTTGCAACTGTGTGTGCGAACATTGTTAGATTCTGATGAAGAAATTAAAGCCTTATTATCGAAATGCAAAAAAATTTCGACGCATTTTAATCATTCCCAAATAGCTCAGACTGAACTGCATAAAATACAAAAGGAACAACTCAACCAAGAATGTTTGAGTGTAAAACAGGATTGTAGTACGCGGTACGTTCTTTAATTTTTGCATTTATTTTTTTTTACCTCCATATTATATTTCAATCAAAGATCTATGCACGCTAATACAATAAATTCAAATAAAACTACTAAATGGATTTTATTCAAACTTGCTGTCGTATAAGGACGCTGATTATAATGAGTGTAAATATTTCGTTTTTATCATTAATTTAATTTAAGTTATACTGTATATAAGTGTAAATTGTAAGCGTTAATTAAATTAATTAATCTGTTACAGGTGGAATAGTACATTTTATATGTTGGAAAGAATGATTAAAATACAGGATTCTCTATGCCTGTACGCATGTAAACACAACATCTCTCAGTTGTCGCCTGAAGAATGGCTGCAGCTTAAAAAAATTGTGACTATACTTCAACCTTTTGAAGAAATTACCCGAAATATGAGTGATAATAACGCCAGTATCTCATCAGTAATTCCACTTATACACACACTCAAGTATACATTACAAACTGAAGCCAGTAAACAAGATACGAATGAAAAATTTAAAAGTATAATAAAATGCACCGTCGATCAATTAAATTCCAAATTTGGTGACCTTCAAGCAAACAATTTCTTTGCAATAGCAACCTATCTAGATCCTCGGTATAAAACAATTTTTTTTAATGAAGTGGTTAAAGAGAAAATTGAAACCGAAATAATGTCACTATTTGATGCAGACACATCTAAAAACGAGGCTGATAATATTGGCGCTCCTGTAGAAAAACGGGCAAGAATGGAATTACCAGCAGAAGCTAGCCATAGTAATGTCCAAACAGTTTTGTCGAATATATTGTTAAGTAGTGATGAAGACGATGATGATACAACATCTGGAAGATATGCAGTTTTTGACAAATTTGTTGTAATGAAAAGTATGCTAAATGAGTACAATAAAGAAAAACGTATAAGTATTAGTGATGATCCGTTATTGTGGTGGAAAGTAAATGGAAATATAAAATTCCAGCCCCTACAATCAATTGCCCGGCAATATTTGTCATGTCCACCGGGCTCGGTAGCTAGCGAACAACTTTTTAGTGGTGCTGGCCTAATTTACGACTCTTTAAGAAATAGATTGGATGGGGACAAAGCATCAAAGCTTTTGTTCATAAAGTACAATACATTACTTTTGGAGTCGATTTTGATTTAATTTGTTTTAGCTTTTGTTCATTTATTGTAATGTAACCAAATGTAACACGCTACTTTGGGTTTTAAGTTTTAATTTTAATTAAACTTTAAATTCATTAATTTTATCTTTTGTTTATTTGGAATTATGCCAATTTTTTTTCACAGTTGTTTTTTATTTTATAATAAAAAATAAAAATGAAAAGAATTGACTATAAATCATGTTTTATTTGTCCTTAAACAAACTGACCCTGCCTCCGATTTCGGTTCCGATTTCGATTCCGATTCCGATAAATCAAATTTGAAAACTCCGATTCCGATTTCGGTTCCGATAAAACTACCTCCGTTACATCCCTAGTTTAAATATTTTTTTTAGTTCGTGGAAAAACTTTATTCAGTGGTTATTTGAAAAACTCGGTAATAGTGTTTTGAGTACTAATAGAGTTTTGAGTGCGTGTTTTGTATACGTAATGGAAAATTCCACGAGAGCGCCTGCCGAGGGTGACGGGAGTCGCCCGCCTCCCCCTGCATCACCGCAGGCATCTTCGTCGTCGTCGAGCAGCTCCGCCCCACGCCAGCTGCGGCAGGAAACCCGAAATTTGCTGTCAAATCAAGTGAGTGAAATATTATCCTATTTAAAAAATAACGATCGCTTTTCAAACAAAGAAACCGAGCCTGAATCTGATTCTGATATTTCCATACATCCATCTGATGGCTTGAGGGTTTCTCTTGGGAATGATCACCTTCTCAGTAAACCAGAGAAGGCTAAAGTATTCGAATTTCCGGTGTCCACTAACCTACAAGAACGTACTGTTGAAAATGCTTCTGAGGGTAGATTATATGTGCTAAATAAGCTAAGCCAGGTTTTTACGAACTCGATGTTAACACTGAACTTAGACATTGTGATGCAAATTCTTCTTGGCTTAGATTACTTGATAGATCGTTTGGAGCTTTTACTCATGGGCTTATACAACAAAATGAGCTGCTAAGAAACAACTTTCAGCAAATCATAGAATGGGCGCAATCGCCTGGCTGTGTACTTAACGCTGACACGCTTTTTGAAAAGATTAATGCTTCTTTTTCCGAAAACTCATCTTACATGAAAGTGTCCGAGGATCTCTTGCAAATGAGTTGTGGAAGACGTGCTGATATTAT
Organism: Dryobota labecula; assembly: GCA_947523025.1. Lineage (NCBI taxonomy): Eukaryota > Metazoa > Arthropoda > Insecta > Lepidoptera > Noctuidae > Dryobota > Dryobota labecula. Next base: position 24,647,769 of record OX383302.1, on the reverse strand, counting down.
TCAAAGACGTCGTGACTGCATTTTGTCGGGTGTCAAGGACAAATATGTAAAGGTGGACTTGGAAAAGATCCCCCCAACACAATATAACCTTTTTAACCCACAGGATTTAACCACCTTTTTACAAAAGGCTGGTGGTACTAGTAAGTTGTTCTCTGCCCAAAAGCGCTCTGCGGAAGAGCCTCATGCCATGTCTATGCGGAATAGACAGGATGGCCCTCCAGCTAAGCGACCACGCAAGCCCTTTCACGGTGACAATCCTGGGTTCGATCCCCAGCCATCCACGAGCTTTCAAGCGCCCCCCAAAAGTAGAGGCCGAAAGTCGGGAAACAATAAATCCAGTTCAAGGCATAATGAAAACAAAAAACGGTCTTTCGGCAATCGTAAATCCGATCAGTATCGTAAGTGACTATCCTCAAGAAATTTCATTTTATGGCGGGCGGTGAAAAAATTACATTCAAATTTGGAGGAATTACGGTGCTCCAGAGAACATTATAAAAATGATATATGGTTACCGAATTCCCTTTTTCAAAATACCCCCACTTCAAAGTCCAGACTTATTAACACGTTTTCAAACTCCAACAAGCTTATTGATGTCGGAACAAATCGAGATTTTGAAACAACAGAAAATCTTGATTCGAGTAGATCCATCTCCAAGTTATGTCTGTCCGATGTTTTTAGTGCAAAAGTCAGATACCAGCAATCGCTCGATATTCAATTTAAAAAATCTAAACCGCTATGTAATGCAAACAAAGTTTCGCTTAATAAATATGTACCGTGTGCCGGATTTCTTGCAACCGAACGACTGGGCGATCAAAATAGACCTTTCTCAGGCCTATTTTCACCTAGCAGTCAGCCCCAGTCATCACCCATTTCTGCGAGTATTATACGCAACAGAAAAGAAGTCGAGCCCGAAGCTCCTTCAGGTCACTTGTCTGCCATTCGGGCTGTCATCAGCACCCAGGGCATTTGCGACAGTGACAAATTGGGTAGCAGACGTGCTGCGCGAGAAGGGCATGCGAGTTATCGTCTATTTGGACGATTATTTAAGCATGAACCAAGATCGATTAACCCTAATGGACCATGCTGCGGAAGCTATAAGAGTCCTAACAACTTTGGGATGGATGATCAACTACAAAAAATCCACATTGATCCCTGCCAAGGCAATAGACTATCTCGGCATAAAATGGAATCTCTCCCTGAATTCCAAGTATTTGCCCCCAGGAAAAGGTTTACAAAATCTCCAATATGATACGCCACATACTACAGGTAAATCGATGGAGTTTGCACGACGCTCAATGCTTGCTAGGCATGCTAAATTTTGCAGCCTTCGTTGTGCCCAGAGGTCGGCTTCATTGCCGCCCGTTACAAGTAGCTTGCAATCGGCTTCCAAAGCACCAAGCACACGTAAAACGTCCACTCGAGTTGGAAGTGTTGACGACCTTAATGTGGTGGTTACGAGCTCTGTCTACAGGAACAGCGATACATCCAGATCCTGTCTCACATTATGTAACGACAGACGCATCTGCCAGAGGCTGGGGTGCCATTGTAAACGACGCTTGTCTGAGCGGATTATGGTCCCCGGAGCAGAAAAAAATGGCACAGCAATTTAAAAGAAATGTGGGCAGTTATACAGGCCTTAACCAATCGTCAGCAATCGCTACGTCATTCAACCGTGCTAGTTCAGTCAGACAACAAGAGTGTGGTGAGTTACATGCGGAACGAGGGGGGTCTCCGATCACAGAACCTCTACCGGCTAACTTGCATGCTATTCGAGGTTGCGGACGAGAACAAAATTCACCTGGTCTCTCAGTACCTGCCCGGTCAGGTAAACACAGAAGCAGACATGCTGTCAAGACTCAAATTGCCCGGGGAATGGACCCTAATGGAAGAGGCATGTCAAGAGGTATTTCGCAAATTCGGAATGCCCGAAATCGACTTGTTCGCCTCGAAAACCGCACACGTGCTTGCACGCTACGTCTCACGAGATTGCAAAGACTCGAACGCAGAGTTTCACGACGCCTTCAGCAGAAGGTGGACATACCGTCGAGCGTGGATATTCCCACCACCACACCTAATTCCACGAGTTCTGTCACACCTCAACCTGTGCAAGGGTCGATACATCCTAATTGTACCGCGCTGGTCCAAAGTGTTTTGGCGGCCAGACCTGAAGAGGAGAGCGGTGAGCGCTCCTTTACCCATATTTAATCTTCATCGGCGGTTACTAGATACACGGACTTATCTGCCTCCAGTTCACGTGGACCAGATGTATCTAGAGGCATGGCTATTGAAGGGTGGTGTGCCGAATTAAAAAAATGGTCTCAAAACGAAATAGACCTACTTAATTCTAGCTGGCGACCTTCTACGAAGAAAATGTATGCTGGTATTTGGAAAAAATGGCTAAATTGGTGTAATCATAATAATTTCAACCATACAAACCCCTCTGGTGCTCAAGTCGCTAAGTACCTATCATACTTGCACTTAACTCTTAAACTGTGTTATAAAACTATTTTAGTTTATAAATCGACTGTTGCCACTTTGGCCTGTTCTAACGGACAAATCATAAGCAGTGATCCTATCGTACAGAGAATGTTAAAAGCTATTTCACTTGCTAATGTTGATTCCAAACCTAAAAATTCTTTCATTTGGGATCCACGTATTGTGGTAGAATGGCTTAGCTCTAACCAGTCGCCTCATGCAAGTTTGTTCCAAGTGTCTCGTAGCACAGCACTGATTTTGCTACTCGCTTCTAGTCGTAGAGTCCATGACCTGACACTGTTACGGGTTAATAGTGCACATTTTGAAGACAATTCTAATCATATTGTTTTATACCCAGCTTTTGGCTCAAAGACAGATAGCTATACACACAGACAATCATCATGGAAATTGCACACACATACAGATAAATCCATATGCCCTGTATGGTGGATACGTAAGTTGATAGAAGTATCATCTTCACGTAAAATTACAAATGACATTAATCATTTATTTATATCAACTCGTGGCAGAGTCAGGCCAGCCTCTCGAACAGTGATTGGAGGTTGGGTTAAAACTATTCTTAAGGAGGCAGGAGTAGAGGCTACTCCTGGTAGTACTCGAAGTGCCGCAGCATCTCTCAACTGGCTTGAGAGCCACAATATTGACGAGATCATGGCAAAAGGGAACTGGCGTGTCCCCAACACATTTGCACGGTTCTATTCAGCCGAAATTAACACATCGCAAAGTCGTAACAATTTATCTCTGACATTTGAAGCTGTGTAGATTCTAGATAATATATGATTACCTACCTATTAATCAATGTAATTTCAATAAATAATTCAGTTCAAAGCAACATATTGTTATGTTAAGTTAAATTGATTTATTAGATATGATATGCATAACTAATGTAACTTTAGTTCAAAGCAAATCTTAATTCTTTGAATATCATGTCATTAAAGCATACATTGTGATGCTAATCATGTTATGTAAATGGCAAAACTTATGTATGTGTAAGTTCTTATCAATGTGGTACCTACTTAGTTTTGGTGATTCAAAGAAAAACCTTTTTCTTTACATAATTATATTTTCATTTCTAATAATAATGTTCTCACACAGTTGTATTTTATTTAATATAACTACTCCTAGGTACCTTTATTAAATAAAATTATTTAGATACCTAATGTTAGCAACACTAAAGATTAAAAAAAAGAAAAATAAGAAATTGAAGGTTGTTGATTTTGACATATTGTCAGAGGCAAGAAGCGCCGGCGACCATTTAGCAATTGGAATATTATAATAAAAAGTACCTACTCTGTGTGATTGGAACGTTAGGCCTAACGCTTGGAAACATTATTATTGTAAGAAAAGTAATTAAAGCATTTCAGGAAATAGAAGGCTGTGTATAATTTGACTTGTCACTGCTCACAGTCAGAAGTGGTAAGAACTAATAAGAGTGTTGGAGAAAGTTCTCAGGTATGTTACTTGATTTATTGTTACAAAACAACTAACGGTAGGTGACACCTACCTAATTATATGGTTGGAAATAAACATTTGATATGCTAATATGCATATATCAAAAAACAATTTTACGCGCCTTGTGATTTTTTACCATAATAAAAATAGCATAATGCAATAAGTACTCTGACGTCTGACAGAGTGCATGGCGTGGGTACCTCAATCTGTAGGCAGAAATAAAAGTAGGTCATGGGTTCGCCCGGTCTGTTTACGTTTGAGATAAATGGAGTCCTGTCGAATAACATTATACGTAGATCAAAGTTACCACGAAATTAGGTACCAACGAATGTTTGTCTGCATAACAATATAAACAATATTTACAGAACATTTTATGTTTTGGTTGATTCCTGCATGACGTGTTATGTATTAACAATACAGCAGATTGACAGCTTGGAGGTAGTTACATAAACTACGCACAGTAGCTACGAATTTTCACTACATCATTAAATTATTAATAAGAAGGTACCTACTGGGTGCTGATAATTATAGTCATTTATGTTTATGCATCTTATGGATGATTTTACATCCAATCATAAAACTATTGCTGCTCGCTTTGCATGTAGTTTAATAATTATTTTATTTGAAACTTTCATTCTAATTATTTCTTCCCTTGATGATTCTGTTACTTAGCAGATACGGGTTGATATGGTTTGTTACTGCCGCCACCAATAAAATTAAAATTATTTAAGAGAGATGTCTACTACATGTCTATAATAATAGATAACCATTTACCAAATTCCCTTCAAAATTCACCACTGAAATTGTAAAAAAAAAAAAAAAAAACTTATTAAACAAAAAATATTACACTATTAAAGAATATTTATAGGATAAGTCGATGGAACCTATACCTAATGTAAATTTGTAATACAATAATCAACAATAATAATAATATTTAATATGTAATAATAATAAGAATAATGACTATCACTGACATGAAATGTATTTGCATACCATATCATGGCAGGATATGCCATGGTACCATAACCTGGCAAAAAAAAAAAAATAAATGTTTCATTTCATTTACTGTAGGTATGTACTTACATTAGCAAAACAGTTGCCGTTAGCTGTGCTAAGTGTGGACACGGTGCAAAATGACTAATTATTGTTTTTATTTTCTCTTTTCCTTACTAACACCCATCATACGATACTAACTTAAACCACGTCACCACTCCATTATGGGCTAAAAAAAAAAAAAATATTATAATGATATTTGATTTAAATATTTATTTATTGGTTATCTTATCATGCATAGTCTCCGCCTTTAAACATATGTAGTTCTGCACAATGGCTTCTAGTGGAAGGTCTAATTATACTCCACCTCTGGAACCGAATAGAGGTAGTAGATCATCACGGAATCCAGAGCGTATCCAGAAGCCTAGAATGAATAAACGTTCCATAACAAGGCTGAATCGAAGACAATGGAAACGTGATACCTACCGCAATAGATCTCGTCGCAGAACGGCATCTTATTGCTCGTCCTCGTTATCATATCAGCGTCATCGGTATAGTAGTACAAATTCAGAAAGCAGTCAGTCAGATTATCATACGCGAAATAGACGCAGGTCTCCTTCTGCCCGACGCAACAAGCGTCGTAGTCGTAAATCTCTCTCGTCGCGTAATGACAGTGATGATACCACCACTACCGGTTCTGAACACAAAAACCAATATAAGCGGAAAAGGGATTCGTCCGATCTCTCTGATGATTCGTCGTTTGTAAACCGAAAACGATTCCGTTCGAGAATTCATTCTCACTGGAAACAAAGACGATCCAGTACTCGCAAAGAGGACCACTTTCTAAAAAGATTTTCTAGAATAATGAAAGGTAATCGTTTTGAAGGATCGCAAAATGTAATCTCAGAATTCGATCCGGACGCACATTCACAATCGGCAGAAGACTGGATTCGTAAGGTGAACGAGACAGCAAGCATGTATGGGTGGACAGAGAGGCAAATTATCTACTATGCTATAACGAAACTTTCTGGCAATGCAAAGAAATGGTACCAAGGTAGGAGTACGATTGATTTGAGCTGGAAACAGTGGCAAAGAAAGATTATAAAAACTTTTCCAGACGATCGCAACTACGCCGACCGTCTGACGGAAATGCTTAGCAGGAGAAGCAGGAGAGAGGAATCGTTGGAGGAGTATTTCCATGAGAAGGCTAGGTTGGTGAAAATGTGCGGCATTAAAGGAAGAAATGCTGTTGATTGCATAATAAGTGGTATCTTTGATAATGGCCTAAGACTAAACGCTCAAGGAGCTAGTTTTATGAGGACATCGGACTTGCTAACATATTTACGCCGAATATCAAAACGGAATCTCATCTCAAAAAGAGACCCCTTATTACTTAAACAAGAACCACAACATTTAAAGAACTCGGACACAAGTCGCAACAACATGTCAAATAAATCTATAACCGCAACTATCCGGACAAGGTCTAGGTCCTTTCAATGTTATAATTGTAGTGATACTGGGCATACGGCTCGTAACTGCAATAAACCATTAAAAAGATGCGATAAGTGTTCACGGCTAGGACATATGACACAAAATTGTGAGCTGATAGGTTCTCGACCAAAAACTGATCAGACACTAGAAAACACGAATCATAATGCTACACAAAACGTTCTACAAATAACAACAAACGGAAAGTCAAACAGTAAGTATTTTAAAACTATTTCTGTTAATGGCATATCGGTCTCAGCGTATGTAGACTTCGGAAGCCAATGTACTTTAGTTCGAGAATCGGTTGTTAAAGATCTTAATGTAGTTCCAATTAAGATGGCACTTCCTATTATTAGGGGATTCTGCTTTGGAAGTGTCGTACCAATTGCTAGGATATTTGTTACTGTCGTCGTAGATGCGGTCCAAGCAGATATAGAGGCATTTATTGTACCGGATCATTTACTTAAGACGGATGTTCTTATTGGGCAGTCTTTAACAGAGCTGCCTACTGTTACCGTTCATAAGACTAGCACTAAACTAGTCCTTTATTGTGACGATTCCGATATAGAGAAAATGGATGTTTATAGATTAGACGAATAATAAATAATAATTAATTATTAATAATAATAATTAATTAATAATAATTTGTTGATTAATCAAAATGCTTTCTTTTGTCAAATGGAGATAGCAATACGAGTAATTTGGAAAGAATTCTGCGCTCAGCTTGACTCGCGATTGCGAGCGGCGTACGTCGGCGTCTTAATACTTCTGATTTTAACGATAACATGAAATAAACGATTAAATGGGTGATTAATTAAATTAATTACTTTTAGCACAGTATCCTCGCATATTTCAAAAACAGCAATAAACACCTTTACATAATTATACTTTCATTTCCAATAATAATGTTCCCACACAGTTATATTTTGTTTAATATAAATACTCTTAGGTACCTTTATAGGTAGGTATATATTTTTCACACATTGGCACAGATTATTACGAGGGCGGCACTGAAAATTTCGGGAATCAAGGAAGAGACACAACATTACTATTTAAAAATGTATTTATTGCTTTTCGAAGTATTCTCCGCGAAATTTGACACATTTTTCCATACGATGGAACCAATCATTGAAGCAACCATTCCATTCGGAAGTTGGGGTCTCCAAAATGGCCGTTTTGTAGGCGTCCACAGCTTCTTCAGGTGATGAAAATCTCTGTCCACGCAATTTATTCTTTATTTTAGGGAAAGTATAGAAATCATTAGGGCTTAGGTCGGGGCTGTACGGCGGATGGTCTAATAATTCTATGTTTTCTTGCTCTAAAAACTCTTTTGTTCTGTGCGCGGTGTGAGAACTCGCATTGTCGTGATGGAGGATGATGCGGCGGTTGCAGTTCTCTTTACGGAGTTCAGAAACGACCTGTGGCAAACAAATGCTAGCATACCATTCTGCATTAACCGTTCTTTGTCCCTCAAGAGGAATATGTTAAGCCTCTTTGGCATGCTACAGCTGCAGTGACATATAAAAGAAGATAACATTGTGTTGTGTCAAGTGAAACCGTCAAGTTGATTTTTCTATTATTTGTTCCTACTCTTTAAGACTTTCATACTAATATATTATTTACCATTTTGTAAGTCTTTCACTGAATAAGGTACCTGCATTAGGTTATGCAAAAGGGAAAGGGTCTGTGGTAGTGCAAACCAAAGTTAACGGCAAAACAATGAACATAACTCTGAGTGATGTCTGGTACGTACCAAAGCTTACAAAGAATTTGCTATCCATGTTAGCTGCACAAGATAAACTGCAAAATAGTACATTTATTTCCACTATGAAAGAGTGCAGGCTGGAATTAAATGGTCAGATTTTAGCAGTTGGACACAGGAAGCAGAGTGGAGGACTGTATAAGTTACAAATGAAGACAGTTCTACCAAACAAACCTGTAGAGATTAATACTATTAATCCATCGAGCTTGCTCCAGCTATATCATGAAAGATTTGGTCACCAGAACAAGAAATACATCAAAGATCTTGTTAAGAGGGAAATGGGGATTAATCTAAGTGATAAAGATGATATACAGTGCGAGGGCTCCACTTATGGGAAGGCACAGCGTCTTAAATTTGGCAAAAGAGAAAGAGCTACTATGCCTGGAGAGCTGGTTCACGCCGATGTGTGCGGACCATTCCCTGAAAGTTACTCGAAATGTCGCTACTTTGTCCTTTTAAAGGATGACTTCTCCGCATTTCGTCATGTTTATTTTATTCGAAACAAAAGTGATGTAAAAGACAAGATTGTTCAATTTTTGAAAGAAGCCAAAAATGCTGGACATACAGTGAAAACGTTATTGAGCGACAATGGCGGGGAATTTGACAATAAAGCGGTTCGGGATATACTTAACAGGCAGGGAATAATCCAGCGGCTCACGATGCCATACACGCCCGAGCAAAATGGGTGCGCTGAAAGAGAGAACAGGACTCTTGTGGAAACAGCTCGATCATATATGCACGCAGGAGACGAATTTCCACAAGCCCTGTGGGCAGAGCTTATCAATACAGCTGCATACGTTCTCAATCGCACGGGACCCACAAGAGAAGAAGGGAAAGTACCGTATGAGCTGTGGCATAAGAAGAAGCCTAAGATCTCACACTTGCGTGTGATAGGGAGTGAATGTTTCTTTCACATTCCCAAACAAAAAAGGAAGAAGCTAAATAAGAAAGCTACCAAAGGCAGACTTATTGGATACGATAACGACGACGGATATCGCATCTGGAATGGAAAACAGACCGAAAGATCTAGAGATGTCACCTTTTGTCCAACCATGGAATTGAGAATCCCAACTACCTTAGGACCAGGTCCTCAGGAAGATGTAAATTTACCAGTGAGCGGTGAAATAGAGGGAGATTCTGATTTGGTACGACAGGAGATAGAGGGAGTGATATTTCCGGAAGATGATTTTCCGCAACATGTAGCTTCTCCTGTAAGACAGTCAGTCCAATTAGAGGGAGAACAAGAAAATGAGATTATAGAAAATGAAAATACATTTTCAGATTGTGAAACTGAAGAGTTCGTAGATGCTATTCCTCCTGATATTGAGATACTGATGAATTCAGAGAACGATGTTTCTATACCGGACGTTCCAAGGTATAATCTCAGAGACAGAAGTACTCTACGACCTCCGCAGAAATTGGATGACTTTAAATTATATTTGGTTGATTCGATAATCGAAAAAGAGCCTTTAACGTATAAAGAAGCAGTATCAAGTAGTACAAGTAAAGATAGATGGTTAGAAGCCATGAAGAATGAAATGGATTCTTTACAGAAGTTCAAAGTGTGGAACTTGGAAAATCTACCGATTGACCGAAAAGCCCTGCCATGTCATTGGGTTTATAAAGTTAAATCTAACCCTGACGGTACAGTTGAGAAATATAAAGCTCTGTTACACAGCTGGCAGATCTGCTGACTAAAGCCCTGCCAAGACCAAGATTGCAGGAACTTTGCCAGTACATAGGTCTGAAAGAAAGGTTATAAGGTCGACTAGCAGCTGAGGGAAAGTGTTAAGCCTCTTTGGCATGCTACAGCTGCAGTGACATATAAAAGAAGATAACATTGTGTTGTGTCAAGTGAAACCGTCAAGTTGATTTTTCTATTATTTGTTCCTACTCTTTAAGACTTTCATACTAATATATTATTTACCATTTTGTAAGTCTTTCACTGAATAAGGTACCTGCATTAGAATAGTCGTAACATGGCCGGTTTTGGAGACAAACGTGGCCACCATTTTTTTTGCAACACTCCGTGAACGAACAATTTTTGTTGGCTTTAACTCATTTTCGAACACCCAAACTCGTGACTGGTTTTTTGTTTCGGGTTCGTACGCATATATCCAGGATTCGTCACCTGATACGATGTATACAGCATTTGAGGATCCTGCGTGGAATCTTTCGAGAGTTCTGACGCACCAAGTAACGCGAGCCGCTTTTTGCTCTTCACAGAGCGAATGCGGTATCCATCGGGAAAACAACTTTTTTACACCAAATTGTTCATGCAAGATTATTTGTATTTGACTCATGCCAATGTCTAAAGTTGCCTGAATTTCGCGGTATGTCACATGTCGATCTTCCTCAATCAGCCTACGCACAGCATCAACGTTTTCTTGGGTGACTGCAGTTTTTGGACGACCTTGACGGGGATCATCACTGAGCTTGACACGTCCACGTTGAAATTCAGCAAACCAGCGATAAATTGTGGTTTTGGATGGGGCTTCATCACCAAATGCAGAAATCATCCGGTCAACACAGTTTTTGTGTTAAACCACTTCGAAAGTCATAATAAATCATCGCTCTTGAATTTTCTCGAGTCAATTCCATTTTCTCAACGACTAAACAAGTTTGACAAAACCTTGTGACAAGACCGAGAATCTTTTTTTAAATAAATAAATGGTATTCGATTTTTAAAACCAAGGAGTTTTCAATTAAAAAGATTTTAATATGACAGGAACAGTGCAAATATTCCATTCCCGATACTTTTAGTGCAGCCCTCGTACAGATACTTCACTCAGTAGAAAATGTCCAATACCTACTGCTATAATACCCTACTCCGTCGCGTCAGCAACCACTGCATGCTAAAATGTGCCTAAATGCTCACAGTTGTGATTCCTTCGCACCGCGCGATGCCACAGCAATCGCAAGGGCTGCCTCTTCGATAAAATTAAATTAACATAACTTTTTGTGTCTATGTTATTGAGAACTGTGAACATGTTCTGACTAGGTGGTAGTTTTAAATTGTATGTAAAATATTTTTTTATAAATGATAAAACATAATTATAGAGGTCAGTGTGTAGGTAAAATAAAAATAAATCTTTTCACTCCTCAGTGAAGCAAAAATAGCATTTCTTCCTCTAGGGGAAGTTTTTTTTTTTTTAATTTTTGTCTCTCAAATGACAATGAACCTACAAAAACGAAAAAGTCTTTAGTCAGGAGTAGAATAATCATGACTCGACTATTTCATAAAAAAGAACAAAATTTTATTTTTGAAAATGGAACTAAAATCGGCGATCTCTTTGGTTGAATGCATTGCATGCAATGCGTTGTGGCAATGGTTGCGGCTACAGAAGAAATAAAAAAAAGACATTGGCGCGAATTCTTTAGAATTTTCCTCTAATTTGCAAATTGAATTAGTGGCCGTAATTTATTTTTAATATTGTATTGAATTATTTTATTTTCTCGCAATCGTAGTGAAAAGTAGAGTGTAACACACGGCGCTAAAACCCATTATAACTCGGTAAACTACCCCGTATAAATGAGTCATTATAGCCCCTTGTATAACAATCTACCGTAGAACGGGGCTATTTGGATTTTCGGTGGTTATTTGGAACAAAGAAATTGTAAGATTTTAAGTTGGCATAAATTCGATTTATGATCTTCGTACCAAAAATCGTAAAAGTAAACGAATTAAATAAAAGCTGTCTATGGTGTTTTGGTAAAATTTATGTCAACTCAAATCTTACAATTACTTTATTCCAAATAACCCCGAAAATCCTAATAGCCCCGTACTACCGGTACTATTAAAAGTTACATGTGTTTTATCCATACTAATATTATAAATGTGAAAGTAACTCTGTCTGTATGTTACGTTTTCACGCCTAAACCGCTGAACCGATCGTCATGAAATTTTTCAGAGATATATATAGCCTCGGATATACATGGAGAAGGACATAGGCTACTTTTTTTACGCGATGTCCGACATCCACGCGGGCGGAGCCGCGGGCAAAGTCTAGTTTTTATATATTTTTAAGCTATTGCATAGCTTCTATCGCGGGCCTTGAGCGCGGGGACCTAATCCAGAAATTCCGTAACGAAAAAACCTCACGCTATCGCTGTCTCGCTTTAACATCTATTCGACTCTATCGCACTACGCTACTCAGCCGCCATAGCTACCGGCCGCCATATTCTTGTCTTGTTTGTTGTCAAGAACATTGTCAACAAAGCGCTGTTTTTCCTACACCAGTACCCTCTAGTGATCTAATAATTTCTGGCAGTTCCTTTTTTCTGTGTACTGCGTATTTTATTCTTATAAATATTAGTTTATTAAATTATGATCTTCACAAAAAGTGATTGTTGATAGTGGGGTTTGAACTCACGAGCAGTCGATTACGAGTACATTCAGTTCCCCTGTTGCACCGCAAGGCTACAATGACTTAATTAAAGCTTGCCAAATAGTTGATACCATTCCAGTTGAACAATTTTTAAACTTGACTAGACGGTTGGAAATGACTCATGTACATGGAATTTTTTCGCTGTCAAAACAGTTTGTCACTCTTTTTTTATTTAAAATTACTTTAGGTTCAACACTTTCGTCTATTTTAAAGTTGTTATTATGCTTATATTTGAATAGTATTTGACTTTGTTTACGTAGTTATACACTTTTACGACGTTCAGCACTTATTTATTTTGTTTTTAAGCTATTGCATAGCTTCTATCGCGGGCCTTGAGCGCGGGGACCGAATCCAGAAATTCCGTAACGAAAAAAAAAAAAAAATTAATATCAAAGAAAAAGAAATACTGCATAAATAAAATAAATAAATAATTATAATTGCATAAGTTGATACAAAATGCTATTTTTATAAATTTCTTACCTACCCTTTATAAATTCTCGGTTATTAAATTTTAGTGTAGAAAAATCCTGAATCTAATAAAAAGTTTTATTAGCTATATTGTTTTGGGAAACAAGGGCAGGGAGAATCAAAATGTATGTCATTTAAAATTTCATAAAGGCCTACCTGGCCTTTGTTTCATATTTTTCTTCAAAATTATTAATAAACTATTAAAATTGAACAACGTGCGTGCGCTTCGCTTGCGAAAACCGCACTGAATTTGGTCCGCAAACGGCCCGAGACCGCTCGGCCGGGCAGGTAATTATAGCGCGCAAGTACATGGAGTGACGGAGGCCTGACATTGGCATATACTTAGCTTGCCACCAGGTGATAATAAACATATTATTTATCAGGAACAATTTATATTGTGTTTGATACATTACATACATCATAATTAATAATCTATACATATAATAAAATCGTAGCGAAGTCAAAACTGTACATTGAATATTTTTGAAAAAAAGTAATTGCCACGAGGTCTGGGAACGATTCTGATGCCGAAAATATAGTTTTTAGAATTTTTGTACGTTTGTCTGAATGTATGTTCCAGGTAAACGCAATAACTACCCGACCGATTTTGTTCAAATTTTGCATAAATATTCCCTATAGGTCTGGTCAAATTAATACGTATAAATTATCACGCTATTTGCTATGGGGGATGAGCAGTATTGCAGTATTGCATTATGTTTTGAGATGGGTCCATAAGGGCAGGTACCTTAACCGTGATCGCTACAAGAAAATGGTCTTAAAAGACTATCCTTAACTTTTATTTAAAAATTGATCTGCATTCACATTTTGAAAAAAAAAAAAAAATTACAGTCAGCAAGAAAATGGGCAATTTTCACAAAAAAGTTTTTTGATGCCAATCGATCCTGTTTCTTACGAGGATCAAAAAACTCTATGGGACCAACTAAGGTTTGAGTACTAGAAAAGTCAGAAATCGAAAGTTTTCCCATACAGGTCGTAGGTGAGACTTGAGAACGAACATAATGTATCAGTGTATGACAACAGTCGAATTATTCCATTACTACTTCGCTGTGTTGAAAAGGAAACAATATCAGAAAGTCAATTATGACATATTATGCTGTTTCAGTCAACTTTGAACAAACCAATACAATGATGTGTCATCATCTACGCAGTAAACCAACGCTTGGGGAGCTGGTCTGATTTCCCTAACGCTTCATGTATCTATACAACGCTTCGTCTTTCTGTAAATAAATAAATATATAAATCTGATTTCGATTCCAAAGAATTGATATTTATGTGTTTTTATTTAGGGATCCGTACCAAATTGGTAAAAAAGAATCCTTATGATGCGACTCAGTGTGTCAGTCCGTCTGTCTGTCACAGCTAGATATCTCAAGAACTACTAATGCTATCAACTTGAAATTTGGAATAATTTTAGATGCCGTTTGCCCAACTATGTTGCAAACAAGAAAGTTTTTTTTTTGCAACTGGGACTTAACTGGGAGTCTTAACAAATCGAAGTGGGACTACTAGGTTATGTGGGGTATCATATGAAAGAGCGCTATTTGCACATACTCATAAATATTTTTAGGCCCCATTTTATCGACTTTTGACAAAAAAAAAAAACCATTCCCCGCCCTTATCTCCGTTGTTTTCATAGAAAAAATCTGAAATTATCTTATGAGTAGTTTATGTAAAGATTACAGGACAAATAAAACGATTTCTCTAAATAACACACTTTTTCAGAAATCATCAACAAAAATTAAATTAGTTCTATTATCGGTCAAGAGATGGCGCTGACCTAAAACTGCAATATTGTACACCGCAGTGTTAAAATTCTCTGATGAATATTGACCTCGCCGATGAAAATTTAAAAACATTTCACGGTTCACAACCAAAATGTCCTTCTTCCTACCTACTCGCAGATTGCTTTGGGTTAGACACAGTAAGTTGTAGTTTTTTCTGGGCACATTAACTATTTAGGTACTAATACGAATAAAGCTATACAATTATGTTAGTACAGAACCCTCGGTGCGTGAGTCCTCTTTTTTTATTTAAAATTACTTTAGGTTCAACACTTTCGTCTATTTTAAAGTTGTTATTATGCTTATATTTGAATAGTATTTGACTTTGTTTACGTAGTTATACACTTTTACGACGTTCAGCACTTATTTATTTTGTTTTTAAGCTATTGCATAGCTTCTATCGCGGGCCTTGAGCGCGGGGACCGAATCCAGAAATTCCGTAACGAAAAAAAAAAAAAAATTAATATCAAAGAAAAAGAAATACTGCATAAATAAAATAAATAAATAATTATAATTGCATAAGTTGATACAAAATGCTATTTTTATAAATTTCTTACCTACCCTTTATAAATTCTCGGTTATTAAATTTTAGTGTAGAAAAATCCTGAATCTAATAAAAAGTTTTATTAGCTATATTGTTTTGGGAAACAAGGGCAGGGAGAATCAAAATGTATGTCATTTAAAATTTCATAAAGGCCTACCTGGCCTTTGTTTCATATTTTTCTTCAAAATTATTAATAAACTATTAAAATTGAACAACGTGCGTGCGCTTCGCTTGCGAAAACCGCACTGAATTTGGTCCGCAAACGGCCCGAGACCGCTCGGCCGGGCAGGTAATTATAGCGCGCAAGTACATGGAGTGACGGAGGCCTGACATTGGCATATACTTAGCTTGCCACCAGGTGATAATAAACATATTATTTATCAGGAACAATTTATATTGTGTTTGATACATTACATACATCATAATTAATAATCTATACATATAATAAAATCGTAGCGAAGTCAAAACTGTACATTGAATATTTTTGAAAAAAAGTAATTGCCACGAGGTCTGGGAACGATTCTGATGCCGAAAATATAGTTTTTAGAATTTTTGTACGTTTGTCTGAATGTATGTTCCAGGTAAACGCAATAACTACCCGACCGATTTTGTTCAAATTTTGCATAAATATTCCCTATAGGTCTGGTCAAATTAATACGTATAAATTATCACGCTATTTGCTATGGGGGATGAGCAGTATTGCAGTATTGCATTATGTTTTGAGATGGGTCCATAAGGGCAGGTACCTTAACCGTGATCGCTACAAGAAAATGGTCTTAAAAGACTATCCTTAACTTTTATTTAAAAATTGATCTGCATTCACATTTTGAAAAAAAAAAAAAAATTACAGTCAGCAAGAAAATGGGCAATTTTCACAAAAAAGTTTTTTGATGCCAATCGATCCTGTTTCTTACGAGGATCAAAAAACTCTATGGGACCAACTAAGGTTTGAGTACTAGAAAAGTCAGAAATCGAAAGTTTTCCCATACAGGTCGTAGGTGAGACTTGAGAACGAACATAATGTATCAGTGTATGACAACAGTCGAATTATTCCATTACTACTTCGCTGTGTTGAAAAGGAAACAATATCAGAAAGTCAATTATGACATATTATGCTGTTTCAGTCAACTTTGAACAAACCAATACAATGATGTGTCATCATCTACGCAGTAAACCAACGCTTGGGGAGCTGGTCTGATTTCCCTAACGCTTCATGTATCTATACAACGCTTCGTCTTTCTGTAAATAAATAAATATATAAATCTGATTTCGATTCCAAAGAATTGATATTTATGTGTTTTTATTTAGGGATCCGTACCAAATTGGTAAAAAAGAATCCTTATGATGCGACTCAGTGTGTCAGTCCGTCTGTCTGTCACAGCTAGATATCTCAAGAACTACTAATGCTATCAACTTGAAATTTGGAATAATTTTAGATGCCGTTTGCCCAACTATGTTGCAAACAAGAAAGTTTTTTTTTTGCAACTGGGACTTAACTGGGAGTCTTAACAAATCGAAGTGGGACTACTAGGTTATGTGGGGTATCATATGAAAGAGCGCTATTTGCACATACTCATAAATATTTTTAGGCCCCATTTTATCGACTTTTGACAAAAAAAAAAAACCATTCCCCGCCCTTATCTCCGTTGTTTTCATAGAAAAAATCTGAAATTATCTTATGAGTAGTTTATGTAAAGATTACAGGACAAATAAAACGATTTCTCTAAATAACACACTTTTTCAGAAATCATCAACAAAAATTAAATTAGTTCTATTATCGGTCAAGAGATGGCGCTGACCTAAAACTGCAATATTGTACACCGCAGTGTTAAAATTCTCTGATGAATATTGACCTCGCCGATGAAAATTTAAAAACATTTCACGGTTCACAACCAAAATGTCCTTCTTCCTACCTACTCGCAGATTGCTTTGGGTTAGACACAGTAAGTTGTAGTTTTTTCTGGGCACATTAACTATTTAGGTACTAATACGAATAAAGCTATACAATTATGTTAGTACAGAACCCTCGGTGCGTGAGTCCGACTCGCCCTTGACCGGTTTTTTTACATATTGTTACTGTAATTGTGATAGTTTGACTTTTTTGGGTGGGAAATTATCAAATAACTTCTCCCGCTCTGAGCAGGAGGGCGTGTCAGACTTTTACTGACTAAAACCCACCTGTGTTACTTCAGTTGCCTTTGTGCCAGGGCCACGGTATCCCTTTCGGAAAACCCGCAACCCTGGCAGGCATTGGTCCTAGCGTACCCCGTCACAGTTCGTGCTGACATCTCTTTGTGGCACGCGTAGAACACAACGCGCCGTCAACCTGGGCCTGATCCTTACCAAACGGCGAACTGCCCATTGCTCGCCGTCCGCAAGCCCGCGCCTACAGTGGCCGGGAATCGACAATTGATGCCCGCCGCCCAGGGCGTCTTCTGCGTCGACTAGGGGCGTGAGGGCGCACAGATTACCTCTCCCTCACGCGTTCCGCCTCCTCCTTCGCAAGCATTACTGCTTCGCAGAAGGAGGTGACGGCCTCCCATGCACTCTCGCTCCGTATCATGGACCATTACGGGACACTGCACGCTAAACAAACAATTCCACACAATAGACATTTAGAGGTATGAGGAACAGGGTGTAAAGTTCACTCATACTCTATAGTAAAGGGAGGATCCTCCGACCAGACGGGTATTGTGTCTGGTGGGCAACTGCCCAACGGTTCATGTCGGGATGTTGTATAAATGCTAGTCGCGCGGTAAACTCTGATAGCGCGATGCAGGATTTGTGACGTCAGGTCTTTGATGCGTAGTTCGCATGTGGCGTTGTTGATACCACCACATTACTCCCCTCCGGAGACCAGAGGTCGATAGTGGGCTGAGTCAGTGCATATGATGCTTGCCAGGGCCAGTTGTGATTCCAGTGAGTCGGAACCGGGTGCCGCATATTTCACGGTGAGTCGGAACTGTCTGCGGTGATTCCCCAGTGAGTCGGGGCGGCGCTGCGTTTGTTGATCCAGTGAGTCGGACGTCGTACAGCGTCGGGTTGAGCCTGACTGCTGGCGTCGACCAGGAGAGCCTTGAAGGGCTTTGCTTGTGGACCGGCCGAAAGTGCAGTGTGCTGCCAAGGTTGCTGATGAGGCTGAGGGTGATGACCAGGCATGCACGTTCGCTGAATGCTGGTGGTCAGGATACCCGTTGAAGCCGTGGGTGCTGGCTGGCTGTCTCACCGCTCGAAAGCTTGAGGAAGTGATGGATGACGTTACGCTGAAGTAGTTGCACGAAGGCTGCGCTAATGTCCATGTTCGGGGTCACCAATTTAGAGGTATGAGGAACAGGATGTAAAGTTCACTCATACTCTATAGTAAAGGGAGGATCCTCCGACCAGACGGTTATTGTGTCTGGTGGGCAACTTCCCAACGGTTGATGTCGGGATGTTGTATATATGCTAGTCGCGCGGTAAACTCTGATAGCGCGATGCAGGATTTGTGACGTCAGGTCTTTGATGCGTAGTTCGCATGTGGCGTTGTTGATACCACCACAGACATATCGGAAAATCCTCTGTGCAGAGCTTGCATGGAGGCTGAGGAAACCGTCGCGCATGTGCTCTTTAAATGCACAGGCGTCACCCAGATTAGAACAGAGACCCTCGGGGCACCCTGATCTTTCACAGATGTTCTAAACATACCGGGAGACGTAATCAACTTCTGGAGGGAGGTGGGCTGGTTGGAATAACCACTGATGGCCACCATGGCCCATGTACAATGGTCCACCTGAAGGACTAAGTGCGGAAACCAAACCCTTTACCATAGAACATAGAACTGTACGTCGCTTGCTCCCGCGTCGGCATTCCTGACTCTCTGTATATTTTGACTGCCACCAGTCCTGACTCTCTGTAGGTATATTTTAACTGCTGTGACCAAAACTACAAACGTAGTATTCAGGGAAGTTTTATTAAAATGTGGCTGGTATTTTAGTATATTATGGTGTTTTACGACTTCCACGCGAACGAAGTCGCGGGCAGAAGCTAGTAATAATATAAAATCTAAAAGTGAACATGCAGCAATAATAATAAAAGCAAAAAATAAAAACATATTTACAAAAATCAATAAAAGAGAAAAAATAATAATTGGAATATTAATATTTTACAGATCGTCCATTGAGTACAAATCAGAAATGCTTTGAGCTTAGCTTTAAAAGAGCAAGTGTTTCATAAAATCTTCAAATCCGCTGCCAGTCTATATATTTGTACAGCTTGGTAATGAGGGCTATGCTTGACAATGTTAAAATTTGGTGCAACTTTATGTTCTGCGCATAATTATGCTTATAAAGTATCTAAAAGTCCATTCTACGAGTGTTTTCCCTCGCTATTTTTTCTTCCCCAGACTCATATTCATGAATATACTTTTTAAAATTAACTAATAGCACAAATATGTATAAGCTGGGCAATGTTAGAATATTTAAACGCTGAAAATGAGCTCGACAGCTTTCTCTTTGTGTACTCAAACTCAAATCATTTATTTCAATTAAACCATTTACAGAATTGTCAAGGAGTCGGTCAGTAAGAAAAATGAAGCTACATGCCCATTCCAAAGCGTAGGTACACACAGCGTCATTATGTGCTAACCCCTCAAGTTTTAAAATGTTACACTGCTACAATATTGTATTCGTTACGAATAATGTAAATACTTCAAAAAGAGTTTACTAGTTCGACTTGGATTCGAACAATCGCATTACCGAATGTCGTCATACTCATACCGGCAGTTTTTTGCAGACGCATCACAACACCGTCGTCGCGGTGTACGTCGATCTATCGGGGCTACCGTGATGACCCAGTTACAAGTGCGGAAATCGTCATGAAGTGTTTATTATAATTGTTTAGGTGTCATCGCCTTAAAACATTATAATGGCTGCGAAGCAGTCTATTAAAATAAAAACTGACCTGGAAAAGCAGTTGCATGACTGTTATATCCAGGAGAAAACGGACAGAGAAAACCTGCAACAGACGGTATGCCAGTTGAATGGTCACATACAAAGCTTGCAGGAACAAGTACAAGGCCTTCAAGGAGAATTAAAATGCTTGAAAGCACAAGAAAAAAAGAATCCTCAGAGAAACAAGAAAGTGAAACCATATCACCTGCTCAGCGTCCTAAAAGTGACGTAAAGTACTGCACGGATGAGGATGATCTCGCCAAAGAGACTGGGTGGATTAGGGCGAAAAACAGGAAGAAAAGGAAGTTGAACACCTCCCTCACTCCATCACCACTACAACAAGCTAGCGCTAGCGCTCAGCAGCAGCAAGTGAACAATAAAGAGAATGCAACCAATAAAAAAATTCTAGCACCGCCTCCAATCGTAGTGGACGGTGTTAAGAATTATCAAGCGGCAAAACCAAGCACACCACCCGCAAGTCTTGAGGACAAGCTTAACCAGATCTTGAAGCACATATCCTCATTTGGTCAGAGACTAGAGAAATTAGAATCAAGCACTATAAAATACCAATCATGAATAACACACTTAAAATAATGGCTTGAAATTCAAATGGATTGCTGCAACACCAACATGAGTTGCAAGTAGTCCTGGACTCAGAAAATATTGATGTGTATTTGATCTCTGAAACTCACTTCACTAAACAGTCATTTGTAAAATTTAAAGGCTCTAAGGTTTATAACTCACTGCACCCTAACAACACGGCCCGAGGCGGTAGTGCGATTATCATTAAAGAAAATATCTGTCATTATGAACAATGCAAATACGAGGAACCAGACACGCAAGCTCTGGCGATATCAATAAAAACAAATAAATTTAATGTTACAATAGCGGCCGTATACTGTCTCCCAAGACACACTATAAACAAAGAACAATATATACAGTTCTTCAGACTCCTTGGACAGAGATTTATATTAGGCGGTGACTTTAACGCAAAGAACACTCATTGGGGATCGAGGTTAACTACAACGAAGGGAAGACAGCTTCTTAGTGCAGTTTAAAGACATGCGCTGTGAGGTCATAAGTACTGGAAAACCTACATATTGGCCGACTGACCACCGGAAACTACCAGACCTAATCGACTTTTTCGTAGTGAAGAACATATCAGCCAATTATCTGAGTGTAGAAGAGGGGTACCACATGAACTCCGATCACTCTCCGATATTATTACGATTAAGTCACAAAATATTACTCCGAGAAAACCACTTGACATTAGTTAACAAGTTTACAGATTGGGAAAGTTTTAGCTTAGACCTACAAAATATTATCGACCTAAATACTTCATTAAAAAGCAAAAGTCAGCTCGATTCTGAAGTAAACAAGTTTAGCAATATAATATCCAACAATGTGCATGGAACAACACACCACACAAGCTTATTAATAAATATAGAGGAAATACATACCCAAAGGAGATAATAGACCTATTATCTGAAAAAAGGACTCAAAGAAAAAGATGGCAGCAAACTAGATTCCCGCAAGATAAAACGGTATTAAATAATCTTACGAAAAGATTAAAGAGAAAAATACAAGCCTTTCAAGATGAGGCTTTCAATACTAACCTACGTCAGTTAAACAGCGACCATACAACGCAATACTCTCTTTGGAAAGCGACAAAGTCACTCAAAAGGCCAATTACACAAATTCCTCCTATCAGAGATGGTAACGGAAAATGGGCCATAAGCAATGAGCAAAAAGCTCTCAAGATTTGCACACCACTTAGAAGAGACCTTTCAGCCAAATGACGGCTCTGTAGACAATCTACAGTTTGCCAATATTCTGCTAGATCAAAGAATTAAGCTTGTGACCCTGAAAGAAATTTCTAAGGAAATCCAGAACTTAACCTGAAAAAATCCCCAGGATATGACCTTATTACGGGAGAAATCCTGAATCATCTCCCACGTAAAGCCATCGTCAAACTTACCAGACTCATCAGTGCTGCATTCATGTTAAAGCATGTACCTGAGCCGTGGAAAGTTGCTGCAGTGATTATGATTGCAAAGCCGGGTAAACCACCTCACGAAGCATCATCATACAGACCCATTTCCCTGTTGCCTATACTATAAAAACTGTTTGAAAAATTGTTTTTAAAACGCCTAAAACCTATTATAAACGAGAGAAACCTGATCCCTGACCATCAGTTTGGCTTCAGAGAGAAACACTCCACAATAGACCAAGTACATAGAATTACCAACATCATTGAGAGAACGCTTGAAGATAAAAACGTCTGCTCGACCGTATTTTAAGATGTAGCACAAGCTTTTGATAGAGTTTGGCATAAGGGCTTGATATACAAGCTAAGACTAATGCTGCCCAATGATTTTTCCGATATCTTGGAATCATACATTACACATAGAATGTTTCGAGTAAGGCACGAGGATGCCTATTCAGAGTTGAAAATGATTAAAGCCGGCGTGCCTCAAGGTAGTGTGCTGGGTCCAGTACTCTACCTGTTGTACACGTGTGATATACCAGAGCTGGAGAATAATACAATTGCAACCTTTGCAGACGACACTGTCATTATGGCTATAGGGTCATGCCACAAGGAAGCATTTAAAAAGGTGCAAATCGCTGTAAATAAAGTTCATGAATGAATCAAAGTCACTTCATATTGATTTCACCAACAAGAATTGTGATTACCATCCTATCTTCATAAATGGCCAACAAGTGCCATACTCAAACACAGCCAAATATCTTGGTATAACGCTTGACGCGAAACTGCGCTGGAAAGCGCACGTCAAAAAGAAGAGACAAGAACAAGACATGCGTTTCAAAAACATATATTGGTTGATTGGACGGAATTCCTGCTTATCGATACATAATAAAATGTTATTATATAAGCATATTTTCATGCCGATATGGACGTATGGCATCCAACTATGGGGCTGTACTAAACCGACCAACATCAAAATTATACAGACATTCCAAAATAAGGTACTCAGGAGTATTGTAAATGTACTCTGGTATATAAGAAATGATGACCTCCATCGTGACCTAAAATTGGAACCAGTCATCAATATAATTCAAAAATTTGCTGAGGCCCATGAACACCGACTCCACCGACATGTGAACGTCGAGGCAATTCAGCTGCTAGACAACACAAATATAGTGCGAAGACTAAAACGAACAAAATCCTTTGAGTTAGTGTAGTGTAAAAAGTGTAGAAATAAAAGTGAGAATGACACATATAACACATGAACAAAGTGTTTTTATTATTATAGTTATCAGACCCTAAGAAAGTGTAAGGGACTTGTGTAAAGTGCAATAAACACTACACTAAGTTTAAAAAAAAAAAATATCACGTAAAAAGTTAAGTTAGATTAAGATTGCTTATTAGTCTTAAAGGCTAGATTGTAATTAATTATTAAGAGCCTAGTTCTTTTTAATAAAGCATATTTTTTTTTTTTTTTTTAATACCGGCAGTTTGACAGACTAGCCAGCGAGCCCATGACAATTGCGATGAAATTGGTATCCACTATCGTCCAAGTAGTTTATCTTAGGTCTCTGTCTAATCGATGGATGTTATCATTTGAGGGTATTAATTTTACTTACTCACGTTTTCTTTATAAAATTAATCCATACCCTCAAATTATAACTACAACGTTGTCTAAGGACCCGTTTGTGTCAGTTGGCAAAATATGTAATGACTAATGATAACTGTGTATTATCAAATTTTTACAATAAAAAGAAAAACAAACAGAATTTTACAAAAAGAAAAAAATATATAAAAGAAAATATAAATAAAAAGATTGTAAAGATAATATAAATTATTATCTTTACAATATATATATTTTTTAGTAAAATAAGATCAAAATTTTGTTAAATAATAGCAATAATAAATATTATTATTAATAATATTTTATTTTTCTTGATTTTAAAACTCTTTCTATATATTAGAAAGCAAACACATGTTGTGCCTAGGATTTGAACTTCGAATATTATGCACGGCAAGCGGTCTTGAAACCTCCGGACTACTTAGACGTTGTATAAGTCTTCGTAAATGTTAAGCTCGTCGAGGCGTGAGACAAGGGGACGTAACTTCCCCGAAATTGTTCTCTAACGCATTGGAGGATGTATTTAAGATGCTGAACTGGGAAGGACGTGGCATCAACATCAACGGCGAGTACATCTCACACTTGAGATTTGCAGATGACATTGTCATACTGGCTGAATCGCTGCATGACTTGCAGCAGATGCTGGATGGCCTAGTTGATTCTTCTGTACGCATTGGTCTCCGGACGAACTTGGACAAAACCCAAGTTATGTTCAACGAACACGTCACTCCGGGACCGATTGCTGTCAATGGCGGTGCTCTCGAGGTTGTTCGAGAATATGTTTACCTCGGGCTAACTCTGCAGTTTGGTAAGAACAACTTTGAGAGGGAGGCTAACAGAAAAATTCAGCTGGGCTGGGCAGCATTTGGGAAGCTTCGTCGAGTCTTCTCGTCGCGTATTCCACAGAGCCTAAAGACCAAGGTCTTCAATCAGTGCGTCCTGCCTGTTATGACTTACGGAGCCGAAACGTGGACACTCACGGTACGTTTGGTCCATAAATTCAAGGTCGCTCAGCGAGCTATGGAACGGGCTATGCTTGGAGTTTCTCTGAGGGATCGAATCCGGAACGAGGTGATCTGGCAGAGAACCAAAGTTGTCGACATAGCTCACAGAATAAGCAAGCTGAAGTGGCAATGGGCCGGCCATAATAGCCGTAGAACCGATGACCGCTGGGGTAGACATGTTCTTAAGTGGAGACCGCGAATCGGCAAACGTAAGGTACGACGTCCTCAGGCTAGGTGGAGCGACGATCTCTGCAGGGTGGCTGGTACCAGCTGGATGAGAGTTGCCGAGAATCGAGCTGAATGGCGTGCAATTGGAGAGGCCTATGTCCAGCAGTGGACTGCTATAGGCTGATGATGATGATGATAAATGTTAAGCTTATTATTGCTTGTCATTATATGCACTAATAAAAGTATTAACTTTTTATTGAATAAAAACAATATTTAAAACAGAGAATACTTATTTATTCCCTAAAACAATACATTAATTGTAATAACATGTTTTTGCAAAATACAAAAACCAACTTGGGCCTACGAGTATCACGGATTTGAACGCATGTCTTTTGGGGGGGTAAGGACTTAATGGAGCTTTGTGTACCTATGGAGAAGAACGGGCAAGAAACTCCATGGACACTCTTTTAAATTAAATTGTTACAAAAGTATTCGTTACATATATAATATTGAATTTATAATTATATGTGAGAACGATGTAAAAATAAAAACAATAAAAACTTACACGTTAAAAGCGTAGAGAGTAGGAACAAAAAAAAAAATGTAATTCTGACAATTGTACGTGTACTCTTTTTTGGAGAATGAAGGCTCGCTGAGAATTATAACCGTAGCTTTTCCCCCAGAACTGTATACTGTATCGAAGTCTGGATTCGACAAGAGCATAATATACCATCTTTAACTGTTCCGTATTTATTACGTCTCTCAGTGTCCTCAACGCATAACACGCAGATGATATAGTGGAGTCTATATGTGCTAATTTTTTTTTCCAGTTCAGCAAATCATCCAAATGGATACCTAGAAATTTGACGTCTCTCACTAATTCTATCTTTTCATTGTTAAGGGTTATACCCATATTGTCTTTGTTATCTCACTGTATAGGTGTAGAATAACGGTTCACAGTGTATAATATAATGTTTTACCTGAAAATAAAACAGTTATTATATACGGAACCTTATTCTAATCCTGCCTGGTGCACTCATAATCCACCGGAAGTGAGATGCAATGTGAAGAGCGCGCCTAACTGTTCGGGCAAGCTCCACGCCCCCTCCCCCCGGCCACCGGAGGGGCAACAAGAGAGGTCGTGACATCAGATCCGAAAAGTTGCTGTCTCATGTATAGGTCTAGAATTAGGTTCCGTATATAATAACTGTTTTATTTTCAGGTAAAACATATTATATGAACTACGAGTTACGATTTATGGAAGTAATAAATTCATTTACGTAGCTACATATTGATATTATTGTAATCGATTTGCGTGCAATTTCGTATCGATATTGTTTTATTTTGGTATTGTCAACATTTCTAATTGTAATTGTGTGATTTGTGGGCTATGAAATGTGTTGATAAATTGAATAACTATTTAAAATTAGTTTTCAAAGGAGTGCTTTTACAGATTTGATTAATATTGTATAATTCTTACTATTATGAATTAAAATGATTATAGAAAGTCTGTCGGAAGCTAAATGATTGGAGCCTGGATTATTATAGGGTACTGACCGGCGACGGACAGCGAGCCGGTGGCCTGCGGCAGGCCCGCCAGCGTGTCGTTGAGCTGCAGGCCCAGCTCGTCCAGGATCTGCGACACCACCTGGTCGCTGCAACAGACGTTGTCGCCTTAGGGTCGGGTCGGTTAAGCTAGAATTGGCCTCAAATATCATTATTCAATAGGGATACCCCGGTATGGATTATTTTCATTATTATGACATTTATTTCATTTTTAATCCATATGAAATACATTTTAAATATTTCTTTAAAAAGATATAAAAAACATTTAAAAATATAAAAAATAGAGGTCCGCCGGTGTCGGGTGCAGGGTCCAAGCTACCGGTGGTTAGGGCTGCAGAGACAGGAACCTCCTCACAATGCGAGCCGTATCAAGGAGTACTGCCTTTTGAATCAGGCCCTTGATACAACCACCTAACGAAAGCCTCGAGAGATGTTGATCGAGGCTTTCGGCCATCAGACCATTGGCCGTCACGACAATCGGCACAATGATAGCTGAGTTCACATTCCACATGTCAACAACCTCGTGTGCTAAGTCGAGATACTTTATTTGTTTCTCTTTCTCAGTTTTCACGAAGTTCTCGTCATGTGGAATGGTAACATAAAGTCATCAACTATCATTGCGCGGCGCGCTAATCGATCTATCACCACTATATCGGGATTTTTGGCAACAATAGTCCTGTCAGTAATGATGTACCGATCCCAGTACAACGTGACATGAGCATTTTCGAGAACTGGGTCAGGGACATACTTGTAATACGGTACCTCAGAATTCACAAGTTTGTATTTCAAAGCAATTTGCTGCTGAATAATCCTGGCTACTTGGTTATGCCTGTGCAAGTACTCGCCGTTAGCCAGACGAGAACAACCAGAGATAATGTGTGATGGACTCACCCGGACGGTGGCATGCCCAACACACGTTAACCGTCCCGTCCTTCATAATATGTCTCCGGTAGTTATTCGTCAAGATAACTTCGTCCATAATTGCCCAGACGAAACCTTCAGTTTCCCTGAAAAGGTCACCAAAAAGTAGCCAGGATACGGACGCTAAGAAATCTACACCAGGCTCATGAAGAGCCCGATAGAAGCGTCCGTGAAGCTCCTTGCTTTGCCATACCTCCTTGCGATCATCTATAGTACGTACTACAGGTTTGCGCCAGTTCTCTTTAGCCATGAAGAGCGGGGTGAGCCCCTTGTCTACTGCGACCACATCACGGTGCATACCCACTTCAGCTTTTAAAAATATGCCCTGAGACTGCACACCTCGCGGTTGTGAAGGGTCTTCGTATTTAAAAAGCCTTGACCCCCGCACTTCCGCGGGATGCAGTCTCAACAGTTTGCGGTCAGCAGTGTACGGACCCTCCTATCCAGGGCTTCGAGTTCGGTCTGAGTCCATTTGAGTATGCCGAAAGAGTACCTACATCAAAACCGATGACCCAACCGTTGAAGGCGCGCATCTTGTTTCCGCCCGAAAGAAGGCTAATCAATACCTTATTTAGGCGACCAAAGAAGCATTCCCTCAACGATTGCTTCATGTCAGCAACGTTGATGCCTAACGCTTCCGACATACCCAAATACTTACAGCTTTCGGATAAGGAGAGGGATCTAAGGTGTATGGAATCCGAGAGTTGAATTCCCTCGGATTCCATAATCTCCCCTCGCTTTACATGCATGACTGCACATTTGTCCACACCAAATTCCATCCTGATGGCGCTACTGAATGTTTCAGTTACCTTCAGAAGCTCCATCAGTTGCAATTTGTTGGGGGCAAAGAGTTAGTTTCAAGTCATCCATGTAGAGGAGGTGAAACATGACCTGACCACCTCTCCTCAACCGATAGCCTAGACCTGAATCCTTCAGCAACAGCAGTGTGCTTAGAGGATTCAAGGCTAAGCAGGACCAACGTGGACTCAAACTGTCGCCTTGAAATATTCCTCGTTTAATCCATACAGGCACATCACTCCCCTGTATCCGTCGACACCCCGGATGACGAAGGACCGTCCTCCATTGCCCCATACACGACTCAAGGAAGGCGCGTAAAGTTGCATCAATCTTGTACAACTCCAGCACCCTCATGAGCCATGTATGTGGCACCGAGTCGTAGGCCTTATCTTATAATGTATCCAGCATGTCGACAGATCCTTGCGGGATCGACGAACCTGTTGGCTCATGGCCATGTCGATGAGGAGTAGCTCCTTGGAACCGCGGAACCCGTTCCTTATTTTTATTTTTTATTATTATAATTGTGTCAATAAATAAATAATTGTTATGGTCGGAAATCATATTTTGACGAACATTAAACCTGATTTGAGCACCTGAGAATTAGTGATTTGCAAATTGAAAAAAATTAAGAAAATTTCAATTTCACGGCTACCCTGGCGTTTTCCCCATACGGAGACGATAACCGACTTTTAATAATTTTATTCTGAAGATCACGACTTAACGAGTAGTGTTAATAATTTGGAAAAAATATATGTTAAATTAGAGCAATTTTTTAATAACTTAGAATGAATATTTTAGATTATTTTTATATTACACAGTGCAATTAATTTGTAAAGTTATATCTAACGCGGATAAAAAACTGAGAATCACGCAAAATCTATTAAGCGTATTGTTCTGAAACCTTCACTTTTTTAAAGATAATTTAATTATCGATTTATTAAAATACCTTTTGTTTTATGTATAATAAATTAATGATGCTTCTTGTTTGGAACAGCGCTCCTGGATGGGCGAGTCTTATTACTGGCTGGACGTAAGACGCGTTACGTGAGCTCAGTACAGATCACGCAAAATAACCACCCAGGGTCACTGGCATACATCTGCGTCTTAACAAGTTAGGCCACTCGCCCAACAATCGATTTCCACTCTATGGTAGTTGATTGGTGGCGTGGAGGTGGTACTGACCTCTCCTCTTCGTCATCGTCGGCCGCCATGGCCTCGTCGATGGAGTCACTCATCATCTCCTCCTTCATGTCCATGATCTCCGACTGCTTCTCAAACTCCTGCACAACCACAGTACAGCTTATGATTATATTATCTTGTGATATACATAAAGTACACTACGAGTATTTTATAAGCCATGTAAAGACAAAAGAACTCTCTATCGGTAACAGTATGTGTTGACTTCTAAGCTCTTTTTTTGCTCATCTTGATCAATCAATGTTAAATGGTTTTTTTTTTTACTATTTCATTTTATCTTATTTTGCTGTTTAATTGTTTTTAAGATCCTGGTACTGACGACACAGGGAATGTTAGTGTGAGGACCAGTGCTTTGACCCAGCCAATACCCCTCAAACGGAACCATAGCAACGCTGCTTGGCGGCAGACATAGGTAGGACAGCAAGGCCTGCTACTGTCGGCTCAGAACAGTGTACCTGCAGTATCTTCTGTATCTGCGGCATGTTGAGCTGGCGGTTCATGGTGGCCATGGCGCGCGTCACGCCTCGCATGGCCTGCGCCATGGTGTTCTGCGACTTGAGAGTCTGGATCTTGAGCGACACGGCCTGGATGTTGGCCTTCATCAGCATGAACTTGCGCACGTACCGCCTCGTGCGCACCAAGTCTTTCGCCATTATTTTCACAGCATCCTGACGATCGGTGGAACATTAATCAGTCGAAGGACACTAAATGAGACACAATAGAAGTTCATTGTTATTACACCTGGGGCCGTTTAGTGTCCCGCAGTGTTAAAGAATCATAATAACCACAATGATTTATTTTGATTAATTAAAACAGTTTAAACCAACTACAAAAATTAATTAATGCACATAAAAGAGAAAAGAATTATGCAGTGGGGTACAGTGAGTGATCACAACTTCATACACACCTTATACTCTACTAGTCTTACTTTACAAGTGTACAGTTAGCAACAACAAAAGTCATGATATATTAGAATGGGCACTGTTATACCATTTTAGAAAGCCAACAAGAAGGAAGTTGTTCCTGTATTTTTTTTTTTTCATTTGATTTGAGTAAACTGCAACGAAAAACAAGAGAAGTTAAAAAATATAATTATAATATCATTAGGCATAGCATAAAGCATAATCAGGCTATAGTGTTCCCGTTCCTTTCCTGTAGGTGTTATATGTCTTGGAATTTTTGGTTCTAGGACATGCCAGTTTCCTCGGTAGTCGGTCGTTGGGTGCCGTAGCGAACGGTCGTGACTCCACTAGGACTGTTGATGGGAGAAGGATCGTCCTGAGCGAGATGCCGCGCCAGGCCGGTGCAGTTCTTCAGAAGGCAAAACAGGAGTTGGAGAGTTCGGGAAACTTGAAAAGGGAAATCAGGGAAAACGTAGTCTCGGCCCTTCATCTAATGTATGAGATGATTCTCAAACTGTCGGACTCCCGAAACCTCCACATGGTGGAAACATATAGACTCAAGGAAGGCGCGGCTAAAGAAAAAGAACGACATGCCCAGAAACATGCACGAGCACTGGAGGCGGCTCTGGGGGAGTACAGAAAGCTGGAGGCTCATATAGAAAAGCTGGCTGGTGATGTTGAGGCCCTACGCCAGATTCTTGTATTCGACGCATGCGAGCCTATCCAGCAATTAAAGCGCGACACGGAGTTGGCAATCAGAGACTTGCCCTAAATTATGAGTTCTGTGCTCGCAAAGGTGGTAGAAATGTCTGCCGAACTAGAGCCGCTTAGAGCGGCGCTCCACTCGGCGCAGCCTCTAGATGCGGTGCTTGCCCTGAAACAGGGCCCTGACATGTGTGACCTCCACGCGGAACTTATGCTCATCCGGCAGGAGATGGGATCACTGAGCCGGCGTCGATCAGAGGATCCCGAGGTGGATAATAGGTGGTAGTTCTTCAAAGCGCAAAGTTCTAGGGGCAAAGCTGGAAGAACATAAACGGAATATCAGGGAGCTCCAGGATACCACGGTGGAAACGGCTGCGCCAATAAGGACAACAGTGGAACACCTGCGGGGCCTGATTGAAAATAAAATCTGCACCGACCTGTCAGTATCCTACAAAAGGCACAGAAGCCCCAGGAACACATACTCTGCGGGCCGAGCACCGGAGGCTCGCCAAGTCTTACGCAGATGCTTTGATTACCCCGAGCCACAGCCTAATAGTGGAATCTATTGACCCACGCCACACTAATGACAATGTGATAAATACGATTAAATCCAAAGTCGATGTCGTTTCACTTGGAGTGGGGATAAATAGTATTCGCAAGCTTCGCAAGCAGAAGGTGGCTATCGGCTGCGCCTCCGAGCGAGACAGAGCGGCACTCGGCGATGCAATAAAGGGCGCAGGAGAGGGGTTCGCGGTCTTGAATCCCACACCAAAGTATCCCTTGATCCGTTCGGGTGGGGTAATAAATGACCTAGATAATAAGGGCATCGAGTCGGCTGTCACTAGGCAAAATGCCAACCTCTTTGAGGGCCTCTCACCAGATCAGATGCGCACCAGAGTCATCAGGAGAACAAAAGGAAGGACACCGACTACCACAAATATAGTCCTCGAAGTTGATGCTGGTCTTTGGCAGCGTCTGAATGGGCAGCGTATTAAGTTGGGATACCAGGTAGTGTCCGCATCTGACCAATCTCCGATAATCCAGTGCTACAATTGCCTCGGTTTTGGACGCCTGGCACGGGACTGCAAACCACAGATAAAGTGTGGTTACTGTGCGGGGGAACATGACACCCGGGAGTGCCAAAACCGCTCTTATCCCCCTTGTTGCACCAACTGCACCAAAAATAAAAAACCCAACAGTCCCCAACACCCTGCTTATTCTAGCGAGTGCCCAGAGTGGTCTAAGTGGGACCGAATTTCTAGAGCTGCTGTTAGCTATTGTTAAGGGCACCCCACAAAGCTTCAAAGCGCAGGTTAACCTTGGTCGTGGCTTAGCTGCGACCAAGGAAATCCTTAGTGATTTCTGCAAGAACCCTACGTGGGTGCTAAAGGTATTATTACTACACCTTATGGCAATATCCAAGACGGTCGTGGCTCACGTGAATTACCCGTGAAATCGGCAATTGTCGTTACTAATCCCAACGTTATTTTTGTACAAAACCAAACACTTGTGAGTAGAAACATCAGTTCGCTTGTTTTACGCATCGGCTGTTTTAATATAGGACTTATTAACATATACCTCGAGTGTGACCAAGACAAAGAGCCATACCTAACAAGAATCCAACAAGTCATCAGTGACGTCGGAACTCAGGACATCATTCTCGCCAGTGACGTCAACGCCATGAGTCCCTGGTGGGGATGTGATGCTGAAGACAGTCGGGGAAGGGCCGTTATGGACCTGCTGGCACAGTGTTAATAATATGAGTGTCCTCAACCAGGGAAGTGTCCCAACATTTCACACTTTTAAAAGCGGAAAACAGTACTCAAGCATTGTGGACATTACCGCATGTAGTGACTCGCTTCTGGCTAAAGTCACTAACTGGAAGGTCGACACTGAGTCCGCCATCCTCACCGATCACCGAACTATCAGCTTCGAACTGTCAGTGTGCAACCAGGATCTGCGCATCATACATCCCACCACAAGAGTCTACAACGTCATGAAGGCGAAATGGACCCGCTACTCTGAGCTCCTGTGCACGGCAATGGTGGAGATGGGACTAACCACAGTAGAAGTCGATACATGTGGGAACCCGGAGTCGTTGGAGAACCTTGTCCATAAATATAATAAGGCGATTACTAGAGCCTGCGATGAGGCGATCCCTAAACTTAGTCAGCTTAAGTCTACCATCAAACCACAGTGGTGGACGGAGGAGCTGGAGTCCGAGAAAAGCTCAGTTAAAACACTCCGTAGAAGGATACACTCCGCAAATCCCAGGAGAAAACCATTCTGCATAGCAGAATACCTAAAGGCTAAAGAGGAGTCTAAGTTACACATAGAACTAACTCTAACGTCTAGCTGGAAGGATTTCTGCTCGAGACAGAAGGAAGAGGATGTTTGGACCTGTGCACAAAGAATTATTACCCGATGCTCGAACAACAGCCGAATCGAGAATAGTCTCTTGAGGGACCCACAGACCAACCAAATACTGGCTGAGACGTCGGCTGAACTTCTCGCCGATACTTTCTTCCCGTTGATGACCCTTGCACAGACTGTTACCCAGAAAACCACCAGAGAAAACGTTAAGCACAGGATGAAGTAACTCGAACGCCAACCGAGCCACCAACCGCAAGAAACACCACCACCATTCACTCACACGGAACTTCGGGATGTCTTCGCTAGAACCCATCCCAAGAAAGCACCGGGTGCTGATGGTTTTACGGCAGACATTTGTTACGAGGCGTACAAAGCCGACTCAAACTTCCAGCTGGCTCTCTTTAATAAATGCCTAAGAGTTGGTCATTTCCCTGTCGCCTGGAAAGAGGCCAGGATCAAAGTGATCCCGAAGCCTGGTAAGCCGAACTACACAACGGCTACCGTCCGATTGGACTACTCCCAGTTATGGGTAAGGTGCTGGAAAAGCTGGTCGCCAATAGACTTACCTGGACGCTGGAGAAGAGAAATCTGCTAAGCAGACGACAGTACGAGTTTGACCACAATGCGGGACGGAGGACGCATTATACGACACTATGGACTACATCCGTAGAGGTATTCGTGCCAAGAAAATCGTGGCAGTGGTGTCGTTAGACATAGAAGGCGCGATCGAAAATACTTTGTGGCCAGCCATACTGCAGCAGCTGCTTAACAAGGACATAGATGGGCAAACCCTGAGGCTCTTGGACAGCTACCTGTGAGATCGGAGTATCACGCTGGATTACCTATTACACGTTGTCTCCAAACCCACTACT
The DNA here is from genome assembly GCA_947523025.1 of Dryobota labecula. Taxonomy (NCBI): domain Eukaryota; kingdom Metazoa; phylum Arthropoda; class Insecta; order Lepidoptera; family Noctuidae; genus Dryobota; species Dryobota labecula. The sequence continues at coordinate 24,613,334 of OX383302.1, read as the reverse complement.
AAAGGCTGCATCCAAGGATCTGTTTGTGGCCCCATCTTTTGGAACATCCAACTGGACCCTCTCATGGTTGAAACTGAAAATCTAACAGCCTATATCCAGGCATACGCTGACGATCTGGTGGTTCTGGCATACGCGGACACGGCGGAAGAACTTGAAACGATCGTCAACGAGGCCCTTACAGCAATTGCGGAGTGGGGAGAGAGGTACAAAATGAAATTTGCGGCACACAAGACACAGGCGATGATTGTTACCAAAAAGTTGAAGTATGAGGAACCAAAGTTCTTTCTCTTAGGAACTCCCCTTAGCAACACCAGCCGACTTAAACTTCTTGGACTCACAATAGATGCAGGTCTGACAGTCCCTCCCGCATCTCAAGGAGGTAACCAAAAAGACCACCAACATTTTTTAAATGGTGGCGAGAGCTGCACGAGCACAATGGGTTCTTAATGCCAACATCTTGAGGATCATTTACATTGGAGTGGTTGAACCAGTGATAACCTACGCAGCGAGCTCTTGGGCGGAAGTCGCCGGGAAACTATATATAAGGAAGAAGCTGAACACCATCACCAGGATGTTTGCTATAAAAATTTCGAAAGCCCACAGGACCACCTCACTTATCGCTTCTGCCGTTCTTGCCAGACTGATTCCCCTAGACTTGAGGGCGGCTGAATACCTCCGAATATATGAGGTAAAACGAGGTAAGCCCCTGGACGAACTCCCTGGCAGAAAGTTGGAGAGGCGCACTCACCCCCTAGAGCTCCCACATCCCGCTCTGCGGATCATTCTGGGCTTACACCTAATAACCGACTTGCAAGACCTAGAGCGCAACAGAAATCACTGGCACAGGCTTTACACCGATGGCAGTAAGATAGAAGGAAAGGTTGGTGTCGCGGTGTCATGCTGGGGCCAGGAAGGTGAATTCGCTAAGCTGGAGCTCAAGTTAGCGAATTACTGTTCGGTGTTCCAGGCCGAATCACAATCTTGAGGGCACTCATATACGCCGCGGAGAGAAAGCCCCCAATGTCGAGAAATATTATATCGGACTCCAGATCAGCACTGGAGTCTATTGCCGACCCTACAACGAAGAATCCTATCGCTCTAAAAATACAGCAGGCAATCTCCGACGCACAACAAAAAGGCCGAGAAATTCACCTCTTCTGGATAAAGGCGCATGCCGGTATACCCGGGAATAAGAGAGCAGATGAACTAGCCAAGCACGCTGCTCTGTACAGGAAAACTGCCCCGGTCTATGACAAATTCCTACTGTCCTACGCAAGGCGATCCATCAGGGAGTCAACGTTAGACAGCTGGCAATCCCAGTACACAGCCGAAACAAACGAGGTCAGAGGAATACGTCTGTGCATGCGAGGGCCTGCCAAAGGATCCTGAGAGCACGAGCAAGTTGTCTTGGTGAGATCGCTCTGAATTATTCAGTGACTTGCTACTAGTCACAGTCACTAAATCTGGTTCCCATAATAACTCAAGCTCATGGTTAGCGCTAACTGCAACGGTAACTACAGATCTTCCACCAAAAAAGGAAGAATTTTTTCTAGGACCGTTTCGGTTTTCGACTCTATTTCAAGTGCGGTAGAGTTCATTTGGTCAAGGTCTGGAACGCGAATTTGAAGTATTTGTCAGTCGTTTAATTATTATTTTATTATATATGACTGTGTTTAGAAGTTCGAGCCACGCGATCACTTATCGTCAACCTTTTTGTTGTGTTTTTGTGTCAATACACTTGACGCACACGTGTACGTCTTGAATGGCGCTAGCTATCGTCAATCCAAGGAATGCGTTGTTTCACAAAATTATGGCCTTTTAACGTCCGTTAAAAATAACGATTACAGTAACCGGTGACATACCCACTGGTTGGCGTCATTTTATTCTCAAACATCTTCGCCAAGAAGTAGCTCTATTGATAACAAGCCCTACTTTTCTTAATATTACTTATATTGTCCGTTTTGTTTTGGAGAGTAATTTGTCCTTATATTTCTCAATTTGACATAGAAACATCCTTTTCTCAAGTTTTGATAAATAAACAGCGCGTTCTCTAGAAAAAGTAAAATAAAAAGGCCATGTGCGTGTCGGATCGCGCACAGTGAGAGGTTTAGATGAATTTGTCCCAAAAAACAAAACGGTCGCTGGTCAACAGATGTCAACCAAAGACCACATCTTTCCGCTTAAAAGGGTCTCGGGCGAGAATGCAATGCAGGATAATCAATATTTACACATGGAATCACAACCTAAAACAGGATATGACTTACTTCGACAAGGAAATCAATTTTTGGATAGACACGGCTGGCGACCGAGATACGATCAAGAACGCTGCTTTATCAAGAGATTTACAAGAAACCAGAAACGGACTTCAGACGCAAACTTTGTAAAACAGAAACGTGTAACGTATAACACAGCATAGCAGTGACACAGAAAGGAGTCGAGAAAGCAGCTGGACCTGAGCCAAAATGGCTGCGACGTCGTTAAAAGATGCCCTCCCGATAAATATCACCCGTCTTTCCAATATTCCATTGCTTGCTTAAGGATGCATATCCGGTAGGCTCTAATAATCCTTGCATATCCTATGGGCACGTCTTCCCTACCATTATCGTGCCCCCCGGTCTACTCCTTGATATGCAATGGTCTCTGTAGCACCATGAAACATGAGGCTTCAGGAGCTAGTGTGAATCTTTGGGTTCATTCGAGTAATCGAGTCTGGTGAAACCACGCTGGGGTCGGTGCATTTCATTCATTCATACCCAATAAACATTTAGGCGTCAATTAGAGCTTGTTTTAGAACTTAACGAGATATAAAGGCTGTTTGTGTATGTGAGTTTAAATGTTTGTAAACGCACCCACGATACAGGAGAAATTCCTAGTGTGGGGCAACGTTTAAAAAAAAAAAAAAGATGCTACAGCAGCAGCACTTACAACTTTTGGCGACAAAAGAGCGTAGACAAGCAAAATATTTCACTTAGAGCTATACTACAGAGTTACTAGGGCGATAACAGGATGAGTTTTTCCCATTCGCTGCCCAGCATATATATAAAAAAATAATTCGTTCGTGTGCCTACAACCCGTATTCGAGCAGTCGCTATAGATGACCTCTGTTCATGCCCAAGACCCGACAAGCGACACCAAATCTAAGTATGTAAATTTGCCAAACAATTTATGGCTTACAAGAAAAAAAATTTTTTGAACTGGGCAGCAAATGCGTTATAGGTCTTAGACATACAGCAGCAACTTTTAACACTAAAATACGGGCTAAGCATCTTGTGTTATGGGTTTAAGTATCATGCAACTATAAGATCTAAATAAGAAGTAAGCATTGACTACAACTCCCCAAAGTGCTATGCAAGCGATAATAAACTCTTTCCAAGAACCAAAACTTGCACAAAAGCAATAATTACCGCTACCAGTTTAAACTCTTTTGTACCAAATGCCTTAAGACGTACAAAACTCTCTTATGTTACTTAGAGTCAAACAGTAAGAACATTTTTCGCTATCATTGAACTTCCAGTGCCTATTGTGACTTCTGTATGCCTTTAGGTAAAGTAAAAGAGTAAAATACCACTTCTGTACCCCTTATTTGTTCACTTGATGTTGACATCAATGGCGACGCAACTAAAAAAATTGAAAACAGTCATAAATGCTTGGAAACATGTAAGTAGGACTGGTGGAAATAGACAAAAATTGTCGAGAGAATATCATAATTTTTCAAACTACTCTGTTTCTGTTGAAGATACAAAATAAATACAAGAAAATGTGATTGTGAGTGATAGTAGTCAAGCGGGAGTTTTCTGCGTGAAAGTGGAATTGGGTTCCGTACATGATTTTCCAGAAAACGTGTGTGAAAAAAGAATTTTGGCCAATTTTAGCTATTATTCATCAAGTTGATGCGGATCCATTTGTCATTGGTGTCTATTTCGGAACTGGAAAACCAAACAACTTAAATAAAAGATCATTTAGAAGAATTCGTCATTGAGACTTACTTTATTATTTATAATTTTTGTAGCATTTTAAAATTATTTTAATGCCCTCAGACCAACTGCTACCACTCCAGGAACACTTACACAAAAAATAGCGCGTGAACGTAATATCTATTTGCGTATCTTAGGCACAGTTTATTCCTTTCCCACTGGAACACACTATCAAATAAGTTTGTTTTAATTACTCTGTAAACGTTTCGAAGAGTAACTTTTCCATTTTATTTAATTCTTCAATACTGTTGATTGGTGCGACACTGAATGGTATATTTTCAGCACGGGTTCTTGATATACCCAGAGAAACAACTTCAGTTTCAGTTTGTTGAGTTGCGATTGCACATTACCAATTTGGTCAGAAATGCTAGACATCTTGAGCATCATTTTTTTTACTATGAATAGTTGTCGCTATCATTTTATCTTGTTTTTCTAATACCTGAAGAATATTGTCGAAACCTTTATCGATATCACTACTTTCTACAGTTTCATTGATAGCAACATTATTTTGGCCTACATTCATCAAACAGAAGGAACCTAGGATTTCATCACCTGAAGACGTTAAAATAATTTGTGACGACTTTTTGACTTTATTAGTTACAGTAATTACTGATGACGTCGAGTTATCAGGTACAGTGAAGACGGGTTGGTTGTGAGGTTCACCACATACGGGGGAGTGAGTTCTCGAGGTCTGAATACTGAAAAAAAAAAAAAAACTTTGTAGGTATCAATGTTTTGTATGGGTTTTTGAATTTTCTATCCTCTTTTTTGGTCATCACTTTCGTGTCCTGTGCGCTCTATCTGTAGTTATTTAATCTGAGAATCAATAAAACTATGAAAATTTGATTTTTCATAAGAAAAAATATTTTCTCTGTACACTTAATTATTTACCTACATAGATAACAGATAAAAGGCCCAAATTATGAATATTATTGCTATTACTATCGGTACTTATCTCAAAATATCTCCTCTACTATACTAGTGACTTGTAACTATAAGTACATAAACTAAAAAAAAAAAAAACATTTGTACTCTTAAATTGTAAAGAAAAACTATGTAATGTAAGTATATAGTCGATTTGGTTGTGGGTTTAGGCAGTTACTACAGATCTCTAAATTCATTTGCTCACCATGTTTAAGTTACGAATTGATTTGACTAAGGTTAAAAAAACATAAGAAAACACGGTTTAACTGAAGTATTTTGCATCATTGTGTCCTAATACTACTAGCACGATACCTTAAACTATAATAGGTAACGTTTTATTAGATTATTACAAAAGTTTTATGTTACTCCATATCTAATAAAATATTTCTTTTCAGTTAATAGACAACAGACATCGAGCGCTTGAATAATATGTTAATAATACATATACTTATTCACAGTGTACTTACCTTCGCAGTAAAAAGTTAAGTTCTGTGTCCGCTAAGTTGAAACTAAAAGATTACTTTTAATTTTACTTTCACAAACGAATGGCGGCATTTTGGATCCGTCAAATATAAATATACGCACTGTTCGCAAATAAAAACGAGAAGTAAATTATATAGATGAAATAAAAAAATATCCTTAGATGTTAAAAATGTTAACACCTGAGGCCGTTTTTATAGCCTTTGTGGATCTATACTAGAGCTCAAAGGGTTAATAATCACCTATTTGCCACCCTCTTATAACTTAAAAATGAAGTGAGCGCCATTGTAGTTCTATTGTATCGCTTAAGGAGTTAGTATTCACCTATATGCAGCTTTCTTAACACCCAAGAAATTAATAAGCGATATTGTACTCTATTGTACCACTAAAGGAGTTAATTTTCGCCTATTTACCACGTTTTTATCCCTTGTAGTTTTAGCTATTCCTATTATAACTCTCTTATTGCTTTATTATACCTCTTAATCTATTCTTTAACTCTGCTTTACCGCCAGTAAACAACCTAAGGTGATAAAAAAGTGTGCCCATTTCGGGGGTATAGTAGAGTTATAGCGTGCTCTAACTCTGAATGCGTAACACCTATTTATAACTTACTATAACTCTTGTCTTAGCGCCTAAGTGTTAGTTGGGTAGGACATGCCGGTTTCCTCACAATGTTTTCCATCAGTTTTGAGAGCAGTGGTGATGAAATAATTTACACAAAGTAAAGTGCCTGCTTGGGTTCGTACCCACGACCTACAACTCGTATGTCGCAGCCGTTACCACTGGTCCTCCACAGCTTATGGCTGAGCAATCTATGGATGGGCCATATATTGCAATATAACTGCAACTATATGGCCCATGATTCACACTCATAAACGGGCTACACAATCAGGCAACAATGGGTGACGAAATCACACTTGTTGCAGCGGTTTATCTTGTTTTAAAAGAAAAAGACAAGATTGTGGATTCGAACTTACGTCAATAGGTGTGAAACCTATAGATAATTTAAGTCAAGAAGTAAGTCTTGATGAAAAAATATTTAGGAGCTTTACTTTTCTTTTAAACAAAGTTTGACCATAAATAAAAAGTCAGAAAGGGATGCGCTTATACCGGAAAACGAAAAACAATATAACTGGCCTGACAATATTTCAGTATTTTGGAATTTGAAGTGATTGTTTGGCAATATTGCCTGCTACACATGAATATGACCGGGACATTACTGCAATATTTATTTATTTATTTATTTACTATTACCACACACTTGTGCTGCGGCCTGCTCGAAAACCATGCTGCGCATCGTTAAGCTGTGCTGCTACTTGCGAATGGACACAAGAGCACAACGCAGATTTGAAGACCTTAGCAAATGCTGACAGTACTGCAACAGGTCTATATCCGCTGACCTCAGAGGCCGGAGCCCCCTTTGGTACCGGAGTGACCCTAGTCAGCTTCCAACCGTCCGGATACGAGCATTCTTGTAGGAAGCTATTAAATAAATGCAAGATAGGTCTGGCTAGAACAGACCTACTGGCACTCCGTCCGGCCCAACTGAATGCTTGGGCTTGAGGCGCGCAAGCGCCGCACTCACTTCACCAAGAGACAGCTGACCCACGTGGATGCGCGCGCCGCGCTCAGGCGCCGCCTGCCCTGACTGAATGGAAATAGTCTGCAAACGCCTGGGTGCACTCATGCTTCGGTAACGGCTCACCATTTTTAACTATCCTAGTTTTACTATGTTTCGAACGTTTGCTACCAATAAAACCCCAAAAAGACCTTGGTTCCTTTACAAACTGTTGCTCTATATGATCTTGATAGCTACGATAACCAATATTGATCTTATCTTTGACCACAGAACGATAGAACGAAAAGTTACTATAGTCGTTATTCGAACCAGTTTCCTTAAAAGTTTTGTGTTTTATATTATTTATTTTATCAGCTGAGTATCATTCTGTGTAGTGATAATGAGAGCCGTTCCCTTTCGAACTTTTCCTTGGAGTGCTACCATCTAAAATCTCGTATATTATATATTGCAGTCTGGCTGGTATTGCTGGCAATATTGCCTGTTTAGAAGCACCTTCACAATAGTTAGCAGTTTTATGGTCGAGAGGAGGGAAATTTCCATACAAACTTAGTTCGATATCCCAAAACAACCCATTTTGGACCCCAAGTTATGTGTGTCGAAAACATTGCAAATTAGCTCTAGTGTCACCTATTTCAAGGAATGCACCGAATTACCAATCACTTCCAATCCCTGTATATACCTACAATAAATCAATACATTTACACAAAATATTTTACACACTTTGATAAAAGGAAATGTATCAAATAATTTTGTGTCTATTTAGAACATTAGATGGTATTCATGGAAGCCAATGTCTTATAAATAACCATGAAATATATTATAACATACAAGGTTCAGAAAGATAAATTAAAATAAGGAGCGCTGGCCAAAATGGCTGGCAACCTACAAAAGAAAGGACTTGAGTCACTGACTGAGCTCAGAGCTGGTACTGACCATCTGTCCTTCCTTGGCGAGCTTTTTGATGTCATTGATGACTTTCTTCTCCTGCTGCTCCATCTTCATCCGCTCCCGGTCCAGATCCCGCATGGCCTTGTTCAGTGCGCGCTGGTTCTTGCGCAGCATCTCCTCTGGGGACATTCGGTGCCCGAATAACCACTCCATTGTTACAGTCAGTACGCTTCCTGCTGAAATTACATTGTAATGTTACATCACTGTGGAGGTCAGATTTGTTTTGGAATTTAATAAAGCCATGAAACCTATAGAAGTGCATACTCTGTACACACTACTAGCTTATAACAATATGCTATAGAAGAGTATAGTCTGTACACACTACTTGCTTATAACAATATGCTATAATAGTGCAGTTGGTACACACTACTAGCCAAAGAGTAAAGTAAGTATTACTAGCCTATAACAAGCACAAGTCTTAGCACAAAGGCTTTTGCTATAAAACCCGAATCAGAAAATGTGTGGCTACTCTTGCATAGTAATATAATGCATAATGAATGGAGATAGATGGGGTACTCATCCATGCCACCCGAAAACAAAGGTTACCCCAACATTGTGTGCATTATCTGGGTGATCAGAACAATAGCACAAGAGATGGTTGTGCAGCTAGCTTTTCAGACATTTGTCCTATAGTATAAAATCGTTATCAAGTCAATCAGACATCGTATTTTTCTAGTCAACACAGATTAGGGAAACAATGTACTACCAAGTAATAATTCATGATTTTCCTTATTATCTAGTGTTTGATCTGTGAGTCACCTTAGGGAACTGTTGCCTTGTTAAAAAAACAGAAAGAGGTAATAACCTGATAAAACAGTAGTCTCAATCTAAATAACAACAACGTCCAGATATTTGGAGTGATGATTCACCATCCCCAGGTTGAGCTCACTGACTTATCAATTAACCGTACTTTTCATAAATCGATCGAACCTGAACTAGCACGGGGTATAAAACTGAAATATCGTACTTAATTAAAAACGAACTATGTGGGAATTACTAATATTGTTTACACAAATTAAACGATACTTTCAATTAATTACCTATAGGTACTCTAAATGTCACTTTATGAAAATGTCAACGTCAAATAGTTTCCCTGAGATAACTTCCCTCATAGTGCATTTATTATCTATGGTATCAGTGCTGTCATTGAATGATTACTCAAGAAAAATACTCACTGATGACTAGGCAGCATGGTCTTAGACCTTAGCCTGTTCCTTCAGGAACAAAAAAAAAAAAACTATTTATAAAAAAAAAGTCATTGAATTGACTGAATGACACATGCTACCAGTGATGCCAGAACGTCCCAAAAGGGACGATTTTTGTCCGTTTAGACATCTTTACGTCCCTTCGATGTCCGTTCATATATTCAGTCCCTTTTCCGTCCCTTTTCAAATAGCCAACTATAATCATTTACTTTCTTATTACAAAAGTAATGCGTTTAAAATGCAAATAACAAAACGCAGTTTTAAAAATTACAAAAATGCGTTCGTAATAGAACAATTTTACCTAAAAAATAAAATTGATATTAAGCATACTTACCTTTCTCTAAGCCATAAATTGAGATAGACGTATCCGGTTCCGGTACGGTGAAGCGCTATAAGCCCAGCAGCGTCACATCCGCCCCAATCCGGCAGGTAGTGGGGATACGTTTGCGGAACGCAAGACGATATCCATGAACCTCATTGCGGCTCAATTTACAGTGATTGATAAGGATATCAATCACATACATTTATAATTAAGAATCAGCAGACAGAAATATAAACTGGCTTAGAGAAAGGTAAGTATGCATATTATCAATTTTATTTTTTAGGTAAAATTGTTCTATTAAGTTTGACTGTACCTTTCTCTAAGCCATAAATTGAGAAGTGTTTGTTATCGACTGCTGGATTGGGACTAATTTAGAACGCCAATGTGATCAACAAAGTTATTTATTAATTTTAAACTTTTGATAGTTCGACTTATAATGAATCAACAGAATTAGTTCCTATAACTTTAATTATAATTATAACACTACATCAATATCGCGATTTAGTAAATCATCTTATTGTCTGAAACAGATTACTGATCTGATTTGATTCTGATTCATTTGTAGACGTGTAATTCTTGATTTTTTTTTTATAATATGTGTGAAATGTCAAAGCAGAGCGCCAATTTCCTCTCTCCAAAATATGATCAACGGAAATATTATCTGACCAACTAGCTGAGGCTACTGCCGATCGCACACTACCTGGACTAGTGTTTATTCCAGCTTGTTTTAACAATGACTTAATCCAGCCCCCTATGATGGTGCGGGTAGCTGGTTTGGGTTCACCACGTGTGCTAATAAATAAGCTCTCAATATTACCTCTTCGATCATTAGAGTACTCTAGCAATTTATCAATCCAAAAAATTGGGTCAATGTTAGAGTTAGACTCGCATTTAAGTAAACGCCAACCGGATTGCTTATCACTATCACTATCACTATCACTACATCACTACATATTATAAAACAAAGTCCTCCGCCGCGTCTGTCTGTCTGTCTGTCTGTCTGTTCGCGATAAACTCAAGTACTACTGCACCGATTCTCATGCTGTTTTCACCAATGGATAGCTTGGTTCTCGAGGAAGGTTTTAGTATATAATTTGTTATGTTTTTGTATGCATTTTTGTATGAATTAACGATATTTGTTGGAGGTGTCGGAAAAAAATAAGCCGTCTGGGAGCTTTCAACGAAAACGCTGTCTAAACCCTTTGAGATATAACAAAATAATGTATGGTGGAATTGTGTATCATAAAAAGGTCTTCAAAAAAGTCCGCGATGGCATATGTATATCTATTAAGGATAACATACTATATCCATTTTATTGAGTTTTTGTAGGTATTTGTTTGCCGAATTTTACTCTTGGAAATACGATTACGATAACAATACGCTATAATATCAGTAGCTATTAGCCAAATTATGTTCGTAGATAAACACTTACGTGTATTTCAAACAGTATACAAGAATATTTATCATAAAAACATTACTAAACACGGCGGCCTTATGATCAAAACATTGCATTCCAAAACTTTCGTTACTTTTCACTGACATATTTATCACTTTTCGATGAACTAACACTCAATACGAAATCTACACTTATTTCTCAGTAATTCTGTTTAAGATTCTTCTAAGATTAAACCGTTTTCTCATTGAATCCATTACTTTACGCACATATAACCATGATCAATGTTTACATTAAGCATCGCGTCACACCGCCACACGACCACAGAGTATAGAAGTTTTTTTTTTTTTTTCGTTCGCTTCGTAGACTGAGAAAACGATAGACCGCTGGTCATCTTCTATCTCACTTACACAAGAATAAGAAAAATATATACAAAATGCTTGTAAAGAAAAGAGACAGAGCCTAACATTTTCTGTCCCTTATCGCGTGTCGCGTTTTTCAAGGACAGCACTTCAGTTGCTAAACAAAGTTTGACGTTTGATACGCGTTCGAAAAGTGGTTGCGACGAAATTATAAATTATTTAATTTGTTATTTCGAAAAATACTAACTCTTTTGTGTTTTTTGTTGAGGATTGACTTTAGCTATTGCTGCAAAATGGTAAGGTGCAGTGTTTTTGGTGGCAAAAGCGATAGTGAGAAGAAAATTGCCGGATTGTCCTTTCATTCGTAAGTAGCTAAATATTTTAGTTTATTCGGTGAAATACAATGGAAGTTTTCAACTAATATGGTTTTTAAACTATTAAAATAAATATACAGCTGTTTCAAGATAAAATGAGAGCTGAATTATGTTTTTATTATTTATTATTCTTTACATAACCTCCAAGCTCAGTGCTGCCTACTTTTTACTCGGATACTTCCCCATTTCAGGGGAAAATTGTACGCCAATAAAATAAATTACCTTCATCAATCATTTTAGATGAATGCTTTATTAGAGTGTATGTATAGCGCTGGCAGCAAATTTGTTCCACTTTTCACTGGACGTAATATTACATCTTTACCTTTTAGTATCTATTTATAGTTTAAAATATTGTATTTGTAGTAGGTATTAAAGTGTTAAAAACTTTCAGATTTCCCGCCAAACCAAAATCACGGGAAATATGAATGAAAGTAGAGATAAAAATATTTTTTATGCTGTATCTTAGGTTTTCTTTAAATGTTCTTTTTCCCGCAGGTGAAAGAACTCCTATCCTAATAAACTATTTTGACTTATACCCAAAGTCTCTAATTCAGATAATTTATGTAAACAAAGTAATGTCAAGAAATGTCACTGCCAAAATGACAGGACAGTGGTGCAAAATATTCTATCATTTTTTTTTTTAATTTTTGTAAATAATCATCTATAAAATTAAAATGAAATAATTTTTAGAACTATGCAAACAAAATACTGTTGCCAAACAATGTTTTGTGTAGTTTGTCGGAGACACAAACTAAACTAAATTCAGTGCATCTTTTTCTTTCTATTTCATTAAGAAAAGGATAGAAGATAAATTTTAGTTTAGTCCTGTGAAATTAATCAGCGCCTGTCACTACTCCATACAAGTTTAGACGTGATTAATCTTGCCGACTAAAATTACGTCAATTTACGTCAAGAGCTGATTAATTTGACAGGACTAAACTAAAATTTATCTTCTGTCCTTTTCTTAATGAAATAGAAAGAAAAAGATGCACTGAACTTAAATTTAGTTTGTGAACAAGGGGATCGGCACCATAATCAGCCCTTTTAAGTCCACTGCTAGACGTAGGCCTCCCAAAATCGATTTCCACTCAAAACAGTTTTCATCCAAAATGTGGCAAGATATGCTACTTACGATATGAATCTATGAATGAGAGTTGTACTATTAGTGTTGTTGAGGATGTAAAAAATTTGAAAATGTTTGGATCGCCTGCATTGTTACCAGTACCATAAAATATTTTATACCAGAAAATCTCCTTTTTTTAATAACTTTGTTAAAAAATTTATAAAAATAATTACGGTATGATTATTTTATAGTTATTATTTCTTAAAATCAGTACTTAAAAGAAAATGGCACCTTTTTTTTTCGCCATTTTATATGAATAACCATTACGAAGTTTTTTTGTTTTGATATGTTATCCCTTTTGTTTACATATATGATCTGAATTTCAGACTGGGTATAGATGTTTTGTTTCTATTTATAAACCCTGTGCGTTTGTACAAAGTAGATAATAGAGATTGAAAAACATCTTAACATTGAAGAACATTCGGGGTAAAATCACTTTAAAGTGGGTAACCCTAAAGTTTCAAGTACCTTGATTTTCTGTCCCTTACAGCGACACGCCAAGCAGTGGTCTATAGTTTTTTCTATGTCTATGGTTCGCTTATTGGTGTTCCCGCTAAAATTACTTCAAAATCAACCGAAGATCGTGTTATTTGCAGATGACACATCATTGATTTTTAAAATAGATCGACGGTCACAAAAACTTGACGACGTGAATAACTCTATTCTTCAGGTCAAAAATTGGTTTACTGTAAATAATTTGGTACTAAATAATAAAAAAACCAAATGCATTCGATTTAAGTTACCTAATGTTAGAAGTAGCGAATGTGACATCATATTGAACGGAGAAAAACTGGAATTTATTAATCAAACGGTTTTCCTAGGAATCACGCTAGATGAGAAATTACAATGGGGACCTCATATAACATCTCTTGCGGGGCGGCTAAGCTCGGCCGCGTATGCTGTTCGAACGATAAGACAGTTAACAGATATAGAAACCGCGCGTTTAGTTTATTTTAGCTACTTCCATAGCATTATGTCGTATGGCATTTTACTGTGGGGTCGGGCTGCCGACATTGAATCCATTTTTATTTTACAAAAGAGGGCTGTCAGAGCCATTTATAATCTACATCGCCGCGAATCTCTTAGGCCCGTATTACAGAACGTCACTCAATACTCAAGCATTACTTAAAACTAGATTCAAGCCGTTTGATTGGTTGAAACTAGTTTTAAGTAATGCTTGAGTATTGAGTGACGTTCTGTAATACGGGCCTTAGAGAACTATTTAAAACGATTAATATAATGACGGTACCTTGCCAATTCATTTATGAAAATATTATGTATGTAAGAAAAAATCTACATCTTTTTAATAAAATCAGTGATAGGCATAATTTTAATACTAGAAATAAAGATAAAATAGATCAACCATTTTTCAGATTATCTAAGGTACATACATCTTTTATGGGGTACTGTGTTAAATGTTACAATAAAATACCTTCTGATATATTACAATTAAATGAAAGAAAATTTAAAACTCATATAAAAAGTACACTTTGTAAACAAGCATATTACAAATTAGAGGATTATATCCAAGATAAGAATGCTTGGAAACATGCTGGTCCTGCTCCATAGGACAATTTAGAGTCTAGACAAAATCAAACTGGTTGCTAATTTAACTGTATAATTTATAATTTTTATGATATTAATTTTATTTTCTGTGATTAATATTTTAACTCACACACTGACTTATTATATGTTGTTTTTATTTTTTTGGGAAATCATATACAATGTTTGTAAATATGTGAGCACCATGTACCTATCGCATTTATAAAATTTTCTGTTATTACTTCACTTTTCATTCTTTTTACCAATTGTGGTAAGTAATTTTGATGAATTTTATTTATATTTTTTTATTTTTTTATTCTAGGTACATGGTCTTCACCTATAAATATTAATTAATGTATACAAACTATTGTTAACATTTTAAAAGAGTAAGTATGGAGTTTCTTGCCCATTCTTCTCCATACATAACTACATTTTGGAAGGCGCAACTAGAATCAATTAACTATTCATGTCATTTTTGACGTTCAAAAGTGCATCTTCGTGCCTATTTGAAATAAATTATTTGACTTTGACTTTGAATGTCAACCGGTCAAGTATTAGTCGATTAATCGAATTCTACATCCAGATCGTGTTGCAAGTACAAAATAAATGTCAAATATTTCGTCCAATTGCGAACGTGACCCTGAGAAAAGTTATGCACCAATGGTGTTCATTAGACATTTCGAGCGTTTTCTCAGGACAAATGGACAAACGGTGTACCATGCGACATTTCGGTGGATTTCGTTTTGTTTTTACATCGTTGGTACTTACGTGAATTATTTTAAAATTATTATTTGTGTCGCATTTCTATTTCGTGTTGCATTTGGTACAATTTATTGCTTTAAGAATTTGAGTGAAATTTCGTATTTTGATTTTGTGTTTGTTATCTTTAGGTAAAGACTCATTCACGTTCAGAACATAAGTACTTTTACTATATTAAATCATTTGTTTCGGTTTCTATTCACATAGTGAGTCACATTAAAATTAATATTAAGTTAGAATTTTGAGATATAGCCTGGGATATGGAGAAGGACATAGGGCTTCAAAATGGTTGAGCTGAATGGTGCTATTACCATGCGTCATGTTCGTGAACGGGCGCCGTCAGTTGGGACTGGTCATCTCTTAGCTGCCACGGGTTATTTTATTTTATTTTGTTTCTATTTGTTTTACCTACGCTTGACGCTTTTAACGTGTAAGCTTTTATTATTTTTATTTTTACATCGTTCTCACTTTTAGTTATAAATGCAACATTATAGATGTAACGAATACTTTTGTAACTATTTAATTTAAAAGAGTGTCCATGGAGTTTCTTGCCCATTCTTCTCCATAGGTACCTACGCTTTGGAATGGGAATGTAGCTTAATTTTTCTTACTGACCGACTGCTTGACAATTCAAAAGTGCCTGTAAATGGTTTAATTGAAATAAATGATTTGAGTTTGAGTTTGGTACTTTTTTATGCGATAACCGACATCCACGCGGGCGAAGCCGCGGGCAAAAGCTAGTAAGTTATATTATCTGTTTTCGACCCAAAAATCGGCCAAAACACTATAGACTTATCACTCCTTACAAAGTTTTCTTTATTTATACTCAATAATGTAAGATCATGGACTCTGCGCCCGGAACACAATAAAAGGAGAATTGCAGTTCTTTTAGTAATCTCGAACAATGACATTTTGGCGGGAATTTTGTCAACTAAGAATCTAATTAAAACATTAATGTTCCAAATGGGAGTTTTAGCTTTAGGTGGCTGTTTTAATGCTATACCCTTTAATATTTGTTTTATAATAATGTGAGAACCTAATGATAAGCCACTACGTGGACGACAAAAGGTACATACCACAGACTTATGTACTGCAATTGTACTATAGGCAAATTTAAATTTTAGATGCAAATCTGTTAGAAATCGAGCCACATCTTCAGGGGATGGATCTATAGTACTCACATTATTGTCACGTGACCATTTACACCATCGTAGCCATGCTGGCTTATAAGTATTTAAGGTTGATTTCCTCCAGCTACCTTCTAAAATGTCTATCTGATCTTTCTGCCAAGAGTCTAATAGCGATGACCACCCTGTATTAACCACACCTTTAAATTCAATTGATGAACTTGTGGGGGCGGTCGATTGGTTGTTGTGTCTATCAAGACTTGGTCTAAATCCCTCAACTGGTAGGGAGGGCGCATGGAACGAGCCACCAGATCTGCTCTCCAAAAGACCTTTTCCCAATCGGGTGTTTTCACCAGGTACATACCGGTTGCCTGGTTCAGGTGTGCTAATACTCTGGGTATTAGACACGGTGGTGGGAATACCCATGCCAACCTGTAGTGCCAAGGGCGAGCGAAGGCATTGTGGAAAACAGCGGCCTGATCTAAATCCAGACTCACATACCTGGGTACTACATGAGCAGTTCCTGACGCAAAAAGATCTATTTCGGGAACTCCAAACTGTTGAAAAATCTTCCCGGTAGCACAAGGAAGCAAATGCCATTCTGTCGGGGCAGATTTCCTTGAAAGCCGATCTGCTACGTAATTGTATCGACCGGGAAGATGATACACCGACATATGTATCCGATAACGATCTATTTCGTCTAAGACTTGGTATGTTAGGTTTAGGAGGGGCTGTGAATGTGTGCCGCCTTCGTTGCGCAGGTAAGACACTACAGTTCGATTGTCGCTCTGAATTAATAAGCCTGTATCGCTCATTAGGCGACCTTTTATCTGAATTACCTGCAAAATTGCCAACATCTCTAAGATATTGCTGTGAGCGTCTCTTTCCTGTACTGTCCAACTGCCACATAAGGTCTCGTTGTTGAGTTGCGCACCCCAACCTACCTTGGCTGAGTCCGTCGTAAGGAAATAAGTTGGAGGTGAACCGTGCAGATGAGAAGCCATGTCGTGACTCTGTATCCACCAATGCAGGTTCGGAATTACCTTGACGGGCATCTGTGTTCGACCTTTTACATTTTTTCGAACTAAGAATTGCTGAAGGTCAACATTGCACGAGAATTCAAGCGCCCTCGCGGGACTACGAAGCTGGCAAAATTCCAAAGTCCTAGTATACTCTGGACTTCTTTTAAACTTACCTTGGTGGCTTTGGCCATTCTCGATGTTCTCGATTGCAGTAAGCGAACCTTTGTTGGTGGAAGTAACTTGACATTTTGCCAAGGGTCCCATAATATCCCCAGATACTCGATTGACTGCTGAGGAGACAATACAGACTTCTGAAAGTTTATTACGAAGCCAAGGGACTGCAATAGTCTTACCGCTAAGTTCACGTGACGTTGCAGAGTTTCTCGATTCTGATTTGCCAAGAGATAATCGTCGAGATACACCAGCAATCGTACTCCTTGGTCTCTTAGGATCTGCGCGATCCAATTCGTTAGGCTGGCAAAAACCTTCGGAGCAGTTGCCAAACCGAAGAGCAGACAGGTCATTTGCCAAAGTTGGTCCGATATTATTAACCTTAGGAAACGTCTGTGTCCTGGCGCGATTGGCAGGTGAAAATATGCATTTTTCAAGTCTATTTTCACTAACCAATCCTGTGGTTGGAGGAAGTCGGGGACTTTGTGCATGTTTACCAATCGAAATTTGTCTATTTTGACATAGTTGTTTAACAATTTTAAATTGAAGACTGGACGAAAAGAAGCCGTCGCTTCCTTTTTTGGTACCAGAAAAACTGTTGAGACAAAGCTCGGAGTCAATGAAGCTTTTTCTAACACCTCTTGATCTACTAGCTTCTTTAATTGGACTAAGATTTCTTTTGAATTTACTGTGTGAAATCTTCTGGGAATCCTCAAGGGATGAATAAGCGGTGGCTTGCTTAAAAAGGGGATTCGATAACCTGATATTATCTTTAATATATATAAAGGTGCCCCCAACTTCCTCAGACACTTACCCGATGTTTGATTGCCCCGGCTTGAAAACGTTGATGATAGTCAATCGACTCGTTTATCACGCCGTCCCAGGTTACTACGTTTCTTACCGTATCGTGTATCTTCGGTGTGACGAAAAAACTCGTCTGCCCTTCTCTTTCGTCCTTGCGCAGGATTAGAGCCACTATTAGTGGGGGGGCGATAGTTTGCACTGTTGCGCACAGGCACTACATATTTCCTACCTCCTTGTGTCCCTTCTTTGGACAGAAGGTTTATACGATCTACCCTGCGAGGATAATTTAATGGGTGCGGCTTGAAAAATTTTTAAGACGCCCCCTTGTTTTCCTACAAAATCTGAAAACTTCGCATCGTCAAATAAATATGATGCACGGACGGAGGTATTTTCCTTAACGATTCCTTAAAACAACTTTCTTTTACTGAATTTACAATACCATCACGACGTTGTTGTACTATATCCGCCCGTTTGCCACATATCATCTACATACACTATAATATTATAAAGAGGAAAGATTTGTACCTATTTTTGTATGTTTGTAATGAATAGGCTCAAAAAGTACTGGGCCGATTTAAAAAATTCTTTCACCAATAGAATGCTACATTCTTCCAATTTGACATAGGCTACATTTCATTTTGAAAAAAATTAGGGATCCTTGGTAATATTTGAACAATGTAACCGAAGGTGTAGAAAAATGAGTCTTAAAATGTCTTTCGTATTGTCTACCCCGTGCGAAGCCGGGACGGGCTGCTATCTACTATATAAAAATAAGTCGGGTTTTCCTTCCTGACGCTATAACTCAACAACGCCTGGACCAATTTAACCAATTCTTTTTTTTTTAATGTTCGTTGAAGTCCAAGTATGGTTTTTAGGTTTTTTTTTAATGGTTTTTACGAAAAATTTGGGTAGGGTAGAGTAGGGTAGGGTAGGTAGGTAGGTAGATAGGGTAGGGTAGGGTAGGGTAGGTAGGTAGGTAGGGTAGGGTAGGGTAGGTAGGTAGGTAGGTAGGTAGGTAGGTAGGGTAGGGTAGGGTAGGGTAGGTAGTTAGGTAGGTAGGTAGGTAGGTAGGTAGGTAGGTAGGTAGGTAGGTAGGTAGGTAGGTAGGTAGGTAGGTAGGTAGGTAGGTAGGTAGGTAGGTAAGTAGGTAGGTAGGGTAGGTAGGTAGGTAGGTAGGGTAGATAGGGTAGGGTACGGTAGAGTAGTGGAGTTTATACTATAGCTTTTGACAGAACGAAGTCTGTCGGGTCAGCTAGTTTGTAATAAATCCGATTGTATTTTTTGGTATTCCCCGTCGGCAAAAATTTCATTGATTTTTGAAGTAATCTCTACGGTAGTCGTTGGGTTTTTTAATTCGGATACCCATGAAATAATTTTTTTGAAACGCTTCGTTTTGCAAAATAACAGCATGTGACATAGCAGCTAAAGAATTTTCAACGACCGCTAACGAACGATTACGTTCAAATTTTTTTAAAACATCATTACTTTCGAGCTCTACAAAACCTGGGGTAGAATTATAAAGTTTTTGTACTTCAGAATAACGTACTTGAGCCCAGTCAGGCGAGTTAAAATGTTGCAACTTGTTAAGCAATTCGAGATGCGTATTATCTGTCTGTAATGTCTGCGACTTGAGGGTAGTTTGTATTTTAAAATCAATCCCTTTTTCTTCGTTTAATTCATTATCCAGTTCAGTAGGGCTCGGAATATATAGAAAAGACTCACTGTCAGACATGCACGGTTGAGTATTATTTTTAACAATAAGATCTTGCAAAGAGGACACTTTTTCAGTAAGTTTTATTAAAAGCATACACCCTTTATTAAAAGTAACGAGTTACATTTTAAACGCGACTACACCGTTCGGAATTCCGAACGCCAATGAGGTTCATGGATATCGTCTTGCGTTCCGCAAACGTATCCCCACTACCTGCCGGATTGGGGCGGATGTGACGCTGCTGGGCTTATAGCGCTTCACCGTACCGGAACCGGATACGTCTATCTCAATTTATGGCTTAGAGAAAGGTACAGTCAAGCTTAATACTAAAACGAAACGCGCGGCATCTGTCAAACCACTGCTGGCGAATATCGCTAGCTATCCTTTTTCCACGCGTAGTGATCCGTATCGCTTGCCTGTACCTTCCACGCACACAAACAACCACAATCTGACAAACATTCGGTTATTCATCTGAATTCATTACGTACGAGCAGTACGAGTTACTACGATGCTCGTCGGCGATGAGGTTTTTGAAATGAAGTTTTCGTTTTGCGAGTTTCAAAAAACAAAATTATAAAATAATAAATATTGGACATCTTAGTTCTTATTTTTTTTTTTTTCACTTTTTTTGTTTGCCCTAAAAATATAACCGTACTCACGCCTTTTTAGATATACTTTTTTCTCATTCAATCGTAACGAATTAATATTTCTCTAGCCGTCCTTTTTGTCCAAAAATCGTCCCATTTCATGTAGTGAATCGTCCGAAAGTCGACGCAGGTACTGGCGACACTGCATGCTACATATTAGTTATCTGTGGAATGACATTTCGTTCGGGGAAATAATACTTTCGCGCAAAATTTTGTTTTCAGTGATTTTTACATAAAGTCAAGTGAGTATAGCATAGAGCCATTAAACTTCTTTGCTTAAAGCTTACTGTATTCTTATATTTTTATCCACAGAGTACATTCTACTATACTGTTCATATCTTCAATAGTTCAAAATGAGTGATGACGATGTTACAATTATGGAGGTGGATGAAGTTGCGCCAAAATCTTCAAAATCACAAGCCGGCACCAGCGGTTCCAAGTCTACTTCTCATTTACCATGGATAGAGAAGTACCGGCCGGTATCATTTAGTGACATCGTGGGCAACGAGGACACGGTATCACGGCTGGCGGTGTTCGCACGCACGGGGAATGCTCCGAACATAATAATCGCGGGCCCGCCAGGCGTGGGCAAGACCACGACGATCCTGTGCCTGGCGCGAGCGCTGCTGGGCGCCGCTTTCAAGGACGCCGTGCTTGAGCTCAACGCGTCCAACGACCGCGGAATCGACGTCGTGCGCAACAAGATCAAGATGTTTGCACAGCAAAAAGTACGTAACGCTTCTTGCATTGACTATGATGTGGGTAGCTTAAATTCCCAGCATTTCGGGTGCATTAGTTAGGCTCATTGCAGTTACAGCCATGCTTTTTTGTTGTTCAGCAACTAGTGAGAAGAATCGTTGAAATTGATGAACGACTTAATGTACACACATTTCTATTTGATAATTCTTTATTGTGAATGGTTTGAAATTTGGACCCATTTTTGCAAACAAGAACCAACCCACAGTTTGAGTGAAATTGAGTTTAGTACATAGATGGCTCTCAAATCACACATTCTATCTTCCCAAAAAAAAAAATGTTAAATGGTGGTAAAAATAACGACTAACAACAGCGATACAACACTCACTTGCGGAACCAACCCACTTTGGCCACCTTTTCAAAAACTGTAAAGAACTATAGGCTAAGTTTCACTTTATCATCCTATCATCCTACGATTTGGGAGTCCATATTTTTTTACAGAAAGATCATATTATTAGAAGCCTTATTAGAAACCACATAAAAAAAAAAAAACATAATCATAGAAATTTTGCAACTAATATTTTCTCACTTTTGACATTTTGTCTCACCATTGAATGTTTTACTACATATTAATAATGGTACCTAATAATAATACGTAAATTTAGTGATTTAGATACTTTTTATGCATATTTCATTGTATTACATGTATTTACATATTATATTAAAGAAAGAAAGAAAGAATAACGTTTATTTGGTCACAGTTCATGAAACACAAAATACAAAAAAAATAAAAGTGAAATAAAAAATGTTATAAAAAATTGCTGTGTGCCTCACGGCTGGGCCAAAAAGGTTCATTTCAGCATTAATGCCAGACAGATGCTGTCTGACGCTGGTTTTCTAATGAACCTGTAGGGACAAGTGACGGGGAGTACAAACAGTTTCAACATACCTAATACATAATTTTTATACTTATAAATAAATAGGTACATAACTAAACAAGTAATCAAATCTAATAACAAAAAAATAAATAGTGAAAACAATAAAGTCTGTGTCTGTGTGTGTGTAGTCTGTGTTGTTTACTAACATGTAGTTGTAAGAACATTGTTACTAACCCTTTATGAGTCTTGGCTCGAAATAAAGTTATTATTATTATTAAATATGGCAAAGATATAATCTGGGATATGGAGAAAGATATAGGTTACTTTATTACGCAATAGGCGACTTTTTCGCGGGTGGAGCCACGGGCAAAAATTAGTAAGTATCATATAAGTGAAACATTTAGGGTGACCATATCGAGTTTCCGTTGCGAATCTAACAAATACTGCCGTAAACGTATTCTGAACGTGTGTATAGTGCCCAGTACCTACCCTTAACGGTGGTGGAATATTATTGCATATCTTAGATGCAGCGTATCGGAAGGTGCCTCTGAAAGCTGCTGTCCTATGAGACTGTGTTGAAAGTTGTTGTGCACATTGCCTGGGCGCGCAATCTCGTCTACTAGCCATCCAACTAAGCTTGTCGTACAAATATTTCGGTTTTCCAGACTTAACGACACCAAAAAGCAGGCACGCTAGGTGTAACTTTCGTCTCGACTTCATCTTGAGAATAAAGTTTTTGTTAAAAAACGGGGTAACATGACTTCTAGGGGGAACAGAGTAACAGAAGCGCGCACAAGCATTTTGGACTCTGTATTAGTCGATCGGTACGAGCCAGCAAGCGTGGGCCGTAAACCGTATCAGCGTAGTTTAATTTAGACAGAACAAGGGTTTCGACTAGCTGTTCGCGAAGCTTTTCAGACAAGAACGGCCTCATTTTGTAAAGGAGTTTCAGACGATAGAAGCAGTTTCTTACAGAGTTAGCAACGTGTTTTTCAAATCTAAGACTGTTGTCCATACATAACCCAAGGTTCCGCGCCTCATTCACACGGTCAATAGGCTCACCCGATAGAGTTAAATTTAGGTGTACGGGCATCTTTTTCAACTGTTGCCTCGTACCAAACAAGATATACTTGGTTTTCAATGGGTTTAATGCCAAACAATTCTCATCTGACCAGGCGGCGATTCTTTCTAGGTCGTCGATATTACACTAGCTTCTGCCCGCGACTTCGTCCGCGTTAAATGTCTTGTTCCCCCGACCCACCCCGTCGCAAAACATTGCCTGCCCGTGATTTTACTTCATTTTCGCATAAACTTTCATTTAAAAAATATTGTGTCCTAGTTAATAGGAATGTTATTCTTCCTCAAGAATTGGGCTGTAAAATGCAAAAAGATTTTTTCAAATCCAATTCGCAGTTCTAGAGATTAGCGCGTTCAAAAAACAAAAAACCGGCCAAGTGCGAGTCGGACTCGCGCACGAATGGTTCCGTACCATCCATACGAATCCTTACTAATATTATAAATGTGAAAGTAACTCTGTCTATATGTTACGTTTTCACGCCTAAACCGCTGAACCGATCGACATGAAATTTGGCAGGAATATAGCCTCGGATATAGAGAAGGACGTAGGCTACTTTTTTACGCGATAACCGACATCCACGCGGGCGGAGCAAAAAAAACGGCAAAAAAAATCATGTTCGTTGTATGGGAGCCCCCCTTAAATATTTTTTTTTCTGTTTTTTAGTATTTGTTGTTATAGCGGTAACAGAAATACATCATGTGTGAAAATTTCAACTGCCTAACTATCACGGTTCATGAGATACAGCCTGGTGACAGATGGATAGACAGACAGACGGACAGCGAAGTTTTAGTAATAGGGTCCCATTTTACCCTTTGGGTACGGAACCCTAAAAACTAACTCTTCAGCTTTAGAATAGACTACCTCGCAGAGTTGATAATTATTTTGCTGCGGAGTTATTGTAAAACAGTTATATCTCCTAAGATATTCATTGAAATTAAATGATGTAAGGGCAACTTTGTTCAAAATTAAATACTTGTGATGAATAACGTGTTTATTTGGATAAGGATTAATACACAAATTTGATTACCATAAAAAAAGGTTATAGTGAGTCAATCTTAAAAGATAGACATATGCTGTCGCGGACTTTTTTTTTGAACAAAATGATTGTTAGCAGAGTGGACTGCCCCATCCAAAGGCACTGGGTAGAATTAGGTATAGGTTTATGTTAAATAGAATTAAGTACTAACAATAATAACATAGCATGTAAGCACAGTTTGTTACTAACCACTAACTACGTATGGACTGCTTAGGTCTGAAATAAAGATATTTTTATTTTTTTTATTTTAGAGCACGCAACGGAAGTTCTCAAAAAGGAATATTTTTTCCCGTTTTTGCAACATTTTTCATTTATGCTCCGCTCCTATTGGTTGTAGCGTGATGTTATATAGCCTATAATATTCCCCAATAAATGGACTATCCAACACAAAAATAATTTTTCAATTCCAACCAGTAGAGTCTGAGATTAGCGCGTTCAAACAAACAAACAAACTCTTCAGCTTTATATATTAGTATATATATATTTTGCTGATTTAAATTAGTGCTATTAAATTAACAGTTATAATAATTTACCGACTATTGCCATTAGTTGAAACCAAACGTAAAACGACGCCATTTTGTTGTCACTTCACGTAGTCTGTCAGTGAGGCAAATAAAAACTTAGGATGCAAGAACAAGCAAAGCGAGATCTGGACTTGGGGCACCCCGACTCGGACAGGTTAGGATAGAAGGAGCTGGCAGGGTCGAGTGAGCGAGCGTAGCGAGCTAACAGACCCCGCCATCCCCTTCGTATTTTTTTTTTTAAACCATCCAGAAGTAGGAGCAGCGCGTAGCGGGGCCCCGTCGACCACGCCTTACTTTGAGACGTCTGTTATCGAAAATACCTTTGACCTTGACACAAACTAACATTCCAAGATTTGAGTATATTTTGGTTTGACCTTGACTTTTAGGGTGTTGACCTTGACCTTGAAAATTTCATTTATTATTGTTTGGAAACCAATTTGGACCTACTCTGTGTAGTTTTTGTTTAAATAAAATATATATATATATATATATAAAGGAGGGGGGGGGGCTTCGCACTGTCCTTCACAGGGGTGGGTTCTACACCTTTTTTATATTGGAAGTCCAGCCACTGAGTTCTGAACTAAAAATTTCCACATGGCTTAAACCTCAGAGTAGGTAACTAGTGATGGTAAATTCCGGAGAATATTCTCCTTGCGAGAACTTTGCTGTTAAGTTCCCGAGAATATTCTTTTGGAAGGGAATTTACGAGAATTAAAATTAAGAGAATTTAAAAATTGGATGACTTTATGGTATCAATCAATTTTAGGGTATTAGTTTTGAGTGCATTTAAATGTTTTACGAAGTTTACGTCAAAATACTACTACTCGTACTCTATAACTTAAATTCTCAGTAAATTCTCCTGAGCGAGAACATTCTCGAGAATATTTCCAAGAAAATTCTCATAAATTCTCTTAAAGGAGACAGTTTTTTTTGTTTGGGGAATAGGCCCACCACAAATTGTGGCGTTTAGTAATGAAATGCATGTTGGTTTATTCCTTATAATCTCTAGATTACAGTGGTAATATTAGCAAAATTGTATGTAACCGGAATACTGTGAAATACGACAGTCAAAACATGACTCTCATCATAACCTAAAATCTCACAAGAGCGATTGTCTAATGTGTGGATAGGTCTCATTGGTATTTTAAGTTAAAATAGTACACTGTTCAATAATAAATAGTATAAAACAAAGTCAAGTCTGTACTACTTGACGGATTTTGATGTGATTTTATACATTTTAGCCGGAGACCCGCAATGCCAGCGCCTGCGTCTCTTTACTTGTCAAAGCAATGCCACAGACACTAAAAGCATAGATAAGTAACTGTTGTTACGTCGGGTGCTGACGCGGATTACAATGATTTTTATTTTAAATATATATATATATACTTTAATAATTTTTTTAAATGTTATTTTACACATCTATTTTTTATTTTACTTTTATTTCTGTATCTGTCCGTGACATCACAGCGGGCCCTATCGGAATACCAGCGCTGCGACACTTATTTTTAAATGTCGCAGCATCATGCTGAGATAGGAGCCTTTTGGCCTCGTACAGGTTTTGTTTTCATTTTACTTTTGTTTTTATTTGTGTTACTATGAGTGTGTTTAGTTTAAAATGTGAACTTCCTGTATGAGTCCCAATAAATACTTTTTCTTTCTTTCTTTTCTTTCTTTGATTTATACGATTTGATAGACTGATTCATGAAAATGGATTAGATGTATTCATTTCAAAATAGCGCGGCTTTTCCCGGCCATTGACGGTAGATCTAAAATAATAAGGTGATGTGGTATAAGCTGGTTGTGTAAGGAGAAAAAAAAACCACATTATAGTGTAGACTCTAGTAGTTAAAACTACAAGTGTATCTATACTTAATATATAAAAATGAAGAGTTTGTTTGTTTGTTTGTACCGTACCCAAAGGGTAAAATTGGACCCTATTACTAAAACTCCGCTGTCCGTCTGTCTGTCCGTCTGTCACCAGGCTGTATCTCATGAACCGTGATAGTTAAACAGTTGATATGTAGGATTTCTGCATTAAAACAAACTTTATGAGTAATTATGAGTTCCAAATAACCAGCTTTAATAAAATATAAACATTATTGAAAGGTGTATGGCATTAATAATTAAAAACACAATAACAATCACAATCATAACAATTCTTGAAATCAAATGAAATTAGAAATCTGTCCGTCTGTCCGCCAGTCCGTCTGTCCGTCAGTCCGTCTGTCCGTCAGTCCGTCAATCCGTTAGTCTTATCTGTCCGTCAGTCCATCAGTCTGTCAGTCCGTCAGTCCATCAATCCATCAGTCCGTCAGTCTGTCAGTTCATCAGTCTATCAGTCAGTCCATCTGTCCGTCAGTCCATCAGTCCATCAGCCCGTCAGTTCATCTCTCCGTCAGTCCATCAGTCAGTCAGTCCATTAGTCCGTCAGTCCATCAGTCCGTCAGTCCATCAGTTCGTCAGTCCATCAGTCCGTCAGTCCATCAGTCCATCAGTCCGCTCGTCCGTCCACCCGCGGCTTAGCTCTAGTACTAGAAAGAAACTTAGTACTAGAAAGCTGTAATTTGATATGGGTATACATAAAACCCCGACAAAGTGGTATAGTGAGGTCTCTGATATTACATATTTATAGAAATATTAGCAAATTTCCACGCTGAAACTCATAGAGTAACCTTTTTTCGAGTAAAGTATAGAATAATGAAATAAAACAAAATAAGTTGATGTTAGACCTTGAAATCAAAATATATTGATTTAAAATTAAGCAATTTTAAATTCTCGTAAATTCTCCGTCTCGATATTCTCTCGACCCATCACTATAGGTAACTATCATGTTATCTGAGGTTGTTCATAATGATGTCATGTCTTCTAGATGGCTGGTTGTTATTGATAAGAGGCGACTCTTTATATTTTCTGCTTTGGACTAAAAGTGTTAAAACTGGTGTTAATAGATCTTTGAACTACCAAAAACACCAAGAAGTTTTGTTGTGGCTGCAGAGCCGAAAGCTACAAGCTAGTGTGTGCGCAGGTGACGCTGCCGGCAGGCCGGCACAAGATGGTGATCCTGGACGAGGCGGACAGCATGACGGATGGCGCGCAGCAGGCGCTGCGCCGAACCATGGAGCTGTACTCGCACACCACGCGCTTCGCGCTCGCAGCCAACAACTCTGAGAAGATCATCGAGCCCATCCAGTCGCGCTGCGCCGTGCTACGCTACTCGCGCCTCACCGACGCGCAGATACTCGCCAAGGTAACAGTGTGCCAGTGCCCCATCTGTTCTTCTTAAATTACCTTAAGCTCTGATTTTTCAGTCACTGATAAAAGGTATCTGAAGATAACAAAATTAATCCTAAGGTATGCACTGTGATGAAGTCTGACATCACGGCAACAACAAACAATTCACCTACTGCAAAATAAAACAAAATTTTATTGTTGGTAGAGATGACCTTATTGAGCAACAAAAGAAATGGAGCAACTTAATGAGTAGTGGCCACGTAAGCAGCGCATTATGTGATGACCTGACCCACTGTCGTGCTCTGCGCCAGGTGCTCGAGGTGTGCGACAAGGAGCAGCTGTCGTACACAGAGGAGGGCGTGAGCGCGGTGGTGTTCACGGCGCAGGGCGACCTGCGCGCCGCGCTCAACAACCTGCAGGCCACGGCGCAGGGCTTCGCGCACGTGTCGGCCGAGCACGTGTTCAAGGTGTGCGACGAGCCGCACCCCATGCTGGTGCGCGCCATGCTGGAGGCCTGCCTGCGCCAGGACATACACGAGGCCTACAAGGTACGGCGGTCGCGAGGACTACATACACTATACAGTGCTTTAGGCGCGTGATCTTTGACTATCTAGTTGGTGATTTCAAGATCACTTCTAGTAATGAGGAAAAGCATTTATTTTGATGTACTCGTAGTTAGATATATTCATTTTATTATTCAGTCTGCCACTTTTTAAATAATTGAATTCCGAAACGCCGGTAGCAGTGGTATACTGCCACTGTTTGAGCAGGTAGGCTACACACATACAACGCTTCAATGTTCTTTTGGCGTGTGGCTTAAATCAGAACTAACGATATATATTTGTCGGAGAACGGTAGGTTTCTCTTGTTATCATCAGCCATATTTTAAACTACTGTGGGCGTACTGTGGGTAGTGTTGGTTATTGCGCAATAGAAAAATCGAATTAAACTCAAACGTCATTTACTTTGATCTAAGCTGAGAATCAAAATTACATAAGACAGTCCCCCAAAACGCCCATCCCTTCACCACTTCCTAGTGCTTTAGCTGGGAAGAAGTAGAGGTACAAACTCCCCAGCACCACATCTGTCTGTTCAGTTAGAAGAACTTGATTCTATACAGTAATGGGTATGCAAAGTAATTAATGTTGGTACACGACACAACTATACCGAACGCGCAACAGTTTCTAGACGTCTTCACTGCTTGACCGCCACCGATGAACTTTTCTTGTCCTCTGTGGCAGCGATCACTTGCCACCGGTCGAACGTTATGTTGTACTCCGTCATGCGCCAAAACAAAATACGATCTAGAGAAATGTGGCCGTTTTTATTTAGATCGAATTTTGTTGCTTCGTGTCTCAATATGAAACTTTAAAAAAGGTATTAGAAAATTCTAGACACTTTATTATTATTATTTTATTTTTATGTGTTTACATATCTCGGGACCCTGGGGTCCCGGACCTTTGGAAGGCGTACGAGGGGCCGAAGCCAACTCGCAGAGGCCCGTTAGTAGCTATTTAATTGAATGAAGCACCAACCGACGATATTCCCTGTACGCAACATGCAAGTGCACCCAAGGACAACCCCCGGTTGGTGTAGGACTATTGCGGGATATGGAACCAAAGATATTGGACTATGGGTTTGGGTGGTTAAAATGGACTGGTTACCAAAAACTATGGAAGGACTATGGCCCCTGCCTGATCAATGTTTTATTATACACGGATAAAATGGCAGGGGGTGACTTGCACACTCAATAATGGGCCCCCGAAAACGGTCGCTAGCACATAGTGACGTAGCGACAAGGGGGCAACATGTCCTGAGGTGCTCGAGGAGTGGAGAGGTATTCCACGGCTCTCAGAACAATCCCAGAGCCCGGAAGATGGTCAAGATCCCTACAAGCACTTACTGGAATACTTCCTTCCTCCGAGCACGTTTGCTCTTGCGAATCTCCACTCAAGCCGGCCAATAAAGGCAAGAATGAGGTGGGAGCTCAGTTCCTCGTCAACGTTCACTCCAGCCGGCCAATAAAGGCAAGCCAGAGATGAGGAATATGACTTCTCCCGGGAGATAGGGTCCGTGGGGTCGCAACTGCCCAACAGCTCGCCACATGTTGCCCTGAGGGTTTCTGTATCTCTCTTGGTCTGGCTCCTCACCCTAGACATGTTCCGGTAAAGTAAACTCTACCGGCACAGACCTAGAGTTTGGAGCGCGCAAGCCCCACCACGACGTCAACGTAGAGATACGGCGGTGGGGTTATTATTATTATTATTATCTACTACTTCGATCAATAATAGCACTAGATTCCCGATAAGCGCTTCAAAAACGGCCCGGAAAATAAGAGCACAAATACTTTTGTGGTCTTATTTCAAATTAGTGTCGTCCAAACATAGCCAACGTTAAGACGTCAAAATGCCGCAGTGCGCGTTCAAAAATTGTGTAAATAACCACCGTAACACCAAGATTTTGGAAGGAATATCTTTTTTTCGGTAAGTTTATATCATTATGTTTGTGTTTTTCATAAAATAATAACAATTAAATAGTAAATTATACATCATTTAGCAAATATTATGATTGTTTGGCCAATGTTTGCGACAACGCACCAACTATTGTAACAAACATCGACTGTTTTGGAACAGGGAAAAGCATTGAGTAGTATTATTATTTTATATGTTATTTTTGTTTGTAGATTTCTTAGCGACCAATTTCGCAATGCAAAATATCATAATATAAAAAAATATCGTAATATATGTTTTTGTATCTATTGTTGCGAAAGAAAGAGGAGAAGAAATATTTAAACCTTGAAAAAGTTATAAGTAACAAATTGTTGAATTTTTTATTCAACAATTTGTTCAATTCATTTTGATAAATTGGACATAACTGAACTGATCAATATTACAACCTGACACGGACCTGCAAATTGCATAAAACGCAAGAAATTTTGAATTTCGCGGGCTACCACAGCGCATCGCCCTTATTAAAATAACTATTGTACTAATTTAGTCCTACTGCCAACTTTTTTAAATTGATCAAAAATATTTGCTTCCTTAACCAATTTACGCCCGCTGTCCTCATTTGGGGATACTTCTTTAAGTATCCACATTTTTTAACTTATTTTAGCTATCCTTAGTTTGCAGGCAAATTCGTAGGGCCCAAGAGTGTGGCTTTGTAAAACAAATTATACTTTTGTGATTTATTGGATTGAGTGGATGAAATAAGTGATTTTATTCACTTGATTGAGCAAATAGGTGTTGGAACAAAGGTAAGTCATATTTTTTTTTATATTTACAATATTTTTTCTTTTTTTTTTGTATTTATCACTTGGGCATAGTTTCGACTAGTAAATATGACTAACCGATCGTTTGATGTTGCAAATGACTATCGAGGACTTGAGGAAGCTATCGAAAACATTCTGAATGAAGTGGATGATCCAGCTGTTAGTAACGTCATAGTGGCCATTCCTCCAGGCAGCAGTTCATAAGAGGCAATCCCGTACGATTTGGGAACAAAAACTGAATGATTGCAATTGCTGATGGTTATTGTTATGCCTTCGATGTATACTGTGGTAAATCAGTAGGAGGACCCAGTAATGAGCCTTTGGGATCAAAAGAGGTAAAGGGCCTGTTGGAAAAATTAATCGCTCGTTTGCATGAGGATATCGTGTATTTCGTCAACTTTTTTACCAGTCACGCATTGCTGCGAGATTTGCGTGAAGCTAGTTATCGTACGACTAGTACTGTGAAGGAAAATAGGACGAAGAAATGTCCTCCAGTGGCTTGACAAGTGTTTGTACCCCCATGGTACAAACACTTGTCAAGCCACTAGTGAACATTTCATAACATTTACAAACTATGACTTTGTTTACCCTCTTGGTAAGGTAAAAACATGGAGCTCTGCAGAAAGAAGAAAGGTAGACGTGGACATCTCTTTTGTCTTCCAGAACTACACCAAAGGCATGGGCGGAGTTGATCAAGCTGACCAGTCAATCGCAGTATACCTAACAGCTATAAGAGGCAAAAAATTGTAGTGGGTTCTGTTTACCTATGTACATGCTGGATTTGGCTGTAGCTAGTGCTTGGCATCTCCATGTCCTGACCGCTGAAGAGAATCTAGACCAGCTCCAGTTTCGGCAAAGTATCGCCCGATTTTATTTGAGGAGTGTAGGCCAATGCCTACACTCCTCGCTCCTCTTTCAGTAAAGACCCGATGAAAAGCGTCATAAACCTTCTTCAGTGGTGCCAAATATGAATCTAGATAGTATTGGACACTTCCCCCAGAAACTGCCAAGCCAGCTAGGATGCAACGAATGCCAGATGCAAGCACGTTAGCAATATAAAAAATGCATCAAAAAATTGTGCATCGAAAAAGTATGCTTTGAAAAATACCATACATAAGCCCATTGGCCCCATTTGAGGACGGTGTTTTTTAATACATAAGGAAGTTATTTATTTTTAATTTTTCTTTATAAAATGTCTTACTAGCCTCCAACAGTTACGTCAATAAAGTTTTCATCAAAATTTTACTACTAGTTTGTATTTGGGTCCAAATGGGTTAAAAAAAGAACATTCGCTTAAAAAAATAATATTATTATTCTGCAACTCTACGTCTTTCAATGATTACTGTGTTCTGAGCATTGAAATGTCATACCAAGAACTACGTCTAGTTCCAAAATAGAGTAAGCACAAAATTGTCAACAAAATGTCTTTAACCTTATTGCTTAGGTTTTAAGTTTCATTTTAGAATAAATATTTTTGTACTTATTATAAAAATGACTTTTTATTTTCAAGTGACATTTTAAATTTACCTTTCTCCGATGATAGAAGGACTTAAATATAAATATTTTGCAATCGTAATTAAACTTTATAGTTGAGTGTTAAGGTTAGCTATATTGAACTGAAGTTGTTAATATTATAAAACTTTTTTCTATATTTCGTAGTAACAAATGTAAATGTGTATGTGTGTGTAAACGTGGCCACTTCAGTGACTTATTTTTGTTCCTGATCCTGTATCTAGTGCTATTATTGATCGAAGATCTACTATATAAAAATAAGTCGGGTTTTCCTTCCTGACGCTATAACTCCAGAACGCACGAACCGATTGCCACGGTTTTGCATTCGTTGGAAAGGTCTCGGGCTCCGTGAGGTTTATAGCAAGGTTTTTTTTTTTTTTTTAATGGTTATACGAAAAATTAGGGTAGGGTAGAGTAGGGTAGGGTAGAGTAGGGTAGGGTAGAGTAGGGTAGGGTAGAGTAGGGTAGGGTAGAGTAGGGTAGGGTAGAGTAGGGTAGGGTAGAGTAGGGTAGGGTAGGTAGGTAGGTAGATAGGGTAGGGTAGGGTAGGGTAGGGTAGGTAGGTAGGTAGGTAGGTAGGTAGGTAGGTAGGTAGGGTAGGGTAGGGTAGGTAGGGTAGGGTAGGTAGGGTAGGGTAGGGTAGGGTAGGTAGGTAGGGTAGGTAGGTAGGGTAGGTAGGTAGGGTAGGTAGGTAGGGTAGGGTAGGTAGGGTAGGGTAGGGTAGGTAGGGTAGGGTAGCGTAGGGTAGCGTAGGGTAGGGTAGGTAGGTAGGTAGGTAGGTAGGTAGGGTAGGGTAGGGTAGAGTAGAGTAGTGGAGTTTATATTATAGCTTTTGACAGAACGAAGTCTGTCGGGTCAGCTAGTTTATAATAATAATAACCCCCACCGCCGTATCTCTACGTTGATGTCGTGGTGGGGCTTGCGCGCTCCGAACTTTAGGTCTGTACCGGTAGAGTTTACTTTACCGGAACATGTCTAGGGTGAGGAGCCAGACCAAGAGAGATACAGAAACCCGCAGGGCAGCATGTGGCGAGCTGTTGGGCAGTTGCGACCCCACGGACCCTATCTCCCGGGAGAAGTCATGTTCCTCATCTCTGGCTTGCCTTTATTGGCCGGCTGGAGTGAACACTGACGAGGAACTGAGCTCCCACCTCATTCTTGCCTTTATTGGCCGGCTTGAGTGGAGATTCGCAAGAGCAAACGTGCTCGGAGGAAGGAAGTATTCCAGTAAGTGCTTGTAGGGATCTTGACCATCTTCCGGGCTCTGGGATTGTTCTGAGAGCCGTGGAATACCTCTCCACTCCTCGAGCACCTCAGGATATGTTTGCCCCTTGTCGCTACGTCACTATGTGCTAGCGACCGTTTTCGGGGGCCCATTAATGAGTGTGCAAGTCACCCCCTGCCATTTTATCCGTGTACAATAAAACATTGATCAGGCAGGGGCCATAGACCTTCCATAGTTTTAGGTAACCAGTCCATTTTAACCACCCAAACCCATAGTCCAATATATTTGTTTCCATATCCTACAATAGTCCTACACCAACCGGGGGTTGTCCTTGGGTGCACTTGCATAGTGCTTACAGGGATAATCGTCGGTTGGTGCCTCATTCCATTTAAAATTGTCTAAGGGGCCTCTGCGAGTTGGCTTCGGCCCCTCGTACGCCTTCCAAAGGTCCGGGACCCCAGGGTCTCGAGATATATAAACGTATATAAAATAATAATAATAATAATGTTTATTTCCAGTAAAATGTTCACAAAGGTTACAAGTACAGTAATATGGTACAATATAAAGTAGGGGAGCCCATGAAGGGATTACTCCTCCCCGACCCTTGACTGTAAGTGAAGCGCCAGCATGCGTTTTAGCTGAGCAGCATGTAACCCAAACTCCTCACGATAATAATCAAAACACTGATTTTATCCAGCCACCGTCGGTCCCTTGCCACCCTCCCTCCGACTCAGCTGCCCTAAGCCGAGGTTCGTACCCCACAGGGGGTGCCCTTAGCGAGCAGCAGTCGTTTAGTTTATAGTTTTTACGCCCTGGCTGGAGGCATTAAGTTTCGTTAGGAGCTTAAGCCAGCCACAGGAAAGTCCGGTTAAAGAGTCGGAACCTTAGTGGTTACAATCTGAGATGCCCTAGATAAAAAATAAAAAAAAAGGGATTTCGGGATTTACTAAAGCGCGGCAGATTAATATACAGGATACCTTGTACCCGGTTAAGTACTTCCACCAAATATGAGCCTTATATATATGGCCGCCCGTCAAAGTTAAAGGATCAGATTAGTAAAAAAAATTGATCATCTGAAATTCTCGAGCGCGTCAGATTAAGTTAAGGGTGAGTTAGTTACATGCTAAAACGTGTACATTCCACTAATCTGACAATTTGAGAGTGACGTAAAGAAGGGGGAGGGCTACAAAGTTGTAAAAAAAAAACGTCATTTCGACATTCTTGGGCGTGGCCAGTTTTATTTTTATTTTGAAGGGTATAATTCAAGGATTACGAAAAGTATATAATCTGACGATTTCCACAAGCCGAAGTAACAAAAATTAATTTAAATTCGTTTAATGCGTGATGCCTATATTCCCCTCTGGCGCCTGTTACACGTAAAGTATTTACTGTGTTCCGCCAATAAATACGAATGTATCGTGGTGTTTATTGAACGTGTAACTAGCGTACTGATGAACGTCAATATTTAATAATGGATTTCTAGATTTCTTGATTCCGTATTGACGATCCTTCGGAATGTGATAAATATTGAACGTCTAAAATCGCGTCAGTATTTATCACGTCAGTAGTGTACTGTTGATAAGTAATGCATAGTTAATGCTAATTTTTCTCTTGGGGTAATAGTTTTTCTCATCACTGTATCTTGCTTTGTTAAAAATGGTATTACCATTGCTATAAGTTCTTCAAAGCAAATATCCGGCATTTGAAAATAATTCTCGTAATCATCTATTTCGCCATGTAGTTTCATTTCGGCCATTAACAATGAGAGGTCAGCTTATACTAGAAATGCATAGCTTGATTTGTGGCCGTGTGTACCTTTCTCTTTGTAGGTACCAGTTTTTTGACCACCGTGTTCTTTTAACTTTATTTTTTAAACCAATTGCAAAAATAATAGCCACACAAGCTTTAATTTTTAGCTGTATGTCTATTTTAACGTGTATTCAGCAAGAAACCGGACTAAGTACTGACGTAATAATATAAATATTGAACGTGTCTCTGGTGTATTAATCCATCAATAAATACAGACGTCTATCAATAAATACTGAACTGACAAATCGCAGTAAATACTTTACATGTAACAGGCGCCTTAGCGTTTCTATTCCTCTCTCACTCTTTCTCTATCTGTTACTCTCTCACTCCGTCCCCACTCTGGTTTCTGTTGCCATGACGCCATGACAGCTGATCACACAGCACAGACTAGCGATGTGACGAGTTGGATTTTTCTTGACTCGAGTTACTCGAGTTGATATGGCTACTGATTCGAGTCGCAACTCGAGTTGACTCGACTCGGTGTCTCCTGGTGGCTGGCAGTCTCCGAGCGAGCCCGACGGCCCGACTCAGCCCGAGTTCTATTTGATGAAACACCGAACGAAGCGCGCGGGCCGCGCGGGGTTGTGTCTCGTCAACTCGTAAGCCCCCGCGCACGTCGTGCGGTGTGCGTTCGATAGACCGAGTTGATTCGAGTTGCTAAAAACTGAACTCGAGTTGACTCGTTTACGGTTTGACTCGAGTTACTCGAGTCAAATAACTCGACTCGCACATCATTAGCACAGACTCGTTCTTGGCATGATATTGTTTACAACGTACTTCCAACGTTTTTGCTTATTTTGTGATTTTAATATAAGTTATGTAAATTAAAGTTTATAAATATTTACTATGAGTGATATTAATATAAAGTGTATATTTTGTGGTGAAACTACTTTGCAAAAAACAATTAAATTTGAATTAGAAACATTACAAAAATTTATAAATATTTTAGAATATCGTCAGGGCAAACCAGTTTTGAAAATTTCTACCGATGAAGACGATAATTTAAAAAAAAAAACTCAATTTTTTTTAATTGTTTATAATTATTTTCTTGTAATTACAAATATTCTACTTAAAAAAAAAAAACATACTTATTTGCATGCCATTTCCTGAGCTTTTCAATTAATTAAGCTCAATGATTAAATTTTTTTTTTTTTTAATTGTCAGATTAGGCGAATCCCTCCAGGTAATCATCAGATTATGAGACAGCACGTCTAGGGCATAAAGATGAACCATATACACCGTGGCATTTTAACCGTCTTACAACGGCAGCCCACTTCATGTATCCAATGACTACTAATCATTCATAACAAAAAATAACAAAATAAAAACCATTTGAATAATTCAAAAATAATAATAATATTAAATAAGTATGACGCATGACGCAATTTGAAACACCCTGTTACGAGCGCGCGGTCAGAGCCATAAAAAAAAAGTGACACCAAAGTAGCCACGAGCGTTTCAAGGTCGCGCGGAATGGAGCGGCCACATGTTTATCAGAGTTCATTCACCCTAGTGTAAAAATGTGTTTCTTACTATTGCAACCTTAATGTTCTCGGTATGTATGTAGTAGTTTGTAAGGATATTTAACCCAAACTAAGTTGTGTAAGATAGATACGAGTAGGTACATACTAAGTGCAGATTATTAAGAGAGGTACAATTTAAGTTACAAACATACGGCCGATTTCAATAACTGATAAATTTGTTTTCGTTCGACAGATAGAAATTTGACTCAGGTACCTACGTACGTTAAAAATCCAGAATTTCGATCTCTAACCTGGGCAAATAACAGAACAAAAGATAGTTAATGAAACTGGCAGTACGTAAATTGTTTCCGGCGTATTAAAAAAATTGGAATCAACTGAATTATTTACACTAATTACTAATTACGTATTTACAAATGATCACTTTTTGTTTACACATGTAAGTAGTTAGTTAAGCTTTACCTGTGCGCGGGAGTCGTTCAAAATAATCCATTATTGCGTACAGGAGTACCATGTGCAGGTACTCGATATTCGAGAATAATTGATAGTTCATATCACTCATTGTGAAGTAGGTAGGTACCTAATCTCTCTAGCGATCGCGAATTCGCGAACAATGGTCGATAACCGGTAGCGCACGCGCGCACTTACACTTCCGATATTCGGACGCAACTGAGACACTGTGAGAGTGACCTTCACCAATTTTTTTGTGAAAGGGGTGGGGGCGTGGCACGCGCCGCATAGCGTTAGAACTTCTCATTGGATGACAGTCCACGTGGATTGTGCTTGATTGGGTAAGCCAGCGATGGAATGATCTACTCGCTCGTGCGCTGGGTAGGTATGTTCTACCGTTTAATACGTAAACATTATAAACAGGATGTTGACAATTCTAATGCATTATTTATTTTTCTTTGCACCTATTATTTTAATTAATGGTAACAAATTTTTAATCACGCCTAGAGGTATTTTATGTCGGATACATTGAGTGGACTTCTTTTGTAAGACGACTAAAATGCCACAGTGTATATCTTAATCTGACGCGCTTGAGTATTTCAAAATTACGAATTTTTTTTGCACATTCTAATAATGGCCGTAAGTTTGCGTCACATCCAAATCGTCAGATTATTATATAAGAGCTTTTTTTAGGTTCACTTAACGTCCCCTTAGAAAATCTGACGCGCTAGAATTTTTTTTTTTCGTTTTCAACCCTTAAGTACGACCACCCCCATCATGGAAACAATCAGATTAACATACGTACATTTTTTTAAATACGTAGGACATGCGATGATATCAATATCTGACGCGCTCGAGTATGTCCATGCAACAGTTTTTTTTTTACATTTTTGAAAATCTATAGCCGCTCCCCTCACCGATGAAAAGGTATATATTATAGGACATTTTTTTCTTTTTATCACCTAAGCTTTGCAACCCAATAGGTCTCTATGACGCTCGAGTAAATCCCAATTTAGCATCATGGGCTACTGCTATACCGATATAGTTGATTGTGCCGTTTTTCATAATTCCTTCTCAGTCACGAGATAATAATAGATCTTAGCTAAGAATTCTAAATTAAGATTATTTTAATTTTTTAAATATGGTATTCTTTTTTGAAAATTAGTCGTCTGTTTAATGGTTAGCGTTCTGTTTTCATCGCATTTGTACGTTTTTCGTCATCATGGATACGTTAAAAATTCGAGTGATTATGGAGTATGAGTACCGTCGTGGCAGCAAAGCGGCAGAAGCGGCACGCAACATCAACACTACTAACGATCGCACCACCGTTATTGGTTTGCCCGCTTCCGTTCTGGAAATTTCGACCTCAGAAATGAACCCCGTGGTCGACCGGTTGCTAATTTAACTGTATAATTTATAATTTTTATGATATTAATTTTATTTTCTGTGATTAATATAAATTTAACTCACACACTGACTTATTATATGTTTAATTTTTTTTGGAACACCATGTGAGCACCATGTACCTATCGTATTTATTAATTTTTCTGTCATTACTTCACTTTTCATTCTTTTTACCAATTGTGGTAATTTTTATTCTAGGTACATCGTCTTCACCTATAATTATTAATTAATGTATACAAACTATTGTTAACATTTTAAAAGAGTAAGTATGGAGTTTCTTGCCCATTCTTCTCCATACATAACTACCTTTTGGAAGGCGCATCTAGAATCAATTAACTATTCATGTAATTTTTGACGTTCAAAAGTGCATCTTCTTGCCTATTTGAAATAAATGATTTGACTTTGACCTAAAACTTTATTCGACAATGGTGCCGATTCCCTTATTTACAAACTAAATTTTTAAGTTCAGTGCATCTTTTTCTTTCTATTTCATTAACAAAAGGACAGAAGATAAATTTTAGTTTAGTCTTGACAAATTAATCAGCGCCTGTCACTATTCCATACAAGTTTAGACGTGATTAAAAACTTGCAGACTAAAATTACGTCAATTTACGTCAAGCGCTGATTAATTTTCAATAACCGATAGGCAGTTCAAAATGTCTTTGAAGAATTTGTTGCCACGACGTTGGCAAAAATGCATTGATTGCATAGGTAATTACTTTTTGATGAATAAAATTAAAAATTATAGAGAAACAAGGTCGTTAACTTATTTTATGAAAAACGGCAATTTCATAGGTAAAGACCTAATATGTTTTTAAAGGAGTGGCGCTAGTGGACTGGTGACAACCCTCTTAACATAACTTCCTAAGATCTATGGGTTTCACTATATTCGGCAATTCAGCTGAGCAAATATTTACATTTTATAACTTGGTTATACTTATATCATGCAGTACACATTTAGTCATTTGCACTGCATGATACACAAAAACAACATATATGAACATAAAAAATACTAATAATAATTTCATAATTTAAATTCAGATTACAATAATAATAATAATAACCACCGCCGTATCTCTACGTTGACGTCGTGGTGGGGCTTGCGCGCTCCGAACTCGCCGGTAGAGTTTACCTTACCGGAACATGTCTAGGTGTGGAGTCAGACCAAGAGAGATACAGAAACCCGCTGGGCAGCATGTGGCGAGCTGTAGGGCTATCTCCCGGGAGAAGTCATGTTCCTCATCTCTGGCTTGCCTTTATTGGCCGGCAGGAGTGAACACTAACGAGGAACTGAGCTCCCACCTCATTATTGCCTTTATTGGCCGGCTTGAGTGGAGAATCGCAAGAGCAAACGTGCTCGGAGGAAGGAAGTATTCCAGTAAGTGCTGGTAGGGATCTTAACCATCTTCCGGGCTCTGGGATTGTTCTGATAGTCGTGGAATACCTCTCCAGTCCTCAAGCACCTCAGGATATTTTGCCCCCTTGTTGCTACAGCACTAAGTGCTAGCGACCGTTTCCGGGTGCCCCCTGCCATTTTATCGGTGTACGAGGGCTGCACTAAAAGTATCGGGAATGGAATATTTCCACTGTTCCTGTCATATTAAAATCTTTTTTGAAATAATTGAATTGAAAACTCCTTGGTTTTAAAAATCGAATACCATTTATTTATTTTTTTAAAGATTCTCGGTCTTGTCACAAGGTTTTGTCAAACTTGTTTAGTCGTTGAGAAAATGGAATTGACTCGAGAAAATTCAAGAGCGATGATTTATTATGACTTTCGAAGTGGTTTAACACTAAAACAGTGTGTTGACCGGATGATTTCTGCATTTGGTGATGAAGCCGCATCCAAAACCACAATTTATCGCTGGTTTGCTGAATTTCAACGTGGACGTGTCAAGCTCAGTGATGATCCCCGTCAAGGTCGTCCAAAAACGGCAGTCACCCAAGAAGACGTTGATGCTGTGCGTAGGCTGATTGAGGAAGATCGACATGTGACATACCGCGAAATTCAGGCAACTTTAGACATTGGCATGAGTCAAATACAAATAATCTTGTATGAACAATTAGGTGTAAAAAAGTTGTTTTCCCGATGGATACCGCATTCGCTCTGTGAAGAGCAAAAAGCTGCTCGCGTTACTTGGTGCGTCAGAACTCTCGAAAGATTCCACGCAGGATCCTCAAATGATGTATACAACATCGTATCAGGTGACGAATCCTGGATATATGCGTACGAACCCGAAACAAAAAACCAGTCACGAGTTTGGGTGTTCGAAAATGAGTTAAAGCCAACAAAAATTGTTCGTTCACGGAGTGTTGCAAAAAAAATGGTGGCCACGTTTGTCTCCAAAACCGGCCATGTTACGACTATTCCTCTTGAGGGACAAAGAACGGTTAATGCAGAATGGTATGCTAGCATTTGTTTGCCACAGGTCGTTTCTGAACTCCGTAAAGAGAACTGCAACCGCCGCATCATCCTCCATCACGACAATGCGAGTTCTCACACCGCGCACAGAACAAAAGAGTTTTTAGAGCAAGAAAACATAGAATTATTAGACCATCCGCCGTACAGCCCCGACCTAAGCCCTAATGATTTCTATACTTTCCCTAAAATAAAGAATAAATTGCGTGGACAGAGATTTTCATCACCTGAAGAAGCTGTGGACGCCTACAAAACGGCCATTTCGGAGACCCCAACTTCCGAATGGAATGGTTGCTTCAATGATTGGTTCCATCGTATGGAAAAATGTGTCAAATTTCGCGGAGAATACTTCGAAAAGCAATAAATACATTTTTAAATAGTAATGCTGTGTCTCTTCCTTGATTCCCGAAATTTTCAGTGCCGCCCTCGTACAATAAAACATTGATCAGGCAGGGGCCATAGTCCTTCCATAGTTTTAGGTAACCAGTCCAGTTTAACCACCCAAACCCATAGTCCAATGTCGTTGTTTCCATATCCTGCAATAGTCCTACACCAACCGGGGGTTGTCCTTGGGTGCACTTGCATAGTGCGTACAGGGATAATCGTCGGTTAGTGCCTCATTTCATTACAAGCGTGTATCGGGCCTCTGCGAGTTGGCTTCGGCCCCTTGTACGCCTTCCAAAGGCCCGGGACCCCAGGATCCCGAGAGAGAGAAGAGAGAGATGAAGATGATGGTGAGATCAAGGCCAAGAGCTGCTCCGTTGTATGTAAAAAAAATATATATATGTTAAAAACATAAAAATAATAATAATAAATATTATAGACCCCAAAAATTATAGACCGATCATTTGTCTACCGACGGTCTATAAAGTTCTTAGATCTATTTTAAGAACTAAAATCAACAATCATATAGACGCCCACTCCATCATGTCTGCTTCTCAAAATGGATGTAAGAACGGATCCCGCGGTACTAAAGAGCTGCTCCTAATTGATATGGCCATTAGCCAACAGATTCGTCGTTCCCGAAAAG
Organism: Dryobota labecula; assembly: GCA_947523025.1. Taxonomy (NCBI): domain Eukaryota; kingdom Metazoa; phylum Arthropoda; class Insecta; order Lepidoptera; family Noctuidae; genus Dryobota; species Dryobota labecula. The sequence goes on along the minus strand of OX383302.1, from coordinate 24,570,823 downwards.
ATCTGTCGACATGTTGGATAGATTATAAGAAGGCCTATGACTCGGTGCCACATACATGGCTCATGAGGGTGCTGAAGCTGTATAAAATAGATGCAACTCTGCGCACCTTCCTGATGTCGTGTATGGGGCAGTGGAGGACAATCCTTCGCTATCCAGGATGTCGACATATTCAGAGGAATAGCGAGCCGATAGGGATCGAGCGAGGTATATTTCAGGGCGACAGTTTGAGTCTACTTTGTTTCTGTCTGGCCTTGAATCCTCTAAGCACACTGCTGGAGGATTCAGGTCTAGGCTATCGATTGAGGAGAGGTGGTCAGGTTATATCTCACCTCCTTTACATGGATGACTTGAAACTTTTTGCCCCCAACAATTTGCAACTGATGGAGCTACTGAAGGTAACCGAAAATTTCAGTAGCGCTATCAGGATAGAATTTGGTGTGGACAAATGTGCGGTCATGCATGTAAAGCGAGGTGGGATTGTAGAATCCGTGGGAACCCAACTCTCGGATTCTATACACCTAAGATCCCTCTCCCCACTCGAAACTTGCAAGTATTTGGGTATGTCGGAAGCGTTAGGCATCAACGCTGCTGACATGAAACAATCGCTGAAGGAGCGCTTCTTTGACCGCCTGAATAAAGTATTAAATAGTCTTTTATCAGGCGGAAACAAGGTGCGCGCCTTCAACGGTTGGGTCATGCCACTTTTGATGTACTCTTTCGGCATACTCAAATGGACTCAGACGGAACTTGACGCCCTGGATAGGCGTGTCCGCACATTGCTTACCGCAAATTGGATGCATCACCCACGGTCATCAGTGATGAGACTGTATATCCCGCGGAAGTGTGGAGGTCGAGGCTTCTTAAATGCTAAGACCCTGCACAACTGTGAGGTATGCAGTCTCAGGAAATACTTCCTGGAAGCCGACGTGGGGATGCACCGAGATGTGGTCTCGGTGGACAAGGGCCTCACCCCGCTCTCCTTGGCTAACGAGAACTGGCGCAAACCTATAGTATTAGATACTAATGGCCGCAAGAAGGTATGGCAGAGCAAAGAGCTTCACGGACGCTTCCCGATGTAGACCTCTTAGCGTCCGTATCCTGGTTGCGATTCGGTGATCTCTTTGGAGAAACCGAACGTTTTGTCTTTGCGATTATGGACGAAGTTATGATGACGAACAACTACCGGAAATATATTGTGAAGGACGGCACGGTTGACATCTGTCGGGCAAGCCACCGCACAGTGTGAAAAATGACCTAAAAAGCGGTCATCCTCTTTTTATTTGTTTAACACATTGAACGCCGTGGTGGTCACCGGTGACCACCACTATACTTTCCTTATGGGCTAACGCCGATTCGCGATTTCGACATATTTTACACATTATATTTTATTGGCTCATACGGTTCAAAATAGTCAAAAAGCCTACTCTAAATAATTATTTCTTATTACGTAGGTAACTTTTTGAATATTTTCTAATAAAACATATTTTGTAAACATAATTTTATTTTATAAAACCACATCTTGTATACTTAGCCAAAAAAACATCTAAGTCTTTTTTTTTTTGTACTTACTGTCGATAAAACAGCTAGTATGCGTAAAATGTTCTCTAGGGCCGCACCGGGCACGCTAAATATAGTTGTACCGGCACTGTGTCTGCAATTGAGTTCAAACACGAGCCCGTCGCGCGCTCACCGGTGAGCCCCATGGCCCAAACGGAATAACCACTAAATTTGAATCGGCGTTTAATGTGTTAATGGACACTACAAATTATTTCAATTGTAAGAGTAGAACTCACGAAGTCTAGATGTTTTTGGAACCGAAATTACGGCCATTTACATTATTTTCTATAGAAACAAAAATAAAACCATAGAAACGCCAGTGATGTAAAAGTACTAGGTAAATACAGTTGTTTTATATGTAATATTATGAAAAGATTAATTATCTCAATTATCCACCAATCCCTATAATTTTATCCCTAATAATAACAAAACTATGCCGTTTTTAGTGTTATTTCTTTAATTTTTTTTTTCTTTTTTTTCCTTACCAATGTGGATTTAGATATTTAAGTTTTTTTAAACTGTGTCAGGGCTGTCACCAAAACGTATTTTTTTTTTCTGTTTAATTTTTGTGAAAAAGTATGAGTTTACATAAAATGTATGATAACACACATTCTAATAAAGTGGTCTGTCGATAGTTCTTAACAGAAGAAGAATTCTACACATCTTTTTTGTGTAGGCCTATTTTAGATACTTTATCTAAAAAAATTGCGCACAACTAGGCTGACTGAGACTGAAGTGGTGTCAGAGAAAATGAAAAAAAAAAAAAAAAACGAGAAAACGTTTAATCCAATAACATTGTATTATTATCGGAGGAAACTGATAACCTAGATTTGTAATCACAATTATTGAATAATATGTACATATAAATATATTTTTTCAGAGAATGTGTAAACCTATGTTCGGCGTACGAGCGTAGCGAGGGCGCATTGGCGCCCTCGTATTATGGTTCTACCAAAATATGTAAATAGATATGTGTACGATAAACTCAATGTACAGGATATACTTAGGTATTTAATTAAATTATTCCAGAGGATATCGGATATGCAAAGAAAAGTTACAACCAGGTTTAAAAAAAAATATATATAGTATAAGTACTATAATTATGTATATATAAGTTTAACTCTCCTGAAAATTTGTAAATATACTCGTATTATTTATTGTAATTCCCCAAAATCTATGTAAATAGAATCTGTGTACAATAAACTCAGTATAACTTAATTATAAGAGAATAAAAATTTGGTCATTCCATTGTGTATTATGTCGTTATATCTAAAACTATTTTATCCTGTAAATTAATTTAATACTTTTCCACACCGCACCCTTTCGATAGGTGGTGAAATCCTGGAAGTACGATAAAAATGTTCAAGCTCTTGGATTTTTTTTAAATAAATGTGTTTTAGATTATTGAAGTATCATTTAATAGGTATGTAATATGCACAACGATATCTCTATCGCATACAAAAATAATAGTAAAAATATTTGGTATTGAGCAGTTGAGCACCCTAAAACCATAGAAATAAGCATTTCAGCAAAATCTTGTAAGATAAAGATTCGAGATTTTTTTAATAATACATATAGTTCTGTAGAATATGTCGTATTAATATAAAATCCATATTCGCAAAGATTAAGTAAATAAAAAAAAAAAAAAAAAAAAAATAGATTTACGTCTTCCATTAAAAGCATTTTTTATATTGTTATGTCTAATATGTGCCAAAAAAGCATTGCTATGTGGCTATAGTAGTGGAAAAATAAAAATATGTTTTTAAATACATAATTTTAGATTTGTTAGAAATTCTATGGAAAACTAAAAATCGCCGTAACTTCGTTTCTAAGTACATCTGCACTACGGGAGTTCTACTCTAACAATTGAAATAGTTTGTACTAGCCATTAAACAAATAAAAAGAGGATAACCGCTTTTAAGGTCATTTTTCACACTGTGCACCGTCCGGGGGAATCAATCCCACACATTATTTCTGGCTGTTCTCGTCTGGCTACGGAGACTACTTGCATAGGCATAACCTTGTAGGCAGGATTATCCATCAGCAACCTCCTCTGAAATACAGTCTTGTGGAATCGGAAGTACCGTACTATAGGTATGTGCTCGACCCAGTTTTCGAAAATGGCCATATCATGTTGTATTGGGATCGATCTATCATCACTGACAGGACTATTGTTGACAATAAGCCAGACATAGTGGTGATAGATCGATTTGGCCATACCACGTTGTACTGGGATCGATCTATCATCACTGACAGGACTGGATCTACTGGACTAGGTGATAGATCGATTAGAGCGTCGCAAAATGATTGTTGATATCGCGGTCCCGCATGACGAGAACCTAGTGAAAGCTGAAAAAGATAGGCAGATTAAGTATCTTGATCTGGCCCACGAGGTTGTCGACATGTGGGATGTGGATACAGCAATCATTGTGCCAATAGTCGTGACTCGTGACGGCCAATGGCATAATAGCCAAGAACCTCGACCATCATCTGAAGAGGCTTTCTTTAGGTAGCTGGATCAAGGGCTTGATACAGAAAGCGGTACTTCTGAACACGGCGCGTATCGTAAGGAGGTTCCTCTCTCAGGAGCCCTGACCGCCGGTAGCTTGGACCCTGTTCCCGATACCAGTGGGCTACTATTTTTTATATTTTTTAATGTTTTTATTTTTTATGTTTTTATAAAAATATTTAAAAATGTAACTTATGTGTTTATAAATGAAATAAAGGAAATAATAATAAATTTTCTTCGGCCAATAAATTGGCCTATACTCTGCGCACAAGGGATGCACACCTCATTCGCATCGTTGGGTAAAAGCAATTAATATGTGCATCCGCGAACATTCCCGATGCGCTACAAAAACGGAGCAGCCCCACCAATACCCTGAAAGCGTTATTGTATTGAACACGAAGGAGTTGTACGACCGTTGGGTATATCTAGCCCACAGGCTGCACGTGTAAAACGTGCAATAAGATCTAAACAGAGTAATTTTGACTTTCAGTGAACAGCGTGCAAATAAAATCAAATCAAAAGTCATTTATTCAAATTAGGCTGAGAATCAGCACTTTTCGAACGTTAAAATTACATAAGACAGTCCCCCAAAACGTCCTAGTACTTTAGCTGGGAAGAAGAAGTGGCGTAACAAACTCCCCAGCAGCACATCTGTCTGTTAAATTAGACAAACCCGACTATTACATTAGTAGGTATGCAAAGTAATTAACATTACGAGACACAGAACAGTAAATTCAATTATTTGCCATATGTCAGCTAGCACACGCCAATAAACCAGCAAATACAGTGAAAAACTATACTCAAGCAAAAAAAAAAAAAAACTAATTACCTAAATAAAAGTCTCCTGGCATATAGGGCGTGCCCGTTTACATACGCAATGCTGGAGTAAAATAAATAAACAGTTAATTACTAATAACAATAACGAAACCATGGTCAGCAAGACGAACAGGCACCACAAGCAGCACCCCTTCACGAGCATAACGCAAAGATCAGCCATTACCCCTCGCTATATTTGAGGGAAGGAGGCAACCCGACCTCCGACGCTACCGCAAGCAGTGACATCTAAGGGAGAATGACGAACTTGCTGCCGGTTGCTCAGAAGAATAATACGATCAACTGTCGAGGTCGTTAGCTAACCACATATTTCAATACAATTAATTAAAAAACATTGTAATGAGTAGATCATGTCAATAGTAAAGGTAAATAATAATACAAAAAACATATTTATTATATTATATACTAGCTTCTGCCCGCGACTTCGTCCGCGTAAAATTTCGGCCCACCCATCGCGTCGCATCCCGTCGCTTACCCGCGCTATAACTTCGTTATCGCTTAGCGTTCTTTCTGACTTTTGTTCTTTTCGCTTGGCTCCTAAGGATCATAGCGTGATGTTATATAGCCTTCCTCGATAAATGGGCTATCCAACACTAAAATAATGTTTCTAGTCGAACCAGTATCTAGTTCCTGAGATTAGCGCGTTCAACCAAACAAACAAACTCTTCTTTATACTGTACTGTATAGCTTTATAATATACCTGACCCGCGCAACTTCGTCTGTGTCACCTAAGAGAGAGAGTGGTTTAACACGTTCAACGCCACGGAATAAAATGATAAACTTCCATTCAGGCCATGGCGGACAATGTTCGGCGACACCAGCATGTTCCGTTCGGGCCGTGGGGGACAATGGTGTCCGACAGTCAGAGCTATGTTTAAACGTCTTTTGTGAGCTGTCGGTCAACAATACAAGGCAATATTGTACGCAGAATGACCCGCGCGGCATCAACGAAAGAAAGTTCAAATAATCATACGCAGCAGACCATGGGCGACATGAGTTATCTTCACATTTATAAAGATTTCCGCGGTTAGTCAATGTTTTGTAAGTTAAAAATGCATATTTAATAATATTATTAATAAAACAAAAAGTCGATTTTTTGTCAATTTCAAATCTTTTGTGTGACTTATAGGGAAAGTTAAGTGTCGCCCAGCATTGTTCGACGTGGCGTTAAACGTGTTAAGTAATGAATTTTCTAATTATTTTGTTACGGAGTTATTTTAAAATTATGATATCTCCTAAGATATTCATTGAAATTAAATGATGTAAGGGCAACTTTGTTCAAAATTAAATACTTGTGATGAATAACGTATTTATTTGGATAAGGATTAATACCATGTTTATGAAAACTCCTTCGCAAATAATGCATTAATTTCGAACAAATTTGATTACCATAAAAAAGGTTATAGTGAGTCAATCTTAAAAGATAGACATATGCTGTCGCGGACTTTTTTTTTGAAAATTTAAAGAGGAACAATTCCATCATACATGATATTTGCGTAACTTAAACCGTTTACGCAGCGCACGCAACGGAAGCTCTCAAAAAGGAATAATTTTTCCCGTTTTTGCAACATTTTTCATTTATGCTCCGCTCCTTTTGGTTGTAGCGTGATGTTATATAGCCTATAATATTCCTCAATAAATGGACCATCCAACACAAAAAGAATTTTTCAATTCCCACCATTAGTTCCTGAGATTAGCGCGTTCAAACAAACAAACTCTTCAGCTTCAGGAAAATTTTTGCAACTGCCATCTTGGATATTCATTTTGACGTCACTATCGGCTTTAGCACCCTCGAAAACCATGAAAACGACACCCATGATGAAAAATGTGAAAATTTTCGAAGCCGCCATTTTGGATTTTAATTTTGACCTCACGGATGCCGATTCTCTTGTACACCGAACTAAACTAACTAAACCATCACCAAACTTCTTTACTTTTGGCTATGAGAATCTTAAAGCTATTCTGCAAACAAAATTCTCTAAATTTAAAAATAACTTTTTTTATATGCAATTTTTGACTTTTTGCATGGAAAATAAAAAATCGTATTACCTAAATGTAGAGGTTCAGGGGTTTAGGCGTTGCAAAGGGGGTCGAAATTTTCATTATTTTTGCGATAGGACGCACCATTGTCGAGATATACACTGCCGGTCAAAAGTTTGAGACCAATATAAAAAAATTAAGAAAACAAATAAAAGTCAACATATTTAAAACTTTATGAAAAACAGGTTTTATTTTCATGTTACACAAGATTTAAAATTAACAAAATTACATGAAGTCTTGACGAATACAATATTCTAAAGAAAATACACACAAGAGAGTTTATACAGATTTTTCATCAAAATATCCTTTGCATTTTATGACCTGTTTTACCAATCTTGGCATGCGGGCAATTAATTTATTTATAGTCTCTTGCGAGATATTCCTCCAGCTTTCTTCTAATGCATTCCACATGGCCTGCTGTGAAGAAGGACATTGTTCCCGAACGTTTCGGTCAAGCTTTTCCCACAAAAGCTCTATAGGGTTAAGATCGGGGCTTTGGGGTGGCCATGTCATGTTTTCCAACACTTTTTCCGACTGCTTCTCGTCTAAATAGCCCCTACATAATTTTGAACTGTGCTTTGGATCATTATCTTGTTGGAAAATAAATCCTTGGCCGATTAACTTTAGTCCGGAGGGAATAGCATTTTTCTCCAAAGGTTGGGGAAAAAGTTTCTTCGCATTTTTTAAGAAAATTCAAAACATTTTTTAATATAGTTTATTTACATTTAACTATAGTATGTAGGTACCATTTTGTTCGATAACTTTTTGCCATCTTGTAGGTAGGGACATGATCCCATTGCTATAGAAATATTGGGACTTCTGATCAAAATACTGCGACAAGTGGTTTTGGCAGTCCTCTCGTGATGTTAACCTGACACTGCCTAAAGAATTCTGAAGAGACCGAAACAGGTGTAAATCTGAAGATGCAACGTCAGGACTATACGGCGGATGCATTAACACCTCCCAGCCAGACTCTCTTAATTTTTGCTGAGTGGCTAAAGATGTGTGAGGTCTAGCGTTATCATGATGAAAAACCACACCCCGTCTGTTGATTAATTCCGGCCGCTTTCTCTCAACTTCTTGCTTTAATCTCATCAGTTGTTCGCAGTAGAGTTCAGAATCGTTGGTCCTGCCTGGTGGTAACAGCTCATAATGAATAATGCCCTTCCAATCCCACCACACACACAGCATCACCTTGTTGCGAGTTAACCCGGGTTTCGCCACAGTCTGTGAAGCCTGACCGGCCTTTGACTACGACCTTTTTCGCACGTTCTTGTCGTACGTGATCCACTTTTCATCACCAGTTATAAGCTTCTTCAAAAATGGTTCGGTTTCATTACGTCGTAATAAAGAATCACAAATGAGTACACGGTTCATTAGGTTTCTTTCAGTGAGCTCGTGAGGTACCCAAATATCGAGCTTTTTTGTGTACCCAGTTTTTTTCAAATGTGCCAAAACTGTTTTCTGGTCAATTCCCAGTTCTTCAGCTACGTCGTAACTACTGGTATGCCGATCTTGCTCCACTTTTTCAAAAATGGCATCCATTTTATCCGTAATAGGGCGACCAGAGCGACGTGCATCTTTGACATCAAAATTTCCGGATTGAAAACGCTTAAACCAAATTTGTGCTACTCTCACAGACACTGCACTAGGTCCATAAACATCGCAAATTTTTTTCGCGGCTTGCTTTGCATTTTTACCTTTTTTGTAGTAAAATTTTAAAATGTATCGAATTTCTTCATTAGATTCACTCATCTTGACAGTACGAAAAACAAATGAAAATCACAAATTTTCCTAATTTGAATTTGGAATTATGTTCTTTAAAATTTAAACTTTCAATGATACCAAAACCAGCCAGATACAAATAGTATAGCCAAAGAGATTTTATTACAAGTTCATACATACTATATTGCGAAAAGACTTTTTCCCCAACCTAATACTTTATACTGCTCCTTTTTCATAATTCCTTTAATTTGGACCAGATTTCCAGTCCCATAGCCTGAGAAACAACCCCAGACCATAACAGATCCGCCACCATGCTTGATAGTCGGGACTACACACTGTGGCATTAACTTTTCTTCGGCGGAACGTCGAACGAAAATTCTTCTTTTTGAACCGAATATTTCAAATGTAGATTCGTCACTCCAAAGTACTTTTTTGAAATCTTCTTCGGTCCAGTCTCGATGGGCTAGGGCCCATTGCAACCGTTTTTTCTTATCCTGCGGTTTTAGAAGAGGTTTTCGAACAGCAACGCGACCAAACAACTTGGCTTCTCGCAATCGTCTTTTCACTGTAGACACTGACACAGGTTTTTCCCGAGATTTGTTGACTTCAACTCGTATTTCTGGGGCTGTTAAGCGTCTATTTCGCTTGCTGGTTACCACAGTAAATTTGTCTTCACTAGAAGTCGTAGCTCTTGGTCTCCCGGAGCGCGGACGATCTTGATTGCAGCCAATTTGTTTGTACCGCACAATAGTGCGATGAACACAAGTCTTCGATAACTTGAGTTGAGATGCAATCTCACGTTCAGATTTGCCTTCATTATGGAGAACAACGATGGCAGATCGTGTTTCAATACTAATTTCGCAAACTTTTGCCATTTTAGAGACGTCTTGACTGTAGGAATCACAAAATCAGACTATCTGCGGATATTCGTAGATAACCATGAAAATATCGGGTTAGAACAAACTTTGAAACTATTTTAAGAATTTAGAACAATTGCATTGTAAGTTGATGTAAAATAAAAGAAGTGTCAGCTGCGTTAATGAGGTAATAATTTTAAAAATCAATTATCGGACTAGCTCGAATCTTCTGTTCTTCTAATCAAATTACAGGCTATTGGAATAAGGGGAACGCCGCTGAAACTATTCGCTGACTACTTAAATGACCGATACCAATGTGTTAGAATAGATAATATCACGAGCGCTGAGCAGAAAAGTACTGGTTTTGGTGTTCCTCAGGGAAGTATTTGGGCCCCACGCTATTCCTGATTTATATTAACGACTTGTGCAATCTTAGTATTAAAGACGGCAAAATTATATCATATGCCGACGATACGGCATTAATATTTACCGCTAAAACCAGTAGCAAACTGTTCGAAGTCGCTCAATTAGGTTTTAATAATGTGACTAACTGGCTTCAAAGCAATTTACTAACACTAAATGCTGACAAGACAAAATATATTCACTTCTCCATGCGCAAGCCTCAACTTAACATTGCTAACCCTCAGTTATATGCCCATCAATGTGGTATCCGTTCAGTCAACATGTGTGTATGTTAATTAATGTTATGCCCTTTTATCCTCGAAACGAGCAACATAAAATACCTCGGAGTAATAATGGACGACACACTGTCTTTCAGAAAACATTGATAGTTTAGTTAAAAGAGTACGCAAATTAATATATGTTTTTAAAAAATTGCGAACATTTGCAGATTCAAAATTAATAACACAAGTTTATTTGGCCCTATGTCAATCTATAATTCAATACTGCATTACTTCATGGGGTGGCGCACCAAAAACCGATTTACTTCCCCTTGAAAGAGCTCAGAGAGCAATTTTAAAGGTAGCAATTTTCCATCCCTTTTTCTTTCCCACAGATCTGCTATATAAATCCTGCAACGTGCTGACTGTTCGCCAACTTTTCATTATGCACTTAGTATTAAAACAGCACACCATGCTTACCTACACCATGCTTACCTACACTGCTGACAATACTAACAAGAGACGGAATGATATAGTATGCACATCAAATGTTATCTCAAAACATGTCTTTGAGGAAAGATTTTTTACATTCTTAGGCCCATTTCTGTACAATAGATTAAATAGAAAACTAAGTATCTATAAATTAAATTATTTTAGCTGTAAAAAAATTATACTTAAATATTTACTAACTATCGCCTATGCACAGACAGAAGAGCTACTTGTTGTCTGCAAATAAAAACGCTAACATGCAATTTTACTGTTACTAACCTAAATAAGATTTAGTTTTCACTTTATACTCATTGTTAATTTATTACATTAAGTATTTATGCACTTCCTAGCCTGAAGCACAGGTTCAACCTAGTTCAGGCAAATAAGCAACTGTGTTCTATTTTAATTGTTAAGAAACTTATTGTAAATGTGCCCTTTTTATAAATAAACGATTATTATTATTTTATATTATTATAATCTTCCTCGGTTCACATTGAAGTATGGAAACAATGCTTGTTTATTGCCCTTTCCTTGGCTAATTTATAAAAGAATAAGCTTTTAGGCAGTCTTTATAAACAATCGAATATGCAGGTGTGCAGATTACTTGTTATCACCAATATTTTGAAAATATTTACTAATAAAAGTTTTTTATTAGTGGTCTCAAACTTTTGACCGGCAGTGTAAGCAAAAGAAAAGAAAAAAATATACAGTACCGTTTTTTCACCAGAAGTCGAGGTGCTGGTGTGAATTTTTAGTTCATGACAACTAATTTTATTCCACACCTTTTTAATCGCAATTAAAAATAGTCAGATATAGTTAGAAAATCTAAATTTTACGCGGTGTCTTTATGTCACGTCGCGTGTCGCGCCTGTGTGTAGGAAGGAGCCTTTATTCGTGAAATCAAATAGCGCGCGAATGAAGTCAAAATCGGTTGAACGGACTGTAAAAAAGTTTTACTTAGTCAAATATTATTTCAAATGGAGTATAACTACATACAGGGTGTCCCGGAACTCAACGTCAAGCCAAAACGGGGCGACAGGATTGATTGTAAACATCATAAGAAAAATCAGAAAAAAAATCTATCCCACACAGTTTGAAAATTATGGGCATTTAAGAAAAACCAAAAAATTTGGTCAATCTGTAACCATTTTTCGGTTATTGTGGTTAATTTTTATTATTTTTGTTCATTTAAACTTTGGAACCATAACCCTAAATAATATTTATAAGAATCACAGTCAAAAATAATGACACAATTGCCCCAAGTTTCCTAGAATTAAGACTTTGTTAAACTATGAATTTAAAATTTTCAAAATTTGTCGACTTTGAAAGGCCCTCCTTTAAAAAAAATGTACTAGAGTGCCTTGGCAAGTGCCATTAAAGGTTGGCGCATTTAATCAGGATTGTAAAATGGTACAATACTTGTTAGTTTCATACTAAAAAAAAACGAGTAAAAAAATAAAAACCTCATATAACCCGATTTTTGCTAACCCATTTTACTCAGTTAAAATGTTTTTTATTCGCACAAGCTCTTGGTAGGTTCTTAATTTTACGGCAAAATGATGAGAGAGATGGATAGTGGACATGTTTGCCATGAGTGAGAGAGACAGATAGTGACGCCACGCAATGAGACGAAGATGCGTCGTTTAAACGAGTGCGAATGAAACAGATACAGACGCCATACCAAGCAAATGGCTACGCTACCAGTCTGACACCAGTTAGTACGTTTCGCTCATTCGTCTACTGCGCACCTTTCCGTATTCGCTTGTGTTGATTTAATACTGACAACTTTGGCTTCTCTCTTTTGGAATTGGACTTTTGTGTTGGCATGTTATCTACCATGCCTACGCGCTACACTTCACAAGAATATGCGAACATGCACCTCATTTATGGGGAATGCAGATGCAACGCAAGTGCAGCCGCTAGACTTTATCGTGCAAGATATCCAAATTTAGAGCGCTATCCGGATCACCGCGTGTTTGTTAATGTGCACCGTTCACTCACGGGGAGCGGCCATTTCCCGAATCAAATACGGGCTGGAGGTAGACCTCGCTTTCCTTACGAGGAAGAAGTATTGCAAGAGGCCGCAGATGACCCAAGTATTTCCGTTCGTGGAATTGAAGAAAGAACGAGACTACCCAAAAGCACAGCACATCGTATTTTACAAAGAGCCGAAATGCATCCGTTTCACGTACAACGAGTTCAAAGTCTTCTCCCTCGAGATTATTCTGAAAGGATTTCATTTTGCAGAACAATGCTACAGAGGCATAATGAAAATCCCCAATTCATCCAAAAAATTCTCTGGTCAGATGAATCTACATTTAAAAAAGATGGTTACATAAATTTACACAATTTTCACGAGTGGCATGTGGAGAATCCACATTTAATGCGAGAAGACAGATCCCAGTACCGCTTTAAAGTAAACCTGTGGACCGGAATTTTAAACGGCAAAATTGTTGGGCCTTTTGAGCTGCCTGAGAACTTGAATGGCACGAATTACCTACATTTTTTACGAGAAAATTTACCAACTTTGTTAGAGGACGTACCACTAACAGATCTTTGCCACATGTGGTATCAACAAGATGGCTGCCCAGCGCATTACGCAGTGCAAGTAAGAGATTTCCTTGACCAGGAATATCCGGGAAGGTGGATTGGACGTTCAGGCACTATCTCGTGGCCAGCCCGTTCCCCAGATTTAAATCCCCTGGATTTTTTTATTGGGGCGTTCTCAAAGAAAAAGTTTATTCAAAGCCCATTAAGAGCGTAGCCGAGCTGCGTGAACGAATTTCTCAAGCTGCTGAGGACATCAACTCTCGAGGATATGCCCGGCTAATAAGTAGATATTTTTTAAGAAGATGTAGGGTGTGTATTGAGGCTGATGGTAAACAATTTGAACATTTATTGTAATAAAAAATGTTATTTCCTCTGACTTTTATTCCAATAAATGTAAACTAGGTCAAGATTTTTCATTATTTTATTAATTTTACTTACTTTTGTTGACTTAGGTAAAAGTGGCGTCACTATCTGTCTCTCTCACTCATGGCAAACATGTCCACTATCCATCTCTCTCATCATTTTGCCGTAAAATTAAGAACCTACCAAGAGCTTGTGCGAATAAAAAACATTTTAACAGTAAAATGGGTTAGCAAAAATCGGGTTACTTGAGGTTTTTATTTTTTTACTTATTTTTTTTAGTATGAAACTAACAAGTATTGTACCATTTTACAATCCTGATTAAATGCGCCAACTTTTAATGGCACTTGCCAAGGCACTCTATTACATTTTTTTTAAAGGAGGGCCTTTCAGAGTCGACAAATTTTGAAAATTTTAAATTCATAAAATCAAAATATTTTATTTCACATAAACCTACATGGGCACTTATGAAACGTCAGAAGCTAGGTGCACGGTTCGAGTTAGTCGTTTCCTATGGAGAAGAGCCGGCAAGAAACTCCACGGTTACTCTTTTAAAAATAATTGGCTTTACAATATTATTAAATAACAGTGATCATAGGCATAGTTTAACAAAGTCTTAATTCTAGGAAACTTGGGGCAATTGTGTCATTATTTTTGACTGTGATTCTTATAAATATTATTTAGGGTTACGGTTCCAAAGTTTAAATGAACAAAAATAATAAAAATTAACCACAATAACCGAAAAATGGTTACAGATTGACCAAATTTTTAGGTTTTTCTTAAATGCCCATAATTTTCAAACTGCATGGGATAGATTTTTTTTCAGATTTTTCTCATGATGTTTACAATCAATCCTGTCGCCCCGTTTCGGCTTGACGTTGAGTTCTGGGACACCCTGTATAATATTACAACTATCTAAAAACTAAACTTTTTACAGGTATTATTATTATTTTACAAGCTAATTTGGGCTCAGCCGGTAACAGAACTCAGCGGGGGTGGCGGGTTCGCAAAAATTGGCACACGTCCGTTGTCCAACGCGTTCCGCTCGGGACTGAGCGGCGAGATGGCAGCGGGTCACGAGTAAATTGTGCCGTGAACTTCGTTAATTTTGGGTTTAAAAGTTTATGTTTTACGATATTAACAATGTTAAACCCGAAAAACATTACATCATCCTAGACGTTTATTTTGATGTGACTTTCAATACATAAAGTAGTATAATATTGAAATGAGTTTTAATTTACAAAATAGGGGTATGTTTGGATTTTTTTTCTATCGAGTGAACTTTGTCCAATTATGTAACGAGTACCCGACGTGCCTACAAAAGTCATCAATACACCTGTCTAAGACCAAGTAATCGTATTGAACGACAATTATATTATTATCATTACATTGTTTTATTTTTGTTATTGTTGTATTGCTGGTTCTAATGATTATAATTCTGTAAATACATACTTGTTACGGTCGCAAATCATATTTTGATCAACATACAACCTGCCACTTATCTGCAAATTGCAAAAAAACGTAAGAATATTTTAATTTCGCGGGCTACCTTAGCGCATCCCCCTTAAGTAAGTAATAACTATTTGGCTGTCTAGGCAACAAATATTAATTAAAGTACTTTGGACTAGTTGTTGTTTAGGTTTTAATTATGTAGATTCTGTATAGTTTCAACTATACACTCGTATTTTTACTAGGTACTCGTATATAATAAGCTACTAATAATTTACCGGATAATAAGCTTTAAGTTGAAAGTGGCACGCCCCGTCGGACACGCAAGTGGATAAATTCACTTACGTAGCTTCGTATTGACATTATTGTAATCGATTTGCAAGTGCAATTTCATATCGATATTATTTTATTTTGGTATTGGCAACATTTCTAATTGAAATTGTGTGTTGTGTCAGTTGTGTGAGCTATGAAATGTGTTGATGAATTGAATAACTATTTAAAATTACTTTTCAACGGTGTGCTTCTACAGATTTTACTTATATTGTATAATTCTTACTGTTTTCTATTATGAATTATCATTATTATAGAAAGTCTGTCGGAAGTTACAAATGATTCGAGCCGATACTTGGCATTCTCCTTTGATTACCATAAAAAAGGTTATAGTGAGTCAATCTTAAAAGATGGACATATGCTGTCGCGGACTTTTTTTTTGAACTTTTAAATAGGAACCATTTCATTATACATGATACTAGCTTCTGCCCGCGGCTTCGCCCGCGTGGATGTCGGTTATCGCATAAAAAAGTACCATAAGTCCTTCTCCATATCCCAGGCTATATCTCAAATTTCTAAGGTAATATTAATTTTAATGTGATTCACTATGTGAATAGAAACCGAAACAAATGATTGAATATAATAAAAGTACTTATGATCTGAACGTATAATGAGTCTTTACCTAAAGATAACAAACACAAAATCAAAATACGAAATTTCACTCAAATTCTTAAAGCAATCAATTGTACCAAATTACAACACGAAATAAAAATGCGACACAAATAATAATTTTAAAATAATTCACGTAAGTACCAACAATGTGAAAACAAAACGAAATCCTCCGAAATGTCGCTCGATACACCGTTTGTGCTGAGAAAACACTCGAAATCTAATGAACACCATTGGTGCATAACTTTTCTCAGGGTCACGTTCGCAATTGGACGAAATATTTGACATTTATTTTGTACTTGCAACAAGATCTGGCTGTAGAATTCGATTAATCGACTAATACTTGACCGCTACTAATAAATTTTAGCGGGAAAACCACTAAACGAACGAAAAAAAAAAAGAAAAAAAAATACGTCTGTACGTCTGTGTGGCGGTGTGGCGCGATGTAAACATTCATCAAGGTTATATCAAGGTTATACGTGTGAGAAAACGGTTTAATCATAGAATAATCTTATACAGAATTACTGAGAAATAAATGTAGATTTCGTATTGAGTGTTAGTTTATCGAAAAGTGATAAATATGTCAGTGAAAAAGTAACGAAAGTTTTGGAATGCACAAATGTTGATCATAAGGCCGCCGTGTTTAGTAATGTTTTTATGATAAATATTCTTGTATACTGCTTGAAATACACGTAAGTAGCTAGCTTATTTATCTACGAACATAATTTGGCTAATAGCTACTGATATTATAGCGTATTGTTATCGTAATCGTATTTCCAAGAGTAAAATTCGGCAAACAAATACCTACAAAAAGATAATAAAATGGATATAGTATGTTATCCTTAAGAGATAGACATATGCCATCGCGGACTTTTTTGAAGACCTTTATAAGATACTCGTAGATTAGAAATTGCAATGGGGCGCCCACATTAGAGCTCTTTCAGGTAGATTAAGTTCAGCTGCATATGCAGTAAGAAAAATAAGGCATTTAACTGATATAGCCACAGCTAGGTTAGTATACTTTGCTTATTTCCACAGTATTATGTCTTATGGCGTTCTGCTGTGGGGATCGGCAGCTGACGTAGATTCCATTTTCATTCTAAAAAAGAGAGCAATCCGCGCGATCTATAAAATGGGTCCTCGTGAGTCCCTTAGAAATAAATTCAAAGTAATTGATATACTATATATACAATCTTAGAAAGTATTTTGTATGTTCGCAAAAACTTAGGACTTTTCAAAATATGAAGCGATTACCATAATATAAATACACGTAGTAAACATGAAATTGTGATACCCAAATTCAGATTAACTAAAACTAGTAAGTCCTTTCTTATAAACAGTATCCGCTTTTATAACATGTTGCCAAAGTCGGTTACAGAACTTAGCGACGGAAAGTTCAAAACCCACATCAAACGTGTCCTTATCAAAAAAGCATATTATAAGATAAAAGACTACGTTGAAGACAAGGAAGTTTGGCAATAATTCCTTCTGCACATGTGGCTTCCCTGGTACCTCATAAACAACTTAACTATGTCAATGTCTATTAACTGCTCCCAAATAACGATGTTTATTTAGAATTTTTAATTATTTTTTTTACATACTTCCTTGACATAATCTTTTCATTATTTGACATTATTTACCTACAAATCGAATTCCAATTCTTTATTAGTGGCTTTTGTGGACATGATATTTATTCAGATATGTTACTGCAGTATTAATTGCAATCATGTCATTAATATTTTATATACTTAGATTGTTTTATATTTTGTGAATGTGAGAACGTTGTAGGCCTAGTAGAGTGTAGATTTGTTGGCGGTTTTCTATTTTGTTAAGTACCTGGTAATTGTTGAAAGGCCTACACTGTCCTCCCATACCTATTATCACTGTTATTTGATAATATTGTAAAGCCAATTATTTTTAAAAGAGTAACCGTGGAGTTTCTTGCCGGCTCTTCTCCATAGGAAACGACTAATTGGAACCGTGCACCTAGCTTCTGACGTTTCATAAGTGCCCATGTAGGGTTATGTGAAATAAAAGATTTTGATTTTGATACCAAATTGGTAAAAAAGAACCCTTATGGTGCGACTCAGTCTGTCCGTCTGTTTGTCACAGCTAGATATCCCAAGAACTACTAATGCTATCAACTTGAAATTTGGAATAATTTTACATGACGTTTGCCCAACTATGTTGCAAATAAGAAAGTTTTTTTTTTTTTTGCAACTGTGACTTAATTGGGTGTCTTAAAAAATCGAAGTGGGACTACTATGGTATGTGGAGTATCGTATGAAAGAGCGCTATTTGCACATACTCATAACTTTTTTTAGGCCCCATTTTTCGACTTTTGACAAAAAAAAAAAAACCATTCCCTCCCCCTCCCTTATCTCCGTTGTTTGCATAGAAAAAAAACTGAAATTATTTTATGTAATAGTAGTATATGTAAAGATTACAGGAAAAATAAAACGATTTCTCTAAATAACACACTTTTTCAGAAATCATCAACAAAAATTACATTAGTTCCATTATCGGTCAAGAGATCGCGCTGACCTAAACCTGCAATATTTTACACCGCAGTGTTAACATTCTCTGATGAATATTGACCTCGCCGATGAAAATTTTAAAACATTTCACGGTTCACAACCAAAATGTCGTCCTTCCTACCTACTCGCAGATTGTTTTGGGTTAAGGGGCCGTGCACAAAATCGATTGATTTTGATCAATTTTGTTCATTGTTTGTGAGAAAGGGACGAATAATTTATACAAAATTATTTGTGATTTGAAAAGTCGTGTTCTTTGTTTTGCATGTGGCGGAAAGGAATTTTTCAAAAAAAATAAGTATTCACGGTAAATCACTAATATTCGCAACAAGTTTTCCGAAAAATGACGCGAGACTGACATTTGATCATCATTCTACAAGAAACTACTTTTGATTTTGAACATTAAAAAATATCATCAACAGCATTATATGGTTTACTTGCATGTGGCGGAACCACTTTTTTCAACTTCCATACAAAATATAGTAGAAAAATAATATTGAAAAAACAGTTTTTTTGTTTTATACCCCGTCAGTAATATATTTTTTCCTATTATTTAGCAAATCATATCAAGAAATTTAAAAATCACAAATTAGACTTCAGCTATCCTTGAAATATAATCAAAATTTTATTTAATTATTATACAATATCTTCATTAAGCAAATCAACGGCGAAATAAACTATATTTTGGAGTGCACAAAAATGATGAAATTATTAACAGCTGCTGTGACTGACACGAATGGTTTAGCACCATGAAAACTGTACTTTTATAGTTACACAGACTTAATGTTTCGATTATTTCTAGTTTTCTCACGATTAGATAAGAAATTGACAAAAAACAGTTTTTTTCGTGCACGGACCCTTAAGCACAGTAAGTTGTAGTTTTTTCTGGGCACATAACTATTTAGGTGATTTAGGTACTAATACGAATAAAGCTATACAATTATGATGGTACTTTTTTTACATTTTGTTACTGTAATTGTGATAGTTCGAAGAACTTTATAGGACATTTTTTTGGGTGGGAAATTATCAAATAACTTCTCCCGCTCTGGGGGGAGCGGGAGGGCGTGTCAGACTTTTACTGACTAAAAACCACCTGTGTTACTTCAGTTGCCTTTGTGCCAGGGCCACGGTAGCCCTTTTGGAAAAACCCGCAACCCTGGCAGGCATTGGTCCTAGCGGACCCCGTCACAGTTCGTGCTGACATCTCTTTGTGGCACGCGTAGAACACGACGCGCCGTCAACCTGGGCCTGATCCTTACCAGACGGCGAACTACCCATTGCTCGCCGTCCGCAAGCCCGCGCCTACGGTGGCCGGGAATCGCCAATTGATTCCCGCCGCCCAGGGCATCTTCTGCGGCGACTAGGGGCGTGAGGGCGCACAGACTACCTCTCCCTCACGCGTTCCGCCTCCTCCTTTGCAAGCATTACTGCTTCGCAGAAGGAGGTAACGGCCTCCCATGCACTCTCCGACACTGCACGCTAAACAAACAATTCCACACAATAGACATATCGGACAATCCTCTGTGCAGAGCTTGCATGGAGGCTAAGGAAACCGTCGCGCATGTGCTCTTTGAATACACAGGCGTCACCAAGATTAGAACAGAGACCCTTGGGGCACCCTGATCTTTCACAGATGTTCTAAACATACCGGGAGACGTAATAAACTTGTGGATGGAGGTGGGCTGGTTGGAATAACCACTGATGGCCGCCATGGCCCATGTACAATGGTCCACCTGAAGGACTAAGTGCGGAAACCAAACCTTTTACCATAGAACATAGAACTGTACGTCGCTTGCTCCGGCGTCACCAGTCCTGACTCTGTATATTTTGACTGCTGTGACCAAAATTCTGAACGTAGTGTTCAGGGAAGTTTTATTAAAATGTGGCTGGTATTTTAGTATATTATGGTGTTTTACGACTTCCACGCGAACGAAGTCGCGGGCAGAAGCTAGTAGACTATTAAATGCCAATCATCTCTAATTAAATGCATATTAGATATTTTGTCGAAGTAGACACTTTTGTTTGTCAGCTGGGTAAAATTGTAGGATGCTTGAGTGGTGTTTATTAGTGACAACAAGAATAATGTCAAAGATAAAACCATAGCTGAGAATGAGATAGGACGTTTTTTCTTCGCCGCTGGCAATTTACTATCAACTTTTGGGGCCTTTGGATCTTGATCAATTTTATTTGTTGGCAGTAAGGACAGTTTTACAACTGGGCGTTTTGAGAGCCTGTTTTTGGTTTTAAGTGTAACGACCCTTACGTGTCCGTCACTTCCAGGATGCATCGCTACTACGCGGCCTAGACTCCATTTTCCTGGTGGAAGGTTGTCGTCCTTGATAATAACGATGTCGTTAAGGTTGAGATCTTTTTGATGCTGTCGCCATTTGGACCTTGTAGAAAGCTGCGAGAGGTAGTCAGTCTTCCACTTATTCCATACATCTTGATAGATTTTTTGCGTCAAGTGCCACCGTGTTCTGAGATCATGCTCTGTTTCGAAAATCTTTAAGTTAGGGCCACTTGCTAAAAAGTGAGCCGGGGTCAAAAAGTCCAGATCCTCAGGATCTTCTGTCAGAGGGCACAGTGGCCTGGAGTTCAAACAAGCCTCGAGTTGGGATAGTAGGGTAATATATTCCTCGTAAGTTAGTTTTTGCTTTCCAACAACACGCTTGAGATGATGTTTTAGGCTCATCACTGCAGCTTCCCAGAGTCCGCCAGCAGATGGCCATGATGGGGCGTTGAAGTGCCACTCTATATTCATTTCAGAGATTGTTGAGGTTACTTCTTGGTCAGACAAGATGTAGGAGATTTCAGCAAACTCTTGTTTTAAAATTCGGTTGGCTCCTATGAAGTTAGTTCCCTGATCACTATAGATGTGCCCAGGAACTCCTCTTCTAGCCGAAATTCGTCGAAGCGCGGTAATAAATGCTGACGCTGTGAGATCTGAGACAATTTCTAAATGTATGGCTTTAGTTACCATACAAACAAAAACCGCGACATATCCTTTACAGGTTTTAATGCCCCGACCTTTGTTTGCCTTAATAAGGATGTGTCCGGTATAATCTATTCCAGTGTGGTAAAAAGGTCGGTTAGGAATCAATCGTGCTGGAGGTAGGTCACCCATGATTTGATGTTGTGATATGGGATTATTTCTTTTACATTTGACACACATTCTTAATCGTTTCTTTGTGGCTCTGTTTCCTCCATGAATCCAGTATTTGCGTCTTATTAATCCAGTAGTCATTTTTACTCCACCGTGGAATACAAGCTCGTGGGATTCATCTATGATAAGATCTGCCAATTTCGATTGATTCGGGATTATGATGGGATGCTTCATTTCGGGATCAAGATTCGAATGTTTAAGTCTGCCACCGACACGGAGCATTTGATTAGTGTCTAGTATGGGATTGAGATTAAGAATCTGGCTTTTCTTATTTAGTGGCTCATTATTTTTCAGCCGCACTATTTCTTCGTTGAAATATTCGTTTTGGACGTGCTTAATTAACATTTCTCTTGCTGTCTTTATATTTTGCAGAGTAAGAAAACATGTGCGTTTTTTCTTGTAAACAACAATGTCGATGAACTTGTTGATGTAAGCTAATACTCGAGTAACTTTCCTTAAAGTGCTATATTTTGGTAATAGTTGATTAATTATTAAATTTTCGGGGTTAACAATGACCGTATTTACTTGCTCCTTTTTTCTGAGTTCTTCGCTAACAATACTCGTATAAATCGGTATCTTATGAGATTCTTTAGGCTTATATTTTAGTAACCAGTCGGGCCCTTGCCACCACAGCGAGTAATTGGCTAATTGAGCAGCAGGTAAACTGCGGGTTGCGCAATCTGCGGGGTTTTCATTGGATTTTACGTAACTCGTTATCTTTAGGGATTATTTCAGTAATAATCCTCACTCGATTCGCAACAAAGGGTGACCATTTCTCCGGTTCGCCACTTAACCAACCTAGAACAGCCATTGAATCAACCCAACCATAAACATGCACCTTGTAACTCGATAGGGATAAGAGTACTTTTCGCATAAGTTTTGACAACAAGAGAGCACCGCAAAGTTCCAAACGCGGGATTGATTGTGGTTTTTTCAGCGGTATTACTTTTGATTTCCCTGCAACAAGGGTCACGTGGGTTTCATTTTTTATTTGTATTTTGCAATACACGACGCAAGCGTATGCTTTTGTGCTGGCGTCGCAAAAGCCATGAAGTTCGATGGTATCTTTCTCCTGGGTTTGAATCCAACGTGGTATTTTAAAACGAGATATATGTGGTAGATCGGCTTTTGTAGTATTCCATTCTAACGCGATTTCTTCAGGGACAGGGTGATTCCAACCCAGGTTTGATTTCCATAATTCTTGGAACAAGATCTTAAGTTTTATTGTGACTGGTGCTAGCCAGCCCAAAGGGTCAAAAATTTTAGATATTTGAGATAAAAATTGCCTTTTTGTAAGGGTGTCTTGTGAGATGAATTCTATAGGATGAAAAATAAATTGATCATCTTTTGGTTCCCACCGAATACCTTAAGTTTTGGTTGACTCCGGTTGCTTAAAGTCAAAGTCTTCCTTTCGAAGTGCATCAGAACTATCTACTATTTCCGGTAAGTTTGATCGCCATTTTCTGAGATTAAACCCGCCAGATTTGAGGAGGTTGATCATCTCCGCTTTGAGCTGTTTAGCTGCTCTCTCTGAATGTTCACCATGCATGAGATCATCCATGTAAAACGAGTGTTCTAAGCTGTCAGGAGCGCAACTTTTTGGATAGTTTGGCCTTTCATCGATGGCCAGTTGCTTCAGTGTCATCATGGCCAAGAAATATTTTTTCTATATCTGCTGTAAAAGCGTATCTAAATTGTCTCCATTTCAAGATAAGGCTCTGGAGATCTTGTTGTAAATTGGGTCCTCGGCACAAGATCATTGAGGCTGTATCCACTCGAGGTTTTTGCCGAGGCATTAAAGACAACTCGCAATTTAGTAGTTGATGACTCAGATCGTTGGACGCAATGGTGCGATAAGTAGCAGCCCGGCTGTATGTGTGGCGCAACGGGTGTCATATGTCCGAGCTCTAGGTATTCGGAAATAAAAGTTTTATATCCAGGTGCCAGTGCTGGTTGCTTACTTAATTTCCGCTCCATTTGGAAAAATTGAGCAATCGATTTTGTTTTCGACTCGCCTATATTTTTGACAAAATTTTCTTTGAATGGTATTTTAACGACGTAGCTTCCGTCTTCCCGTCTAGAGATTGAAGATTGGTAAAACTCGATGGATTTTTTATCTTCTTCTGATATCGCTGAAGATTCATGAATGTCCTCCACTTCCCAAAATTGCTGAATCTCTTCGATATTATTTAGGATCACATTGCAATGGTATGTTTTGTAGTTGCCGCTTAAGATCCATCCCAACTGGGTTTGTTGGGCAATTGGCAATATATCTTCTGAACGACAGATACCGTCCATAAGGATAGTGGAATAGATATCTGCTCCAAATAAGATATCAATAGGCCGACTTTTGTAAAATTCGGGATCTGCTAGGGTTATTTGGTTGGGAGTAGGCCAGTCTGGCTTAGGTAAGGTACAGCTGGGTAAGTTATTTATGAGTCTATTCATTATATATACGTCCGTTTCAAAGGTGAAATCGCTAACCAACGACAAACATTTGATGGTAATCATGCCCTTACAGTTGTTTTCCTTATTTCCTATTCCAGAGATATAACCGTTACATTTTCGTCGCGGTAGTCTTAACAACTGAGCTGCGCTTTCCCTGATAATGGATGTTTGTGATCCTTGATCTAAAAGAACTCTCATTTTTTGGTAAGATCCGTCCGCTGCTTGTACGTTAATTATTGCCGTGGCAAGCAGTATTTCTGAGGGTTCTTTAAGAAACGATGCAACTGCGTTACTTTCTTGCTGCTGAGATGGAGATTTCGTAATCGTGGCTGCATTTGACCCAGATCGATGTGACTTAAAAGATTCATGCAAAATGGTATTGTGTTCGTTATTGCATTCTTTGCATCTTATTTCGGAAAGTCATTTTTTGCCTTCGTGATAGTGTAAACAATTAATACAAAGGTTCAAGTTAGCAATAGCATTTTTACGTTCATTAGGTTGCAATTCCAATAACTTTTGACATGCATGTATGCGATGATCAGTGGCGTTGCAAATAGGGCATTGCTTGCGATAGTAAATTTTGCGTTTGGACTTTGACGATTGCGAAACTTGGCTTGTTGAGTAATTCGTTTTAGGATTGTTATAATTTCGATTAAAATTGTTACCCTTTGAAAATGATGGTTTGTTATAGTTGTTGGATTGAGATGAGGATAATTTGTGCGTGGAATTTTCAAGCTTCTTACGGGAAGTTTCCAGCATCATAAACTTAGTTTCTAAGAAATTAAGGAAATCTTTCAAGACGGGCAACTCTCGCGGGGATTTTAAGGCTTGTAGATAATCCTCGTATGTATCCGAGTCCAATTTTTGAGACAAGATACATACCAGGAAAGAGTCCCAGGAAGACACATCGACTCCCAGATTCTTGATAGCATTCACGCTCTCATACGTAGTGTCGTGAATGCGTTTTATATGATTTGATGATTGTTGCTGGTTTGCAGGGATATTCATAAGATTGTTAAGATAAGAAGTGAAGATCAGTCGTTTATTATTATAACGATGATTGAGGATATTCCAGCATACAAGATAATTGTCGGAGCTTATTTGGATATGTTGGATGAATTTTTCGGGCTCACCTTTGATCTTACTCTTTAGAAACTGCATTTTTTGTGCATTCGACAAAGAGGGGTTGTTGTGCACTGCTTCGTTAAAAAGATCTTTGAACGAAATCCACCTATTGTAGTTTCCCTCAAAGGTGACTATCTCCATTTTAGGAGTTGATTTTTCAATATGCGCAACGGACCACATTTTCCTATTGATGTCTTTCTTGATTTTGTTGTAATATTTCTCATAATGAGTAAATTGCTCTTCGTACTCAGGGTTTGATCTGCCATACTCGTTGTCTAGCTCCCAATGAAGCGAGTCAATAGCCGCCCAACGAGATTGTATCGTCTTCAGGACGTCTTCAAACTCCCATTTTTCCGTTATGAGATCAAGGTCGATATTGGAAGATGTTCTCAAGAAAGCCTTGAAGTTGGTAGCTTGCTTTTTGAAGAGACCTTCGGCTTTACTCTCTTCAAGAGCAGGGGTTTTAGAAGCAGCGTGAGGTGCGAGATTCGAGGTTTGAGATTCCGCAGTAGGTTGGAACGTAGGAGGTTTCAATTCAGGGATTTGCGGTCTGTTTGCAAAGGGGTTATAGTTTTGAATAGTAGTTTTAATATTGTTATATTTTTCCTTCATTTGATCGTATTGGTTAGTACTGAAATATGCATGAGATTGCTCGCCAAAAGATAGCAAAGTCATATGATTATTATAGAACTCTGTAAAGTATTGTTCCAAGGTAGCTAATCGACGATGTAAGTAGTCTGAGGTCTTTCGCTCTGCACCATCCGTCTTGAAATTGGTGAAGAGCCTAACTACGGCTTCGATTAGTTGTTGTTGGGTTGTTACAATGTCATCCATTTTCGAAATTATATAAAGATAAAAAAGAGACCTTACTTGTACTGAAGGCCTCGAGACCAAATGTCCTTGCGATGGCTGCAAGAACAAACCTGGAGTAACAGCGCGATGAGGTGACGCGATGTTTTCGTAAAACCCAGGATCATCAGTATCAGCAGGATGATGGCACGTTTCCGTCCGGGGCACCGAGGTCAGATAGGATCAGCAGGATGATGAAATGTTTGAAAAATAAATTCACTCAGTTCTGTATGCCAGGGTCTGGTAATAAGTTCCAAGCGAAACACTCACACAGTACAATAATAGTAGATACACGCGTAAAGATCCCGCTCCGATGGCTCGAAGGACCAATGTTCGGGGTTGGGGTGAGATTAAGATAAACTAAGACTAAAGATTATAAAGATAACTATATTTCAGTAATACAAATGGGATAACGATTAAAACTAATGAGGTGAATGAATGGGATTGAGTCGCGCCCGATATGCTCTCCGAAAACGTACTGACTATTTTACTAAGGTAATACATAAAATATCGCGGTGTCGCAATTACGCTGACATGTTTATTATTGTTCGGTGATTGACCTGAACAGGCATGTTATCATCATAATCAATTTATTTGTTTGCATTATAAATCAGTCTGTTAAGATTAATCGGGACTAAAGGTTGACCTGCAATGCTCAAACACTGCGCGCTCTCTGCCCTGCATCTCGAAAATGGTTCAAGATATAAAAATAATGCCTAAACAAAAGTTGTACAGAATTTAATCCTCTACAATATTTATTACAAATACAAATAGCATAAAACCCAAAGGAAACGAGATATTTGCAATAAATGTGTTGACCTCGGAATTTCTGTAGTCGCGGGCACCCTACGATAAGTAGGTTTTGAGACAAGTTTTAGGGTGCCAAAATAAAGGTTTATACAAGTTTATAGCTGACTATCTCTCATTCCGAGGTTCACCCCTAATTTGCCTGGACTATTTAGCCTTAAACGCATTAAAAGACAAATCTAGCAAAGAACTAGCCAACCACAACGTCCAAAGTCTCAAATTCTGATAATTTATGTAAACAAAGGGGATAACATATCAAAAAAATATCTTCGTAATGGTAATTCACATAAAATGGCGAAAAAAAAGGTTCCGTCTTCTTTTAAGTACTGATTTTAAGAAATAATAATTAAAAAATAATCATACCGTAATTATTTTTATGCATTTTCGGTTTTAAACAAAGTTATTAAAAAAAAGGAGATTTTCTGGTATAAAATATTTTATGATACTGGTAACAATGCAGGAGATCCAAAAATTTTCAATTTTTTTACATCTTCAAAACGGCTATAAACTGTTTCAAGAGGAAATCGATTTTGGGAGGTTTACGTCTAGCAGTGGACTTAAAAGGGCTGATTATGACGATCATAGGCCGTGCCTCCGATACACTACACAAAACTTTGTTTGGCAACGGTATTTTGTTTGCATAGTTCATATAATTAATTCACTTTAATTTTATAGATGATCATTTACAAAAAAAAAATATGATAAAATGTTTTGAACCACTGTCCTGTCATTTTGACAGTGACATTTCTTGACATTACTTAGTTTACATAAATGATCTGAATTAGACACTGGGTATAGCTAGTAGCTTGTTACAAAAGGTTACACCAAGACCAGCAAATTAGTTATGAACCTTGTGAAGCCGGTGAAAGGGGGCACGTAGTTTGTCCTTATTTCTAGTATTAAAATATTTAAATATTGCCTAATATACAAAATATTGGCAAAGTTGAATTGTGATGCCACCGTGAGAATACCAATATCTTTAAAAAAATCTGTCAGATAAACTGACACCTAGCTGGTAAATCGCACACTAGCATGTTCGCCCTTGTCGACAACGCCCTCCGCTCCCGCTCAATATAGAGTCCGTCATTGAGGTCAGGGGTCAATATATGACCAAGATATTTATACTTAAATACTCTTTTTAGTGTAGTCCTATTGAGTAATACAAGTGGTACATAACCCGGTCTACCCCTAGCCTCAAAGACCATGATCTCCGATTTATTGGAGTTGTAATTGTATACCAAACCAAGTGCTTTGTCATACTCCTCACATTTAGCGACCAACTTTCTCAGACCACAGATTGACGCGCTCAGAAGCACCATATCGTCTGCATAGCTAATATTACTTACACAGATACTATCTATATAGCAACCCACTCTGGTGCTGCTGAGCTCGCCAGCTAACTCATTTACATACAAGTTGAAAAGCGTGGGTGAGCTCAACCCTCCCTGCCTCACCCCGCATTCCAACCTGTATGGCCTGGAAAAAGTTCTAGCCCATCGTACGTTATTGATCTGGCTGCCATACCAATATTTGAAGATGTTTATCATCTCCGTTGGCCACTTATCCTTATCCATCTTTCTCCACAATACGTCATAAGCAACCTGATTAAAAGCCTTGGATAAGTCGAAGAAGCTAGCATAAATCGGCGTCCCACGCTGCGTATAGTATGTGACAGTATGCTTAAGACACAACACTGCACTTTCTGTTGATAAATCACACAGAAACCCGAACTGGTTGTCATGAATATTTACAGTTTTACAATGCAATTAATAAAAATATTTAATTCATAAGAATTGTATTCATTTAAAATAATAATTTACATTAAAAATAGCGATCAATAATAATGATCTCATGTCAATAAAAAATAGCAACAATAATGAAAATGATTCAATATTATTTATGTAATGTCAATAAATAATTTTTACATTTTACATTTAAAATACTCATTAATGGAATAAAAACATCTCTCTCACACAACCAGTTAAATAATTTTCGATTATTCCATTAAATTCATATCGCCATCTAAATGCGGAATAAAGTTATACTAGGTATAAACGTCAAAAATGTATGGTTATATCGAAGTTATTCCTAGTATAACTTTATTCCGCATTTATAAGTAAGGCGGTAAATCTGTAGCACAATTCTTCGGGCTAAGTGTTTATTTCCACCATCATGGTATAACAATTTTTGTTGCATAATTTAGTCTATTACGCGGGACTACTAGTGGCTTTTGTGCTATTTTCCTCTTTGACATAGCCTTTATCGCCGCCATATTGTTTTGTCAATACAATTTCTGTAACAGTTTCACAAAATATGTTTACCAAACACCGTACAGCCCCTTGTAAATGTCATTCAGGGTCAAAAGATCCTTGCAGCACTCTGTACGTATATGCGAACAGTGGAGATCATGTGTGTGCAGGTGATCGCAAAGCTGTGCAAGCTGGGCTACGCGGCGGAGGACATCGTGAGCAACATCTTCCGCGTGTGCAAGACGCTGGACGCGGGCGAGGCCACGCGGCTGGCTTTCATCCGCGAGGTGGGCCTGACGCACATGCGCGTGGCGGACGGGCTCTCCTCGCCGCTGCAGCTGGCCGGCCTGCTGGCGCGCTGCTGCCGCGCCGCCGCGCAGCTGGCCTGACCCGTGTGTGCGCCGGGCCACATCCGCGAGGTGGGCCTGACACACATGCGCGTGGCGGACGGGCTCTCCTCGCCGCTGCAGCTGGCCGGCCTGCTCAGCCCGACCGATGTCAGTGACTACCAACGCCAATCGCTTCTATATTTGGAAAATAATTAGTACTCGTACAACAAAATTGGTACCTTAGTAGTTTTCGAGAAAATCGACTTTGAAGGTGGTCCGGTAGTCACGCTCCCTTCAGCAAGCGCCGAAAAATGGGGAATGCTACAGCTATTCTAAGTAAAAAAAAAAAAAAACAAAATTCTATGTAGGTTTGAGGAAAGAGACAAAAATAATTGATATTGAACTGTTGTTATTACTATTCCGAAATCCATAAATTTATTTAGTCAGTAGCCCAAAAGTCTGACAGCCAGTCTTACCAACGGGTATCGTGTTACCCAGTTACTTTCCTCAAACCTACATATAAAATACTAATTTTCTATGTAGGTTTGAGGAAAGTGACAATAATAATAGATATTGAACTGTTGTTATTACTATTCCGGAAAAGCACCTCAATAAAGAAAAATTTATTTGTTCAAACGTGGTACATGAATACTTGTATTCCCGTTCGTCCCCCCGACTTCGTCCACCTAGTGGGACGAACGGGAATAATTTATTTTAAAAAAATTGAGTCCCATTGGTAATTTCAGACTGGTTGTTTAATAGCATACATTAATACGACATGAGACGAAATAGTATTAACTATGTAGGCAATCTAATAATATTTATAACAAAAATAATAGTTTAAAATAACTAAAACACGCTTTTATAAAAGATCCATTATTATTATTTTTTTTTTTTTAATAAATTTGAATTAAGAATAGTGTAATTTGTTTTAAGAAATATAAATTAAGAATAGTGTAAATAAGAAAAATAAAATATTGTAAAAAAAGCGTGGGGTGCTTTCTAAGATATTATCAAAATGATAAACCTTCTATTCATATCTGTCAATAAAAAAATATTGATAACTATTGACACTAGGGCATGCAAAAACCGGGTTCTTTAAAAAACCCGGTTTTTTCGGGTTTCTTGTTTACAAAACCGGTGAAACCGGTTAAAACGGTTTTTTCGTTTTTTTTTAATTTTTTGCAAATGGGAAATGTGAAAGAAAGAAAGAAAGATTGTTTATTCTGCACAAACAAAACGCACTTAATAAAAAATAAAATTATAAAATACATACATTGAAGTAGCCAAAAGCCTCTTATTCAAGCAATAACAGTTTGACAATTTAGTCCATTGCTTGATGTCAGGACCAGGGACCAAAGACAATTTACATTGTTACCATAGACTTAGAAAACTATAGACCACTGCTTGGCGTGTCGCTGTAAGGGACAGAAAATCAAGGTACTTGCAACTTTAGGGTTACCCACTTTAAAGTGATTTTACCCCGAATGTTCTTCAATGTTCAGATGTTTTTCAATCTCTATTATCTACTTTGTACAAACGCACAGGGTTTATAAATAGAAACAAAACATCTATACCCAAAGTCTGAAATTCAGATCATTTATGTAAACAAAAGGGATAACATATCAAAAAAAAAATCTTCGTAATGGTTATTCATATAAAATGGCGAAAAAAAAGGTGCCATTTTCTTTTAAGTACTGATTTTAAGAAATAATAACTATAAAATAAGCATACCGTATTATTTTTATAATTTTTTTTAACAAAGTTATTAAAAAAAGGAGATTTTCTGATATAAAATATTTTATGGTACTGGTAACAATTAGAGATGCCACGAATATTCGGCAACTATTCGGTATTCGGCCTATTCGGCCACTTTTTTGCTATTCGGTATGTGGCCGAATAGTGCGTACTATTCGGCCGAATACCGAATAGCAAATCATGTAAAAAAAGACACGGTATTTTACTTAAAATTATGTATTTATTTCAAAATTATAACATTTTAGTACTTAAAATTAATCAGTGGTAAGTTGTGATGGATAAAAACGAGCTTTTCAGCATTTTTTGGTAGCAAACGATTGCGCTTTTCATCGTAAACGTTACCAGCCTCAGAAAATAACCTCTCACTATAAACGCTACTTCCAGGCGAAGAAAGATAAACTTTTGCAAATTTCGAAAGGTTCGGGTATTGTTTTTCGTTTGCTGACCACCACTTGTAAGGATCGGCCTTCCGATCTAGGCGAACTGTTTTCAAATAAAAATCCAACTCGTTTGCCACAGCATTCTTCTCCACGTCCTCCTCATCATTAGCATTTCCCATATTATCTGTAGCGACTTCTTCAAAGCAGTTCCAGAAACTGTCGTGTATTTCAATTTCAACAGTCCTATCATTTTCATTCAAGTTTCTTTTCTTACGCGCTGGAGAAGAATCGTCATCGGTACTACTTAGTTCATCACAACTTTTTTTTAGAGCTTCTAGAAGAATATTTTGTCTTGCTCTTTCTGCTTGAACCAATCCTAGAAAACTCGTTTTAAATCGAGGATCCAGAAAAGTAGCAACCAGATATTTGTTTTTATCATCGAAGCTGAATCGCCTTTCTAGCTCGGCCTGCAGTGAAGATCTCATCGTGACTAAATTAGGTACTTTCTCAGCTGTCTCTGCTTTTCCCAGATATTTTAATAAAGTTACTGCATGTGGAATCACTTCAGAGATGCAAGAGATACCTGAGCTAGTTATTTTTGTTATTTCTTCGAATGGTTTGAGGAGCTTGATACACTGTTCCAATAGTTCCCATTGAGCATGTGTCAGATTTATTAAAGGTTCATGATCTGTTATGTTTGTACATAACAGATCATGAACGACAGGCGACAGGCATGGAGACAGCTCGCTTTTGTTCTAATAATCGCTCCATTAAATAATAGGTAGAATTCCAGCGTGTGCTCACATCTTGTACTAGTTGGTGGTTTGGCAAGTTAAGTTCTTGTTGAATAGATTTAAGTTTCTGCTCTGCTAAGCCAGAATGATTAAAATGGGTAACAATTCGTCTCGCAGCAGCTATCATCTGTTGTACTTCTGGTTGAGATTTTAGCGAATGATCTATAGCTCGTTGTAGTGAATGAATAAAGCACCTGCCTGAATCATATTCTGCATCTCGCACACCTTTTATCATATTAGAGCCACTATCATGGACAAGTAAATGGAGCTTGGATTGAGGAATATTCCATCTTTCTGTAATAGCATTGAGTTCTTTTGCAATATTGATACCAGAATGTGACCCAGGAAATGATTTCATAGCTAAAACGCCATGTTCCAGAATGAACTCTGGAGATATCCAGTGCGCAGTGAAGCTCAGAAAGCTCTCGTTATTGTGCTGGCATGTCCATATATCAGATGTCACTGATAATGCTGCTGCCTGTGAAATACTGGCTTCTATTTTAGCACAAATTCTGTTGTATATATCCGGAACAATTTTCTCGGTCATGTAAGTACGACCAGGTACTTTATAATGGGGCAAAGCGTTTGCCATAAGTCTTTGAAATCCAACTCGTTCCACAAGTGACAATGGTTCGTTGTCCAAAGCAATCATTTCGCCAATCAAGTAATGATATTTTATTGATCTCGGATCATTAATGTCCCAGAGCAATTTCCTTTCTGATGTTTCCTTCAGGGTGAGCTGCCGTTCTTTTGATCTGGACGTTCCAGGTTCTGCTGGCATCTTGGCATCGGTAGAAGTAGAAGTACCGCCCATGTTGCTGCTACTTGTCGATGGAGCATTAATTAAAGCAGCGTATTGGTCAGCATGTTTGGTTTTAAGATGGTTTTTTAAAGAGGTTGTAGCTGTAAATAAAAGAAAATGAAATTAATTATAATTAAATAAGTTATTTTATTTTCCTTATCTATCTTATAGAAAATCAAATAAATATAGGTATATAAATAATTTCTCATAAAACTTTATTCCGAAACAACTAGGGCAAATCGATCTCCTTTCTTTTGTAAGTAGGTATCTACAAATAGGTACAGTACAACAACAAGGTAAGTAGGTACGTACAGAACCAGTTAACAAAAAACCACCTACCTACGTTCAACAAAAACAATAAAACATAACAGAAATTTAAATACGTTTTACTTACTTGCTTTCTTTCCTTCTCCGCCTCTTGAGATCTTGATGCTACATAACAAACACTGGGCCAGTTTATTATTTTCACTACAAATCTCATAATATTCCCATATGGGCGATTTTTTATTAACCGGTGTCATTTTATGCCGGCGCCTTTTGACGAAAAAACAATTGAAAATGAACTAAGGAACAAACTTTTTAGCAAAATAGTAATTAAGTTTCACATAACGTATTATTTATAAACTAACAAAGCGCTCCGTGACGCGATTTACTCGCAATTGAAACAAATACAAACAATGTTTGCTTGCAACCCGCCCCGCGCGCGCGCCGTCGTCGCCTGCCGCGCGAACGCAACGAGAAAAACAGGTTGTGACTTGTCTTATTCCAGCTAACGCGCCCCCACCAAGCATTCGGCGGCCGAATATTCGGCGCTTCGGCCGACAGCGTTGCCGAATATTCGGTATTCGGTATTCGGCCAATTCACTATTCGTGGCATCATTAGTAACAATGCAGGAGATCCAAGCATTTTCAAATTTTTTACATCTTCAACAACACTAATATTACAACTCTCATTCATAGGTTAATTTTGAAAGTAGCTTATCTAGACACATTTTGGATGAAAACGGCTATAAACTGTTTCAAGAGGAAATCTCTATCTCTCTAATCATCTATCTGATTATGGTGCTGATTCCCTTGTTCACAAACTAAACTAAATTTAAGTTCAGTGCATCCTTTTCTTTCTATTTCGTTAAGAA
Organism: Dryobota labecula; assembly: GCA_947523025.1. Lineage (NCBI taxonomy): Eukaryota > Metazoa > Arthropoda > Insecta > Lepidoptera > Noctuidae > Dryobota > Dryobota labecula. Next base: position 24,536,520 of record OX383302.1, on the reverse strand, counting down.
AAGGACAGAAGATAAATTTTTGTTTAGTCCTGTCAAATTAATCAGCGCTTGACGTAAATTTACGTAATTTTAGCCGGCAAGTTTTTAATCACGTCTAAACTTGTATGGAGTAGTGACAGGCGCTGATTAATTTGACAGGACTTAACTAAAATTTATCTTCTGTCCTTTTCTTAATGAAATAGAAGGAAAAAGATGCACTGAACTTAAATTTAGTTTAGTTTGTGAACAAGGGAATCGGCACGTATGACGATCATAATGCCGTGTCTTCGACAAACTACATAAAACATTGTTTGGCAATGGTATTTTGTTTGCATAGTTCTAAAAATTATTTCATTTTAATTTTATAGATGATTATTTACAAAAAAAAAAAATGATAAAATGCTTTGCACCACCGTCCTGTCATTTTGGCAGTGACATTTCTTGACATTACTTTGTTTACATAAATTATCTGAATTAGAGACTGGGTATAAGTCCAAATAGTTTATTAGGGTAGGAGTTCTTTCACCTGCGGGAAAATGAACATTTAAAGAAAACCTGAGATACAGCATAAAAAAATATGTTATCTCCACTTTCATTCATAATCCCCGTGATTTTGGTTTGGCGGGAAATCTGAAAGTTTTTAACACTTTAATACCTACTACAAATACAATATTTTAAACTATAAATAGATACTAAAAGGTAAAGATGTAATATTACGTCCACTGAAAAGTGGAACAAATTTGCTGCCAGCGCTATACATACACTCTAATAAAGCATTCATCTAAAATGATTGATGAAGGTAATTTATTTTATTGGCGTACAATTTTCCCCTGAAATGGGGAAGTATTCGAGTAAAAAGTAGGCAGCACTGAGCTTGGAGGTTATGTGAAGAATAATAAATAATAAAAACATAATTCAGCTCTCATTTTATCTTGAAACAGCTGTATATTTATTTTAAGAGTTGAAAAACCATATTAGTTGAAAACTTTCACTGTCTTTCACCGAATAAACTAAAATATTTAGCTACTTACGAATGAAAGGACAATCCGGCAATTTTCTTCTCACTATCGCTTATGCAACCAAAAACACTGCACCTTACCATTTTGCAGCAATAGCTAAAGTCAATCTTCAACAAAAAACACAAAATAATTAGTATTTTTCGAAATAACAAATTAAATATCTTAAAATTTCGTCGCAACCACTTTTCGAACGCGTATCAAACGTCAAACTTTGTTTAGCAACTGAAGTGCTGTCCTTGAAAAACGCGACACGCGATAAGGGACAGAAAATGTTAGGCTCTGTCTCTTTTCTTTACAAGCATCTTGTATATATTTTTCTTTTTCTTGTGTAAGTAAGATAGAAGATGACCAGTGATCTATTGTTTTCTCTATCTACGATTGTTACACTGTGTTGCGTCACTGACAAAAATGTCAACAAACAAACGATTTAGACATAAACATTATGCCGATCACAGAATGGAAAATGACTACTTTTGTAACAAACAAACAACAGTAACAAGAACAATTAAGCCGTGCGTCGCATCTGTGCAAGAATAGGTCGTTGCTCAGCAAAATGCTGTGACTTCGGACGAACCTACCATCAAAGCGCTGATTTTCAGCAACAACCTTTAGGAATGACGTATTGACGACCCCCTGTGTGATTTAATAAATCGGGTAAGTAAAATTTTCCACAGAAACGTGATTCTAGCTGAACATAGCATGCACATACAAATAAAAATAAAATATATAGATTTATAATAATACGTAACTATAAAATCTAAAGATAAATAAAATAGGAACATGAAATAAAAACAATGAAAATAAACAATAATAAGTGATTACTATAGACGTTGTGTAGTGTGGTGTTTTTCTACTTATGCAGACTTAAAAGCTATTTTAGTAATAATACAATGTCGTTATAATAACAATACTCCGTAATGAAGTAATTCAGTTTCATTTTTACATCTTAGGTACTTTCATAAATGCACCATGGGAATTTACATGGCGGCCATTTTGCAAACGACATGAATCGAGTACACGACAACCATGCTTTGCTTTTTCGCTCAAAGCGGTAAATTAAGACATTAGTACAACTAAGTGTTAATATATATTCTTTTCAATATTGTTTTAGCGGGCTGAATGGATCATGGATCCTTCGATGTACTAAGAAGCAAGATCCACACATTCTTATGGAATGCAAAACCAGAACGCCTTCCATAGCTAAACAAATTGAAACAGAAACCCAGAAAATTGGTAGGTAATCCTTCCGACACTAATGAAGTATACACATTGTTCCACCCAGAAAATGCAGCTTCAGAGAGACAGCAAACACTTCCTAGATAACTGAGGACTACCATTCCTCCAGGAATAATAACAGACTGGACCAAAACTGGGAGAAATCAGACAGTCACTCACACTGTTGGAAAGCCATATCCATTGCCTGTAGGCCATGACCCTCGAGGTAAGTACAAAAAGAGCAGCTATTGTTACTAGTTTAGTTATTAGTTTAGTTTAATCTCATGTGGATTTTTGTATCTGCATGTAATATTTCTTTAATATACTCAGAAAATGCTTTTTTGTTCTCAGGACTCTTACTGGCGGTGGAATGTTATTCCAACAATGTGTAGCAGCATATCTGAAACTCCCCCTGAATGCTGCAGTCCTATGTGTTGATGTACAAAGAGGTTTGGTAGAAAGACGTGGTTCGTATTTGCTCTGTCTCCAACTTAACTTCTCAAACAGATAGTGTGGTTTTTGTGTATTGACTACTCCAAAAAGTAAACCAGCCATGTGTAACTTTCTCCTAGCAGCCATTTTCAAAATATTATTTTCATTAATAAAAGGGGTGACATGACTTCTACGAGGTATATTTACACAGAACCGTGTACATGCATTTTGTATGCGTTGTATCGCCTTCTCTGTTCTTGCTAGCAGGCATGGGCCATACACGGTATCACAATAGTTAAGTCTTGATAAAATCAGGCTATCCACTAATTGCTTACGCAGATTAACAGTCAGGTAGTCTCTAATTGAATATAGGAGTTTCAATCTATAAAAACAATTCCTCATGGACTTCCTGATGTGCTTCTCAAACCGCAGTTCTGGATCTATGGTTAACCCTAGGTTGCATGCTATCTCTACCCTTTCAATTTTTTCCCCCCTGATAACAACTTCTGGCTTGGCTGACAGTATTGCGCTGATCATTTTCCTACTTCCTAAAACCATAAATTTCGATTTCAGTGGGTTTAATACCAGTGAGTTATTATCTGACCATACCATCACTCTTTCAAGGTCGTCATTGATTTTTTTTACTGCCTCTAATGTATCACCTGTTTTAAAAGTTATATATAATTGGATATCATCCGCATATATGTGATACCTGCAATGCTGAAATGACTTAATAATGTCAGCGCTGTAAAGGATATACAGAAGGGGCCCCGAAATTGATCCCTGAGGCACACCACGTAGTACCTGACGAGGGGAGGATGACATCTTTGATCCATCCTCCTTCTGGATTTCAACGAGCTGTGACCTGTTTTGCAAGTAACTAGCAAACCAGTGTATTGTTTCCGTTGTAAAACCATAATAGGCCAATTTGGAAAGTAACAGAGTGGTGTTTATTGCATCGAAAGCCCGTGAAAAATCAAGCAGTGCAAGGATTGTTCCCTCCCCCCTGTCCCGTGCCTCTAAGATATTCCCTACTACATCGGAAAGGGCTGTGGCCGTCCCACGGCCTTTCCTAAAACCAGACTGAAGATCGGGGAGCATATTGTTTGCTTCTAAATATTCCAACATTTGATTATAAACCACCCTCTCTAAGACTTTTGATAAACATGGCAAAATGCTGACAGGACGCAGATCTTTAAAAGTACTTGGGTTGCTGATTTTGGGTAAGGGACGCACAATAGCACATTTCCATAAGTCTGGGAAAGTGTGGGTATCTTATCTATTGACTTATTTACTATTGTGGTGATAGCCTGAAGGGTGGTTGGTAATTTTTAGCGTTATCATATCCAGACTCATTCCATCAGTCCCTTTAGCATTTGACCCCAAGCTCTTAATAATTTTAGAGATCTCCTACTCATTAACATTTCTTAATTTCATCTAATCAAGTTAATTATCTTTTTGTATGCACGTGTTTCTGTGACAAATAAACCTATTTTTCTTTCTTTCTTAACTCAAATTGAGTTTCATCAAATCTATTCGCATCAAAAAATGATAGCTGCGATGTGGGCAGTGTGCACCGTCCTGGTACATTCAGAAATGCCTTGTTTATCTCACCTGGGTCATTCAATTGTCCAGGAAGCATGCCTTCACTATGTTCTGAGAATACGTCAGTTTTAAGATTTTGCCAAAGTTTTTTTTAGAGTTTTTTATCTGACTATTTATGTGCCTGTCAAAGTATACCTTCCTTTCCTGAATTAGTGCTGTAAAAGCCTGTTTTTTTTAATCCAAATAATATTTCTTTGTAGTATCCAGCTTATCCTTATGATAATTATTTTTTACCTCATCTCGCAGCTTAATCATCAATTTAATATTGTCGGTTATCCACGGCGTGGGTCGGTCTCTAAATATCTTACTCTTTATGGGAGCATGTAAGTCATATAATTGGGTGATTAAGATATTAAAATATTCAACCATGCTATTAACATCTGGCAGTGAACCAATTTCCGACCAAGGCATTAATTGCAGATCCACTGCAAAGTAATCCATCAATATATCCCTTAGAGGCCGATATACAACTAGCCTAGGTTTGCTTTTTACCTTTTTTATGACAGTATCATATACAATAAACGAGTGATGACCAAGTTCACTGACGTGACTGACTAGTATATTATAAACCCCTACATCAGTACAGATCACGTCTATGAGAGTACTACTATCCCCTACAAAATGAGTTGGTGACTGTACTACCTGATTTGGAGAAGTATAATTAAGGAATTCCATCATATCTCTAGTTTTTGTATTGTTAGTATCCAATAGATTAACATTGAAATCCCCCAGCAATACCAAATGATCGTAAGGCGCCAATGCGCTAATACTGTCAGTTATTCCATCCAGAAATTTTGACAACTCAAACCAGGGTGGCCTGTATGCAGTGCCGATCAACATCTTTCTACCATTAATAGTTAGGTTCAACCACATCTGTTCCACATCAGACTGCTCTGAGTGTGGCCGTACACGCGCCCTAACTCCAGAATGTGTGTAAAGAAATGAAAATGCTGAAGTCTAATCAAAATATGTATTTTTTTACGTTTATCTCACTCATTTTTAGAATAATGAGCATTTGTTTGGACTGAAATAAGCTACAACTACTAAGTAACAATACAAAAAGTTTCTATTCTTTGTACATAACATAGAATAAAGCTTATTATTTAGGAAAATAACATATTTGTCAAAACTTAAGGTACACACAGCGTCGTTATGTGCTAACCCCTCAAGTTTTAAAATGTTACACTGCTACAATATTGAGTTCGTTACGAATAATCTAACGAATACTTCAAAAAGAGTTCATTAGAAATACTTGGATTTGAGCCATCGCATTACCGAACGTCGTCATATTCTTATCGGCAGTTTGATGCACTAGCCAGCGAGCCCATATGAATGGCGATGAAATTGTTATTTTCTATCGTCTAGTCAGTTTATGTTTAGGTCTCTGTCTAATCGATAGATGTTATAAAATCAAAATCAAAATATTTTATTTCACATAAACCTACATGGGCACTTATGAAACGTCAGAAGCTAGGTGCACGGTTCCAATTAGACGTTTCCTATGGAGAAGAGCCGGCAAGAAACTCCACGGTTACTCTTTTAAAAATAATTGGCTTTACAATATTATTAAATAACAGTGATAATAGGTATGGGAGGACATTGTAGGCCTTTCAACAATTACCAGGTACTTAAAAAAAATAGAAAAGAGCCAACAAATCTACACTCTACTAGGCCTAATTTGAGGGTATCCATTAATATTACGTTAATAGGATGTTACTTGTCTAGGGACCCGTTTGTGTCAGTTGGCAAAATATGTATATTATGATAACTGTAAATTATCAAACCAAATTGTAAAATATAAATCTTTGTAGTAAAATAACATCAAAGTTTTGTTAATTAGCAATAATAAATATTATTAAATGATTATTAAAGTATTTTATTTTACTTGATTTTAAATTCTTTATAAATTTTACTAAAACAAAATAGAAAAATACTGTATATTAAAAAATATATAATACATGACAGAAATGCAGTATAATGCACTTGTCGTGCCTAAGAATTGAACCTCCAATATTATGCACGGCAAGTGGTTTTGAAAGCTCCGGTCTATTTAGACATTATAGTTAACTACGTAAATGTCAACCCTATTATTGTTTGTCATTATACGCAATAACAAAAGTATTAACTTTTTATTGAATAAAAACAATATTTAAAACAGACTTTAAAAAAAATACTCATTTATTCACTAATCATAATAATAATAACCCCACCGCCGTATCTCTACGTTGACGTCGCGACGTCGACGCGTCGTGGTGGGGCTTGCGCGCTTCGAACTTTAGGTCTGTGCCGGTAGAGTTTCCTTTCCCGGAACATGTTTAGGTTGAGGAGCCAGACCAAGAGAGATACAAATCAAATCAAATCATTTATTTGCTTACCCATATTCAAGCAAATAAATGATTTGATTTGCAGGGCAGCATGTGGCGAGCTGTTGGGCAGTTGTGACCCCACGGAACCTATCTCCCGGGAGAAGTCATGTTCCTCATCTCTGGCTTGCCTTTTTTGGCCGGTTCACTGACGAGGAACTGAGCTCCCAAAACAAACGTGCTCGGAGGAAGGAAGTATTCCAGTAAGTGCTTGTAGGGATCTTGACCATCTTCCGGGCTCTGGGATTGTTCTGAGAGCCGTGGAATACCTGTCCAGTCCTCGAGCACCTCAGGACATGTTGCTCTCTTGTCGCTACGTCACTATGTGCTAGCGACCGTTTTCGGGGGCCCATTATTGAGTGTGCAAGTCACCCTCTGCCATTTTATCCGTGTATAATAAAACATTGATCAGGCAGGGGCCATAGTCCTTCCATAGTTTTAGGTAACCAGTCCAATTTAACCAACCAAAACCCATAGTCCAATATCGTTGTTTCGATGTCCTACAATAGTCCTACACAAACCGGGGGTTGTCCTGGGGTGCATTTACATAGTGCGTACAGGGATAATCGTCGCTTGGTGCCTCATTTAATTTAAAGCGTCTAACGGGCCTCTGCGAGTTGGCTTCGGCCCCTCGTACGCCTTTCAAAGGCCCGGGACCCCTGGGTCCCGAGATAAGTCAAAGAAATTTAAAAATAATAGTTATAATAATATAATAATAATAAACATTTATTTCAGAAAGTAAATTTCCATAACACACATAATTATCTTAACTAAAACAATACATTGATTATAATAACATGTCTTTGCAATATACAAAAACCAACATGGGCCTGTCACGGATTTGAACGCACATGTCTTTTGGGGGGGTAACCACTTAAAGATGCTGTGTACTTAACATACAAAATTAGGAACATTTGGTAGGTACACAAAGGTCTAAAATCCCAGAATATTAAATAACAATTTAACTGTCATAAAATACAAACAAGCAAAATCAATAGTACGTAAATTGCGATCGAAATAATTATTTAAATATCGCTTAAAATAGAAGTCTTATTCCTAATTTACCTAATCAAAATAAATCAGTAATTCTTATTGATATAGATTAGAAATTCAAAATTAAAGTTACACAGCTAAAATGACTATTTTTTACTTTGATAGAATGACAATTTAGACTATACGGATTTTATTACACACTAGCTTCTGTCCGCGACTTCGTTCGTGTGGAAGTCGTAGCACGACACAATATACTAATATACCAGCCACATTTTAATAAAACTTCCTTGAATACTACGTTTGTAGTTTTGGTCACAGCAGTCAAAATATACAGAGAGTCAGGACTGGTGACGCGAGAGCAAGCGACGTACAGTTCCATGTTCTGTGGTAAAGGGTTTGGTTTCCACACTTAGTCCTTCAGGTCGACCATTGTACATGGGCCATGGCGGCCATCAGTGGTTATTCCAATCAGCCCACCTCCCTCTAGAAGATAATTACGTCTCCCGGCCTGTTTAGAACATCTGTGAAAGATCTGGGTGCCCCGATGGTTTCTGTTCTAATCTGGGTGACGCCTGTGCATACGAAGAGCACATGCACGACGTTTTCCTCAGCCTCCATGCAAGCCCTGCACAGAGGATTGTCCGATATTGTGTGAAAGTGTTGGTTTAGCGAGCAGTGTCCCGTGATGGTCCCCGTCACCAGGCGCAGGCTGGTCCTGTCCAGGAGTAATAACCGCCTGGTTAGCCTACCATCTAAGAACGGCATAGCCTCCCTGGACTGTCTGCAGGTCGGTGTCGAGGTCCACCAGCTCTTTTATAGTGAATTATTGAAGGCCTGGATATACACTAATGGCACAACACTGATACCTACATTGAATGTTTCTCATTGTGATTCTTACAGATTATTCCTGGCGAACAGCTATCACTAATATAATATAACAGTACATTGTAATTGTTAACACTCGGGAAGTTAAGTATAAGTCCCCTGTTTGAGGAGTGGCTAGAGAGGCGCCACGGCGTCCTCACCTTCCGCCTGACGCAGATCCTCACCGGACACGGTTGTTTTGGGAGGTTCCTGTTTAGGATAAGGCGGGAGGAAACGCCCGGGTGTTATCACTGTGTGGGTCGCCCGGAGGACACGGTAGAGCATACGGTGGAGGCCTGCCCGGCTTGGGTAGAGCACCGCCGTGTCCTCACGGTGGCGATCGGTGGCGACGATCTCTCGCGTCCGGTCCTGTTCCAGGCCATAGTAAGGAGCGAGAGTGCATGGGAGGCCGTTACCTCCTTCTGCGAAGCAGTAATGCGCGCGAAGGAGGAGGCGGAACGCGTGAGGGAGAGAGATGGGAATGGTTTTTTTTTTTTTTTTGTCAAAAGTCGAAAACAATACGGCCTAAAAAATGTTTGAGAATGTGCAAATAGCGCTCTTTCATACGATAACCCACATGCCCTAGTAGCCCGACTTCGAGTTTTACCCCCGTTAAATCCTAGATGCAAAAAAAAAATCTTTCTCATTTGCAAAATAGTTGGGCAAACGTCATCTAAAACTATTCCAAATTTCAATTTGATAGCTTTAGTAGTTCTTGAGATATCCAGCTGTGACAGACAGAAGGACAGACAGACTGAGTTGCACCATAAGGGTTCCTTTTTACCATTTTGGTACGGAACCCTAAAAAGAAGCACAAAATATATTAATTCTTTGAAATCGAAATCAGATTTGCATTGCTTTGTTGAAAGTTGACTGAAATAGCGTAATATTTCATAATTGACTGCTTAGATCCAAAAGGTATGATAATTATTTAAAATATTAAATCTGTAACTGTCTGCTCTATTCGTTTCCTATTCAACCCAGCGAAGTAGTATTGGAATAATTCAACTGTTGTCATCCCAGTATCATTCCTACGCTACGAAGTGTGCGAACAGCTTTTTTTGATTTCTGACTTTTCTAGTACTCAAACCTCAGTTGGTCCTATAAAGTTTTGTGATCCTCGTAAGAAACAGGATCGATTGGCATCAAAAAACTTTTTTGTGAAAATTGCCTATTTTCTTGCTGACTGTACATTTATTCAAAATCTGTGAATGCAGATCAATTTTTTTCTAAAAGTTAAGGATAGTCTCTTAAGACCATTTGTTGTAGCGACCACGGTTAAGGTACTTGCCCTCATGGACCCATCTCAAAACATAATGCAATACTGCTCATCCCCCATAGCAAATAGCATGATAATTTATACGTAGTAATTTGACCAGACCTATAGGGAATATCTATACAAAACTTGAACTAAATCTATCCGGTAGTTTTTGCGTTTAGCTGGAACATACATTCAGACAAACAGACAAACAGTCAAACCGACAAACAGACAAAAATTCTAAAAACTTTATTTTCGGCATCAGAATCGTTCCCAGACCTCGTGGCAATTACTTTTTTTCAAAAATATTCAATGTAGAGTTTTGACTTCGCTACGATTTTATTATATGTATAGATGAGACCCGCTGATGTAAAGGCTCTCTCTGATTCCACACTTGTTGGAGGTATAGAATTCAAAGCTTTGTATACTTTTGTTAAGTACTCTTCTATTTTATTCTAATTTTCACAAAGGAGAAAAAACCCGATAAATCCGGTTTTGTTATACAAAAAGCCCGGGATTCAAATCAGTTGGTTATCCGTTTTTTTTCGGTTATCCGGGTATCCGGTTTGCATGCCCTAATTGACACCATGCACCCCACGCTTTTGTACAATTTTTTTTTCTTATTTAACTACACAATTCTTATATTTATTAAAAAAAAAAAAAAAAAACACTTGTTAATTCAAATTTATTAAAATTTACTTTCTATTTTTTAGTTGGATTTTCTATAAAAGTGTTTTTGTTTTTTTTTTTTTTTTTTAATGAATTTTCATCGGACCTTGATAAGTATGCCAAATTTCGATTTCCGACGTTTTGAAGGGGCTCAAAATTATGTTCAGTTTCCGTTACATAGGCAATACGTATGAAGCTAATAAAAGCGTGTTAAAATGGTACCAATCTAAGAACATATTCCCATTTGGCCCCCAGACTTCGTTCACCTAGTGGGACGAACGGGAATTTACAAAAATAATATTAAATTTGTACTCGATCGTCCCCCTCGGGATTTTAGGGGGACGAATGGGAATATGTTCTTAGATTAGTGCCATTCGTCCCACTAAATAATATTATGCATGAAATGGTAATCGTTGTTTTGCAGTTTACTTTTCAAATTAGTTACCTACTTTGGTTGGTTATTGGATGTGGTTGGTGAGTGGATTTAATAATTATTTAACAAAATAAAATTTTCTGTATAAATATTACCTATATGGCTCGGGCGAGATGCGCCGGCGATGCCGCTACTTAATAAAAGAGTGCCGATAACATTGTTTCATGTGCGTGAACCCTATTGGTTTACCTGACATTCTCTCCCTCTAGTATCCTTAAATAAGTCGGTGGCTTAGTAGCACAGAATACTTTTATGTAGTTTGTGACAAAACAATGAAACAGCGCAGGTGTTAATGTAATAGTAATTCTACATTCTGTGGAAAACTACCTGATGTAAGTCCATTTTAACACGCTTTTATTAGCTTCATACGTATACGTGCCTATTTATCGGAAACTTTGAACATGATTTTGACCCTCTTCAAAACGTCGGATTAACTCGAAATTTGGTATACTTATCAAGAACCAATGACAATTTAATATATGTATTTAAAAAAATAATGTCTGAAAAACAAAAAAACACGCTTTTATAGAAAATCCAACTAAAAAATGAAAAATAAATAATAGTTTAAAAAAACAAGCTTTTATAGAAAATCCAACTAAAAAATAGAAAATAAATTTTAATAAATTTGAATTCAGAATAGTGTAATTTTTTTAAATAAATATACATTAAGCATAGTGTAAATAAGAAAAATAAATTATTTTATTGTACAAAAAGCGTGGAGTGCATGGTGTCAATAGTTATAAATATTTTATTGACAGAATGAGTAGAAGGATTGTCATTTTGATCATATCATAGAAAGCACCCCACGCTGCTTTTCATTTTTTTTTTTAATATTTACACCATTCTTAATTTATATTTATTACAAAAAATACAATATTCTCAATTCAAATTTATTAAAAAAAAAAAAACTAAAAAAATATATATTTTTAGTTGAATTTTCTATAAAAGCTTTTTTTTTTTTTTTTTTTTTTTTAAACTATTATTTTTGTTATAAATATTATTAGATTGCCTACATAGTTAATACTATTTTGTCTCATGTATTAATTTATGCTATTAAACAACCAGTCTGAAATTATTTGAGGGGGACCAATGGGACTAAAAAAACATTAATAAATTATTCCCGTTCGTCCCACCAACAAAATCAGTGGACGATCGGGAAAAAAAAATTTACGAACTCCCGTTCGTCCCACTAGGTGGACGAAGTCGAGGGTACGAACGGGAATACACAATTATTGGGGCCAAGCATACTACACTTTTACTCAGAAGTGCTGTTTTAGCCGGGTGTGACTGAAGCAGTCTATACTTCTCACGTCTATTTCTATCGGAATTATTTGACAAAAGAGGAAACCATTGAGGATTACTTTTTACAAAAACAGCTATTTCCAGTATGTAAAGTGACGGAAGTGTTAAAATTCTGTGCTTTATAAACATTGGTCTGCAACTGTACCATTGACAACTTAATTTGGTCGGGTTTTACGCGGAGATTTAGTATGGTAAATTAATGAAAGCTAATTTCTCTTAAAACATAACACTTAATAATCTGAATTTTTGGTCACTATAACTTCTTTAGGAGTACTAATATAATTATGATCAAACGAACTTCTAGAAGGAAGTTCGATCATTATTATATGAATAGCTTCATTCGAAGATATATTATTACCATGTAGTTTCCCTAACGTACTAGGTAGTGTCGCACTTTTAAATTTATATCGATTGTTCATAATCGATTTCAGATTTCAAACCGTCATCTATCGTCTACGCATCACTAGCGCTTCCGCGGTTTGCTCATTCTTTTAGAGATACCAAAACTTTTACAAAGGGTTGAGGTGGGTGGGTTCATATATCTTCGAATGGAGCTATTCATATAATAATGATCGAACTTCCTTCTAAGAAGTTCGTTTGATCATATATTTTCATAGCTCCATTCTTCAGATATAGTATTACCATGTAGATGTTCAGAAAACTGAAGTTAAGCATATTATTTATAAAAGTTTTGGTAAGAAAGTATATTTAAATAAAACAAAGATTATTAAAAATAAAATGATTTTTATTTCAATAACTTTTAAAATAATATCAAAATAACAATATTTAACGGTCAGCACTAGGAAATCGTGTTATGGGATTTCGATAAGTTTATATAGTAAACTTAAAGTAATTGCCACGAAAAAATACATCTGGCTAGCTCACGAGTTTTACTAGACTATGAAAAAATCGGGTTGGGGATAAACCTTGCAGATGATAGTAATTTTTTTTATTGAAAATCACAATAACCGTGTAAAAAGCACTGCCGTATTTTGATAACTTAAGGCTTAAAACAAGAAGGCATCTATTTAATTTATACATAAATAAAAACAATAAAGAACAGTGAACCCAATGCATTTTTTTGTTTTCCATAATGTTACTTCTGTTTTGCGTAAAAAATTCGTAAACTTTCTCAATTTTGACGCCCGAAATCTCCATACAATTTACTATGGCGACGCGTATTACCCACTTTATGGCAGTGTTCGAAGTCGAACCGCGGAGCTCAGTCCACAAAGCACCTTATAATACTGATATAGAGTGCTATCTCACGGGATTTTTATGCCAACCTGTCACGAGTAGCGCCATCTGGATTTCTTGTTCCGTAACTAACCATACTATACATACCGACCCTACCCTTCATTTTCATTTGGTTGCTTTTGATATTTCCCATAGTTAAAGATTTATTGATTTAAAACCATGTTTAGTAGTGTGAACACACAACAACACTAAATAGCGTCCAATACCGCAAAACTTAACTAATAGCGTCTAAATATCGCAAACAGACACAGAATTCAGTCAGCCTTCGCCCTACGGAAACACTCACGCAAGCACGCACTGACGAATCTGATGATGTACTCTTCAAGCCTTTACGGAACAGCAGACAGACGCTCAACTCAACGTATTAGCAGCAAATAAAACAGCATGAACACCACGTAAACAATTCTGCGCACACGCAAATTGCAAAACATATCGGCCATTTTCTATTGACAATTTCGAATTTTGACATTTGTGATTTTCTTTAGCAGTCGATTTATTAAATTGATAAAACAAAAAAATATATTTGTTCCTATTTTATCTCTTTAAAATTAAAATAAATAATGAAAATAAATTAGAAATTAAAACTGCATTTTCAACAACTATTAAATAAAGTCTAAGTCGTTTTTTAGAGACATCTAGTACGCCCTAGAGAAATTATTTGCCTAAAATAAAGAACACGATTCAAAGATGGCGTACCTAAAAAAATTGCTGTGAACGTGCAGGTAACTTTACCCCCCCTGGCTCAGTCGACCGCACGTCTTCAAGGTGGGAGCACGTCGTTCTTAGTAAAAAAAATACGCGCCAATAGTGGCCTGAGCATACACGAGATCCCCGCACAGTGATCGGAACTATCGGAGTCAGAACAATAATTTATACAAGGTAAGTACAATTTTTTTTTTACGTCTTTCCGGTTCATAATTGTAATCTTATTTTCAAGTACTTGGTGTGACATAATTTGTTCTAACTGCATAATTGTTCTCTTTAACTACACAACATAGCCCCGTCGTGTTTGGGCTCGTAAGATTTGTCTCGACAAGTACTATAGATCTAGATGATGTCCAGGGTCTGATGATGAAGTCGGATGGTGGCCATAAACTCTTTAAGTATACAACGTAACCTCGTCGTGTTTAGGCTCGTTAGATTTGTCTTGACAAGTACTACAGATCTAGATGGTGGCCAGGGTCTGATGATGAACTCGGCAGGTGGCCATAGAAACTATGTATACAACATAACCTCGTCGTGTTTAGGCTCGTTAGATTTGTCTTGACAAGTACTACAGACCTAGATGGTGTCCAGGATCTGATGATGCAGCCTGAAGATAGCCATAGGCCACCCCGAAGTCGAAACGCATGTTTAAAGATTTTAACGTTTATTGGAACGAACACTTCTGCGGCTTACGGTAGGAATTGACTAGTAGAAATCGTCACGCGAAAAAGCGTTCATACTTCTATGCCCCCACCATGCGACTTTCTTCTTTACACTCTGAACCTCTGAAAGTGTGAATTTGGTCAAAATGAAAACGCAAGACAGCGGCAGCGAAAATTTTCAAATTTTTCGCCATGGGTGTCGATTCATAGGGTGCTAAAGCCGATAGTGAGGTCAAAATGAAAATCCAATATGTCGGCTGATAGAATTTAGTTTTTGGGTTTTAAACCATACGTGAGAAGGAACTTCGTTCCTGACGGGTCTCCCGACCGCACAGGTTTTTTTATTAGGTGCATGCGTGTTGTGTGCTCGTAATCGTAAACAAGTATCTACCTTATAAAAATAATTATTGTTTCTGTAATAGTGAAGTAACATTGGGTTTTTTTTACAGAAAAATAGTACGGCCAAAAGCAAAAAATACCAGGGCTTTTTTGCCAGCCATAAACGCGTGCATTGGAGTAAAAAACGAAAAAGGTGAGGAGTGTGAGAACCTACCTAAATTTTTCCAAAATACAGTCTTTGAGTAACGAAGAGCGTTCCCATTAAATTTACAGAGCTGTCGGTCGGTTTTTTTATGAATTGTTAGCTATTGTACTATATACCTACTTATATTTTTTGTTTAAAAAAAATATGATGTAGACGTATTAATTGACTTTGTTTTTGAAAACCATAATATAACAGCTGATTGATGCCTACATATAAAACTGCAATAAACCACCACCTCTCCTATCCTTCCTTACTAAGTATAAATGCAATAAAAAGAACAACATAGTATCCACTTCTATTTTTAATATTGTCTTCACGCTTCCTGCCGCTCGAACCACTATGTAAACATGTATGTGAGCATGAGCGGGGCGCGCACGTCTATCGCTGCGTGAGTAGCTCTTCAATACCTAATTTTCTCTCGCGCTCGCAGTGTATCCGACCCTTAACTTAACTGATAATCTTATACAATTTTATGTAATTTGTCTATAAATTATTAATAATCAATTAAACTTAATTGTTTGTTTCAAGAACAGACCTCTTGTGAAATAATGGGGCGATTATAAAATTTTGCAAACGTCTTTGATGTAGCCGTCCATCCGGCTGTTTTCCGAATCGCGTCTAGTGACACCTGAGGCGCCAGCGGCTGATGTGGAGGCGTGACGCGTGCTATGCGCGCCAAACTTCGTCACGTCGACGCCACTCTCGGCTAACATATTTTTAATCCATCGACTTACGTCACCGGCTTATGTGGACGTTTATAAGTTAGAAGAGCTATTTCTAATATTTTTTTGTAATTTCTAAGTAATCTTCCAAACATTTTGCAGGACCGATACAAGGTTTGTCAGTAAAATATGGTATAACTAAGGTTGGTTGATCACGATTGATTGCCGAGGTTTTAATTAAAGACAGTGTTTGTACGCGATGAGCTGTACAAATAGCCAAAAGTGTGGCCAACTTTTTTGTTAATTGACATCAAGACACTTATAACATTGCAATAATGGTGGTATGTATGCTTTCACCTCGTATCTAAATAGTTGTATATAGGCGTATTGCGGCAAAGATGTTGATGCAAAGGTGACGGCAACTGTATTGAGAGGCACTAATTTTCCCTCTACTTTACGCATGAATCTTTTAATTGAAATCACTTCAGAGTCGCATACTATATTTTTATATATTTCCTCATTCGAGAGCTCTTTGGGCACAAACCTCAATACACCAATCCTTTCTGTCAAATAAGATGGTATAAAGGCTTTAAACTTATTTTTCCATAGAAATTCTTCCATCTTTAGAAAATTGTTGGCCGCAGCCGCCTTTCTGAACGTTATTCCTATTTTATGTGCATTTAATCTATGTACTCCTAAAACTCCTTTAACATTATCTGATATAAGGTTGGTGAGCGTGATAGTATTTTTATTCCCTATCTTCTCATGCTCTGTTGATTCAACGTAAACTACATATTCAGAATTTGTATTTTCTATAAACAGTCTTTTATAATTTTGTTTTGTAAAAATATTATACTTATTATTTGGGTCTTCATTTCGAGTACGGTTGTACTTTCTTTTCTTATTTTCCCCCGGCTCTGGCGGCTCCTCACCGCCACTGGTGACACTCATAGTTGTTAGAGGTCTTATCAGATGATAATTAAGTGATATTGCCTTAAAATTTTTTAATTCTTTAAACTTTGCGAAATCAAAATTACCGCCTCGTTTGACTTCCCGCCAAAAAGTCCACAGATGGATTTTTTTTTTTTAATAATTTTATTCATGACCATAGATACAAGTCTTTCAGTCGAATACATAGATGTGTTTTGACAAAGTGTAATATTACAGTATGAGATGCAGTTATTTTCGCACAATAATAGTATTTTTAACAATCTGTTTATACATCAATTTTTTCATTAATTTTTGTTTATATTACCAACTTGCCGCCCTTTCGGGTTGGGTGGGTACATCTCAGTGATATCATCGTTTTCATACTAATTTAAATTACAACTAATTAACTAACAATTATACATTTAAGATTACAAAATAAATTAAATTTTTTCTACCGTATTACAAATAAATTTATACAACACACTAAAATATTTCTTATTTTTTAGTATTTCCTGAACGCTGCGGGGAATACTTTGACGTTGATTTTCTTTGTCAATGTCATTTAATTCACTCAATTCACTGACCAAAACCAAACGTTGAATGTTAAAATTTGAACACTGTAAGATAACATGATCCAAATCAGCATCCTCTGTTCCACAATAATGACATCGGCTATTGTTAATTATGCGAATCCTATTCAGGTGAGCTGGTGTTAAGCAATGTCCCAATCTCATGCGTGTTATAATAGTTATAAATCTTCTTGTGCTATATTTGAAGTTATGGTACCAAGGTTTAATCGGTAATTCATTTTGTATTCCAGCAAACCATCTGCCTTTCGTTTCCAGGGTTATGTCCCAATATCCCTTCCATAACTGTCTATTCAGTTCTTTATAAAGGCTGTAATAATCAGTGAATGGAACCTTGAGCAACTCGGATCGATCCTCGTCATGGTCTGAACGGGCCGCAGCGTCAGCTACTTCATTTCCACAAATGCCACTGTGTGAAGGTACCCATACTAATTCTACTTTAATAGACTTATCAAGTAGTTCTTGTATTAGAAGCCTAATATTATAAATAATATAATTTAACTTAAAAGAAATATTTACATTATGTAGAGCAGACAAAACACTTCTAGAGTCTGTAACTATTAAAATATTATGTACATTATTTACAAGACTATTTACATGCTGCAGTGCACAACAAATTGCATAGCATTCTGCAGTGAAAATGCTACACACCCTGTTTAATTTAATACATTTAGTAAAGTCTAGTTGTGAATCATAGAAAGCTGTATTTACATAATGGTCTGTTTTAGATCTGTCTGTGTATATAACATAATGTTCTGGTCTATTGTCTTTAAATTGTAAAAAATCAAATTTGTTGTGCACTGTGTCTAAATGGATTGCAAAGGTGTTAATAATAGCATTATAAGGAATTTTGTATATAGGCCAAATATCATTTCTATCAATATCTTTTGAATTATTATTTATATGTTCAAATATTGTTGGAATTTCAGGTACCATTCCACCAACCAAAGTAGAAGCAGAGATGGCATTGGAAGCAATTGACTGTGAGATTTCAGGATGTATTGTTAGTTTCTTAAGTAAAGGATTATCATTTGATGCCATGACTTTTAATAAAAATCTCTCAGCCAACAACAACCTTCGTAATGTCAAGGGAGGTATACATGTCTCAACTTCGAACGAATTAATAGGTGTGGAGCGCATAGCACCACAAATAAGTCTCAGTCCCATATTTTGAATTACATCTAATTTTCGTAACAAGGTGCTATTGGCATTCATGTAAGCTAAACTGCTGTAATCAAAATGGCTTCTCACTATACTTTTGTACAGCATACTCATAATTTTGGGGTCAGATCCCCAAAAACTTCCTGCTAAATGTCTCAATAGATTAATACCCTTCAGTGCTTTGTTACTTATATGTTTAATATGTTCATCAAACTTTAATTTCTCATCAATAATTATACCTAGGATTTTTTGTTGTTTAACAATAGGAATGTCTACATTATTGTATGAAATTTTAACATTGCTATGAGTATTTACATTTTTACTGATAATTAAAACTGAACTCTTTTCTGGACTTATTTCTAATTTTAGTTTACTATGGTAATAGGTGTATAATTGAGACAAAGCCTTATTGATATTAGCCATTGCTATATCTATGTTTTGATTTATGCTGTACAAAAGCAAGTCATCTGCAAATTGCAGGATATTTACACCTGGTACATCTACATATTTTAATAATTCAGAAGTATACAAGTTATAAAGTAAAGGAGACAAAGTGGCCCCTTGCATTGTGCCTTTGTTGACAGTCCTAGGTCCATGCAATTTATTATTATATTTAACAAATACAGTTCTATTGTTTAAAAAAGAATAAAGCCATTTTAGAATATGACCAGGTATACCAATATCGTGTGATACTTGAATGAGTTCTTCTATATTTACATTGTCAAAAGCACCTTTTATATCTAAAAACACGCAGATTGCATTAGAGTGACTTAATTTAACCTGTTTTACATCTGATAATAAAGATACAATGCTTTCAGAGCAACTTTTACCTTTTCTGAAGCCAAACTGTATAGAGGGAATTAGGAGGCTTTGTGATTCAACAAAATAATCTAAACGTAACTTCAACATATTTTCAAAGAGTTTACCCAAACAAGATGATAAAGAAATAGGTCTATATGAAGAAGCACTATTTACAGGTTTATTAGGTTTTAAAATTGGAATGACGCACTGTGTTTTCCAAGACTCAGGTATTACTAATTCATTCCATAGTTTATTATAAATATTGAGTAATATTGTTTGTGCATTTAAATGTAATTTTTTTATTAACATGTAAGGTATGTCATCCAATCCTGGTGTAGTATCTTTCCTACTCTTTAAAGATGTTTTGAACTCTTCTATAGTGAAATTATTCTTGAGAAATACATTTACATCATTTTCTGAAGCATTTTCAAACAAATACTCAAGCCTATTGTCATCTATTTCAGTAGAATCTGCTAAGTTATCTAAAAAACTTGGAACCCACTCATCATTGATGTTTTTGTTTCGATTTGTTCCAATTTTTTTAAATTTTTTAATGTACCCCCATGTCCTAGAAACTGGAGTTAATCTATTGAAGCTACTACATAAATTTTGCCAAGAAGAAGAATTTTCTTCCTTCAGAATTCTTTTCTTTTTTGCATCTAGTTTTTTATACCTTATCCAGTTTTCAATGTTGGGTTGAGAAAAATAATACTTTAATGCATCTTTAGATTTTGCGACTGCATCACTAAATTTTGTGTTCCACCATGGTACTGGTTTTTTAATAGCTGTGTTTGCATCTAATTTTCGTTTTGGAATTGTTTTATTCCTTATATCATTTAATGTTTCTACAAAATGATTATATGCATTGATAGGGGAATCATTTATTGAGTCTAAGTGGGAAAAACAAGTTTCTGATAGGCTATAATATTCGTCCCAATCTTATTGTGGGTTATGTCATATAAATGGAAAAACGGATTCCAAAGTAAATCAACTGTTTATTGTTATAGAAATACAATTAAGAACACCATACCGGAGCGTGGTTACGGGAGAAGAGAAAAAGGCGGGCTGTCAACTTGACAAATCTGACATATGGACAGTTGACAGCTGTAATCAGTTTATTAGGATGCATTCCAATATTATTGTATTATTTTCATAATTCGTAACACCCTTCCTCAATAAAATTGGTATGCATTCTTTACAATTACAATACTTATATTAATTTATATCTTCTATTATAGCTATCTTAGACTACGTATCTATCCATGAATTTAATTATTTAACATACTACAGAATTTGTTTAATACTTCCTTATTTAAACCTTTAGTAAACATATCCGCTATTTTTTTCTCTGTTGATACATATCTTAACTCTACAATAGGGTAGTGGCACCAATAAATGAACGATTAAGCGTTTTTGACCACTTTAAATAGCTCTAACTCAGTTATTTCGTGACATTGATACATGCTTTTTTTTTTAATAATAATCCATAACCCTCAGTATTTAACGGATTAAAAAAGAACCGTCTAGGTCTACGGTTTTTTTTTTAAAGTTACTATTTGTAAAAATATTAACGTTTTACCCCAATACTTGAACACTGAGCCCTAATTATGAATATTTTGTACCCCATAGTTGAACTAACATTTTAATAGTATTAAAGGATATTTTATTTATTTATTAGAAATAAAACATGGTAAGTATTATAAAAAGCTTTTAATTATTTGTCTATATAAATCAATCTTAACAAAAAAAAAAAAACATTTTTAAGGCGTTTTGCCTTCAATAACGCAGTCTTATTTACGAGATCAACTAAAAAAATAACGTAGGGATACCTACTTTAACTCTCTTAGTAAGTAGTTGGTCCTAGTTATTCATGATAATATTATTAAACTTAACATCTTAACATATTAATAAATTGAGCAGTTTCAGAGATGGCTAATTAACTTATTCATACGAAATATACATTAAACATGTATGTTTTGTATATTAATATTTATATAAATACTAACAAATACGTATGTACCTAATTATTCACAAAAATTGAGATCATATTGAGTATTTTCAAAAGTAATCATACCTCTTCTTCCAATTCGAGGACACGGCAAAAGATTTTTAATAGCTGATGTCGACACTTCAGTTAAATCAGCAGTAGAAGGCTCAACGAAGTATATTAATGTGTCGAATTTGCTGGCTTTCTTTCTGAAACACCTAACTTTTATTAAATTATTTTCATAATCAGTCATTAGCACCTGCCCGACATAGTAGCGATTTCGTTTATTTGTCTCAAATTCTATTACAACATAGTCTCCAAAATTTATATTCTCCGTATATTTAATCAGACTTTCGTTGTTTCTATTTGTCCTTGTAGTCTCTGGGATACAATCGTTAATTACATAAACATTATTTGTCATTGCTTTTTTCAAAGCCGGAATCTTAACTGCCTTATTTGAAGTTATTGTTTCATCTACTGGATCAGCTTGTACTGGTCCAGTAGATAAAGCAATATCTTTGTCTTTACTGATCGTAGTATTTGTTTTAATTCCTTTTGATTTCTTATCTCTGATGGTTTTTTCCTTTTCTGCTTTCTTTTGTTCACGCTGAATTTTTCTGTTTATTATATCTTCTGCTTTCTTTTTCTTTTCGTTTTCCTTTATTTCTAGGTATTCTTTAAACTTTTTAGAAGTTATTGCTAGAGGTATGGGCGATTTTGATTGCTTACGTTTTGTGACCTTTTTGCGTTCAGGAAGTCTCAGCAACTCATCAATTTTAGCATCTAATACTTTAGAACAGCCCGGTTTATTATTTTCAAGAGAAACATCATTAGTATGCTGGATATTATTTGGAACGTCAGGGATTTGGGATGACTCTTCATTGTTCAGCTCATCAACTTGCCGCGACAAATCCTGGATAATCGGACTAAATTCGTGGTTCTGAGATATTCCTTGATTATTCGGCACATCAACTGCCTGCGATATATTCAGTACAGTATCATTACCTTCAGTGTACCAAGGCAATGGAATTGCTTGCTTTGATGAAACAGGCGTAGAAGTTGTTTGAAGCGCAGTCCAATGAGCAGAATTTGCGGTGTTTGTCAAATCAAGCACATGTGTTTGATGTGTTGTGTATGAGTGGGGTTCCAGAAATTCTATGACATCTTGTTGATTGCCACCAGGTGCTATTCCTATACTTGGTGTCAATCGGTTCTCGTTCGTGTCTCCTAAAACCTCGTCCATTAGAAAAGTCACTCCTTCTATTTCAATCGGCATATTTTCTATATCCATAATGCCATCAATGAAAGTATTGGTCCCAAGAGTCAAATCTCCTTCTCCAAGCTGCGTTTTATGAGTAATTGATAATTCTCCTTCTTGAGGCATTAATATCCCTTCTGTATTGCTTGCGTGCATGTCCGTGTTAGAATCATCTATTCTCGAACTGTTTATTACAGAATCATCAATATTGGATGATTGTGATAACAAGATATTGTCCACTTTATTTTTGCACTTGTTCCAAAATTTGTAAAGACTACTCTTACATGTCTTATTGCGTCTTCTGTATTCATTATACTTGTCCAGTATATTTTTGTGTAAAAGTTTTTCGATTACGTCAACAGTTGTTTTATAATCATTTAAAGATATATCATGTTCGATTTCTTTTTGTCTATTCGACATGCATTTTGAATAATCCACGGCATTAGGGTTAAATGGGAAAATTCCACATGCTTTAAATGCATTAACAATCACGGTTTTCTTCATAGACACGTCAAAAGACTGTGCAAATATTTTTGCAAAGTTTGACCTCGTAATCTGAACATTATTTTTATTTTTGTGTTTTCTTGCTGCATTTTTCCATGCTGCTTTCAGAGGGCCAAATATTCCTACATCGCAGGGTTGTAGGATATGTGTCGTATTGGGATGCAGGCAATAGAGAACAATTTGGCTTTGAGCACAAAATTCGTGCAACTCCAAATTTATATGACTTTTGTGGCCGTCAACAAGCAGAAGTGCCGGAAGTGGAACATTATTTTTCTGAAGCCAAGGCAGATAGATTTCTTTGACATAGTGCAAGAACGTTTGACCTGTCATCCAACCTGAATCTGATCTTCCAATTCCCCAGTCATCTGGAACTGATTGAGCTACTTCCTTTGATATTCTTTGCAAGGGGTATACAATAAATGGTGTAACTATTCCACCGCTAGCAGAAAAGTTGCATAATACAGTAATACTTTGTTTTTCCTGTCCTGAGGCGACATCATACGTAGCACGATAGTTTTTAGGTGCCAAAATAACTCCGGTTTTCGGGCACAGCTGTACACCAGTCTCGTCCAGATTAAAAATTCGCTCGGGATTGTCTAATATATCATCAGCACATAGCTCTTGCAGATGTTGTCGCAAATCTTCAAACCATTTTCTAATCATTGGCTCTGTAACTAAAGCTCTTGCTTTCGAAATTATTTCTGCATGTCTTTTTGTGATGTTAGGGTGCCTTTGCAAAAACAGTTTCATCCACTTTTTCCCTGGCTTCAGGTCTGTACCTTTAATTTCAAAAATCCGTGCAACAGTCTCCCTGACATCATTTGTGTTGACAGGATACCCAATTTTGGCCATATTTAAAATCCAGGTAGCAATTTTATCTTCTTCATCATCCGATAACAGTTTTCCTGGTCCTTTTTTACATTTGAGCGCCGTTTTCCCGTGAATTTTATTGTGAAGTGTACCCTTTGGAATGTTAAATTGAACACTGGCTTTTGACAGGGATATCTGCTGCGCTTGTACCATCCGTACAGCTTCTTCAAGAGTGCTTTGTTCATATCTTTTTTCTTTTTTTCGTAGTCCAGATAACATCTAGGTAAAAAGAGAAGAAATAATGTATATGCTTATCCGTTCACATGTTAAAATGAGACCTAAAATCTGAACTAAGCAATTTAATTCGTTCATTATTTGGATTAAAGAACCACAAAATGAACGAATAAAATTCACTTCAGCGTTCAATTTAAGGCACGATACCCAAAATATGAACGAATAAAATGCGAACATATTCCATAGTTCAAAATTTGGGAATGAATCCTAAAGCTGAACAGTGCAAGATTTCATACTAAAATAAAGCCTTAAAAATAATAAAAAACACAAAAATCATGTGTTCATCTTTTGGTAACTAAGTTCATACATTTATTAAAATTCATTTGAGTGGTTTTGTTTTGGTCTCTAAGCGTGAGTTTATAAGTAATCATAGCTGTAAAAATATGCCTTTTCTCCATTAGTTGAACACCGTTCATCTATTGGATCAAGCGAACAAAATTGAATCCATTACTTGAACAGTAAATTTCTCTAAAAATACGGTAAATAATGTATAAATGTATCAATACAATCAAAGCCTAATAAAACAAGATTTAATTCTAACCAAATCCACTGAAATCTATTATTAATTCTTTCTTTAAGCTGACAAAATTCTTAAATTTGGAGGGCACTTACCTTAAGTAAGTTTCCATATAAAACTGATTTTTGGCGGGAAACGCTCACACAACGGCTGGCTGCGGGCGCGTCTGAGTGGTCACTGTCAAAATTGTTATGGAACCGGGAAGAAAAAGTGTTGCCCTAACCGGGAAAAAATATTTCACACGTGTAAGTAGCGGGGTATTTTATATTTTGTTAATTTTCGCTCGATCGTTCATCTATTGGGGGTCGTTCATCTGTTGGTGCCACTACCCTATTATTTTCTACCTTATCTCTAACAAAATGATATTTCAAATCAATATGCTTTAATCTTTGATGTTTTTCAGGGTTTTTCGCAACGTGAATAGCTGACTGATTATCAATATAAATAATAAAATTATTACAACCTACACCAATTTCTTTTATTAAATTGTAAATCCAACAACCTTCAGCTACCCCTTTTGCTAATGCCACATATTCTGACTCTGTTGATGATAGAGCAATACATTGTTGCTTTGAGCTGCACCAAGATACTGTGCAACCAAAAAGCTTCATGATGTACCCTGAAGTAGACTTTCTTTCCAGCTTATCTCCAGCCCAATCTGCATCTGTATATCCTACTAGTACATCCTTCGAATTTCTTCTGTAAATTAATTTGTAGTCTAATGTTCCTTTGATGTATCTTAGTATTCCTTTTAACGCCTTCCATAGGTTTTCGTCTGCATAAACTTGATATCTACTCAGATAACTAACAGCAAAACAGATGTCTGGCCTTGTGCCCAACATAGCATACATCAGGCTTCCGACTATCTGTCTGCATCTTTTCATCATATCATTGTTTTTGGCTGGTTCTGTTGATAGTATCAAGCCTGTCTCTATAGGTGTCATTGCCGGGTTACATTCTTCCATTCCATATTTTTTAAGTATGTCTTCTAAATACTGTCTCTGATCTAGTTCAAGCCTGTCTTCTTTTTCTGTTATTTTAATTCCTAAGTATTTCATATTCTTATTACCCATGTCTGTCATTTCAAAGTTTCTTCTTAGTGATTGTTTCAGTTTCTCAACTTCTTCCTGTTTCTCTGCTATAATTATTAAATCGTCGACATATAGGAGTATGTAGAATCTTTTATTCGGTTTGTAGTTCATGCAGTAGTCCGACTTGCTTCGAATAAACCCTTCCTCTTTCATATAATTATTGAATCTGTCATTCCAGTTCCTTGGTGACTTCTTTAAACCATAAAGTGACTTCTGTAATTTTAGAACTTTTCCAACTTTTGTATTGTTTTTCTCTAATGCTGTCAGTTCTCTTTCTATAGCTTCTTTCCACTTATGTGAGTCTTCTCCTTTTATTGCTTGGTCATAAGTTAGTTGTTCTTCTGTACATGCCTTAAATCCTGTATAATAATCTCCATACTTCTGTGGCTTCTTGATCTCCCTTGTCCTAGTTTTCTGTGGTTTCTCCACTGGTAATTCTCTAAAAGAACTTTCATCTTCTGTTTCCACTTGTTTCTTCTTTTTCTTCAAGTATACTACTCTCTTGCTGTATATTAGTCTCTCTTCTGTTGATTTCTTCTCTTCCATCTGTCTTCTGTAAGTCTCTTTCTGTTCTTCTGTCTTCTGTATTTATACTTCTATCTTCTGTTGTTGCATCATTCCAAGTTTCTATTTTCTCTTCTTGCTCTTCTTGTCTTCTGTCTTCTTCCTGCTGTCTGTGTTTTCTGCTGATTCTATTTGTGTCATCTTCACAATCAATGTGAACTATTCTGCTCTTCTGTTTGTCTTCTTGCTTTTCCTGGATAAATACCATGTGTTGACTTCTTTGTTTTGAAAACATACTCTGTAGCCTTTGCAGTTTATCCCATATCCAACAAATATTCCTTTCTTGCTCTTTGCATCCCACTTGAGTCTTCTTTCCTTTGGTATGTGTACATAAACTTCTGTTCCAAATATTTTCAACTCTTCTATATTAAAACTTCTTTTATATAATAATTCAAACGGTGTCTTGCCATGAACTGGTGATTTACCTGTTCTATTTAATGTATAGACTGCTGTGCTAGTGGCTTCTGCCCATAGTTCCTTCTGTAGCTTCTTTGCATGGAGCATGGTTCTGGCTGCTTCTACTATCGTTCTCATCTCTCGTTCAGCTCGACCGTTCTGTTCGGGTGTGTAAGCAACTGTGGTCTGGTGAGTAATCCCCTTTACTTTTAATATTTGACTAACCTCTTTGTTGACAAACTCTCCTCCATTATCTGATCTCATTTTCTGAATTTTGTACCCACATTCATTTTTAAATGTTATTATAAAATTTTGAATACTATTTTTTGTCTCATATTTATTTTTTAGAAAATATATAAACCTGTAACCTGAAAAGTCATCTTTAAATAACAAAAAATATTTAGAACCACCTATTGAAACTTTTTCCATTGGACCACATATATCCATATGAATCAATTCTCCAGGTACACTAGCTCTGTTATCACTACTCTGAAAAGGTACCCTACTTTGCTTACCCTCCAAACATGCTGTACATTGATCAGTCAACCCTTCATGTTTTACATTATTTTTGGTTAAAATCTCCTTGACATAACCCATATTTTGGTGTGCAAGTCGTTCATGCCATTCTGCAATTGATGTTAAAGCCACTTCTGTATCAAATTTAAAATTCATGTAATACAATTTACCTACTCTGTTTGCTGTACACATAACCTCTCTATTTTTAGTAAATTGACATCCTTCTTTTGTTGAGGTCATAGTATAACCTTTATCTAAGCAACATGATACAGAGAATAAATTTACTGTTAACACTGGTACATATAAAACATCCAACATCATATAAGGCGCATACTCTTTGCCGTTGTATCCTTGAAAATTAATTTTGCCTAAACCCTGTACTTTTAGTTTATTACCGTCTCCTAATGTTACAAATCTATTTTCTATTATATCTGTATAGTCTGTAAATAACTCTCTTTTGAAACACATATGTTCACTTGCACCTGTATCCAAAACCCAATCTTTATTTTGAATTAAATTGCAATTATTCAGGATAAAAGCATTGTGGTTACCTTTATTTTGTCCTTGCCTACTTCTGCAATCTTTGTATAAATGACCCAATTTTCCACAAAAGTTACACTTACGCACTTTACAGTCTTTCTTATAGTGTCCAGCTTTACCACAGACATAACACTTTAGTTCAGTTTTATTGACTTGTAATTTTCTGTTGTTGTTTCTTTTTGCCATAAGGGCTGATGATGACGGAGTTTCCTTTCCTATACGCTCCTCTTCCACAAGTAATCTTGCTGTCAAATTCTTCATATTCTGTTGACTTTCAGGAACTGATTCCCATGCCGAGATGAAGTGTCGGTATTTATCGGGTAGGCTCATGACAATCTTTGTGACTACCATTTTCTCAGAAAGATCCTCGCCATTATTTCTTAACTGATTGACAAGTTCCTCAACTTTGGATATGAATGCTGCCATTGGTTCCTCGAACTCCATGCTGTAAAACATCTGTTGATTAAGGTGTACACCGACCTTAGATTTTGCTTCATAAATTGTGTTCAATTTCTCCCACATTTGACAAGCAGATGTGCATGCCAATAAATATGAAAGTATCTTCTCTTCTATTCTTGTAACTATTATTTCTTGCGCTTTTCTGTCTACTTCTTTGTCTTCAGTGGACGACGGCTCTTTGAGTAACGCGTCGTACCACCCCTTGGACCTTAGTACAATCATGATTTGGAACCTCCATAGTGCCCAATTGTTGTCGTTTAAAACTAACGCGCCGTCTTTTCTTTCCATCTTTTATAGTCTTTCTTCTGTAGATTTATTCTGTGTTATTCCCGTCTGTAATGACCCGGAAGCGGTCGACTTCTTCTGTTCTGGAGTACTTGCTCGATGCCGGTAATCCTATTAGGTACGCGGCATTGACATATATATTACTGCGTAAGGACTGGGCGGACCGCATGTTATAATGACGCCTCGAACTTGGTCCCAAAATGGTCTTCCCTATAACGAAGTGAACTAGAACGCGTTCGGCTGTCTTCGGGAGCGGTCGTAAAATTTTACAAGCAAAAATGCCAAGTTGTGTCGTGAAGGGTTGCGTGAACTACGACAAAAAGCACAATAAAACAATTGATAACATTTCATATCACCGATAAGTTAAAAATATGTAATTATATCAACTTCTAACATTATTTAAAACAATTTTCTTTCTAATTTGTCTCAACGTTTGGCAAAGACGACGCGAAGCCGCGTTAAAGTGCGTCATAACATTGCAGCGGCGCGCGTTTTTATCCGATGAAATGAAATGATTTATTATTATTACTATATGATTTAATTATGTATAAAATTATTTTTATTGTTTATTAAAAGCAAATTAAAATGTGTTTTTATGTACTTACTGCTAAAAAATCTGTAAGTACAGTGAAATACGTATTTATTTTGCAGATTTCCTTCTGATTCCGTGCGAAATAAAGTTTGGAGTCGTGTCATAAGTTAAAAAAAATAAGTTTAAAAATATTGTTTTATTCGAAGGCCAATGAAAATTTTATGACACAAACAAACTGCAATAAATATAAATTTCGAAAAATAGAAGTTTTTTTTATTTCTTTGTACCTCGAAAAATACCCGCTCTTACAAGTTTGCGTCTAGGAGCAGACCACGCCGATTGACATCGTAGTTCATAGTAGTTCTAATAGATGGCGTTAGTGTTTTTGTATGGCGACCGTGTCTGGCAAACGTTCGGACGACCGTATCTTTACTATTTATATCAATGGTACGC
This sequence comes from Dryobota labecula, assembly GCA_947523025.1. Taxonomy (NCBI): domain Eukaryota; kingdom Metazoa; phylum Arthropoda; class Insecta; order Lepidoptera; family Noctuidae; genus Dryobota; species Dryobota labecula. The sequence continues at coordinate 24,506,873 of OX383302.1, read as the reverse complement.
GGAGCTTTCTCCTGTCGTCTGTTGGTGTCTTACTTCTGTGTAATTTCCATGACTGGGCCCATAACCTATTGTGGGTTATGTCATATAAATGGAAAAACGGATTCCAAAGTAAATCAACTGTTTATTGTAATAGAAATATAATTAAGAACACCATACCGGAGCGTGGTTACGGGAGAAGAGAAAAAGGCGGGCTGTCAACTTGACAAATCTGACATATGGACAGTTGACAGCTGTAATCAGTTTATTAGGATGCATTCCAATATTATTGTATTATTTTCATAATTCGTAACAAATCTGCCTTACTACAAATATATTTCTCTTGATCCACAGGAGGTGACGTGTCATACATAGATGGTTGAATGTTGATCTCAAGTAAGGTTGGAAGGTGATAGCTACCCATGGGATCATCATGAACATACCAGTTACATAAATGAGCGATTGAAGAGCTAACAAGGGCAAGATCTATCGCTGAAGCTTGTCTATTAGGATAAGGAACAGTTGTTGGTGATCCATCATTCAAAATACATAAGTCAAATTCATCAATTATATTAAATAAACATCTACCTTTATTATTATCACTATGGCATCCAAATGCTATGTTATGAGCATTAAAATCACCCATAACTATACAAGGTTTGGGTATGTTATTGATGATGTCCTTTAACTTTGCTGAGTCAAACCTGATACTTGGAGGGCTGTACACACAAAGTATTGCTATTGCTCCAAATTGTGTTTCTATAGTGATACATAAGTTTTGAATAGATTCTGAGAAGTGTGTATTTACTACTTTGTACTTTAAACGATGGTTCACCAGAATGGCTACTCCATTATGAGAATTTATGGAATTTTTGTGGATTAAATTATAAGTGGGAAAATGTGGAATGACGTCTATATTTTTTTCTATTGATACATTTTGTAATTGGCTCTTTTTACTCTGTAAACTCTGTATACTGTAAAATATTCAAAAAATTATCCATGTTTAAATTAAATTTGATAAAAATATTTCTTTTATTTTCCTATGTGTGAGTGGCCCATCAGAGTCACTCTTGTTACCTAATGCAACCAACGATTTAACTATTGCGTTCATTATAATATCATTATTTGGTACTTGTTTAATATCTAAAATATCATTGCTTTTAGCCTTATCAGTAACCTTGGGTAAAACAGGGAAAGATTTCTCATTAAATGTAGGGGGTGGTTTCACAACAGTGGCATACGATTGCTGCATAAGAAATTTGGCCTTTTCCTCTTCAATTTTTTGTTTTTTAATGGGACAGTCTCGTGAAATGGCAAGATGATTACCTGCGCAATTGATGCATGTGATCTCTTCGACATCGCATTCTTTGTAGGAGTGACGACCAGCACAAGAAGAGCAGTGTTGTTCGCCTCTGCAAGCCTTAGCAGAATGGTTAAAGGACAATGCTCATCCATGTATGGAATCCCGTACCAAAATGTATCAAAATCAAACTTTGTGTTTTATAGACTACACAGAGCATATTAACTCCTACAAAAGTTCTTTATGACAAAACAACCCGGGTTTCGGGGTTATTTTATAAAATCGAAACTAACCTAAAAACTAGGTCTATTTTGTTCGACGCTACCAACGACGTATTTTATATAAGTAGACACGTTAGGTACACACGCAAGAACATTATTGCTTTAAAAACAGCGTAATCCACTAATATTAATAAGAATTACGAGTTATAGCAACGTATAGTCGCGCCACAAGATGCGTGATTGAAACTTGGAGATTTGCCCGACCTTTATATTGCCAATAGGTACTGTGAGCAGGTAATCTAAGGGTAATATATCATTAGACGCCACCGCGATCACACTACCACACCAATACCAATAAAACATTATCATAAGGATGCCCAGTCAGACTGAAAAAAAAGCGTCTTGAACAATAACCCTTTGTTTTTAATAATCTTAAAAAATACTATTCTTATCAGACACTTTTGCTCATGCTCATGTTGTGTCGTTGTAAACAGACTAGGTAAGTGTTAGAAAAAATAAAACAAACAAGTCCATTTGGGTTTTTAATAGCGATTCAAAGTCAAAAATGTTTATATAAAATACTTAAATCATTCATCATAAAAGTGATCAGAGTTCATGCCAAGCCAAAAGTGACACAAATATGTAGGTAGGCATAATTAAAATATTTGAGAAATCTATATGGTAATTCGCAGCTCGCTGATTATATTCATAATTATTTCAAATTGACTACCAGTAAAATCTCTTAGCTGGGAAGTTAATTCGCTCCAACAGCCATGATCCAGGTGGTGATGACAGATTCGTATTGTACGTGGCACACAGAGTTTATAATTAAGTAATAACAGATCCTTTAAAGATGAGGGTACCAGTAAACATTCTGTTTCAAAACAATTAACAAATATACAGTGAAGATGGGGCGGCTTAGGAATATTGAGATCCCCGCTTGATTCAACATCTGGCAAAATAGCGTCTGACAGACCAGGGTGATTGGAGTCATGCTGATCACGACGTTGCACTTCTCTTGTAGCTGACCTACAGCAAGAGCACGTCATACTCTATCCAATCTTGAGATCTAATAAAAAAAATAACATGATTAAACATGTAATAAACAACATTTTGCAATGGGTAAAAGAAATAAAGACTAGATAAAAGTATGTAATGCAATGTGATGTAACTGTTAGGAATACATGATAATGATCAGGCAGTAATTGTGTCAAAATAGATAATATTATCTAATACCTACATTATTTATTTGTGAAACCTTCACTTATTGGAACTTAATATTATAAACACATAATAATCACTATCAACTATAGAAGACTGTAGAAAAGAAGAACATTAATAAGAAGTTGAATGAGGTTTTTTTTTAAATATTGCGACATAAATAAAAATATTTACCAGATGCAGCGGAACATGTCTATCTAAAATATTTCTCTCTTGTCGATCTTGTCTTACTGGATATGTTCTAGTTGCACGTAGAATAGAATTGCCGCAAGAAAAATATAATCTACTATGACCAAAAGCAGGCAAAGATAAACTTACTTCACTGATTGTGTTTGCTCAATCTTGAAGCAGTGTCCAAACTTCCATACAAAGCACACATTCTGAAGACAACTGCAATAAAAACCCTTAATGAAAAAGAGTTTTTAAGCTTTATGGCGTTATATTCTGTAACATGAGTATGCACCAAGTTACGCCCTATAAGTGACCAAGAGTACAATAAAGCCTTTTTTGGCCCAAATGACGTGTTTTTTTTTTGTTTTTATTTGTTATATCCTGTGATACAATAAATGTTTTCTTTCATTCTATAAAAATAATGTTCTGTAAGATGGTACGTCGCACAGTGGAACGAATGTATGGGAGCGGTTGGACGTAGACATGTCCGAAAAAAAAGAGTAAAATTATGCCAAACTAATGATGCCATCTTATTCGATTACTTAATGCCTTCATAACTTGTGGTGATGAATTTCTTCATAACTCCCATATTTCGGGAGTAATTTGAGAAAATGTGAAATTTTACTATGAAAATGAGTGTATCGAGCTCTCTCCCTCCTGATTCCGGGCTTGTTTCAAGTAGCGGTCTCTAATATCATAATGCTAATACTAAGAGCTATATTTAATACTAAGACACATAGTGCGCCAAATGTGCACTTTCTGGGATAAAGAGTGATGTTTATTTTATAACACAATTTTTTTTATTTTTTGTTTATTTTGTTGATTAAAACCGTTTTTCTAAAGGTTTACCTTATTACAATAACATTTCTGAGCAGCCAATTAGAGAAGATATAAGCTAATTAGGATATATAATTAGGGACTTAAGGTTTACATATAAAACTGATGCACTAATGATTACTGATAAGAACATTGCTATTATTTAATTACTAAATGGCTCTTAATACACTAATTTAGCATGCATCATTTACTAATTATCACAATAACTAATTACCTTGCAATATTTAACAAAGGATACCTGGGATACCTGGATTTTATATAAATAGGTCACTATTAGTAACTTTAAAATCAGTGTTGATTTACACCTCGTTGTATCCAAGCTAATCTCGCAATGTATTTTCCAAATTTTAATACAAATCTTGATATTCACGTTGCTTTATGCGCACGCGCACATAAAGATTTACGCGACTTTAACTATTTGTTCAGTGTTTTAAAAGATAACAGTTGTGTTCAGTTATGTGAAAGTGCTGAAACAAGTTTAAAAGACTGGTGTCGTCGATTTTGCTACCGCATTTATGCAAAATGGACACAGTCTGGAAGAAGCACAGATAAGTTTCGGAAGAAACATGAGATTTGGCTACAGGCTGCAATTCAATGGCCGGAATTACAGAATGAAAATATGGAACCTTCTACAGAAAATATAAGTGACGTCATCGAGCCCATAATTTCTCCTGCTAAATCTGATGCTTCAACTTGTACACATCCTAGTCCTCGTAAATCTTTTGAGGACCTTAGTAACCGGCAAAAAAGAAGACGCACTGAAGATAGTCTTTCATGCAGCAGTAGCAGCGCTGAAATTATGTTTTCGGCCGAAAGGGCGCTTCAAAAGGCAGGACAAAGCGATACAGCTTATGTTATGAAATACTTGACGGAGAATCCAGAAGAGGCCTCAAAAATCAAAGCCTTCATTGAAGGTAAATCAATTCAGGTACGGGAAATATCCCCTTTGAAGGCATTGGCTCTTTATGTATCGATGAACTTATCGAAATGGCGCTATAACACTCTTCGGGATTTCAACACTCAAGAAGGAGCTCTTCAATACCCGAGTTACTACATGTTGGTTAAAGAAAAAATTAAGTGCTATCCGGCCAAAGAAGATCTCACAGTTACAGAGAGCTCTGCAAAAATCAAATTACAAGCCTTGATGGATTTAACCTCAAGAAGACTTATTAGGTCGTTAGAAACCCCTGTTGATCCCAATCAACAGCTCGTATTGACCAGCAAATGGGGTTTTGACGGATCATCTAGCCAAAGCATTTATCATCAAAGGACGAGTGAAGATGAGCAAATCGATCTTGCTAGTAATTTTATGATTAGTCTTGTACCACTGCGGCTCGTCTCAAAAGGTGTAACAATTTGGGAAAACGAGCGACCATCTTCCACTTCATTTTGCCGGCCAATATTGTTTAAGTTTATAAAGGAAACCAAAGAAAATGTGCAGAGAGAGATGGCTGAAATCGAAGCAGAGATTGAAGCCTTAACTCCATCCACCATCACTGATGGAATTAGTGTCAAACACCAACTGCTGTTGACAATGATTGATGGTAAAATTCATTCCATTATATCCAATACAGCAGCTTCAGTGTGTGACATATGCAAGGCTTGTCCTAAAGAAATGAATAATTTAGAGTTAATCAAAGATAAACACGCAAACGAGGACATGTATAAATATAGCTTAAGCACCCTTCACGCTTGGATTCGCTCAATGGAATGCTTATTACACATTTCCTACAAATTAGACATAAAATCATGGCAAGTAAGGGGTGATATAGCAAAAAGGCAAGTTGATGACAGGAAGAAAAGAGTTCAAGAGGCTGTAAGAAGAGAAACGGGCTTACTTCTCGATGTTGTGAAACAAGGCAGTGGATCCACCAACAATGGCAACTCGGCAAGGAGATTTTTTGAAAACTACACTAAATCTGCTGAACTGACCGGAATAGATGCTATGCTTTTAAGAAAAATCTGTGTGATCTTGCAGTGTATTTCATCAGGAGAGAAGATCAACGTAACTAAATTCCGAGAGTTCTGCTTTGATACTGCTAAGCTTTACGTGGAGTTATACCCATGGTATTATATGCCTTCTTCACTTCATAAAATTTTAATGCATGGGCCAGACATAGTTCAGAACATGTCAATTGTGCCCATTGGTTTTCTATCCGAAGAGGCATCTGAGACTAGAAATAAAGATTTTAGAAAATATAGAGAGGGGCATTCTCGAAAGCATAGCAGTATCTCATGCAATGAAGATATTATGCACAATCTTTTACTGTCTTCTGATCCACTTGTTACAAGTATCCGTCCAAAAGGAAATAAGTTTGTAAAAAAATCTTCTTTTAAGGAATTTTATGAGCTTACGGATTCTGAGAAAAGTGATATCGAATTTGTTAACATAAATGATTTAGCGGACATCGATTCTGAATTTGAATTAATTGATGATGATGATGATGACGAAGATAATTAAATGATGTTATTGTTTTAAAATGTGTAACTTAGTAAATTAGAGCTTACATCTTAATTATTTATTGTACTTTTAATGAAACTAGGTAATTTATTATCAACTTACTTAAAAGTCATACTCTCATCAGTTCTTGTGAATATTTTTGTTAATATATATTTCTGTATATATATAATATATTTATAGACCTCTTAATAAGTCTGTCTGCGGTTTAAAGTAAATACAAATGGGGAAAAAACGTTTTTTTTTTTTAATTTTCATTTCCTTTTATCCCAGAAAGTGCACATTTGGCGCACTATGTGTCTTAGTATTAAATATAGCTCTTAGTAATAGCATTACGATATTAGAGACCGCTACTTGAAACAAGCCCGGAATCAGGAGGGAGAGAGCTCGATACACTCATTTTCATAGTAAAATTTCACATTTTCTCAAATTACTCCCGAAATATGGGAGTTATGAAGAAATTCATCACCACAATTTATGAAGGCATTAAGTAATCGAATAAGATGGCATCATTAGTTTGTCATAATTTTACTCTTATTTTTCGGACATGTCTACGTCCAACCGCTCCCATACATTCGTTCCACTGTGCGTCGGTGGAAATGGTAGTCATTATAAGTTTAGTCAAGAATGTTAGCATACGCAATAATCGATGGTCGTAACTAATATTATTTGTGGGTTGCAACATTATTTTTAAATATTTAATCCTTTTTTAATTGTGGCAACCCTCGGATGACTTTTCAAGAAGGCGGGATGATTTTTCGTTTGCTGATTCTCAAAGTGGTCTCGGGTTAAAAAATTAATGGTGTTCTGTACCAATAAAGTGATTTGTACAAGCGAGACTTTAATTCTAACAAGTCAGAAGTGTGCTAAAGTGTATTTACGCGCCTGATGCTGCGGTTTCCTGGACCAAGGTCAGATCTGAACATAATTACCCGTGATTTTGAGACAAACTTGTTGTCGTTATAAAGTACGTGCAAACAAGGCTCAAAAATTTAGAGCAATATAATAACATCGTGTGATTGTTGGGAAATACCTACGATACCATCATAGTGATAGTTGGGAAACACCCATCCTAGTGAAAGTGATGCCAGTTTTGGTTGTTTATTTACATGTAATCAAAGACAATTTTGGTTACTGAAGTGAATGCTTATTTAAAAAAATGGATTCGAATAGACCATAATTGCGACGTAATACTGATCGTTGGAAATATCTTGTTGCTGGTTGAAGTCGAATAACTTGTGCTACTAACTAATTTCAGTTTAATTTATTATTTTCTTTTGTTAGTCTATGACAATGTAAATATTACTATTATTATTATCTATCTAGTTATCTAATTAATTTGTGTTTGTGTTTTGTTGTTGTTGTAAGTGTTTAAATAATTTAGATTTTATTTTGAACCACTCAACATTGTTCGCGATTATGGGCAACTCTAAGCGAAGGCGACGTGACTCAAGTAGCGATAGTTCGTCTGTAAATAGTAGTGATAGTGATGATAAACACCGTAGGTCACGGCATAGTAAAAAGCGACGTCGCGATAAAAAGTATAGCAGTAGCCATAGACAACATAGTCAGAGAAGTAAGAAACGCTCTAAAGGCGCTCTAAACGTCATGATCTAGGATCTTCTCGAAATAGTGTTGATCGTGAATCAACTAAAACTCCTTCCTTACCACCACCACCATTACGTGCAGTTATTAATCAGACTACTCCTGATTTATTGAATAATAATAGTTTATTAAACAATATTCCATTAAATGTGAATAATCCCATCGGTAATTCTGCTCTACCAGCCTCAAATTTCTGGGCTCAAAACAATTTTCCTGTTGCTTTTAGTGTTGTACCCGAATTTGACCCAAGTGATAATAGCCAAACAATAGAAAATTGGATTAACAAGGTCAGTGAATTTGCGCAGATTTACTCTTGGAACGATCGTCAAATATGTCACTATGCCCTTCCCAAATTAAGTGGTTTAGCCAAGAAATGGTACCAGGGTTTACCCTCAGTACTATTTAATTGGAATGAGTGGGTTCAAAAATTAAAACAGGCTTTTCCTGCCAACGAAAATTATGGAGACCTATTGACATCAATGCTAAGGCTAAGATGTAAGTTTGGTCAGTCTTTAGAACACTATTACTATGACAAAATGGCACTTATAAATAAATGTGAGATAACTGGCAATAAAGCAGTTGGCTGTCTTATACACGGCATTGACGACAAATTTGTACGAATGGGAGCAGGAGCCTGCATGTTAAATGAACCGGAACAAATCCTAAATTACTTGCGTACAGTGTCCCAACACGACAATAATACACCTACTTCTAACTTCCGTAACCGGAATAATGCGCCACCTAAGAATTCCAATAAGTTATCTAGTGAGCCAACTAAAACCAGTACAAATGATAACATTCGATGTTTCAATTGCAACGAGCTAGGGCACATAAGTTTAAAATGTAACAAACCCATTAAACGATGTAACTTTTGTTTAAAATTGGGGCATGATACTAAAGACTGTCGTAGAAGAAACGCAAATAACAGTGACGATTTAATTAAAACAAATACCGCTACTGACCAAAGTAAACCTATCTTGTGCATTACTAATAGTGAATCCGCAAATTCGATATATTATAAAAATGTCAGAATAAATAACGTGATCCTGCAAGGATACGTTGATCTCGGTAGTAAATGCACTCTTGTAAGAGAATCAAATGCAAAACGAATAGTCCATGATTGGGATATAGAAAATTTACCCATTTTACAGGGATTCGGAAATTCCGCTGTAAAGCCATTAGGAAAGTTTACAGCAATTTTAAAAATTGGCTCAGTTAAAGCTGAAACAGAAGTTCTAGTCGTAAATGATCATTATTTACATACAGCAATTTTAGAAGGCCAGTCATTTACGGAAAAACCAAACGTTATTATTTTAAAAACAACAGATGAACTAGTATTTATGCATACACCAGATATTGCTAATGACGTGTTTAAGACTAAGATATACGCAGATGGTGACAAAGTAATAAAACCCAAAACTATAATGCCAATCGATGCTATTACCAATGACACATATAGTGGCGGCTTGTGGGTACAATACAGTCTTCGGATTTTACCGCAGAATGAATATGCTGTTTTGGCTGGGGTTTTTGAGTTTGAAGAGGGTAAAGGATATTTAATGCTAGCTTTATCATCTAACGATTTAAGCATTAAGAAAGGAACTTTATTAGTTCGGGGTCAACAATACCAAGAAGTAAATAAGGAATATATAGGTTTAACAACGGAGACTAAAAATTATGAAGATTTACCTTTATCAGATATAAAAATTAGTACGGAAGTAACAGAACAACAAAAGGTAAAGTTATTTGATTTGTTAAAAAAGTATAGGGATTGTTTTGCAATGAACTTAGGAGAGTTAGGAAAAACTAATTTAACAGAAATGGATATTACACTGACAGACAATAGACCAGTAGTATATAATCCTTATAGAATATCACACAGTGAGCGTGATCACCTAAATACAATTATTGAAGAATTATTATTGAACGGTATAATTCGCGAAAGTTCTTCGGATTATTCGAGTCCTGTTATATTAGTGAGTAAGAAAAATGGAGATAAACGGTTATGTATCGACTATAGGGCCCTAAATAGAAAAACGTTAAAAGATAAATATCCGTTGCCTCGCATTGAAGACCAACTAGACAGATTAGGAGGCAACAAGTTCTTCATAAGCCTTGACCTCACTTCAGGGTACTATCAGGTGCCTATGAGTGAGGCCAGTAAGCGATTTACTGCGTTTGTAACACCGGATGGTTTGTATGAGTTTGAAAGAATGCCGTTTGGACTTGCCAATGCAAGTAGTGTTTTTCAAAGGACGATTAACTGTATGCTTAAGGGTAAGCAAAACTTGGCGTTGGCTTATATGGATGATCTATTAGTGACTTCACGTTCAATTGAAGAGGGTTTAGATAAGCTGGAAAAGGTTTTTCAATTATTAAGGTCTGCTCATCTAACATTAAATATTAAAAAGTGCGATTTCTTTCAGACTCGTATACATTATTTGGGCTACGAGATTAGTTCGAATGGTATCCGACCCGGGACTGCCAAAATTCAAGCTGTAGCAGATTTCCCTTTACCTAAAAATGTTCACGAGGTCCGACAGTTTGTTGGCCTTACAAGTTATTTCCGACGGTTTATTCAAAATTATTCTATGATAGCAAAACCTCTAACGATTCTTACAAAGAAAAATGTTTCCTGGTGCTTTAACGAACCTCAAATAAAAGCATTTAATGAATTAAAAAATAAATTAACCACCCGACCTGTTTTGGCATTATATGACCCTAAGGCTGAATTAGAAATTCACACTGACGCTAGTAAAATCGGTATAGGAGCAATGTTGTTACAACGGGTGGATTCAGATAAAGTATTCCATCCTATAGCTTATTATAGCCGTCAAACGACACTAGACGAAAGCAAATTACACTCGTATGAGTTGGAAACTTTGGCGGTAGTTTGTGCTTTGAATAGATTTAGAGTTTATGTTTTGGGTAAATCATTTAAAGTTATCACTGATTGTGCCGCTATACGCAGCACTATGACAAAGAAAGATTTAATACCGAGAGTAGCGCGTTGGTACATATTAATGCAGGAGTACGATTTTATTGTAGAACATCGCGATGGTAACAAGATGAGTCATGTTGATGCACTGTCACGCAACCCAAGTGACTCGGAATCCCATGACGTAGTAAAGGTGGTTGATGTTTTAAAAATAGATGACGATGCGTGGTTGCGCACAGTACAGGAACAGGATTCAGAAATACAAAGGATAGTTAATATTTTGAATGATTCAGAAACAAAAGACATTGTCGAGGTTCATAAGAACTATACTGTTAAAAATGGCCGTTTGTACAGAATAACTACTGATAAAAATGATGTAATCAATTTAAAGTGGGTAGTTCCAAAATCAGTAAGATGGCAAATAGTGCGTATGAATCATGACGATGTTGGTCATTTCGGTTTTGATAAAACTTACAGTAGGATTAATCAGATTTATTGGTTTAAAAAAATGAGACGTTTTATTAAAAAATATTGTAATTCTTGCTTAAATTGTGCCCACAATAAGTTACCAGCTGGAGCTAAAGAAGGGGAGCTTCATCCAATCCCAAAAATTACTAAACCGTTTGATACACTTCATACCGATCACTGTGGCCCCTTTCCCATTAGCAAGAAGAAGAATTGTCATATTTTAGTGATCATTGATGCCTTCACAAAATTTATTTATATAAAGCCAGTAAAAAATGTTAAAAGTAGTACTAGTGTTCAGGTATTTACGGAATATTTCTCGCTCTTCGGAGTACCACGTCGTCTGATATCTGATCGCGGCACTAGTTTTACGAGCAAAGAGTTTTCAGATTTTATTCATAAAAGGGGCGTTAAACATATCTTAAACGCGGTTGCCTCTCCCAGGGCCAATGGTCAGGTTGAGAGGTACAATCGGACTATTGTTGATGCAATAACAGCTGCTAATCACAATAAACAGGAAAATGAGTGGGATTTGTGTTTACCTCAGATACAGTGGTCTTTGAACAACACTATAAACAAATCCACTGGTCGTACTCCTTCGGAAATGTTGTTTGGGGTTCAAACCACTGGCGTTTCGGATAGTTTCATGAATCCACTTGTCGCGGAATCTCATACCCCGTTAGATCGCGATGAAATTAGATCAGATGCAGACTCGCGAATTCAAATAAGCCAACAAGTACAAAAAGAGCGTTTTGATAAGTCACATAAAAAACCAACTGTGTATAAAGTAGGAGATTTAGTTCGTGTAGAAAAAGATATTCGTACAGACCCTGGACACAGTCGTAAACTAATACCAAAATGTATAGGACCGTACAGAATTTCTAAAATATTAGGCAACGATCGCTATGAAATAGAGGACACTCCTATTACTAGGAAAGAAGGTTGCAAACCATATAGGTCTGTTTATGCCGTCGATAGGTTACACCCTTGGCTTGTTTTTAATCAAGATGCGATGTCGAGTGATTCAGAGTAATGAAGTCAGTATTATTATTGTTCTTGAAGTGATAGAATTGAGGTTAAGTCAAATTAACAGTGAATGTAGGAATTGTGATTTGACAATATTGCTAGTGTGGTCATAAATGCTAATTAATTTGCTAACGATGCCCCACTTGGGCAACATAGAAAAAATATTTATCATATTAGAATTATGTCTACTTTAAGAATTTAGTAAAGCGATATCTAATGAAAGAATTGTATTCTATGAATAAAGAGAATAGTATTGATAAGTAAATGCGAAAGATTTTAAAAGAATGTTTGTTTTTTCTTATTAATTAACGTTGACGTGCAAATTAAATAAAGTGAACAAATTTGTTGCAATACAAGTGAAGTGTAGCGAAAAGATAGAGATGATGATGATGATAAATGATAATAAGAGATAAAAGTGAGTCCCTACAAGTGAGAGTACTTGTAATCGATGTTTATTTATAAGAGTGAGTCACTACAAGTGAGAGTACTTGTAGTCGATGTTTAGTGATAAGAGTGAGTCACTACAAGTGAGAGTACTTGTAGTCGATGTTTAGTGATAAGAGTGAGTCACTACAAGTGAGAGTACTTGTAGTCGATGTTTAGTGATAAGAGTGAGTCACTACAAGTGAGAGTACTTGTAGTCGATGTTTAGTGATAAGAGTGAGTCACTACAAGTGAGAGTACTTGTAGTTGATGTTTAGTGATAAGAGTGAGTCACTACAAGTGAGAGTACTTGTAGTCGATGTTTAGTGATAAGAGTGAGTCACTACAAGTGAGAGTACTTGTAGTCGATGTTTAGTGATAAGAGTGAGTCACTACAAGTGAGAGTACTTGTAGTCGATGTTTAGTTATAAGAGTGAGTCACTACAAGTGAGAGTACTTGTAGTCGTTGTTTAGTTATAAGAATGAGTCACTACAAGTGAGACTACTTGTAGTCGATGTAAGTGGTAAGAGTGAATGAGTATCTAATTAATAGTAAGGATCTTGTAATATTTGTTTCTCTATGAATGACTTTTTTTTTTTTTTGCTTCCTTTTTCTCTCTTGTTTATTTTTAACTTTGTTAAACGCGAGGCCGCGTTTGACGTCAGGATTAGCCGAATGTTAGCATACGCAATAATCGATGGTCGTAACTAATATTATTTGTGGGTTGCAAAATTATTTTTAAATATTTAATCCTTTTTTAATTGTGGCAACCCTCGGATGACTTTTCAAGAAGGCGGGATGATTTTTCGTTTGCTGATTCTCAAAGTGGTCTCGGGTTAAAAAATTAATGGTGTTCTGTACCAATAAAGTGATTTGTACAAGCGAGACTTTAATTCTAACAAGAAATAGAAGGTGTCTGTCATTATTCGGTATAAATTCAAAGAGTAAAATAAGATCTACTTACCTGAGTAGGAGCTATCCACGACTGTAACAAGTTAATCATTGGAGTAGACGCTTGTTAAATTATATATTAGTGTAGTTATGTTTTTGGGTATCCAAAATGAACAGCGTGACTGACGGTGTCAATCGGTCGACCGACCCCACGACTCGACATATTTTCACAATTAAATACACAGAGAAAAAGTTCACAAAATACAAAAATAAGTTTTACTTCTCAACAATCTCGACTCTCAAAAACATAGACGGCGGTCTTTTAAGTCATAAACATAATCGCTAACTCAAACAAAGATAATACTTTTTTTTGACGTTTAATATCAACTTAGACACTTAGCTTTTCAGATTTTTCGCTAATTTATTGTAAGGGGAATCTTAGACGATAACTTACAATTTCTTAAATAAAATAAAAAATTGGTTTATAACAAATGACTTTGAACATCTTCAAGTTTAGATTATACACATATATGTAAATCTTCTAGACTTGCTAATTTACTTACTTGCCTTATGCCCAAATACTCAAACGTTACTTAACTTTAAGACGTTCTTATAAGTGTTTCTGTCGCTACAAAACAGTTTAAAGTGACAGAGACAGCATTAGACTTAACGGCGACTTAAAATTGAATTGCGTTTGAGTATTCGGCAGTTAGTGTTTGGACTTTAATTTCTACACCCTGAATCTGTGAACCTAAGAACCCTAAGTAAACGTGATAATACGTGGTATCTGTCTCAGTATTTCTTACCACTAAATTCACTACGTCACAGTGACAGTATTTTTCTAATATTCGTTCCTGACGGAACAGGCTAAGGTCTGAGACCATGCTGCCTAGTCTAGTTGTACAAAGATAATACGCTCGCTAATAGAGAATACGTCAGTACAAACGTCAAATGCACAGATAATGGCCGCGGTCCGAATTGCACACACACATATCCTATAGTCATAATCGTGATATTCTAAATCGGAACGTAAATTATTGATGTGAGCGCTATGAGCGATTATGGCCTTATTCGGAATGCAGGGTTAGGCTGCCTTCCGTATACTAACTGTAATCGATTTGAGCGTGCTTATACGCGTACTGAATTGGCGTGAGCGTGATAACGATGTGAGGCGCGACATGCACCATCTTGCGATAACGCCGACCATATCCTTTATTATTATCACCGTGAGCGCTGTCAAACAACTCTCAGATGTCATAATCGTGATATTCTAAATCGGAACGCAAATTATATTGATGTTTGTGAGTGCTATGAGCGATTAAGGTCACAGAGTACTTTTATATATAGATTACGGTCTAACTCTGCATGTAGCCATAGTCGGTAGGAGTGGGCGTTGCGACGATGAACCGTTTTCAAAGACCGTTTTGTGTTCTGCGACGATGAAACCGTTTTACGCCCTGGTTTCAAACAGTCTTTGTTGCACAAACCAGTCTTCGAATTATTTAGTGCGATTTTTTATTTTATGTCTATGAAAATACAGTCGAGAACGCAATGAGTCAACTATCTCGTCCGTCGCGTCGTCATCCGTAACGATACGCGTTCGTTTACAAAACAGTCCTTACAATAGAAAGTAAACTTTTTGTCAATGAAATACAGTCGATTATGTATTACCCACCAGTTGTCTATGCTGTTGTTTATGATGCGATGATCAAACCCGTTGATAGTTGTAAGAAACTGCATCTATTTCACTCGACGAAAACGTAATTCTATTCCATGTTGGATAAGTTTCGTCCTTTAAGCCGTCTTCAGACCATTTTTTGCAACCGTTTTCGTCGTCGGGAAAACGGTTGTGTTTCGTCCGTCACAAATTCGACACCGACCAACCACTAATTAGACATGGGTCGTACCTACTTGCAAAATTGAGTACCAGGGCTTCTAAGTACGTCCACCTTTAGACACCAGCGCCAAAAACCAGGGCTCGAGATACTTTCAAGTATTTTCTTTCTGCATCGAAAATTGATCCGTAAAGTCATACAAATAAAGAGTACAATCGCGTATTCAAAAAATAATACTTCCAAGCCTTGTTGAGTTGTTGGAAGAAAAATACTTGCATAGAACATTGATCCATAACTTTATATTAATAAAGAGCACAATCGCGTTAGCAAAAAAAAAATACTTCCTTTATAACGAAAATAGCAAGTATTTTCATTATAAAGGTTTGGAAGTATTTTTTTTTTTTTGCTAACGCGATTGTGCTGATAGGAAATTGTTCCGTGCGGTCTTACCGATAAGGAGCATGATCGCAATTGCGAAAAAATATGCGACTATTGAAGATGATATGATTGAATACCTACGTAGTTTGTAAACATCGCTGTTCGAGAAGGCGCACGCCGCCCGAGCGCAGCCGAAGCGGGCCGAACGAAGCCACGTCACGAAACAGCGTCCAGCGGTACGAGCGTGGGTCGATGGAGCGAGTAGCCGAGTAAAATACTTTGAAGTCTCCAAGCCTTGTTGGATGAAAAAATACTTGCATAGAACATTGACCGTAAAGTAATGTTAATAAGGAGCAGAATCGCGTTCACAAAAAAAATACAAAGTAAAAATACTTGCATAGAACATTAATCCGTAACGGAATATAAATAAGGAGTAGAATCGCGTCGAGCGTCGACGGACCGAGCGATTAGCAGAGCCGAGTAAAATACTTTGAAGTCTTGCGAGTATTTCGGGTCGGCGTACTTGTAAGTAAATACCTGGTATAAAAACCTGATTGCGTAAATACACATCTTCCCTACCACTAACAGTCGGCCGGGATTTAGGGTTGTATCGACAAAATCAAATCTTTAGGGTAAGAAAATCGATTTTGTGTCAGCAATAAACCAAACTAAATCGATTTGGTGTACTGCTTTTAATTAATTGTTGCTGTTATTCAACGAAAGCAAAGCAAATACATTTATAATTCGTTTTGATTACACAAAAGAAACGTTACTGGTTCATTATCCACCCGACTTTGCCTAATTTTGTCTTGTTACCTGTCAATACTGATGAATTGAAGGTAGATCCACTACCTTATTCAAGAAAAAATACTGACTGTTGACTAGGCAGCATGGTCTCAGACCTTAGCCTGTTCCGTAAGGAACTAAAAAAAAAAAAACCACCTGTCAAAATCCATAATAGTTTACGATAAAAAAGTAAACAAGTAGGTACCTATCCAAAATAATGAAATACTCTAAATATGACGCAGTGTTGTGCTCCAGACTGCAAAAATCAAGGGAGCCATATATTTCCAAAGGATCCAAAACGTAGAAAATCCTGGGAAAAAGCGTTGAGAATCAAAAACTTCAAAGCAACCAAGCACTCTGTATTGTGCTCTGCTCATTTTGTAGCTGATGATTATTTTGGCCAAAGTAAATATACAGCTAAGTGTGATTGATTCATAATAAATCGTGGTTTATCATTTTGGTTAGAAAATAATGATATTTATGTTATTTATTTCAGTGTATGAGCCTAAGGCTAAATTCTTAAAGAAAACTGCAGTGCCTTCAATATTTTCTACAAAATTAGAATCAACATCCGCAAAACAGCGTTTAGGACGCTTAGTAAAAAGGTCTCGGAGGAAATTAATGCTTGATGTTCCAACAACTCTCACTAGAAGCCCCCAAGAAAGCAATGAAACATGTTTATCCAATTTTCCTATGGAAATAGAATCAAGCAATGAAGTGGAGATAAGTGCATGTGAAGTACAAGAGAGTGAGGAGATATCAGCTGAATGTGTATTTGTTTCTAAAGGTACACAAGTGGATACTGAACACATCGCACTCTAATTTCCTTAATGTCACTAAACAAAATATACACATTTTCAGTACAAGCGTTTAAAGTTTTGATTATTTTGGAAAGGGTATAAATAAAAGTAGAGTAATTATGTCATATCTTTTGTTATTCTAGTGTATTAAAGCCAGTGTTTTTGGAAAAAATAGGGAATAGTTCATAGTATAGATGGCGTTACTTAGCTCAAAATTGATAATTTTTGTTTAATGACGTTAAGGAAATTAATGTGCGACATGTTTGGGACAATTCATAGATATAAAACTGATGATAAAGCTATTCAATTTTACACAGGATTTGAATCCTCTATGAAATTCTATTTTGTGTATTCTACCTTGAGCCCAGTAGCTCATAAAATAAACTATTTTGGAAGCAAAGTTATCAATCTTAGTACAGATCAGTTTTTTTTTAACGTTAATGAAATTAAGGCAAAACAAGTGTATATTTGAATTGAGTAGATTTTTTAACATAGGCACCACAACTGTATCAAATATATTTATTACTTGGATTAATTTTATATATCAACTTTGGTCAAAAATAAATACACTGTGGCATTTTAGTCGTCTTACAAAAGAAGTCCACTCAATGTATCCGACATAAAATACCTCTAGGTGTGATTAAAAATTTGTTACCATTAATTAAAATAATAGGTGCAAAGAAAAATAAATAATGCATTAGAATTGTCAACATCCTGTTTATAATGTTTACGTATTAAACGGTAGAACATACCTACCCAGCGCACGAGCGAGTAGATCATTCCATCGCTGGCTTACCCAATCAAGCACAGTCAACATGGACTGTCATCCAATGAGAAGTTCTAACGCTATGCGGCGCGTGCCACGCCCCCCACCCCTTTCACAAAAAAATAGGTGAAGGTCACTCTCACAGTGTCTCAGTTGCGTCCGAATATCGGAAGTGGAAGAGCGCGCGCGCGCTACCGGTCATCGACCATTGTTCGCGATCGCTAGAGTGATTAGGTACCTACCTACTTCACAATGAGTGATATGAACTATCAATTCTCGAATATCGAGTACCTGCACATGGTACTCCTGTACGCAATAATGGATTATTTTGAACGACACGCGCACAGGTAAAGCTTAACTAACTACTTGCTTGTGTAAACAAAAAGTGATCATTTGTAAATACGTAATTAGTAATTAGTGTAAATAATTCAGTTGATTCCAATTTTTTAAATACGCCGGAAACAATTTACGTACTGCCAGTTTCATTAACTATCTTTTGTTTTGTTATTTGCCCAGGTTAGAGATCGAAATTCTGGATTTTTAACGTACGTAGGTACCTGAGTCAAATTTCTATCTGTTGAACGAAAACAAATTTATCAGTTATTGAAATCGGCCGTATGTTTGTAACTTAAATCGTACCTCTTTTAATAATCTGCATTTAGTATGTACCTACTCGTATCTATCTTACACAACTTAGTTTGGGTTAAATATCCTTACAAACTACTACATACATACCGAGAACATTAAGGTTGCAATAGTAAGAAACACATTTTTACACTAGGGTGAATGAACTCTGATAAACATGTGGCCGCTCCATTCCGCGCGACCTTGAAACGCTCGTGGCTACTTTGGTGTCATTTTTTTGTTATGGCTCTGACCGCGCGCTCGTAACAGGGTGTTTCAAATTGCGTCATGCATCATACTTATTTAATACTATTAAATTTTTTGAATTATTCAAATGGTTTTTATTTTGTTATGAATGATTAGTAGTCATTGGATACATGAAGTGGGCTGCCGTTGTAAGACGGTTAAAATTCCACGGTGTATATGGCCAGATACAGATTTAGTTCAGTATTATATGCCAGATCATTTAAAAAAATACAATATTAATGTTAGGGTAATTTTAGATGGTACAGAAATTCATGTACAGAAACCAAAACATCCTACTGCTCAGCAGGCATCATGGAGTAGCTACAAGCACGGAAACACACTAAAGATACTTGTTGGTGCTACTCCAGGAGGCCTTTTGTCCTATTGCTCTCCTGCACATGCAGGATCTGTAAGTGACGGACAAACTGTGGAAAGAAGTGACCTAATACAAAAGTGTGAAAGTGGTGATGTTATTCTGGCAGATCGTGGATTCAATATTCAAGATATGTTTGCTGAAAGTTATGTTACTGTTAATATTCCAACATGTTTAAAAGGTCAGACCCAATTACCATGCTTAACAGTATTAAAGCAAGCAAAAGAGTACATATTGAACGGTTGATTGGTCTTACTAAAACCTATAAAATGCTTAAAAGGGAATTAGATCACAATTATATTCCTAAAGCAAGTAAAATATTTTTTCTTTGTGTCATGTGTTGTACTTTAAGAGAGAGTATAATGAAAAAATAAAAGACAAGGAATATTCTACCATGGTTTTATTAAAGAATCATAATTTTTATAAAAATATTTGTTAATTATTTCTGGTTTTAATTCTTATTCATAGAAATTAACAAGTCCTCGTATCATCTCCTTTATATATATCATGTCTTTTAATAAAACAAACTGGATTTTTTTTAAAGAATAAATAATAAAATTACAGTATTTTCTCCCTGTATTTTTGGATCCTCCTTGGATTTTTGTATAATAAGGATGGTTTCTTTTTAAAGAAAATTGCCCATTACTATATTCTAAATATGGTACAGTTACTGCATGAACCTTGCAGTATAAGGGCACTTGACCTCTACAACAGTCTCACCTATGAGCCCATCTGGAGAAGTTGCAAGGAAGGGGTATTGCAAGCATATGAGTAGACCACACCTTTGTACATGTAACTGAAATTCCATTTCATATTTTTGAATTGCAATAGGCTCGTTCGTTTTGCCATGAACTACAGAGAGAAAATTTTCTTTGGATTTAATAGTTTATCCAGCAAAAGTTTTTTCCCAGTTTTGACATGGCAAATTACATAGAACATGCTTGCTGTGGCCCTATATGATCTCAACTTATGCCAATCAATGGATTTATCTTGAACCCTTGTTAATAGCTCCACATTATCAATTTGCTCTTGGGTCACATTTTGTAATAATAAGCTGTCAAGAACATCATCATTGTAATCCATATTTGAATAGGTATGATCTTGTTCCAGGCCATAGGGATTAGCTGGTCTAAATGTTTGTAGTATAGGCATTTTTGTGTCTCCAAAGTTTATAGCTAAGTTGCGAACATAATCATTGTAGTTTTCTATTCCATCCTCCTTTGGCAATGGATCAAAGTTAACATTGACTCTTCTTTTTTTCTTACTGATGGCAAATGTTGAGCTTGAATGGGTGATTTGTAAAACACCTTGCTTGGTTTTTTGAAAGTCATTATCGTTTGAGTACAAACCTGATGCAGGATAATAGTTTTGGAATAGACCATATTTTCTATTGCACAAAGTAGCACTGAAATATGTTTGCAGTGTGCTTCAATACCGCTACCTGCCGCATATTCACAATGATATTGTTCAATGTTGCCTTCATTGTTTAGCAGAACATTTACTATGTAGACAACTTTTTTCATTTGTGCCTTGCATTGGCCCTGTATGTATGTGTTTGCACCTTCAACGAAATACCGTGCAGTCATCAAATACCTAGCTTTATACATAGCCTTTCCTTTTGGCTGAGCATTGACTCTGAAAGAAATAAAATTGCAATTTAGGCAATTTGGTAAGTCATGTAACATAGGAGGAGGCACCTACTTCAATATTAGTCTTAACAACTAAATATAAAGGTATCACTAAAGACATGTCACAAGAGATTTTATAAATGAACTCACCTTTCGAAGTACGACTGTATTTCTTGCCTATTGAGAGCATGAATCGGCGAATCGGTATTGATATCTTTGAAAGAAGAACTTGGTGGGCACCGATATTATGGGTCACTGAGAGATGTACTAGGCCCTGGGTTGGCATTAAAATTAAAGTTTTAGTCGTATGCTTCTTATCTGAAAGTCAAAAACATACAGCTTATTAGATTTGAAAAGAATTATTTATCAATATAACCTTAAAATTATTTATTGCTTACCGCTCAATCAAAACTGGTTTTTTCCCTCTTGTTGATGCATTTCTAGTACGTAACTCCGCTTTTAATTGTGAAACAGTCTAAAAAGTATACTTTAGACACAAAATTATTCGAAAACAGTATTAACAAATCACATAAACGTCAACACAAACTACAAGGCAGAGTCGATGCTAGCACCATTTACGTCGACCTTTGAGTTTTTCTCCCCATTAATCTTTTAAATTATGATTCTATTCTATTATAATCAAGTTTTTTTTTTATTGATGTAGAATCGGCAAATTATAATTTTTTCACTGTGATCATGACACTTTCAAAAATCGAGATTATGTTAATCTTATCATGTGAAACGAAACGTCATTTAAAGGGAGTAAAACAATATGCATACTTTTAAGCTCAAAAGTAAATTCCCGCTTCAAAAATCAAATCCCCAACGTGTAATGTCGTAAAAAAATATGAAATGAATTACTATAAACTTTTGGTCTTGATGCGCGAGACTTTTTGGTACCAACCTTGGTCATTCTCCTTTGTTTTCGTTCGACAGATAGAAATTTGACTCAGGTACCTACCTACATTAAATCCAGAATTCCGATCTCTAACCTGGCAAATAACAAAACAAAATATACTTAATGAAATTGGCAGTACGTAAATTGTAATTGGAATCAACTGAATTATTTACACTAATTACTAATTACGTATTTAAAAATGATCACTTTTTATTTACACATGCAAGTAGTTAAGCTTTACCTGTGCGCGGGTGTCGTTCAAAATAATCCAATATGTTCTCTTCGAGAACAAGTGAAAATCGTGGTGCGAAACTGGTGATCAATCATCGTCGTATTGCTGCTAAAATCACTTGCGGGTTGATTACACCTTGGTTGCGTAACATGTCGAGATTATTAGGCGCAGCGTATAATCTCCTTGATTCCCGTAAATTGTCACCACTTATTGCGTTCAGGAGTACCATGTGTAGGTACCCGATATTCGAGAATTGATAGTTCCTATCACTAATTGTGAAGTAGGTAGGTACCTAATCACTCTTTGCACTAAGTACGTAGTGATCGCGAACAAAACGGTCGATAACCGGTAGCGCGCGCGCACGCGCGCACTTCCAAACCCTTATGGTGCGACTCAGTCTGTCTGTCCGTTGTCTGTCACATCTAGATATCTCCAGAACTACTAATGCTATCAACTTGAAATTAGGAATAATTTTAGATGACGTTTGCCCAACTATGTTGCAAATAAGAAAGTATTTTTTTTTGCAACTGGGACTTAACTGGCTGTCTTAAAAAATCGAAGTGGGACTACTAGGGTATGTGGGATATCGTATGAAAGAGCGCTATTTGCACATACTCATAATTTTTTTTAGGCCCCATTTTTTCGGCTTTTGACAAAAAAAAAAAAACCATCCTTTTCCTCCGTTGTTTGCTTAGAAAAAATCTGAAATTATTTTATGTGACAGTAGTTTAGTAAAGATTACAGGAAAAATAAAACGATTTCTCTAAATAACACACTTTTTCAGAAATCATCAACAAAAATTACATTAGTTCCATTATCGGTCAAGAGATGGCGCTGACCTAAAACTGCAATATTGTACACCGCAGTGTTAAAATTCTCTGATGAATATTGACCTCGCCGATGAAAATTTAAAAACATTTCACGGTTCACAACCATAACTATAAAGTTATTCCAAGATTTTTCGTAATTGCACCTACCACTATTTGTCTCTGCATCACCCAAAGGTTGACTGGTAGAAAATGCCTATGGCATTAAGTCCGCCTCTGTACATTTATGTGCTTGAAGTATTAAATTAATAAATAATGTCCTCCTGCCTACCTACTCGCAGATTGTTTTGGGTTAAACACAGTAAGTTGTAGTTTTTTCTGGGCACATAACAATTTAGGTACTAATACGAATAAAGCAATTATGATGGTACGGAACCCTCGGTGCGTGAGTCCGACTAGCCCTTGACCGGTTTTTTTACATTTTGTTACTGTAATTGTGATAGTTCGAAGAACTTTATAGGACTTTTTTTTTTTAGGTGGGAAATTATCAAATAACTTCTCCCGCTCTGGGGGGAGCGGGAGGGCGTGTCAGACTTTTATTGACTAAAACCCACCTGTATTACTTCAGTTGCCTTTGTGCCAGGGCCACGGTATCCCTTTCGGAAAAACCCGCAACCCTGGCAGGCATTGGCCCTAGCGGACCCCGTCACATTTCGTGCGGACATCTTTTTGTGGCACGCGTAGAACACAACGCGCCGTCAACCTGGGCCTGGTCCTTACCAGACGGCGAGCTGCCCATTGCTCGCCATCCGCAAGCCCGCGCCTAGGGCGTCTTCTGCGGCGACTAGGGGCGTGAGGGCGCACAGACTTCCTCTCCCTCACGCGTTCCACCTCCTCTTTCGCAAGCATTACTGCTTCGCAGAAGGAGGTGACGGCCTCCCATGCACTCTCGCTCCGTACCATGGACCATTACGGGACACTGCACGCTTAACAAACAATTCCACACAATAGACATATCGGACAATCCTCTGTGCAGAGCTTGTATGGAGGCTGAGGAAACCGTCGCGCATGTGCTCTTTGAATGCACAGGCGTCACCCAGATACAGAGACCCTCTGGGCACCCTGATCTTTCACAGATGTTCTAAACATACCAGGAGACGTAATTAACTTCAGGATGGTGGGCTGTTTGAAATAACTACTGATGGCCGCCATGGCCCATGTACAATGGTCCACCTGAAGGACTAAGTGCGGAAACCAAATCCTTTACCATAGAACATAGAACTGTACGTCGCTTGCTCCCGCATCGCCATTCCTGACTCTCTGTATATTTTGACTGCTGTGACCAAAACTACAAACGTAGTGTTCAGGGAAGTTTTAATAAAATGTGGCTGGTATTTTCGTATATTATGGTGTTTTACGACTTCCACGTGAACGAAGTCGCGGGCAGAAGCTAGTTATGTATATTTAAAAACAAAAAAAATATTTTTTAAATTTTTATGATATTTTTTTAAATAAAATATCGTCCGTGTGACAAATAATAAATGATAGGGGCAATCACAGCAATAACGGAGAATACTGTTTTAATCATTACCATCGGAAATATAGTGAATGTAAATACGATAGACTTTGCTAGTTACATATGTTCTAAAACAAATTGGTGCAAAAGTTAGAAAAAAAAAAAATGTGATGTGGTGTGGACCTTAGAGTACTGCGGTATACTATATGGCGCGAATCACATTTATTTTTCGAAGTGTTGCACCAACTTTTTTTTCACATTATTTTTATGAGTAATATAGTGCTTCGTAGAGAACATGAAAAAAATAATGATTTATTTATTTTTCTTATATTTTATTTAAAAAAATATCATAAACATTTAAAAATATATATATAATGTACTCTGTAATGAAACCTAAAGGTTGGCTTTGGTTTCACTTCGCTAGCTTAATTAGTTTTTGAGATAAATTACTATTAATACTAGTCATGCGTACGGTTTTTTTCATTTTTTTTTTTTCATATCTCAAGGACCAAACTGAAGCTGGTCGCGAAATGTACCTACATAAATGTGGTCCTGCTGAATGAGCGCGCGAAATTATCATCGTTGTTTTCTCATCATCAGCCTATAGCAGTCCACTGCTGGACATAGGCCTCTCCAATTGCACGCCATTCAGCTCGATTCTCGGCACCTCTCATCCAGCTGCTACCAGCCACCCTGCGAAGATCGTCGCTCCACCTAACCTGAGGGCGTTCTACCTTACGTTTGCCAATTCGCGGTCTCCACTCAAGAACACGTCTACCCCAACGGTCATCGGTTCTACGGCTAATATGGCCGGCCCATTGCCACTTCAGCTTGCTTATTCTGTGAGCTATGTCGACAACTTTGGTTCTCTGCCGAATCACCTCGTTCCGGATTCGATCTCTCAGAGAAACTCCAAGCATAGCCCGTTCCATAGCTCGCTGAGCGACCTTGAATTTATGGACCAGCCGTACCGTGAGTGTCCACGTTTCGGCTCCGTAAGTCATAACAGGCAGGACGCACTGATTGAAGACCTTGGTCTTTAGGCTCTGTGGAATACGCGACGAGAAGACTCGACGAAGTTTCCCAAACGCTGTCCAGCCCAGCTGAATTCTTCTGTTAGCCTCTCTCTCAAAGTTGTTCTTACCAAACTGCAGAGTTTGCCCGAGGTAAACATATTCCCGAACAACCTCAAGATCACCGCCATTGACTGCAATCGATCCCGGAATGACGTGTTCATTGAACATAACTTGGGTTTTGTCCAAGTTCATCCGGAGACCAATGCGTACAGAAGAATCAACTAGGCCATCCAGCATCTGCTGCAAGTCATGTAGCGATTCAGCCAGTATGACAATGTCATCTGCAAATCTCAAGTGTGAGATGTACTCGCCGTTGATGTTGATGCCACGTCCTTCCCAGTTCAGCATCTTAAACACATCCTCCAATGCGTTAGAAAACAATTTCGGGGAAATTACGTCCCCTTGTCTCACGCCTCGACGCAGGGGGATATATTCAGTTCGCTGATCCTGGGTTTGGACAGTCATTGTCGCGTTGTCATAAAGACATCTCAGCACTTGGATGTATCGCCAGTCGACTTGGCATCGCTGCAGAGACTCCAAAACAGACCAGGTCTCGATAGAGTCAAAAGCCTTTTCATAGTCCACAAATGCAAGACATAGGGGCCGATTATACTCCTCGGACTTCTGTACAATTTGCCGCACTGTGTGGATGTGGTCTATGGTGCTGTATCCTCCTCGAAACCCGGCCTGCTCCGGTGGCTGAAACTCGTCGAGTCTTCGCGCTAAACGATTCGTAACGACTCTTTAAAACAACTTGTATACGTGGCTAAGGAGCGAAATGGGTCTGTAATTCTTTAAAAGGGTCTTATCACCCTTTTTAAAGAAGAGAATGACCACACTCCTTCGCCACGCTTCTGGAGTTCTGCCAGAGAACAGGACAGAGTTAAAGAGCTCCCTAAGCTCTTTCAGGACAGGCCTTCCTCCCGCCTTTAGGAGCTCGGTCGTAATCCCGTCCTCACCAGGGGCTTTTCCATTTTTAAGTTGTTTAAGAGCCGCCTCGATTTCATCTTGGCTGACTTCTGGCAGGTCTTCTGTGAAATGGCGGACTAAGGTGGCTCTGGAATCCTCATTTTCGGGATCAGGTCGAGATGCGTGCGATGCGTATAATTGGCCGTAAAAGTTTTCTACTTCCGAAAGTATCTCCGGCTTCGAAACGACGATATCCCCACTGGATTTAGTCAACTTCGTCAGGTGGCTTCTCCCAAGTGACTGGACGAATACTTTCGACCCCCGATTTTGCTCAATCGCTTTCTCTATGGAGCGCGTATTGAAGCGACGTAGGTCGCGTCGTACCAGCGTTCTAATGTTCTTGTTGAGTGCCCGTTGTTCCAACGAAGTGATAGGTGGGTTTTCACGTCGCTCCGTCATAAGCTCTAGAGTCTCTTCCGAAAGTTTGGACCTCTTGCCTGTACGCCGCATTTTACAAAAACGCGTGCCTTCCTCCCTGAGGAGTTCCGCCATTTGATCGAGCGCCCGGTCAACATCGTTTGTGGTTTCCACGGCAGCAAATCGGTTCTCCAGGTCTGACTGGAACGCTTCAGATCCTAACATAGTTTGGAGCATGTTTGGACGGAACCTAGACTTCATCAAACGAGTTCGCTCGAGCTTAAAGTTGATATTCAGAGAGCCTCGGACGAGTCTGTGATCACTGCCTGTGTTGAACCTGTTGATCACCGAGACATCCCTGAATATATGCTTTTTATCCGTTATGATGAAGTCTATCTCATTTTTCGTCATAGTATCGGGGCTTCGCCACGTCCACTTCCTTTGGGGCTGTTTCTTAAAGAAGGAGTTCATCAAGAAAAGCCCCTCCTTCTCAAGGAAGTTGACAAGCATTTGCCCCCTATGATTTCTGCTGCCAAACCCGTAGGATCCTACTACCGATGCGTTGCAATTCTGTACTCCCACTTTTGCGTTAAAATTACTAAGGTGCCAATTTTGGTGTTCAAGTACTAATTAGGACCAATTGAGTACTAATTATTTACTAAATATGGAAGTGATTGGCGTTGGTGGTCACGGATATGCCCGGCCAGTGTGCGTTACCTACGTTGTTCCATAGTAAATGCATATTTTAGCTATTATTCGTTAATTATAAGTTAGTCATGTAAGGCTACTATTTTTATAAAATATAATTGGCGTAGAATGTAAGAAATGTGTAAATTTTAAGTGTTAATAAAAGAAATGAAATCAGTTCATGTGCAATAAAAATTTATTCCTTAATCAGATTACTCTAATACAATATAAAATTCTTAACAATGTATAAAAATAAGGGCGCGTGAGATGAGATTGCGCACCCCAAGCTAAGCTCTGGAATGTGAGTCACCGGCTCACCGGGCGATGATCTCGAGCAGTTTGTTGTGCTCCACCATGAGACTCTGCAACACAACCGTCGTTACATAGGGTCACACCTTAAACTTACAAGTAATAACACAGACACTGGTAATATCAAGCAGCACCATATCCTACGATTTGGAATGTCATTCGTATCCACGATAATTATCTTTATACCAAGTACTACACGCATGGTTCAGGTAAAAATATGTTTTTTATTTTATTTCGAAGGGCACATTCATTAGTATTGTATAAATATTCTATGTTTGTATCATGTTGTATAACTGTATAATAGATATCATCGTCTAGTCAGTGTAGCAGAGGGAGGGCGTGCGGTGCGTGAAGTCAGAGGCGCGTGACGTCAGCGGCACGGCTCAGTGTAAGACGCGCTGCTCCTCCACGGGCACGCCGTCGATCATCCGCTGGTGCTCCTCGCTCAGCGCCTGCACACACATACACACACACAGTCACTCGATCACTCATACCTACGGGGCAGAGCCCACCACCAGAGTTCCCATGCAGACCCTGATCTGAATGCACAGCACATGCGCCCCCTCCGTACGAGTCAAGCTAATTACAGGCATTATATTTTCTTTGATTACAGATCGTTCCATGATCAGACACATCTGAATTAATGATAGTTTCTAAAGATTATAGTAGCTGGGTTAGTTAATATAAAAAATATTTTAATCAACATACACCCTGACAATGAGCTGCAAATTGCAAAAATCGTAACAAAATTTAAACGAGGGCTACCTTAGCGCTTCCCCATTAATGTATTCTGTGTGAAGATCACAGTAAAGATGAAATATTAGTATTTCCTTCCGTCTTGTCTAACATAAATACAAAATATCAAATAATAACAGGTTATGTTATGGGCCTGGTTCGAAAAACTACCTAGTTTCTCCGTGACAGTGTGATATCTGGAGTTCTGGACACATAGGGACATTGATAGTTAACTTGCAGAAAGAGAACAGTTTAAAGGCCTATTACATTACACGATATCGCGGGCCCTGTCTATCGTGCGCCCCTTATTAAACTAACGCTAGAAATCGCTTCCTGCCTCAGTCGTTACTCGAAGTGGAAACGTTTGCACGTCTAGCATCATGGCGCCGACTTTATCTAAACGTCAAAATCGCTTTAGCGGTAACTTGGCTGACACGGTACCGCCGTGTAAGCTACAAAAAGGAAGAAAAGTAAAATGTGGGTGAAAAATATTTGCTCCTAAGAGAAAACGATCGAATACGCAAATAGTCAACGTTTTGGACCCAACAGACGTACGCAGGGCCGGATTTAAAGATGTGGAGAACCCGATTTTTTTTTAAACAGACGAAAACATATAAAACAATTTAAAAAGGGACCTTGTGAATGTGAACTTATTTTATCTTTGATGGACACAAAAGGATGTATTTTTTTCTTAACTTAATAGGCAGTCATAAGGACTGCCGACAGAAGTGAAAACTCAAAACTTTGGAATAACTGACAGTCTGGCGCTACACGTCACGAGCATGTCGCGCATTTCGGTGACGTGAACCCATAAGTTTGTCTCCTACCAAAAATCGCTCAACGCGGCTGAAGAAGTTTTCAATAAAAAAAATCAAATTGTGGAGGCCCGGGGCTATAGCCCCTGTTGCCCTGCCCTCTAAATCCGGCCCTGGATCTACTAAACTATTAACGAGTAGGAGCAAATCTATTCGACGTGTTATTAAGCTTAGTAGGAGTGGGCGTTGCGACGACGAACCGTTTTCAAAGACCGTTTTGTGTTCTGCGACGATGAAACCGTTTTACGTCCTGAGTTCAAACAGTCTTCGTTGCACAAACCAGTCTTCGAATTATTTATACCCAAAGTCTCTAATTCAGATAATATATGTAAACAAAGTAATGTCAAGAAATGTCACTGTCAAAATGACAGGACAGTGGTGCAAAACATTTTATCATTATTTATTTTTTGTAAATAATCGTCTATGAAATTAAAGTGGATTAATTATAACATCTACTAGCTTCTGCCCGCGGCTCCGCCCGCGTAAATGTCGGTTATCGCGTAAAAAAAGTAGCCTTTGTCCGTCTCCATATCCCAGACTATATCTCTGCCAAATTTCATGACAATCGGTTCAGCGGTTTAGGCTTGAAAACGTAAATACAGACAGATAGACAGACAGACAGAGTTACTTTCACATTTATAATATTAGTATGGATTCAAACAGAATACCGTTTCCAAACAATATTTTATGTAGTGTGTCGGAGACACGGCCTATGATCGTCATAATCAGCCCTTTTAAGTCCACTGCTAGACGTATGCCTCCCAAAATCGAATTCCACTCGAAACAGTTTACAGCCGTTTTCATCCAAAATGTGGCTAGGATATGCTACATACAATATGAATCTATGAATGAGAGTTGTAATATTAGTGTTGTTGAAGATGTAAAAAATGTGAAAATGTTTGGATCTCCTGCATTGTTACCAGTATCATAAAATATTTTATACCAGAAAATCTCCTCTTTTTAATAACTTTGTTTAAAACCGAAAATTTTAATTATTATTTCTTAAAATCGTTTACGTCTATGAAAATACAGTCGAGAACGCAATGAGTCAACTATCTCGTCCGTCACGTCGCCGTCGTCGTCGTCCTTAATGTTCCGCGTTCGTTTACAAAACGGTCTTTATAGTGGAAAGTGAACTTTTTGTCAATGAAACACAGTCGATAATGTATTACCTACCAGTTGTCAATGCTTTCGTTCGTGATGCGACGATCAAACCCGTTGATAGTTGTAAGAAACTGCTACTATTTCACTCGGCGAAAACGTAATCCTAATCTACGTTGTATAAGTTTTCTGCAACCGTTTTCGTTGTCAGGAAAACGGTTGCGTTTCGTCCGTCAAAAATTCGACAACGACCCACCACTCAAGCTTAGTAACTCAAGAATAAAATATAATAATAACGCACCAGAACTTTAAATAAACAGACGTGTGGACTCTACGCTTGCGGCCACGCAACTGAGCTCCCTGCCTGCCTCCTATTACACTACACGACTGACAGCGCGGCAGGGAAGCAAGAAGGTCGGAACTACTCGGTCGCCCTGTTTAGGGTCCCTGACTCCCTGTTTCTTATTATACTACCCTGTCCCTGCGGCCTGCGGGCAGGGCCCGAGAAATCGTGTAATGAAATAGGTCTTTTAGTTGTGTTGCATATTACATTTAGTGCAGTCGTGCTGTGAAAAAAATATGGCGTATAACCATGTTGTGAGTAGTGATGGTAAATTCCCGCGAATATTCTCCTTGCAAGAACTTTGCTGTTAAGTTCCCGAGAATATTCTTTTGGAAGGGAATTTACGAGAATAAAAAAATTGGATGACTCTATTGTATCAATCTATTTCTAGGGTAATAGTTTGAGTTCATTTAAATGTTTTACGAAGTTTACGTCAAAATACTACTACTCTTTATATAAAATTCTCAGTAAATTCTCCTGAGCGAGAATATTTCCGAGAAAATTCTCATAAAATCTCTTAAATTTCGTATGGTATTAATGTTAAATTAAGATTTCTGCAATAAACTAAACTTTATGAGTAAATATGAATTTTACCAGCTTTAATAAAATATAAACATTATTGAAAGGTGTATGGCGTTAATAATTAAAAATAAAATAACCATCACAATCATAACAATTCTTGAAATCAAATTAAATTGGAAATCTGTCCGTCTGTCCGTCAGTCCGCCTGTCCGTCAGTTCGTCAGTCCATCTGTCCCTCAATCCGTCAGTACGTCAGTCCATCAATCCGTTAGTCCATCTGTCCGTCACTCCATCTGTCTGCCAGTCCGTCAGTCCATCAGTCCGTCAGTCCATCAGTCCGTAAGTCCATCAGTCCGTCAGTCCATCTGTCCGTCAGTCCATAAGTCCGTCAGTCCATCTGTCCGTCAGTCCGTCTGTCCGTCTGTCTATCAGTCCATCTGTCCGTCAGCCCATCAGTCCGTCAGTCCATCTGTCCGTCAATCCGTCAGTCCATCAGTCCGTCTGTCCATCAGTCCGTCAGCCCGTCAGTCCATCAATCAGTCCGTCAGTCCATCAGTCCATCAGTCCGTCAGTCCATCACTCCGTCCGTCCCCATCCGCGGCTTAGCTCAGAGACTAGAAACTTAGTACTAGAAAGCTGTAATTTGATAGGGGTATACATATTAAAACCCCGACAAAGTGGTAAAATAAAGTCTCTGTTATTACATACATATCTAAAGAAATATTATTAAAGGGTTTTGCCTGAAATGTATGGACGACTGGTGCCTTTTTTTTTTTTGATGACACACTTACGCCACCTTGTTAGATGTGTAGAGTACTTCCATTCAAGCAATAGTTACTATGGCAGCTCAACCTGAAAATATGAGTTACCTTTAATGATCCTATACTATTTATTTCATGGTACAAACTCTATTAGACTCAAGATGCACCATGTTGACGTAAGTGGCATAATGTGACATCAAGTTACTCTTCACCGTAACAATGTCATGAGTATTTTATTAACAAAACTGAAAATATTAGTGCTTCTTATAATAATAATAATAATAACCCCACCGCCGTATCTCTACGTTGACGTCGTGGTGGGGCTTGCGCGCTCCGAACTCTGGGTCTGTGCCGGTAGAGTTTACTTTATCGGAACGGGTCTAGGGTGAGGAGCCAGACCAAGAGAGATACAGAAACCCGCAGGGCAGCATGTGGCGAGCTGATGGGCGGTAGCGAACCCACGGACCCTATCTCCCGGGAGAAGTCATGTTCCTCATCTCTGGCTTGCCTTCATTGGCCGGCTGGAGTGAACACTGACGAGGAACTGAGCTCCCACCTCATTCTTGCCTTTATTGGCTGGCTTGAGTGGAGATTCGCAAGAGCAAACGTGTGCGGAGGAAGGAAGTATTCCAGTAAGTGCTTGTAGGGATCTTGACCATCTTCCGGGCTCTGGGATTGTTCTGAGAGCCTTGGAATACCTCTCCACTCCTCGAGCACCTCAGGACATGTTGCCCCCTTGTCGCTACGTCACTATGTGCTAGCGACCGTTTTCGGGGGCCCATTATTGAGTGTGCAAGTCACCCCCTGCCATTTTATCCGTGTATAATAAAACATTGATCAGGCAGGGGCCATAGTCCTTCCATAGTTTTAGGTGACCACCAGTCTATTTTAACCACCCAAACCCATAGTCCAATATCTTTGTTTCCATATCCTGCAATAGTCCTACACCAACCAGGGGTTGTCCTTGGGTGCACTTGCATAGTGCATACAGGGATAATCGTCGGTTGGTGCCTCATTTAATTAGAAAGCGTCTAACGGGCCTCTGCGAGTTGGCTCGGCCCCTCGTACGCCTTCCAAAGGTCCGGGACCCCAGGGACCCGAGATATGTAAACATATAAAAATAATAATAATAATAATAACCCCACCGCCGTATCTCTACGTTGACGTCGTGGTGGGGCTTGCGCGCTCCGAACTCTAGGTCTGTGCCGGTAGAGTTTACTTTACCGGAACATATCTAGGGTGAGGAGCCAGACCAAGAGAGATACAGAAACCCGCAGGGCAGCATGTGGCGAGCTGTTGGGCAGTTGCGACCCCACGGACCTCATCTCCCGGGAGAAGTCATGTTCCTCATCTCTGGCTTGCCTTTGTTGGCCGGCTGGAGTGAACACTGACCAGGAACTGAGCTCCCACCTCATTCTTGCCTTTATTGGCCGGCTTGAGTGGAGATTCGCAAGAGCAAACGTGCTCGGAGGAAGGAAGTATTCCAGTAAGTGCTTGTAGGGATCTTGACCATCTTCCGGGCTCTGGGATTGTTCTGAGAGCCGTGGAATACCTCTCCACTCCTCGAGCACCTCAGGATATGTTGCCCCCTTGTCGCTACGTCACTATGTGCTAGCGACCGTTTTCGGGGGCCCATTATTGAGTGTGCAAGTCACCCCCTGCCATTTTATCCGTGTTTAAAATAAAACATTGATCAGGCAGGGGCCATAGTCCTTCCATAGTTTTTGGTAACCAGTCCATTTTAACCACCCAAACCCATAGTCCAATATCTTTGTTTCCATATCCTGCAATAGTCTTACACCAACCGGGGGTTGTCCTTGGGTGCACTTGCATAGTGCGTACAGGGATAATCGTCGGTTGGTGCCTCATTTTATTAAAAAGCGCCTAACGGGCCTCTGCGAGTTGGCTTCGGCCCATCGTACGCCTTCCAAAGGTCCGGGACCCCAGGGTCCCGAGATATGTAAAAATATGAAAATAAAATAATAATAATAATTTATTTCAGACTTACGTCCATAAATTTGTTAGTAACAATGTTCTTAACCTAGTGTTAGTAAAAGTACAAAAGTAGTCAGGCACTTGCTCTCGCGTGAAGGCCCTTATCTGGGCCTCAAGTCTGCTATTACAATAGTGTCAGAATGGTCTCGCCATTGTGAGTATTTGACAGTGTTTGTATGGCAAATCTGTCAAAAACTCACAATGAAGAGACCATTCTGACACTATTGTAACAGCAGACTTGAGGCCCAGGTCTATTTTATAGTTTAAACACTATCTGGACTCAAGTTACGTCACGTTTGCGTAGGTGATATAGTGTGACATCAAGTCACACTTCACTACAGCAATATTACAACTATTTTATCCATAAAAATGAAAATATGATTTATTTTACGGTCTTCTTTATTTCATAGTATAAACACTATTTCGACTCATGTTGCATCATTTTGGCGTAAGTGGCATAGTGTGATGTGACATCAAGTCACATTTCACTATTAGACGTGTTACGAGTACTTTATGTGCAAAACTGATTGTATGATTGCTCCTTACTGTCTTGGCTTCTTTATTTAAAAAATCCGAATAACTTTTCTAAGAGTTCAGAAAGTATCCACATGCAAATAATAATCTAATTTTTTTGAGTGCATGTTGAGTGGTAAACTGTGCAACAATTAGCTTTAGCTTTTGTTTCCGTCTGTCCATACGCTGTTAGTCGCAGCTGCGTCCTTATCCTTGTCTTCGCTTATTTTTCGAAGAATAGCTATTTTTGTTATTTAAGACTTTTCTTTTTCGGGAAGGTCCTTTCTTTAGTTCTAGGGCATTATTAGAATAGCCAATAAAATTGCTGAAGTATGCGTTTTACCAGCGTTGGTGCATTCTTGTTCGTTGCAATCTTCATACCGATCGTTCTGCTTTCGTAGTTCGCACGTATATTTCATCCATTTTACTGATTTATCTAAACTTGACTTGGCTCTTCTTTTCTCTTCTTCTTCTTATGCCACGTACGCCCACATGATACAACATTAGTCCAAATAGTGTTTACGAGGGCGGCACTGAAAATTTCGGGAATCAAGGAAGAGACACAACATTACTATTTAAAAATGTATTTATTGCTTTTCGAAGTATTCTCCGCGAAATTTGAC
Source organism: Dryobota labecula (assembly GCA_947523025.1). Lineage (NCBI taxonomy): Eukaryota > Metazoa > Arthropoda > Insecta > Lepidoptera > Noctuidae > Dryobota > Dryobota labecula. Next base: position 24,471,685 of record OX383302.1, on the reverse strand, counting down.
ACATTTTTCCATACGATGGAACCAATCATTGAAGCAACCATTCCATTCGGAAGTTGGGGTCTCCAAAATGGCCGTTTTGTAGGCGTCCACAGCTTCTTCAGGTGATGAAAATCTCTGTCCACGCAATTTATTCTTTATTTTAGAGAAAGTATAGAAATCATTAGGGCTTAGGTCGGGGCTGTACGGCGGATGGTCTAATAATTCTATGTTTTCTTGCTCTAAAAACTCTTTTGTTCTGTGCGCGGTGTGAGAACTCGCATTGTCGTGATGGAGGATGATGCGACGGTTGCAGTTCTCTTTACGGAGTTCAGAAACGACCTGTGGCAAACAAATGCTAGCATACCATTCTGCATTAACCGTTCTTTGTCCCTCAAGAGGAATAGTCGTAACATGGCCGGTTTTGGAGACAAACGTGGCCACCATTTTTTTTGCAACACTCCGTGAACGAACAATTTTTGTTGGCTTAAACTCATTTTCGAACACCCAAACTCGTGACTGGTTTTTTGTTTCGGGTTCGTACGAATATATCCAGGATTCGTCACCTGATACGATGTTGTATATAGCATTTGAGGATCCTGCGTGGAATCTTTCGAGAGTTCTGACGCACCAAGTAACGCGAGCCGCTTTTTGCTCTTCACAGAGCAAATGCGGTATCCGTCGGGAAAACAACTTTTTTACACCTAATTGTTCATGCAAGATTATTTGTATTTGACTCATGCGAATTTCTAAAGTTGCCTGAATTTCGCGGTATGTCACATGTCGATCTTCCTCAATCAGCTTACGCACAGCATCAACGTTTTCTTGGGTGACTGCAGTTTTTGGACGACCCTGACGGGGATCATCACTGAGCTTGACACGTCCACGTTGAAATTCAGCAAACCAGCGATAAATTGTGGTTTTGGATGGGGCTTCATCACCAAATGCAGAAATCATCCGGTCAACACACTGTTTTTTTGTTAAACCACTTCGAAAGTCATAATAAATCATCGCTCTTGAATTTTCTCGAGTCAATTCCATTTTCTCAACGACTAAACAAGTTTGACAAAACCTTGTGACAAGACCGAGAATCTTTAAAAAAATAAATGGTATTCGATTTTTAAAACCAAGGAGTTTTCAATTAAAAAGATTTTAATATGACAGGAACAGTGGAAATATTCCATTCCCGATACTTTTAGTGCAGCCCTCGTACACTATGAAATAAAAAAGACCGTAAAAGAAATCATATTTTCCTTTTTATTGATAAAATAGTCGTAACATTGCTGTAGTGAAGTGTGACTTGATGTCACACTATCGTCAAAACTTAAAGTAATTGATATACTAACTTTGCCTTCTCTTTATATCTTAGAAAGTATTTTGTATGTTCGCAAAAACTTAGGACTTTTCAAAATAAGAAGCGATTTCCATAATATAAATACACGTAGTAAACATGAAATTGTGATACCCAAATTCAGATTAACTAAAACTAGCAAGTCATTTCTTATAAACAGTATCCGCTTTTATAACAAGTTGCCAAAGTCGGTTACAGAACTTAGCGACGGAAAGTTCAAAACCCACATCAAACGTGTCCTTATCAAAAAAGCATATTATAAGATAAAAGACTACGTTGAAGACAAGGAAGTTTGGCAATAATTCCTTCTGCACATGTGGCTTCCCTGGTACCTCATAAACAACATAACTATGTCAATGTCTATTAACTGCTCCCAAGTAACGATGTTTATTTAGATTTTTTTATTTTACATACTTCCTTGACATAATCTTTTCATTATTTGACATTATTTACCTACAAATCGAATTCCAATTCTTTATTAGTGGCTTTTGTGGACATGATATTTATTCAGATATGTTACTGTAGTTGTAATTGCAATCATGTCATTAATATTTTATATACTTAGATTATTTTATATTTTGTGAATGTGAGAACGTTGTAGGCCTAGTAGAGTTTAGATTTGTTGGCGGTTTTCTATTTTGTTAAGTACCTGGTAATTGTTGAAAGGCCTACATTGTCCTCCCATACCAATTATCACTGTTATTTAATAATATTGTAAAGCCAATTATTTTTAAAAGAGTAACCGTGGAGTTTCTTGCCGGCTCTTCTCCATAGGAAACGACTAACTCGAACCGTGCACCTAGCTTCTGACGTTTCATAATGCCCATGTAGGTTTATGTGAAATAAAATATTTTGATTTTGATTTTTGATTTTAAAGAACAAAACGAGGATATTAAGAAATCATACCAGATTGAAAAATCAATGAACTTCTTGAGTAGGTACAAAGTATGATGAGGTCAAGCTAAAACTAGACTTAATGGACAAGGAAAGAAAGGAGCAAAAAGAATACATTATGTCTCTTGAGAAGAAAATCCAAGACTACGAACAAAGTTCTCGCTCATCATGCATTGAGGTCAGAAATGTCCCGGTTATGGAAAAAGAAAAAAGGCACAACATCATTACCACTGTTTCTTGCATTGGAAAAACCATTGGCATGAACATCCAGTCATCTGACTTGAGGGACTTGTACCGTATTCCCGGAAAACCTGGAACCTGCGGGCCCATCATTGCCGAGTTTGTGTCGGTAAATACAAAGTTTGAATTCCTCGCAAATGTCCGGTCATTTAATAAAGACAAACCGTCTACAGAGAAACTGAACTCAGAAACACTTGGCATCCCAGGGCAACGTACACCCCTTTATATAACTGAATACTTAAACCAATCAGTAAAAAAAACTATTTTATCACGCACGAGTTTTTGCAAAAAAGAACTCTTTTAAATTCTGTTGGACAACAAATGGAAGAATTTTCCTACGCAAAGAAGTTGGTGCGAAACAGTACCGTGTTGATTCAGAAGACTGCCTTATGAAAATAATACAGGAACAATGACTAGATTGGTCTACTACTTGCAGCACGCTTGCGTATTCCTGTTTTTGTCATCTTTACATATTATGTTACCGAGCATTAGGTGCTAAACTAATTAATCTTACAACTATTAAATGCCTGCATTTTACTTTAAATGTTCACTATTTAAGTTTAAGTATTTTCAATATTGTACTAAATCCAACTAAAATCATTACACTTAACATACAAATCACAATTTACATACACAAACAACTAAATACTTACCGTAAACAACAAATCAACAAAGTGGAAAATTGGGGTCACCTGTCAACTGCCTCGCTATCGTTCTTATATACAACCTTAGGTATGTTTTGGGATCTCTTTACAGTGAAATACTTGTTAATTTTAGTTTTTGTTACTTATGGCTAACATAGATAGCATAATTACGGAACTTGATTCTTTTCAAGTATCTAAGTCATACGCCTGCCTACCCGACCAATGTTCCAAAATAGTCAGTGATACTGGAAATACTTTAAATATTTTGCACATGAATATCAGAAGTCTTAATAAGATCTTTGACGAACTACAGACATTCTTAGCAGTGATAAAACTGAAATGTGACGTCATAATACTATCGGAATGCTGGCTGAGAACTATATCTGCTACTCCCAATCTACAGGGTTATTCGTCTTTTCAGTCGTCAAATCCCTACAATCAAAATGACGGTGTAATCATCTTCGTAAAGGACGGCGTCAACTGCTCCGTTACTGAGCCCTGTCTTGAGGAAGCAAGTGGTCTACTCTGCACTATTGACAATTTTATAGCAATCCTTGCTATTTATAGATCTCCGTCATTTACGACGATAGACAAATTTATGAATAGCTTGGACAGAGTCTTATCAGAAATATCTGCTTTAAAAAAAAATTGCTTTGATTGGAGATATCAATATTGACATAAAACAAAACAATGTAGATCGTTGTTCTAATTCATATCTCACCCTCACATCCTCTCATGGTCTACTTCCAGCTCACCTTACACCTACAAGACTTAATAACTGTTTAGACCACGTAATCCTGAAATCTAACGAAATGGCTACGACTTTAATTGTAGAAAGTACCGTCACTGATCATGCTGCGCTTTTGTTATTTTTACCATGGAAACCGCAAAAATGTAAGCCAAATCGTACAAAAACTATCATAGATTACCCGGCTATTTCGAAATTTATCGAAACAACAGACTTTTTTCTGGAATTATGATTACTCTTGAGGCAAACGAGGCTGCTGATCGGTTCATTGACATTATTGCATCTATAGTTAGAGACCACACGTCTATCGTGAATATTCCCCGTAAAAAAAGAAACATAAAACCCTGGATAATACCTGGCCTTATGCGCTGTATAAATAATCGGGACAGGATGCATTATGACTTAAAAAAATCCCCAAAGAATGTAGTTTTACAAGTAACATATAACCGATACCGTAATTTTTGTAATGATTTGTTGCGAAAACTGAGAATTGCGTACGATAAAGATGAATTCGAAAAATCAAAGAATAATCCGAAGGCAACGTGGAACGTCATTAAAACCATAACCCATACAAATACCACTAAAATACCGTCTACCGATCTTCTCAAAATTTGTGACAGTCCGGAAGACTCGGTCAACTCAATAAACCGTTACTTTGCGGAAGTTGGCTGCAAATTAGCTGAAAAAACACTTTCGGAACAACCACAAATCCCGGAGGCTCCATATTATCCTGGTTCTCAGCGTAACTCTTTCGTCCTCCAAGAGGTGGACGAGGCTGAGGTAGAGAAAGTCATCATGACCCTTCGCACTGACACAACTGTTGGTTGGGACAGCATTTCTACTCGGATGATTAAAGCCTCACGTAAATTCCTAGTCCCAGTAATAACACATATTTGTAACCTCTCGATTACCACCGGTGTTTTCCCGAAACCCTTCAAAAAGGCGCTCATCCACCCAATTTACAAGTCAGGCGACAGAGGCTGTGTCAACAATTATAGACCTATTTCTGTTCTTTCTGCGATGTCTAAGATATTGGAGAGAATATTAAACAATGGGCTTATGAAGTACCTAGATACTTATAACATTATAGCACCCAATCAATTTGGCTTCGTATCGGGCAGGTCTACAGAGGATGCCGTGACTGGTATTAGCGATCTCCTATCCCGCAACCTGGATCAGGGCAAGAAATCCCTTGGCATCTTTTTGGACCTATCTAAGGCATTTGACACGGTCTCTGACCCTAGACTTCTACTTAAACTTGAGAGTATCGGTGTAAGAGGAACTCCACTAGATCTATTCAAAAGCTATCTCACAGAGCGAATGCAAAGTGTGATTATAAATAATTGCATAAGCAATGAGCACTCTTTAAGTAATTACGGAGTGCCACAGGGAAGTATCCTGGGACCAACACTCTTTCTAGTCTATATAAACGAGTTATGCACACTATCACTTACAAGTTGTAATGTTTTTACTTATGCAGATGACACAGCGCTCATTGTGCATGGTTCCGATTGGAATGAAACAAAGCGTCACGCTGAGAACTGTCTTATCGTGGTATCAAACTGGCTCGCTACTAATCTTCTTACTCTCAATCTCGAAAAAACTAAATTTATTCCTTTTTCTATAAGCAAGAAGAGCCAGCCTCTACAGGAATTTAATATCCAATTCCACAGTTGCCACTTAAAACCTGACTGTACCTGTCCACACTTGAGCAAAGGTTCACACATTAAATATCTCGGAGTAGTAATAGACGACCGTTTAAATTGGCACAAACACATTACATCACTTGCATCTAGAATTCGCAAAATAATGTTTATCTTCAAGCTACATAGAAACTCAGCGAACGTTTTTACCGAACAGTTTTGAGTGTGTCGAACTCAAAACTGTTTACTACTCCTTGTGTCAGTCACTACTGACATACTGTGTGACTGCCTGGGGGGGAGCAACAAAAACATCACTTCTACTGCTGGAGAGGACTCAAAGAGCTGTTCTGAAGGTGATGCTACGCAAACCGTTTAGGTACCCGACTGAACAATTATATCAGGACTGCAAGTTGCTCACCGTCAGACAGCTCTTTGTTTTCCGCTCCACTCTTGTCGGGCTTCACTCTTGTTTTTCGCAAACATGCCTCCGTCCCACCAAGGCAAGTGCTCCATAATCGACGTAGGTCTGCTTGAGGACAAAAAGGCTTGGGATTGAGCTGCTCCAAATTTTATATATTGAAACTTTTTTTTATTGTGATTGCTTTATACACATTGACATGAATATTTACTTGTGAAGTATAATGTTATTATTTTAATTATTGTGAATGTGAAGACTATGTGGGTCTTTGTTTATTTTTTATTTTTTTCCTTCTCAGTATATACATTTTTTTTTTCCTGTTCATGGTATGGCAGTTTGAGTAATTTATGCGGCCTGCCCAAATGTCCTTTCTTTGGTATTGTTCGTCGAATCGTTGAGCTCCTTATGTTCTGAGTTGAGCTGCACGATTACTGACAAATGCGTGCACTGAATGGACAGGTCCACTCAATCTGTGTGGTTCTTTCTTCAAAAGACCATTTCAGACACCAGTCTACATGGTCTTCACATGATTTGACCAAGATTATGTCTGGACTTTAAAAGAGACTGTGACCTCTGAGTTTGTTTCGGTCTTTCTTCTCAGAGTAGTCAGATACGAAATGCCGACCTCATCTAGTTTTAAAATTTGATTGACGTGTAAAAGTGTTTGTAAAAACCTACTTACAGAAATAAAATCATTTATCATTTATCATTTATCGAGTATGTCAAGTCGAGCGTTACAGGACCACGTTTGCTACCCACCAATATTTTATCCTAAGTTCTAGTATCTACAACAAGCTTCAAAACATATTAAAAATAAATAACCTGAATCATTTCGAATTAAAAAGAAAATTGGTAAATTTCCTCTTAAATCTTAACTATTTCGACACAGAGGAGCTTATTTATTCTACGAATTAACGCCAATATCCAAAAATTTTCACTTACATGACAGACTTTTGTTTACTAGTATACCACACTCACACACAGACACCAACGGACGTAAACCCCACAGCAACACACTCACAACAACAGCAACACTCCTCACAAATAACCACTAAACCTACTCAATAAAACAACATCACATCAACATCAATGCAACACATCACATTAACATAAGAATTATCACCCATAATATTATACGTCATAAATAATTTTGTAATTCGTTTCAATCTCACTAAAGTTCACTGTCCTTCAAGATACAGGATTTTCCTAGTTTGAAGGGCAGGGGTCTTACTCATCTATAATAGCCATACCCATCCCTTATTGAAACAGCACTGATGTTACCTAGGCTAAGTTTTTTGGTAAATAAATGATTACTTACTTACTTTACTTACTATGCCACTTACGCAAACGTAACGTAACTTGGGTCCAGATAGTGTTCAAACTATAAAATAGACCAGATAAGGGCATAAGAAGCAATAATATTTTCAGTTTTGTTAATAAAATACTCATGACATTGTTACGGTGAAGACTAACTTGATGTCACACTATGCCACTTACGCCAATATGATGCACCTTGAGTCCAATAGAGTTTGTACTACGAAATAAATAGTAAATGTAACTCATATTTTCAGTTTTCCTAATTAAATACGCGTCATAGATTAGGGTGCATAACTCGAGACGGATGTACTTTAGAGCTGAGCTACCATAATAACTATTGTTTGAATGGTAGTACTCCACACATCTAACAAGGTGGCGTTAGTGTGCCATCAAAAAGAAAAGGCACCAAAATTGGGCATGGCCCTTTCTACTCTGAAACTCATAGAGTAACCTTTTTTCGAGTAAAGTATATCTGTAATTTGATATGGGTATACATATTAAAACCCCGACAAAGTGGTAAAATGAAGTTTCTGTTATTACATATTTAAAGAAATAGGTACTTATTATCAAATTTCCACTCTGAAACTCATAGAGTAACCTTTTTTCGAGTAAAGTATAGAATAATTAAATAACAACAAAAGAAGTTCAAGTTAAAGCAATTTTACTTCCAATTTTAAATTCTCGTAAATTCTACGTCGAAAAGAATATTGCAGAATATTCTCCGAGAGAGAATATTCTCTCGACCCATCACTAGTTGTGAGCGTACCCAAACTTAAGCGGCGGGAAAATTATGGCGAGTGTTACTTTGCAGCAGAATACTTTTTGGTATTACGAGTAGAAGGAACGCTAGAATGCATCAAGCCAGAGGAAGGTCAAGCAGCAGTTACAGTTGCAGAAGATGCCAAGACCAGAACCAAGTTAATATTGACTATAGATCCCTCCATTTACGTACATAGAAGTCAAAACTACAAAGGAACTTTGGAATAAATTAATATCTCTGTATGATGACTCTAGAATACTCTAGATTTTGTAACAATATTTTGTTTTAAAAGAGTGTCCACGGAGTTTCTTGTCCGTTCTTCTCCATAGGAACCTACTACGCTTTGGAATGGGCAACTAGCTTCATCTTTCTGACTGACCGACCCCTTGACAATTCAAAAGTGCCTGTAATTGGTATATTTGAAATAAATGCTTTGAGTTTTGAGTTTTTTTTTTTTTGATTCACTTGAGAAACCTCATGATATAATATAAAAAAATTGAAATTCCATTAATTCCTACGTTACTCAGTTCTCATGGTCTTCCTTTTATTTTAGATGCTTTGTTACTTAGAAGAAATAAATGTATATGATTGAGCCTCGATTGGTACAATAAAATTACAGGTTTTATTTTTCAAAAATTTGCGGGTTCGATTCCCGGTTCAAATAGGCGATTATTTAAAATTCTTTGAATGCAGTTCGAATTAATAAAAACGTAGTCCTCATTCAGTCAAATTTTCTATCAACAGTATTTAAGGAACTGTCCTTTCATGTGACAAAGTCGTGGGACGCCATGTATACCTATACTGCCGCGCTAACGAAGAATGCAATAACTCGATTTTGGACGATTCTGGGTTATATATTCGTTGAGTCAGCGAATATTTGGAGTCAGCGAATCGAAATCTATTAACTCTCTCTAAGCAACTTTTTATTGATCCTTCAGGAACTCGGTTTTTCAGTAGGCAAGAATGCAATAACTAAAACTTCATAACAAATTCATTAATCAAAAATACAATTCTCGCAAGCGGCAAAATCGAGTTATTGCATTTTTCGTTAGTGCGCCAGTTTATATAATTATGTGCAGGTGTTGCTTGTAGGCTGTTTGACATTTTCCAGCCTTAAGATTTTACTTATTTAATGTCTGTGTAAAGATAAAATATACTTCCTTCGCTCTTGGCAGTCGAGCATGTTTGTTTTATTGAAGAATCCTCAATACAAAATATCAAATAATAATAAGTCTCACTAGCACCTAACGTAACTCGCACACGCGTAGTGTTGAAGTGATTGTGTTATGCTCACCTTGAAGTACTTGACGGTCTTGACGCGCAGCTCAAGCGTGGTGTCCTCGTCGCACACGAACAGCGCCTGCGCGTGCTGCTGGAAGGCCGACACCGTCCACATGTGGTTCACCAAGTCTCACTGGCACCTCACGTGATCAAGCGTCGCGTAGTGTTAAAGTGATTGTGTTCTGCTCACCTTGAAGTACTTGACGGTCTTGACGCGCAGCTCGAGCGTGGCGTCCTCGTCGCACACGAACAGCGCCTGCGCGTGCTGCTGGAAGGCCGACACCGTCCACATGTGGTTCACGCCCTCCTCCACCGCCTTGGCCAGCGCCAGCGACTTGTGCACGCCCGTGATCAGGATCATCACCTGCACACCATAGTATTACTAGTGCACGCGACTACAGTCCAGTCATGAGATCTTGAGATGGTTCAAAGCATACTACAAATACTAAGTACAGTTTAAAGTCCAAGTAAAGACAGCAAGTTTAGTTCACAACTGATAGGACTTCCAGGACAAAAACAACCCGTATTTATGGACGAGCACTTGAGTTTATCTGCAGAGAAACTCTTTTACTAGGCTAGGCAGTTCGCAAAACAGTACGACTATAAATTTTGTTGGTCTTCTTTTTTCTTTTTACGGCAACATCTTCCTACGCAAACAACTATACTCCATTTATTATAACATTAGACAAATAACTGTTCTCACCCTTTCGTTATTTCGATGTAAAAGTTTAATAAACTCCGTTATTTCATGATAAATAGAAAGCACTGTAATCTATTCACCATTTACATTAAAAAAATAACTCTAAAGTGCAGTAATTTCAACAATATTACACAATAACTGTCGTTATTTAGCCGTTATTTGTCTAATGCTATAGTAAATGGAGTATAGGACATAAACAAATACTTATTAAATCGGAAACTACTCTACAGGAGCTGCATGAAAACAGTGTACGTTAGTTTTTCCCCAGCAGGAAAGTGTCTCCTAGAGTGATATGAGTGGAACGTATAATTAGTTACGTGTAATTAGTTTTTCTAGATTGAATAATTTTATCTTTTTTCTGACACTATATATTGTTACTTTTAATTGTTTGGAAATATTTGTAAAATATTTGTAGCATATCTTATCAAAAATGTTATTATAGTGTATCAGACTTAAATAATTCTAATTTGATTTCATTACATAATTCTATAATAATGATACTATATTATTAACGAAATTCTGACAAGCAATTGTTATGACATTGATATTTTTTAAGAATTCTTTTTTACTTAGTGTTGACATTTTTAATTTATTTTGTTTGCTGAATTCACTTCATATTAATGATATTGACCTAAAATTAATTACTTATTAACAATCATACCTATTCATATTTGCACGCCTTATTATTTGGCAAACATGTCTGAGCCTGTATTTTTGTCTTTATGTTATCTTGCATGCACGTTTTTATTTTTAAAACTCTTGTATGTATACACATGTTTATGCAAATAAATATATCTTTATCTTTATCTTTTTCTTTAGTGCCTAATCTGCTGTAAATGTGCGCCACATAAAAAAATTGTGCGATTTGTCGTTTTGAAAAAAAAAAAAAGCGATTCCTGGAGTAACGTTTTACCAGCAGGAAAATTCTAAACGAATGATCGGAGAGAGAAATATTTGTTGTACGCCGAAAATATAATTCGTACGTCTTCAGATTTTCGAGATATTGCATTTCCTGCTGGAATAACGTTTTACAGAATCGTGTACCTATCTCTAAAACCATTATACACTGTGGCATTTTAGTCGTCTTACAAAAGAAGTCCACTCAATGTATCCGACATAAAATACCTCTAGGCGTGATTAAAAATTTGTTACCATTAATTAAAATAATAGGTGCAAAGAAAAATAAATAATGCATTAGAATTGTGAACATCCTGTTTATAATGTTTACGTATTAAACGGAAGAACATACCTACCCAGCGCACGAGCGAGTAGATCATTCCATCGCTGGCTTACCCAATCAAGCACAGTCAACGTGGACTGTCATCCAATGAGAAGTTCTAACGCTATGCGGCGCGTGCCACGCCCCCACCCCTTTCACAAAAAAATTGGTGAAGGTCACTCTCACAGTGTCTCAGTTGCGTCCGAATATCGGAAGTGGAAGTGCGTGCGCGCGCTACCGGTTATCGACCATTGTTCGCGATCGCTAGAGAGATTAGGTACCTACCTACTTCACAATGAGTGATATCAATTCTCGAATATCGAGTACCTGCACATGGTACTCCTGTACGCAATAATGGATTATTTTGAACGACACCCGCGCACAGGTAAAGCTTAACTAACTACTTGCATGTGTAAACAAAAAGTGATTATTTGTAAATACGTAATTAGTAATTAGTGTAAATAATTCAGTTGATTCCGATTTTTTAAATACGCCGGAAACAATTTACGTACTGCCAGTTTCATTAACTATCTTTTGTTTTGTTATTTGCCCAGGTTAGGGATCGAAATTCTGGATTTTTAACGTACGTAGGTACCTGAGTCAAATTTCTATCTGTCGAACGAAAACAAATTTATCAGTTATTGAAATCGGCCGTATGTTTGTAACTTAAATCGTACCTCTTTTAATAATCTGCACTTAGTATGTACCTACTCGTATCTATCTTACACAACTTAGTTTGGGTTAAATATCCTTACAAACTACTACATACATACCGAGAACATTAAGGTTGCAATAGTAAGAAACACATTTTTACACTAGGGCGAATGAACTCTGATAAACATGTGGCCGCTCCATTCCGCGCGACCTTGAAACGCCGCTAAAACGCTCGTGGCTACTTTGGTGTCACTTTTTTGTTATGGCTCTGACCGCGCGCTCGTAACAGGATGTTTCAAATTGCGTCATGCGTCATACTTATTTAATACTATTAATTTTTTTGAATTATTCAAATGGTTTTTATTTTGTTATTTTTTGTTATGAATGATTAGTAGTCATTGGATACATGAAGTGGGCTGCCGTTGTAAGACGGTTAAAATGCCACGGTGTATTTTACATATATCGGGACCCGTCCCGGACCTTTGGAAGGCGTACGAGGTGCCGAAGCCAACTCGCGTGCCCGTTAGACGCTTTTTAATGAAATGAGGCACCAACCGACGATTATCCCTGTACGCACTATGCAAGTGCTCCCAAGGACAACCTCCGGTTGGTGTAGGACTATTGCAAGATATGGAAACAAAGATATTGGACTATTACAGTCACAGCCAAAATATGTTCTACACCTTAAGTGCTATTTTTGTCTGCTCAATGCACGATATAATCTGCTCGACCAACTCGACATTATACAGGGTGGATCTTTGAGGCGGGGCACTAAGGATAGGTACCTTATCCGTTGTAGTTACAGAAAAACGGTTTCAGGAGACTGTCCTTATTTTTTTGAGAAATTCTGATCCCCATTCACAGATTTTCAAAAAAATGTGCAGTTAGCAAGAAAAATCGGACCAACTGAGGTTTGAGTACTAGAAAAGTAAGAAATCGCAAAAAAAATAAAAAAACATAAATTACGTAGGAAATGAGGAACCCAACGAAGTTTTTCTATGGATAGACTGGCTGGCAGTCTGAAAACCTTATAAATTTATTTAATTTGAGATCAGAATTTAGATAGTTTGTTGCTTATGATTTCGGTATCTCTAACAAAAAAAAAAAAAATCCGTCAATAGTTTAGAACGTTTAGATTTTTATGCGAAAAGTTGTTTGCGTCTTCTGGCTTTTGTAGTGGCCAGTCTATCTACACTAATAATATTATAAAGAGGAAAGATTTGTACCTATTTTTGTATGTTTGTATGTTTGTAATGAATAGGCTCAAAAAGTACTGGGCCGATTTAAAAAATTCTTTCACCAATAGAATGCTACATTCTTCCAATTTGACATAGGCTACATTTCATTTTGAAAAAAATTAGGGATCCTTGGTAAAATTTGAACAATGTAACCGAAGGTGTAGAAAAATGAGCCTTAAAATGTCTTTCGTATTGTCTACCCCGTGCGAAGCCGGGACGGGCTCCTAGTCCATTATAAAAATGAAGTTTCATTTCCTATGAAATGTATGGGAAAAGTTTATTTCGATTTCTGACTTTTCTAGTACTCAAACCTCAGTTGGTCCTATAGAGTATTTTTATCCATATAAGAAACAGTATCGAATGACATCAAAAATTTCTTGCTGACTGTATTTTTTTTTTTTACAGAATCTGCGAATGGAGATCAAAATTTCTCAAAAAAAAAATAAGGACAGTCTCCTAAGACCGTTTTCCTAGCTACAACGGTTAATGTACCTGCCCTTACTGTCCAATCTCAAAAATCCATCCCCTGTTTAGTGCGTGGTAATGTCAATACCGCAGAATGAAATTCAGCCATCTCTTTAACATATCAGAACGAAAAATGAAATGTGGCAATGAAAAAGCTCAAAGGTCTATACTATTTTGACTTTTGTTATAAAGTATTGAAATATATTTTCATACGCAATCGTCTGCTCAGCTTTAAATGGTATCATGTGTCTTGCCTTGACAAAGGAAAGAATTTGAAAACTGACGAAGATATAAAAGACGAGTGTATACCTCCTTAGCATCCATGACGGTGCCGACGCCGACGGTGAGCGCCTGGCGCGGCACCTTGCTGATGTCGTTGCCGAAGAAGCGCTTGTTGGCCTCTAGCGTGTCGTAGGCCAGCGTCTTGACGCGCGTGCGCGACACCAGTGACGAGCCAGGCTCGTTGAACGCGATATGCCCGTCCGGCCCGATGCCTGCACATACCGGACATACCGGATATTAGCCAACAGGGCAATATTCCTGGAACAGGGGTTCCCAACTTTGTAAAATAAACGGCCCTCTATCTTTCGTGTATCATCACTAGGTCTCCCGAGTTACTTTGTCGAGAAGTATACTAGTCATGTCAATTAAAATATATAATTAAGTAGCTTTTGCCCACGGCTCCGCCCGCGTGGATGTCGGTTATCGCGTAAAAAAATAGCCTATGTCCTTCTCCATATCCCAGGCTATATCTCTGCCAAATTTCTTGAAGATCGGTTCAGCGGATTAGGCGTGAAAACGTAACAGAAAGACAGACAGTTACTTTCATTATAATATAAGTATGGATTACCAGAAAAAAATAAAAGAAAAAAAATTAACACATTATATACATATAATAAAATCGTAGCGAAGTCAAACCTGTACATTGAATATTTTTGAAAAAAGGAATTTCCACGAGGTCTGGGAACGTTTCTGATTCCGAAAATATAGTTTTTAGAATTTTTGTCTGTTTATCTGTTTGTCTGAATGTATGTTCCAGGTAAACGCAAAAACTACTGGACAGATTTTGTTCAAATTTTGCATAAATATTTCTTATAGGTCTGGTCAAATTACTACGTATATATTATCACGCTACTGCTATGGGGGATGAGCAGTATCGCATTATGTTTTTAGATGGGTCCATAAGGGCAGGTACCTTATCCGTGGTCGCTACAAGAAAATGGTCTTAAAAGACTATCCTTAACTTAAAGAAAAAAAAATATGTGCATTCACAGAATTTGAAAAAAATGTACAGTCAGCAAGAAAATGGGCAATTTTCACAAATAAGTTTTTTGATGCTAATCGATCCTGTTTCTTACGAGGATCAAAAAACTATGGGACCAACTGAGGTTTGAGTACTAGAAAAGTCAGAAAACGAAAAAAAAAATTCCCATACAGTAGCTCTACCATGAGTTTGCACAGCCAATACTCGCTAGCGTCTCCGTAAATAATATGTATGAAATACTGTACAGCGCCCCTAGCGGTCACTGAAAGAATCAAAATGCATACCATGAGCACTATAGATTTCGATAGGTAAGAAACCTAACGTAATCTATTCGATAGTCACTAACGTTTTTCAGCTGTCACCATACAAAACGGCACCATGAGTCACTAATTAGATAGACGCTATCGAAAAATACGCTTACGATAGTAGTTACGTAATTCACTAGCATTTTGACGAGTGAAACGTAGTTTACAATAAAATTATAACCGATTTTGAGTCCAATTAAGTAAAAATAATGCCTGGAAGATATTATTTGGCATGGAATATGTTAGCGGCCGCTGAATTAGAAGACCAACGACGTGAAAAACGTGAATTTCAAGCCAACATGAGAAAAATAAAATGGAATATCTATTTCATTGAAAATAAATATCAATCAACCCTGGCTACCCTGGCGCTTCCCCTAATTATTAAAATAATTTGATAGAAAGTAGAAACATACCTTTCCATGAAATCCGCCAATTAGAAAGAAAGAAACAAAACTTATGGAGTGAAGTTAGCTAGACGACACGATCTATCGAGCTTACGTTAGCGCCCGCGTAAGACTCCGTAAAACTCATGGTGCAAGCATTATCGAAATCTATTCGATCCACGTTAATCGGCCATTCTCCGTTTGAAAGTTTTTACGTGTCCGGGCTTGCATAATCCGTAATATTATCAAATTCAATCATGCAATTTTGTTTATATGTTAGTTAGCATCCACATCTAGCTGTAAACAAAATTATTGAGTTCTGGTATAAGTATTTAAGACTTTATTAATTTAACCTCTGTTCAAAGAACCTCTATTCTCTAATTACCGTGGCGCGTCCGCACACCAACTTAATGTTAAAACTTGCTTGTAATTTTTGTAACGTACAGATTTACTGTGATCCATTCAACGTTTTAAACGATATTCAGCAACGTGTATCGAATAATAAAATATCGACTCAATAGAACCAGTCTGTAAATAATTATGATTTAATAACCGCATGTCCAATCGAAAGTTATAATTGCCGTGACATTTTCTGTTCTCGGGTGCACATCCCTAAATAACAGTATTTGGCACATCACTACCGTATGCATCGCGTCTCCTCAGTGTGTGCCGCGGCCCATCAGCAGTTGCACGTCTCTAACGTTAGTGTACCGCCAACGAAGCACGTGAGTATATAATTACCGTAGCCTTGGTTAAAAACTTCTCTAATTACCGTTGTACTTATTTAAATACTTGATTTTTTAAGTTAGACCCTAGTTGATCATGTAAATGGAAACAATACTTTGGCCTCCGTACGTTGTAGTAAGCCAGTATTTACATACTGTGTTGGTTTTCGAAATTTTGAAGAAAATATATCGTTTTCTAATTACCGTATGCTAATTATCATGTATTAATAATTACCGTTGTATGAAAAATTCATACTTATTTACTAACTGTAGCCGCGATGTCGTACTAATAGAAAGATTTCCCGCGGTTTTCATAGCATATTATTATCATTGTCCGTAAATACGTCTATACCATATGCTGACCATTCATAAAGTTATTTAATTTATAGGATGGGAAAACCCAAAAAGACCAAAGAGGAAGTTAAAGAAAAGAGAAGGCTAGCCGCACGACAACGCCGAGACCGAATTAAAAATGACCCTGTTTTGTATCAACAATCAAAAGAAAAAGAGAAAGAAAGGTATAATAAAAGAAAAAGAGATAAAAAATACTTCCTATCTGCGAAATGTCACCTAAAAACCGGAAAAGAACTCAAAAAAGGAATAGGGAAAATTTCAGAGCTTACTATAAAAGACAAAAGGAAATGGAAAAATTGGAAACAATTGAAGAAGAAGTGGTCGTAGATCTAGAAGTGCCTGATAACAGTATAACAGATCCTCTTGAAATTCTGTCAACACCATTACATCCCAATGATTCGTCATACTCGCTGCGCTCAAAAAATTACCCTAAAAAAGTATCTTTACAATTTTTTTCTGAAAATCCCAACTCAAACAAAGAAGTTAATCAGCACAACGAGATTTGTCTACAACCGACTTCTTTAAAAAAAAAAAAGAAGTTCCCTTGAAGAAGATACCAAATTCCATACCTACCTTAATCACATCAACTCCACGTCCATCTATCTAGTGCTCTGTCATCGTCTTCTACTGACACTTTGTTATTATTAGGCAATATTGAGCAATTGACAGAAAATAAAGATACAAGTGTGAATATTATGGAACGAGCGTCTTCCTTGTGTTCAACACCAACTTCACTATCTTCGAAAAGAATTGTCGAGAAACCGAAACGTAAAAAAATCACACCCATATTGTTATAAAGAAGACATGTATATAAAACAAATAAAGAAATGTTATATATGCGGAAAAAAATAGAGGAGTTAAAAAAAGCAAAAGAAAAGTACAGGAAGCAAGCATTAAGGCTGAAATATAAAAACACACTATATGCAAAACCAATTATGACATAATATTTTTGTTTTGTTTATTTAGTTTGTTTTTAGCTGATTTTCATTGAAAGTGTCTAATTTTGAATAAATCATAGAAATGATAAAGTTTATTTTTTTTTACAATTGGTTATGAGGTAAATTATTAATACCTGATATTATCATTTTTAATACTTTACATGTGCTTGATGATATTTTCTAATTACCGTTGCATTAAATATTAAACTTATCTAATTACCATACACATCAAATTTTTAAGTTTCATTATCTAGAAAACCACTAATAATAGCTAAATGCCTCATTTACTAATTAATTCGTATCTTTGATGTGTTTCATATTTTAATGTGTTTAAGTCAAATCAGTGAAAAATAAAAAATGGTACGGTAATTAGGCGAAGAACGCCTAATTCGAGAATGACCGTAATACGCTAGCGAGTAAGTTTTTGATAACAACTCATGGTAGGGGTACAGGTCGTAGGTGAGACTGAGATGAGAACGAACACTATGTATCAGTGTATGACAACAATCGAATTATTCCATTCATAATCATAATCATAATCGTTTATTTATAAAAAGGGCACATTTACAATAAGTTCCTTAACAATTAAAATAGAACACAATTGCTTATTTGCCTGAACTAGGTTGAACCTGTGCTTCAGGCTGGGAAGTGCATAAATACTTAATGTAATAAATTAACAATGAGTATAAAGTGAAAACTAAATCTAATTAAGGTTAGTAACAGTAAAATTGCATGTAAGCGTTTCTATTTGCAGACAACAAGTAGCTCTTCTGTCTGTGCATAGGCGATGGTTAGTAAATATTTAAGTATTATTTTTTTACAGCTAAAATAATTCAATTTATAGATACTTAGTTTTCTATTTAATCTATTGTACAGAAATGGGCCTAAGAATGTAAAAAATCTTTCCACAAAGACATGTTTTGAGGTAAAATTTGATGCGCATACTATATCATTCCGTCTCTTGTTAGTAATGTCAGCAGTGTAGGTAAGCATGGTGTGCTGTTTTAATACTAAGTGCATAATGAAAAGTTGGCGAACAGTCAGCACGTTGCAGGATTTATAAAGCAGATCAGTGGGAAAGAAAAAGGGATGGAAGTTTGCTACCTTTAAAATTGCTCTCTGAGCTCTTTCAAGAGGAAGTAAATTGGTTTTTGCTGCGCCACCCCATGCAGTAATGCAATATTGAATTATAGATTGACATAGGGCTAAATAAACTTGTGTTATTAGTTTTGAATCTGCAAATGTTCGCAATTTTTTAAAAACATATATTAATTTGCGTACTCTTTTAACTAAACTATCAATATGTTTTCTGAAAGACAGTGTGTCGTCCATTATTACTCCGAGGTATTTTATGTTGCTCGTTTCGAGGATAAAAGGGCAATTACACATGTTGACTGAACGGATACCACATTGATGGGCATATAACTGAGGGTTAGCAATGTTAAGTTGAGGCTTGCGCATGGAGAAGTGAATATATTTTGTCTTGTCAGCATTTAGTGTAAGTAAATTGCTTTGAAGCCAGTTAGTCACATTATTAAAACCTAATTGAGCGACTTGGAACAGTTCGCCACTGGTTTTAGCGGTAAATATTAATGCAGTGTCGTCGGCATATGATATAATTTTGCCGTCTTTAATATTAAGATTGCACAAGTCGTTAATATAAATCAGGAACAGCGTGGGGCCCAGAATACTTCCCTGAGGAACACCAAAACCAGTACTTTTCTGCTCAGCGCTCGTGATATTATCTATTCTAACACATTGGTATCGGTCATCTAAGTAGTCAGCGAATAGTTTCAGCGGCGTTCCCCTTATTCCAATGGCCTGTAATTTGTTTAGAAGAACAGAAACGGACACCGTGTCGAAGGCCTTTGCTAAATCAAGGAAGACTCCGAGGGTCTGGTTCCCTTTGCCGAGTTCTTCTGAAATGTAATTGGTCAGGCTATGCACCGCATCGGCTGTAGATAATTTTGCTCTAAAACCAAATTGCGCAGAGGACAAAAAGTTATTTTTTTCTAGATAGTTAACCAGTCTACTGTTTACAATTTTCTCTAATATTTTTGATATTGAGGGGAGTAACGATATTGGCCTATAATTATTAACTAAGTCTTTAGTTCCAGATTTAAAGACAGGGATTACAACTGCCTTTTTTAGACAAGTAGGGAAAATTCCTTTGGAAATACAGATTCGAAAAATATGCGTTAAAGGAGGTACCAATATATGCTTAAAAAGTTTAAGGATCTTATTGCTTATGTTATCCAATCCAACTGCACAGTCATCTTTTAGCCCAGAAATGATTCGAGTAATTTCGTCTTCGTCAGTGTCAAGCATAACAAAAGATTTCAGGTTACAGATATTGATTGATTTTTGAAAAGGTTGGTCACAATAATGTTTCGGAATCTGTTCGGCAAGAGTTTTCCCAATATTGACAAAAAAGTTATTAACGTTGTTAGCTGACAAGACTGGTGAAGGATTAGTAAGCAGTAAACTCGAATTTGCTTCACGCTGTTTAGACATATTGGTGACGTTTTTAATATGTTTCCAAAGTTGCTTACTATTGTTACCTGCTGTTTTTAATTCATTTTTATCGTAGTTATTTTTTAAATTCTTTAGAAGATTGTTGCAGAAATTCCTGTATCTTTTATAGGTAGTCTGAATTATTAGATTATCTGGGTATCTCTTAGTTCTCTGATGAAGTTTATCTCTGTGTCTTATACACCGAATTAGTCCAGGAGTAATCCAAGGTTTAATATTATAAAGTTTCTTATTCACTGTAGAAACTATCGTGCTACGTAAAATTGCTTGTTGGACATGTTTTATTAAGTACGATAAAGCCAAATTAGCGTCAGCAGTATTGTAAACTAGGCTAAAATCAAGGTTGCATAATTCATATTCGAGTTTATTTGTGTTTAATTTGCTTTTGGTCTGGGGACGATTTAGCTTAGGCAGCGTTAAATTTACGGTGAGTAGGACAGCGTGATGGTCAGTAATTGTTGCGTTAGTAACAAGCGTAATATATGATAGACTGGTTTTGATCATCATATGATCGAGGCAGGAACCGCTCTGATGAGTAGGCATCGTGTGAGCGGGGAGAAATCCATGGTACGAACAGATATTAAGGTAATCTTGGGTCCCAGCATCGCAGTTTTCAGAGCCAATATTTATATTTAAATCACCTGTTAGTATTACATTCTTGAACGAGCTTAGCCCTTGAAAAATTTGGTTTAAGGAATTGTGAAAAGAATCCAAGTTTCTAGCGGAAGGAGACCTATACATAGCGATTATTGCTGTGGTTGTACCAATTTTAATAACTAAACAATTACTCATGCAGTCTTGTAGAGGAGGTTCCTCGACTGTGACCTTAAGTGATTGTTTTGTAAAGACTACCACACCATCATTTTGACTGTGGTTTATTTTGGTATGCATTAAGTTGTACCCAGGTATTACTGGAAGGTAATCGATGCGGTTACCTAGCCAGCACTCGGTTAATACCATTATATCACAATCAAAGTTTAGTCTGTGTAGGAAAATTTTAAAGCTATCTATGTTCTTATAAATACTACGAATGTTTTGGGTCAGTACGGTTAGTGACTTTTGATAATCGGAAAGATATTGTCTGCAATCCTCAACGTCACATGTCTTTGACACAGTTAAAAATGTATTATCTATATCGGTAATTAAGTGATTATCCATACTAAAAATACAAAAATAAAAATACGACTAAAATATAAACTATTATGTGGCGCTCTTAGGCGCCTTCATAATCTATCTAGTTAATGTACCTGTATTCGGCAGCTTTTTTAGCCGGACAATCTGCGTCCCCCGTCTTGTGGTTGGCTTGTTTTTTAAAACGCAAACATGTAGCACATTTTGGCGCCTCCGCTTTCTTTGTGCAGTCTTGAATAGTGTGTCCTTCTTCACCGCAATGTCCACATGTAGGGGCAGGAATTTTGCATGATTTTGCTGCATGACCGTACTGCTGGCACTTGTAACATCTCGTTACCAGTGTGAAGTCTCGTACCGGGCAGGACGTCCAATTTATGAATAGTCTCTATCTTGTGTGATGAGGGCCTTTCGAATGACTGCTGGAACTTCTATAATAAAATTGCAATTCTCAGCATCTTTCCTGCCAGATTTGTGGCTTAGTTTCATTGAGGTCAAAAATGTATCTAGGGTTATAGTGGGCAGTTTGTCGGCCAAGTTTTGTTCATAAATACATTTATAAACCTCATTTTCAGCCATTGATGTGGGAACTCCTATAACTATAATGCGAGGTTTGCGCTTTTTAGGTTCGTCGACGGTAAGACCTGACGAAGCGAGTTGGACTGTTTGCTTGATCCTATCTAGGTCATCTTTAGTCTCAGTGCTGATTATTAGTCCACCTTTTCCAATTTTGCGTACACCTCGTACTTTCAGCTTCATTTCTCCAGGGCATATGATTTTTTGGACCATGTTCTTAGTTTCGTCACTGGTTTTTGAGTTGTCACTGGGATAAATGGCCACGGAGCTAAGAGCATTAGGACGAACAAAAGTGTTGGAGCCCTTCTTCACCATTTCTGCAAAAGATGTAGCTGCTTCCTGCTTCGTACAGGACTCCTGAATCGTCCGGTTCATCTCCATTAGACAATCTGATAGGTCTCGAGCTTCGGTCATGGTTTTAAGGGAGGTATGGTTTTGTATGGCTTTTTGCTTTAGCGACTGGTATTGAACAGCCATTTGCGAAACTCCATGTCCAACTTTCCGGCAAAGACTACTTATTTTTAGCTTCTGATCAGCGTTCAGTTTTCCCTCAGAAGAAATAACACAGACCTCATTCAGGCATTGGTCAATGGACGTCATCCAGTTCTGAATCTCCGGAGTGGAAACCGTTTCAAACTTCTCATCTTGGTCCTGTCTTGGTTGTTGGGGCGATGTCGGTGCCGGTGTCGGTACCGGGATCGGTGTTGGCGGAGGGCTGCGTCGTATCATGGCGCTCCGATTAAAGGGGCTGCCTTCCATAAATATCCGGTAATAAAAGTATTCAGTCAGTCCATTATATTAAATTATCACTATAATGTTTTATTTGTATAACACGCTAAAACACTAAAACTAGGTCACTATTTATGCAAGCTTAATTTATTTTTATTCATATTAAACATTGATGAGCACGTCTGTATTCGTTGAATGCAAAAACTATTCTCATTACTACTTCGCTGTGTTGAATAAATAGGAAACGAATTTATCAGATAGTTACAGATATAATCTTTTAAATGATTATCATACCTTATGGATCTAAGCAGTCAATTATGACATATTATGCTATTTCAGTCAACTTTCAACAAAGCAATGCAAATCTGATTTCGATTCCAAAGAATTTATATTTATGTGTTTCTTTTTGGGGATCCGTGCCAAATTGGTAAAAAAGTACCCTTATGGTGCGACTCAGTCTGTCTGTCCGTCTGTCTGTCCGTCTGTCTGTCACAGCTAGATATCCCAAGAACTACTAATGCTATCAACTTGAAATTTGGAATAATTTTAGATGACGTTTGCCCAACTGTGTTGCAAATAAGAAAGTTTTTTTTTTGTAACTGCGACTTAACTGGGTGTCTTAAAAATCGAAGTGGGACTACTAGGGTATGTGGGGTATCGTATGAAAGAGCGCTATTTGCACATACCCATATTTTTTTTAGGCCCCATTTTTTCGACTTTTGACAAAAAAAAAAAAAAAAACATTCCCCCCCTTATATCCGTTGTTTGCATAAAAAAAATCTGAATTTATTTTATGTAATAGTAGTTTATGTAAAGATTACAGGAAAAATAAAACGATTTGTCTAAATAACACACTTTTCAGAAATCATCAACAAAAATTACATTAGGTCCATTATCGGTCAAGAGATGGCGCTGACCTACAACTGCAATATTGTACACCGCAGTGTTAAAATTCTCTGATGAATATTGGCCGATGAAAATTTAAAAACATTTCACGGTTCACAACCAAAACGTCGTCCTTCCTACCTACTCGCAGATTGCTTTGGGTTAGGCACAGTAAGTTGTAGTTTTTTCTGGGCACATAACTATTTAGGTACTAATACGAATAAAGCTATACAATTATGATAGTACAGAACCCTCGGTGCGTGAGTCCGACTCGCCCTTGACCGGTTTTTTTACATATTGTTACTGTAATTGTAATAGTTTGACTTTTTTTGGGTGGGAAATTATCAAATAACTTCTCCCGCTCTGAGCAGGAGGGCGTGTCAGACTTTTACTGACTAAAACCCACCTGTGTTACTTCAGTTGCCTTTGTGCCAGGGCCACGGCAGCCCTTTCGGAAAAACCCGCAACCCTGGCAGCCATTGGTCCTAGCGGACCCCGTCAAAGTTCGTGCTGACATCTCTTTGTGGCACGCGTAGAACACAACGCGCCGTCAACCTGGGCCTGATCCTTACCAGACGGCGAGCTGCCCATTGCTCGCCGTCCGCAAGCCCGCGCCTACGGTGGCCGGGAATCGCCAATTGATTCCCGCCGCCCAGGGAGTCTTCTGCGGCGACTAGGGGCGTGATGGCGCACAGACTACCTCTTCATCACGCGTTGCGCATCCTCCTCCTTTTGACGTTCAAAAGTGCATCTTCGTGCCTATTTGAAATAAATTATTTGACTTTGACTTTGACTTCCTTCGCAAGCATTACTGCTTCGCAGAAGGAGGTGACGGCCTCCCATGCACTCTCGCTCCGAACCATGTACCATTACGGGACACTGCACGCTAAACAAACAATTCCACACAATAGACATATCGGACAATCCTCTGTGCAGAGCTTGCATGGAGGCTGCGGAAACCGTCGCGCATGTGCTCTTTGAATGCACAGGCGTCACCCAGATTAGAACAGAGACCCTCGGGGTACCCTGATCTTTCACAGATGTTCTAAACATACCGGGAGACGTAATTAACTTCTGGAGGGAGGTGGGCTGGTTGGAATAACCACTGATGGCTGCCATGGCCCATATATTTACAATGGTCCACCTGAAGGATTATGTGCGGAAACCAAACCCTTTACCATAGAACATTGAACTGTACGTCGCTAGCTCCGGCGTCACCAGTCCTGACTCTGTATATTTTGACTGCTGTGACCAAAATTACAAACGTAGTGTTCAGGGCAGTTTTATTAAAATGTGGCTGGTATTTTAGTATATTATGGTGTTTTACGACTTCCACGCGAATGAAGTCGCGGGCAGAAGCTAGTTCATAAATAAATTCATTCATTAATTTTTTTTCATCTATTAGGTTGGAGAAAAAGTCTTTTCGCATTATAGTATGTATGAACTTGTAATAAAATCTCTTTGGCTATACTATTTGTATCTGGCTGGTTTTGGTATCATTGAAAGTTTAAATTTTAAAGAATATAATTCCAAATTCAAATTAGAAAAATGTGTGATTTTCATTTGTTTTCCGTACTGTCAAGATGAGTGAATCAAATGCAGAAATTCGATACATTTTAAAATTTTACTACAAAAAAGGTAAAAACGCAAAGCAAGCCGCGAAAAAAATTTGCGTTGTTTATGGACCTAGTGCAGTGTCTGTGAGAGTAGCACAAATTTGGTTTAAGCGTTTTCAATCCGGAAATTTTGATGTCAAAGATGCACGTCGCTCTGGTCGCCCTATTACGGATAAAATGGATGCCATTTTTGAAAAAGTGGAGCAAGATCGGCATATCAGTAGTTACGACGTAGCTGAAGAACTGGGAATTGACCACAAAACAGTTTTGGCACATTTGAAAAAGACTGGGTACACAAAAAGCTCGATATTTGGGTACCTCACGAGCTCACTGAAAGAAACCTAATGAACCGTGTACTCATTTGTGATTATTTATTACGACGTAATGAAACCGAACCATTTTTGAAGAAGCTGATAACTGGTGATGAAAAGTGGATCACGTACGACAAGAACGTGCGAAAAAGGTCGTAGTCAAAGGCCGGTCAGGCTTCATAGACTGTGGCGAAACCCGGGTTAACTCGCAACAAGGTGATGCTGTGTGTGTGGTGGGATTGGAAGGGCATTATTCATTATGAGCTGTTACCACCAGGCAGGACCATCGATTCTGAACTCTACTGTGAACAACTGATGAGATTAAAGCAAGAAGTTGAGAGAAAGCGGCCGGAATTAATCAACAGAAGGGGTGTGGTTTTTCATCATGATAACGCTAGACCTCACACATCTTTAGCCACTCAGCAAAAATTAAGAGAGTTTGGCTGGGAGGTGTTAATGCATCCGCCGTATAGTCCTGACCTTGCACCTTCAGATTTCCACCTGTTTCGGTCTCTTCAGATTTCTTTAGGCAGTGTCAGGTTAACATCACGAGAGGACTGCCAAAACCACTTGTCGCGGTATTTTGATCAGAAGTCCTAAAATTTCTATAGCAATGGGATCATGTCCCTACCTACAAGATGGCAAAAAGTTATCGAATAAAATGGTACCTACATACTATAGTTAAATGTCTAAATTAAAAAATGTTTTGAATTTTCTTAAAAAATGCGAAGAAACTTTTTCCCCAACCTATTATTTGCCAAATGCATGTACTAACACTATAAATCCAAAGTCCCTAATTCAGATAATTTATGTAAATAAAGAGGTTAACATATCAAAAAAATATCTTCGTAATGGTAATTCACATAAAATGGCGAAAAAATTATTTCATTTGTTTGAAGTAGGTACTGATTTTAGAAATAATAATTAACCTACATATTATCATATCGGAAATATTTTTATAAATTTTCGGTTTTAAACAAAGTTATCAAAAAAAGGAGATTTTATGATACTGGTAACAATGCAGGACATCCAAACATTTTCAAGAATTTTACATCGTCAACAACACGAATTCGAATATTACAACTCTCATCCCCATATTCATATTATAAGTAGCATATCTAGCCACCAGTGGCGTACTTAGGGGTCAAAATTAGGGCAAGCCGACATCGCCTGGCAAAGCGGCGCCTACCAACTCTGACGCTTAAGAACTGACTCCGTATTTCATAATTATAAGTAATTGCTAGGTTATGTAGGTATACGTAATGAAACAAAACAAAATGCAACTGGAAAAATGTGGGTGTAGCTAGTAGGTATACCTCTGCTTAACCCTCCGGGGAATACAGACGTGATTATAGCTTAGAAAATATAAACAAATTTAAAAATGCTATACATAGCCTAACCTTTAATAACGTTTATGAATGTCTAGACCCTGATGAAGCCTTTAACGAATTTAACCATTTATTTAAACTTTTCTATGATTTATGTTTCCCCATAATTAAAATTAGGATCTCTATTAGAAAGAAACTTAACTGGGTGACAAAAGGTATCAAATTGTGTTGTAAACGCAAGCGAGACATGTTATGGCAATTAAGAAGACATAAAACTCCGGAAAATAAAGAAAAACTAAAGTCTTACACTAATCGGCTCAAAAAAATCATCTATCTCACACAAAAATCAAGAAATAACTTTTACATAAATAACTCCAACAATAAAATGAAAGCAACCTGGCAGACCATAAATAAAAATAAATTAAACTGTCCAAAAGAATATATTTCTAAAATAATTATCAATAACAAAGAGATAACGGATCCATTAGAAATTGCAGAAACGTTCAATAATTATTATCATCTATTACCAACACAGCTAAGTCAATGTTTATGCCTGCTACAATACCTATTGATATACAAAAATTATCGGAACCCTAAAAAATACCAATAGTGCAGGTTATGACGAGATTATCACTAAAGTAATAAAAAGTGTAGCTGTGGACATATCTCCTGTTCTCAGTTTTATTATAAATTTATGCATAGAAAATGGTACATACCCTAAAGAATTAAAGATATCTGTAATAAAACCACTATATAAGAAAGATGACAGACAAAATCCTAAGAATTATAGACCTGTAGCGTTAATTCCAATTTTCTCAAAAAATTTTGAAAAAGTCATTTATAATAACCTGTATCCTTTTCTTGAAAAACATCAAATATTTGCGGAAGAACAGTACGGCTTTAGAAAATGCAAAAATATTAATATGGCAATATATAGCCTTGTAAATAAAGTGGTAACAAATATGGACAGACGGACACCGACGACTGCCTTGTTCATGGATATGACCAAGGCATTTGATTTTGTAGATTTTAATATACTTTTGTCTAAATTAGAAAAATATGGAGTAAGGGGCAACGTATTAAAATTAATTGAATCGTATTTAAAAAATAGGTATCAAATAACGAATACAACAAAGATTTGCCAAAAGACAAAATTAGAACTAACGTACCATTCAAAACCAAGAAAAACGAACTTTGGTGTACCTCAGGGTAGCGTCCTCGGCCCCCCATTGTTCCTCGTATACATAAACGATATGCCGAGAGTTATTCAACATCCAATGACCTTGTTCGCTGATGATAGTACAATTATTTTCACAGCACAAAATAGGGAGGCACAGTGTCATGAAATGGATATAAATCTAAATCTAAACAGGTTAATAACATGGTTAAATAATAACAATCTTAATGTAAATTTAGATAAAACTCATATTATGTCATTTAAACAAAGAATAAATCAAGATAAGCTTAATATAAAATACGCTAACAAAACGATAGAAGAAACAAAGCACACAAAGTTCCTGGGACTCTATATAGACGAGAATATGAAATGGTGTAATCATATTGAACATTTAATAAAAAGACTAAATCAGTTCCAGTACGCTTTGCATAAACTCAGTAAAGTAGCAAGCCGCGAAACCGTACTGACTGCATATCATGCATACGTGTCTTCTACATTACGCTATGGCATAATATTCTGGGGAAATTCATCAGATAGGGAGCTAGTGTTTAAGGCACAAAAAAAGTGTTTGAGAGCTGTGTGCCAAATAAAAACTACTGACAGTTGTAGACCACACTTTATTGACCTAAGAATAATGACTTTTCCACTAACATTATTATTAACATAACCGGGATATTTACCATGTTTATTCATTTTTCTGAGTTCCCGATATTTCGGCGCTGTTGCAAGCACCATGATCACGGATAAACTAACTCAGAAAAATGAATAAACATGGTAAATATCCCGGTTATGTTAATAATAATGACTTTTCCAGCCCTATACGCGTTTGAAGTAGCAATGTTCGTTAAAAAACACTTGTATTTATTTGAAGCCCTGATTAGTAAACGTCACCAGGACAAAATTCACGCTGTGCCTCATAAAACAGCATTATATGCAAAAAGTTTTCTGGGCATGGCTCCAAAAATTTATAATATGATACCCACGACTGTAAGACTTGAGAAGGATGTTAACAAGTTCAAAAGAATGTTAACAGACCTTATGGTTAAAAAAGCGTACTATTCCATTGGTGAATTCTTAACAGATAAGTTGAATAAATAATAATTAGATATGTCAAATGACCGATTTATTTAAGCTTAATTCTATCTAAATGCAATTATATAATGTAATTTGAATGTTTATTTAATATATATTTTTAATTTCAATAATAATTTTAATATTACAATGCATGTTAAATTATAAATTGGTAAGTTCATTCATTATTTGGACATTATTTATTCTGACATTACTTATAATTTGAATTTGTGACATTATTTACTACTATTTATTAATTTGAATGTATATTATTGCACAGGGTATTACTATTCTGTCGAATTTATGACATTATATAACCGATTAATTGGATTTTATGAAATTGTCTAACTATAATTTTTAATTTTGCATGCCTGAATTGGTAAATGCAGTGAACTGCGCATTCACTTAACACCTGGAAATGCATATATGTACTGTGTTTTGCAATAAATATTTGAATTTGAATTTGAATTTGATGTTAAGTTTAAATATAAATTAAATGCAAAGAGTACTGGTAATCTTTTACGAAATTACAAGTATTTAATTTTCAAGTTATCAGTATCGTGTAAAATATGATACGTCTATGAGCCATATATTAACACTAGCTTCTGCCCACGACTACGTCCGCGTGAAATTTCGGGCCACCCATCGCGTCGCATCCCGTGGCTCGCCCGCGCTATAACTTCGTTATCACTTAGCGTTCTTTCTGACTTTTGTTCTTTTCGCTTGGCTCCTAAGGATCTCATCATCATCATCATCATTTCAGCCGAAAGACGTCCACTGCTGGACATAGGCCTCCCCCAATTGGGGAGGTTTGCCATAATCGCCACGCTTAGCAGGCGGGTTGGCGATCGCAGTAGGGTGTTAAAAATAAATAGAGAACGCTGCTGCCCATTCTCTAGTAAATCACGGTAGGAAATGAGATGGAGCTATTCTTTACATCCGGCACCACACGGAACTAAGGATCTAACGTGATCTTATATAGCCTTCCTCGATAAATGGGCTATCCAACACTAAAATAATTTTTCTATTCGTACCAGTATCTAGTTCCTGAGATTAGCGCGTTCAACCAAACAAACAAACTCTTCTTTATACTGTACTAGCTTTTGCCCGCGGCTACGCCCGCGTGGATGTCGGTTATCGCATAAAAAAGTACCCTATGTACTACCCTCTCCATATCCCAGGCTATATCTCAAAATTCTAACTTAATATTAATTTTAATGTGACTCACTATGTGTTTATTACCGAGCTGGGCCTCAAGTCTGCTATTACAATAGTGTCAGAATGGTCTCGCGATTGTGAGTATTTGACAGTTTTTGTATGGCAAATCTGTCAAAAACTCACAATGAAGAGACCATTCTGACACTATTGTAATAGCAGACTTGAGGCCCTGGTAATGAGTTGAACTATCGAACTATGTGCACACTAATAGGGTTGAAAATAAAACCACAATTGTGTACTGATCTAATCTAATCTAATCTAATCTAATCTAATCTAATCTAATCTAATCTAATCTAATCTAATCTAATCTAATCTGGTATATTTAATTAAAATTGCGAGACCCCAACCAAATCGCGGTAACGAAACCATAGCGAGATCTATTTCGACGTCAACGCCATCTATCGAGCTTGACATCAAACTTTTAACATTTCACAATAATAACTATGGTTTTATGGTTTCTTCATGAACACTATGTGAATAGAAACCGAAACAAATGATTTAATATAGTAAAAGTACTTATGCAGGGTCACGTTCACAATTGGACGAAATATTTGACATTTATTTTGTACTTGCAACACGATCTGGATGTAGAATTCGATTAATCGACTAATACTTGACCGGTTG
Source organism: Dryobota labecula (assembly GCA_947523025.1). NCBI lineage: Eukaryota > Metazoa > Arthropoda > Insecta > Lepidoptera > Noctuidae > Dryobota > Dryobota labecula. The sequence goes on along the minus strand of OX383302.1, from coordinate 24,440,973 downwards.
ACATTTTAGCGGGAACACCACTAAACGAACGAAAAAAGAAAACAAAATACGTCTATACTCTGTGGTCGTGTGGCGGTGTGACGCGATGCTTAATGTAAACATTCATCAAGGTTATACGTGCGTAAAGTAATGGATTCAATGAGAAAACGGTTTAATCTTAGAAGAATCTTATACAGAATTACTGAGAAATAAGTGTAGATTTCGTATTGAGTGTTAGTTTATCGAAAAGTGATAAATATGTCAGTGAAAAAGTAACGAAAGTTTTGGAATGCACAAATTTTGATCATAAGGCCGCCGTGTTTAGTAATGTTTTTATGATAAATATTCTTGTATACTGTTTGAAATACACGTAAGTAGCTAGCTTATTTATCTACGAACATAATTTGGCTAATAGCTACTGATATTATAGCGTATTGTTATCGTAATCGTATTTCCAAGAGTAAAATTCGGCAAACAAATACCTACAAAAAGTCAATAAAATGGATATAGTATGTTATCCTTAAGAGATAGACATATGCCATCGCGGACTTTTTTGAAGACCTTTTTATGATACACAATTCCACCATACATTATTTTGTTATATCTCAAAGGGTTTAGACAGCGTTTTCGTTGAAAGCTCCCAGACGGCTTATTTTTTTCCGACACCTCCAACAAATATCGTTAATTCATACAAAAATGCATACAAAAACATAACAAATTATATACTAAAACCTTCCTCGAGAACCAAGCTATCCATTGGTGAAAACAGACAGACAGACAGACGCGGCGGAGGACTTTGTTTTATAATATGTAGTGATAATATAGCTGACCCGCGTAACTTCGTCTGCGTCACCTAAGAGAGAGAGAGAATAAACTGCTAAAATTAGGATTCTGATTCAATTAGTATAATATAATGTTTTACCTGAAAATAAAACAGTTATTATATACGGAACCTTATTCTAGACCTATACAGTGAGACAGCAACTTTCCGGATCTGACGTCACGACCTCTCTTATTCTCCTCCCACCCGGCTCCGCCCCGCTGTGGCCGGGGGGAGGTGGCGTGGAGCTTGCCCGAACAGTCAGGCGTGCTCTTCACATTGCATCTCACTTCCGGTGGATTATGAGTCCACCAGGCAGGATTAAAAATATAGGTCTAGAATAAGGTTCCGTATATAATAACTGTTTTATTTTCAGGTAAAACATTATATTATACACTATGAACCGTTATTCTAGACCTATACAGTGAGATGTGTTTATTATCGCCTGGTGGCAAGCTAAGTATATGCCAATGTATGCCAATGTGTGAAAAAGAAATTACTTAGGTATCTAAATAATTTTGTTTAATATAGGTACCTAGGAGTATTTATATTAAACAAAATACAACTATGTGAGAACATTATTATTAGAAATGAAAATATAATTATGTAAAGAAAAAGGTTTTTCTTTGAATCACCAAAACTAAGTAGGTACCACATTGATAAGAACTTACACATACATAAGTTTTGCCATTTACATAACATGATTAGCATCACAATGTATGCTTTAATGACATGATATTCAAAGAATTAAGATTTGCTTTGAACTAAAGTTACATTAGTTATGCATATCATATCTAATAAATCAATTTAACTTAACATAACAATATGTTGCTTTGAACTGAATTATTTATTGAAATTACATTGATTAATAGGTAGGTAATCATATATTATCTAGAATCTACACAGCTTCAAATGTCAGAGATAAATTGTTACGACTTTGCGATGTGTTAATTTCGGCTGAATAGAACCGTGCAAATGTGTTGGGGACACGCCAGTTCCCTTTTGCCATGATCTCGTCAATATTGTGGCTCTCAAGCCAGTTGAGAGATGCTGCGGCACTTCGAGTACTACCAGGAGTAGCCTCTACTCCTGCCTCCTTAAGAATAGTTTTAACCCAACCTCCAATCACTGTTCGAGAGGCTGGCCTGACTCTGCCACGAGTTGATATAAATAAATGATTAATGTCATTTGTAATTTTACGTGAAGATGATACTTCTATCAACTTACGTATCCACCATACAGGGCATATGGATTTATCTGTATGTGTGTGCAATTTCCATGATGATTGTCTGTGTGTATAGCTATCTGTCTTTGAGCCAAAAGCTGGGTATAAAACAATATGATTAGAATTGTCTTCAAAATGTGCACTATTAACCCGTAACAGTGTCAGGTCATGGACTCTACGACTAGAAGCGAGTAGCAAAATCAGTGCTGTGCTACGAGACACTTGGAACAAACTTGCATGAGGCGACTGGTTAGAGCTAAGCCATTCTACCACAATACGTGGATCCCAAATGAAAGAATTTTTAGGTTTGGAATCAACATTAGCAAGTGAAATAGCTTTTAACATTCTCTGTACTATAGGATCACTGCTTATGATTTGTCCGTTAGAACAGGCCAAAGTGGCAACAGTCGATTTATAAACTAAAATAGTTTTATAACACAGTTTAAGAGTTAAGTGCAAGTATGATAGGTACTTAGCGACTTGAGCACCAGAGGGGTTTGTATGGTTGAAATTATTATGATTACACCAATTTAAATGCGATTACCAATGCGAAACTTTGTTTGCATTACATAGCGGTTTAGATTTTTTAAATTGAATATCGGGCGATTGCTGGTATCTGACTTTTCCACTAAAAACATCGGACAGACATAACTTGGAGATGGATCTACTCGAATCAGTATTTTCTGTTGTTTCAAAATCTCGATTTGTTCCGACATCAATAAGCTTGCTGGAGTTTGAAAACGTGTTAATAAGTCTGGACTTTGAAGTGGGGGTATTTTGAAAAAGGGAATTCGGTAACCAGATATCATTTTTATAATGTTCTCTGGAGCACCGTAATTCCTCCAAATTTGAATGTAATTTTTTAACCGCCCGCCATAAAATGAAATTTCTTGAGGATAGTCACTTACGATACTGATCGGATTTACGATTGCCGAAGGACCGTTTTTTGTTTTCATTATGCCTTGTACCGGAATTATTGTTTCCCGACTTTCGACCTCTACTTTTGGGGGGCGCTTGAAAGCTCGTGGATGGCTGGGGATCGAACCCAGGATTGTCACCGTGAAAGGGCTTTCGTGGTCGCTTAGCTGGAGGGCCATCCTGTCTATTCCGCATAGACATGGCATGAGGCTCTTCCGCAGAGCGCTTTTGGGCAGAGAACAACTTACTAGTACCACCAGCCTTTTGTAAAAAGGTGGTTAAATCCTGTGGGTTAAAAAGTTTATATTGTGTTGGGGGGATCTTTTCCAAGTCCACCTTTACATATTTGTCCTTGACACCCGACAAAATGCAGTCACGACGTCTTTGAATAATATCAGCACGTCTTCCACAACTCATTTGCAAGAGATCCTCGGACACTTTCATGTAAGATGAATTTTCGGAAAAAGAAGCATTAATCTTTTCAAAAAGCGTGTCAGCGTTAAGTACACAGCCAGGCGATTGCGCCCATTCTATGATTTGCTGAAAGCCCATGAGTAAAAGCTCCAAACGATCTATCAAGTAATCTAAGCCAAGAAGAATTTGCATCACAATGTCTAAGTTCAGTGTTAACATCGAGTTCGTAAAAACCTGGCTTAGCGACATACTTTTTCTCAGTTTCTAGGTATCTAACCCTTTGCCAATCATTAGTATCAAAATGATGTAGTTTATTTAGCACATATAATCTACCCTCAGAAGCATTTTCAACAGTAGGTTCTTGTAGGTTAGTGGACACCGGAAATTCGAATACTTTAGCCTTCTCTGGTTTACTGAGAAGGTGATCATTCCCAAGAGAAACCCTCAAGCCATCAGATGGATGTATGGAAATATCAGAATCAAATTCAGGCTCGGTTTCTTTGTTTGAAAAGCGATCGTTATTTTTTAAATAGGATAATATTTCACTCACTTGATTTGACAGCAAATCTAACCTGCGCTCGTCTTCTCGGGTTTCCTGCCGCAGCTGCCGGCGTCTCTGACGTGGGGCGGAGCTGCTCGACGACGACGAAGATGCCTGCGGTGATGCAGGGGGAGGCGGGCGACTCCCATCACCCTCGGCAGGCGCTCTCGTGGAATTTTCCATTACGTATACAAAACACGCACTCAAAACTCTATTAGTACTCAAAACACTATTACCGAGTTTTTCAAATAACCACTGAATAAAGTTTTTCCACGAACTAAAAATTTATTTAAACTAATAATTATAAACACTAAACAGCAGCGCTGTTGCCCGCACTAGAAGAGGTGTGATCGCACCGAAAAACGATGCCAATGTGAAGAGCACGCCTGACTGTTCGGGCAAGCTCCCCGCCACCGGCCCGGCCACAGCGAGGCGGAGCCGGGTGGGAGGGGAATAAGAGAGGTCGTGACGTCAGATCCGGAAAGTTGCTGTCTCACTGTATAGGTCTAGAATAACAGTTCATAGTGTATAATATTCAGTTACGCATATAAATTCAAAATCTATAAGTAACGTTTAATGTAATTTAAAACCGTCTACTTTGTTATTAGTATTTGTGTATTATCTAGTATTAGGGAATGCATCTCGCGAGATTGGGGCTCAGGCGAGATCTTGCAAGTTTATGAATAACAATACCGCGAGATCTCGCCAATTTCGAGATCTCGCGAGATTGGCAGTTTTTAACCGGTTTTCCAAAAAAAAAGAAGGAGGAGGTTCTCAATTAGGTTGCATTTTTTTTTAATATTTGTTACCTCAGATTTCCGCCGTTTATGAACCGATTTAGAAAATTCTTTTTTTATTTGAAAGGATATACTTCCAGATTGGTCCTATTTTTTTTCAAAATCCAATTCTGATGATGGAATCCGTGAGGAATTGAGGGAACTCCTCAAATTTTATAGGCAAACATATAGCGATTTTTATATTTTCATCAATAACTCAAGCATTTGCATTCAGTTAGTATCATTTGATGAAGTGGAACTGATGAAGAAGACCACAAATGGCCAACTGAACTCCTCAATGATAAGTATTTCACGGGTGGCGATAAGATATTTCGATTAAGATAGTTAAGCGACTATAAAGAAAATTTAAATAAATCATTCTGATGAAAATGGTACCATCGAACTGATCTGAAGATGAATCCGGAAGGTGTGCACCGGAGCTCCGTGATAAAACAATGTATCCTAGCCGTGTTTGGGCTTATTGGAATTGTCATGAGATGCACTCGGGCTATAAATGGTTATTAATCGATTTTTATTAACTTTGCTTGGGTAGTTTTTGAGTTAGCTTCGATAATACCTACGTATTTAATCCACTTCGTAAAAGTATCTTGTGTCACTGTTGTCTGTGCGGTGTAGCCAGTAGTGGTAATCGAATTGTTGCAGGATAGGTATCATAACTAAAAAGTGAAAAATAAAAAACTTTTTAACCAAAACAACAACCGACTTTAAAAAAAAAACACACAAAAAAGTGAAAAATAACTTTAATTTCGGAAGTCGGTGTCATTGGTTCCGTATTTTCGTTTTATGCCACCGACTTCCGAAATTAAAGTTATTTTTCACTTTTTTGTATATTTTTTTTTAAAGTCGGTTGTTTTTTTGTTAAAAAGTTTTTTGTGTGTTTATTCTTGCAAATAATCACAATATTTGAATAAATTTGGAAAAATAATAAGAATATTATGAAATTAAAAAAGGAATAAAGGAAAAAAGGGTATTATGAAAAAAAAATTAATTTACGAATTTTTAAAATAAACTTTTATATAAGTATTTAACATTGTTTGACGTAGGTATCAATTTTTTTTAAAATAAACTAGGTATTAAGTAGTAAACTTTGACATATTAATCAAATAAAATAAAAAACAACATGTCTCCTCTTCTAATATCAAACAAAAGTCTTTTAATAATAAAACAGTTCTTCTATAAAAAAACAACAAGAAGTCAAAAACTAAGATGAAACTCATTTACTAAGTTGAGTTGACTATTAAACTGAGATATTATTATCAATTAAAGAAAACTATACCTACGCAGATCTATTAGAAATTAGAGACTAATTAACAAAATATACCAACCATTGAAAGGCTTGTTCAGTTCACATCACACGCCATTATTACGAATTATTTTGAATGTAGTTCCTTAAGACAATACCGTCTGCTAATCGGCTTCTTATTTTGCTGGCCAGATAACCAGTCGCTGAGAAGGCCCTTTCGGATTCACCGCTAGTTGAAAACCACAGATCTCAGGTAGTCCGTGAACTGTAAAAGTTCGCCTTTTGACCCCCCGAATACGACGTTTTTATGCTCGAGTGCAATCTCGTAAAACTCGCGAGATCTCGCCCATGTTTCGGCCGAGATCTCGCGAAAACATGATCTCGCGAGAACGAGATTGAATTCCCTAATTAATATATATTTTTTTGTGTTTTCTTCGTCTCCTTATAACGTTAACGTTGAGACACGAAACAACAAAATTCGATCTAAAGAAAAGCGGCCACATTCCTCTAGATCGTATTTTGTTGCTTCGCAATATGAAACTTTATAAAAGGTATTAGAAAATTCTAGACACACGTCGGACTTTTTGTTATTCAATCTATTGAAACTCGGTATTTTGAGAATACTAATTATAAACGTTAGGAATATTGGAATTTTTGAATTATTAAATTGGATGACTGATAAAGGGGCTGCACCCCGCAGTTGTTTGGGGCGTCAGAAATAAAACAGAGATCGAGAATTATCATGGGATGTGTTCTGCTAAACTGAGAGAGATAGACTTCCCACAGGAGTTTGCGGTGTGCAGTCATGGGTCATGCAACTTGGCTGATCACAAACTTGTCATTGATAAGCTGTACAGGAATATTGTAGACGTCCTTTCTGAGGCAGCGAGGCCCAAGTAGCACAGAACTGCATTATAAGTTTTCACATAAGGCCTACAGCGTCAATCTAAGCATTTATAACGACTTATTAGAGTTCACTCGGACTGCCACAGCTGTATAGAAAAAAACGAGGCTCCAAATAACGCTCTTTTCTGTACTGTGATTCTAATAAGCACCACACATACGCCACAGATATCACTGTTATTGATCTATTAATAGTGCAGTGCTCTATCAGCTGCAAGAGCGCACATTTGTGAACACAAATAATGCAGTTTTCTGAATGAAAGTCCATGAGTGTACTTTAAAACTGTTGCATTTTAAGAGAGAACAGATGAACTACCTTAACGTAGGCAGTTACTTTTGAAGTTATTTAACAAAGATTTAATGCTTTATGCTGCATATATAGAAACTTTTACGCTATCAGTCAGGTGTTACTATACACTCGAATATCAGCATTTATCTCGGTCAAGACAGAAGTTTTATGCAGTTACATAGCAGCGAACATGTCAGCCATTCTGTCTTTGGCTGAATAATTGAACTTGTGTAGGCATTTAATCTACTCATTGAATTATATGTCACCATGAAATGAATATTTATACACGAGGGTTCCTTGACGTATTTAGTGACGTTATACCAAATGTGTAAAGCCAAAGAATATTGGATGAGACGGGTTCCATATGTAATATTTATGATAAAAAACTTACTTGGACAGATTGTCCCAACGATTCAGACACGAGTGACTGTGTTATACATGATTTAGAAAAATCGATTAAAAACAATTGGGCAATAAAAAAACAAAAAAATATATATATGACAACAACACAATACAATACAATTATACAATTAATACAAATACAATTATGACAAATATTGATAAAAATACACCTTTTTGTGCTATGTACTGTGACATGTCACAAGCCTTTGACTATGTTGACCAAAAAAATAAACTGTGCTCCTATGGTACCTATAAGAGGTAATATTCTGGATTTAATAATGACTTATCTTTCAAATAGAAAACAAAAATCTGCTATAACACACTTAAATTTAAAAACGAAAGAAGAAGTCACATACCTTTCCAAAGAACGTACTGTATACTATGGCGTACCACAGGGCAGTGTTCTGGGTCCACCACTTTTTAAATATACATAAATGACATGCCCAAAGCCATAAACTACCCCCATAACCCTATTTGCTGATGATAGCAAGGTAACAGTAGCGTGTAATAAACCTGACCAGTACGAAGCTGATGTAAATGACGCGTTAAACTCGATAACCTCTTGGCTTAACAATAATAACTTAAAAATTAATCTAGGTAAAACTCAAATTATGCACTTTGGCCATAGAAAACCCAGTACAAAAATGGACGTGTAATTCCAAAACAATCTAATTAATGAAGTGGACAGTGCTAAATTCCTAGGTCTTATAATAGATAGACAGCTTAACTGGAAGAATCATATTGAAAAATTATGCAAGAAAATAAGTTGCTCATCCTCAGTTCACATGCCCTGTTTAAACTTGCTCCAACCGTGAACACTGATTACTACTTACAGCCTATCATGGTCTTGTTGCATCTGTGTTAAGTAAGATACGGCATCATATTTTGGGGTAACTCTTCAAATAGGGAAGCTGCGTTTAAAGCGCAAAAGCGCTGCATAAGATCTATGTTTGGGCTTCAGGTTACGGACAGTTGTCTACCATATTTCAGAAAGAATAAAATTCTTACACTACCAGCTTTGTATATTTATGAAACTGCCTTATTTGTAAGATTAAATCCAAATTTGTTTTCTTCCCTATCTGATACTGTACAACGTAACAGGCGTAACGACATGCTACGCAGACGCAGAGCCAAGACAGCTCTCATGCGGAAAAGCATATTCTGCAGAGCCCCGCAAATTTAAAATAAAATCAAAAAATCTATTAGAGAGTTAGAGTTGGCTGGATTTAAGAGGCAATTTAATGAATTTTTATGTATGAGTAATAAATGCTACCATAATTTGAATGACTACATAAATGATACTGACATATAAATTTAAAGCCATTATTATTTATATTATTTAATTACTAAGCTGACATCCCTTTTTGAGTTTTGAATTTGAACTTATTTTATTTTATTTTTTATTAATAATAAGTATACAGTTACAAATAATAATCTGTGTAACATTTGTACGCCCATGTGGTAGAATGTGATGAGACAATCTATGTAACTTAAGACCATGTAATCTACATACCGACCATGTTCTGACAAATAAATGATTATGATTATATTCTTTTGATATTGTACTACGTGTATACAAAGTCTATGTGAAATGCCTTCCTGCAAAAAGACTAGATTAAGTTTAAGTTTTCATTATGTTCCTAATTCCTAATCTTACCTAAATAATAAACCAATACCAAATTTTTATATAAGAGAGCTATGTATAAAAAGTATTTATTTTATTATTTTCAATAAATAAGAACAATAAAGACTGATTTGAAAATAAAAAACACGTATTTTATTGGTTTTATTAATGTCCTAATTAAACTTGCGTTCGATACCGGATTACCGGTATTGATACTGGGATCACGGTATTGACTTTTCCAATACCGGTATTGATACCAGTATTGAAGAAATCCGATATTTGAAAGCCCTAGCATCGCGATTTTTAGAAATAAAATAAGAAAATATTTTTTAAATAGGTACACTGTTTTCACGTATCTCCTCTGTGTTGGCAACTCAGTGTGTCACTTTTCTTTCGCGCGCGTCACGACAACCCAAGAAGAAGTTCTCTCTCGTCAAATTATACATTTTATTAAGTTTAAACAATGATATTATATTAAACAGATATGTTATAAGCGCGCAATCGTGAAGACTCGAAAACGTCCTAATTGGGACGTCTTGACTTTAGTCTGCGACACGCATGGCGACGAGTAATACGCTTAGTTGAAGCAGCTGAAAAATTCAAAAAATGCCATCGTGTGTATTTAGAAAGTGTACCAATTATGATACCAAAGTTAATAAAACACAAGGAATCTCATACCACATTGAAGGAAGCAATATACTTCGATTTATTAATATATTTCAATTATTTTCCTAATATTCTGATATTTGGAGGTTAGGAGAAAGAAAGAAATGGAAATACATGTTTATGTCGTGAGGACGACAAGGATGCATTCACTCCGGACATAGAATAAAAGTACAGATGCGAATATCGTAGGCAGTAAAGTTATCGTTACCCCACAGTTCTGTTTTCCTTTTTTCTAACCTTTTTTTAATATTTTGTTTTATGTAATAATTGATATACTTAAATAGAAATTAAACATTAGCCGTCTTATTACAAAACGAGTTCTAACTAGTCCAAACCACCCAAACCCAAACCTTCGAGCCATTTATTGTATTGTGAACTTTATTCAGAGCAAGGTAAAGTTCTTAATACAAAATTGACAACTTAGACTTGGGGTTGCCGTCAGTTTTTGTAATTAAAACTTTAACTTTGTTGAAATAGAGTTAGAAATAAAAAAATGACTCGATGGTTTAAACCTGGGTCTAAAGATCAACCTTGTTTTGTAATAAGTCGTTTCATGTGCGGGAAAAGAAAGTAATTATAGATAGCTTCATTACCATAATATATCACAGAGAATATTAAAATAAAGCTATTTCTATTTTTTATCACCATATTTAGGCTGTCCGCCCATGTCCGATAATCGGTGGCCGATTTTTTGTAGGAGCCAAATGAAACAGTAGAGATCAAATGTATCATCGCACACGTCCTAAAAAACGTCAGTCTAAATAACATAGGGCGAAATAATCTGACGGATTGAAATATAAATGAAATATAATAAATTGAATCTTTTCGAATGTGTATGATTGTTTTTATTACAATTATTTTTTCCATTTACATCGTGTTTTATATCTTACCTACCTACCTTTAATACTGTTTATTAGTTGTTATAGGTACAAACCGCGTGTACTTTACTACGCGCGGTTTGTACCTTCTGTCTCGTTAAATTTGTTAGTCTGTGATTGGTTGCTAGAATAATGTTTGTTTACATTGATGCGGAATTGACAACACTAGCTGTCTCTTTTTTTCTGGTTGTTTTTATCAAGCCATCTCTTTTCTATCATTTTTATTTGTAGTGAAATGTGAAATGAATGAAAAGTGGGTATGTGTGCTGCCGCTGCTGCGCGGAACACTTTTTTCGGTTGTTTTGTGAGTGTATAACATATCTGTTTATTATAATATCATTGAGTTTAAAGTACACTTTACTTAATTATACAAACAAAATGTTACAAAATACAAAAGGCCTATTCCCTACCTATTCTAAGTGATAGAAAGTGTATTATGTGCACCGTTAGCGGAAACTACTCTCGAGCACAAACTGACACCTGCGCAGTAGTCAATTTTTAGGTCTCTTTGGTGGAATGAAGAAGCCAGGGGGCGCCGAGCTGCATGCTATTGGTTCGTCAGCCGATACTCGTCGTCTATTGGACTCTCGCGTATCATTTTTATTTAGCCGAAAGTGAACATGCGCGAGCTTGGCCCCACTACTGCCCATCTGTGCTCACGACTCGTACCGGTTATTATACCAGGCATTCATTGTGGCGCGCAACTATAAGATTTGCATGCCCATGTGACTGTAGAACATGGAGGACTATTATGATAAAACATCTATGTACTAATTACCCATGTTTGAAAACCAATAAATGATTTGATTTGGAAAGTGTCAAGCGATTTTCAACCATGTGCGGAGCCACGCACATACACCTTGACCTGCCCTGCAAATGCTTTACCTCCGACGAAGAGATGCACGCCCCCCGCGGCGGCGATGAGGTCCTCGAAGCGCCGGCACTCGGCCACCAGGTCGGGCGCGTTGCCGTCCAGCACGTGCGCGCAGCCCGGGTCGATGTCAACGTGCTTGAAGAACTCGTTCCACATGTAGTAGTGGTACGACTCCGGGTGGTCGCGCGGCAGACCTGACACACAAACCATTATTTATTTATTTACAACGCAACTGCAACAGGTCAAACTCACAGCATATCACTAGGCTCACATTATAGGTTTGACCTGATTATGACCCAAAGCGTAACCACGCAACGTGGCAAGCAACAACAATCATTATAATGATGATAGATAACAACAATGAAAGGCTTAGTTCACAAAATTGCAGCTGCAAGGGCTGCGCATCTGCCGTCCGACACACTTCTATAAGTACGCAGAGACCAAACACGCCAGCTAAAGTACATATTTGACACAAAGTTACATTATGTAAAGAAAACAGTATTTAAAGCGTTAGCTAACAATGTTTCATAATAAACTGGGCATATAGGAAGGTCTGCAATACACACAGTAGTCACGTTCTAGCGCAACCTAGGTTGTTCCGCGAGTCGACTCCCAAATCGCATACTAGATACTACAAGCGATTAGGGACGAAAACGAATTTTTTGTCTCATCTATCTCTGCTTCACAATGCTAGTTGTCGAGTTACGCGTAACATCACGCACGGTGAATTGAAATGATGCTTATTTTTGTTAGGTACAAGCGTACAGAAATAAACATAACTTCATCATATAAGTGTCATAGGATCTACTTGATCTAACACTAATGCGCATGATGATTACCAGACTAATTCTCAAAGAATAATGCGCGCTCCAGCTCGTGCTTGTCCTTTTTAACCAACTTCACAAAAAGGTAGGAGGTTCTCAATTCGGTTGTATTTTTTTTTTTGTTTGTTACCTAAGAACTCCCGTCGTTTATAAAACGATTTGGAAAATATTATTTTTAATTGAAAGGATATACTTTCAGATTGGTCCCTTTATTATCAAAATCCAGTTCTGATGATGGGATCCATGAGGAATTGAGGGAACTCCTCAAATTTTATAGGCATACATATAGCGATTTTTATATTTTACATCAACAAGTCAAGCATTTGCATTCAGTAAGTATCATTTAGTGAAATGGAACTGATGAAGAAGACCACAGATGGCCACCGGAACTCCTGAATGATAAGTATTTCACGGGTGGCGATAAGATATCTCGATTAAGACATGTTAAGCAAATATGACGAAGCAAAAAATAAATAAAAAAGAAATTTAATTAAATACTTCTGATCAAAATGGTACCATCAAACTGATCTGATCAAAGCCTTCATAGGACAGGCCGCCCTTGGGCACACAAGAATTTGGGACCCTTTTGGAAAATAAAATAAAGGAATAGGAAAAAAATTAATCTGTTATGATTTTATATTTACTACGAGTACTAGCTGACCCGACGGACTTCGTTCTGTTAAAAGCTATTTGACTGTTTGTCTACGCGCAAAGTAAATATAGTATAAACTCCACTACACTACTCTACCCTACCTACTTACCTACATACCTACCCTACCCTATCTACCTACCTTACCTACCTACCCTACCTACTTACCTACATACCTACCCTACCCTATCTACCTACCCTACCTACCTACCCTACCCTACCAACCTACCTACCCTACCCTACCCTACCCTACCTACCTACCTGCCCTACCCTACCTACCTACCTACCCAACCCTACCCTACTTACCTACCTACCCCACCCTACCCACCTACCAAAAACTAAAATATATATATATATATATATATATATATATATATACACTGTGGCATTTTAGTCGTCTTACAAAAGAAGTCCACTCAGTGTATCCGACATAAAATACCTCTAGGCGTGATTAAAATTTTGTTACCATTAATTAAAATAATAGGTGCAAAGAAAAATAAATAATACATTAGAATTATGAACATCCTGTTTATAATGTTTACGTATTAAACGGTAGAACATACCTACCCAGCGCACGAGCGAGTAGATCATTCCATCGCTGGCTTACCCAATCAAGCACAGTCAACGTGTCATCCAATGAGAAGTTCTAACGCTATGCGGCGCGTGCCACGCCCCCACCCCTTTCACAAAAAAATAGGTGAAGGTCACTCTCCAGTGTCTCAGTTGCGTCCGAATATCGGAAGTGGAAGTGCGCACGCTCGCTACCGGTTATCGACCATTGTTCGCGATCGCTAGAGAGATTAGGTACCTACCTACTTCACAATGAGTGATATGAACTATCAATTCTCGAATATCGAGTACCTGCACAATGTACTCCTGTACGCAATAATGGATTATTTTGAACGACACCCGCGCACAGGTAAAGCTTAACTAACTACTTGCATGTGTAAACAAAAAGTGATCATTTGTAAATACGTAATTAGTAATTAGTGTAAATAATTCACTTGATTCCAATTTTTTAAATACGCCGGAAAGAATTTACGTACTGCCAGTTTCATTAACTATCTTTTGTTTTGTTATTTGCCCAGGTTAGAGATCGAAATTCTGGATTTTTAACGTACGTAGGTACCTGAGTCAAATTTCTATCTGTCGAACGAAAACAAATTTATCAGTTATTGAAATCGGCCGTATGTTTGTAATTTAAATCGTACCTCTTTTAATAATCTGCACTTAGTATGTACCTACTCGTATCTATCTTACACAACTTAGTTTGGGTTAAATATCCTTACAAACTACTACATACATACCGAGAACATTAAGGTTGCAATAGTGAAACACATTTTTACACTAGGGTGAATGAACTCTGATAAACATGCGGCCGCTCCATTCCGCGCGACCTTGAAACGTACTTATCCGCTAAAACGCTCGTGGCTACTTTGGTGTCACTTTTTTGTTATGGCTCTGACCGCGCGCTCGTAACAGGGTGTTTCAAATTGCGTCATGCGTCATACTTATTTAATACTATTAAATTTTTTGAATTATTCAAATGGTTTTTATTTTGTTATTTTTTGTTATGAATGATTAGTAGTCATTGGATACATGAAGTGGGCTGCCGTTGTAAGACGGTTAAAATGCCACGGTGTATATAGATGGGTAATTGGTACAAATCAAATAAAGTTATTAACTGTTTTAAGAAATAGACCTTAGGTAGGTACGTACGTCTATCCTATCACTATCACTACATATTTAAAAACAAAGTCCTCCGCCGCGTCTGTCTGTCTGTTCGCGATAAACTCAAAAACTACTGCATCGATTCTCATGCTGTTTTCACCAATGGATAGCGTGGTTCTCGAGGAAGGTTTTAGTATATAATTTGTTAAGTTTTTGTATGAATTTTTGTATAAATTAACGATATTAGTTGGAGGTGTCGGAAAAAAAATAAGCCGCCTGGGAGCTTTCAACGAAAACGCTGTCTAAACCCTTTGAGATATAGCAAAACAATGTATGGTGGAATTATGTATTTTATAAAGGTCATAATAATAATAATAGTTAACCTTTTGTATTTTGTAACATTTTGTTTGTATAATATAAGCAAAGTGTACTTTAAATTTAAACTTAATAAAAATGAATAATTTGACGAGAAAGAAATTTTCTTGCGATGTCTTGACGCGCGAAAAAAAAGTGACATGTCTGTGCTGTGTTACCAGCTGCAGAATGACAATATTTCCAAAAAAATATTTATTATATTTCTAAAAAACGCGATGTTAATACGTGTGTATAAGAAATACTACTCTGTTTAATTAATTATATTTCAGATCGCCGTGAAGTAAAATTACTACGTATAAATTATCACGCTATTTGCTATGGGGGATGAGCAGTATTGCATTATGTTTTGAGATGGGTCCATAAGGGCAGGTACCTTAACCGTGGTCTCTACAAGAAAATGGTCTTAAGAGACTATCCTTAACTTTTAGAGAAAAATTGATCTGCATTCACAGATTTTGAAAATAATGTACAGTCAGCAAGAGAATGGGCAATTTTCACAAAAAGTTTTTGGTGCCAATCGATCCTGTTTCTTACAAGGATCAAAAAACTCTATGGGACCAACTGAGGTTTGAGCACTAGAAAAGTCAGAAATCGCAAAAAACTTTTCCCATAAATTTCGTAGGAAATGAGACTACCAACTTACTTTTCAACTATGGCCGCTACAATAAGAAATGGCCGAAAACAAATAAAAATAAAATAAACTTCGGATTTCGAACGAAAACGTGTTATAATTTTATTTACAGATATTTTTTGGAGAACACAATTTTGATAGTGCTTGTGATTTCGACAATTCTGAAAAAATGTCCTTCAATAATTTACAACGTTTAGACTGTGGGAAAAGTTTTTTTTGCAATTTCAGGCTTTTGTAGTGGCCAGGCTATCCATCATAAAAACGTAAGTTGGAGTCGTATTTCCTACGAAATGTAGGGGAAAAGTTTTTTGCGATTTCTGACTTTTGTAGTACTCAAACCTCAGTTGAACCGATAGAATTTTTTGTTTCTTGTAAGAAACAGGATCGATTAGCATTAAAAAAAGGTTTTGTTAAAATGGCCTATTTTCTTGGTGACTGTATTTTATTTTATTTTTTTTTCAAAATGTGTGAATTGGTATCACAATTTTTCAAAAAAAACCCTTTTCTGTATCTACAACGTATAAACTACCTACCCTTATTGCCCCGTCTAAAAAATCCAGCCTGTATACGTATGTTAACTTATTAACTTTGCTTGGGTAATTATTGAGTTAGCTTCAATAATACTACGTTTATTTATTTTATTTATTTATTTATCACAAACAGTGCTACCATTACAGGAAAAAAATCCTAATGCGCTAGCGTGGTCCTTAATTAAACTATCTTAAATAACATAACACATACAACACAATTTTTGTGAATTCATTCAGGGAGCAGGAAAATAAATCGATCCAGTCAGCCGTGTCATTCAGTGCGTGCAAGGCGCGCCTGTGGCAATGCTAGTAACCGTGGCTTCCGGCGCCACGATACGTATTTGTCCGGCACATTCAGACTGGTCTCCTTCAAAACACCGGAATTATAGGTCTTACCACGTAATAGTTTGAATACATATCGTTCCTTAAATACAAAAGTAACACATTTCAAAAAATATCAAAACTGATTTTTGTCCTTTCGAGGTATGGTTAAGATTGCTTTATTCAAAAAATTTAAAAATAGGCTTTTTAATTACGCATCTTTTGATACAAAAAAAGTCTACGTAATACACATAGTTTATACAAAAATCATAAAATAATCCAAATTATTTTTGCAAATGCCGCTCCTGTATAATTTGCTTATTTTGACTTGTGGTGCTTTTGTATAGGAGCGATATGTGGTTATAGCTAAGTCCCTCCTTGTCTCGAGTTTGTTGTACCCGTCCATACCGATAACGAATACTAAATCCACTCGATAGATGTTCATGATGTTATAAAACTTCCTGTCACATTGTTGTTGTTTACATATCAAGTAGTGGTATACGAGTCGGTGTGGGGTCCACAACAAAAAATCGAAAAATAAAAAAACTTTTTTTTACAAACAAACAAGCAACAGGCTTCCAGAAAAAAACACTAACATCGAGAAATTACTTTAATTTCGGAAGTCGGTGGCAAAGGGTTTTTTAGTATATCAATGGTGGCAAAAAACTAAAATACAGAACTAAAGACGGCATGGTTGGCGCAGTGGTTAAGCGATTGTCTGTTGAGCTGCGTGTCGCGGGTTCAATTCCCGCTCGGAACAAATATTTGTATGACCTACAAGTAGTTGTTCCGGGTCTAGCTGTTTGTGTATGTGAGTTTAATTGTTTGTGTACGCACCCACAATACAGGAGAAATTCCTAGTGACTTTTTTTTTGTAATAAACTTTGCCCGTTTATTACAAATAAAAAAAGATACCGACTTCCGGAATTAGTTATTTTTCGATTTTATGTGTTCTTTTTTGGAAGTCGGTTGTTTTTTTGTGTAAACTCGTGTCGATCAGCAACGGTTGTCGATTCAAGTATGCTGGCACTTTCATCCGGTAGGGGGCGCTGCGTAGCTGCTACCATACGTAGTGTTGCCAACAGACACTTTTACACGTCAATTTTTCGGTCAAATGTTAATAATTTCAAAACTAGATGGCGCTAGTATTTTCTATTTGACTGATCCCTGAGAAGAAATGCCGAAACAAAGTCAGAGGTCATGGTCCTAAAGGTGTCGATACTCGGTACTCGCCAGGTGTACCTCGGACAGTTTATATTCAATACCTGTAAGAGATGACTGTTATCGTGTACTAACCGACGTACTCGTCCATGTTGAAGGTGGTGACGTACTTGAAGGAGAGCCGGCCCTCCTTGTAGAAGTCGATGAGGCGGCGGTACATGCCCAGCGGCGTGCCGCCTGTGGGCAGGCCCAGCACGAAGCGGCGGCCCGGGCCCGGCGCGAACTGCGTGATGCGCTGGAGCACGAAGCGCGCCGCCCAGTCCGCCACTACGTCAGCGTCCTCCAAGATTATCAGACGCATGTTTGTTGCTGTGCCACTGAAATGTTTAGAACAACAAGTTTAAGCCCTAATTCCCAGGCAGCACACAAGTCAGATAACTGGCCAACAATTTAACCTTATGCAGGATTAAGCTTTATTATATATGTACCTATAGAAGCTGTGTGTATTACGAAGTTCTGTATTAAAGTTTTTTTTTCTAATATAATGAGTGATTAGCTGAGTTAGTTTAGTAATTTGCGGATTTTATTTCTTAAAACTGAATAACCACCATAAAAAGACCTGTTTACTCAAGAGTTTGTGTAACCTTAAGTATAACATGGGTACAAAATTCGATTCAAGCATGATACTGGATAAGTTATATTCAGTTCTCTTTTAGTTGTATTACACACCACATCTTGACAGTTATTCAGCCGCTGTATAAAATAGGCGTTATTTCTATTATGAAGCCTATAGTAACTTAACAAAAATTAAGATAGCTGTCATAACTACTTTATGCCGCTTTAAGTACGAAATTACCGTCATGTGCAGCTAACGGTGGTTAAGGCAATAGTAACAGATTCTTATGCAGAAGTTTGCTAGGTATTCACGAAAAATAGTCATTTTTTAAGCTAGAAGAACTGTTCTGGAACGTTAGTCAGCATTTAAGCGGCTAACTGCGCTTTGTTTTGTAATGGTTGTGTGAAAACGCCTCATTACATTTTTTTTTTTAAACACTCCAATTCATGGAAAAATAGAAAAAGAACGAGAGGCATACGAAGAAAATGCTTGCGAGAGTATGAAAAGATAAGAAACTCTATTTGTGCCAATACACAAACGGCTGAAACAAGTTATTCCAGTTTATCTAATCCAAGTAAAAGTCAAGTGTGACAACAATCGATAGAAATGGGTTCCGTAAGAAATAATTATGAATCTACATTGTATAAAGATTATGAATCAATTCAAACGTTTTTTTTTTGTTAATTAATCCTCTGCTTCTTCGTATGTACGTTTTAACGGTAGTTTCTTCTTTTCAGTAGACATTTATAGGTCAACCAATCTGACTGGGGCTGGGTACTAACATATTTTCTGAAAAATATCAAAAATCTTAATAGGTACGTAAGTACATTTGGCCACTTGAAATAACCTAAATATTTTGTGCAGGGCAAACCTTATACCTGCACACATTATTAGCGCAGCGGCTCAAACTACCTATTTCTGTCATTTATCAACTTTTTAACCTGTATCTCTCTATCTGACTTATTAATACAACAACTATCCGCTACACTCCACAAACGACCTTTTTATATTGAACTAGCTTTTGCCCGCGGCTTCGCCCGCGTGGATGTCGGAAAAAATCCAACGGGCACGTACTACCGGGATTGAAAGTACCCTATGACCGAGATTAAAAATACTTTTGAGTAATTCAAAAACGTAAAAATAAAAACTTTTGAGTTATTCAAGGCACGCAATAAAATTCTCCCCTAAAAACTTAATTACCCCTCATTCCTCTGTTTGGGATCAATTCTCAAAAACCCCATATAATCGTAATCCTTTTTTTTTTCTGTCAAAAGAATGAGCACCTTTTGAGGGGATGTTTTGAAAAAAAAAATTATGAAAAACTTTGTGTCTTATCTAAGAACGTATTTGTGCTGAGTTTCAAGTTTATGAACTAAAAAAAAAATATTTTTGCATGCAGTCTAAATCCCCCCTTTTCACCCCTTTAAAGCCCTTCTTAGAGATCGCCTAAAGTGTATGGAATGTAAATTTATTCTGAAATAGATCAGTCCGTTACGGGTATTTTTTTTTTCATACAATCTTTGACATCCCCCAATCCACCCTTGTGCCAAGTTTAATGTTTATTAACTCAAGGAATAAGATTTTTCAAACAAATCAAATCACCCCTTTTTACAAAAATCCGTTCTTAGCGGATACCTACGTCACAATAACTATCTGTGTGCCAAATCCGTTCAATGGTTTGAGCTATGTGTTGATAGCCGTCAGTTTTTCCAGACAAACTTTGACCGCCAATCCCTCTTTATGGGGTAGTTTATAAAAAACTGAAATAAACAAACTTTATTATTTAATTCATGCCAAGTTTCAAGTTTATAAACTCAAGGAATAAGATTTTTCAAACAAACGAAATCCCCCCTTTTTACCCCCTTAAAGGTTGAATTTTCAAGCTGACGTTTTACTCTATATCCTAATCTAATCTAACCTCGTCTAATTATCCTAATCTATATCTATATCGATTCTCCCAGAGAAGGGGATGGGGGGTTCTCCGGGGGAGGGGCCCGTGGCTAAATAATAACAGCCGCACAGGTCGATTGATCAGGTTAAGCTTCACTTGCCGCGGTTGGTCTGTGGATGGGTGACTTTCTTTACATACAGAGACCCGTCCTTGCCTCGGAAAGCACGTTAAGCTGTTGGTCACGGCTGTCATTCGTGGATATTTGACAGTCGTTATGGGAAGTCACAAGCCCGAAAGTCTGACAACCATTCTTACCAAGGGGTGTTTAGGCCTAGTAGAGTGTAGATTTGTTGGCACTTTTCTATTTAGTTAAGTACCTGGTAACTGTTGAAAGGCCTACACTGTCCTCCCATACCTATTATCACTGTTATTTAATAATATTGTAAAGCAATTTTTTTTTAAAAGAGTAACCGTGGAGTTTCTTGCCGGCTCTTCTCCATAGGAAAGGACTAATTGGAACCGTGCACCTAGCTTCTGACGTTTCATAAGTGCCCATGTAGGTTTATGTGAAATAAAATATTTTGATTTTGATTACCCAGTAACTGCATTGAGGTCAGATAGGCAGTCGCTCTATGTAAAATACTGTAAAGTTTGAAAACGTGTACTTATATTATTTTTACTTGAATACAAAATTTAGCGAATGAACAACTTCAATACAAAACTTAATCCCCCTTTTCGGACCCCTGTGGGATGAAATAGAAAAAAGAAAACGATCTACGTTGTGTTAGTTTCCAACCATAAGCCGAAATATTAGTGATTTTGACTTAAAAAATTAAAAACAAAATTTCATCCCCCTGTTCACCCCCTTAAGGGTTGAAATTCTAACAAGACCGTTGCGTTAGCTTCCAGCCATAAGCCTAGATAGTAAAAAAAAATCTTCGAAAATTAAGGAATTTTCAACTTCATCCCCGTTTTTGACCTTCGGGGGTGGAATTATCAAAAACGCTGAGACACGTATAAATTAATTTTCAATCGTCAGCCTAAACACAAAATTTGATGATCCTAACTTAAAAACTGACGGTCTTTCATATAAACTTCCATCCCCTATTTTAGCCCTTTAGGGCTGGAATTTCCAAAAATCCTTTCTTAGTGGATACTTACTCTTCACAAAGAACACACCCTCCAAGTTTCATGTCTC
Organism: Dryobota labecula; assembly: GCA_947523025.1. Taxonomy (NCBI): domain Eukaryota; kingdom Metazoa; phylum Arthropoda; class Insecta; order Lepidoptera; family Noctuidae; genus Dryobota; species Dryobota labecula. The sequence goes on along the minus strand of OX383302.1, from coordinate 24,419,533 downwards.
TAGGACCAGCGGTTTGGGCTGTGTGTTGATATATCAGTCAGTCAGTCAGTTTACCATTTTATATACATATATAGATTAAACTAGCTTTTGCCCGCGGCTTCGCCCGCGTGGAGGTCGGAAATTATCCCACGGGAATGTACTGTCGGGATAAAAAGTATCCTATGTCCCACAATAATATGCAAAGTTATTTTAATAAATTTATATATATCTTATTGTAAACAGCACACTAAGTGCAAAAGAAAATATTTTTGAAACCTAATGAACTAACTAAAAATACGTCTTATAATACACTACTTATAAAACAACATAATAAACGTAGCGCAGCGTTGTCACATCTACCAACTTTGTGGTAGATCTTACCTATTTCACCTCCCATCTACCTATCTACCAACTTTGGCCTCAAATCTACCTATTTTTCAAAATATTACGATCGAAAACATTTTTAGGAACACACAATTTGAGCCATGCATGCGTCTTGTACATGTAATGGAACGTTACCGTCTTGTCGGGTAATGGAACGTTACCGTCTCGTCGAATCGCGCTATGACACTTGAAACGGAACTCTGTGGTCGTTTTCCGAATTGGCTATAATCGCTCACAGCGCTCACATCGTCTCACACGCGTTCCGATTTACTTAGATATTACGATTATGACAGCCGAGGGCTGCCAACAACTCGGAACGCTTGTGAACGCGCTCACGGTGCTCACGCAATGTCAAAACGATATTATAGTATTTCTCTGTGTATACACCAAAAATTTGTTTTTCTTAGGTTAGGTAGCAACTGTAGCCAGAAGAACAATTTTGAAAATGCCACAATACGATAAGATACGACTCAAAACAAAACAGCACACTGTCATTTTTGACAGCGCTCACGACGATATTAGTAAAAGGCATGGTCGGCGTTATCGCAAGATGGCGAATGTCATGACGTCATCTATGACGTTTCACGGGACATCGTTATCGCGCTCACGCTGAGTCAATCTTAAAAGATAGACATATGCTGTCGCGGACTTTTTTTTTGAATTTTTAAAGAGGAACAATTCCATAATACATGATATTTGCGTAACTTAAACCGTTTATACAGTGCACGCAACGGAAGCTCTCAAAAAGGAATATTTTTTCCCGTTTTTGCAACATTTTTCATTTATGCTCCGCTCCTATTAGTTGTAGCGTGATGTTATATAGCCTATAATATTCCTCAATAAATGGGCTATCCAACACAAAAAGAATTTTTCAATTCCAACCAGTAGTTCCTGAGATTAGCGCGTTCAAACAAACAAACAAACAAACAAACTCTTCAGCTTTATAATATTAGTATAGATGAGCGTCGCCATATCGAATAACATAACCTATTATAATGATGTAGGATTTTATACTCAAATACTCAAGTTTAATAACGAAATCGGTATAATATTCTTATAGAAGTATTACAAGGATATTTTTGATCCCTTAAACTGCATAAAACATAAAAAAATACTAACAGACTAAATGTTGTTTATTTCTCCAAATCCCGGCTTATCAGGTAGCGCGTGAAAATTTTACACGAAATCTATATCTATACTTAATATATAAAGCTGAACAGTTTCTTTGTTTGTTTGTTTGTTTGTTTGAACGCGCTAATCTCAGGAACTACTGGTTGGAATTGAAAAATTAGCGGAGCATAAATGAAAAATGTTGCAAAAACGGGAAAAATTATTGCTTTTTGCAAGCTTCCGTTGCGTGCGCTGCGTAAATGGTTTAAGTTACGCAAATGTCATGTATGATGGAATTGTTCCTCTTTAAATTTTCTAAATAAAAGTCCGCGACAGCATAATTATGTCTATCTTTTAAGATTGACTCACTATAACCTTTTTCATGGTAATCAAATTTGTTCGAAATTAATGCATTATTTGCGAAGGAGTTTTCATAAACATGGTATTAATTCTTATCCAAATAAATACGTTATTCATCACAAGTATTTAATATTGAACAAAGTTGCCCTTACATCATTTAATTTCAATAAATATCTTAGGAGATATAACTGTTTTATAATAACTCCGCAGCAAAATAATGATCAACTCTGCGAGGTAGTCTATTCTAAAGCTGAAGAGTTAGTTTTTAGGGTTCCATACCCATAGGGTAAAATGGGACCCTATTACTAAAACTCCGCTGTCCGTCTGTCTGTCTGTCTGTCTGTCCGTCTGTCACCAGGCTGTATCTCATGAACCGTGATAGTTAAACTGTTGAAATTTTCACATATGATGTATTTCTGTTGCCGCTATAACAACAAATACAAAAAAATAGAAAAAAATAATATTTAAGGGGGCTCCCATACAACGGACATGATTTTATTACCGTTTTTTTTGCTCCGCTCGCGTGGATGTCGGTTATCGCGTAAAAAAGTAGCCTATGTCCTTCTCTATATCCCAGGTCGATCGGTTCAGCGGTTTAGGCGTGAAAACGTAACATACATACAGACAGAGCTACTTTCACATTTATAATATTAGTATGGATAGCTTTTGCCCGCGGCTCCGCCCGCATGGATGTCGGTTATCGCGTAAAAAAGTAGCCAAGTCCTTCTCCATATCCCAGGCTATATCTTTGCCAAATTTCATGACGATCGGTTCAGCGGTTTAGGCGTGAAAACGTAACATACAGACAGACAGACAGACAAATAGACAGACAGAGTTACTTTCACATTTATAATAAAAAATAAAATGGATGGTACGGAACCCTTCGTGCGCGAGTCCGACTCGCACTTGGCCGGTTTTTTGTTTTTTGAACGCGCTAATCTCTGGAACTGCGAGTTGGATTTGAAAAAACTTTTTGCATTTTACAGCCCAATTCTTGAGGAAGAATTACATTCCTATTAACTAGAACACCATTTAAAAAAAAATGAAAGTTAATGCGAAAACAATGTATTGCGACGGGGTGGGTGGGGGGGAACAAGAAATTTAACGCGGACGAAGTTGCGGGCAGAAGCTAGTGTATAATATATCGCGGGTCTCAAACCATAGGGGCGTATATGCAAAAAATGCGATTTTTCGTTTTTAATGCCATTGTATTCTACTATAAGCAATACATAACCTCAATTTTTCTTATAATTTAATATTAATTATTTTTTGAATTCATTGCAAAATAGTTTTTGTCGTAAGCTAGACAGTCTGCAATTATTTTTAGGCCAAATAGCCGTATCATAGTCGTAAGAGCAATATTATTGCTTAGTGGGGCAGTTTTGCCGTGCCACGAAGACGTAAGCACATACGACCATCAATTACTACATGATCCTGAGGATATTTAATCATCACTGCAGACGTATGTACATACGTCTACATATTTTAGTATTGCTGTCTCAAGATTTCGTCAAAACGCGGATGTATAATCATGTCAACAACACCCAACACGATAATTCTGCAGAGTGCAGTGGAAGTCATTTTTAATGCTTGGATTATCGTTCGTGTGTTATGGTAGTGATTACTACAGTGTGCTGCTGCTATGAGGATTTACTGTAAATAATGAGCCTAGAGTCAATATCCTGCATTTAACACTGAATAATGATAAAGTCATCATCATTTCAGCCGAAAGACGTCTACTGCTGAATATAGGCCTTCGCCAAACATCGCCACTTCGATCGATTTTGTGCTTCTCGCATCCAGTGGATTCTTGCAACCTTCACCAGGTCATCGATCCACCTTATGAGAGGCCTTCTAACTCTACGTCTTCCGCGGTCACCACTCCAGAACCTTTCGGCCCCATCTGCAAAGCAGAGAGGCAGGTTTTACTCTTCGGTGTTCTATAAAACCTGTCGCAGCGCATCCGTGGTAAAGCTTTTACGGAATCCGGCTTGTTCGAGAGGCTGGAAGTCGTCAAACCTGCTCGCGAGACGGTTCGTGATGACTCTTGAAAACAATTTGTAGACATGGCTCAGAAGTGAGATGGGCCTATAATTATTAAGCCCCCATTGTCCCTCTTTTTAAAGAAGAGTACCACCACACCTCTGTTCAATGCCTGTGGCGTTTTACCCTCGAGTATGACGGTATCGAACCGCTTCTGGAGGTCATTAAGAATGGGTCTTCAACCGGTCTTCAGGAGTTCGTCCGTAATTCCGACATCTACGGTGCCTTGTTGTTTTTAGCTGCTTCAGAGCCATCCTAATCTCGTACAAGCTGACGTCCGGGATGTATTCGATAAAGTATCGGGTCAATCTAGCTCTTGGGTCATTTGCCAGATTCGTAACGGGGTTAGTGTTTGACGTGAATAACTGTCCATAGAACCTCTCGATCTCTCTCAATTGTTCAGGGCCTCAAGTCTGCTATTACAACAGTGTCAGAATGGTTTCTTCATTGTGAGTTTTTGACAGATTTGCCATACAAACACTGTCAAATACTCACAATGGCGAGACCATTCTGACACTATTGTAATAGCAGACTTGAGGCCCAGGTTTGACGCATACGATTCTGCCATAATCGGCCTTTGGCTTCACAAACTAGCTCGTTCCAATAGACATGTCTCTTGCAAAGATCTGGGAGCCCTTGTTCCACTCTATCCAGTCCTTAATACCGTCAGTATTGAAGAGCCGAAGGTTGCTTTTCAATGACTTAAAGATCCATCTATTGAGCTATCAGTAATTGGACGCATCGTCTGCAGGATCTTCGCGCGCTTGTCCTCCATAAGCTGTAAAGCAGGATCAGAGGGTTTTTGGATTTCGATCGGTATTGGATATAGCGTAGACTTCATCAGTCGAGATCTGTTCACTTTATTTAGATTCAATGACCGTGTGGTAATACGGTCAGACAGAGACATCATAGTATTTGCTTCCTTTTTGACATAATGTAGTCAATCTCATTTTTTGTTGCACAATCAGGGCTATGCCAGATCCAGTTTCTGTGCTCACGTTTTCTGAAGAAGTAATTCTTCATAAAGACGCCTTCCTTCTCCATAAAACTGGCCACTAGTTGATCCCGGTGGGTCCAACGTTCAACTCTGAATTGCCCCACTCGCAGCTCATCATCGATGCATCGTCTCGTTTGCCCGGTTTCATTGAAGTCCCCTATGCCCCCATGACTTGATAATAGAGCAGGTTCTCGGATTTGAAGATTATCGTGTCCTCCCCCTTTCTTCGGACTTCAGATAACCCCACTATACCCCATCGTAACCTGTTCAATTAGTGTTGTATGTTGCCAGGTCCAGTTTTCAGTGATTGTGATAATGTATCAATCAATAACATAATAAGCCTATAATATTCCCACTGCTGGGACCCGGACCTCCTATCTTCGAGAGGGAACGGGCTGTAATATACAACACGGGCCCGGTACGGGTTGGTAGATAGGGAGGGTTGGTATCAATCAATAATGAGCTCAATTTCGAATGTTTGTGTTTTTATGCTTATTCTTAGTTCTTATTTATTTTTTTCAAACAGAAAACATTGTGTAATTACTGCCATTTTTTTTTTCCAGATTGTAAAACCAAAATGGTCTGTACTTCTACTTTGAATTAAAACATCTCACAATGTTAATGACAAGCCACAAAGGCGTATAATTTTTTAAAATCACGAAAATGGTGCCGATTCTCTTGTACACCGAACTAAACTATCACTAAAATTCCTTACTTTTGGCTATGAGAATCTTTAAAGCTATTCTGCAAACAAAATTCTCTAAATTTAAAAATAAGTTTGACACAACTAAATCGAATTTGACAATCGTGACTCCACGTGGTATTTTTTTTTATGCTTTGCAACGTTGTACTTGTTCGCCTATGATTTTTTTAGAGCCGGAGGCGCGCAGGGGGGGGGGGGGGCAGCCGCGACGTGTTTTTAATGGAATTTTTCACTTTTTGTGTGGAAAATAAAAAAAAAGATTACCTACATGTAGAATGATAGGGGTTTAAGGGTTTCTAAAAGGGGGGTCGAAATTTTCATTATTTTTGCGATAGGATGCACCATTTTGGAGATATAAGTAAAAGAAAAGAAAAAAAAATATTGGGAAAACACGAAATATTTTAAGTGATACACCTATAGGTGGTAAAGAAGCCATGAAAATGTTTTTTATTTTTATTCTGAGTATATTATTTAAAAAATTAAATAATTTAAAATTAATTGATATGATGATTAATTATAAAAATTCACCGCGCTCGTGCCGCCACCCCACCGCACCGTTCGGCGTCACCGCGTCGAGGCGGGTCATTCATAGAATAAGTAAATAAAGGATTTTTTCGCAAAATGTCTCAAGCAATTTTAAAATTATGATAATTATGTAAAAAAAAATCGCTGCTGTGGCTTTTTTACGACATAAAGATGTTTCTCTTAAAATATTTCGTGTATGAATAGATACACCTTATATACAGTACTGGTTTTGCACCAGAAGTCGAGGTGATTGGTGTGAATTTTAGTTCATGAAAACTAATTTGATTCCACACCTTTTTAATCGCGATTAAAAATAGTTAGATTTAGTTAGAAAATCTAAATTTTAGTTTAAAAACGTCAAATTCAGAATAGCAAAATTGCCATTTTCACTAAATTTAAAAACTCAGTACCTACCATCTTAGAGCTGTCAAACTAAAATATAGTTAAGTTGTGTCACTTTAGTCAATTTCAGAATAGGAAATGGTCGTTTGACAGGAATAAACTTAATTTTGGTGATTTTTAGTCTAGTTTAGAGAATTTTGTGACAAGAGAATTGGCACCAATAACGTTAATTTTGATGGTTTCTCATTCCTAAATTGCAATAAGTACTTTAAATCACCAAATAAGTTCAAATAAAGATAAGATAAGATAAGATATTTATTTTGCAAATATGGGTACAAAACACGGTGATATAAAAAAATATTATTAGCAACAGCCATATTTAACCAGAAGGCATGCAAAAGTACAAGATACACTATAGATGCTAAGAACATAATCATAAGAATAAACATTGTCAATTTATAGATTGATTAACTTTAATTACAATTTAATTATGAAGTACTTCAATAATTATTTATACTATTGATATTTTTTCTCAGTCAACTTATTTAGTATAGGCATTAAATAAAATTAAAAAATAATTGAATGTCATATTTTTCCAATTAATTTCTAATCATGACAAGAATTAATTAAGAAATTTCTTTCTCCATTAAAAATTCTGTCACACTATAATACGCTTTGTCTACTAAAAAATTTCGAAGTTTTTTTTTAAATAACGCCAAATTTAATTCTTTCCAACTCCTCGGTAATTTATTATAAATAACTGGCACCATGTAACAGACACTTTTGCGCATTAAAGTCGTTCTCGCACTAGGGAGACACAGCCTACTGTTATCACGCCTATTTCGTGGAAATAGGTCAGCTATGCGGTCAAAACGATCAGGGTTTAACTTTACAAACACTGCCATTTCTAAAATATACACCGTGGCATTTTAACCGTCTTACAACGGCAACCCACTTCATGTATCCAATGACTACTAATCATTCATAACAAAAAATAACAAAATAATAACCATTTGAATAATTCAAAAAATTTAATAGTATTAAATAAGTATGACGCATGACGCAATTTGAAACACCCTGTTACGAGCGCGCGGTCAGAGCCATAACAAAAAACTGACACCAAAGTAGCCACGAGCGTTTCAAATCGCGCGGAATGGAGCGGCCACATGTTTATCAGAGTTCATTCACCCTAGTGTAAAAATGTGTTTCTTACTATTGCAACCTTAATGTTCTCGGTATGTATGTAGTAGTTTGTAAGGATATTTAACCCAAACTAAGTTGTGTAAGATAGATACGAGTAGGTACATACTAAGTGCAGATTATTAAAAGAGGTACGATTTAAGTTACAAACATACGGCCGATTTCAATAACTGATACATTTGTTTTCGTTCGACAGATAGAAAGACTCAGGTACCTACGTACGTTAAAAATCCAGAATTTCGATCTCTAACCTGGGCAAATAACAAAACAAAAGATAGTTAATGAAACTGGCAGTACGTAAATTGTTTCCGGCGTATTTAAAAAAATAAAAAATTGGAATCAACTGAATTATTTACACTAATTACTAATTACGTATTTACAAATGATCACTTTTTGTTTACACATGCAAGTAGTTAGTTAAAGCTTTACCTGTGCGCGGGTGTCGTTCAAAATAATCCATTATTGCGTACAGGAGTACCATGTGCAGGTACTCGATATTCGAGAATTGATATCACTCATTGTGAAGTAGGTAGGTACCTAATCTCTCTAGCGATCGCGAACAATGGTCGATAACCGGTAGCGCGCGCGCGCACTTCCACTTCCGATATTCGTACGCAACTGAGACACTGTGAGAGTGACCTTCACCTATTTTTTTGTGAAAGGGGTGGGGGCGTGGCACGCGCCGCATAGCGTTAGAACTTCTCATTGGATGACGGTCCACGTGGACTGTGCTTGATTGGGTAAGCCAGCGATGGAATGATCTACTCGCTCGTGCGCTGGGTAGGTATGTTCTACCGTTTAATACGTAAACATTATAAACAGGATGTTCATAATTCTAATGCATTATTTATTTTTCTTTGCACCTATTATTTTAATTAATGGTAACAAATTTTTAATCACGCCTAGAGGTATTTTATGTCGGATACATTGAGTGGACTTCTTTTGTAAGACGACTAAAATGCCACAGTGTATATGCATGGTAAAGTTAATATTTTATTATGTTTAAAATATGGTACGCAGCTGTCAGTAGCTTGCAGTTTTAAAAAGGACCGTAAATATTTGAACAATTGTTAATAATTGAAGGTAAAAGGTTTTACGTCCATAAATTCCAAGCATTTTTGGGGGAATTTTGACGTAGATTTACCGTATTGCCGTCATGCCAAATAGACTTAATGACCAAAAAATGGCGTTCTAAAGGAAATACCTTAAAATCAAGCATCCCATTTTAACTGAAGTGTAAATATTATATGGCCACATGCAATAACACAACAAGCTGGCTCAATCACAAAAAAAAGTTTTTTGTCTCTCCTGATAAGTAAGGGTTTGAGACCCGCGATATATAAATACACAGTAAAGTTGCATGCGCACCAACAATTTCTTTATTTAAGCACAAATAAGGGTAAAATTTACTTATTTTTTATAGGTAAATTTGGCCATAATTCATACTTCACGCTGTTCGGATTTGTCAATTACAATTTAATTTGATTAACTACTTGATTAAATATACTGAAATAAGCTAAACGCTGTGTTTCATCTGAATATCTGAGCTTTGAAGGACTTAATCATAGTTCATTCGTCATTCATTCATCATTTGGCTAACAGAACTGTAATACTTGTATTAAAGAACAAAATGCTTGCATGCAGAATGCAGAAGATACTCAGCTTGTCGTACAATTATTCAAAACTTAATCATCTGTTACGTTGCTATTACACAGCTATTACGAGTAGATAGATAGATAGATAGCAGTATCATTTTGTGCCCAAACTGCTTGAATAACGTCTGAGTAAGCGCCAAATCAGCTAATTACGGTAGTCTTATTCAGCGATTAGAGAAACTAATCGCTGAATAAGACTACTGCTGTTAAACAAAACTTACTCAGAATGTTTGTGCTGGCTGGGTTGCACCTCAAATCTTTAAACGCATTTAAAACATTGTTCTATTTCTGTGAATGGATCGTTTGAAGATGACAGAGACAGAATGATGTTTTATGAAAGTTTCGACGTATCGTTTTCGATTAGTGGTGCAAATAGGCCTAAGTAACAGGAACAGAGACAATCTTCATGTGTTGCATAGGTCATTTCAATTCAAAGGCTGTGCAGACCTTTGAGTGTGCCTTTTCTGACGAAGGATACGAAAGAGTAAAATTTAAAAAAAATGCCGGGAATATTGAATTGTTCTTATGAGTTTTGTTGTATATACACACATCAACAGAATCTAGGGATATCTTAATCCTAAATTATTTACGAATTTATAGTTTAAAATCTTTTTAGTTTCCATAAAAAGTTTATATACAGATTGAAACCTCTTTTATTCTATTTTCAAAATTTAAAAATGTTAATAAAAAAAACAAAAGAAACAACAAAATACGGTGGTAAAATTGTTAGTAATTCGTTACGATAGTGAAAATTAAAATAGTTTTATTAATACTAATTAATGAAAAGGGATTAGATTGTTTTTTTTTTTTAATTTAACGTGCCGTTTGAGCTTTAAGAGTCATGTCACGTCGTCATTTGAGTCGAGATGAAATGTTACGAGCCGTGGGCATGTTAGAAAATGGTGCTATTCAAAGCGTCGTTGCTGAGGCCCTATGCACTAGCCAAACAGTGATATCAAGGTTGTGGTCACGTTATCGCAGTACGGGGGATGTGGCTGAACGGCACACGGGTAAATATCGAGTTACTACGCAGAGACAGGATCGATTTCTCCAACTGACCGCCAGAACACAACCCAATATCACAGCGATGCAACTAGTACAAAGGCTCCAGGAGGACCACCAGCTGCTGGTAAGCGACCAAACCGTGCGAAGGAGGTTGCATGAAGTTGGTCTTCATGCTCGAAGACCGCTAGGTGTTCCAGCATTGCGACGTGGCAATCGCGGTCGGTGGCTTTCGTGGGCTCGGGAGCATTTACCATGGAGTGACGAACAATGGTCTTTGGTGCTGTTCACCGATGAGTCCCGGTTTGGGTTTCATCCCGATTCACGAAGAACACGCGTTTGCAGAACTCCAGAGAGAGTTAGCCGTCTACGGCACCCTCAGGAAGTCCACTCATACCAAGGCGGGACAATCATGGTGTGGGCAGGAATTCGTTTTGGCGGATGAACCCAGCTCGTTTGGATCCAAGGCAACAGGACTGCCCAAAAATACCACGAGGTAGTAGAGCCTGTTATTGTCCTACACAGAACCCAAATGGGCCAGGAATTTCTACTCATGCACGATAATGCTTCTTCCCATACGGCGCGGCTGGTGTCAGCCAATCTCCGAGACCACGGTATTCAAGTTTTGGATTGGCCTGCACAGTCGCCCTACTTAAATCTTATCGAGCATGCCTGGGACACGTTACAACGAAAAGCTTTGAGAGATTTCCCGCCAAATTGGACGACGGAACAACAACTTTACGAACACTTGCAAAGAACATGGGACCTCATACCGCAGCAAGACATTGACAATTTAATTTTAAATATGAACAATCGATGTCGATGTGTAATTAATGTAAGAGGTGGCAACACTGATTATTAATAATTAGATTTTATAATATTTTTTCAAATTTTATTAAAGTTAATAGTTTTATAAGAAGAAATGAAGTTCTTTTGTCGTACTTTCTACAGCGATTTAAAAAATTAACATTTTTATATGAAACAAAAAAATCACAAAATATTTTTTATGTTTTATTAAAGACCTTAAAATAACCTATCATTCTTCCATTTACTATATCAGAAAATTCTTCATAGATTTATAGATATTTGATGAAATATAAAATATCCCTAGATTCTGTTGATGTGTGTATACATACATACATAAACTCACGTCTTCTTCCTATGGGGGTAGGCAGAAACTATAGAGCGCCACCTGTTTGTTGTATGCTTATTTAATTACATCGCGTCGCATGCCGTCGCTCGCTCGCGCTATAACTTCGTTATCGCTTAGCGTTTTTTCTGACTTTTGTTCTTTTCGCCTGGCTCCTAAGAACCGTAGCGTGATGTTATTTAGCCTATAGCCTTCCTCGATAAATGGACTATCCTACACTAAAATATTTTTTCAATTCGAACATGATTCGAACCAGTAAGTTCCTGAGATTTGCGCGCCAAACAAACAATTATTTTAAAATTATGATATCTCCTAAGATGTTGATCGAAATCAAGTGATGTCAAGGAAAATTTTGTTTACATTTAAATACTTGTGATTAATCATATTTATTTGGATAAGGATTAACATTATGTTGATAAAACTCCTTCGCAAATAATGCATTAATTACGAACAAATTTGAAAACCATAAAAAAAGGTTACAAGTGAGTCAATCTTAAGACTGCGCCGAGTGCACAGTGGCGCCCTCATCTTTATTTCGGTGATTTCTTTTATTTTATAATGAAAATGCAGAAAATAAGCTCGTCAAGTTGTGCTTCACAAGACTAACGTTATTATTACTACAAACAGTAGTTTTAAATTATTACGTTTTGTTGTAATCATTTAAACGGAGCACGGAGCACTATTTTCCGTTTGAATGATTACAATAAAACATAACAATTTGGTATATAAAGTACACAAAATAAAATAAATCACCAAAATAACGATGAGGGCGCCACTGTGCGCTCGGCGCAGTCTTAAAAGATAGACATTTATGCTGCCGCGGACTTTTTTTTAGAACTTTTAAAGAGGAACAATTCCATCATACATGATATTTGCGTACCTTAAACCAGTTAAACCGTTTACGCAGCTCGCGCCACGGAAGCTCTCAAAAAGGAAGAATTTTTCCCGTTTTTGCAACATTTTTTCATTTATGCTCCGCTCCTATTGGTCGTAGCGTGATGTTATATAGCCTTCCTTCCTCGATAAATGGACTATCCAACACAAAAATAATTTAACAATTCCAAGCAGTAGTGCCTGGAGTTAGCGCGTTCAAACAAACAAACAAACTCGTCAGCTTTATAATATTAGTGTAGATTTACCATTTACAACTTAATTTAATCATGTGTACAGTCGCCGTCAGATATATTGTAGCAAATTGTTCAAAAGTATTTGGTCACCTTGTCGGTGACCAAATACTTTTGAACAATTTAAAATGTCAATAAGTTCCATACACTACAAGTTACCATTAATATCTGAACATTCATTACTTCATTATTATCTGAGCAGATGCTAGTCAATAATTTATATACACACAACTAACCAAAAATATCTGAACACTTCCATGCGAAAACGTTTACAGGACGTATTAAATGCAGAAGGAGGTTACACAAAATACTAAAATTTTATCTACTTATGTTGTCACAAATAAAAAAATATTTACAATAATCTTTAATTTCATTACAAAACCAAGATCTATTTTCAATCAATAGTTTGACATTAACATAAAATATCAGTTGTATCCTAAACAAATGATTTTCTATACAATTTTTATTCCCTTTTCATCGTATTTATACCTAGAACAGTCATTTGGTGTTCAAAAAGGGTGTTACCTGGAATTTCATTTATTTTTGTCAAGTCGATAGTCGTTTTTGGTTCGTCCTTTATATCACGCAGTAACGAATTAGGTAAGCTCAGTGTTTGTCTGCGTAGATACACTTGACGTTGTAAGTGTTCAGATATTTTTGGTTAGTTGTGTGTAAGTATATAAATTATTGACAAGCATCTGCTCAGATATTAATGAAGTAATGAATGTTCAGATATTAAATGGTAACGTGTAGTGTATGGAACTTATTGACATTTTAAATTGTTCAGAAGTATTTGGTCACCTTGTCTGCTACAATATATTTGACGGCGACTGTACCTACAGTGTGAGCGTTTGAAATGCAAGAACCTCTTTATGTCGGACAAAGCTTTTGCATCATTTCAAGTGTCAAGACTATAAGTAATAAACAAACGATTAAAGTAGCATTGGCACAAGAGATAAAATGTCGTCGCCCTAAATATCAATAAAAACAACACTATCCAGTGGCGGCGGACTGGCGATGGCGCACGGCGACCGGTTGCGGCGATCGTTCGAATAATACCTACCGCGCGTTATCTACATCGACATTATTGAGGTGATAACAATACTATAGCTGATTGAACTTATTTATTTGCAGATACGGACAAAGCAACTTTCACGAAAATGAGTTACGAGCTACATAAACACTAGGAACTAGTGCGGTTGGCTTATTTTATCAGTTTGTAGCAAGTGTGTAGAGTAACCTCAGATTACAGAGTGTAGTCTAATGTAGCCAAGAAAATATATTTGAACTTTGCTGAAATGGATATCAGTTAAGTAACAAAACATAACTGCAGCTTGTAGTTGTTTCGTTCTGTAGGTGTAGGCCTTGCGAAATGCACCTCCTTGCAGAGGTAGGTACCTAGTAGGTTAAACTCATGCTCAGAATATATTAGTTAGAAAAAATATATTTGTTAGTATATACGTCTTTTTTATTGTTTCGTGCAGGTAAGTAAAAATGTGACATTGATAATTGTGTGACCTAGACTCTTTCTTATTATGGGCAAAAATAGTAGACCGGTTTGGTAGTTTGATCAAAAAGTTTATCACTCATTACGAAGGTTAGGAATTACAAATTTTTCTTTCCTAAAGTCCGCAGTAATGTTTTATAACTATGGGCATCTAATCAATAGAAATAACTGACCAAAAGTAAGTATAATGATAGGTATGATGAAGCTATACCTATATAGTTTGTAAGATTACGGTACATAGTTTAATTTGAATATTTTTGGCAACGCGAAGTGTCAACAACCTTTAGCGGGGTCACTTACCTTAAGCGTGTGAAGGTCAGTCTCAGGGCGCACTCTCTGCGTGGCACTCCTCGCTCTCTGGTTATTATATTGTTTTATTTGATGACCGTTGTGTGCGCTAACAATAACAAAACGCCTGGCTTGTTTAGGACGCCACTAGCGAGTGATAACGATGATAATGTACGTTCGCTCACGCAGCCACTGACACTGACATGTGTAAACGTCAGTAAACGTCTTGCGCTCTGACAACTGACAATCGGCGCCCAGTGTTGTTACTCAAGAAAAATATTCCAGTACGGGAGAGAAATATAAACGCTAGTTCCAATAAATGTATTTTATTTCTAGTACAATAATACTTATCTGGAGATTATCAATAACTTAGAGACGCAAAGTCCCTGCCGTATCAACTAGCTCTTAGAACTTTAACAACAATTATATTTGTGAAGATGTCTAGGACTTGTTCCGTCTGTGAGGCGCGTTATAACCTGTCTAACAACAGAAGTATTAGTAAGTGATACTTTTTGCAGCAAAAATTCTTCCTTTTACAACAATATTATTTTTAAACCGGTAACTCGGAAAACAGTTTTGAAAAAACCTAATAATACAAAAATATAAAATTATATTCAGAGAGCGAATTGTGTACTATATATACCAAGTTCTAAATAATTCTATTAGAACGTGCTCTGTAATCACAAAACCGAGATGGTACCACTCCACGCTGAAGTTCAGTGTAGTACAATTTATTTCATTATGTAGACAGAAATTCCGACCAAGTTGAAATAATTATTTGAGAGGTTTTAGCTTATTTTAATTGATACGTTTTTACATATTTTATTAAAATATTGTATCTAATTATAAAAATACTTATGTCGTAATATTAACGTCTATGTAATGGTACCTTATAGATATCTATACAATGTGTGGGGACCCAAGATATACAATAAATTAAAACGACGTAAGTCGACCCACTAATGATCAGTTTTATAAAGTAACTTACTAACGAATAAAGAACAGACGAAACGTCAGCCACCGCCTCATATCACAGAACTCGAGCAATTACAGACGAGTGCGCGACACAACACTAACAACGACACGTTCGGAGCCGCGTGCGACGACTTCGTGAAGAACACCATTCTAAATCCGCCAAATTGGTGCATGATATAATTTTTATAACTGCTTTATTTAAGATATTGTGATATAAATACTATTATAGCCTAGAATAAAATAGGAATATATTGCGGCTTGTGAGGGCGCATCATAACGTAAATAGCTACATAACATGTAGTGCTAGACAATAACGTAATATTAATTATAATAGTTCAGTCGAGTCAGGCGCCTCGGAACAATCAACAGGAGCCACTAGCCAACGTTACTTATAGTATTATGCACTAAATAATTAACAAGTGTGAGCCCCGCGGGCCACCGGGCGTCTGTCTACACTTGTGGCTCTAGTGTAGCAACACTAAAAAGGAACTTTCAAGGTAAGAAAAAAACTTCTAATAATATCAATAAAATATTTACATTTCGCAGTCACTTCTGTCGCGACGCAGCGTCTTAATATTACACAGTATCTCTGAGGTTGAAATATGCCGAGTTCAGTTAGTAAATGGAAGAGTAGTGTTGTTGCACTGTATCATTATAGCTAGTGGTGCAGGGCTCAGTCCAGGCGCGCGCGCTTGCTGGGCGGCTCGCCTTCGCCGCTCCAGTACGCGTACTCGGGCAGCCACTTCAGCAGCTGCGCGTCGAAGAACTCCTCCAGCCGCTTGGCGTCCTTGTAGATGATGCTGTCCGGCTAAACACAAATGGCACGTTACGACAACACATTCAACAAAATTATCCATACTTGTTACAGATCGTTAACATACACACGAATGAGACCAGATATGAATATTTACATTGTATGTAGGTAATTTTTATTGGCAGTCAGTTTTAATGTTAATATGGCAGTTTGAGAACTACAAACGTCCTATCTTTGGTATTGTTCGTCGAGCTGTTGAAATCCTTAAGTTCAGAGTTAAACTGCACGATTACTGACAAACTTGTGCACTGACTGGACAGGTCAACTCAATACTTTGTGGTACTT
The DNA here is from genome assembly GCA_947523025.1 of Dryobota labecula. Lineage (NCBI taxonomy): Eukaryota > Metazoa > Arthropoda > Insecta > Lepidoptera > Noctuidae > Dryobota > Dryobota labecula. The sequence continues at coordinate 24,403,090 of OX383302.1, read as the reverse complement.
TTCCCAAAAGATCATTCTCAGGCATTAATCTAAGTAAAGTAAAAAGTAAAAGTTTTTATTTTGGAACAACAACAAATTGACATAATTACAATAGAAACGGTGATAGCTACAAAAGTTAAAAACTGTGTCGCAGCTATCAACGCCCGTCTAAACATAAGAAACACATTGTTCCAGACTTAACTGTGATATAGGTACAATTTAGCTAGCTTTGGAATAAGGTAAAAATTAAAAATGCAAGAAGAAATAAAGAAACAAAAGCCATGCAAACTTTGTATCTTGGTAGTTGTGGTGCAGAGTGGAGTGGGAGTGTGAGTGTGGGTGTGTGTAAGTGAGGGTGTGTGTAAGTGTGGGTGTGTGTGAGTGAGGATGTGTGTGAGTGTTTGGAGTAGTTAAGATTTGAGTTTCCACAATTTTTTCAGTTGCATCATATGATAGAGATTTCAACCAGTCGGTCAACTTTACTCTTAAGATATTACGAGGTAAGCGGTAAATGTCGATGCTCTTATTGACTTTATTGTAGACCTTGGAGCTCAAGAACCTGAAGTGTCTTCTCGCCACAGCTGCTCTACAGGGCACAATTTTACAGACTCTGTCGGAGAGTCGTTTCGCAGTACTATAGGTTGGGTCGAAGGGTACGAGCATGTGCTTTTTGAGTACAGTCTGTAGTACGAAAAGCTGCCTAACCGTGAGAACTTTGCATAGTGAGTAAAGGTCAAACGTCGGATAGCGGATAGGTTTTTTAGAAAGGACTTTTAGTACGGCCCTCTGCGCCCTCTCTAGTCGCAGCATGGTTGTTTTGTGGGCACCACCCCACGTGGTCACGCAGTACCTAAGAACTGATTGAGCGAGAGCAAGGTAGACAGACAGTTATAAGACATTTAAAATCAGTAACAACCCTAAGTTTTTTGAAAATGTAAATTAATCGTCGCACTCGTGTCACCATAGAGTTTATCTGCTTTTTCCATTTTAAATGGTTGTCAATGATGACTCCGAGATATCGTATGCTGTCAGTTACATTGATGGGAGTACAGTTACAAGTGGAAGAGTTGGTGAGTGTGCACTCGTGAGCTTTAATTACCATGGAAATGGGGGGCTGGCTTAAAATTCCTGGGGTAAAGGGAATAAACTTCGTCTTGCTGATGTTAAGCGTGAGGAGGTTGGTACTTAACCATTTCATGACCAAAGTGAGAGCCATCTCCGCTTTAACGAAAATATCAGACTAATCTTTGCCGTGAACTATAAGAGCTGTATCATCGGCATATGTGACGATTTTAGAGTTAGGAGAAGACAGTTGGCACAGTTCGTTCACGTAAATGAGGAAGAGAGTTGGTCCAAGAACACTTCCCTGAGGGACACCAAAAGTAACTTTCTCTACCTTGCTAGTGTAACTTTCTATTTGAACTACCTGGTGGCGGTCTTTAAGGTAGCTGCGGAAGATGTCGTGCGCAATACCACGAATTCCAATGCTTTCCAGCTTGGACAGCAACTTCGGGACAGAGACAGTGTCGAAGGCTTTGGATAAATCTAGGAAGATTCCAACAGTTTTTTGCTTACTATTTAAATGACCAATTATTGTGTCTGTGAGTTCCTGAACTGCGTCGTCTGTTGATTTTCCAACTCTGAAGCCAAACTGATTTGAAGACAAAACGTTGTTTTTTGTAAGAAAATTTACAAGTCTAACATTGAGCACCTTTTCGAAAATTTTGGACAATGTTGTAAGGACAGATATAGGTCTATAGTTAGAGACAGTGCCCTTGTCTCCAGTTTTGAATATTGGGTGAACTATAGCGGTTTTAAACACGTTCGGAAATACACCTGAAGATAGGCACAGGTTAAATATGTGGACAAGAGTGGGAATGACAGAGTGTCTAGCAGCTTTAATAACGGAGGCCGAGATACCGTCACATCCCACGGCACACTTGTCTTTCAGGCTTAGGATGATTTTGTCGATCTCTTCCTCATCCACGCCATACATAACCATAGATCCCGATGGGGGCGGCTTGGCATTGCCCAGTGCTACAGGTTCAGGTTGAATACCTGGTGCATTGAATGAAGGTGAAATAGGTTGGCGGATTTTTGAGGCTAAATCACTGCCGACACTAGCGAAATATTGATTTACCTCGTTAACTGACTGAATGGGATCGTCACAACATTTCAGTAGCTCCGAGGCAGATGCTTTGCTAGCCTGACTGAGGTTCGCCACTTGCGTAACAAGTCGCCATGTCTCTTTTGGGTTATTCCTGGCCTTCCGAAATTGGGAGGTTTCATAGTCTTGTCGGAGTTTTTTAAGGAGATTATTACAGTAATTACGATAGCGGAGGAAAACAAGTTTGTGAGAGTCATTCTCAGGATCTTTCAAAAAGGTCCTGGACAGTTTGTCTCTATGACGTATACATCTCAATAGGCCAGGTGTAATCCAGGGTTTAATAATACGTAGTCTGCTAGGAATGATTGAAGAGTGAGTGTGGGAATTTATGGAGGATGACAAAAGAGATACAAGGTATTCAGCAGCAAGATTTGGGTCATTACACTGAAAAATAGGAGAAAAGTCTGTATTACTCATATCGTTTATAACCTCAGGGATGCTAATTTTTGAAAGTCTTTTTTTGGGTGCATTCGTTGCTCTCATATATTGGTTGCAGAAAAGAAGAACAGGAAAATGATCCGTAATAAGAGAGTCCAGTACCAATGTTGTGGTGGTGGAGGGCGATTTCAGCAACACATGGTCGAGACAGTTCGCGAGTCTGGTGGGGAAAGTGTGTGCCGGAAGCATTGCATGGGACGCTGTAGTATTTAAATATTCGTCAGCATTAGAGTCGAGGCTGCTCGGCACAATGTTAATGTTTATGTCTCCAATAAGAGCATTTTTTTTGTAATCTGCAAGCTGGCTTAGTAGATCATCCAAACTATAAAGAAAAGGTGATAAATCCCTATACGAGGGAGATCGGTATAGAGCGATAAGGGCAATCTTGTCAGAAAATTTAAGCAATATACAGTTAGCATCATTAAAAGAAGGGATTTCTACAGAACACTTCAATAAATCTCTAGTATAGGCAACAACACCTTCATTTTGGTTTTTAAAGGAGGAAACGTGGGTTAAGTACCCAGGTAAGGCGGGGATATTGGGGCATTTGCTCAGCCAGCACTCAGACAGTAAGATTAAGTCAATAGAGAACTTCAATCTAGTTATCAGTACCAGTAGGTGATTAAAATTACAGTTAATGCTCCGAATGTTAACGTGTAGGATTTTCAGAGTACAAGACGAGTTGTTTACATACTTGTCACTAAGCTCCGGCGAGCAAATGAAGGAATTGGATACAGATACCTGCTCAATCTCAAGATTGATTGTGTTTAAATCTGGGTGGAGCTCATATGGCCTGATCAATATCATGTATGGACTGTAAAGCGTGTGGTTGCGTACTTCCGCACGTGACTCACCGGATTGTACCTATAGGCGTTGCGGAAGAGCAGGCGCACGTCGGCCACGAACTGCGCCACGTGCGTGTAGCGCTGCGGGCTCTGCGGCTGCAGCTTCAGGCGGATCATGTCCAGGCACATCGGACGCGCGATCTGCGCACAAATACTTCCTCACTCACCAGTAGCTCACTCGCACACATTACGGAAAAGGGGGTAAACAATCTGGGGGGACGGAAGTGCCACTGCCAAGACGACCTACCTCTTCTCGAAGCGCTTCGTCGTTTTTTTTGAACCCTCATAACTTGGATAAACAAAATTCTCGGGATATGATGTCAATAGTGGACTTATTAAACAAATAAAGTTTCAGTTGCATAGCTCTAACTTTAGATTTTATTGATATCTAAATAAAACCGATTTCGTCACTGACTCACTCACTGATGAGTATCAAAATTCCTAGGGTACTTCCTCTCTTAGAAAGCTGAAATTTGGTATGTAAGCTAGTATTAGTACACAAACAACGAAAAAATTCTAAAACTTGGAACAAACTTCCATCCCCTAGTTACTAACGTGGGTCCCAACCCCTTAAACTAGGGGATGGAAGTTTGTATGAGACTTCCTCAAATTTTGATGTTAGAGGTATGAAAATTGATATAGGAACTCCTTGTTATAAATAATAAAACACATATATCCGCCGCTTTTAACCGCCTCTGTGGTCTAGTGGTAAAACCACCTGTCTCAGATCCAGAGGTCCCGGGTTCGATTCCCAGCGGGGGCAAAAATATCTGCTCGGTTTGGTTGGTGGTAGGGCTTGTTCTAAGTCCGCCTGGCTAGCTACCACCATCTTATCTAAGTCTGTCGCCAAACAACAATGTTAACAGCATTTGTTGTGTTTCGGCAGTTACAGGTAAGATAGCCAGTTCCTCTGTGGTTGAGGATTCCGGGTGAAGCTCGCTTCCATCTTCGGCCTTATCATCACTTACTATCAGGTGAGATGAAGGCCAAGAGCTTCCCCGTTGTGTGTATAAAAAAAAAAAAAAAACAGGATTTTTTGTAAATCACGAAAGTAATGCTTAAACGAAATATAGACGTTTCTTTGGGTCTTGTCAATGGTGCTATAGGCATTGTTGACAAAGAAGATTTGTAGTAATTTTTAATAAGTCTTAGGCCCATATTACAGATAGATAGATTCATTTATTTGCCTGAAATATGGTATTTTACCGATTTTTTAACACACTAGCTTTTGCCCGCAATTTCGTCCGCGTGAAATTTCTTGTACCCCCGGCCCACTCCGTCGCATCGCATCGCCTACCCGCACTATTACTTCGTTTTCGCTTATACTCCATTTACTATAGCATTAGACAAATAACGGCTAAATAACGACAGTTATTGTGTAATATTGTTGAAATTACTGCACTTAAGAGGCTACCGAGCGCACAGTGGCGCCCTCATCGTTATTTCGGTGATTTATTTTATTTTAGAATGAAAATGCAGAAAATAAGCTCGTCAAGTTGTGCTTCACAAGACTATACGTTATTATTACTACAAACAGTAGTTTTAAATTATTACGTTTTATTGTAATCATTAAAACGGAGCTCGGAGCACTATTTTCCGTTTGAATGATTACAATAAAACATAACAATTTGGTATATATAGTACACAAAATAAAAGAAATCACCGAAATAACGATGAGGGCGCCACTGTGCGCTCGGCGTAGTCTTAAGAATTATCTTTTTAATGTAAATGGTAAATAGATTACAGTGCTTTCTATTTATCGTGAAATAACGGAGTTTATTAAACGTTTACATCGAAATAACGAAAGGGTGAGAACAGTTATTTGTCTTAATGTTATATAAATGGAGTATAGTGTTCTTTCTTACTTTTTGCTCGGCTCTTAAGAGTCCTAGCGTCATGTTAAATAGCCTATAGCCTTTCTCAAGTATTGAGCAATCAAATGCAAAAAGTATTTTTCAAATCCGACTGGTAGTTCCTGAGATCTACGCGTTCATACAAACAAACAAAAAAAAAAACAAGCTTCAGTTTTATTTCATTACTAGCTTCTGCCCGCGACTTCGTCTGCGTGAAATGTCTTGCTCCGCCGACCCACCCCGTCGCTTCTAATTGCCTGCTCGCGCTCTTACTTCGTTTTCGCTTAGCTTTTCAGACATTTTTTTGCTCGGCTTCTAAAGGTCCTAGCGTGATGTTAAATAGCCTATAGCCTTCCTCAAGAATTGGGCTATCAAACAAAAAGATTTTCTGGTACTTACAGAGATTAGCGCGTACAAACGGAAAAAATCTCTTCAGCTTTAGTATAGACTACCTCGCAGAGTTACGGGCCGACCCTACTACGGCGCCCTACCCCTACATGATGCGCGCGCGATACTGGATCATTATTTTGCTGCGAGTTATTTTAAAATTATGATATCTCCTACCCAAGTAACACAGTCATGCTGAATAAAGTTTGAATAACAGCGATCCGCGAAACTATAAGCTGAAACTATTGTCTGGATAGTGTCTGACTAAACGTCTATTCAGCTGTTAATCAAGCAATTTGGGCACAGTTTTAAATGCTTTAGTCTGTATAACAGTGATTTAAAGTCTGGATAATAGCTTAGTAATGGCCCACTTAGCTTAGTAACATCTGAGAAAAAGCTGACATCTCTGTTATAGAGCTGTTGTTGTTTGTTTGTTGTTTTCATATTTGTTCAGATAAATGCATAGGGATATTGATATTCAGAAATTATTCAGGATTAAGTTCATTTGCGTAATACTTTTCAAACAAAATTAAGAGTTATGTTGTAAAGTAGAAAAAAGTGGCATTTAATCTTGCAGTGTGTCTTTGTTCTGATACTTAATAGTTTAATTGCATTAAATAAATATCAATAAAGAGATGCACGGTGTTATTATGTATTATAACCCTGATATACGTTAAATATTACTGCGCAAATAGTTTTATCGTGAATAGCATATGAATTATCTCAACATTTTTCACGCGCCGCTTAGATAATCAAGTTTAGTGGTAGTAAATAAGACATAATTAAAGGCTTTTAGAAGTCACAAAAATATTTAGGATAAAACAGCTAATGCTTATCTTTTAAAAATCATTAAATAAATTATCTATACATATATAATAAAATCGTAGCGAAGTCAAAACTGTACATTGAATATTTTTGAAAAAAAGTAATTGCCATGAGGTCTGGGAACGATTCTGATGCCGAAAATATAGTTTTTAGATATTTTGTCTGTTTATCTGTTTGTCTGAATGTATGTTCCAGGTAAACGCAAAAACTACTGGACAGATTTTGTTCATATTTTGCATAGATATTCCCTATAGGTCTGGTCAAATTACTACGTATAAATTATCACGCTATTTGCTATGGGGGATGAGCAGTATCGCATTATGTTTTGAGATGGGTCCATAAGGGCAGGTACCTTATCCGTGGTCGCTACAAGAAAATGGTCTTAAGAGACTATCCTTAACTTTTAGAAAAAAAAAAAAAAAAAATCTGCATTCACAGATTTTGAACAAAATGTACAGTCAGCAAGAAAATGGGCGATTTTCACAAAAAAGTGATTTGATGCCAATCGATCCTGTTTATTACGAGGATCAAAAAACTCTATAGGACCAACTGAGGTCTGAGAACTAGAAAAGTCAGAAATCGAAAAAAAGTTTTCCCATACAGGTCGTAGGTGAGACAGAGATGAGAACGAACACAATGTATCAGTGTATGACAACAGTCGCATTATTCCATTACTTCTTCGCTGTGTTGAATAGGAAACGAATTTATCAGATAGTTACAGATTTAATCTTTTAAATGATTATCATACCTTATGGATCTAAGCAGTCAATTATGACATATCATGCTATTTCAGTAAACTTTCAACAAAGCAATGCAAATCTGATTTCGATTCCAAAGAATTTATATTTATGTGTTTCTTTTTAGGGATCCGTACCAAATTGGTAAAAAAGAACCCTTATGGTGCGACTCAGTCTGTCTGTCCGTTTGTCTGTCACAGCTAGATATCTCAAGAACTACTAATGCTATCAACTTGAAATTTGGAATAATTTTACATGACGTTTGCCCAACTATGTTGAAAATAAAAAGTGTTTTTATTTTTTTTGCAACTGGGACTTAACTGGGTGTCTTAAAAAATCGAAATGGGACTACTAGGGTATGTACTACTATCGTATGAAAGAGCGCTATTTGCACATACTCATAATTTCTTTTAGGCCCCATTTTTTAGATGAAAAAAAACATTTCCCCCCCCCCCCCCCTTATCTCCGTTGTTTGCATATCAAAAATCTGAAATTATTTTATGTAATAGTAGTTTAGTAAAGATTACAGGAAAAATAAAACTATTTCTCTAAATAACACACTTTCAGAAATCATCAACAAAAATTGCATTAGTTCCATTATCGGTCAAGAGATGGCGCTGACCTAAAACTGCAATATTGTACACCGCAGTGTTAGAATTTTCTGATGAATATTGACCTCGCCGATGATAATTTAAAAACATTTCACGGTTCACAACCAAAATGTCCTCCTTCCTACCTACTCGCAGATTGCTTTGGGTTAAGCACAGTAAGTTGTAGTTTTTTCTGGGCACATAACTATTTAGGTACTAATACGAATAAAGCTATACAATTATGATGGTACGGAACCCTCGGTGCGTGAGTCCGACTCGACCTTGACCGGTTTTTTTTACATTTTGTTAACTACTGTATAGGACTTTTTTTTTGGGTGGGAAATTATCAAATAACTTCTACCGCTCTGGGGGAGCGGGAGGGCGTGTCAGACTTTTTAAACCCACCTGTGTTACTTCAGTTGCCTTTGTGCCAGGGCCACGGTAGCCCTTTCGGAAAAACCCGCAACCCTGGCAAGCATTGGTTCTAGCGGACCCCGTCACAGTTCGTGCTGACATCTCTTTGTGGCGTAAAACACAACGCGCCATCAACCTGGGCCTGGTCCTTACCAGACGGCGAGCTGCCCATTGCTCGCCGTCCGCAAGCCCGCGCCTACGGTGGCCGTGGCGGGAATCGCCAATTGATTCCCGCCGCCCAGGGCGTCTTCTGCGGTGACTAGGGGCGTGAGGGCGCACAGACTACCTCTCCCTCACGCGTTCCGCCTCCTCCTTCGCAAGCATTACTGCTTCGCAGGAGGTGACGGCCTCCCATGCACTCTCGCTCCGTACAATGTACCATTACGGGACACTGCACGCTAAACAAACAATTCCACACAACAGACATATCGGACAATCCTCTGTGCAGAGCTTGCATGGAGGCTGAGGAAACCGTCGCGCATGTGCTCTTTGAATGCACACGCGTCACCCAGATTAGAACAGAGACCCTCGGGGCACCCTGATCTTTCACAGATGTTCTAAACATACCGGGAGACGTAATTAACTTCTGGAGGGAGGTGGGCTGGTTGGAATAACCACTGATGGCCGCCATGGCCCATGTACAATGGTCCACCTGAACATAGGACAGGACAGAACTGTACGTCGCTTGCTCCGGCGTCACCAGTCCTGACTCTCTGTATATTTTGACTGCTGTGACCAAAATTACAAACGTAGTGTTCAGGGAAGTTTTATTAAAATGTGGCTGGTATTTTAGTGTATTATGGTGTTTTACGACTTCCACGCGAACGAACTCGCGGGCAGAAGCTAGTAAATTACTAAAATGAGGCATTTGATGTACACAATAATTCAAAAATTAACTTAAAAATAAGTTTTAATGGCGATTCATTATAAGCTGGATAAAACCTCTCCACGCAGGTATTTTAGAGCATAACTCTGAATCACAGTCACGCCTTTATAATTATTAAAGTTTTATTTGAGAAGTAGTGATCTGGCAGTACAAATATCTGAATAACACTTGAATAAACTCCTTAATTTAATTACTACCCAGAAAAACTCTGTATAACTTGTTTAAAAATTGTACTTTTACACTAATCCATCCATACTAATATTATAAATGTGAAAGTAACACTGTCTGTCTGTCTGTCCGGCTGTCTGTCTGTCTGTCTGTCTGTATGTTACGTTTTCACGCCTAAACCGCTGAACCGATCGTCATGAAATTTGGTATAGATATAGCCTGTTATATGGAGAAGGACATAGGCTACTTTTTTACGCGATAACCGACATCCACGCGGGCGGAGCCGCGGGCAAAAGCTAGTTGCGGAATAAAAATAGATCATTCAGCTTCCATCTATGTTAGTTAGCTATTAACTATGACTTAATTTCCATTATACCGAAATATGCTTTTTATAGAACCCAGAAAACACTTTTAGACGGTAGCTGAATAATTGATAAAATGTGGAACCATATGTGACTTGAAGACAAAATAAAAGTGGTTATTCAAAATCAAGATTTTTAATAGACATTAACTACACCATTTTTCAGAAGACAGCTGCCAAGGACACAATTTTACAGCATATAGTGGTTTCATAAGCAATAAGTGAGTAAAGTTTGTATTTTAGTATAAGATAACTACGTTTATTCAGCTACTTATACTATTATACAGATAAACTCTGTCCCAGGCACTCTTTTTCAAATTAAAATCATCTGTAATGCTTTAGGCTTAATAACATCTGTGTTATACGCGGTATAGAAGTTATTACTAAGCTTGAAGAAAAATGGACAACTTAATACAACTTTTACTAAGCTTCAAGAGTTATAAATGCTGAAAGAGAATATTATTCGGAGTTTGGCTATTTCAATAGCCTTAACTCACACGTTATGGAGCTAATAGCTGTAAATATTTGCCAATTGCTATTACTCAAACTTTATTCAGCATGTCTGTGTTACTTGGGTAAGATGTTGATTGAAATAAGTGATGTCAAGGACAATTTTGTTTACATTTAAATACTTGTGATTAATAACCTATTTATTTGGATAAGGATTAATATTATGTTGATAAAGCTCCTTCGCAAATAATGCATTAATTTCGAACAAATTTGATTACCATAAAAAAGGGTTAGGTATAGTGTGTTAATCTTAAAAGATAGACATATTTATGCTGTCGCGGACTTTTTTTTTTCAACTTTTAAAGAGGACAATTCCATCACTCATGATATTTGCGTTTACGCAGCGCACACAACGGAAGCTCTCAAAAAGGAATATTTTTTCCCGTTTTTGTAACATTTTTCATTTATGCTCCGCTCCTATTGGTCGTAGCGTGTTGTTATATAGCCTATAACCTTCCTCGACAAAAGGACTATCCAACACAAACATATTTTTTCTATTCCAACCATCAGTTCCTGAGATTAGCGAGTTCAAACAAACAAACTCTTCAGCTTTATAATATTAGTATAGATTACTAGCTTCTGCCCGCGACTTCGTCCACGTGAAATTTTCGCCCATCCATCGCGTCGCATCCCGTCGCTCGCGCGCGCTATAACTTCGTTATCGCTTAGCGTTCTTTCTGACTTTTGTTCTTTTCACTTGGCTCCTAAGGATCATAGCGTGATGTTATATAGCCTTCCTCGATAAATGGGCTATTCAACACTAAAATAATTTTTCTATTCGAATCAGTATCTAGTTCCTGAGATTGCGCTAATCTCAGGAACTATTTACTGGTTCAAATATAAAAATTAGCCATATAGCCTTCCTTCCTCGATAAATGGACTATCTAACACAAAAATAATTTAACAATTCCAACCAGTAGTACCTGGAGTTAGCGCGTTCAACCAAACAAATAAACTCTTCAGCTTTATAATATATAGCTGACCAGCACAACTTCGTCTGCGTCACCTAAGAGAGAGAGAGTGGTTTAAGTAATGAATTTTCTACTTATTTTGTTACGGAGTTATTTTAAAACTAGCTTCTGCCCGCGACTTCGTCCGCGTCAAATTTCGGCCCACCTATCGCGTCGCATCCCGTCGTTCGCCCGCGCTTTATCTTCGTTATCGCTTAGCGTTCTGTCTGACTGTTGTTCTTTTCGCTTGGCTCCTAAGGTTCATAGCGTGATGTTATATAGCCTATAGCCTTCCTCGATAAATGGGCTATCCATCACTAAAATATTTTTTCTATTCGAACCAGTATCTAGTTCCTGAGATTAGCACGTTCAACCAAACAAACAAACTCTTCAGTTTTATAATATAGCTGACCCGCGCAACTTCGTCTGCGTCACCTAAGAGAGAGAGTGGTTTAAGTAATGAATTTTCTACTTATTTTGTTACGGAGTTATTTTAAAATTATGATATCTTCTAAGATGTTGATTGATACTTTTGCTGTGCCCGTCCACAATTATCATAATTATCTTTGTAAAACCTACCACCTAAGTTCACATGTGGAAGCAATAAATATATTAAGTACCTATTGAAATCAAGTGATGACAAGGACAATTTTGTTTACATTTAAATACTTGTGATTAATAATAATAACATACTTATTTGGATAAGTTTTAGTTCCTCATCTCTGGCTTGCCTTTATTGGCCGGCTGGAGTGAACACTGACAAGGAACTGAGCTCCCACCTCATTCTTGCCTTTATTGGCCGGCTTGAGTGGAGATTTGCAAGAGCAAACGTGCTCGGAAGAAGGAAGTATTCCAGTAAGTGCTTGTAGGGATCTTGACCATCTTCCGGGCTCTGGAATTGTTCTGACAGCCGTGGAATACCTCTCCACTCCTCGAGCACCTCAGTCTAAGTCTTTGTATAAGTCTTAAATACAATGGATCAAAATTACAAGCAGTAAATAAATTCACCCTTTTAGGCCTAGACATAGATTCACACGTAGATTGGAAATCACATATTAAAAAAATAAGAACTAAATTATCCAAGTTTTCATACGCTCTCCGAGAAATCAAAAAAACAACAGACCTCAAAACAGCACTAGTGACATATTACGCGTACGCATTTGCATGGCTCAAATATGGAGTTATCTTATGGGGAAATAGTACAGACTCGCCTACATTATTTACTCTACAGAAAAAAATTATTAGAATCTTATTAAATATCGAAGATACAGACTCCTGTAAGCCCCACTTTAGAGATCTAAAAATATTAACCCTGCCCTGCCTCTACATACTTGAAATTGGTGAATTTGTACGAAAATATCCGCAATTCTATACCAAAAGAGGAGATATCCAAACAAAAATTGCACTTAGACATGAAAGCAGATTAAACATACCCACTTCACGATTAAAAATGCACTCTTTGTGCAATGAAATTAGACTATCTGTTATTATATCAAACATTACACACCCGATTTGCACACTCAATAATGGGCCCCCGAAAACGGTCGCTAGCACATAGTGACGTAGCGACAAGGGGGCAACATATCCTCACTACTCAATACTTTATGGCATTCCATAATGTGTACATATAACAGTTGGTATATTAAAACATCGAATCAATTATGGACCCTTTCGGGCACAGCAAAGTTAATTTTTAATAGGAGAGAGGATGATGGCGGTTTTTAGAAAGAAAAAAATAAAAAATAATGTTATTATGCCGCCCTGGTTAACTTAACAAAATCATACCAATTGCAATTTAACAAAACCTTAGCATAGCTAATTTGTAAAGTACTTTAGCTGCATCAGACAATGGCACAGCTAAAGCACTATTACAGTAACCTACCTCTCTAATTCTCCTATCTAAGCTATTTCTAAATTCCTCGTTGCGGACACACTCGGTTAAAATGTGATAAACATCATCAACAGAATTAGTACAAAAATCACAATTAGTCGAAGTTGATTTTGCCATTAGGTATAAGAACTTATTACACGGGATGTGTCCGGAACAAAGTCTTAGTGCGATAACAGTATCACATCTGTTCAACGGCTGATTATATAATACTACGTACAGATACCCAATCCCATACAAAGAAATGACTCCTTCCTAAGGCTGGCTATTGAGCTGGCTATTTTTTCTTCTCGATTTTTTAACACATGGCAGCATCAGCGACTTACTAATTTCCAGAGACTGTAGTTTTACAACGCCATCTAGGAGTCGGCCTAGATACTAGGTGTCATTGTCGTGATTTATGAGTGTAAATAGATAAATCAACATAAAACAAGGAAGTTTTGATTTTCACTAATGTTACTTCAGCCAAAATCGGCCCTATAACGCTTTTTATTGATTGTTAATTTCATAATTGTTACCTATGCTGCCACCTGTGATTTTTTTTCAAGACTAATTATAATTTGTTCGAGTTGAGACCCCCATGCCCAAAGCAACCTGCTACCTGCTAATATGTAGGAAGGAGGACATTTTGGTTGTGAAACGTTTTGAAATTTTGATCAGCGAGGAAAAGAAGAAAAAAAAAAAGAAAGAATAAAGAGAAAAAAAAAACAGAAAGAGAAAGAGAGAGAATTTTAACACTTCGATATGGAATATTGTAGTTTTAAGTTATCGCCATCTTTTGACAGATAAAGGAACTAATGTATTTCTTGTTGATTTCTTAAAAAGTATGCTATTTAGAGTCTTATTTTGAAAAATGCAAAAAAAGAACTTTTTGTTTCTTTCTTATTTGCAAAATAGTTGGGCAAACGTCATCTAAAACTATTGTAAATTTCAAGTTGATAGCATCAGTAGCTCTTGAGATATTCAGCTGTGACAGACAGACAGACAGACTGAGTCACACCATAAAGGTTCCTTTTTACCATTTCTGGTACGGTACCCTAAAACCAACAACACCGTTGCGTTAGCTTCCAATATAAGCCTAGATAGTAAATTTTGTGATTTTTCTTCGAAAATTAAGGATTTTTCAACTTAATCCCCCTTTTTAACACTTCGGGGGTGGAATTATCAAAAACGCTGAAACACGTATAAATTAATTTTCAATCGTCAGCCTAAATACAAAATTTGAAGATCCTAACTTCAAAACTGACGGATTTTCATATAAACTTCCATCCCCATTGTACCCCTTTAGGGGTGGAATTTTCAAAAATACTTTCTTAGTGCACCCCTAGATATCATAAGGAACCTACGTGCCAAATTTGGAATCTCTAGACCCAGCGGTTTGGGCTGTGCGTTGACATACTTATCAGTCAGTCAGTCAGGACTTTGAATTTTATCTAAAAGAAATAATAATTTCTTTAATTAGTAAGTATAGTACCATTGTCGGTAACGAAGTACATAAGTACTTCAATAGAGGGCGCGGTTCGCAAGACACCAACTCGGTGAGTAAAGCAGGATGGATGTTGACAACTGTTTTCACCGTGACAGTGATTCTATTGTTGAAATATTATAAAAAGGAATTGTTATTAATTAATAGACTTTAGATGTCGTTTCTTTGTTTTACAGGTATGTTATAATGTTTTAACTTTATCAGTGCACTTATTAGTGTATCATATGTATGTGAGTACTAAAATAAATCTTTGTTTTACAGAGCAACACATTGTCTAATTGAAATTTACAATTCCCTAAAAAGCTCGGAGAGTCTTATACATATAATAAAATCGTAGCGAAGTCAAAACTGTACATTGAATATTTTTGAAAAAAAAAAAATGTAATTGCCACGAGGTCTGGGAACGATTCTGATGCCGAAAATATACTTTTTAGAATTTTTCTCTGTCTGAATGTATGTTCCAGCTAAACGCAAAAACTACCCCAGATTTTGTTCAAATTTTGCATAGATATTTCCTACAGGTCGGGTCAAATTACTACGTATAAATTATCACGCTATTTGCTATGGGGGATGAGCAGTATTGCATTATGTTTTGAGATTGGTCCAAAAGGGCAGGTACCTTAACCGTTGTCGCTACAAGAAAATGGTCTTAAGAGACTATCCTTGACTTTTAGAAAAAAAAAAATATCTGCATTCAGATTTTGAATCCCTCCTTGTGCCAAGTTTAATGTTTATTAACTCAAGGAATAAGATTTTTCAAACAAATCAAATCACCCCTTTTTACCACGTTACGGGTTGAATTTTCAAAAATCCGTCCTTAGCGGCCTCCTCGCTGCCGACACATACCTTGGAGTGGTAGTGCAGGTTGGCGGGCGGCACGGGCTCACGGAAGGGCAGGCTGGGCTCGTACTGGCAGTACAGCTCCAGCGGCACGTGCTCCACCAGCCCGCCGCCCGCGCCCCAGGCCAGCAGGCACTGCCACGTCTGCCTCGCTGCCGACACATACCTTGGAGTGGTAGTGCAGGTTGGCGGGCGGCACGGGCTCGCGGAAGGGCAGGCTGGGCTCGTACTGGCAGTACAGCTCCAGCGGCACGTGCTCCACCAGCCCGCCGCCCGCGCCCCAGGCCAGCAGGCACTGCCACGTCTGCCTCGCTGCCGACACATACCTTGGAGTGGTAGTGCAGGTTGGCGGGCGGCACGGGCTCGCGGAAGGGCAGGCTGGGCTCGTACTGGCAGTACAGCTCCAGCGGCACGTGCTCCACCAGCCCGCCGCCCGCGCCCCAGGCCAGCAGGCACTGCCACGTCTGCCTCGCTGCCGACACATACCTTGGAGTGGTAGTGCAGGTTGGCGGGCGGCACGGGCTCGCGGAAGGGCAGGCTGGGCTCGTACTGGCAGTACAGCTCCAGCGGCACGTGCTCCACCAGCCCGCCGCCCGCGCCCCAGGCCAGCAGGCACTGCCACGTCTGCCTCGCTGCCGACACATACCTTGGAGTGGTAGTGCAGGTTGGCGGGCGGCACGGGCTCGCGGAAGGGCAGGCTGGGCTCGTACTGGCAGTACAGCTCCAGCGGCACGTGCTCCACCAGCCCGCCGCCCGCGCCCCAGGCCAGCAGGCACTGCCACGTCTGCCTCGCTGCCGACACATACCTTGGAGTGGTAGTGCAGGTTGGCGGGCGGCACGGGCTCGCGGAAGGGCAGGCTGGGCTCGTACTGGCAGTACAGCTCCAGCGGCACGTGCTCCACCAGCCCGCCGCCCGCGCCCCAGGCCAGCAGGCACTGCCACGTCTGCCTCGCTGCCGACACATACCTTGGAGTGGTAGTGCAGGTTGGCGGGCGGCACGGGCTCGCGGAAGGGCAGGCTGGGCTCGTACTGGCAGTACAGCTCCAGCGGCACGTGCTCCACCAGCCCGCCGCCCGCGCCCCAGGCCAGCAGGCACTGCCACGTCTGCCTCGCTGCCGACACATACCTTGGAGTGGTAGTGCAGGTTGGCGGGCGGCACGGGCTCGCGGAAGGGCAGGCTGGGCTCGTACTGGCAGTACAGCTCCAGCGGCACGTGCTCCACCAGCCCGCCGCCCGCGCCCCAGGCCAGCAGGCACTGCCACGTCTGCCTCGCTGCCGACACATACCTTGGAGTGGTAGTGCAGGTTGGCGGGCGGCACGGGCTCGCGGAAGGGCAGGCTGGGCTCGTACTGGCAGTACAGCTCCAGCGTCACGCGCTCCACCAGCTTGTGCGCGCGCGCCGCCAGCCCGCCGCCCGGCGCCGCCTCGTCGCCCTCGCCCCACGCCAGCTCCGCGAAGTTCACGCACAGCAGGCACTGCCAGGTCTCCGTCTCGCTGCCGACGTGCATTCCTCAATATTATATCGTATATGTTTAGTTAACCTTCCCAGATTATGACAATGTACCATTATCAGATCACGATATATCATCATATCGTAATGTTATCATTTACGTAATTGCTAACTGAACAGACAGCTGTGCTACTGGGGAGTTTGTTGCGCCACTTCTTGTTCCCAGCTAAAGGAAGTTGTGAAGGGGTATGAGGGACTGTCTCATGTAATTTTGACGTTCAAAAAGTGCTGATTCTCAGCCTAATTTGAATAACTGACTTTATTTTAATTGTTTTAGCATTGTTAATTGTTTCCTAATTTTTATCATTTTTATTTGACTTTTGCTGTGCCTTACAGGGACCGTCATTACCTCAGCATAGCCATTGTAAGATCTTGTTCCCATTATGTAACGCAAAGAAAAATCTGAATATGAATACAGGACACACGCCGCGTTGCAGTCAAATATTTTTTATCTTCGTCAGTTTTCAAATTCTTTCCTTTATTAAGTTAGGACACCCAATACCTTTAGAAGCTATAGCAGACTATTGCATAGAAAAATATATAATAGGTCTTTACCTATGAAATTGCTGTTCTGCCGTACTGGCTATTTCAAGTCCAATTTTTTCTTTTTTCGCTAAGAATTCTATGTTCAAATTATTTTTATTTTTAAAATATGGAATTGTTTTTTGAAAATAAGTCATTTGTTTAATGGTTAGCGTAAAAAATTTGAGTGATTATGGAGTATGAGTACCGTCGTGGCAGCAAAGCGCTAGAAGCGGCACGCAACATCAACGACGTATATGGAGCGTTGCGCAAATCTCTCGCCCGGACGTCTGTAGACCCGGCCTCTCCTGTCACTGCCATGTAGACACTTTCTGCACTCGTCAGTGAACAAGACCGACTGCCATTGCACGACGCTTCAATTGAGTGAGTGAGATGCTCTTGAGCAAATTGAAGGCGCACTTGTCGGTGGCCTGCAGTTAATTTCGGGCCCGTGGCAGGCCGTTTTGGAGCGAGATTGGCTTCCTTCAAGTGTCTCCTTACTGTCCACTCGCTGACAGCTACCCCTCGAACACGCCTCAGTTCCTGCGCCACATCAACACCCGTCAGGTGCCGATTCCACAGCGCTGTTGTGACAATGAAACGGTCGTCTCTCTCTGAAGTGCACCGGTGGCAGCTGGCTCTTGGTCTCCGATTAAAGGCACCAATCTTGAAATCTTCTGTATACCCTTGATACAGCAGACTGGCTCAAGTGAAGCTGGGCAGCGACTGTTCGCTGACTGAGTCCTTGTTGCAACAGAGCAACAACTTGAGCAGCTTCTTCAGACATAGTGTCCATAGTTTCTTCAAAACAATGAGTGCAATTTGCGAAGATGTGTACATGTCAACTTCTGATAAGCGACTGATAAGGTAAACCGGTTGCGGGAGTTTTTATAGGGATGGATCGTAGCACAAGTCGTGGATACCGTAGAGAGTACATTTTCCTATACACCCGTTTAAATTGCTTAAATAAAAAAGTACTGAATATTTTTTTATGATAGTGGTGTTAATGTAAAGCTAAAGTCTCAAGCTTTTAATGTTTAACAATAAATAGTCAAACATTGGATTCACAACTTCAGTTCATTTAGAGCATTTCTAATACTAACATCTATCCTACCGTGTCTTTTTACTCATTGATCGTGAATAATGGAAAGCATTATTACAAATTTGGATTTGTTTGTTATTCTGAGCAATCAGGATGCTTCGTCTTTCGATCATGAAATATTGTTCAACACACTTGTTATTCGACTGGGCTCTAGCCTTTCAGATGAAGACAGTGTTACCGTGAAAGAATTTTGTCGAAGATTTACACGGGCAGTTCAAAAGAGATGGTTACGATCCCACAGGAAAAGTGAAGTTTTTAGACGTGATTACAGTAATTGGCTTGAGGCAAATATTGACTGGCCTAACTGCGTGCAAACCAATTTGCTCATTCAAGAATCAACAAGTGAAAATATTTCTACTGAACCTGTACCTGAACCTGTACCATCAACTTCAACAATGAAATCAACTTCAACGATGACAAAAAAATCTCGAAAGCCGTTTGAAGATCTAAGTAACAAGCAGAAGAAGAGACGATCTGATGAACATATAGGCGATGACCCTAATGAAGTAGCTTATGCAGCTGCAGCACTTTTGAAAGGAGATGGTCGTGAGGATATTGCACCTGTTATTGAACATATGCTCCAAAATCCAGAAGCAGCTCCTTCAACAATATTTTCACCAGAAAAAGCACTGGGTTTGCTACTTTCATTAAAACTATCGAAATGGCAATATATCACATTAAGGGAAACGACTATTCGAGAAGGTTCAAAGGAGATATATTCGTCTTACTATAAAGTGCAAAAAGCTAAGCTACAGTGCTACCCTCCGAAGACATTTGTGACTGTAACGAATTCATCTGCTAAGATTGCACTACAAGCGTTACTAGATTTAACAGTGAACAGAATTTTTTAAAATATTCGTAGTCCTGATGCGATACAAGATAAACAATTGATATTAATATCAAAGTGGGGATCTGACGGTGCATCGAACCAAAGTAGATATAAGCAAAACATAGAGAGTGGTCAAGATGATTCCAGCATATTTATGACCTCTTTGGTTCCATTAAAGTTGACAGCTGACGGTGATACCGTATGGGTGAATCCAAAACCCTGCTCACCTAGGTATTGCCGTCCAGTCCAGTTTAGTTTTGTGAAAGAAACCAAAGACGTTGTCATAAATGAAAAAGCTGCAATGGATAACGAAATTGAAGCTCTCGTTCCCTCAAAATGTCAAAGACATGAAATTAGTCACAAATTAATTATGACGATGATTGACGGCAAAATTTGTACATATCTGTCTGAAGCTAAGTCAAATGCGGCCTGCTACCTGTGTTTGGCTAAGCCTACAGAAATGAATAAGTTATATTTCATTGCGTCAAAAACCATTTCTTCTGGTGTGTATGAGTTCGGATTATCATCACTTCATGCCCGCATTAATGTGATGGAATGTCTTCTACACATAGCGTATCGTCTCGACTTCAAAAAGTGGTCTGCAAGAGGAGAAGGTCATCAAGAGTTATTGCATTCACGAAAAAAACTCATTCAAGATCGATTCAAAGATGATCTCAACCTTTTGATTGACATCGTTAAGCAAGGATCAGGCACAACTAACGACGGGAACACAGCAAGGCGGTTTTTTGAATTTCCTGATAAAACTGCAGCGATCACTGGATTAGATGAAGACCTAATACGCAGATTTGCTGTGATTCTGCAAGCTATCACATCTGGAGAGATTGTAGACGTGCCGAAATTTAAAGAATACGCTAGAACAACCGCTGAAAATACGTGGAACTGTACGATTGGTACTACATGTCATCAACCGTCCATAAATTGTTGATTCACGGAAGGGACATAATTGCAGAAAATGCTATTGTACCAATTGGAAGTCTTTCGGAAGAAGCTTCAGAGGCCCGAAACAAAGACTTTAGGAGGTTCAGAGAACACCATTCGAGGAAAAAGAGTAGACAAGCATCAAACGAGGATATCCTCAATATGCTTATCGTCTCTTCTGATCCTCTAATTTCTTCCACAAGACCAAAATTAAATGCCCACAAGAGGCAGATATACAGTGGGTTGCCATATTAATAGGGACAGTCACGAAAACACTTTATTTATGTAGTATGAGTCTTAAATTAATTAGTAAAACACATGTTTTTAATGATAAAAGCTTTAATTACACAAAACAGTTATTAAAGAAGTAAAATAAAAACAAAATGAAAATAAATAATAATAATTAAGTATATAAATAGGCGAAAATAAATGTTACTGAATAGTAGTCAGTATTTAGTGACATTTCCTTTCGCTTCAATTAGTGCTTCTATACGCCTGGGCATGCTTTCTATGCACTGTTTAGCACTTTCTTTAATCTTAGGGTTGTGATGCCAAACATTGATTAGCTTTTCTATCAGCCTGACCTTGGTGGTTATCATTTCTTTGGCTATTTCGGCCTTGGTAATCTCCCATACATTTTCTATGGGGTTCATGTCAGGAGAATTACCAGGCCAAGGTAAAACTGGAATGTTGTGATCTGCCAAGAACTTGGTAACGCTTCTGGCTTTATGGCATGGCGCAGAATCATGCATAAACATGAATTCCTCACCATCAGGGAACCATTCTTCAAGTGTCGGTAACAGGCGAGTTTGTAAAACTTGTCTATATTGATCTTGTTTCATGGTTCCCTGGACAATGTAGAGGCGCCCAACCCCCTTGGCGCTTATGACTGACCACACCATTATTTTAACAGGGTGTTTTACCCTCTCCACGATGTAGTCGGGGTGGTATTTTTCTTCTGGGCGTCGCCTAATGAAGCTGCTCTTGTCGGCTAGAATCTCGAATGTTGACTCATCCGAGAAACACACCTGAAAAAAAAGAAATTTGTTTATTATTTTGAAACTTAATATTTTTAATGGTGTAAAATACCAGTAATAATGCAAACTGACCTTATTCCAGTCCTCAACCGTCTTTTGGCGGTGTTCCCGAGCCCAGGCAAGGCGTTTCTTCTTCATTGCTTCAGTCAACCGTGGTTTTTTCACAGGACGATGACCAGTCAAGCCTTCCTCTGCTAATCTGCGCTGCACAGTTCTCTTGGAAACTGATATTCCTGACTCCTGGACTAACTGAGTTAACAGCCCAGCACTTTTTTTTCTGTTTTCCAAACAGATATCTCTTATTTTCCTATCCAAACGTGGGGTTGTGATACGTTTTCTGCCGCAATTGCCTTTTTTCTTAGGCGAAATTGGCTGATTTAAGTCCAATTTAATTTTTATTTTATTGACTGCCGACTTAGAAACACCAGCAATGTCTGCTATTTTTTTTTGGGAATGACTGGTATGCTGGAGTAGGGTTTTTATTCCCGATTTTTTTTTTTGGAGTCAAATCGCACCCACGACCCATACTGGAAGCAAAAAATAATTAAATTAATGTTATTTTAACCAGCATATGATAAATAATTGAATTTTATAATAACATGATAACAATACTTACATTTTATCAAAATTTTGTAGCACAAATATAAAAACAACTTTTTTTAAATATTCAAATTCGTCTTTCACTGATTAGCGCCTAAAGTACACTACGGCTCTCACCTGACTTAAAAATGTGTAGAAAATAAATATACCCTTTAAATCTCAACATCCACTTAAAATTTGAGTTATAGAGACACGACGAAAGTAAATAATCATTCCTGCAACACTTATGCCACTTAAAACTGCATTCAAGGGCGCCCAAAGTAAGAAATTGATAAAAAATGTGGCTGTCCCTAATAATTTGGCAACCCACTGTACTTTAAGGAAACAGTAGAACTACTGAAACTTCAGGATCAGGAAGCTCCGACAGAGTTCTTAGAAGTTATATCTATTGTAGAGCCTGATTCTGAAGTGGATTCTGATGGTGACGAAGTATAAAATAAGTTAGCTTTTATTGTTTATGTTAGGTTAGGTTAAGTTAATATTTTTTTTAATAATTTGCTTTTATTTTTAATCATACAATAGTTTACCATTTATTGTTATTGACTAATGATCACGTTTATCTAATTACCCTCATTATGGTACGTATCCTTTTAACAGGTATATAGGTATTAAGTTTTATTAATCATTAGCTAATGTGGACTTGAGGCATTAGACAAGATTACATATTATGTAATTCATAATTACCATGTCATTTCAAATAAGTAGGTAATACGACTTTGTGATTTCTTAGAATGTTTTGGTCTAAGCATAAAAAATATTGTAAGTTACACTTGGTATAGCCATATCTAAGCATTAAAATGTACATATCATAAACATTTTTTATTTACTAATTTTGACGATTTAAAAAAAAAAAACGCAAATAAATAGTACTATAAAAGTATGTCAAAAATTCACAAATAAATAGTACTATAACAGTGTGCATATAATGGCCATCCTAGCGATTCCAGAGATATCCTCATTTTTCATGTCAGCTCCATACATTTTTTTCTTATAAAAATTATAACTCTTCCATTTGTGCACACAATTACTTCATATGACATTTTATAGAACAGTAATGATCGGCAGAAGTCATTTCCAGCAAAAAAAAATAACATTTAAGACATCAAGATCCTATGTCTTCTACAGCCGATTTTCGATCCACCGTGCGGCGGCCGATTGCGGCGATCGTTCGAATAATACCTACCGCGCGTTATTTACATCGACATTATTGAGGTGATAACAATACTATAGCTGATTGAACTTATTTATTTGCAGATACGGACAAAGCAACTTTCACGAAAATGAGTTACGAGCTACATAAACACTAGGAACTAGTGCGGTTGGCTTATTTTATCCGTTTGTAACAAGTGTGTAGAGTAACCTCAGATTACAGAGTGTAGTCTAATGTAGCCAAGAAAATATATTTGAAGTTTCCTAAAATGGATATCAGTTAAGTAACAAAACATCAGCAGCTTGTGTATTGAAAATCACATGAAAATAAACGTCTATGATGATGTAATGTCTGTTGAGTTTAACATTGTTAATATCGTAAAACATATAATTTTCAACCCAAAATTAACGAAGTTCACGGCACAATTAACTCGCGCCCCGCTGCCACCTCGCCGCTCAGTCCCGAGCGGAACGCGTTGGAGGTCGGACGTGTGCCAATTTTTGCGAACCCGCCATCCCCACTAAGTTCTCTTACCGGCTGAGCCAAAATTATTTATTTATTTATTTAAACTTCATGTACAATAGTGGTACATAGGCGGACTTAATGCCACAAGGCATTCTCTACCAGTCAACCTTTGGGTTAAATATAAAAACAGTGGTAGGGTACAAAAATAATGACAAAAATACTAACTTCTTGATTAAGAGAATTTATATAGTTTTATTGATACTAATACACATATACAAATAAAATAAACTAATAGATATTTTAACAAATACCACCTAATAATAATTACTATGACTAGACTATCATTTGAGAGTTATTTAGTCTGACTTAAGTAGTGGTTACGAACTTTTCTTTTAAAAGTAAATTTGTTTTCAGCTTTTTTAATGCCAAAAGGTAGCGCGTTCCAGAGCTTTTTTAGAGCTTGTAAAATAATAATAATACCTGTAAAAAGTTTAGTTTTTAGATAGTTGTAATATTATATGTAGTTATACTCCATTTGAAATAATATTTGACTAAGTAAACCTTTACAGTCCGTTCAACCGATTTTGACTTCTATTCGCGCGCTATTTGATTTCACGAATAAAGGCTCCTACAAACAGGCGCGACACAAAGAGACCGCTCGTCGCGCGGTACGCGGTGTTATGTGTCACGTCGCGTGTCGCGCCTGTTTGTAGGACCCTTGAGCGCGCGCGATGATAGAGTTGGCCGTCAGATGGGACTTTATTTTTATTTTTAAATGAGCGTCACCTATAATTTAAAATCCGAGATGGCGGCTGCGAAAAATTTCAAATTTTTCATCATCGGTGTCCTTTTCATGCTTTTCGAGAGTGCTAAAGCCGATAGTGAGGTCAAAATTAAAATCCAAAATGGCGACTAAGAAAAATTTCAAAATTTTTCCATGGGTGTCGTTTTCATGGTTTTCGAGAGTGCTAAAGCCGATGGTGAGGTGAAAATTAAAATCCCAGATGGCGACTGCGACAATTTTCACATTTTTCATCATGGGTGTCTCTTTCATGGTTTTCGAGGGTGCTAAAGCCGAGGTCAAAATTAAAATCCAAGATGGCGGTTTCGATAATTTTGAAATTTTCCATCATGGGTGTCGTTTTCATGGTTTTCAAGGGTGCTAAAACCGATAGTGAGGTCAAAATTAAAATCCAAGATGGTGGCTTCGATAATTTTCAAATTTTCCATCATGGGTGTCGTTTTCATGGTTTTCGAGGGTGCTAAAACCGATAATGAGGTCAAAATTAAAATCCAAAATGGCGGCTGCGACAATTTTCAAATTTTCCATCATGGGTGTCATTTTCATGGTTTTTGAAGTGTTAAAGCCGATAATGACGTTAAAATGTTGTATGCTTACTTTCAGAGGCTATAATTATATCATCTTTCTGTTACGCGGCTTTTGTTTACGAGTTCGATCATTTTGTTTTGCAGTTTAGTTTTAAATTTATAAGTCAATTTAAAAAGTTTAGTAGCAAGGAGTTTTCATACAAGGAATAAAATCGGATAGATTTTATACGAGGAAAAATGAATGAGTCCGTACGTCTTAGCATTAAATTCTCAAAAGTCTTTTAAATGGTTGTGTAATATAATAGGTTGGGGAAAAAGTTTCTTCGCATTTTTTAAGAAAATTCAAAACATTTTTTAATATAGTTTATTTACATTTAACTATAGTATGTAGGTACCATTTTGTTCGTTAACTTTTTCTCATCTTGTACGTAGAGACATGATCCCATTGCTATAGAAATTTTGGAAAATATTTATAATTTTCAAGTAATCGCGCTTTTTGAAAACCCGCAAAAATATCGTAGCGCCTAAATGAGAAAACCTATAAGCTCGCTGAAAACTGTATTCGATCCTTCTTGGCGCTTTTAATAACCATAAAAAGTTTCAAAAGTGTGCATGCATGCGTTATTGAATAATATTGTTAAAAGTCAAAACGACGGTGTCATAACTTTGACGGCAAAATACAAGAAACCGGCTCAACCCAAGATGTGTGGGTCTAAACAAAAAATTAGTGCGTTTAGTCAAAAATATATAGTGAAAATATTCAGCTTGGAAATGTTCGCATTAAGTATATATAAACAAAAAACAAAACATTTACACAACGGCTGGTTATCCCACCAAATTCGAATGACTAGAAAAACTCGACGATTTCATACTTAACGATGACCATCTTTATTGGACGTAATAAACCTAAGCTGTTGTCCGTACAGTCGCGTTCAAACATTTATTAGCAATTATATGACCTAACTTTGGGGGCTAATTAAAAATATTAACATGGGACTTAAACATAACTGGCGAAATGTGGGTTTACTATAGGTACACCTCCGCCCAACCCTTCGGGGAAAGGAAGCGTGATATGATTAAAAAAATGCGTTTTGATGACGAAAAACTTAATTATTTTATCTAACCTACGGCTTAAATCAATATACATATGTAGATACTCTATGTCTTTTTTTACTGTTATGTTAATTGGCTTTTTATTTTTAATCTATAAACTGTAGGTATCTGTAGGCCCTTTTTCACACATTTCTTGAACTATAATAATTATGTTCTTTAAAATTTAAACTTTCAATGATACCAAAACTAGCCAGATACAAATAGTATAGCCAAAGAGATTTTATTACAAGTTCATAGATACTATAATGCGAAAAGACTTTTTCCCTAACCTAATATTTAATTACCAGTTTTAATTTAATTATTTTCACATCATAATTTATGAAAAATCTAATAAGCTGTATAGGCGGTTTTCGTTGTAAAAAAAAATATGTCCAGTTGCAAAAACGCGCCATTTTCTGAAAATTTTAATTTATGTGATAAATTGATCATTTTTTTTATTTGTTTTTTACTATTCCCCACAACTGTATTGAAAAACGTCGTGTGATACACGGGTGTGTAGGTTATTGCAAACTCGTGTCATTAAAAACCCTCGCCTACGGCTCGGGCTTGTTAATAACAGCTCGTTTGCAATATCCTATTTCCCACCCTTGTATCACAATGTACTATTATTTCACATAAACAAACCTCATATAGGTTTGTTTATGTGAAATGCACTTAAACAAACCTATATGGCACTTATTTAACATCAGAAGCTAGGTGCACGGTTCCATTTGGTCGTTTCTTATGGAGAAGAACCGGCAAGAAACTCTGCGGTTTTTTTTCTTTTAAAAATAATTGTTTTTTTTTACAATATTTTCAAATAACGGTGTTAACAAGTATGGGAGGAAGGCCTTTCAACAATTACCAGGAACTTAACAAAATAGAAAATGGTCAACAAATGTACAGTCTACTAGGCCTTCAAGGTTCTCACATTCACAAAATAGAAAATAATCTATAAACAAGATTTAAAAATATATAAATATTATATAAAAGTGAAAACCTATTTAAACCAAATGACATGGTTGGCACAATTACAGTAACAAATCCGAATCAGTAGGTACTGACTAAATATAATGTCAAAAAAAAATATGAGTTGAAACTACAATAACTGTAGGTATATAATGTCAAATAATGACATGATTATTTGATTATGTCAAGGAAGAATGTAAAAAATTCATCATTATTTAGGAGCTGTTAATAGACACTTACATAATTATGGCGTTAATGAGTTACCAGGGAAGCCACACGTGCAGAAGGAATTATTGCCAAACTTCCTTGTCTTCAACGTAGTCTTTAAAATATGCTTTTTTGATAAGAACACTCTTGATGTGGGTTTTGAACTTTCCATCGCTAAGTTCTGTAACTGACTGGCAACTTTTTATAAAAGCGGATACTGTTTATAAGAAATGACTTGTTTTAGTTTATCTAAATTTGGGTATCACAATCTCATGTCGACTGCTTGTATTTATGTTATGGAAATCGCTTCTTATTTTGAAAAGTCCCAAGTTTTTGCGAACATACAAAATACTCTCTAAGATATAAAGAGAAGGCAGAGTCAGTATATCAATTTCTTTGAATTTGTTTCTAAGGGACTTGAGGGAAACATTTTATAGATTGCCCTCTTTTGTAAATAGAAAATTGAATCTACGTCAGCTGCCGATCTCCACAGCAGAACGCCATAAGACATAATACTGTGAAAATAAGCAAAGTATACTAACCTAGCTGTGGCTATATTAGTCAACTGCCTTATTTTTCTTACTGCATATGCATTTGAACTTAATCTACCTGAAAGAGTTCTAATGTGAGCGCCCCATTGAAATTTGAAATATAAAGTAATTCCTAGAAATACAGTTTCTGTAATTACAGCTAATTTCTTGCCATCAATTTTTAGATTTAGACCCACTTGGCGCACATTTGGTAATGAAAACTTAAGACATTTAGTTTTGTTCGCATTAAGTAAAAGATTATTTGCTGCGAACAACATGTAAGACATCCGTATCTTTTCTATCTATTTAATAAATAAGAGAAGTGTCATCAGCGAATAGAATTATATCGAATAAGTTAGCCATCATGTAAGGAGGGTCATTAATATAAACTAGAAATAGGAAAGGGCCGAGAATTGAACCTTGAGGCACGCCCATTTTAACTAGAGACCCTGAGGACGTCGCCCCGTTAACGTTTAATTTTTGCTGCCTGTTTGATAGATAAGAAAGAACAAGATCAGCAGCTAGTCCACGAATTCCGTAGTGGTGTAATTTACAGATCAGTGTATTGTCAACGCAGTCCAACGCTTTTGAGAGGTCACAGAAAATGCCAATTGCATGCTGGGACTTCTCCCAGAATTCCAAAATGTGACTGATGAGTTTTAGGCTAACTGTCCACGGACTCGTCATTTGACGAATGCATGCAACCTACAAATTACGATTGGCGTATTTTGCAAATTTGCTATGTCCACGCTGCTTCATGCAGTCGTCAATCACGCTACAAAACATTTATTTATTTATTTATTTATATATGCTTTATTGTACATCAGATTACACATAACAAAAGAAAAGAAAAACTTATACACTATACAATATACAATGGGCGGCCTTATCGCATACTGCGCAACAAGCCCTCAGCGCTCAGGTTTCTTTCAAAAACAAGTGAAAAAACAACAAGTGTGCGTCTCACGAGTCGGTCGAGTAGTGACATGCTGCCGCGCGCACCGCATGACGAACGCATGACGAGAGGCTGCCGCGCTCACCGCATGACGAACGCATGACGAGAGGCTAACGCGACGTTGCCGCTCCGTGGACACAGTTTTGATTGTTTCTACTCAAGATGCAAGCATTCGTCTTGCAATCGTCGATTGACGAAAGCGTGCGCATGTCGTACGGTTTACGTGGACAATAGGCCTTACTCCTGCGTCAGTCGTCGACCTACCTTTCGTGAAACCAAACTGGCGACTATGTAAAATCCCATTTGAATTAAAATGTGACAACATCTGGTCTAGCCTGATTTTTCATAGATTTTGCTCAATGCTGGTAGCACAGATATAGGTCTATAATTAGAGGGATCACTCTTACTACCCGATTTGAAAAGGGGTACAACTTTACTATGTTTCATTCGATCAGAAAACGTACCGCTGTCTAAACATTGATTAAAAATGCCTGTTAGGACAGGGGCAATTGT
The DNA here is from genome assembly GCA_947523025.1 of Dryobota labecula. Taxonomy (NCBI): domain Eukaryota; kingdom Metazoa; phylum Arthropoda; class Insecta; order Lepidoptera; family Noctuidae; genus Dryobota; species Dryobota labecula. The sequence goes on along the minus strand of OX383302.1, from coordinate 24,374,017 downwards.
GTCGATGATATTTTCAAGGACCTTAACGGAGATGCCCCACAAGTATTCAGTGGTTTTTAGGTGAAGACTTTTAAATGTATTTTTAATTGAAATAGGCTTATATTCAAAACTTGGAATGATTTTACTGAAGTTTTCTTTGAGAAGAGATTCAACTAATAAAGATGACGAGAGGAGAGATTTCGTAACCACTATTGGGATATTGGTAAATACATTTTCTAGGGTCTCAGCAACTTTCAACTTATCTGATATGGTTTAATTTTTAGAGACAATTCATTAAATAATACATATGCATATACAAAATATATGCATATGTATTATTCTATATAAAAATAAGTCGGGTTTTCCTTCCTGACGCTCCAACTCCAGAACGCACGAACCGATTTCCACGGTTTTGCATTCGTTGGAAAGGTCTCGGGCTCCGTGAGGTTTATAGCTTTTTTTTTTATGGTTTTTACGAAAAATTAGGGTAGGGTAGAGTAGGGTAGGTAGGTAGGTAGATAGGGTAGGGTAGGGTAGGGTAGGGTAGGGTAGGTAGGTAGGTAGGTAGGGTAGAGTAGGGTAGGTAGGTAGGGTAGGGTAGGTAGGTAGGGTAGGGTAGCGTAGGGTAGGGTAGGTAGGTGGTAGGTAGGAAGGTAGGGTAGGGTAGGGTAGGGTAGGGTAGGGTAGGGTAGGTAGGTAGGTAGGATAGGGTAGGGTAGGTAGGTAGGTAGGTAGGGTAGGGTAGGGTAGGGTAGGGTAGGTAGGTAGGTAGGTAGGTAGGTAGGTAGGTAGGTAGGTAGGTAGGTAGGTAGGTAGGGTAGGTAGGGTAGGGTAGGGTAGAGTAGTGGAGTTTATACTATAGCTTTTGACAGAACGAAGTCTGTCGGGTCAGCTAGTATAACATAAAACAAAGGCGCTTTTCTGGTCTGTCTGTGTGACCTGTGGCCACAATAGATTTCACCATCATTTTATAGAATTCTAAAATAGGTACCTACATTCATATTAACTTAGCTACAGATTGTGAAATGAACCAACCAATAACCGTTATTTACATTCTGTACATCAAACTAAGTAACATTAAGCAAAAATTCTCTACCCTTTGACATTAATAATATTTTCTTCTTTTTTTAATGTATCTAATATTTATAATAATAATAATATTGCTACTCAACTTTAATTTTAGTTGAATTATAACTATGAATATAATTATAACTAAATACCTATACTTAAACCCAAATGTTTGCATGTCACAGTATTATGACTAAGGGTCAATTTCGCCGTTCGTATAAAAAAACGCGTTTAACAAAACTAAGTTCTGCATAAACGAGTTCAAATTTCGAAATCGATCTCAATTTACGTCCAACCGATTTCACCAGCTACATTCTGATCGCGTTCTGGGAAACCAAATTTCCAGGGCATAGAATGTAAATGTTGTCACATGAACGCAATGCGTTTAGCATTATTGCGACATGTGACAGCAACCTACTGCGCTTTTGAGGACATGATATTTATTCAGATATGTTACTGTAGTTGTAATTGCAATCATGTCATTAATCTTTTATATACTTAGATTATTTTCTATTTTGTGAATGTGAGAACGTTGTAGGCCTAGTAGTGTAGATTTGTTGGCACTTTTCTATTTTGTTAAGTACCTGGTAATTGTTGAAAGGCCTACACTGTCCTCCCATACCTATTATCACTGTTATTTGATAATATTGTAAAGCCAATTATTTTTAAAAGAGTAACCGTGGAGTTTCTTGCCGACTCTTCTGCATAGGAAACGACTAATTTGAACCGTGCACCTAGCTTCTGACGTTTCATAAGTGCCCATGTAGGTTTATGTGAAATAAAATATTTTGATTGATTGATTGAAAAAACAACAAAGTATATCAGTAAACTACTAAACGCGGGAACCAAGTTGTCAAAACCAGAGAGAGTTTAGATTATCTTTGGTCAAAACTGTCCTCTCTTTACTTTGGTTGCGTCAATTTCGTATTTCGTTTCGCGGGTAATAGTATACTTGTCTGGATTTCAATTGGTTAATTGGAGATACGCTGTGATTTCTGAAATACATATTTTTTTTAAATCTTTCTCTGTTATTCAATTCTTTGAAATCGAATTTGTGGCTGCTCAATAAAATAAAAATAAACTGTTTCTGTTTTTTTTTCCACTTAAAAGCCCATTTTTTTTTAATATTTGTCTGAGACTTGCTGCACATCCTTGGAAGGTCATCCTGTAACTTCTTTCGCAACTTGCCTATGGTAGGCAATTCTTTTTCAGTGACGTAGAAATTGTGGATGATTCTTTTTATAGCACCCTGGTTAAAGCTGTCAATGTCTGTTATTGGTTTTTGTTTGATTCTTTTATTTTTGCCGGGAGATCGGAAGACTAGGAAATTCCGAATCTTTTAAACCTTTTACAATTCGTCTCACTGTAGACTTGGAACATTTTGTTGCCTCTGCGGTCCGTTTCATGCATTGTTTTAAATTATCAACTGCGTTATTATCAGCCTTTCTCTTCATAATACCATCGCGCACAAAAGTTTATAATTACGAAACGGTTTTACATAGAAAAGTTAGATAAATTAATGACATTGTCTTAATAAAACAGGACAATCTGCCGCCAGGCAAGTGGTTGCTTGGTCGCATTATGGCAAAGCATCCTAGACCAGATAATGTTACAAGGGTTTACAGCGTTAAAAGTGGGGACAATGATAAAGATGTATTACTAAATTATGTCCTCTACCAGTGAATAGTAAAGATGATTAATTTATGTAATTTAAGGCATGTTGTTATGAAGTGAGTTTAGTGAAATTGTTATTTCTCATCTTAAGTAATATTTTTTTTTTATATGTTGAAAATTTACATTAAATTCTTTTGAGATTGATTAAGAAGTCTATATACAATGTATACAAATGATAAATGAAAAATGATTTTATTTCTGTAAGTAGGTTTTTACAAACACTTTTACACGTCAATCATATTTTAAAACTAGATGAGGTCGGCATTTCGTATCTGACTACTCTGAGAAGAAAGACCGAAACAAACTCAGAGGTCACAGTCTCTTTTAAAGTCCAGACAATAATCTTGGTCAAATCATGTGAAGACCATGTAGACTGGTGTCTGAAATGGTCTTTTGAAGAAAGAACCACACAGATTGAGTGGACCTGTCCAATCAGTGCACGCATTTGTCAGTAATCGTGCAGCTCAACTCAGAACATAAGGAGCTCAACGATTCGACGAACAATACCAAAGAAAGGACATTTGGGCAGGCCGCATAAATTACTCAAACTGCCATACCATGATCAGGAAAAAAATATATATATACTGAGAAGAAAAAAATAAAAATAAACAAAGACCCACATAGTCTTCACATTCACAATAATTAAAATAATAACATTATACTTCACAAGTAAATATTCATGTCAATGTGTATAAAGCAATCACAATAAAAAAAGTTTCAATATATAAAATTTGGAGCAGCTCAATCCCAAGCCTTTTTGTCCTCAATATAATCTTTAATGGTATAAAAGGCTTTCTGACACAACTTAAGTTTAATGAATGATTTGAATTGATTAATGCTTAGATCTTGAACGTGGCTTGGAAGTTTATTATAAAAGCGTATACATTGACATCTGAACGAACCACCTATTTTCTTGAGCCGTGTTTTAGGTACAACATACATGTGTTTGTTCCTAGTATTTATATTATGGATATCACTGTATTTTTTAAACAATTTTATGTTTTTATGGGCATATAAAAGATTTTCAAAAATATACTGAGAAGGCACAGTCATAACATTAATTTCCTTAAATTTCTCTCTGAGAGAGTGTCTCGAACTTAATTTATAAATTGATCGAACAGCTCTTTTCTGCAAAACAAAGATAGACTGAATGTCAGCGGCATTTCTCCACAACAGAATACCGTACGACATTACACTATGAAAATAACTAAAGTACACTAAACGGGCTGTCTCTATGTCAGTTAAATTACGAATTTTTCTAACGGCGTATGCTGCGGAGCTCAGCTTCTTAGACAATTTATCTATATGTGGGCCCCACTGAAGCTTAGCATCCAAAGTTAAGCCCAAGAATACTGTGCTATCTTCAGGATTCAATTCTTCGCCCTTTATCAACACATTATTTTTCACCTGCCTAACGCGAGGTAGCGTAAACTTAATGCATTTGGTTTTTTTTCATTAAGAAGTAAATTATTAACATTGAACCAATGAACTACTTTTGAGATCGCGCTATTTACATCGTCAGTAACCAGCTCCTGACGTTTAAGTTTAAACAAAAGTGAAGTGTCATCCGCAAACAACACTATTTCATGATTATCCTTTATGAGGTAAGGCAAGTCATTAATATAAATAAGAAACAAAAAAGGACCATGAATTGAGCCCTGTGGGACTCCCATTGTTACTAAAGATCCGGGAGATCTTTTCCCATTAACGTCAACGCTCTGAAACCTATTACTCAAGTATGAAGCAAGAAGATCCAGAGCGGTGTTCCGGATCCCGTAGTGGCGGAGTTTCCTGATTAACGTTTCATGAAGAACACAATCGAATGCCTTGGACAAATCACAAAAGATGCCTAAGGCATCACATTTATCTTCCCATGCATTATAAATATGTCCTAAAAGTTCAACAGTAGTTGAACAATCAGTAGTTGAACGACCCCTTGTAAAACCGAACTGTTTACTGTGTAATAATTTATTTTTATTAAAAAATCTTTGCAATTGGTCTAACATTAATTTCTCAAAAATTTTACTAAAGGTAGGTAGTACTGAAATAGGTCTATAATTTGTGGGGTCTGATGTACTACCTGATTTAAACAATGGTATTATTTTACTATTTGTCATAAGATCGGGAAACTCCCCACAGTCGATACAATTATTAAAGATAAGAGCTAAAGCTATACAAAATACATGATTTATTTTATTATTATGTTAAAAGTGTCAAGCCCCTTTTGGTGGGCGGTATGTTCTACTCATTGCCATGCGTATTTAGTCTGCATTAAAACATTGAATCGACGACAGGTATTTTTATTATCTCATACAGTCCACATACGATATTGATCCTTATTACTAGAAGCGCAAGGAACAAGATGTAAATTTTTCCTTACGTACATGATGTTTTCGTAGATAAAGGGTGTCCAGCGGGAAACTTTTAATTCAAAATTAAATAACAAATAAACGAATAAGTTTAGATTTTTTTTTTTTTTTATGTAACAATAGTCTGCGGATTTCACTTGTCAAAAATAATTTCTTCCAAGTGAAGTCCATTTCTTGCAATACACTCTTGTAAGCGAACCCTCACATTGTCAAGTACGCGCGAACAAATCTCTAGGGGGATGGCAGCGATTTCACGCCGAATATTTTCTTGTAGGGCATTTATGGTACGGAGATTATTGCAGTACACTTTAGACCTAAGGTAACCCTATAAGAAAAAATCACACGACTTCAAATCCGGCGATCGAGGTCGCCAGGGTATATCTTTGTACTTGCTTATTAATTTTCCAGGGAAAATTTCCCTTAACCTCAACGAGATCCTGGCAGTGTGTGAAATCTCCATGTTGGTGAAAATTAGTTCTGTTGTTGCGTCCGTGAAACACTTGCAATTGCGGTACCAAAAACTCATCAATCATACGGCAGTATACCGAAGAAGAGACACTTTCTCTCTCATTAAAAAAATATGGACCGATTATTCCATGAACAGAAATCGCGCACCATACTGTCGTTTTAGGGCAGTGCAAACTCTTTTAATGCCGTTCCTTTGGATTGTTGGGGTCCCAGTAACGCATATTTTGTTTATTCACATAGCCCCCGATGTGGAAATGAGCTTCATCGCTAAACAATATTTGTTCAAGTGTTCTGGGGGTTCGAAAACGTTCCAACATCGTTCGGGCGTACGTTTCTCTTAAAACATAATCGCTGTGATTTAGTTTTTGGACAATTTGCTTTTTATAGGGTTGAAGTTTTAATTTTGTTTCAAAATCACATGCACAGTTGACTTCTTAATGCCTGTAGAGGCCGCAATACTTTCACTGATTTTCTTGGATTTCTGATGATTTCTTGTCGCACCTGTGCCACACGTTCTGGCGTTGCTGCTGACGTAGGCGATCCGGTTGGCGGCCTATTAACCACTGTCCCTTCTTGTTGGAATCTTTGTACCCACGACCATATAAGCTGCGTGCTCGAATTATCGTTTAGTCGCCGAATATCGAAGTGGGAACTGAAAGCACGACGCGCTCGAACCAATGATTTACCACACTTTAAATATTGCTCAACCACAAACATACGGTGCGCTCCCGACCAATGACTCATAATAACTAACAAATCCGCAAAGATGACGCAAAATACGCTACCCCTCCCGCACCTCTAGCCCCGCTAATAAATTAGTAACGATAATTTAAAGTTGAAAGTTTCCCGCTGGACACCCTTTATATTGACAAGGTACCGTCATGATGTTAATAATAATAATAATAACCCCACCGCCGTATCTCTACGTTGACGTCGTGGTGGGGCTTGCGCGCTCCGAACTCTAGGTCTGTTCCGGTAGAGTTTACTTTGCCGGAACATGTCTAGGGTGAGGAGCCAGACCAAGAGAGATACAGAAACCCGCAGGGCAGCATGTGGCGAGCTGTTGGGCAGTTGCGACCCCACGGACCCTATCTCCCGGGAGAAGTCATGTTCCTCATCTCTGGCTTGCCTTTATTGGCCTGCTGGAGTGAACACTGACGAGGAACTGAGCTCCCACCTCATTCTTGCCTTTATTGGCCGGCTTGAGTGGAGATTCGCGAGAGCAAACGTGGTCGGAGGAAGGAAGTATTCCAGTAAGTGCTTGTAGGGATCTTGACCATCTTCCGGGCTCTGGGATGGTTCTGAGAGCCTTGGAATACCTCTCCACTCCTCGAGCACCTCAGGATATGTTGCCCCCTTGTCGCTACGTCACTATGTGCTAGCGACCGTTTTCGGGGGCCCATTAATGAGTGTGCAAGTCACCCCCTGCCATTTTATCCGTGTATAATAAAACATTGATCAGGCAGGGGCCATAGTCCTTCTATAGTTTTAGGTAACCAGTCCATTTTAACCACCCAAACCCATAGTCCAATATCTTTGTTTCCATATCCTACAATAGTCCTACACCAACCGGGGGTTGTCCTTGGGTGCACTTGCATAGTGCGTACAGGGATAATCGTCGGTTGGTACCTCATTCCATTTAAAATTGTCTAAGGGGCCTCTACGAGTTGGCTTCGGCCCCTCGTACGCCTTCCAAAGGTCCGGGACCCCAGGGTCCCGAGATAAGTCAAAGAAATGTAAAAATAATAATAATAATAATTTTATTTCAGAAACATCCATAAATTTGTTAGTAAACATTTAACCTTAATAACTATGTTAGAAAACATGCAGGTTGGACAAATAACGGACGAGCGGGCAATCTAATTTCCCTGCTATAATATCCTTAAACAGGTCCCTTAGAGAATCGCGTCTGCGGAGAATATTTATGGCTCTGATGGCTCTTTTCTGCAGAATAAAAATAGACTCGATGTCTGCAGCCCGTCCCCAAAGTAAAATACCGTAAGACATGATACTATGAAAGTTACTAAAATAGACTAGCCTCGCGGTATCTACATCAGTAAATTGACGGATTTTTCTGACAGCATATGCTGCTGAACTTAGCCGTCCTGCAAGAGATGTTAAATGAGGACCCCATTGTAGCCTTGAATCGAGCGTAATCCTCAAGAAACCAGTTTTATCAACGAATTCTAGTTTCTCTTGATTCAATACTATCTCACAATTACTCTTTTGCCTTTTGGTAAAGAAAACTTTATGCACTTGGTTTTATTCCCATTTAATACTAAATTATTAGCAGTAAACCAATTTTGGACCTGCAGTAGGGCGTTATTTACGTCGTCAAAATTTGTAGCACGTCTATCTACCTTAAAATTTAAGGAAGTATTGTCAGCAAATAACACCATTTGTGGTTGGTTTTTTAATAAATGGAGTAGATCATTTATATATACAAAAAAAAGGAAAGGACCCAATATCGAGCCTTGTGGAACACCCATTTTTACTTTTGAACCGAGTGAATTGATACCATTTATTTGAACTTGCTAACTAACCGCAAGTTTTCCAAGTCCGTAATGCTCAAGTTTCAAAAGTAAGGTTTCGTGATCGACGCAATCAAATGCCTTGGAGAGGTCACAAAAGATTCCTATGGCGTCTTGGGCCTCTTCCCACGCGTTAAAAATGTGTCTTAATAATGTTACACTGGCATTGGTCGTGCAACGTCCTTTGGTGAAACCATACTGTTGTTCGTGAAGGATTTTATTCGTGTTAAAATGATTGAGCATTTGATTAAGCATTACGTTTTCAAACACCTTACTGAAAACCGGCAACACGGATACGGGTCTATAATTATTGATGTCTTTACTGTCCTCGGATTTTAAAATGGTATTACCTTACTGTATTTCATTAAATCCGGGAAGACTCCTTGATCTACACAGAAATTAAATATTAAGGCTAAGTAAGGCGCTATAGTCTCAATTATAGATGTACAGACTTTAATGGACTTTCCCCAAAGATCTTCGGTTAATTTGATCTTGATGAGATGCGGCGCTCGCCGTTGCGCTATTGGTTCGTCAATCGACTTTTGCTTTCCGCGCCGTGTCCACGTTACGTTATTTCTCAAAATACCATCGCGCACAAAAGTTTATAATTACGAAATGGTTAGAAAAATTATTTATGACGTATATTGTATACGTCATAAATCATTTTTCTAACTAAAATTGTGAGATAGTATTGAATCAAGAGAAACTAGAATTCGTTGATAAAACTGGTTTCTTGGGGATTACGCTCGATTCAAGGCTACAATGGGGTCCTCATTTAACATCTCTTGCAGGACGGCTAAGTTCAGCAGCATATGCTGTCAGAAAAATCCGTCAATTTACTGATGTAGATACCGCGAGGCTAGTCTATTTTAGTAACTTTCATAGTATCATGTCTTACGGTATTTTACTTTGGGGACGGGCTGCAGACATCGAGTCTATTTTTATTCTGCAGAAAAGAGTCATCAGAGCCATAAATATTCTCCGCAGACGCGATTCTCTAAGGGACCTGTTTAAGGATATTATAGCAGGGAAATTAGATTGCCCGCTCGTCCGTTATTTGTCCAACCTGCATGTTTTCTAACATAGTTATTAAGGTTAAATGTTTACTAACAAATTTATGGATGTTTCTGAAATAAAATTATTATTATTATTATTATTGAAAGTCTCTTTGAGATATCTCGGGACCCTGGGGTCCCGGGCCTTTGGAAGGCATACGAGGGGCCGAAGCCAACTCGCAGAGGCCCCTTAGACAATTTTAAATGGAATGAGGCACCAACCGACGATTATCCCTGTACGCACTATGCAAGTGCACCCAAGGACAACCCCCGGTTGGTGTAGGACTATTGCAGGATATGGAAACAAAGATATTGGACTATGGGTTTGGGTGGTTAAAATGGACTGGTTACCAAAAACTATGGAAGGACTATGGCCCCTGCCTGATCAATGCTTTATTAAACACGGATAAAATGGCAGGGGGTGACTTGCACACTCAATAATGGGCCCCCGAAAACGGTCGCTAGCACATAGTGACGTAGCGACAAAGAGGCAACATGTCCTGAGGTGCTCGAGGAGTGGAGAGGTATTCCAAGACTCTCATAACAATCCCAGAGCCCGGAAGATGGTCAAGATCCCTACAAGCACTTACTGGAATACTTCCTTCCTCCGAGCACGTTTGCTCTTGCGAATCTCCACTCAAGCCGGCCAATAAAGGCAAGAATGAGGTGGGAGCTCAGTTCCTCGTCAGTGTTCACTCCAGCCGGCCAATAAAGGCAAGCCAGAGATGAGGAACATGACTTCTCCCGGGAGATAGGGTCCGTGGGGTCGCAACTGCCCAACAGCTCGCCACATGCTGCCCTGCGGGTTTCTGTATCTCTCTTGGTCTGGCTCCTCACCCTAGACATGTTCCGGCAAAGTAAACTCTACCGGAACAGACCTAGAGTTCGGAGCGCGCAAGCCCCACCACGACGTCAACGTAGAGATACGGCGGTGGGGTTATTATTATTATTATTAACATCATGACGGTACCTTGTCAATATAAAGGGTGTCCAGCGGGAAACTTTCAACTTTAAATTATCGTTACTAATTTATTAGCGGGGCTAGAGGTGCGGGAGGGGTAGCGTATTTTGCGTCATCTTTGCGGATTTGTTAGTTATTATGAGTCATTGGTCGGGAGCGCACCGTACGTTTGTGGTTGAGCAATATTTAAAGTGTGGTAAATCATTGGTTCGAGCGCGTCGTGCTTTCAGTTCCCACTTCGATATTCGGCGACTAAACGATAATTCGAGCACGCAGCTTATATGGTCGTGGGTACAAAGATTCCAACAAGAAGGGACAGTGGTTAATAGGCCGCCAACCGGATCGCCTACGTCAGCAGCAACGCCAGAACGTGTGGCACAGGTGCGACAAGAAATCATCAGAAATCCAAGAAAATCAGTGAAAGTATTGCGGCCTCTACAGGCATTAAGAAGTCAACTGTGCATGTGATTTTGAAACAAAATTAAAACTTCAACCCTATAAAAAGCAAATTGTCCAAAAACTAAATCACAGCGATTATGTTTTAAGAGAAACGTACGCCCGAACGATGTTGGAACGTTTTCGAACCCCCAGAACACTTGAACAAATATTGTTTAGCGATGAAGCTCATTTCCACATCGGGGGCTATGTGAATAAACAAAATATGCGTTACTGGGACCCCAACAATCCAAAGGAACGGCATTAAAAGAGTTTGCACTGCCCTAAAACGACAGTATGGTGCGCGATTTCTGTTCATGGAATAATCGGTCCATATTTTTTTAATGAGAGAGAAAGTGTCTCTTCTTCGGTATACTGCCGTATGATTGATGAGTTTTTGGTACCGCAATTGCAAGTGTTTCACGGACGCAACAACAGAACTAATTTTCACCAACATGGAGATTTCACACACTGCCAGGATCTCGTTGAGGTTAAGGGAAATTTTCCCTGGAAAATTAATAAGCAAGTACAAAGATATACCCTGGCGACCTCGATCGCCGGATTTGAAGTCGTGTGATTTTTTCTTATAGGGTTACCTTAGGTCTAAAGTGTACTGCAATAATCTCCGTACCATAAATGCCCTACAAGAAAATATTCGGCGTGAAATCGCTGCCATCCCCCTAGAGATTTGTTCGCGCGTACTTGACAATGTGAGGGTTCGCTTACAAGAGTGTATTGCAAGAAATGGACTTCACTTGGAAGAAATTATTTTTGACAAGTGAAATCCGCAGACTATTGTTACATAAAAAAAAAAAAAAATCTAAACTTATTCGTTTATTTGTTATTTAATTTTGAATTAAAAGTTTCCCGCTGGACACCCTTTATCTACGAAAACATCATGTACGTAAGGAAAAATTTACATCTTGTTCCTTGCGCTTCTAGTAATAAGGATCAATATCGTATGTGGACTGTATGAGATAATAAAAATACCTGTCGTCGATTCAATGTTTTAATGCAGACTAAATACGCATGGCAATGAGTAGAACATACCGCCCACCAAAAGGGGCTTGACACTTTTAACATAATAATAAAATAAATCATGTATTTTGTATAGCTTTAGCTCTTATCTTTAATAATTGTATCGACTGTGGGGAGTTTCCCGATCTTATGACAAATAGTAAAATAATACCATTGTTTAAATCAGGTAGTACATCAGACCCCACAAATTATAGACCTATTTCAGTACTACCTACCTTTAGTAAAATTTTTGAGAAATTAATGTTAGACCAATTGCAAAGATTTTTTAATAAAAATAAATTATTACACAGTAAACAGTTCGGTTTTACAAGGGGTCGTTCAACTACTGATTGTTCAACTACTGTTGAACTTTTAGGACATATTTATAATGCATGGGAAGATAAATGTGATGCCTTAGGCATCTTTTGTGATTTGTCCAAGGCATTCGATTGTGTTCTTCATGAAACGTTAATCAGGAAACTCCGCCACTACGGGATCCGGAACACCGCTCTGGATCTTCTTGCTTCATACTTGAGTAATAGGTTTCAGAGCGTTGACGTTAATGGGAAAAGATCTCCCGGATCTTTAGTAACAATGGGAGTCCCACAGGGCTCAATTCATGGTCCTTTTTTGTTTCTTATTTATATTAATGACTTGCCTTACCTCATAAAGGATAATCATGAAATAGTGTTGTTTGCGGATGACACTTCACTTTTGTTTAAACTTAAACGTCAGGAGCTGGTTACTGACGATGTAAATAGCGCGATCTCAAAAGTAGTTCATTGGTTCAATGTTAATAATTTACTTCTTAATGAAAAAAAACCAAATGCATTAAGTTTACGCTACCTCGCGTTAGGCAGGTGAAAAATAATGTGTTGATAAAGGGCGAAGAATTGAATCCTGAAGATAGCACAGTATTCTTGGGCTTAACTTTGGATGCTAAGCTTCAGTGGGGCCCACATATAGATAAATTGTCTAAGAAGCTGAGCTCCGCAGCATACGCCGTTAGAAAAATTCGTAATTTAACTGACATAGAGACAGCCCGTTTAGTGTACTTTAGTTATTTTCATAGTGTAATGTCGTACGGTATTCTGTTGTGGAGAAATGCCGCTGACATTCAGTCTATCTTTGTTTTGCAGAAAAGAGCTGTTCGATCAATTTATAAATTAAGTTCGAGACACTCTCTCAGAGAGAAATTTAAGGAAATTAATGTTATGACTGTGCCTTCTCAGTATATTTTTGAAAATCTTTTATATGCCCATAAAAACATAAAATTGTTTAAAAAATACAGTGATATCCATAATATAAATACTAGGAACAAACACATGTATGTTGTACCTAAAACACGGCTCAAGAAAATAGGTGGTTCGTTCAGATGTCAATGTATACGCTTTTATAATAAACTTCCAAGCCACGTTCAAGATCTAAGCATTAATCAATTCAAATCATTCATTAAACTTAAGTTGTGTCAGAAAGCCTTTTATACCATTAAAGATTATATTGAGGACAAAAAGGCTTGGGATTGAGCTGCTCCAAATTTTATATATTGAAACTTTTTTTATTGTGATTGCTTTATACACATTGACATGAATATTTACTTGTGAAGTATAATGTTATTATTTTAATTATTGTGAATGTGAAGACTATGTGGGTCTTTGTTTATTTTTATTTTTTTCTTCTCAGTATATATATTTTTTTTTCCTGATCATGGTATGGCAGTTTGAGTAATTTATGCGGCCTGCCCAAATGTCCTTTCTTTGGTATTGTTCGTCGAATCGTTGAGCTCCTTATGTTCTGAGTTGAGCTGCACGATTACTGACAAATGCGTGCACTGATTGGACAGGTCCACTCAATCTGTGTGGTTCTTTCTTCAAAAGACCATTTCAGACACCAGTCTACATGGTCTTCACATGATTTGACCAAGATTATTGTCTGGACTTTAAAAGAGACTGTGACCTCTGAGTTTGTTTCGGTCTTTCTTCTCAGAGTAGTCAGATACGAAATGCCGACCTCATCTAGTTTTAAAATATGATTGACGTGTAAAAGTGTTTGTAAAAACCTACTTACAGAAATAAAATCATTTTTCATTTATCATTTGTATACATTGTATATAGACTTCTTAATCAATCTCAAAAGAATTTAATGTAAATTTTCAACATATAAAAAAAAAATATTACTTAAGATGAGAAATAACAATTTCACTAAACTCACTTCATAACAACATGCCTTAAATTACATAAATTAATCATCTTTACTATTCACTGGTAGAGGACATAATTTAGTAATACATCTTTATCATTGTCCCCACTTTTAACGCTGTAAACCCTTGTAACATTATCTGGTCCAGGATGCTTTGCCATAATGCGACCAAGCAACCACTTGCCTAGCGGCAGATTGTCCTGTTTTATTAAGACAATGTCATTAATTTCAACCTCTTTTCTGTGTTTTATCCACTTTGGCCTCTGTTGTAATCTAAAAGATATTCATTCTGCCATCTTTGCCACAGTTCACTTAACAGCCTCTGTGTATACTTCCAGCGAGACAAATGGTTTAAATTAACATCTCGCATGTCGGACGTAGGAACTACAATAGGGGCTTCTCCTATTAAAAAAGACCAGCTGTCAAAGGATTGATAGTGTCAACGTCATGATCATCTACAGGCCATAGAGGGCGTGAATTTAGGTATGATTCAATCTCACATAGAAGAGTTGTCATTTCTTCATAGGTCAAGTTCGTTGTTAAGATTCTTGAACTCCAACTTAGCATTATTCCATGCCTCTACTAGATCCCTGTTTGCTCCGATGAAATTTCTACCCTGGTCGCTCCACAAATGAATGCATCTGCCTCTTCTAGCGACGAAACGTCTGAAGGCTCCAATAAAGGCTTCCGAGGTAAGGTCACCAACCAACTCAATGTGAATGGCCTTGGTACTCATGCATATAAAAATATATGCTTTCATTGTTCTGCCTCCTCTTCCCTTTGATAACAGAACTGTGTATGGGCCAGCAAAATCTACACCACTGTGTAGAAAGGGGCGTGATGGTGTAACTCTAACACGAGGAAGATCTCCCATTATTTGAGTCCTTGATTTGGCTGACACTCTGGCGCAAACTAGACATTTGTGTATATGCGATTTCACCGCATTCTTCGCTTTACGATCCAGTATTTCGATCTCAAATAACAGAGCATCAACTGTACACCACCGTGGAGTGTTCTTTGATGTGCATCGGCAATAATCAATTTACTAAGATCGTGTTTACTGTCCAAAATAATAGGATGCTTATTATCATTACTAAGGTTGGCGTGTCTAAGTCTGCCACCAACTCGTAGTATTTTCTCGTCATCTATGAATGGATTCAATGATTTGAGATGACTTTTCTGTTTCACTTGTTTTAATCTTAAAATTGTTTCTATTTCTTCTATAAAACTTTTATGTTGTGACTTTCTTATACATATCTTCAATGCATTTTCTAACTCTTCGGTAGTGACATGTTCTAGAATATTATCAGTTTTCTTAAAATTTAAAAATCTCTTGCAATGTACTAATGTTTTCTGTAATTCTTGTAGACTACTAAAGTTTTCAAAATTTAAAAATTCTCTGTCTTCTACTTCTTGTACTGTATTTAATAGAACTTAAGTTATCCTTGTCTCTAAATCTGTTTGACTTATGTTTGGCCTTCTGAATTCCATATTTCTTTCCAAGAGAAACTCTGGGCCGTACCACCATAGTGAGTTGTCTTTCAATTCTGATATTGTCGTGCCACGTGATGCAGTGTCTGCTGGATTTTCCTCAGAGTGAACATGGTACCACTGACTGTTGCTTACGTTTTCTAATATTTCCACCACACGATTCGCCACAAAAGGCTTCCATCTATTAGGCTCACCAACAAGCCAGGACAAAACTATGGATGAATCAGTCCATGCGTAGAATTGTGTGGATGGTATTCTCATAGCCTCAGCAGCGTGATGTATCAACTTTGACAGAAGTACTGCTCCGCATAATTCCAGACGAGGCACAGATATTGTTTTTACAGGGGCTACCTTGGTTTTCGCAGCGACGATGTTCGTTTTGATGGTTCCGTCTGAATCTATAACTCGAGAATATACAACTGCTGACATGGCTTGCATGGATGCATCGCTAAATCCATGAAGTGTGATATTATGCTTGGCGGTACTAAGTGTATTGAGCCATCGTTTGATCTTGATGCTATTGACGTGGTTTAAATCGTTTCGAATATCAAACCAGTGCCTTTCTAGGTCATCACCTACATGTTCATCCCATCCAACGCCTTGTAGCCACAACCTTTGTACAAATATTTTAGCTCTAATAACTACAGGTGCGATCCAGCCGAGGGGATCCAACAGTCGTTGTAAATCAGCTAGAACTGACCTCTTTGTTGTGACTTTTGAAATAGGTGGTAGTGTCAAAGTGTACTGGTGTGTGGTGTTCATAATCACCTAAATTCCAAGCTATTCCTAAGGCTTTAACAGTTCCTTCCATTTTGATATCTAAACTTGCCTTTGCCGATCTGTCGTTGGGTTCTATGGATTGAAGGAATTCAGCATTGTTAGATGTCCACTTTCTTAGTTTAAATTTGCCTTTGTTGAGAATGGTTTTTAATTGTTGGCTGCCCTCAATAGCTTCTAAAACAGTGTCGCAGCCAGAAATGAGATCGTCGACATAAAAATCTTCTTCGATCATTTTGCATGCGACTGGGTAACTTCTACCTTCGTCGTGTGCCAGCTGCATAAGAGTTTTGATGGCTAGGTATGGTGCCGAAGCAGTTCCAAAAGTTACTGTCAGAAGTCTGTAGTCCTTGACCTCATCCAATGTAGAAGTATTCTGTGGTTGTCGCCATAATACTCTTTGGAAGTCAGAACTGTCTTTGGTGACCAAAACCATCCTATACATCTACTTGATGTCACTTGCAAAACAAATTTTGTGTAAACGGCATCTCATTATAATACTCCTTAAATCTTCTTGAAGGACTGGTCCGTTCAAAAGTTCGTCATTGAATGATATTCCGTTGACACCCTTGCAAGAAGCGTCGAATACTATTCGTGTCTTAGTCGTCGTCTCCTTTTCGGTTCGTATAACTGCGTGATGAGGTAGATACACGGAATTGTTATGAATTTCTTCTAGTGATACTTCTTCCATATGTCCCATTTTAATATATTCCTCTATCACCTCGGTGTAGGCTTTTTTTAATTCTTGGTTTTTATTTAATTTTTGTTCTAGGTACTCTAATCTTCTTAACGCAATGCTTCGCGTATTTCCTTCTACTGTTTTAGGATTGTTTGTTTTGAATGGTAGCTTCACGATATATCGTCCTTCTTCGTTTCTTCTGCAGGTTGTTTCATATATTTTCTCACAAAGCTCTCCGTCTTTTGTTAACTTTCTTGTTTTGTTCGTGTCTACTTCCCATAGGACCTTTAATACATCATCAATTTCTACCTGATGATGCATGACGATCATAGATTGTTCTGGTTGTGTATTGTCATCTATTTTTCCAAATAAAATCCATCCAAGGCTGGTTTTTTGCGCACATGGTGAACCTTGAGGACCCTTCATGACACCATTCAATAGTATTTGTGCATACTAATCATGACCCAAAAGCAAATCTATCTTACTTGAGGTGTGGTAGTTAGGGTCAGCCAGACTAAGCCCTGTGAGGTGAGGCCAGTCTTGTACCCTAATTGTTGTTTTAGGAATCTCAGTAGTCAGTTACTTGCTTATGACGTAAGCATCAATCTTGAGGTTGAACTTCGAACACCTTGATAATACCTCGACCTGAACTATTTGCTTGATTTTTGACTTCATAGATCCCATTCCTAATATGCTTCCTGTAACTGGTTGCCTTCTAAGATTTAATGTTTGAGCGGCTCTTTCAGTAATAAAACAACTCTCTGATCCGGGGTCTATTAGCGCCCTTAACACAGTAGTGTGCCCATCTTTACTTCGTACTAAAACTACTGCCGTCGCTAATAGTGAAATTCTCTTTCTATTCCCGGTGTATATTTGTGATTGTGCCGTCATCACTGTGTTGACGCTCGTTTTGACTTCTTCTCCACCTTCTACATTGCTTTGCGTTGTTTCCTTCGGTTGTATTTCATTACTTGGTGAACCTTGGGAAACTGTGTTTGTTCCCTTTCGGTGAAGAAGCGTATGATGACGTTTTCGACAGTCTGCATGACATGGACAGCCTACAATTCTTAACGGAGTGTCCAGGAACCAAGCAATTAAAACAGATGAACTTGCTTTTCACTACGTCATATCTTTGCGTCGGTTCCATTTTTCCGAAGTCTTTACAATGACTGAGTGAATGGTCACCCTTACACACACAACATTCATTCTTTTCAGCAGTAGCGATATGCAGCGAACGTTCTCTAACATTTTCCTTTGATGAAATAGGTGAAATCAGCATAAGCGTACGAAATCTTGACTCTAAAAACTTCCATTAATGATGACAACGTTGGCAGCGTATCACCGTCATTTATACTAATATGTTCTTCCCACTCTTTGTGTAACTCCATATCCATCTTTTGCACGACTACAAACACCACTATTGGGTCCCAAGTTTCAATGTTAAGGCCCTGATTCTTTAGACTATGGAGGCACTCTGAAGTAGTATCGGGCAAGGACTTGATGTGGTTAGCGGTCTGGTTGGGCAGTTTCTTTTGATTAAACATGCGCTTGAGTAAGGACGTAACTATAAGACGCTTGTTACTATATCGATTCTTCAGAATATCCCACGCTGGGGTATAATTCTCTTCAATAATTTGAATATGCTTGAGTAAGGCTTCCGATCGCCAGTGACGCTCGTCTTCAAATAATGCAATTTCTGCACACTGCTGGGTGTTGCGTTTTGGTGAACCAATGAAAAAAATAAGTCTTGAAAAGTTGGCCAATCTTCGTAATTACCCGTAAATGAAGGCAATTGTATCCTTGGTAATTTGACTTGTGGAGCTTGCACGTTCTGGTTTATTGTGTTGGAAGCATCGACAATAATTTTAGATTGTCCAGATGCTGCTGTCGTTAACAAATCCTTAATGTCGGCTTTGATATGCATAAATGTTTCTTCACATAAACTATATTCATCCTTATTAAAATACTCGAACTGTTTACGTTTATCTTTCGTAACCACTTTTAATAAATTTCTATGTGCAGCTTTAAACGATACCCAATACTCGCCAATGCACTGTATTTTTGCTTCTAAATACCCTGTGGTTAGGCGTGCTTTGGGACACTTCTTAAAGTTCTCTTTAGTTTTAATAATGATTGTGTATAAATCCTCCAATTCACTACGAATTTGATCGGCTGTTTCCATCGTTGTAGTGGTTCTTTACGTGTAAAATTTACACCAACATGTAGCACAAATCTTGAAGAATGAAGCTCAATAACACAAGTCATTCAAAATGTCTTGAAATCACCTATTTGTCCAAATGCAACCAACACGTGTTTACTTTTTAACAACAACAATTTTTTGCACTGAACTCGGCGTTGGAATGCGGTCTCGTTATCGCTTGATCTATCCGACTCGTTTGGACCAAAATGTTCCTTGCGCTTCTAGTAATAAGGTTCAATATCGTATGTGGACTGTATGAGATAATAAAAATAGGTGTCGTCGATTCAGTGCTTTAATACAGACTAAATAGGCATGGCAATGAATAGAACACATATTTTTAGGAAAAGAGGTGATAGACATAATTATAGTACTAGAAATAGGGACCTATTAGTTCAACCAGGTTTCAGACTGGCTAAAGTAGACTCATCTTTCATGGGGTACTGTTTAAAATGTTACAATAAAATTCCTCCTCACATACTTCAACTGAATGAGACTAAATTTAAATCTTGTATAAAACGCACACTATGCAGGCAGGCATATTATAAGTTGGGGGATTACATCGCTGATAAAAATGCTTGGCTGAATGCTGGTCCTGCTCCACAACCACAACTAATTGATTAACATTTGAAAATAATGTTGGAGCTGCTGAAGATTGTAAGACTATCTTTGCATTGTATAAACTCAATCTCCTTTGTATTATATAATTGCATAGCACAGGTGTGAGTACTATGTACTATAGAGCTACCATTGACCGGGTAATATGTTTTTCATTGACTTATGTGCTCTGGCGGATGAGAGTATGTCATGCTCACTCAGATGTCTCGCTGATGGTGTCGACACGTCAACCATTTTGAAGGGAGCTAAATGATCCAACGAATGCTGAATGGTGCTAATCCATGCGTCATGTTCGTGAACGGGCACCGTCAGTTGGGACTGGTCATCTCTTAGCTGCCACGGCTTTTATTTTTTTTATTTTGTGAATTGTTTGTTTCGGCTTATTCCACAAATCCCCCCTGAAAAATCCCCCTTAGGAGGAAAAGTGGAATATATAAAAACCAGTCTAGAATTCACCCCTGCTTATTTCACTAATCCCCCAGAGAATCCCCCTCAGTGGGGAAAACTGAACCCTAATGTAACAAAAATCACTTTCAGGGGGGGTCTTGGAATAAGTAGTTTTTTTTTTCAATTCTAGTTTTCCCCCCTAAGCGGTATTATCAGGGGTGAATTCTAGACTGTGTTTATAGATTCCACTTTTCCTCCTAAGGGGGATTTGTGGAATAAGCCGTTTGTTTCTACTCTGGACGGTTTTAACGTGTACACATAGCTCCATTAAGTCCTTACCCCCCCAAAAGACATGTGGGTTCCAATCCGTGATAGGCCCAAGTTGGTTTTTGTATTTTGCAAAAACATGTTATTATAATTAATGTACTGTTTTAGTGAATAAATAAGTATTTTCTGTTTTAAATATTGTATTTATTCAATAAAAAGTTAATACTTTTATTAATGCATATAATGACAAGCAATAATAAGGTTAACATTTACGAAATTGTTCTCAACGTTTAAGTAGTCCGGAGGTTTCAAGACCGCTTGCCGTGCATAATATTGGGGGTTCGAATCCTACGCGCAACATGTGTTTTCTGTCATGCAGTATGCATTTTTTAATATACAGTATTTTTCTATTATAGTTTAGTAATGTATAGAAAGAATTAAAAAATCAATAAAAATAAATAATATTTATTATTGCTATTATTTAACAAAATGTTGATCTTATTTTACAAAAAAATATATATATTGTAAAGATAATAATTTATATTATCTTTACAATCTTTTTATTTATATTTTCTTTTATATATTTTTTTATTTTTGTAAAAGTTCTGTTTGTTTTTTTTTATTGGAAAAGATTTGATAATTACTTATGATTATCTAATGATCTTATGATTATTTTAGTCATTACATATTTTGCCAACTGACACAAACGAGTCCCTAGACAACGTTGTAGTTATAATTTGAGGGTATGGATTAATTTTATAAAGAAAACGTAAGTAAGTAAAATTAATGGATACCCTCAAATAATAACATCTATCGATTAGACAGAGACCTAAAAATAAACTACTTGGACGATAGTGGATAACAATTTCTTCGCAATTCTCATGGACTCGCTGGCTAGTGTGTCAAACTGCCGTTATGAGTATGACGACATTCGGTAATGCGATGGTTCGAATCCAAGTCAAACACTAGTAAGCTCTTTTTGAAGTATTCTTTAGATTATTCGTAATGAATTCAATATTGTAGCAGTGTAACATTTTAAAACTTGAGGGGTTAGCACATAATGACGCCTACTGTACCTACGTTTTTATTCTTTATTTTTGTTCTCACATTTCGTTAAAAATTCAACATTATGATTTAACTAATAATTATTTTTGTAATAATTTAATTTAAAAGAGTGTCCATGGAGTTTCTTGCCCGTTCTTCTCCATAGGTACCTACTACGCTTTGGAATGGGCATGTAGCTTCATTTTTCTTACTGACCGACTCCTTGACAATTCAAAAGTGCCTGTAAATGGTTTAATTGAAATAAATGATTTGAGTTTGAGTTTTGAGTTCATCCCACCAAATCAATCGATAAATCGATGAATCGCCTAATGCGCAGCTTGGCAGCCAGCGTTCTTTTTACATGACGCGACCTATAAGCATTGTTTAGTATTTATACTATACAGGGTACTACATCCAGGCCAAGCAGAATGCAAAAACAATGGAAGCAACAAGTATATTAGCAATCAGTACTAGGTTTCCGATTTTATTGCTATCACATCCAATACACCGTGTACTCGTTACTGCGCGATATTTATTACGAAATGAATAAAGGATGGTAAATAGGTAAAGGTTACTGCGTTTTACATTAAGAACGGAATAAATGACATAAAAATTTATTAATCTTAAAAATAATGTAAACAGAACCTTTACCTCACGTTCGTGGCCATTTTGGCGGGAATGCACACAATCGCTCGCAGACACGTCGTATTTCTCCGCAGAGTTACGTATAACTGGAGTGTGAGAGGGACGGGGCAATACCGGGAAGGTACATAGACGTCTTATAGCGTTGGGATGTCAATTAACCTTTTTTGGATTGTAGTTGTTGACATATGATTTGAAACAATCACAACTAAATAACGGTCACGGTCTTTTAGAATTGTTATTGCTCCAAAATCACGTTGGATTACCAACGACTAGCGACAAGCTAATGTGAGTAACGGTTTGTAGAATGGTAATTGAAGGAAACTGTCTTTTAGATGTCATAAATTCGAATGCGCATTGTATTACTATAAATCATTAAAATGCCTATAAAGTGATGTAACGGGTAGTTTAATGTAATCGTTTTCTAAGTGTTCGAACTGAGTGTCATTCTGAATTTCGACAGTTATTTATTTCGACACGGTCTTAATTTCGAATAACAATAGTTTGACTACTCACTGCTTCAACAGAACATATTCGACAACACACACCTTCGAAGAACACTACTTCGACAGAAGCCTTCTTCGATATGCACTTGTTCGGCGGATCTCTATTTCGACGGAACATACCTTCGACATAATACTGCTCTGTAATGTGGCAATAATAATTGAATTTCGCTTTACGGTTTTAGGTACAAAGTAAAAACATAAATAATAATCAATATTATGTTTTTAATTATAACTTTTTATAGTAACAAATCTTTGTACAGTTATATTTTTGAACGGCAACACTGGGATAGACGAGAAAAAAAATATAATTCCCACTTTACGTGTATACTCATGCCAAATTACATCTTTCTAGTACGAATGGTCTCTGAGCCAAGCTGTCTGCAGCTATCCCAGTGTGGGGTATCGTTATACAACGTGTAACGTTAAATGTGCAAAACCTGAAAATAGTTTGATCAGAATAACGAGCAGAATCAATTGAACCACTTTTTAATATAGGTCACATTTTTCAAAAAATCTTCATTAAAAACGTTGCCGTGTCTGTTTATTAATAGGTCAAGCGCAAACATCACATGCGCAAACCCGCCAAAATAGGTAAATAAACACAAATTGTAGTCGACTAATTTAAATTTTCTCATAAGCGGGATAATAATAGCTTTTATTTCAATGCAAATACGAATCTTTCGTTCCATACAGTACCATGAATAAGACAATTTGAAGTAAACAATAATGCTACCTATCTTTTTTTTTAAGAAAGTCCAGTCCAAAGCCTGGAAAATTGTGATGGAAACATTTAACTCACTGTTAAAAAATAACCTAAGTTCATTATGAGCGTAGATAGTATATAATAGGTTGGGGAAAAAGTTTCTTCGCATTTTTTAAGAAAATTCAAAACATTTTTTAATTTAGTTTATTTACATTTAACTATAGTATGTAGGTACCATTTTATTTGATAACTTTTTGCCATCTTGTAGGTAGGGACATGATCCCATTGCTATAGAAATTTTAGGACTTCTGATCAAAATACCGCGACAAGTGGTTTTGGCAGTCCTCTCGTGATGTTAACCTGACACTGCCTAAAGAAATCTGAAGAGACCGAAACAGGTGGAAATCTGAAGGTGCAAGGTCAGGACTATACGGCGGATGCATTAACACCTCCCAGCCAAACTCTCTTAAGTTTTGCTGAGTGGCTAAAGATGTGTGAGGTCTAGCGTCATGAAATCATGCTATCATGATGAAAAACCACACCCCTTCTGTTGATTAATTCCGGCCGCTTTCTCTCAACTCCTTGCTTTAATCTCATCAGTTGTTCGCAGTACAGTTCAGAATCGATGGTCCTGCCTGATGGTAACAGCTCATAATGAATAATGCCCTTCCAATCCCACCACACACACAGCATCACCTTGTTGCGAGTTAACCCGGGTTTCGCCACAGTCTGTGAAGCCTGACCGGCCTTTAACCACGACCTTTTTCGCACGTTCTTGTCGTACGTGATCCACTTTTCATCACCAGTTATCAGCTTCTTCAAAAATGGTTCGGTTTCATTACGTCGTAATAAAGAATCACAAATGAGTACACGGTTCATTAGGTTTCTTTCAGTGAGCTCGTGAGGTACCCAAATTTCGAGCTTTTTTGTGTACCCAGTTTTTTTCAAATGTGCCAAAACTGTTTTGCGGTCAATTCCCAGTTCTTCAGCTACGTCATAACTACTGATATGACGATCTTGCTCCACTTTTTCAAAAATGGCATCCATTTTATCCGTAATAGGGCGACCAGAGCGACGTGCATCTTTGACATCAAAATTTCCGGATTGAAAACGCTTAAACCAAATTTGTGCTACTCTCACAGACACTGCACTAGGTCCATAAACATCGCAAATTTTTTTCGTGGCTTGCGTTGCATTATTACCTTTTTTGTAGCAAAATTTTAAAATGTATCGAATTTCTTCATTAGATTCACTCATCTTGACAGTAGGAAAAACAAATGAAAATCACACATTTTCCTAACTTGAATTTGGAATTATGTTCTTTAAAATTTAAACTTTCAATGATACCAAAACCAGCCAGATACAAATAGTATAGCCAAAGAGATTTTATTACTAGTTCATACATACTATAATGCGAAAAGACTTTTTCTCCAACCTAATAATAATGTCAGCGCCGCGCAGCGGCCCGGTGACGAACCCTCCCACGATAGAGGGTCGTCGCAGACGCAACAAACGATCACAATTGCCAGTAAAACTAAAACAGCACATAAACCTTTTTTTTTAATGGTTTTTTTCTCTCTGAAATAGGTCAATTGAATTAAAAATTAGTTGGGGTGTCTGAGGTTTTGCGCATTTAATGTTACACGTTGTATAGGCCGTTTACTTTCAATTTGTTTTAACTATAAAAAGTTACAATTAAAAACATAATATTGATTATTATTTATGTTTTTATTTTGTACCGAAAACCATAAAGCGAAATTCAATTATTATTGCCACATTTCAGAGCAGTATTATGTCGAAGGTATGTTCCGTCGAAATAGAGATCCGCCGAACAAATGCATATCGAAGAAGGCTTCTGTCGAAGTAGTGTTCTTCGAAGGTGTGTGTTGTTGAAGTATGTTCTGTCGGACTAATGTTCTGTCGAAGCAGTGAGTAGTCGAACTATTGTTATTCGAAATTAAGACCGTGTCGAAATAATTAACTGTCGAAATTCAGAATGACACTCGTTCGAACTGAGTGCGCATACGACGAGCCCCGCGTCACAGTATATTGGGTCGGACCACTTTGTTTGCGTAGAACACTCCCCACACAGCCTTCTTAGTTTAATTATAGAGTTATACCACTCATGAATAATATTATACACATCACTCACTCCGGCAGCTTCTCGATGGTGGGGATGTGGCAGTACTGGTGGAACACCTTGGGGCACTTGTCGCAGCACATGAGCTCGCCGCCGTCCATGCACACGGCGCACCAGTCCTCGTTGGGGTCGCCGGGCGGCCGCTCGTCCGTGGAGCTGTGCACGGGCGGCGCGGGCGACGCGGCCATCGCGCCCGGCCCGCCCGGCCCGCCCGCCCCGCCCGGCCCGCCCGGCCCGCCCGCCTCGGCCACCACCTGCACGCCGTTCGAGTCCAGCTTGGCGATGGTGGCCATGAGGTCCTGCACCGAGGCCGCGCACACCTTGTCCAGCTCGCTCGGCCCGCCGCCCTGCGTGTGGACGGATAACATAGTCATTCATTGAGATTATGAATTACATTTTTCCATTTCCTACGTTCGCACCGCTCATACTCACGTTGAGGCTGGGGCTGGGCGTCTTGGGGTTGGTGGACGTGACGGCGGCGGGCGCCGGGGCCAGGGGCGCCAGAGGGGCCAGGGCCCCGGGCGCCAGCGGGGCCAGGGCGCGGGGCGCGCGGCCCAGCGTGATCTTGAAGTCCGCGCCCGCGCCGCCCGCGCCCGGCGACGCCGCGCTCGCTTCCAGCACGCCTGCGCAGGACGCTCGTTATCTCAGTACAGTGGCTCGACCAGCGATGTACCGGTGTAATTCATTAAATGAGCTAGCGGAACTCGACAGACGTTTGATTTGATGACTCTCTTTGGGGTTCAGCGCAGCTACCCATCACGTCTGCGGAGTTTCGCTAGCTGATCTAATTTGACCTAGTATATCGTTTCCCGTATTAAACAGTGTAGTCTAGACGTGTGCGCCAATCGGCGTGGCGCATGTTGCCACTGCCAATTTTTTTTTAATCAGTTTCATAGGCATTAAAGTCAAAATATGTAATAATCTAGTTTTAAGTCCAATACAGACATACTAGCAAACTAAACAATAGAAATGTCTAAATACACGCTTATTGGTTTCTTTCGACGTAGTTGTTTTCGCAAATTCAATAAAAAGCCATGACAGTTTTATTCTCGAAGGAGTAGTGATCATGACTCCTAGATCTAGTCATGTCATATCTTCTTCACAACTTCGACTAGCGAACTTCAGTGTTGTCTAAATTTATGGCGAGGCCAACCAACCTCGATTGTCGCACAGTATGGATGTGCTCTACGATACTGAACCCTTTTCAAAACCCGGCTTGTTCTGGTCACCCTGCATAGTGTTCCATTTGACCAAAAAAATTTCCTCTGCTGTTTATGGTATTTATCGATCAAGGGATTTATTTTTAATGCACGAGTAAAACAACACGTGTCCATTTCAAATACTTTTTTTTTTGTTTTCGAAGTTTGGGTGATCTTTTCATTTAAAAAATTAAAATAAATTCTGTAAACGTAACTGTCCAAGATATTTATTTTATATAAATATAATCTGATAGAGCATCTTTAGGCGCATATTTTCCAGTTTTTAGGATTCCGTAGTCAACAAGGAACCCTTATAGTTTCGCCATGTCCGTCTTTCTGTCTGTCTGTCCGCGGTTTATTAATAGGCTTTATTACGAGCAATATTTCTGTGCTAGTGTCAAGTCACACTTTTGAGTTTTTAGGGAGAAAAAAAATTAAAACGAAAACATGAAAAAAAAAAAAAAAAAACTCGGTATCCGGAGGTGATTTTCCAAAAATTAAAACTTCGCCTCGTGTGATAATAGTATCACATGAGTGTTTTAATACCTAATTATTACAGTTGCATACAAGACTTTATCTACACCCAAGACATGAATCCTCTATAAAAGGTTCTGAAACAGTTTTTGCAATACTAATATCGAACAAAAATGGCGGGTTACGACGTTATGGTATAGTATAGTGAAACGCGCGTGCGTGACAATGTTCTTTTTTTGAAATTCATAAAGATACCACGAATTGAGTAGTGAGAATGGAAGGGAGGATGATGATCTCTTCCTTACTCATCATACAGATGAGTAATTCTCGTAAAAGCAAAGGAATTGCATTATGAAATTCAGTACAACATTATAACTCCCGTTTGGCAATAAGCTAACTGTTTCAGAAACTTTTATAGAGGATTTATAGCACGGGCGTAGATTAAAAAAAAAATGTATTTGAAATGGACACGTGGGTGTTTTACTCGTGCATTATAAATGCAGCCCTTGATCGATAAATATCATAAACAGCAGAGGGATTTTTTTTTGGTCTCAAGCCTTCTGGCGAGACAGTTCGGGACGACCCTCGAGTTTGCATGTACACGTGGCTCAAAAGTGAGATGGATCTTCAGCAAGGTTTTATCAACTTTTTTGAAGAACAGAACCACTAGACCTCTGGGGCTTTGTTACTTCTTGGATAAAAAGAGAATTTTGTTTTAGTGGTTTGATATGAATGGTCATTTTATTTTCACCATCCACGCCGATTATGCCAATGACGCCGCCGATGGGTGTGTAACGTTTGATATAATAACAAAATTTCTAATGATGATAAGTCCTAATTTCATTTAATATAATTTATTTATTTATTTAAACTTCATGTACAATAGTGGTACATAGGCGGACTTAATGCCTATAACGATCAAATGATATAATGAATTATTGATATAATTTCATTTTACCTAATTTCATATGGTATAATGAACAGTTTATATAATGCACATTTGAAATAATATTCAAAATCTATAAGTAACTTTTAATATAATTTGGAAATGTTTACTTTTATTTTTGCAAAAATTGATTACATTTAATAGTAGTAGTTAATAGGAGGAAGAGGAGTTTTTTAGTTTTGAGGAGCTCGTGGCTAAGTAATAACCGCCGCACGGGTCGATCCGTCAGGTTAAGCTACGCTTGCCGGGGTTGGTCCGTGGATGGGTGACCCGTACTCAGCTGCATCCGGTTAGACTGGAAGCCGACCTCAACATAGTTGGGAAAAGGCTAGGCAGATTGATTGATTTAGTAGTAGTTAATAGGTTGAATCTGTTCCAAAACCGAATCAGGGCACCCCGACTTTACGTAGTATTTTGGCTCCTACCCTAGAGTGTATATATAAAAACCGGAGGCGTGGAGGGAGAGCAACTCCGCCCGCTGTGCTGTAACAAAGCATAGGCACCCGTGCGAGCCGTAGCAGCTGAGGCTCAGCAATCCGAAGCTGCGGAGGTGAGCATGGGTGCCTATCCTTTGTTACGTAAGGGCGAAGGGTTCGCACTTCCCGCAGCGCCGGAGACGATGCAAAAGCAACTTTAATGTTTTGAGGTTAGGTTACAATATAATTTGCTTTTCTCAAGAACGATGCGTTACCTAAGAAAATTAGTTAATATGAAAATAAGGTCTAATGAACATTATATAAAAAGAGCATTATACAATTTGAAAATTATAAGAAATGAACGTTATACTAAATGAAATTAGAGAAAGTGATAATTATATCAAACATAACATTAGATCTTATGAAATTAGGTTAAATGTTTTTACAGCATATGAAAATTATATCATATGATAGTTATGTCAAATGAAATTAGACTATCTGTTATTATATCAAACATTACACACTTGCCGCCGCCGCCGACAAATTAGACGTCAGACGCCGCCTCCGGTACAAAATACATCGGCGCCTTTAGTGTGCACGAGCATGTACACACAATAAAACGAAACCGCCATGGACAGTTCCATCATAGTGCAACTGTCGAAAACCGTTTGTGTTTACTGACTTGCAAGTTTGCTACGTTACATCTCCAAACTGTATAGAATGCAATGTGGTCGAAGAAGTTTTTCATATTATGGTGGAGTGATTCCGGCACGAGGCGAAAAGATATTCGATTCAAGATCAATTTAATATAAATAGCTTAGCTATATAGTTTTTCCAGTAACCAAAGTCGCTAGAATCTATACTAATATTATAAAGAGAAAAAGCGAATTTTGGGAGTCAGAGCGGTTTCGCACTACGTCCGATCCGGATCTGAATTCAAGATCCGAGTTCCATCCGAATTGGAAATGTTCTAAATTCGGATGGATGGAATTCAGATCTAGTGCGCAACCATTAATATTATACTAATGGTACTACAGGCACCGCGGACCGTCATTTCTCAGATTCGGATTGGACGTTGTGCGAAACCGCTCTTAGTGTATACTAGCTTCTGCCCGCGACTTCGCGTGGAAGTCGTAACACGACACAATATACTAAAATACCAGCCACATTTTAATAAAACTTCCTTGAATACTACGTTTGTAGTTTTGGTCACAGCAGTCAAAATATACAGAGAGTCAGGACTGGTGACGCGAGAGGAAGCGACGTACAGTTCCATGTTCTATGGTAAAGGGTGTGGTTTCCGCAATTAGTCCTTCAGGTCGACCATTGTACATGGGCCATGGCGGCCATCAGTGGTTATTCCAATCAGCCCACCTCCCTCTAGAATATACGTCTCCCGGTCTGTTTAGAACATCTGTGAAAGATCTGGGTGCCCCGAGGTTTTCTGTTCTAATCTGGGTGACGCCTGTGCATTCAAAGAGCACATGCACGACGGTTTCCTCAGCCTCCATGCAAGCCCTGCACAGAGGATTGTCCGATATTGTGTGAGAGTTTTGGTTTAGCGAGCAGTGTCCAGTGATGGTCCCCGTCACCAGGCGCAGACCGGTCCTGTCTATGAGTAATAACCGTCCGGTAAGCCTAGGTTATCTAAGAATGGCATAGCCTCCCTGGACTGTCTGCAGGTCGGTGTCTAGGTCCACCAGCTCTATTATAGTGAATTATTGAAGGCCTGTGTTCCTGGATATACACGAATGGCACAACACTGATACCTACATTGAATGTTTCTCATTGTCATTCTTACAGATTATTCCTGGCGAACAGCTATCACTAATCTATATACTAATATATAAAGCTGAAGAGTTTGTTTGTTTGTTTGAACGCGCTAATCTCAGGAACTACTGGTTGGAATTGAAAATTATTTTTGTGTTGGATAGTCCATTTATTGAGGAATATTACAGGCTATATAACATTACGCTACGACCAATAGGAGCGGAGCATAAATGAAAAATGTTACAAAAACGGGAAAAAATATTCCCTTTTGAGAGCTTCCGTTGCGTGCGCTGCGTAAACGGTTTAAGTTACGCAAATATCATGTACGATGGAATTATTCCTCTTTAAAAGTTCTAAAAAAAACTCCGCGACAGCATATGTCTATATTTTAAGATTGACTCACTATAACCTTATTTTATGGTAATCAATTTTTTTCGAAATTAATGCATATTTGCGAAGGAGTTTTATCATCATAATATTAATCCTTATCCAAATAAATATGTTATTAATCACAAGTATTTAAATGTAAACAAAATTGTCCTTGACATCCTTTGATTTCAATCAACATCTTAGGAAATATCATAATTTTAAAATAACTCCGTAACAAAATAAGTTGAAAATTCATTACTTAAATCACTCTGTCTCTTAGCTGACGCAGACGAATTTGCGCGGGTCAGCTATATATTATAAAGCTGAAGAGTTTGTTTGTTTGGTTGAACGCGCTAATCTCAGGAAAAGGCTATATAGCATCACGCTATGATCCTTAGGAGCCAAGCGAAAAGAACAAAAGTCAGAAAGAACGCTAAGCGATAACGAAGTTATAGCGCGGGCGAGCGACGGGATGCGACGCGATGGGTGGGCCGAAATTTCACGCGGACGAAGTCGCGGGCAGAAGCTAGTATAATATAACAGTACATTGTAATTGTTAACACACGAGAAGTCAAGTATAAGTCCCCTCTTTGAGGAGTGGCTAGAGAGGCGCCACGGCATCCTCACTTTCCGCCTGACGCAGGTCCTCACCGGACACGGTTGTTTCGAGAAGTTCCTGTTTAGGATAAGGCGGGAGGAAACGCCCGGGTGTGATCACTGTGTGGATCGCCCGGAGGACATGGTAGAGCATACGATGGAGGCCTGCCCGGCTTGGGTAGAGCACCGCCGTGTCCTCACGGAGGCGATCGGTGGCCACGATCTCTCGCGTCCGGTCCTGGTCCAGGCCAGGTCCAGGTACGGAGCGAGAGTGCATGAAAGGCCGTCACCTCCTTCTGCGAAGCAGTAATACGCGCGAAGGAGGAGGCGGAACGCGTGAGGGAGAGAGGGGGAATAGTATTTTTTTTTTGTCAAAAGTCGAAAACAACGACCATATAGCCCATAGACGCCTAATGCTTGATCTAACGCATCAAAACAATTCTGTCAACTAGCTGAGGTATGACGAAGCGGGGTACTGCGTTCTGATTGGCCCTACCAAGGTCATTACGTATTACTAGGGATGGGGCAAGTTTAAATAAAACACGAATGTATCGATATTTTTTTAAATAAGTGGCTGTTTTACCTTCCTACTTCTTAATAGTATTTAACATGCACTTAATGTAATTAATATAGGTACTTAAAGTAATAATATAAAATGTTAAAAATAAAAACAAAATATCAAAATTCTTTCCGTATTTATTTAAAAAGATATTTTTTTTTTCAGAGGTTGTTTCATATATTGTAACAAACAATAATGGCCTATAATATTCCCACTGCTGGGACAGACGCCTCCTTTCCGTGAGAGGGAAATTTTCAGTGTGCATTAAAATATACCTAATTTTTGGACAATCAAAAACACTGATACGTTACACTGAAATGTATTAACTTTGTCTAAATCTTCCGAACAGTGTTTGTGTTGAGCAGACTTTGTAAGAAAAGCTAGCCTTGTGGATATATAATTTGTGGTTGTACGTTGTTTCATAGCTAATTGTTTTATAAAATTTCGTTTCACATAATTTTTTTCTCATATTTTCGTTTCGTAGAATAATCAATACGCAGAATACTTACTTTGAAGATTTTTAAATCATTGATTTTTGTTTCACATAAAGTTTAATGTTAGAATAGTCATATCATAGAATAACAAATCAAATATTCTTTATCTTTAAACTGTTTATTTAATTTAAAATTTATTACCAAGAAAAACATTTTATCCATTTTCAATTTTTTAACAGCATTTTTTTTACATTTTGCAGCATGCAAGCAAGCATGCAACACGCAGCGTGCAAGCAAGCATGCAGCATGCAGCGTGCAAGCAAGCATGTAGCATGCAAGCAAGCATACAGCATGCAAGCGAGCATGCAACATGCAGCAGGCATGCAACATGCAGCAGGCATGGTTTCTGTTACGGCTCTTAGCGTTAAAACCACCTGCTCCTCAGCTCCGCGCGGGCCGCCTCGTTCCTCCGCGCCTACGCGGATTTAAATTACACTCTAGGGGTAGAGCAGACAAGACAACGTGGAGTCAGTTTTGCAACGATTCGTTTCTGTCACTAACATATACCGAACAAACAATATTCGTTAAAAAATAATGCTACTGTTTGATAAGTTTGTTAAACAAAAAAATGTGATCAAAAATTCATTGAGTTGTGTTTCTGTGAAATATGTTTCATTCAAGTAAATGGTCTTTGAAACAATAATATTCGAACTAAAAATACAAAGACCAAATATTATATGAAACATTTTCTAGAAAACGAAATTCTATGAAATTACTGTCTGCGAAATAAGGGGACACCATAATTTGTGCATAACACTTATTGACAAATCCACTACATGATTGGTTACTTCAGAGTGGAATTGATGGTTACTTATATTAGGAAATAGTTCCTCGCCAATAAAAATGCTTAAAGTATTATTGACCTGGACGATGGTTTTGCGTTTTTTATTTATTTTTATTTATTTAACAATTTATGTACACACATATAAACAGACAAGAAGAAAGGAACAAAAAAATACGTACAAAGGTGATGCTTATTTCTAATGTAATCTCTTCCAGCATACCTGCGATAGGAAAGTAGATATAGAGATGTAGACAACGTGTGTAAGTGTAGAAGAGAAAAAAAAAAAAAAAACAAAAATATACATAAAATCAAAATAGCTATACCCTAATATAAATACTAATAAACATGCAATAAGAGAATATACTTACATACATACTTCCAAAATAAATATCACTCAAATATATACTTAGAACTACAATGTAGTGGAAAATAATAAATACATAATAATATGCAACTATGACGAAGCGGAAAGGTAGTGATATTTTACTCTTCTTTTAAAGGCTGCAACAGTTTGGCAGTCCCTAATGTCAGGTGGCAGTGTTTTTTTTTTTTTGCGCGCTGGCAACACAGGCGACAAGGTCGTGGAAAAAACGACTTCCTAGTTAAATTATTTTAGATTTATGTTTATTTGTGTTTATTTTGTGTTAAATCTATTGCATATCTTAGAATCTAGTATAAAGTGTATAACGCAGTGTTCGTGTCGTGTTTCTGTCGTGATTATTCATAAGAATCGATAATTCGAAAAATCTTCTACCGGCTGTCAACGTATGAATTACGCGGATTTGAATTCATCGAACCCGGGGAGTATTTTGTTTTATATTATTTATTATTGTAGTTATATTTACACACTATACAACACCTGTAAACTGCTCATAGTTATGAGCTGCGTCCCGTACACACCGGCACCGTTTATGTCTCCTTTTGCTTGACAAATTGTGGAAGCAAAATCGACGACGAAAACACTTGCCCCAGACATAAAACATACACATACACTACAAACCTTACTTCACACATATTTATCCCTGAATTAATACTATAGTTTAAAATCAATAGAATTGAATTGTTGAAATGAAACTTTTCTAGATATGACTATAATATAATCTCATGTCCTTAAACTTCTTAGTGTAAACTAGCTAGCCCATTAATTATCTTAATGATAATATAAGTATTCTTGTATACAGTCAAAATTGTGATAATCCCCAGAATAAATTAAATAGCTTCCTACTTTTTATACCTACCTTCATATTTTCATAGTCTTTTCTCTTATATCCCATACCTATTATCACTGTTATTTTATAATATTGTAAAGCCAATTATTTTTAAAAGAGTAACCGTGGAGTTTCTTGCCGGCTCTTCTCCATAGGAAACGACTAATTGGAACCGTGCACCTAGCTTCTGACGTTTCATAAGTGCCCATGTAGGTTTATGTGAAATAAAATATTTTGATTTTGAGTGAATTCCACAACCGAGCCGCGTACACAGTGAATGAGTAGGAGTAGAAGTCGGTTGAGGATTGTTGTTTTTTTTTTTTTTTTTTTTTCAAAGTTTTCTTTTATGTTTATTTCAGAACGACGACAAATTTTGATCATAGTTGGTGAAGGGTATTATCAAGACACCTTTGTCTCTATAAGTTATTAGACTACTTTTAACTTTGGATTTTATTTTAATCCTATCAAAAGTGGCGATAATAATAATTCGCCTTTGCATTGGGCAGCTTTTCTCTATTGTAATTTGTGTTTTTTTTTTTTTTTTTCAAATTTCTTATTTATACCCATAGTATAGGTTTTTGCTTTATCGATAACAGATTTGGTCAATTTGGATTTGCCGCATCACTATTTATGTTTACCTAATAATAGAGGAAAAGAGATAGCGAAAAAATTACTTTCAAAAGAAAGGGATGCAAACATGAAAGACATCAACGAGAGTCCTTGCACCTCTGGTTCACCTACAAGTATGACCAGTATAAGATGAACTCCGATAAATAATATAAGAAAATAAATCTAATTATGATTATGTAACTATTAACTTACCGATGAATTTGTTATGCCATCTCGAAGTCTGGCTGTTTTTACCACACCAACGTATTGTGGGGCTATTATAATATTTATTTCCACCAATTTTTATTGACTAACGCGGAAATGTTCACAGCTCACAGAACTGGTCGAAACTAAATCGAAATTATTGAGTGGCGACCTACATCAGATCTATAAGTCTGATGTGTTGACAGACATCGGTCACCTGTTATTAGGCGTCTATGGGCTATATGGTCGTTGGTCGAAAACAATGCGGCCTAAAACAATGTTTGAGAATGTGCAAATAGCGCTCTTTCATACAATACCCACCATGCCCTAGTAGCCCAACTTCGAGTTTTAAAACCCCCGTTAAATCCTAGATGCAAAAAAAATAATCTTTCTTATTTGCAAAATAGTTGGGGAAACGTCATCTAAAACCATTCCAAATTTAAATTTGATAGCTTTAGTAGTTCTTGAGATATCCAGCTGTGACAGACAGACTGAGTTGCACCATAAGGGTTCCTTTTTACCATTTTGCTACGGAACCCTAAGAAGAAGCACACAAAATATCAATTCTTTGAAATCGAAATCAGATTTGCATTGCTTTGTTGAAAGTTGACTGAAATAGCGTAAATGTCATAATTGACTGCTTAGATCCATAAGGTATGATAATCGTTTAAAATATTAAATCTGTAACTATCTGCTCTATTCGTTTCCTATTCAACCCAGCGAAGTAGTATTGGAATAATTCAACTGTTGTCATCTCAGTATCATTCCTACGCTACGAAGTGTGCGAAAAGCTTTTTTTGATTTCTGACTTTTCTAGTACTCAAACCTCAGTTGGTCCTATAAAGTTTTGTGATCCTCGTAAGAAACAGGATCGATTGGCATCAAAAACTTTTTTGTGAAAATTGCCCATTTTCTTGCTGACTGTACATTTTTTTCAAAATCTGTGAATGCAGATCAATTTTTTTTCTAAAAGTTAAAAATTGTCTCTTAAGACCATCTTCTTCTAGCGACCACGGATAAGGTACCTGCCCTTGTGGACCCATCTCAAAAAAATGCAATACTGCTCATCCCCCATAGCAAATAGCGTGATAATTTATACGTAGTAATTTGACCAGACCTATAGGGAATATCAATGCAAAATTTGAACAAAATCTGTCCGGTAGTTTTTGCGTTTAGCTGGAACATACATTCAGACAAACAGACAAAAATTCTAAAAACTATATTTTCGGCATCAGAATCGTTCCCAGACCTCGTGGCAATTACTTTTTTTTTTTTCAAAAATATTGAATATACAGTTTGACTTCGTTACGATTTTATTATATGTATAGATGTGTAGGGTAATTTTCGCCACGCCAGCTCCAATTTGAAAAATTATTCCGCCATTTGAAAGGTTGTCTGTAAAAGATCGCTTTTAGCGATAAAACCGTCCATTGTGGCGCCCTATGTAACAGTTCTACATTTATATCTGTAATTTTTATGGTGTACATAATAAAGAGTATTCTATCTATCTATCTATCTATCTTATTCCACATGGGCTATATATTATATGAATAAAAACAAAAAGAAGTACTTAATAATACTATCTTGAATTCATGCAAGCCTAGTATATACTTTTTGTTAGGTTACTGCTCAGAAGTTGCGTATAACGTGTCGTGAACAGAATATCGTCTTCATATATGTATGAATGGTTAGGTTAAGCACGTGTCGGACAGTGGGTCTGTACGCACCGTTGGACAGCCCTTGCTGCGGGATGTGCCACTTGGCGGCGGGCGGGTGCTGCGGGTGCTGCGGGTGCTGCGGCTGCGGCGGCTGCGGCTGCTGCGGCTGCTGCGGGGCGAGGTAGGGCGGCGGCGGCGCGGGCGACGGCGTGCGCGGCCCGCCGCTGCGCCGCCCCGACGATGCGCCGCCGTACGCGTTGCTGGCGTACGCGCCGATCACTGCGGGCGGATGCGACGGCCTACTTAACTGAAGGCTAACTCCCGTATTTTCAAACATTCTAATGCTGTCGCGATCGCGGCGACAGTAAATGTCTGCGCTTTCAAATGTTTAGGTAAGTTAAAGTCATTTTTTGAAAGATTCAGACTGAGATTAGAGCTGTTCCAACTTGGTTCCAACCATGAAAGTACTTGCCTATTTTGTTTTACCATATTTAAAAATAATACATTGTGATACAAGGGTGGGCATTGTTAATGACAGCTCGTTTGCAATAACCTACACACGACGTTTTTCAGTACAGTTGTGGAAAGTCTTATAAATTTAAAACTAAACTGCAAAACAAAATGATCGAGCTCGAAAACAAAACTCACGACCGCGTAACAGAAAGATGCCTATACAAAAGATTAAATTTTCGAATCATAGTTATAGCCTTTGAAAGTACGCCATGTTTAACAACTGTATTGAAAAATATATAATGGTGCCGATTCTCTTGTCACAAAATTCTCTAAACTAGACTAAGGCCTGTGTTCACCAACATTTAAATCAACTGTTTAGATATTTAATCAGTTGTTTACTCAAAATTTCAAAGGAAATTTGACATAAACCAACTGTTTAAATACCTAACCGGTGGTTTGAATGTTGGTGAAAACAGGCCTAAAAATCACCAAAGTTTAGTTTATTCCTGTCAAACGACGATTTCCTATTCTGAAATTGAATAAAGTGACACAACTAAACTATATTTTAGTTTGATAACACTAAGATGGTACTGAATTTTTAATATAGTGAAAATGGCAACTTTACTATTCTGAATTTGAGGTTTTTAAACTAAAATTTGGATTTTCTAACTAAATCTGACTATTTTTAATCGCGATTAAAAAGGTGTGGAATAAAATTTGTTGTTATGAACTAAAATATTCACACCAACACCTCGACTTCTGGTGCAAAAACAGAACTGTGTAATATTATTTCTTATTCTTTTGTTTATATCTCAAAAATGGTGCGTCCTATCGCAAAAATAATGAAAATTTCGACCCCCTTTAGGAGACCCTTAAACGCCTAAAATTCAACATGTAAGTAATATTTTTTTTTTTTTTCATATAAAAAGTGAAAATTCCATTTAAAACACGTTCAGGCTGCCCCGTTTTTGCGCGCCTCCGGCTCTAAAAAACAAGTACAATGTTGCGAAGCCAAAAGAAAAAATACCACGTGGAGTCGCGATTGTCACATTCGATTTTAGTTGTATCAAAGTTATTTTTAAATTTAGAGAATTTTGTTTGCAGAATAGCTTTAAGATTGTCATAACCAAAAGTAAGGAGTTATAGGGACAGTTTAGTTAGTTTAGGTCGGTGTACAAGAGAATCGGCACCATTAACAACTCTATGCAATTCCAATAAACTTTTGAGTGGCAAATGACAATTTGAGATCGAAGTGGGAAACCCGACAGAGAGAAAACTTCATATCTTCATCGTGCATTTCCAAAAGGATAAGTGCACTACTGCAAAGCGCAGTAGCACTAAACTTAGAAGCGTTGCTTTCGTGAAGGGTTACTCTTTTCCGCAACGTTCGTGCTAATTTGAAAACACCAAGATTACCGAAGTGCGTACTTTTACTTAGAAAGCTATATATCTGTCGGTCCCAGAGGAGGGACGATCTTCGCAGGAGGGCGTGCTGTCGGCCAGGCTACGTCCAGCGGCTGTGGCGGAGCCCTAACATACTAAGTGCGTACTCACTCTGGTGGTAGGCGTGGTGCATGGCGAGCTGCGCCGGGTGCTGCGGGTGCTGCGGATGCTGCGAGTGCTGCGGGTGCTGCGGGTGTGCGGGCGGCAGGGCGCGCGCCGCGCCGCGCTGCGACTGCGCGTTCAGGAGCCCGCGCAGGTTCATCTCGTTCACACCTGTGCCACACGCAGTGTCAGTGTGCCTATGACAGGTAACTCATAATCGAGCTCTTTCATACACAGGGTGTAAAAAGACCCATCTCGAAGCTGATATCCACGCATTCGGTAAATCAAACTGAGTAAAAGTAATTCCTGGGAAACGAATTTTATTTAAGAGGTTTCGCAATTTATGGTAATACGCAATGTAACAAACACAAAACATTGTGCTTATGTGTGCATGCAACGGTACTGGAGTTGTATTGTAGGGAGGTATTTAAAGTTAAGTCATAATAATTATTACGCGGATGCGTGGTGGAGGTGACGTGCGGGTGGCGCAGCGGCGTGGTGCGCGCGCGCAGCGAGTGCTGCAGCGGCAGGAAGGCGCCCGCGCCTTTGGCAGTAGCAGAGGGTGGACGTACCGTGCAGATGGTGCGGATGCGTGGTGGAGGTGACGTGCGGGTGGCGCAGCGGCGTGGCGCGCGCGCGCAGCGAGTGCTGCAGCGGCAGGAAGGCGCCCGCGCCTTTGGCAGTAGCAGAGGGTGGACGTACCGTGCAGATGGTGCGGATGCGTGGTGGAGGTGACGTGCGGGTGGCGCAGCGGCGTGGCGCGCGCGCGCAGCGAGTGCTGCAGCGGCAGGAAGGCGCCCGCGCCTTTGGCAGTAGCAGAGGGTGGACGTACCGTGCAGATGGTGCGGATGCGTGGTGGAGGTGACGTGCGGGTGGCGCAGCGGCGTGGCGCGCGCGCGCAGCGAGTGCTGCAGCGGCAGGAAGGCGCCCGCGCCTTTGGCAGTAGCAGAGGGTGGACGTACCGTGCAGATGGTGCGGATGCGTGGTGGAGGTGACGTGCGGGTGGCGCAGCGGCGTGGCGCGCGCGCGCAGCGAGTGCTGCAGCGGCAGGAAGGCGCCCGCCCGCGCCTTTGGCAGTAGCAGAGGGTGGACGTACCGTGCAGATGGTGCGGATGCGTGGTGGAGGTGACGTGCGGGTGGCGCAGCGGCGTGGCGCGCGCGCGCAGCGAGTGCTGCAGCGGCAGGAAGGCGCCCGCGCCTTTGGCAGTAGCAGAGGGTGGACGTACCGTGCAGATGGTGCGGATGCGTGGTGGAGGTGACGTGCGGGTGGCGCAGCGGCGTGGCGCGCGCGCGCAGCGAGTGCTGCAGCGGCAGGAAGGCGCCCGCGCCTTTGGCAGTAGCAGAGGGTGGACGTACCGTGCAGATGGTGCGGATGCGTGGTGGAGGTGACGTGCGGGTGGCGCAGCGGCGTGGCGCGCGCGCGCAGCGAGTGCTGCAGCGGCAGGAAGGCGCCCGCGCCTTTGGCAGTAGCAGAGGGTGGACGTACCGTGCAGATGGTGCGGATGCGTGGTGGAGGTGACGTGCGGGTGGCGCAGCGGCGTGGCGCGCGCGCGCAGCGAGTGCTGCAGCGGCAGGAAGGCGCCCGCGCCTTTGGCAGTAGCAGAGGGTGGACGTACCGTGCAGATGGTGCGGATGCGTGGTGGAGGTGACGTGCGGGTGGCGCAGCGGCGTGGCGCGCGCGCGCAGCGAGTGCTGCAGCGGCAGGAAGGCGCCCGCGCCTTTGGCAGTAGCAGAGGGTGGACGTACCGTGCAGATGGTGCGGATGCGTGGTGGAGGTGACGTGCGGGTGGCGCAGCGGCGTGGTGCGCGCGCGCAGCGAGTGCTGCAGCGGCAGGAAGGCGCCCGCGCCTTTGGCAGTAGCAGAGGGTGGACGTACCGTGCAGATGGTGCGGATGCGTGGTGGAGGTGACGTGCGGGTGGCGCAGCGGCG
Source organism: Dryobota labecula (assembly GCA_947523025.1). Lineage (NCBI taxonomy): Eukaryota > Metazoa > Arthropoda > Insecta > Lepidoptera > Noctuidae > Dryobota > Dryobota labecula. Next base: position 24,333,595 of record OX383302.1, on the reverse strand, counting down.
TGGCGCGCGCGCGCAGCGAGTGCTGCAGCGGCAGGAAGGCGCCCGCGCCTTTGGCAGTAGCAGAGGGTGGACGTACCGTGCAGATGGTGCGGATGCGTGGTGGAGGTGACGTGCGGGTGGCGCAGCGGCGTGGCGCGCGCGCGCAGCGAGTGCTGCAGCGGCAGGAAGGCGCCCGCGCCTTTGGCAGTAGCAGAGGGTGGACGTACCGTGCAGATGGTGCGGATGCGTGGTGGAGGTGACGTGCGGGTGGCGCAGCGGCGTGGCGCGCGCGCGCAGCGAGTGCTGCAGCGGCAGGAAGGCGCCCGCGCCTTTGGCAGTAGCAGAGGGTGGACGTACCGTGCAGATGGTGCGGATGCGTGGTGGAGGTGACGTGCGGGTGGCGCAGCGGCGTGGCGCGCGCGCGCAGCGAGTGCTGCAGCGGCAGGAAGGCGCCCGCGCCTTTGGCAGTAGCAGAGGGTGGACGTACCGTGCAGATGGTGCGGATGCGTGGTGGAGGTGACGTGCGGGTGGCGCAGCGGCGTGGCGCGCGCGCGCAGCGAGTGCTGCAGCGGCAGGAAGGCGCCCGCGCCTTTGGCAGTAGCAGAGGGTGGACGTACCGTGCAGATGGTGCGGATGCGTGGTGGAGGTGACGTGCGGGTGGCGCAGCGGCGTGGCGCGCGCGCGCAGCGAGTGCTGCAGCGGCAGGAAGGCGCCCGCGCCTTTGGCAGTAGCAGAGGGTGGACGTACCGTGCAGATGGTGCGGATGCGTGGTGGAGGTGACGTGCGGGTGGCGCAGCGGCGTGGCGCGCGCGCGCAGCGAGTGCTGCAGCGGCAGGAAGGCGCCCGCGCCTTTGGCAGTAGCAGAGGGTGGACGTACCGTGCAGATGGTGCGGATGCGTGGTGGAGGTGACGTGCGGGTGGCGCAGCGGCGTGGCGCGCGCGCGCAGCGAGTGCTGCAGCGGCAGGAAGGCGCCCGCGCCTTTGGCAGTAGCAGAGGGTGGACGTACCGTGCAGATGGTGCGGATGCGTGGTGGAGGTGACGTGCGGGTGGCGCAGCGGCGTGGCGCGCGCGCGCAGCGAGTGCTGCAGCGGCAGGAAGGCGCCCGCGCCTTTGGCAGTAGCAGAGGGTGGACGTACCGTGCAGATGGTGCGGATGCGTGGTGGAGGTGACGTGCGGGTGGCGCAGCGGCGTGGCGCGCGCGCGCAGCGAGTGCTGCAGCGGCAGGAAGGCGCCCGCGCCTTTGGCAGTAGCAGAGGGTGGACGTACCGTGCAGATGGTGCGGATGCGTGGTGGAGGTGACGTGCGGGTGGCGCAGCGGCGTGGCGCGCGCGCGCAGCGAGTGCTGCAGCGGCAGGAAGGCGCCCGCGCCTTTGGCAGTAGCAGAGGGTGGACGTACCGTGCAGATGGTGCGGATGCGTGGTGGAGGTGACGTGCGGGTGGCGCAGCGGCGTGGCGCGCGCGCGCAGCGAGTGCTGCAGCGGCAGGAAGGCGCCCGCGCCTTTGGCAGTAGCAGAGGGTGGACGTACCGTGCAGATGGTGCGGATGCGTGGTGGAGGTGACGTGCGGGTGGCGCAGCGGCGTGGCGCGCGCGCGCAGCGAGTGCTGCAGCGGCAGGAAGGCGCCCGCGCCTTTGGCAGTAGCAGAGGGTGGACGTACCGTGCAGATGGTGCGGATGCGTGGTGGAGGTGACGTGCGGGTGGCGCAGCGGCGTGGCGCGCGCGCGCAGCGAGTGCTGCAGCGGCAGGAAGGCGCCCGCCCGCGCCTTTGGCAGTAGCAGAGGGTGGACGTACCGTGCAGATGGTGCGGATGCGTGGTGGAGGTGACGTGCGGGTGGCGCAGCGGCGTGGCGCGCGCGCGCAGCGAGTGCTGCAGCGGCAGGAAGGCGCCCGCGCCTTTGGCAGTAGCAGAGGGTGGACGTACCGTGCAGATGGTGCGGATGCGTGGTGGAGGTGACGTGCGGGTGGCGCAGCGGCGTGGCGCGCGCGCGCAGCGAGTGCTGCAGCGGCAGGAAGGCGCCCGCGCCTTTGGCAGTAGCAGAGGGTGGACGTACCGTGCAGATGGTGCGGATGCGTGGTGGAGGTGACGTGCGGGTGGCGCAGCGGCGTGGCGCGCGCGCGCAGCGAGTGCTGCAGCGGCAGGAAGGCGCCCGCGCCTTTGGCAGTAGCAGAGGGTGGACGTACCGTGCAGATGGTGCGGATGCGTGGTGGAGGTGACGTGCGGGTGGCGCAGCGGCGTGGCGCGCGCGCGCAGCGAGTGCTGCAGCGGCAGGAAGGCGCCCGCGCCTTTGGCAGTAGCAGAGGGTGGACGTACCGTGCAGATGGTGCGGATGCGTGGTGGAGGTGACGTGCGGGTGGCGCAGCGGCGTGGCGCGCGCGCGCAGCGAGTGCTGCAGCGGCAGGAAGGCGCCCGCGCCTTTGGCAGTAGCAGAGGGTGGACGTACCGTGCAGATGGTGCGGATGCGTGGTGGAGGTGACGTGCGGGTGGCGCAGCGGCGTGGCGCGCGCGCGCAGCGAGTGCTGCAGCGGCAGGAAGGCGCCCGCGCCTTTGGCAGTAGCAGAGGGTGGACGTACCGTGCAGATGGTGCGGATGCGTGGTGGAGGTGACGTGCGGGTGGCGCAGCGGCGTGGCGCGCGCGCGCAGCGAGTGCTGCAGCGGCAGGAAGGCGCCCGCCCGCGCCTTTGGCAGTAGCAGAGGGTGGACGTACCGTGCAGATGGTGCGGATGCGTGGTGGAGGTGACGTGCGGGTGGCGCAGCGGCGTGGCGCGCGCGCGCAGCGAGTGCTGCAGCGGCAGGAAGGCGCCCGCGCCTTTGGCAGTAGCAGAGGGTGGACGTACCGTGCAGATGGTGCGGATGCGTGGTGGAGGTGACGTGCGGGTGGCGCAGCGGCGTGGCGCGCGCGCGCAGCGAGTGCTGCAGCGGCAGGAAGGCGCCCGCGCCTTTGGCAGTAGCAGAGGGTGGACGTACCGTGCAGATGGTGCGGATGCGTGGTGGAGGTGACGTGCGGGTGGCGCAGCGGCGTGGCGCGCGCGCGCAGCGAGTGCTGCAGCGGCAGGAAGGCGCCCGCGCCTTTGGCAGTAGCAGAGGGTGGACGTACCGTGCAGATGGTGCGGATGCGTGGTGGAGGTGACGTGCGGGTGGCGCAGCGGCGTGGCGCGCGCGCGCAGCGAGTGCTGCAGCGGCAGGAAGGCGCCCGCGCCTTTGGCAGTAGCAGAGGGTGGACGTACCGTGCAGATGGTGCGGATGCGTGGTGGAGGTGACGTGCGGGTGGCGCAGCGGCGTGGCGCGCGCGCGCAGCGAGTGCTGCAGCGGCAGGAAGGCGCCCGCGCCTTTGGCAGTAGCAGAGGGTGGACGTACCGTGCAGATGGTGCGGATGCGTGGTGGAGGTGACGTGCGGGTGGCGCAGCGGCGTGGCGCGCGCGCGCAGCGAGTGCTGCAGCGGCAGGAAGGCGCCCGCGCCTTTGGCAGTAGCAGAGGGTGGACGTACCGTGCAGATGGTGCGGATGCGTGGTGGAGGTGACGTGCGGGTGGCGCAGCGGCGTGGCGCGCGCGCGCAGCGAGTGCTGCAGCGGCAGGAAGGCGCCCGCGCCTTTGGCAGTAGCAGAGGGTGGACGTACCGTGCAGATGGTGCGGATGCGTGGTGGAGGTGACGTGCGGGTGGCGCAGCGGCGTGGCGCGCGCGCGCAGCGAGTGCTGCAGCGGCAGGAAGGCGCCCGCGCCTTTGGCAGTAGCAGAGGGTGGACGTACCGTGCAGATGGTGCGGATGCGTGGTGGAGGTGACGTGCGGGTGGCGCAGCGGCGTGGCGCGCGCGCGCAGCGAGTGCTGCAGCGGCAGGAAGGCGCCCGCGCCTTTGGCAGTAGCAGAGGGTGGACGTACCGTGCAGATGGTGCGGATGCGTGGTGGAGGTGACGTGCGGGTGGCGCAGCGGCGTGGCGCGCGCGCGCAGCGAGTGCTGCAGCGGCAGGAAGGCGCCCGCGCCTTTGGCAGTAGCAGAGGGTGGACGTACCGTGCAGATGGTGCGGATGCGTGGTGGAGGTGACGTGCGGGTGGCGCAGCGGCGTGGCGCGCGCGCGCAGCGAGTGCTGCAGCGGCAGGAAGGCGCCGCCCGCGCCTGCGCCCGCGCCGCCTGCCTGCACGTACGACTGCACACACGACGTTCTGTTAATACCCACGTCACTGTACGGTAACACGCACGTATAGTCCAGCGCTCTACGATGGAACATTATTACTATCCCGTATGCGTCCGACACGTTTATTAAACATACACATCTATCTATAACATATACACATCGATTTAGAATAAGACATTTTGCGAAAAAATCCTTTATTTACTTATTCTATGAATGACCCGCCTCGACGCGGTGACGCCGAACGGTGCGGTGGGGTGGCGGCACGAGCGCGGTGAATTTTGATAATTAATCATCATATCAAGTTTTTTTTTTTTAATAATATACTCTGAATTTAAAAAAAATCATTTCCATGGCTTCTTTACCACCTATAGGTGTATCACTTAAAATATTTCGTGTTTATCCCAAATTTTTTTTTTTTTCTTTTCTTTTGCTTATATCTCCAAAATGGTGCGTCCTATCGCAAAAATAATGAAAATTTCGACCCCCTTTAGTGAACCCTTAAACCATTATTACTCTACATGTAGGTAATCTTTTTTTTTATTTTCCACACAAAAAGGGAAAAATTCCATAAAAAACACGTCGCGGACTCAAAAATCATAGGCAAACAAGTACAACGTTGCGAAGCCATAAAAAAAAAAATACCACGTGGAGTCACGATTGTCAAATTCGATTTAGTTGTGTCACACTTATTTTTAAATTTAGAGAATTTTGTTTGCAGAATAGCTTTAAGATTCTCATAGCCAAAAGTAAGGAATTTTAGTGATAGTTTAGTTAGTTTAGTTCGGTGTACAAGAGAATCGGCACCATTAACTCAGCACATTTACTCAGTAGTCACAATATTTTATGTAAAAACTTACTGCAATACATGGAATAACCCCTTTCTTTACTTTCCGAAAGCCTTTCTTCGTATATATAATACATGTCATTTTCTGAGAAGTGACAAGAGCGAACCACACTATTTTTTTTTTATACAATCATTTGGCTTAAAAAAATCTTCAGTCCTCTCATTAGCTATAATTTTTCGCCATTTTTCCCTTTCAATTAATAATAACTATAATATAAAAAACACCAATCACCATTCAAATAAATTTTGCTCATCTCCGGACGGGCTATAGTTATTCTATGTTAATTCCATATTATTGACATACCGCAGAAAGAAAAAAACTATAAGCGACTCTATTCATTTAATATTTGACTATGTTCCACTTTATACATCTTCCATCTCCTTTTCACTTAATACAAGTGCTGCGCGAGGGAAAAAGCCAACTGCGTAGCGTCAAATGAAGAGACGTATTGAAATAAATTTAAAAAAAATATGTTTTTAATGAGTTTGAAGGCGTATTTTGCCACAAATTCACTACATTATAAAACTATTATCTAGTACTTACCGAAAATACGATATGCCATCCCTTTTCAACGTGGTTAAAGTATTATTTTTGCACTTTTTTACGGAGCACTTTGGCGTGTTCACCCGACAACGAAGCGCGCGTTACTGAGAGCGCAACTGTGCTTAGAAGTAATTTAAGCACAGTTGTATCGAGACACATTTCAAGCGTTGACGGTGTATCTAGGGTATTCTAAATCGATGCATACACATTTAAAAAAAAACAAGTAACGCCGATACGTTTACTATTTCAAGTTATTGTAGAACTACTTAAGACAGTTATACCACAGTCTAGCTACTTCACAGTCGGTCAACGAGAGCGTTATCTGATGCCGAAAAAGATTTCAATATAAAATTTCAAGATGGCGGCTATTCAAATAGCAAAATTTCATCAAGACTGTCATTTTCCTAGTCATCATGCCATAGGTTTTTTGTTTTCGAATTTTTGTGGCCTTGATACCTGAAATGTAGTCAATTTCCAAATCAAGGAGGGCGTCGAATGGGGACGCTATTGTCGATCATGAGGGTTCTGTATAGCAAGATGGTGTTCATTTATAATAGTGCATTATTTGGAATATACATTTGTATGCTGAAAACAAACTCATTTTAAATGTAAATATATTGTTATGTGCAAATAGTGTTGAAAGTATCTTAGTCAAGTAGGCCATTAAAAGTTATATTTGAATGACATTTCCAAGAAAATAGAATTGGTTCTAGAAATGTTATTAGTAATTTGTCATCACTTTGGACATTTATTTTGTCTTGTCCGTGTGTTTTGTTTATGTTTGGGTGATGAACTGTAAAAATAGTTACACTGTGGTTATACTTAAAACGTAACAAGTTCATGCACATGATAAACACCAATGGAACGATGAAACGTCAAGAAGCTAACAAGCGAATATAACATAAAATGTGTACATGACAGTAAAGTCGGCAACACTACTCGTACGGAACAGAAAGAGAGCGATAACGTCATGGGTGCGGATAGCTCGCTCGGCACGGCCACATGCACACAGGAGTCTTTCGCTAACGACGAGGTGAGCACTGACCTGGTAGCGAGCCAACGTCTGAGACATGGAACAACGTCGCACATCAGCCGGTCTATTCTGTAAAAATCTCACTGTGAAACTTTGGGTTGAAGCGAGCTGTCAACATTGGCAGTCCTTTGTATCAGGTGGAATGACAGCTCACTTTGACTACATTTTCACGGTGAGATTTTTACACAATACACTGGCAGTTATCACAGTAAATGGTCACCCAACGGTCACCCGCACGTCACTAATAAGGCCTGAATCTGCGTTAAGCGTCAGCGTACTGGCCGTCGTGTATTTTTTGCCAGTAGTCGTTTGGCTACGTAATAATGTATTAAGTTCTCCATGATGCTGCCCCATCCGTACTGCTACGAACTAAAGAGGCAGTCAAAGTGAAATTGTGAGCATGATCGTGCGGATGCCGCCATCGTGAACAGCAAGCGGTACCTGGTGCATGGCCACGTGCTGCAGCGCCACGACGGCGGAGTGCGCGGGGTGCGCGGGGCCGGCGGGGCCCGCGGGGCCCGCGCCCGCGGCGGGGCCGGGCGGGTGGTAGGGGCCCAGCGCGGGCGCGGCGTCGGGCCGGCCGTCCACCACGATGCTGCCCAGCGCGCCCAGCACGCGCAGCAGCTCGGGCAGCTTGTCCAGCGCCAGCGCGATGCGCACGGGGATCTCGGGGTTGGGGATGTCTGCGCGCCGCGACTTGATGCGCTGCAGGTGCGCGCACACGGCGTGCTTGGCGTGCAGCACGGCCGTGTCCGAGCCGTCCAGCGCCTGGCCGACCGACTTCATATTATCTTGGCACCACTTGCGATGTCATTAACTTAGCCAGTGGTAGAGCGAAGCCTACCTGGTTGACGAAGGCCACGCAGTGGTCGGTGATGGCCGCCAGCTGCTCCAGCGCCTCCTTCTTCTCGCTGAGCGTGCGCTGCTTGGCGTCGCACACCTCGTTGAGGCGCAGCACCAGCTGCTTGCCGCGCGTGTTGATCGCGTTCGTCAATCTGAGCGTTTCATCCGATAACATTAGTTACACATACTTGTGCGAAATGCCAACTGACGACAGCCGCACGACTCCCGCCGCTCCGTGGATCTGCACATACCGAGACCCCTCCGTGCCTCGGAAAGCACGTTAAGCCGTTGGCTGTCATTTGTAGATATTGAGGTCGTTACAGGTCGTCGACAGGAAGTCTTACCAAAGGGGTATCGTGTTACCCAGCGACTGGGTTGTGGAAACCTGAGAGGCACTCGCGCCATGTAAAATACTGGTAGTCAGCAACATAGGAAAAGGCTAGGCAGATGACGAGTTGTCGGAGTGAACCTACTTGACGACGGTCTGCGTGATCTCGTGCACGAGCGCCTTCTTCTTGTCGGCGATGAGCTGCTGGCGATCGCGGATGACCTTCATGGCCGAGCCCAGCAGCACGCGCTTGTAGCTCACCTCCGACAGCAGCGAGCTGATGTTCGCGCGCGCCTGCACACAAGCGAACCTTTTACCTACTTCAATGTAAGGCGAGGTTCTACAAGTAAACGTCTAGGAAATGTCATTTTAATGGCATTTTATTTAGTGATGAATAAACACGTTAAAAAAAAATATGTTACTTTTGAGACCTTTCTGTAGGTACATCGGGTACTCGTTACATAATTGGACTAAGCTCGCTCGATAGAAAAAAAAAATTCAAACATACCCTTATTTTGTAGATTAAAACTCATTTTATTTCAATATTATACAACTTTATGTATTGAAAATCACATGAAAATAAACGTCTATGATGATGTAATGTCCGTCGGTCGTAAAACATATAATTTTCAACCCAAAATTAACGAAGTTCACGGCACATTTAACTCGCGCCCCGCTGCCACCTCGCCGCTCAGTCCCGAGCGGAACGCGTTGGAGGTCGGACGTGTGCCAATTTTTGCGAACCCGTCACCCCCGCTAAGTTCTGTTACCGGTTGAGCCCAATTTAGCTTGTAAAATAATAACAATACCTGTAAAAAGTTTAGTTTTTAGATAGTTGTAATATACGTAGTTATACTCCATCTGAAATAAGATTAGGCTAAGTAAACCTTTTTTACAGTCCGTTCAACCGATTTTGACTTCTATTCGTGCGCTACTTGATTAGACCAATGAGCGCGCGCGGTGATAGAGTTGGTCGTCAGATGGGATGGTGGACTTTATTTTTATTTTTAAATGCGCGTCACCTATAATTTAAAATCTATTATTTCGAGGGTGCTAAAACCGATAGTGAGATCAAAATTAAAATCCAAGATGGCGACTGCGACAATTTTCACATTTTCCATCATGGGTGTCGTTGTCCTGGTTTTCGAGGGTGCTAAAGCCGATAGTGAGGTCAAAACGAAAAGCCAAGATGCCGCCAGGCGGGCGCCTAGCGCGACAGGCTCAAGTTTTCAAACGTTGCTATGCGCGCGTTTAGGCCGCACTATCGGCCTAGTCCGCAAGCGACCTAATGCGTGGGTGGCGAGGCATCAAACCAGTTCGGTCTTATCGCTCGGCGTACGAGCGTAAGTTTTTATTTTGTAAAATGGCGGTAAATACTGAAGTGTTTATAAGTGTGATTCAATCTAAACTAGCTATATGGCAAAGTAAACATCCTCACCACAGTAATCGCATAATAATAATAAAATTATGGAGCGAAACCAAAGACCAATTTGCTGATCGGACTATCAAATAAAAATACCAAATCCACAACACCTGAGGCCACAGGCCCTAGTCACCGCGCGTTCAGTGGCGCATCAAGGTCGAGACGCTTACTCGCGTGTTGTAGCACATTGATAGACCTACTTATCTGGAGCTTCGCGAGGATACGTAGCTGCATGCTGCTGTGCGAGTATAACAACTTGCTGCGATCACTGATGCCTATCTCTTCTGTTCTACTGAAGCGCGGGCCACAACTAACTAAGCCAACTTACAGCTTACCGGGCCGGGAGAATCTGCGCTTTAAACGTATACGTTACGATTTAGGCCTTGCACCACTAACACAAAGCTAAATGTGTTTAGCGTGAAACATAATTTAGAACGTCATTCTGTCTCTGTCATCTTCAAACGATTGACAAAAACAAAAAAACAAAAAACCGGAATTTGATTAAACAATTACGAACGAAGGCGGAATTAATTTCGCGCGTTTTTTATTTTTTTACAAACTTTTTTTTTTTTTTGCTCCTGTGCGGATTGCTTTATCATACAGCCTGTTACTTGTTCATACAAGCGGGCTTAATAGCAGGGGAGCCCACGATGCTAAATCGGGATTTACTCGAGCGTCATAGAGACCTATCGGGTTGCGAAACTTAGATGATAAAAAGAAAAAAATGTCCTATAATATAAACCTTTTTATCGGTGGGGGAAGCGGCTATAGATTTTCAAAAATGTAAAAAAAAAACTGTTGCATGGACATACTCGAGCGCGTCAGATATTGATATCATCGCATGTCCTACGTATTTAAAAAAATGTACGTATGTTAATCTGATTGTTTCCATGATGGGGGTGGTCGTACTTAAGGGTTGAAAACGAAAAAAAAAAAATTCTAGCGCGTCAGATTTTCTAAGGGGACGTTAAGTGAACCTAAAAAAAGCTCTTATATAATAATCTGACGATTTGGATGTGACGCAAACTTACGGCCATTATTAGAATGTGCAAAAAAAAATCGTAATTTTGAAATACTCAAGCGCGTCAGATTAAGATATACAGACCGCATCACTTAAATAGCCTCACTCCCAAAATTTGTTGTAAATCCAATTCTATGATAGCAATTGCTTCATTAGTTTTATCAATAAATTATACTAGCTTACTGTTACAAGTTTACTACAAGAAGTAGACAATTAATAATAAATAATAAAAATTGCACTCTGAAGTAACAAATTGGGCGTGTCACTTGAATAGCCTCAGTAAAATAAAACTCACAAAAAAATATTTTAATTTAATTTCAATACTTTTATATTTTCCATTACTCTTAATAACGTCAAAAATTCGATTGGGAATAGAATCATATAACGAGCGAATGTAATTTTGGTCCAAATTATTCCAAGTTCTATGAATTTCTTACATAAGATCTGCGTTGTTTTTAATATTGCGTCCATCGGCAAATAACTGGCGAGATAGATAGCCCCAAACATTTTCTATAATATTCAAGGCCGGAGAGTTCGATGGCCAATCTAAAACTTGAACTTTACTTTGATTAAACCAATTTTTTGATTCATGTGAAGTATGCGAAGGGGCATTGTCTTGTTGAAAAATCCACTTTCTTTTTTTAACAACTTTACGAATCTCTTTAATTTTTTCTTCAAGAAGGTTTATGTACAGTTTAGAAGTTTGTTTTTCTTTAGTAAAAGAAATACTGATGATACCGTGATAAGAAATCGCACCCCAGACCATTACGGAACCACCTCCTGAATGACGACGTGATAAAATTTTCTCTTCTTTTCTCAAATGGTGAAAATAATATGAATATCCATCTGGACAGTCTAAATTAAACTTTTTTTCGTCGGTAAAAACAACATCATACCACTGATCAGTCCAGGACATATGTAATCTAGCAAACGCTAATCGGGCCTTTTCATGACTCTCGCGCAAACGGGGTTTCTTCTTCATTTTTCTCCGTTTGATGTATGATGAAGAGTTTATTATGCGTCGCACTGTAGATAACGAAGCACTGGTGTTTACCTCGTTTGCTATTTGCCGCACTGTCTTCGAAGAATTAGATGCTGCACGTAAAATAAGTCGGCGTTCTCGTAACGAAGTAGCCAATTTTGTGCGACCTTTATAATTTTTTCCATAATTTTCCTTATCTTTCACGTAATTATTTATCACTTTAGCACTACGACCAATTTTACGCGCAATATCGCGATGAGACAATTGTTCATCCAAATAAAAAACTATTTTTTCTATTTCGATATTCGTTAATTTTCGTCCACGACCCATAATGATAATATTCCAAAAACTATATGAAATGAAACGAACACTGTTAGTACAATGAATTAGCATCGAAAATTAAAAACAAACAAATGCAAGGACAGTTAGAAGTCAACTGAGGCTATTCATGTGGAACAGATAGCTCAAGCGTCGACTTACGCGCGGTGCGCCGTGGATACGCTCGTACAAGTTTGTGCGTGTTTTGTTATACACGGGAGACGAATAATCAAAATATGACAAATAAGTACGTATTTGTATATTGTATAAATATAAATTGCGGAAATATGAGGTGAGGCTATTCAAGTGACGCGGTCTGTATATGGTTCATCTTTATGCCCTAGACGTGCTGTCTCATAATCTGATGATTACCTGGAGGGATTCGCCTAATCAGACAATTAAAAAAAGAAAAGCTCAAAACAAATTGAAAAGCTCAGGAAATGGCATGCAAATAAGTATGGTTTTTTTTAAGTAGAATACTTGTAATTACTTACAAGAAAATAATTATAAACAATTAATAAATTTTGAGTTTTTTTTTTTAAATTATCGTCTTCATCGGTAGAAATTTTCGGGGAACTGGTTTGCACCGACGATATTCTAAAATATTTATAAATTTTTGTAATGTTTCTAATTCAAATTTAATTGTTTTTGTTAAGTAGTTTCACCACAAAATATACACTTAAAAGAACACGGTGGTCAAAAAACTGGTACCTACAAAGAGAAAGGTACACACGGCCACAAATCAAGCTATGCATTTCTAGTATAAGCTGACCTCTCATTGTTAATGGCCGAAATGAAACTACATGGCGAAATAGATGATTACGAGAATTATTTTCGAATGCCGGATATTTGCTTTGAAGAACGTATAGCAATGGTAATACCATTTTTAACAAAGCAAGATACAGTGATGAGAAAAACTATTACCCCAAGAGAAAAATTAGCATTAACTATGCATTACTTATCAACAGTACACTACTGACGTGATAAATACTGACGCGATTTTAGACGTTCAATATTTATCACATTCCGAAGGATCGTCAATACGGAATCAAGAAATCTAGAAATCCATTATTAAATATTGACGTTCATCAGTACGCTAGTTACACGTTCAATAAATACCACGATACATTCGTATTTATTGGCGGAACACAGTAAATACTTTACGTGTAACAGGCGCCAGAGGGGAATATAGGCATCACGTAGCTGCACGCATTAAACGAATTTAAATGAATTTTTTTTTCTTACTTCGGCTTGTGGAAATCGTCAGATTATATACTTTTCGTAACCCTTCAAAATAAAAATAAAACTGGCCACGCTCGAGAATGTCGAGATGACGTTTTTTTTTTATAATTTTGTAGCCCTCCCCCTTCTTTACGTCACTCTCAAATTGTCAGATTAGGGGAATATACACGTTTTAGCATGTAACTAACTCACCCTTACCTTAATCTGACGCGCTCGAGAATTTCAGATGATCAATTTTTTTTTACTAATCTGATCCTTTATCCTTGACGGGCGGCCATAATATATAAGGCTCATATTTGGTGGAAGTACCTAACCGGGTACAAGGTATCCTCCTGCATATTAATCTGCCGTGCTTTAGTAAATCCCGAAATCCCTTCATGGGCTCCCCTACTATAATACAATATCCACATTCGAAATTCAAATCATAATAGCTCAAGGTGGTAAGACGCTCGTGTGCGCTGCTTCGCACTGCAGTGCACGAAGGACCAGAGTGGACAGTACCTGCGCGGCCATCTCGGTGCTGAACTGGTACTTGTGGTCGCGGTGGTGCTGCAGCTGGCAGTCGCGGCACGTGAGGCGGTCGCACGTCTCGCAGAACAGCGACAGCCGCTCCTGCGCATGGCACGCGACCGAATGTACCAAACACGAATATGCTTTGCTTGCCGACCTGCTGTTCAGCTCGAGTAGAGCCCGTCTTGATTGACAGTTAACTTGCGTAAAAGCATTATATGAGTTGGAATTGAAACCCTGCTGGAGGGAGACACGTACTTTATGCTTATAAACAGTGCCGTAACCGAAATTAACTTGCATGCCTACACATAGGAGTTTATTCATAAACGTTGCTTAAAGTGACGTTCAAACATCAAAAATGTATGGTTAAACAGTCGCTAATCATTACTTAACTTTAAGCAACGTTTATAAATAAACCCCATAAGTATATTTAGTTTTCGCTTTTAATAGTTGTAATGTTTTAATAGTTATTCTGCTATTCGGGGCGGAGACAAATCCAACAAATCAAAGACCATAAAGCCGTTCTTGAGTTATAAATGGTGTGAACAACCCTTCGATCAATAATAGCACTAGATTCCCGATAAGCGCTTCAAAAACGGCCCGAAAAATAAGAGCACAAATACTTTTGTGGTCTTATTTCAAATTAGTATCGTCCAAACATAGCCAACGTTAAGACGTCAAAATACCGCAATGCGCGTTCAAAAATTGTGTAAATAACCACCGTAACACCAAGATTTCGGAAGGAAAATCTTGTTTTCGGTAAGTTTATATTATTATGTATGTGTTTTTCATAAAATAATAACAATTAAATAGTAAATTATACATCATTTAGCAAATGATTGTTTGGCTAATGTTTGCGACAACGCACCAACTATTGTAACAAACATCGACTGTTCTGGAACAGGGAAATGCATGGAGTAGTATTGTTATTTTATATGTTACTAGCTTTTTCCCGCGGCTCCGCCCGCGTGTATGTCGGTTATCGCGTAAAAAAGTACCCTATGTCCTTCTCCGTATCCCAGGCTATATCTCTGCCAAATTTAATGACGATCGGTTCCGCGGTTTAGGCGTGAAAACGTAACATACAGACAGACAGATAGACATACAGACAGACAGATAGACAGACAGACAGACAGAGTTACTTTGACATTTATTATATTAGTATGGATTTTTGTTTGTAGATTTCCTAGCGACCCATTTCGCAATGCAGAATGGGTATCTATTGTCGCGAAAGAAAGAGGAGAAGAAATATTTAAACCTTGTAAAAGTTCTAAGTAACAAATTGTTGTATTTTTAATTCAACAATTTGTTCAATTCATTTTGATAAATTGGACATAACTTAACTGATCAATATTACAACCTGACACGGACCTGCAAATTGCATAAAACGCAATTTCGCGGGCTACCACAGCGCATCCCCCTTATTAAAATAACTATTGTACTAATTTAGTCCTACTACCTACTTTTTTAAATTGATCAAAAATATTTGCAACCTTACAAAAAGAACATTCGCTTAAAAAAAAAAAATATATTATCCTGCAACTCTACGGCTTTCAATGATTACTGTGTTCTGAGCATTGAAATGTAATACTAAGAACTACGTCTAGTTCCAAAATAGAGTAAGCACGAAATTGTCAACAAATTTTTTTTAACCTTATTGCTTAGGTTTTATGTTTCATTTTAGAATAAATATTTTTGTAATTATTATAAAAATGATTTTTTATTTTCAAGCGACATTTTAAATTTATTTATTTACCTTTCTCCGATGATAGAAGGACGTAAATATAAATATTTTGCAATCGTAATTAAACTTTATAGTTGAGTGGTAAGGTTTATATTGAACTGAAGTTGTTAATATTATAAAACTTTTTCTATATTTCATAGTAACAAATGTAAATGTGTATGTGTGTGTAAACGTGGCCACTTCAACGACTTATTTTTGTTCCTGATCCTGTATCTAGTGCTATTATTGATCGAAGGAATAACCCGACTTTGATTTATAATTTAAGATAAATAAATTCAAGTGTTTGTTGTACACAAACACTTTGTACTTTCAAAATAACAGCATTTTACTCAATGCATAAGAAAGTTTAAACGGTACTTATAACAAAAATTCTTTATTTTTTTATTTTGTCTGGCTGTCTGTTTGTTCCGGCTGATCTCCGAAACGGCTGGACCGATCTTCATTGAAAGATAGCTGATGGTATAAGGAGTAACTTTGGCTACTTTTATTTTAGACTGGGCTGCTGCCCGCGGTTACGCCCGCGTGGCTTTTTCTGAAATAAAAGTTGATGCCAGCTATTTTTGACATTTCAATTTTATATATTCGTATAGAAAAAGCCACGCGGGCGAAGCACGGGTAGCAGCTAGTTTAAAATAAAAATATAAATGAATTGAAAAAAAAAAAAGTAGTACTCACAATACATTACGCCGCAACATATAATGCTAAGTCGGTAAAACAGATTGTATCGTGCAATTAGTAAGTAGATGTGAGTGTACCTGCACGTGCTCGCTGCAGAACATGTCGTGCGCGTCGCGCGCGCCGGCCTGCGCCTGCAGCTCGGCCAGCGCCTCCTCCTTGGACTTGATGCTGTGCTCCTTCGTTATCTTCAGCCTGCGCATGAGATACGCTTCAGCAACGAGTCAGTGCGAACATTAATACTTAAGCCAGATTTACATTATGTGCACAGTAATGTGCCGGACGCTTTAATGAATAAGTCTAGCTTCCCCTCTATGCGAAGGTAGATCGGCGTGCACGCTTGCAATTGCGTAACAACAATTTTCGACATGGTGTGTCATAGCTACCGAGTACGTTTTGGGTGTTTAAGTGGTTGTATAGTTGGTCGCTTTAGATGAAAATCAGCCAAGCGAACAGGCAGGTTTTCGGAAGAACTTTTCAACAATGGACCACATACAAGTGGTAACTCAAGCTGTACGAGCTATGCTGTACATTGACCTTTGTGGTAGTTTGTACGTCACACTCATTTATGCACATCAATATTGTTTAGCTGTGCATTCCTCCAACATAGCATTTAAGTAGAAAAATTGTGTAATTATATTCAGTAGCAATAAAACCTTTATTACAATCGGTTGTTTACTCGTTCAACATAACATCCCAATACATAACAATAACATTTTCACTGGTGGGAGTTACGCCCCAACATTTGGTCCTTCGAGCAATTTAGTGTTGTGTGATTTATATCTTTTACGGTCGCGAATCGGTTGGACTGGTCTCTCACAAGCGAGTCGCCCCAGTAACCAATTGAGAAGGCGCATATCGTAGAAGAGAAAGGTTGCACAATACCAAGAACCAGAAGTGTGGAGCAACAGCCTACATATCAAAGTTTGACAACATGACGTCATCAGCAAATACTTACGAGAATCAGTGCGAACTTTACGAAAACATCAAGAAAGTCGGCATCAACATCAAGAAGGATGGCTGGGACAGGAAGAACTTGGACAACTTCAAACGGCGTATGCAAATGCTGGAAAACTTATGGGGTGAATTCCAGTTCAACCATGATCGTCTGTCTACAGAAGTAAGTGCGGTTCATCCTTATTTTACAAGCGATTTATATAACACGGCATTGAAGTGTTATAAGGAAGTCAAGGAGTTAATTCTCCAACAAAATCAGGAACTGTTGGCGCACAAACGGTCCGCAGGAGGACCGCCAGTGCAACCAACACCGTTCGAAAGTACCTCTGGTCAAGCAAGTAGATCGAGCAAGAAATTACAAGAGCAACAAGACAGCGAGGAGGAAGGAGAAACCAGTAACACAGCTGAGAGCAACAACAGGGATAAATCGCTTCCTCGGCAACAACAAAGCCCTAACAAGAGGGACACGGGGTCCAACAGTAAACTGGACGACCTCTTACGCAAACAATCGACGAACTTCAAGGCCTTCATGAGAGCTGCTGCCAACATTCAAGTTGAATTTATCACAGAAAAATGGGAATTCCAGGATGCGTTGCAAACGTTACAAGCGCGTTGGTCTACTATTGACAGTCTCCATTGGGAAATCGAGTGCGAACTCAACAGGGACAAGAACGCAGTATATGAAAAGCGCTATACAAGATTTGAAAGCCAATATATCGATCTCAAGAAGGCATTAAAAACCAAGATGTGGTCCGGAGCTTACCGAGAAAAAACTACACCAAAGTTGGAGATACCAGTATTTCACGGAAAGTTTAACCAGTGGACACCGTCCAAAGACCTATTCACGGAAGCCATCCATAACAATACATCCTTGTCAAATGCGCAGAAGATGCAATTTCTGAAAAGCAAGGTCCAAGGAGAAGCTGAAACGTTGATACAACACTAACAAATAAGCTCAGACAATTATCTAGTATGTTGGGACATTCTCAACAATCGCTACAACGACAAGAAACTAATATTTACATCGCATATCAACATGCTCTTAAATCTGCCTACTACGCAACAACAGTCATTAGCACCAATCAAGAAAATACATGACGTCACAATAGAATGTTTGCACGCCATCAAGAATTTAGAAGTGGATATCAGAACCTGGGATCCGCTAATAGTGCACATATTGGCACAAAAACTGGACGCTGAGACTTATTCAGATAACATTGAATCATTGAAGAACTCGCGAGGATTACCTGTATTAAAGGATTTCTTAGACTACCTAGAGGCGAAGTTTACTGCAATGGCATCGTCGCAGCGTAAACAAGACAATTATCAGAAGACAAGTTCAGTGACAAATCAGAATCAAGAAGCATCCCATTACAAGAAACACAGCTACCATAACAACAAGAATCAAGCGGCTAGTAACAACAAGGTTACGAAATCGTACCATGCGTCAACGTTTACTTGTCCATTCTGCAACGACGAGCATGGCCTCTATTTTTGTGCAAAGTTTTTAGAAATGTCGAACGATGAAAAACTTAACACAATAAACAAATTGCAAGTCTACATTAATTGCCTGTACAGCCACAAGGGCAAGAAATGTACGTCGAACAACCGATGTCGCAAGTGCAAAGCTAAACACAATACGTTATTGCACGAGGCTGCATCAAAAAACAACGAACAAAACCAAAATAAAATTCATCATCTCATGTCTCAAGATGATGAAGACGCTTCGGAGATTCTATTAGCGACCGCCATAGACAAGGTAGAGGGAGCTGATGGAACTCAGTCAACGACCATATAGCCCATAGACGCCTAATGCACGATCTAACGCATCAAAACAATTCTGTCAACTAGCTGAGGTATGAGGAAGCGGGGTACTGCGTTCTGATTGGCCCTACCAAGGTCATTACGTATTACTAGGGATGGGGCAAGTTTAAATAAAACACGAAGGTATCGATATTATTATTTTTTACCTTCATATTTCTTAATAGTATTTTAACATGCACTTAATATAGGTACTTAAAGTAATAACATAAATGTTAAAAATAAAAACTAAATATCAAAATTCTTTCCGTATTTATTTAAAAAGATTATTTTTTTCACAGGTTGTTTCATATATTGGACCTAATAGTTTAAAAAAAGACTAAATTCTGAAAGTCAAATAATCTATACTAATATATAAAGCTGAAGAGTTTGTTTGTTTGTTTGAACGCGCTAATCTCAGGAACTGCTGGTTGGAATTGAAAAATTATTTTTGTGTTGGATAGTCCATTTATTGAGGAATATTATAGGCTATATAACATCACGCTACAATCAAAAGGAGCGGAGCATAAATGAAAAATGTTGCAAAAACGGGAAAAATTATTCCTTTTTGAGAGCTTCTGTTGCGTGCGCTGCGTAAACGGTTTAAGTTACGCAAATATCATGTATGATGGAATTATTCCTTTTTAAATTTTCTAAAAAAAAGTACGGGACAGCATATGTCTATCTTTTAAGATTGAATCACTATAATCTTTTTTATGGTAATCAAATTTGTTCGAAATTAATGCATTATTTGCGAAGGAGTTTTCATAAACATGGTATTAATCCTTATCCAAATAAATACGTTATTAAAAAGATTATAGTGATTCAATCTTAAAAGATAGACATATGCATGTCTTTCTTTTAAGATTGAATCACTATAATCTTTTTTATGGTAATCAAATTTGTTCGAAATTAATGCATTATTTGCGAAGGAGTTTTCATAAACATGGTATTAATCCTTATCCAAATAAATACGTTATTCATCACAAGTATTTAATTTTGAACAAAGTTCCCTTACATCATTTAATTTCAATGAATATCTTAGGAGATATAACTGTTTTATAATAACTCCGCAGCAAAATAATGATCAACTAACTCTGCGAGGTAGTCTATTCTAAAGCTGAAGAGTTAGTTTTTAGGGTTCCGTACCCAAAGGGTAAAATGGGACCTTATTACTAAAACTCCGCTGTCCGTCTGTCTGTCTGTCTGTCCGTCTGTCATCAGGCTGTATCTCATGAACCGTGATAGTTAAACAGTTGAAATTTTCACATATGATATATTTCTGTTGCCGCTATAACAACAAATACTAAAAAACAGAAAAAAATAATATTTAAGGGAGGCTCCCATACAACGGACATAATTTTTTTGCCGTTTTTTTTTTGCTCCGCCGGCGTGGATTTCGGTTATCGCGTAAAAAAGTAGCCTATGTCCTTCTCTATATCCCAGGTCGATCGGTTCAGCGGTTTAGGCGTGAAAACGTAACATACATACAGACAGACAGACAGACAGACAAATAGACAGACAGAGTTATTTTCACATTTATAATATTAGTAAGGATAAGGATTTGTATGGATGGTACGGAACCCTTCGTGCGCGAGTCCGACTCGCACTTGGCCGGTTTTTGTTTTTTGAACGCGCTATTCTCTGGAACTGCGAGTTGGATTTGAAAAAATCTTTTTGCATTTTACAGCCCAATTCTTGAGGAAGAATTACATTCCTATTAAATAGAACACAATTTTTTTTAAATGAAGGTTTATGCGAAAACGAAGTAAAAGCACGGGCAGGCAATGTGTTGCGACGGGGTGGGTCGGGGAAACAAGAAATTTAACGCGAAAGAAGTCGCGGGCAGAAGCTAGTTATTTATAAAATACAATAATGGCCTATAATATTCCCACTGCTGGGACAGACGCATCCTCTCCGTTAGAGGGAAATTTTCTGTGTGGATTAAAATATACCTAATTTTTGGACAATCAAAAACACTGATACGTTAATCATTTTTGAAATGTATTAACTTTGTCTAAATCTTCCGAACAGTATTTGTGTTGAGCAGACTTTGTATGAAAAGCTAGCCTTGTGGAAATATAATTTGTGCATAACACTTATTGACAAATCCACTACATGATTGGTTACTTCAGAGTGGAATTGATGGTTACTTATATTAGGAAATAGTTCCTCGCCAATAAAAATGCTTAAAGTATTATTGACCAGGGCCTCAAGTCTGCTATTACAATAGTGTCAGAATGGTCTATCATTGATTTTATAATTGTTGATTTTGACAAGTTTGGTAATCTACTAATATAATGGCGTCATTATGACTTTCCAATGGTCAGCCACTGACACGCCATTGAAAGAATTGGTAATCTCGTACATAATGACAAATGAAACTTCCTACTAAACTTCCAACTTCGTACTACTTCAGATTGCTTATAACATTAGTAAATAATATGTCAAAAAATATATAAGTGAAATCTGGCATGAATAAATGTTCAAAATGCCACTGTAATACAATTCTATTACGAGACCATTGACCGACCAATGATCGACCATTATGAATTTAGCAGATTATGAACTTTTAGCAAAATGACAATGGGATCGTGTTGGAGTGACGAATTTATAAAAATAGCAAACTTGGGCCCCAGGACGTTGGTTTTGCGTTTTTGGTTTTTGGAAATTTTTTCAAGGTAGCATACCTTGAAAAAATTTCAAAAAACCAAAAACGCGTTTATGTTTATTTCAGAACGACGACAAATTGTGATCACAGTTGGTGAAGGATATATCAAGCCACCTTTGTCTCTATAAGCTATTAGACTACTTTTAACTTTGGATTTTATTTTAATCCTATCAAACACTAAAGTGGCGATAATAATAATTCGCCTTTGCATTGGGCAGCTTTTCTCTATTGTAATTAGTGTTTCTTTATTTTTTTGTACATATTATTTATACCTATAGTATAGGTTTTTGCTTTATCGATAACAGATTTGGTCAATTTGGATTTGCTGCATCACTATTTATCTTTACCTAATAATAGAGGAAAAGAGATAGCGAAAAAATTACTTTCAAATGAAAAGGACGCAAACATGAAAGACATCAACGAGAGTCCTTGCACCTCTGGTTCACCTACAAGTATGACCAGTATAAGATGAACTCCGATAAATATTATCAGAAAATAAATCTAATTATGATTATGTAACTATTAACTTACCGATGAATTCGAAGTCTGGCTGTTTTTACCACACCAACGTATTGTGCAAGGGGCTATTATAATATTTATTTTCACCAATTTTTATCGATTATCGCGGAAGTGTTTACGGCTCACAGAACTGGTCGAAACTGAATCGAAATTATCGAGTGGCGACCTACATCAGATCTATAAGTCTGATGTGTTGACAGACATCGGTCACCTGTTATTATGCGTCTATGGGCTATATGGTCGTTGAACTCAGTACAACATGCGAGCTCTTGTAGATCAAGGGTCAAATCCCTCCAATTAATCGGATCTTCAACCTATCGGTACCGGTTTTGAAACACGAACCCGAAAATGAGACGGTAATGGGGCAAAGCTCATTACTGCGAGATCTGGGAAAACAGATAGAACAGATGAAAGCCGCGACCGCAGAAGATATCATTTCTGATCGGGCGACACACCACGATGTCCACCAATATATTGTCATATACATATTGGCAACAGTAGCAGCGACAGCAGGTGCAGTATAAGCTACCACCGACTTCGTAAACATTGCAAGAATCAAGAGAAACCTGAGACACAACCTGTTCCCAATCCTGCGCCCCGAAGGAGGTCGCCTGCTAGCATCGTGGACAACACAGCTGTATTTGACGTCACAGACGACAGGTCAGCGCACTTTTCGAGTGCACGTACACTAAACAATGCAACGTCGCCTATTGCGCGTTGTGATTTAATAGTATAAGGCTCGGATTAGATTAATTTCTTTTACATCTTATCTCCTTTTTTAACATTTATTATTTGACTTATCATTTTCATTTTTATTGTTCACACTTTTACAGTTACCTTTTGTGAGTGGGCAATATGTACGAGCTACGCTGTACATTGACCTTTGTGGTAGTTTGTACGTCACACTCATTTATGCACATCAATATTGTTTAGCTGTGCATTCCTCTAACATAGCATTTAAGTAGAACAATTGTGTAATTATATTCAGTAGCAATAAAACCTTTATTACAATCGGTTGTTTACTCGTTCAACATAACATCCCAATACATAACATTAACAATAACAACAACATTTTCACTGTTGGGAGTTACGCCCCAACACGAGCCATAGAAAAAGCTAGAGTATAATAAATCACTTTATATGTGTTTTGTAGACTCACAAAACTCGATATGGGGAGCGCTACAACAATAAGGTGTCGACGCAAAATACGTAACTGTGCTGCAGGAAATACAAGAAGAGCTGTGCAAAAATTAAGCTGGAACGGGACGGCGAAAAATGACCCAATATCGCCAAAGATGTTTACAGCTGTTCTAGAAAGCATCTTCAGAAAACTTGATTGGACAAGAAAAGGATTGAGAGTCAACAAAAGGTGAATACTTAAGCTTACTTTGGGTCAGTCAGTTTCATTTGATAACCTCACTGAAAATGAAGTGCAGAGAAGAATCGCCATAGCATGGACAAAATACTGGGGATTGAAGGAAATAATGAAAAATAAATCTATACACATTAGTATAGAGAGAAAACTCTTTGAAATAGCAATCATGCCGTGTCTGACCTACGGCTGACAAAGTTGGTCGCTCAGGAAATGTGAGGAAGACAAGCTAGCAATATGTCAACGCAAAATGGAAAGAAGCATGTTGGGAATCAGACTATCAGACAAAGTTAAAAACCAAGAAATTAGAAAAATTACTAGTGACAGATATTGTTGAAAGAGTGAGGTCACTAAAATGGAACTGGGCGGTTCATATATGTCGAATGGCTAATGATAGATGGACCAAAAAAATTCTAGAATGGATCCCAAGAGAAGGAACAAGGTCTAGGGGACGACAAAGGAAAAGATGGGCAGACCTATTTGTACAAAGACTAGGGCCGAACTGGATGACCAAACTGAACTAGAAGCCAGGGACAGACACTACTGGAAAACTACATAAATATCAAATAATTTAAAATGTGATGAATCAAAAATATAATTTTGCATGTTAGAAATTGTAAGGCTATAGGTACTTACTGTTAACTGCGAAAACGCATGCTACAAACATTTTGTAGTAGAATAAATGGCTTTATTATTTTATGTATTTATAGTTGGTCACAGGGTTGGGCTGCAGTTACCTCTGGTGCGCGTGCACGCAGTTGTCGCAGATGAACTCGGCGCAGTCCACGCAGTAGCTGGTGGCAGGCTCCGTGTCCTCGCAGCTGTTGCACTGCTGCTCGCCGCTCACGCCGCCTGCGGGCAGGCCAATATTTATGTCATCATTCATTTAATCTTTCATTGTTTCATTTTTATTTTATTTTTTCCACACTTAATCCTTCAGGTGGACCATTGTGCGTGGCTCTTCTTTGCACCTATGGTAGTAAAGTAATTTTATTCCAGGTCACCGTCTTCACTTATACCTACTTGGTTGTATAATTAATGCATACAAAATATTGTAAAACCTTTCAAAAGAGTAACTATCCAGTTTCTTGCCCATTCTTCTCCATACGTAACTACCTTTTGAAATGGAGAACTAGAATAAATTCTATTTTCTTTGCCTTTTATGTGCCTAATTGAAATAAATAATTTGACCCTCGACTTATGACTGACCGTTGGAGCCGGCCTGCTCGAGCGCCATCTTCTCGAGCACAAAGCGCTGGTCGATCATGTTGGCGACCTGGCACTGCAGGCGGCACGCCGGGCACGTCACCGTCACGCGCTCTGCACCTGCAAGTTTAGAGGTTTATTTATAAACATTGTTTTTTAACCGACTTCAAAAAAAAGGAGGAGGTTCTCAATTCGTCGGAAACTTTTTTTGTTTTTTTTGAAGTGAAAACTTCTTTAGGCGCGTTGAGCACTTTTTGGTAGGGGAAAAATTTATAGGTTTGCGATCGTCACCGAACGCTTTCCACGAGCTATATGTTAACTGTGTATATACAACGTGTCCCAAAATTCACCGATAAGCGGGCACCAGAAATTAGCCCTGCTCATGACTACTCGAAAAAAATAATAATAATACCTCAATTTTTTTTTAAATTACAAGACTAATATTGAATACTGTCTAAAATGGACACCCCTTAAGATATTTTTAACTACCAAATCACAATTTTAATTTTTTTTTTTTTTTTATCGGCATCCTTAAATCTGCTATCCACCCCAATCCTTAAAAATCCCAGAATGCCTGTAGTTTTTACTTGCTCGTGTTCTTGTTGTAGCGTTTACGTTATCACTCATACTGGTGTAAAAAAAAATATGGGCACTACTATGGCAATTTTTCTTAAAAGAACAATGGCGAAAAAATTGTTGATGAAATTATTAAGCGTCTACATATATCACCGTGATAGGTACCGACGAAATAATTCACTAAGTTTTATCAAATCAAGCTTATCACCTATTAAACTCTGAAAAAAAAATTCGTCCTAATTAAAAACGGAATTGACTAGATTAATGATGATGATAAATAATCATGGCTTCGTTACTTTTTTCTGGCTTAACTTCATGACTTTTGGCTAAGCTGAACGTTTAATGTTGCCATGCAATATAAATCTTGGTCAAGTTACATAAAATGCTTTGCTTTTCGTATTGCATTAATATACTTTTGAAATACATTTCTGCAACAGAAAATAAATGTGAAAATAAAAATAATTGTTTGTGCTAAGAATATAGCGGTCTTAATTGTTTAATTTAATATATACATGACCTCGTAGTGCAATTTATTCGAGAATGGCAACATCGCAAAAAAATAAATATAACATTTAAGTTGTCAACGTTGCATATTGACATGTACCGTACTGACAACTTGTTGTTTACGCGTGCGTCTCGTTATTTAGTTTTCCATCGATTTTCCGTGATTTTCTACTTCATCAATTGCTTATGAATTGCTCTGAGATTTACTGTCCCTGTGTGACTAGTGCTTGCCTAAGTATTCTGATTATTTGCCTATACGACGACATTTTTCTGTGACTCTGGATTCCGATTCTGGCTGATACCTTGGATTTTATTGTGTGTGCATCGATTTGTTTATCACGATGGGTAACCGTTTAAAGCCTACACGCATCATGTGTGTCAACTGCAACATATGTGCCAATAAAATACGCCGATACCGGGAAAAATACTGTGAAATAAAATAATAACGAACTGTTGGATGTTGCGCTCATACAATGACTGTAGTGTGATATCTAGGATGGGCTAGACATCAACAAAATATCTCAGCACCTGCAGGTTTTTTTGATGACATTGTAATAAGAGAAGATGAGGAATAAATATTTAAAAAACAAGTTTTTTTTCTATACCCGTGACCTACCTCTACCTTGTAATTTACCATAATATAATATATAACTTTCTGAATACGTACTCCGTATCTTATTTTGTCGTAAAAATGCATTTCTATCAATGATATTTTAAGTGATATGTAGGTATTTCTTTTTCGATTAGTTTGTTGTTGACAAGACATAACCTCTAGAACTTCAAACTGGAATATATTTAATTCCTGACTTTCTCTAAAAGTATAACTGAAGACAAAACTGTTCAGGAATTCAAAATCTATACTTTTACATATTTTTCATAAGCAAACGCAAAAAAAAATGTCAACAAAAATTTGTTCGGGAGTTCGCCTTTGTTCTTTACGCAAATAACCAAGATTATAAAATAGTATAATAATCTAGAAAAACTAGCGACAAAAAAAAAATATTGCGTTCTATTTCTAAAACAGAACCAAATTTCATACATTGTTGTTGTTGTTGATAGTAATCACTTTTACCATGTGCCGAAAATAGGTTTTATGTTGTTGAAAAGTGTTGAATGAATCAAAACAAATGGTACAAAAAGTTACACTTCTTTTATTAATTTGTTCCATTATTAATATTACAGTAAATGTTCAAATTTTTTGCTACGGGCATTAATACAGGCACAACATCGCCTTAAAAAAGATCGTTTTATTCTTCGTGCATATCTTCTGCTATTGATATAATCCGCAGGGTGATTGATTTTTTGGCGAAGCTGGTCCAATGTTGCAATGGGTTTTAAGTAGACCCTGTCAATGGATAGCAG
Source organism: Dryobota labecula (assembly GCA_947523025.1). Lineage (NCBI taxonomy): Eukaryota > Metazoa > Arthropoda > Insecta > Lepidoptera > Noctuidae > Dryobota > Dryobota labecula. The sequence continues at coordinate 24,307,013 of OX383302.1, read as the reverse complement.
TATCTAACAATAGAAGAAGTCCAGGGGGTTTAGATCGGGTGAACGGGGTGGCCACAAGATAGGATCAAGTCACCCGATCCAACGCCCTGGATACTCTTGGTAAATATTCTCGCACAGGACGGGCATAGTGAGCTGGGCAACCATCATTTTTTAACCACATGTTTTCATTTCAGGGTACGTCTTCTAATAATTCTGGCAAGTCCAATGAGGTTATATTATACTAGAGGCGCAACGTCCTACTAAAAAAATCCAAAAAACGTAACCACTTACGAGTTAAAGACGTAGCTTTGAAACGGATACATAAATGATGTCAATATGTCAAAATAATCTGTTTGTCTCATTTCTTCTTCCGTCAAACTAATTACGTTGGAACGAGACAAGACAATGGTGCCGATTCCCTTGTTCACAAACTAAACTAAATTTAAGTTCAGGGCATCTTTTTCTTTCTATATCATTAAGAAAAAGACAGAAGATAAATTTTAGTTTAGTCCTGTCAAATTAATCAGCGCTTGACGTAAATTGACGTAATTTTAGTAGGAAAGTTTTTAATCGCGTCTTAACTTGTATGGAGTAGTGACAGGCGCTGATTACTTTGACAGGACTAAACTAAAATTTATCTTGTCAATTTACTAATGAAATACGAGTAGAAACAAAAATATGCACTGAACTTAAATTTAATTTAGTTTGTGAACAAAAGAATCGCCAGCATTGTCATCGGAAAAACAGCCAGAGTTGCCAATGATCAACGTAATTACCCCAGAATGAATAAAGATATTTTTTTATTGAATCAATTACCTACTGTGAAAGATTGTATTATGGAACTTTCAATAGATTCAAGATTGAAAGAAATTGATGGATTTATATTTATACATATAGGAAGAAAAAAAAAATGTGCGTAAACGTAAATATTATATTTCAAAACTATTAAGATTTTGTCAAATAACTATTGTTTAAAATGGAATGATATTATTAATTTATTTATTATTCACAAAATCCACAGCTCTTTGAAATTATAACTTAAAATATATAAGTTAGTATTACAGCCAATTACGGATTTACAATTTAATAGCAATACAATATATGCAGCAGAAACAAATATAAAATCATGTGAAATGCTAGCACCAACTATACCCAAAGTCTCAAATTCAGATAATTTATGTAAAGAAAGGGGATAACATTATAAAAAAATATCTTCGTAATGGTAATTCACATAAAATTGCGAAAAAGAGATTCCATTTTCTTTTAAGTACTGATTTTAAGAAATAATTATTAAAAAAAATTATACCGTAATTGTTTTTATAATTTTTTGGTTTTAAACAAAGTTATTAATAAAAGGAGATTTTCTGGTATAAAATATTTTATGATACTGGTAACAATGCAGGAGATCCAAACATTTTTAAATTTTGTATATCTTCAACAACACTAATATACAACTCTCATACATAGATTCATATTGTAAGTAGCATATATATGGCCACATTTTGGATGAAAGCGGCTGTAAACTGTTTCGATTGGAAATCGATTTTGGGAGGCCTACGTCTAGCACTGGGCTTAAAAGGGCTGATTATAACGATCATATACCGTGTCTCCGACACACTACACAAATCATTGTTTGGCAACGGTATTTAGTTTGCATAGTTCTTATAATTAATTCACTTTAATTTTATCGATGATTATTTACGAAAACATTTAATGATAAAATGTTTTGCACCACTGTCCTGTAATTTTGACAGTGACATTTCTTGACATTACTTTGTTTAAATAAATTATCTGAATTAGAGACTTTGGGTATAAGCATTTCTAAGTGTACAGTGTGTGTGAGTATGTAGGATTGTGCATGGAGAGTTGCGAAAGGGTGTGTGAATATTTTATAGTGGTACGTATGAGGTGATTGTCCATATACCTCCTATTATGACAATCATTTATCCATACTAAAATTATAAATGTGAAAGTAACTCTGTCTGTCTGTATGTTACGTTTTCACGCCGAAACCGCTGAACCGATATTTCTGTAAGTTTGTACAAACACTTTTACACGTCAATCATATTTTTAAAACTAGATGATGTCGGCGTTTCCTATCTGACTACTCTGAGAAGAAAGGCCGAAACCAACTCAGCGATCACAGTCTCTTTTAAAGTCCAGACATAATCTTGGTCAGATCATGCGAAGGCCATGTATGTATATTGTGTTACGTTGTATTTTTTGTGCCTACCACTAATTGGTTTTGCACATTTTAATCCTTAATAAATAAAGTGGCATTTACCTGAAAACATACGTTGTCAAATATAAAGTTTCTCACAGGGTTATTTTACAATGAATGATCCATTCCTTAAACTGTATTTCGTCACTGGACTTTTTAGTTTCACTTTCTGTAAAGAAATCACTTTTCTAAACAGGTTTGCACAATTAATTAAACCAAATATTGTAAATAAGTTCTATTCTATTTTTAATATATGGCAAGCAAAGCCGATGTCGACTATTCTGCCAATGTCTAAAGTGAGTTAGAAAAACAAGTGTGCATGAGAGATTTTTTTTTTTTTTTTTTTTTTTTTTTTTTTTTTTTTTTTTTTTTTTTTTAATAGTTAGATTCTTCGGTTGATACAGTTGAACACAATGTAGATCTTGTTGGATTAGTACGGGACTGAAACAATAAAAAATATAAATAAATAAATGATATAATTTGTTAAAACATAAAATATACGCAAACCACACCATCCACACAGAATAAATATGTTATAACTTTATGTTATTGTGACGGATGAAGGTCATCAGCGCCACAAGTAGTTCTGGAGAAGAGAATGTTAGTAAGGAGGGGAAATTAATTGGAAGAGGGATCTTAAATTTTGGGAGACGCCTATATAAATCTAAAGGTGGAACGTTGTTCGAGCATTCAAAGAAGATGTGGTCCAGAGTGCCCTCCTCCAAACCGCACTCACAGAGAGAGGAGTCTCGTACACGAATTTTTCGCAAAAAAACGGGAGTACAACAAAAACCTAATCGGATTCGACAAAGGACGGACACAATTGTTTTGGAGACTTTTTTGTAGCCGTAGAACCAAGGTTTTGGTTTTATTACGGGTTGTACTGCATAATAAAACCTGCCCTTTTTTCTTCCAGTGATATTCCACTGTTCCTGCCATGAGGATTGGAGCTTAGCCTTAGGAAGGTTCAGCAAGTCATATCCCTGATAAATATTGTGTGTCAGATCAGCTGCTGCTGATGAGCACGCATCTTTGGCCAAAGTATCAGCGCACTCATTGCCCTTAATGCCGCAATGACTAGGTATCCAAACTAACTCAACCTCTTTTTGACTATTAGCACAAGATAATAAACATTTTTTAATTTTTAGAATAATAGAACTGTGCAATTTACTTTTGAAAGGGTTCTGTACCAAAGCTTGCAGACAGCTAAGAGAGTCTGTGAAAATAACAGCTTTTTTGATATTGTGGTGTACTCTATGAAAAGACAAGCTTCCAATAAAGCCACACACTCGCCCGTGAACACAGAGGCCTCCTCGGGGCATTTGTACTGTAAAATAATTCTGGAGCTTTGGTAATAAACCGCAGCGCCAGTGTTGCTACAATAATTAAATTTTGAAGCATCTGTAAAAAACTTTTGAAAACCAGTCCATCGGTCTCCCACCGCCGCATTGAAGGCTGAATTCGCCGATGAGGACTTTTTGGAAATGCCAATGTCAAAGAGAATTTTTGGAACGAAACATAAGACTTCATAGGGAAAGTTAAAAAGAGGTAATCGGGGATTCTGTTCTATTGGACATTCTAAATTATGAATTTGACGAAATGCTTTTAGGATTAGGGGAATTTCCTTGTTATTCCAGTAGTTTGAGTTTCTGCATATGGCATCTAAATCATTCAATCTTGCTAAAAGGGGATGGGAAGATCTAGGTATTAACCTAGCTAAAAAACGGGAGGCCAGATACTGCCGTCTTAGGGCCAGTGGAGGTTCAGCACATTCAACCTGCAATGCGTTAACGGGAGAAGACTTCATACAGCCAGAGATGATCCGAAGGCATTTTGATTGTAACCTATCCAGCCCAGCCAAAGCACCCTTGTTGCATGGAACTAGATGGAAAGTCCCATAGTCTAAAACACTACGTACTAAGGCGTTGTAGACCAGTTTCATAGTATAAGGGTGGGCACCCCACCAGACACCCGCGAGAACTTTTAAAATCGAAACAACTCTTTCACATTTTTTTATTAATAAATTTATATGATGTTTACCACTTAGTTTTGAATCTAGAACAACGCCTAAAAATTTTACTTTATTAACCAAAGGAATATTATGACCTAAAATATTCACTGAGGTGTTCGGAATCAATCTTTTACGCGAGAAAATTACTGCCGAACTTTTTGGTGCGGATAATGAAAGACCATGGCTTAAAAGCCACTGATTCAAAGAGTCCAGAGAGAGACAGAGAGATGAAGCCGCGTCTACAATGGAGGAATCTGTCACATACAAGACTAAGTCGTCGGCATATTGAAGGATGTGACAGTTATTATTTAGACAAGAGCCAATGTCCACCGTATACAAATTATAAAGAAGGGGGCTGAGAACGAAACCTTGCGGGAGTCCCTTCCAAGTCTGCCTTTCATCGAAGTCCTCGCCCTGAACTCTCAAAACCAAAGAACGAGAAAAAAGAAGTGCACAGATGCATTCGATCATCTTAACCGGGAGACTCAGCTGTTGCAATTTCTGCCTGAGTATGGGAAGAAGAACGTTGTCGTATGCAGAGGAGATATCTAGGAAGGCGGCAACAACAGATTTGTTTTTGGAAAACGCTAAGCGAATATCCGTAACTAGTACGCCAACACTATCCATTGTACCGAGTCCCTTTCTAAAACCAAATTGGTAATTCGGCAGTAAATCTCTCGATTCGACTATCCATTCAAGTCGGTTTTTAATCAGGTGTTCCAATAATTTGGCTAAGACTGAGGATAAAGCAATTGGTCTAAGGCCGTTCGGATCATCTACATGTTTGCCTGGCTTCAATAGTGGAATAATGATTTGTAACTTCCACTGATCTGGAACCCAACCATTACTATAACAATAATTAATAATATCAAGGAAGTAGAGTTTAGTCTTGTTTCCAGAATGAGCAATAAAAGAATATGGCACACCATCAATACCGGGGGCTGAGTCCCGGACATGCCTGAGCACCACATTCAGTTCTTCTAAACTAAAAGGCACATCAAAAGGATCGTCTGAAACATTTTGCAGGGTCATATTTAAAAATTCGGAAGAGAGAGGAACGTACGGTGGAGCAATTTTGTCAAAAAAAAGGTCAGCTGTTTCCCTAGTTATTGGTGAAGAAACTGATGGGGAGCACCCACGTCTAAATCTATTTATATTTTTCCAGACTACCGAGACTGGAGTGGAGGGAGATAAGGAGGTACAAAACTTAATCCAACCCTCACGTTTCTTCTTACGGAGGTGACGTTTTGTCCTGGCATTAACCTGCAAATAGGCCAACAGATTTTCGGTGCTCATATCCACATTGTAACATTCCTCGGCCTCATCTCTATTCCTGATTGCCGAAGTGCACTCTGGATCCCACCACGGGGGTGAAGGTATTTTATCACGGGCACTGTTTTTTAGTGGAAAGCAGGATTCCGCACTGGAGGTGATGGCTGTAATAAGTCCCTCATAACAGCTCTTGGCATGGCAGTGACCAGAAGGATCTAATAAACTTGAATTTAAATTTGGAAGAACATCAGTTTTATCCTCCAATAATGAAGCAAATTTTGACCAATCTGGTTTGGACAGGTTATATTTCAGCAGTGGAGGAGAAGTTTTCTCTAAATAAGTCTTATTTAGCAAGGATATAACAATAGGGTAATGGTCACTACCATGCGACAAGGTTGTACATTCCCAATGGGTCGAAGCTGCAAGCTCAACCGAACAAAAGGTTAAGTCAACACAACTCTTTTGCTGTCCGGGAAGAGATCTACGTGTTGGACATCCATTATTTAAAATGCATAGATTCAGATCGTCCAAGATCTCAACCAAAGCTATACCAAAGGCATCACAGCGCTCAGATCCCCATCTATAGTGATGGCAGTTAAAGTCGCCCATGACCAGTATTGGTCCATGGACATTCATAAAAATGTTTTTTAAAATAATAAAAAAGTCATGATGAGGATGAGCAATGTAAATGGAGAACACTGTGATGCCCTCAACCTTTCCTGCAGTAATGCTCATATCACCCGTAAGTGAAGGCAAAGCAAAGGGCAAAAGTGGGACCCGATTATTGACAAATAGAGCTGACCCTCCATAGCCGTCGGATCTGTCACATCTTAGGATGTTAAAATGTGGTATACGAAAGCTAAGACTTGGAATGAGCCAAGTCTCAGCTATGGAGCAAGCCAACGGCTTGTACTTGTTTAATAGAAATATGAGGTCGTGCTTTTTATGCCACACGCTCCTCACATTCCACTGAAGGAATACTTGGCGAACCGCCATTTCTGATGTCTAAAAGAAGAGTTATAAGTTGATCGGCAACGTTGGACGGTGATTGATTATTAGAAGAAGACGAAGAAATAAGAATAGGTAAAAGTTTTATAAGTAATTCAATAATAGATGAAGTACTATTATTGGAAGAGTTATTATTATAATTGAAAGCGCAGCCATTAGGCTGTGAAGATTGAGGAGAACTAGTTATCTGGTGATGAGCAGTTTTATCATATGATGGGGAAAGGGGGGCATGGTTCCTGGGCTTGAGAGTTACCGTTTTCCTATAGGACTGAGAAATCGGAGTCTTAGTGACATTAGCATAATTCCGGGAAGCTGTTGGGATAATTTTGCTAGCCTCAGCATAGGGAATTGATTTTTCAGCCATAACAGTCTTAATGGCTTTCTGTCTACCATGCTCGGGGCATGACCTGCTATCAGCATAGTGATTACCCGAACAAAGCACACAGAAGGCCTCGCCCTCAGAAATGTTGCAACCATCACCAGGGTGATCGTGGCCACATTTACTGCAGCGTGGTTTAGATCTGCATATGGTTGCTACATGTCCAAATCTACAACACATGCGACATTGGATTGTGGGGTATATGTACTGTTCAACAGGAAGGGATGTGTAGCAGCAGTAAATCCTTTTGGGTAAGACTTGGCCATCAAAAGTGATGACACAAGTTTCAGTAGGTTTCCACTCGTTATTACCATCTCTTTGGACTTTTCTATTAATACGGCGGACTTTAAGTATTTGCCCACAACCTGAGGGCACAGACAAATAAGATAAAGCCTCTTCTTCTGTAATATCAGAGGGAACCCCGGTAACTACACCCATCCTAGTTATATTAAATGTGGGAATTGAAGCAGTGTAACTATATTTCAATAACAAAGAGTTAATTAAGAAAGAGTTAGCATCCTGAGGGGAAGCAAACTCTACTGACACACGATTTCTGCCAACTCTATTAACACCACCACGGACTATGTTCGCAATATTATTATTCAGTAGAAACTTGCCAAAATTAACAGGGTGAAGAGTGGTGCCTGCATTTGGTTGGGTCTCTACGCGGGAAACGTGAACAATGTAAGGTGCTTTGTCCAACACGGAATACTTGACACGACCAATTTGGCTTTTTTGATGTTTATTTGGTGTCAGAATTTCCTCGTCACTGGGACGTTTGCGTGTGGTTTGTTGAGATTCGGAAACATCCATCTCTGTAATGCTACAGACAACGTCCGCAAATTGGGATAATGGATTCGGGGAAAAAGGTGTTGAAGGAATGTCAGGGGGGTCAGGATCAGGGGGTTTATTTACATCCATCTTGGATAAAAAGAGTAAAAAATAAAACAATCACAATACAAACCTGGTTACGAACACAATGACAATACAATTACACAAAAACAAGTCACAAAAGTATCAACAAACACTAAAAAAACAGCTTAAAATTCTAAACACACGTGCTGACTAACAACACCGAGGCGACTTAAATAAGTTTGATTGTAAAATAGAATAACAACACAAATGTCATTCAATCAAACGTCAGCTACTGTCAGTTATAAGCGACATCTGTTGTCGCCGATTCATGGTTGTAGTTTTAATCGATAATAGTTCATTTTAACATATTGATTGGTAATCATCGTAATAATATCCAGTGACCAGTCCTTAATTATTTTCGGCTTTCGGTAATAAAATTAATAATAAACTAAATAACCGAAAACGGAAATGAATAAATTTTTTCATTATAAACTTTTTTCTAGAACTTTCATTGTCAAATGAATACATATTTAATCTGTGAAGTGTCTTTGACGTAATGTTTCTGGTAATTATTCTAATTCTCCCTAAATAATATTATGGGTAAATTACCCCATTCTAGACAAACTTTGGCATTGCAGACTGCCAAAGATTTGTTTTAATTAGTTTATAATTCTGGATCTGAAGAATTTTTAGTGTTTCAGCGTTCAAACGTCATGTTGGATAGTTGTTAGTGATTTTCAAGAGTTAAGTGTCGTAAGTGATGTGGATATCTTCCGTGAACTGGTAATAGTTTTGCCTGAAGTATGAATGAATGAATGAAATGCACCGACCCCAGCGTGGTTTAACCAGACTCGATTACTCGAATGAACCCAAAGATTCACACTAGCCCCTGGAGCCTCATGTTTCATGGGACTACAGTGGCCATTGTATATCAAGGAGTAGACCGGGGGGCACGATAATGGTAGGGAAGACGTGCCCATAGGATATGGAAGGATTATTATAGCCTACCGGATATGCATCCTTAAGCAAGCAATGGAATAGTGGAGAGACGGGTGATATTTATCGGGAGGGCATCTTTTAATGACGTCGTCGCCTGGTTGGCTCGAGTCCAGCTGCCTTCCTTCACTGCTATGCTGTGTTGCTGTTTCCATTATCTTCGTCTGAAGTCTCGCTACTATCCGTTTCAGGTTTCTTGTAAATCTCGCTAACAACCTTTCTAATCTTATCTCAATCTTCAACAACGCCTGTGAATATGTGCGAGATAGCACATCCTGTGGTTTTTGATGAGTTTGGTTACGGTTTTTCCGTCTAAGATTGCATAATTTTCATGTCTTGGTTTATTCTTGGCGTGGTTAATCAAGTCTCTCATGATATCTCTCTCATATCTTCTATGTCTTGACCTGTTAGCTTTATTGAGTGCCGATACTTCCGCCTTCGTAACTGCCTGTTGGAGGGATGCAAGAGCTAATTGACGGTTCCTGAAGTGAATCGGCTTAAAAAAACAAGGTTGCCTGGGCAGCCGCTTTTGTACTCCAATTATGGAACTGCATGGTATTTCGATGTTTTCACCCGTTGAATTGATTCCTATATTTCCTAGTTTTTTCGTTATTAACTGCGATCTTGGTAATTTTGGGGGATTTGCTATTGAGAGCGACATAATATTATTGTTTATGGTTGAAATCCTTGGCCTTAGTTGTTGTCTACTTCTCAACTTGTGGTTGCCTTTGTGCCTTGTGTTTGGTGCTTCCATTTTTGTTTAAGATTCGACTTGTTCTTAGCTGCCCCCGGATAATTTTGTGTTCGGATGTGCCCCTATCGGCCCATTCTCCTTTAATAAAGTGGAAGAGTTTTTCTGTTGCATGTGGCGTAATGGTTCAATTTCGGTTCTTGAGTGTACTTGACCATGTTATCCGGCATGATGATCTCATTTTTGTCGCTGTTGGCTATATTTCTGTTGTAGTCGGAATAGTCAGATGTAGATTTTGGTGAATCAGCCCTTTGTGTTGGAAAATTTGTGTATCTTGTCGACCAATATGTGCGTAAAAGTCACCTAGCATTACTAGCGTCAGGTCCTTGGTTTTTGTCTAATCAAGTTTAATACACCTGTGAGAGATCTGGTTGCTTCAGAGGTACAACTGTTGATGTGAGAGTTGATTATAGGAGCAGGCTTATCACTTCTCATACCAACTTTAAGAGTAGTTGACATCGCTTCGGTATCTTTTTTCCTATTTTTATTTCAATTTGGGCATCCTTTGTGATTAGAATTGCTAGTCGCCGGTGTGCTTTACCTGTAATTCCCGATAGGTTGATTTGTACGTTCCTAAGTTCAAGTTCACCCCTGTTTCTTGTAGGTAGGTTACATGTACACGAACGCCCCAACGTGACAATTCAGCATCTGTTTTTATCTCTTTGCCGTTCCAAGTTGCAACGATGACCACATCTGTCCACCGCTCCTTCTTGCGACGACCAATAAAAACAAAAACTTTTGTTTAACCTTTTGACCGCCATGGTCGGGTATAGCCGACAAATGAAAACCTGTCTAACAAGCCACCATCGGCTAAGAAAAGAAGAATAGAGTCAAATTACATTAAATAGTGATTTTACGAGAAACAGGGGATGAAAAGCAATTACTTGGTTATCGATATTGGATCACATTTTTTTTTTTTTGTAGGTATTTGCGTTGAATCATGCCACAGATTCGTTTACGCTCTGGCGGTCAAAAGGTTAAACAAATCTATCAGGGTCCGCTACAACGATCAGATGTCCGACTACCTCGGCCGGTCCCTTTACGGTCTTTTTCCCTCATTTACAAAAACAATGGGGCCCAGCAAACTCCGATGTTGCGATGCTAATACTCGATGAGCGCAGGCAAGCTTCACTTAAGCGGCCGAGAGCTCCAAGCAAGAATATTCCTTACTGTGGTCCGATGTTCGAGACCGCGATAGTACTCAATTGCGTCAGAAAGCATCTGCCTTCCAGTTATTGTCTTCTGCGACACAAAAAATTCACAAAAAAATTTACTTAATAAAAACGTTGGTTTACCCTTATATGAGCGAGGCTACCGGCCAAAGTAGCGACCGTTTTGTGAAGCTTATGTTGAGTTGCACGAAACCAACATTAGTTCAACGGAGACCTCAAATCCATGCCATCCCTTACATTTTATATCAAAAAGAAAGTGACAGCATCAATTTAAAGTCTCCGCTAAACCAATGGTGGCTTCGTGAAACTCACCCTTAATAAATAAACGGTTTCTTATAATTTTAAAGGCAAGAAGTGGTAGTATGGTAGTCAAACTAAGAAGTTTTAGGGGAATAATAATTGTACGAAATCAAAAGCGATAACGTTATTTTTGTTAGAATAGTAAAGTATGTTAGTTTATCTTGCTATATCATATCAACATAACATAACGCCCTAACTCCCCGAAGGGCCGGGCACAGGCGCACCCATGCACAACCACAGTTCGCCAGTCATGTCTAAGTCCCATGCAACAGTGGGCAAGCCCACCGCCATTGCCACCAACCGGGCACAAACCCAGACCCCGGGCAGCCACTGAGAAATTACAGACAGAAAACCCAACAACATCCCGCCCGACCCGGGAATCGAACCCAGGACCCCACGCTCAGCAGCAGCGCACCATTAGACCAACGAGGCATCAAAATAAGTACATCATCATCTTACAACAAAAGCTCAAAAACTTGAAGTGAGCGCGCGGCGCGCGTACCTCAACAGTGACATAAGTACAAAAATAATACTGATCAAATTAGGTAGACTGGTAGAAAATGCCCCAGGCATCAAGTCCAGTATGTTGCACAGTATGTTTCACGTGTGCATAGTGTTTACAAATAAAATATATAAAACAGATCCCTAAAAGACAAGGAAAGATCAAACCAGATAAGTCTGCTCGGGGGCGAAGCTATTTCGCTCGGGGCTGCACCAGTCGCCCACCTGATATCAGGAACGCACTTAGGCTAAGTCCACAGCCACACTTTTGCACTGATTTAATACGATTTAAAGTAACTTCCACCTCATAACAAAAGAACTACTTTTCAATTTCGATGCCCGGCCGGCGGCCGGGCATCGAGTGTGCTGTGCACGTTTTTCAGATTGTATAGCAAAGGCGGAGCAGTCGGAGTTACGTCCGTTCCCGTCGACGTCCAGACTACCAATCTGGTAATAGTTTTGCCTGAAGTAAGGGAGATTTTCTGAATGCTCTCGTCCAGTTCCGGTTGGCTTCTAGGCCATAAATATTTGCCGAGTTGAGCGTCCATTCGCCCTTGAACACGCTTGAGAAGTGACTGCAATTAATTAACACTTCTAAAAGGTGAGCTTCGTTGTTAAATAGTGTTTGGAAGAAATCTGTGAGTCCTTCCCTGTTATATATAGGGATTCGTTGTGAAGTATTTGATATTTATTACAGGATTTTTAGCTGCGTCTACGCAGGTTGCTTTCCGGCCGGTCGAAGATATTGCAGTCGAGTGTTTTCTCCCTAAACCAACCGTGAGTATTTCACCAGCTAACTATTTACCATAGATATGCCATAGGAGGTTACTCATGGTATTGGATTAGAATGTTCAAGGCAGTGTATTGAGGTTTTTCTGTGTAGTTGATGGACGCCGCGTGGGTAATTCTTATTCCTATTGTCCCACCACTCAGAATAAGGCAAACAGAAGTCGTAGCTCATTATGTTGTGTTTGCAACAGGCTATGTTAACCGGCTAATGTTTTAGCCTTCTAGATTTCCTAGCTCGGCCACCTCAAGTAAAGTAAATTAGATTCTCATTATATTATTGGGTCTCCGTATTGTCAATTCCAGGTGAGGCACCTCGAGTGATTCGTCTCGCCGCCAGGATCTAGAGTGGCGTCTGGGGCCTGGACGCGAGACCCGTTTCTCGAGTCCGCTCGAAGCCTCTTGCGGAGACGACTGTGCGGCTGGTCAAGTCCGCCTAGCGTTAGCGCAGGCGGGACGGTTTTTTTTTTACCCTTACATCTATATTTATTCATTTTAATACGGTATACATATAAACCGGTATATTACTTTTGTCCGGGTTTCAATATTGGGAACCCGGTCTGTATCAGAAATTTAAATTAAGGACCCCGAGTTCGACATCCTCAGTTATCTGAATCTGGAAGAATATTGGACATCTTCGTCGGCTCTGGGATCCTGGATTTTCTAAATCCCTGGCGCCCATTTACTAATTGTTTATTTACAAAATAATTGGAAGGTTACACCTTAATAATTTAATCTTTTATTATATTTTAATCTTAAACTTAAAATCGGAACAGTACTGGCTTTATCTCCAACTCCCCACGACCTTAGTTCTTTAAGCTGAAGTTTGAGCTGGCTGGCAATTATAAGTGACAGTTTGTCACATTCTTATTATACAGGTTAACTTAGTTTATGTGTTTGAAATAAGTAATTAATGCGGTAGACCCTTAAAAGCTACCGTATATTGTTTTAAAAAGGAGTATTCTTTTTAAATATATGTTATTTCAAACAGTGTTTATTGTTTCCTTGTATTTCGATACGAAACCACCTTGCATGAAGGTTTTGTTCCATTACCTTTAGAGGGACAAAATATTTTATGTAACAATTGGTGTATGAAATGGGCTTTTGATGAAAGAACCACGCAGATTGATTGAACCTGTCCAGTCATGCACAGCACTGTTTAACACAATGAGATCATAAACAATCTAGAATTTTTTATTTCAAAATATAACCTCACTTTACGTCTAAGATAATTATTTATTGCTAATAAAATTAATTTTGGTGTAAGAAGTGGTGATATATTAAGTTAAAACCTTCGAAATACACGTGAATGTGTTACTTTTCTATTTAGTAAGTGTTTGGGTACTGCACAGTATGTTTAAACCAAACAGACTATAATAATCTATACTAATATTATAAAGCTGAAGAGTTTGATTGTTTGTTTGTTTGAACGCGCTAATCTCAAAAAATTGGTTGGAATTGAAAAAATCTTTTTGTGTTGGATAGTCCATTTATCGAAGAGTCCTTGTAACATCACGCTACATCCAATAGGAGCGGAGCATAAATGAAAAAGGTTGCAAAAACGTGAAAAAATATTCCTTTTTGAGAGCTTCCGTTGCGTGCGCTGCGTAAACGGTTTAAGTTACGCAAATATCATGTATGATGGAATTAAAAGTTCTAAAAAAAAGTCCGGGACAGCATGGAGTTTATTTATAAACGCTGCTTAAAGTTAAGGAATGATTAGCGACTGTTTAACCATACATTTTTGACATTTGAACGTCACTTAACTTTAAGCAACGTTTATGAATAAACCCTCATATGTCTATCTTTTAAGATTGACTCACTATAACCTTTTTTTATGGTAATCTTGTTCGAAATTAATGCATTATTTGCGAAGGAGTTTTATCAATATAATATTAATCCTTATCCAAATAAATATGTTATAAATCACAAGTATTTAAATGCAACCAAAATTGTCCTTGACATCACTTGATTTCAATCAACATCTTACGAGATATCATAATTTTAAAATGACTCCGTAACAAAATAAGTAGAAAATTCATTACTTAAACCACTCTCTCTCTTAGGTAACGCAGACGAAGTTACGCGGGTCAGCTGAAGAGTTTGTTTGGTTGAACGCGCCAATCTCAGGAACTAGATACTGGCTCGAATAGAATAATTATTTTAGTGTTGGATAGCCCATTTATCGAGAAGGAAGGCTATATAACATCACGCTATGATCCTTAGGAGCCAAGCGAAAAGAACAAAAGTCAGAAAGTACGCTAAGCGATAACGAATTTATAATAGCGCGGGCGAGCGACGGGATGCGACGCGATGGGTGGGCCGAAATTTCACGCAGAAGTCGCGGGCAGAAAGCTAGTAATTTATACTTGTATTAACATACATTCGTCATTCACTAAACTACCAACAGTCTGGCAAAATCAAAATCATTCTTTTAATGTTTTTTTTTCGATAATCTGAAGAAAATTTAGCAAACTTACGAGGGCGGCACTGAACATTTCGGGAATCAAGGAAGAGACACAACATTACTATTTAAAAATGTATTTATTGCTTTTCGAAGTATTCTCCGCGAAATTTGACACATTTTTCCATACGATGGAACCAATCATTGAAGCAACCATTCCATTCGGAAGTTGGGGTCTCCAAAATGGCCGTTTTGTAGGCATCCGCAGCTTCTTCAGGTGATGAAAATCTCTGTCCACGCAATTTATTCTTTATTTTAGGGAAAGTATAGAAATCATTAGGGCTTAGGTCGGGGCTGTACGGCGGATGGTCTAATAATTCTATGTTTTCTTGCTCTAAAAACTCTTTTGTTCTGTGCGCGGTGTGAGAGCTCGCATTGTCGTGATGGAGGATGATGCGGCGGTTGCAGTTCTCTTTACGGAGTTCAGAAACGACCTGTGGCAAACAAATGCTAGCATACCATTCTGCATTAACCGTTCTTTGTCCCTCAAGAGGAATAGTCGTAACATGGCCGGTTTTGGAGACAAACGTGGCCACCATTTTTTTTGCAACACTCCGTGAACGAAAAATTTTTGTTGGCTTTAACTCATTTTCGAACACCCAAACTCGTGACTGGTTTTTTGTTTCGGGTTCGTACGCATATATCCAGGATTCGTCACCTGATACGATGTTGTATACAGCATTTGAGGATCCTGCGTAGAATCTTTCGAGAGTTCTGACGCACCAAGTAACGCGAGCCGCTTTTTGCTCTTCACAGAGCGAATGCGGTATCCATCGGGAAAACAACTTTTTTACACCTAATTGTTCATGCAAGATTATTTGTATTTGACTCATGCCAATGTCTAAAGTTGCCTGAATTTCGCGGTATGTCACATGTCGATCTTCCTCAATCAGCTTACGCACAGCATCAACGTTTTCTTGGGTGACTGCAGTTTTTGGACGACCTTGACGGGGATCATCACTGAGCTTGACACGTCCACGTTGAAATTCAGCAAACCAGCGATAAATTGTGGTTTTGGATGGGGCTTCATCACCAAATGCAGAAATCATCCGGTCAACACACTGTTTTTGTGTTAAACCACTTCGAAAGTCATAATAAATCATCGCTCTTGAATTTTCTCGAGTCAATTCCATTTTCTCAACGACTAAACAAGTTTGACAAAACCTTGTGACAAGACCGAGAATCTTTTTTTAAATAAATAAATGGTATTCGATTTTTAAAACCAAGGAGTTTTCAATTAAAAAGATTTTAATATGACAGGAACAGTGGAAATATTCCATTCCCGATACTTTTAGTGCAGCCCTCGTATTTGTGAAATGTAACACCACTTGCTTTATTAGTCTTTTCAGAGCGTGAGAAACCAATTTTAACAGCACATTTCACCATAGCAATCGGTCACTTCACGTTAAGTTGACAACTGAAGTCGGATATGCCTGTAGTGTAGTACGTCGTCGCCGTACACTGCTGATCTAGTCCTATATTACATCAATGGGCAAGTAATTTTGTAAAAAGTTCAAATAACTATTGCCATCTAAGTTTCCTTGTAACTCAAAGGGCTCAATCACTTTTCCGTTTCTGATGCCCGTCTATAGGTTAACCTTAAATTGATATTGGAATTAGTCTTGTCTCAACAGGTGCGGATTATCAATGCTCCAGCTATGTAGGTTGTGAAGATTTAAATAGCCATCTTTCTTGCAGGTTGTTTCATCCGACCATAGAACTTTATCCAAGAATTGGGTATCTTTCCTGTGCTTTTGCAGCTCACACGGCAAAATGGGACCCGATAGTGGATAGTCCCGCGGTAATAACGTCTGCACACGTTTTGGAATTCGATGTGCAGAACTTTTTGGGATTCCCATAGCTGCTTCTACGGCACGTAGCGGAGTAGTTGAATCATTTTCTAATTGAGAACTACTTCATCGCGTTCCTATCTAGGTCTTCCAGCGTTTCTCCTGGCAGATGGTTAGCGACCCTCCGAAAACGCTTGATGCACATTAATAAATACTCGATAATCCGGGTATCTTTGAGTATTTGGGTACCTTTCTCGATATAATCTGCTAGCAGCGCTAGCATTGCATCGGCATTCTCCATAAATGAGGTGCATATTAGCGTACTCCAACGGTGGGTATGGTACCGGCATGATAAACGCTAAACAGTCTTAAATACGCCAAATGTCCAATTCGCAAAACACACAATCACAGTCCAAAATAATGCCAGGTCAGTTCAGTTTGCAGATCACATAATCCAGTCCAAAAAGCCAAGCCAAAAGTTGTTAGACGAGAGCCAAGTCAATTGAATACGGAACGGTGCACAGTAAACACAGGAGCAGAGCGTACTGACTTGCTGAGAACAGCAACTTCTCTACCTCTATTATGGTAAAGACAAGATATTTATGATTAGATGGGAGGACGACATAAATAATCTGCTTAAAAATAAATATAGTGTCACAATATAAAAAAACAATAACAGTATCTTTTTCATGTATTTAAATAAGTGCAATGGCTTTATTTAGCTATGTAAATTAAATCTATGATTGTAGTGATTTGCCTACCTACATTAGTAAGCTACCTAAAAACACTAGTAATTTAAATGTAGTGCATGTTAACATTCAATTTTGATAAAAAATCCCGCTAATCTTATGAATTGTTTAATCTCGGTAAAATCACGAATAGATATTCTGGTACTCACGGAAGTGGGGATATCGGAACTTTTATGATATTAATTTTATATTCTGTGTATAATTTAACTCACACACTGACTTATTATATGTTAAATTTTTAGGAAAATCATATACAATGTTTGTAAATATGTGGGCACCATGTACCTATCGTATTTATTAATTTTTCTGTCATTACTCCAATTTTCATTCTAGGTACATCGTCTTCACCTATAATTATTAATTAATGTATACAAACTATTGTTAACATTTTAAAAGAGTAAGTATGGAGTTTGTTGCCCATTCTTCTATGGAGAAGAATTACCCCCCTTCCAAAAGGTAGTGACATAACTACCTTTTGGAACTAGAACACCACTTAATGCACTAGGAGCTCAGTGGCCACTATTTTCAGTTTTAATGATTACAATAAAACCTAACAATTTAGAACTACTTTTTGTAATAACAATAACGTATAGTCTTGTGAAGCACAACTTAACGTGCTTATTTTCTGCATTTTCATTCTAAAATAAAATAAATCACCGAACAAACGATGAGGGCGCCACTGTGCGCTCGGCGCAGTCTTAAGCGAAGTCTTGATTCTAATTTTATGAACGGCGATCTGAAATATAATTAATTAAAGAGCGTAGTATTTCCTACACACACTTATAACATCGCCATTTTTAGAAATAAGTAAATATTTTTTTAATAGGTACACTGTTTCACGTATCTTCTGTGTGTTGGTAACCAAGTGTGTCACTTGTTTTAGAGATCATAGGCTAGAGGAACAGCTCTGTTTTTTATAAAGAGTAGTTCCTCATACTTACATTCAATAGGTTTTCTTGAAATGGTAATTGAATTAGGTATACTAATTAATTATTTATTTATTTATTCATCTTTAATTCAGGCACAGTACCCATAATTTGTTAGTACGAGGGTTGCACTAAAAGTATCGGGAATGGAATATTTCCACTGTTCCTGTCATATTAAAATCTTTTTAATTGAAAACTCCTTGGTTTTAAAAATCGAATACCATTTATTTATTTAAAAAAAGATTCTCGGTCTTGTCACAAGGTTTTGTCAAACTTGTTTAGTCGTTGAGAAAATGGAATTGACTCGAGAAAATTCAAGAGCGATGATTTATTATGACTTTCGAAGTGGTTTAACACAAAAACAGTGTGTTGACCGGATGATTTCTGCATTTGGTGATGAAGCCCCATCCAAAACCACAATTTAACGCTGGTTTGCTGAACTTCAACGTGGACGTGTCAAGCTCAGTGATGATCCCCGTCAAGGTCGTCCAAAAACTGCAGTCACCCAAGAAAACGTTGATGCTGTGCGTAAGCTGATTGAGGAAGATCGACATGTGACATACCGCGAAATTCAGGCAACTTTAGACATTGGCATGAGTCAAATACAAATAATCTTGCATGAACAATTAGGTGTAAAAAAGTTGTTTTCCCGATGGATACCGCATTCGCTCTGTGAAGAGCAAAAAGCGGCTCGCGTTACTTGGTGCGTCAGAACTCTCGAAAGATTCCACGCAGGATCCTCAAATGCTGTATACAACATCGTATCAGGTGACGAATCCTGGATATATGCGTACGAACCCGAAACAAAAAACCAGTCACGAGTTTGGGTGTTCGAAAATGAGTTAAAGCCAACAAAAATTGTTCAATCACGGAGTGTTGCAAAAAAAATGGTGGCCACGTTTGTCTCCAAAACCGGCCATGTTACGACTATTCCTTAATGGTTGCTTCAATGATTGGTTCCATCGTATGGAAAAATGTGTCAAATTTCGCGGAGAATACTTCGAAAAGCAATAAATACATTTTTAAATAGTAATGTTGTGTCTCTTCCTTGATTCCCGAAATTTTCAGTGCCGCCCTCGTATTACTTAAATATATCTCTGCCAAATTTCATGACGATCGGTTCAGCGGTTTAGGCGTGAAAACGTAACATACAGACAGACAGACAGAGTTACTTTCACATTTATAATATTAGTACGGATGCAGTGTGGGACTTAATGCATGAGTTTACAATAAGCTCATAAACTCTTTAATTAATTAGGTCGAATTGTGTATTATATGTATTTGTTAAAAATGTTGTTGTTAAAAATGCTTTCGATAGAACCATAGAAACGTTTTTTTTTTTTGCTGTAACCTCAGTGCTAGCTGTTTTATGATTGTATATATTTTAATATACTTTTAGCAGAGTAAACTTTTAACTTAATCCATCTTAAGTTTTATAAGCACCATTTAATAGGTTGTTTACCACCCATCATTTAATATACCATACCGTTTAGTGGGTTGTGTTGGTTATGAGAAAGTTTTGAACTAATTTGGCTAATTTCCCTTTGTGGACATTTCAAATGCTTAGTTGACAAGCTTGTTGTGTAGCTAGACAAGCTTTAGAGCTGAGCTGCCATAGTAACTATGGTTTGAATGGAAGTACTCTATACATCTAACAAGGTGGCGTTAGTGTGCCATCAAAGAAAAAAAGGTACCATTTTTGGGCATAGCCCTTTTAAGCATTATTTTGACTACGCATTATGACCCATTCGAATTTACAACAAAAACCCCATTTTGGGCACATGGTAAAAGTGATTACTATCAACAATAACAATTTAAGAAAGGAGAATGACAACCAATGGGCCCCTTAGTTTTGGTGCCGTGTCAAGACTATTTACTTCTCAAAAATTAAGTCGTATTTTTACACGTTCAAGTTTTTTTATCAACATTTATTTTACCCTAGCATTGGAAGACATTATTAATATTTATTTTATTGAATTTATATCAGTTCCGCCATTAAAACTAAACCTGAATGTTGCCAGACACTATGTCAATTAAATCATTGTAATCGATTGATAATATCGATATTTTACTAATCAGCCGACTAAAATGACCGGAGATAGGGTACAATAGCTTTTCACCCGTCGTCATCTAGCTAACACTCTCATGTAAGTGAAGAACTAAGGCGAAAACATAGCTCCGGTTGCCCTCGTCTAATCGAACTATCGAATTTGATTAATTGCACACACGCTCTGGTTTCGCCTTCTGACACTTTTTGAAGACGGGTGGGCACACAGGTATCCGATTGTCTGATCCGATTCGGGTTAGCAGATTCTAGATGTTATAAAACCGTACAAAAAAAAAAAACCCAAAATCCATATCCATAGAAAATAGGTCATAATTTCTATAATTAGATATTACTTGTATGAATATGAATCATCCACATCTGACCTCAGAGAAGAGCAAAAGTCAGGTTCTCTATCGATCTCCCAGAATCACATAATGCTAAATCATCTAGATTTCTCGTATGTCTGGCAGCCCTGATCCGACTATCGGAAGAAAAACCAGAGCGTCTGTTTCCAGCCAAAAAAAGTCTGAAGTGGTCGGAAGACCAAAGACAAGATCTATATTCTCTATGATCAGATCCTATCGGAACGGAGCGTCTGTGCTGTGTAGAACAAACTGTATGGCAGATACGCCTTCCGATAGTCTGATCAGACAATGGAAGAGCAACCGGAGCGTCTGTTTCCGCCCCTAATCCCACATATTTATAATGTGTTTCATGGTATTTCCTGCCGTCAGAAATATTCCGCTACATTCGTACCTGTCGACTAGTTTCTTTAAAAAAAAGTTAGTACCACAGACATTATTGTGCTTAGTACTCAGGTTAGTACCTTCCATATATACCTAAATAGCGTTTATAATTATATTTTTAATCTATACTAATATTATAAAGCTGAAGGGTTTGTTTGTTTGAACGCACTAATCTCAGGAACTGCTGGTTGGAATTGAAAAATTATATATATTTTGTGTAAGATAGTCCATTTATTGAGAAATATTATAGGCTATATAACATCACGCTATGACCAATAGGAGCGGAGCACAAATGAAAAATGTTGCAAAAACAGGTTCTTTTTTCTTTTTGAGAGCTTCCGTTGCGTGCGTTGCGTAAACGGTTTAAGTTACGCAAATATCATGTATGATGGAATTGTTCCTCTTTAAAAGTTCAAAAAAAAAAGTTCGCGACAGCATATGTCTATCTTTTAAGATTGACTCACTATAACCTTTTTTATGGTAATCAAAGGAGATGTTTCAAAATGTATGGAGCCCCGGCCTGGTCTTTGTACACTATACTAAATAATGGGGAAACACAATTAAAACAGTTTTCAATCATCCAATTACTTTAAATTGGCTTTGTTTGGTAGTAAAGCACAATAATGTACACTTGGAATTGCAACACACAACAAAAACCCGTCATGGCGGTAAACTGTCATGTTGATTGATTACTGACGTTCGACATGTTTATTTCTGTCATATTACATTGTCAAAGAGAATCTTACGTTATTCGTAGTTTTAGTCATTTGTAATATTTAGATCTAGTTGTGGTTTGTATATAAAGTACAGTCCAGTTGACCTGCGAGATGCCATGAAAAATATATTTTAAGATTTTTACATATAGCATAAATGTACAGAATACATTCAATCGTCGAAATATTAACTCAGACAACAACAATGTAGCGATCTTTTGATTTACAGTTCACGATCTATGGTATACTGTCATTGTTTTTTAACCACATAGTAACCAAATTGGCGAGACGCCATATTGAAAGTCAATAAAAATAATTGATAAATATCAAATGATTACTAGAAAAATATGCGTTTATGCAATTTATCTATATTTTTCCCAAATCCCTAGGATTTTTATCGATTTTTCGAAGTACTGTACATATACTGGGCCGGTTTTGAAACATCTCCTTTGTTCGAAATTAATGCATTATTTGCGAAGGAGTTTTATCAACAAAATATTAATCCTAATCCAAATAAATATGTGATTAATCACAAGTATTTAAATGTAAACAAGATTGTCCTTGACATCACTTGATTTCAATCAACATCTTAGGAGATATCATAATTTTAAAATAACTCAGTAACAAAATAAGTAGAAAATGTATTACTTAAACCACTCTCTCTCTTAGGTGACGTATACGAAGTTGCGCGGGTCAGCTATATTATAAAGCTGAAGAGTTTGTTTGTTTGGTTGAACGCGCTAATCTCAGGAACTAGATACTGGTTCGAATAGAAAAATTATTTTAGTGTTGGATAGCCCATTTATCGAGCAAGGCTATAGGCTATATAACATCACGCTATGATCCTTAGGAGCCAAGCGAAAAGAACAAAAGTCAGAAAGAACGCTAAGCGATAACGAAGTTATAGCGCGGGCGAACGACGGGATGCGACGCGATGGGTGGGACGAAATTTCACGCGGACGAAGTCGCGGGCAGAAGCTATATAATATTACTAGCTTCTGCCCGCGACTCCGTCCGCGTTAAATTTCTTGTTCCCCCGACCCATCCCGTCGCAACACATTGCTTGCCCGTGCTTTTACTTCGTTTTCGCATAAACTTTCATTAAAAAAAATTAGTGTTCTAGTTAATAGGAATGTAATTCTTCCTCAAGAATTGGGCTGTAAAATACAAAAAGATTTTTTCAAATCCAACTCGCAGTTCCAGAGATTAGCGCGTTCAAAAAACAAAAAACCGGCCAAGTGCGAGTCGGACTCGCGCACGAAGGTTTCCGTACCATCCATACAAATCCTTATCCTTACTAATATTATAAATGTGAAAGTAACTCTGTCTGTCTGTCTATTTGTCTGTCTGTCTGTATGTTACGTTTTCACGCCTAAACCGCTGAACTGATCGTCATAAAATTTGGCAAAGGTATAGCCTGGGATATGGAGAAGGACTTAGGCTATTTTTTACGCGATAACCGACATCCACGCGGGCGGAGCCGCGGGCAAAAGCTATCCATACTAATATTATAAATGTGAAAATAGCTCTGTCTGTATGTCTGTCTGTATGTTACCTTTTCACGCCTAAACCGCTGAACCGATCGACCTGGGATATAGAGAAGGACAGTCTACTTTTTTACGCGATAACCGACATCCACGCGGGCGTGGATGGAGTTATATCTCCTAAGATATTCATTGAAAGTAAATGGTGTAAGGGCAACTTTGTTCAAAATTAAATACTTGTGATGAATAACGTATTTATTTGGATAAGGATTAATACCATGTTTATGAAAACTCCTTCGCAAATAATGCATTAATTTCGAACAAATTTGATTACCATAAAAAGGTTATAGTGAGTCAATCTTAAAAGATAGACATATGCTGTCGCGGACTTTTTTTTTTGAAAATTTAAAGAGGAACAATTCCATCATACATGATATTTGCGTAACTTAAACCGTTTACGCAGCGCACGCAACGGAAGCTCTCAAAAAGGAATATTTTTTCCCGTTTTTGCAACATTTTTCAATTATGCTCCGCTCCTTTTGGTTGTAGCGTGATGTTATATAGCCTATAATATTCCTCAATAAATGGACTATCCAACACAAAAAGAATTTTTCAATTCCAACCCGCAGTTCCTGAGATTAGCGCGTTCAAACAAACAAACAAACTCTTCAGCTTTATATATTAGTATATAGTATATATATAGATAAAGCTGAAGAGTTTGTTTATTTGGTTGAACGCGCTAATCTCAGGAACTTCTGTTTCAGATTGAAAAATTATTTTAGTGTTGGATAGCCCATTAATCGAGGAAGGCTAAGGGCTATATAACATCACGCTACTATCCTTAGGAGCCAAGCGAAAAGAGCAAAAGTCAGAAAAAACGCTAAGCGACGGGATGCGACGCGGTGGGTGGACCGAAATTTCACGCGGACGAAGTCGCGGGCAGAAGCTAGTTATGTAAATAATATTATTATAACAAATCGATTTGGTAAATCGATTATCAAAATATTTAACATAGTCACACTTAAACAGATCTATCTGTCAAATCAATGCATCAATCAAATTGTTTCGTGCCGTTTGTTTTGCGCTGAGTTGAATTTATTCCTCCATATAAAGTAAATATCAGTGAAAGAAATTAAGTATATATACTACCAACATGTTAAAATGGAAGATCCCCGAAAATCCAAGGTTATTATCCAGTGCCAAAGATGCCAGCAATATGGGCATTCGAAGAATAACTGAATGAGGCCATTTAGATGCGTCAAATGTGCAGAAAATCACAAAACAGCTGATTGCCCGAAAGAAGATCGACATACCCCAGCAAAATGTGCACTCTGCCTGGGAAGCCATCCTGCTAATTATAAGGGGTGTGAAGTGTACAGAGAAATCCTAGCTCGAAAACAAGCCACTAGGCGGGAAGCACCGACAAAGCAACAGTACCAAGAAAATAACCAGAAAACGTTGAAGGATTACTACTCAACAAATGGAAATACAAGCAAGTTACTTGATAATAATATAAAGAATGTAGCAGCCAAAAACAAGACTTACAAGGAAGTTTTAACGATGAAACCCGTCAATCAAACGTGGAGCCAACTCAAGTAGACCAGGAGCTACTTATAAAAAATTCAGAAAAAATTGACATGCTAGTACAACAAATAAGCACCCTTATGGGACTTATGACAAAACTTATTGAAAAACTTTTAAAATGACTAACCTGCGTATAGGGACTTGGAACATTAACGGCCTTGCACCCAACAAATCCGAAGTGGAATTACTCCTGAAATGCCACAACATCGACATACTATTGTTGTTATTTGATTGATTAAATAAAATTATTAAATTATTATTAATATCAGAAACCCACTTTACCAGCAGAAGTGCAGTCACAATACCTGGATATAATATGTATTCAACTGACCATCCTGATGGCACTGCTCACGGAGGTACTGCTGTTGTCATTAAGTCCTCAGTGAAACACCACCAGCTTGCCAGCTATCGAACAGAGCATATCCAAGCGACAACACTGAACATTGATGACAAAAATGGAGGATTCAACGTCTCGTCAGTTTACTGCCCGCCAAAGCACAAGGTCAAAGAACACCAATTTTCACAATACATTGCTACGCTTGGGAAAAGATTTATAGCTGGAGGCGACTGGAATGCTAAGCACACATTTTGGGGCTCAAGATTGGTTACCACAAGAGGACGAGAGCTCAAGTTATGCATTGACAAACACTGCCTTCGTACCTTTTCTACTGCCGAACCAACACATTGGCCAAGTGATCCAAATAGGCTTCCAGACCTAATAGACTTTTTTATAACTGGAGGAATCTCTACTTTGTTTTTTAAGATAGACTCCTGCCTAGATGGCTCCTCAGATCATGTCCCGGTACTACTAACTATAAGTACAACTATTCTGCATTATGAAACCAACCTGAAATTGTACAACAACTCAACTGATTGGGACTCTTTTAGAGAACTAATAGAAGACAAATTGGATCTGAAAGTAAGCTTTAAAACTAAAGATGATATTGAATCTAAACACCTGACAAATACAATACAGACTGCGTGCTGGCAATCAACTCCAGAGATCTTGAACTCACATTCTCACCATATTATCCCCGGGCAAATTAGAATAAAAATCAAGGAAAAGCGACATTTGCGACGAGTTTGGCATACGTCCAGGGCCCGCGATTGTAGACCTTAAAGACGCTATTGTCGAAGCTGAGAATGTAACCTTAAAAGCAAAATTAGAGTCCCTGACAGCTACAAAGGCCACAAACTATTCCCTTTGGAAGGCTACTAGTGGCATAAACCGACCACAATGTTCAAAACCGCCAATTAAATTGGATGATGGACGATGGGCGAGAACTAGCGAGCAGAAAGCAGATGCATTTGCAACTCACGTAGAGAAGGTGTTCACACCAAACGAGGCAGAGCCTGGTTCTGACGACTCTGACATTGAAGACATAATAAATCAGCCGTACCAACTTGATCTACCCATTCGACCTATAACTCCCAAGGAAGTACTTCGGCAGATGATAAAGCTAGACAATAAAAAAGCACCAGGCTTCGATCTCATTACTAAGGAAGTCCTAAAACAACTACCAAAGAAAGGAATTGTATTCCTGGCGGCACTCTATAATGGTGTAATAAGAACAAAACACTTTCCAGCACTATGGAAAGTCTCCCAAATAGTGATGATTCATAAAGAAGGCAAACCAGAGCATGAGGTAACCTCATATAGACCCATTAGTTTATTGCCAGTAATGTCAAAACTTTTCGAAAAACTATTGCTGAACAGAATGTTACCACAACACATGGTTACATGATAACCCATTAAACGGGTTCTGTACTTGAAACCCAGTGAAAGGGTTACTCCTTCATTATGATAACCTATATAATATAAGGGTTTTGTTCGGCTTACCTTATGCGTATTCAGTAAACTTCTGTAACTGTATTTTATTTCACTAGACATGTAGACTATAGCTTGTAGACGAAACACGTGCTGCCTACATTTTAGATTTAGATGCCTACTGGTGGAGTAATCTGTGCTGGTGGCAATGATCTTATATAGTCAAAAAAAAGTCAAAAGTCGAATCATTTATTTCAAATAGGCACGAAGATGCACTTTTGAACTTCAAAAATTACATGAATAGTTAATTGATTCTAGTTGCGCCTTCCAAAAGGTAGTTATGTATGGAGAAGAATGGGCAAGAAACTCCATACTTACTCTTTTAAAATGTTGACAATAGTTTGTATACATTAATTAATAATTATAGGTGAATACGATGTACAGACGCCAGCAGGTCAAGCTACCCGAAACTGTCAAATTTTCGCAATCAACCTTGAACCTTAATTTGTAGTAATAAAGTTGAAAATCTATTAAAGAAATTTGACAGATTGTAGTAGCTTGATGTGCTGGCGTCTGTACCTAGAATAAAAATAAAAATTACTTACCACAATTGGTGAAAAGAATGAAAAGTGAAGTAATGACAGAAAAATTTATAAATGCGATAGGTACATGGTGCTCACATATTTACAAACATTGTATATGATTTTCCAAAAAAAAAAAAAAAATAAACAATAAGTCAGTGTGTGAGTTAAATTTAAATTAATCACAGAAAATAACAATTAATATCATATTTTTTTTACATTATACAGTTAAATTAGCAACCAGTTTGATTTTGTCTAGACTCTAAATTGTCCTATGGAGCAGGACCAGCATGTTTCCAAGCATTCTTATCTTGGATATAATCCTCTAATTTGTGATATGCTTGTTTACAAAGTGTGCTTTTTATATGAGTTTTATTTATTTATTTATTTAACAATTTATGTACACACATATAAACAGACAAGAAGAAAGGAACAGAAAAATACGTACAAAGGTGATGCTTATTTCTAATGAAATCTCTTCCAGCATACCTGCAATAGGAAAGTAGATAAAAAAAAAAAAAAAAAATTCTTTCATTTAATTGTAATATATCAGAAGGTATTTTATTGTAACATTTAACACAGTACCCCATAAAAGATGTATGTACTTTAGATAATCTGAAAAATGGTTGATCTATTTTATCTTTATTTCTAGTATTAAAATTATTGGCAAGGTACCGTCATAATATTAATCGTTTTAAATAGTTCTCTAAGAGATTCGCGGCGATAGAGATTATAAATGGCTCTGACAGCCCTCTTTTGTAAAATAAAAATGGATTCAATGTCGGCATTCAATAGGACTAGATCAGCAATCTACGGCACCAACGCATTACTACGTCGTATATGTCCACAGGCATATCTGACTTCAGTTGTCAACTTGACGTCAAGTGAACGATAGCTTAAGGATAAACAATATCAAAATGGTGAAATGTGCGGTTAAAATTTGCATGTCACGGTCTGAAAAGATTAATAAAGCAAGTGGTGTTACATTTCACAAGAAAGTTTGCTAAATAGTCTTCAGATTATCCAAAAAAAAAACATTAAAAAACGAATTACATTTATCACAGATTTTTATGCCATCAGGGTTACCAGTAGAAACGATTTTGATTTCGCCAGACTGTTGGGAGTTTAGTGAATGACGAATGTATGTTCCTGTAAGTCTAAATTATTATTATAGTCAGTTTGGTTTAAACATACTGTGCAGTACCCACTTAAATATAAAAGTAACACATTCACGTGTATTTCGAAGGTTTAAACTTAATAAATCACCACTTCTTACAAAAATTATAATTTTATTAGCAACTAGCTTTTGCCCGCGGCTCCGCCCGCGTGGATGTCGATTATCGCGTAAAAAAGTAGACTATGTCCCAGGCTATCCCAGCGGTTTGGGCGTGAAAACGTGACAGACACACAGAGTTACATTCACATTTATAATAGTAATATGGATTAGTAGGATACTTATTTATGTACTAGCTTCTGCCCGCGACTTCGTTCGCGTGGAAGTCGTAACACGACACAATATATTATTGAATACTGCGTTTGTAGTTTTGACTACAGCAGTCAAAATATACAAAGAGACAGGTCTGGTAACGCGAGAGCAAGCAACATACAGTTCCATGTTCTATGGTAAAGGGTTTAGTTTCCGCACTCCGTTTCAGTCCTTCAGGTCGACCATTGTACATGGGCCATGGCGGCCATCAGTGGTTATTCCAATCAGCCCACCTCCCTCTAGAAGATAATTACGTCTCCCGGTCTCTTTAGAACATCTGTGAAAGATCTGGGTGCCCCGAGGGTTTCTGTTCTAATCTGGGTGACGCCTGTGCATTCAAAGAGCACATGCACGCCGGTTTCCTTAGCCTCCATGCAAGCCCTGCACAGAGGATTGTCCGATATTGTGTGGAAGTGTTGGTTTAGCGAGCAGTGTCCCGTGATGGTCCCCGTCACCAGGCGCAGGCCGGTCCTGTCCAGGAGTAATATCCGTCTGATTAGCCTACCATCTAAGAATGGCTTAGCCTCCCTGACTGTCTGTAGGTCGGTGTCGAGGTCCACCAGCTCTTTTCTAGTGAATTATTGAAGGCCTGTGTTCCTGGATATACACTAATGGCACAACACTGATACATTGTCATTCTTACAGATTATTCCTGACGAACAGCTATCACTACTATAATATAACAGTACATTGTAATTGTTAACACACGGGAAGTCAAGTATAAGTCCCCTCTTTGAGGAGTGGCTAGAGAGGCGCCACGGCGTCCTCACCTTCCGCCCCACGCAGGTCCTCACCGGACACGGTTGTTTCGGGAGATTCTTGTTTAGGATAAGGCGGGAGGAAACGCCCGGGTATTACCACTGTATGGATCGCCCGGAGGACACGGTAAAGCATACGGTGGAGGCCTTCCCGGCTTGGGTAGAGCACCGCCGTGTCCTCACGGAGGCGATCGGTGGCGACGATCTCTCGCGTCCGGTCCTGGTCCAGGCCATGGTACGGAGCGAGAGTGCATGGGAGGCCGTCACCTCCTTCTGCGAAGCAGTAATGCGCGCGAAGAAGGAGGTGGAACGCGTGAGGGAGAGAGGGGTGGAATGGTATTTTTTTTTTTTGGTCAATAGTCGAAAACAAAGCGGCCTAAACAAAATTTTCAGAATGTGCAAATAGCGCTCTTTCATACGATACCCCACATGCCCTAATAGCCCGACTTCGAGTTTTAAAACCCCCGTTATATCCTAGATGCAAAAAAAAATCTTTCTTATTTGCAAAATAGGAAAACGTCATCTCAAACTATTCCAAAGGACCATGCGTCATTTTGGGCCCACTTTTTCAACATTGTTCAACAGTGATGAATTATATGTCATATGAAAGCTCTTAGCGTGTCTTTATTTCGTTCTATGACAGTTAAGTTCAAATCCAGCGCGAAAATGTTTTTTTTTGCGGTTTTTTAAATCTGTTTTGTTTTGTTATAATGAGTTGTCAGTCAGTAGCTAGGATTATAGATTGCTTGTGTTTGACTAAAAATACACTAAACACATAGGTCATTTATTGCCCCGGAACATTTTATTTTGATTTTGAATGATTTTTTATACCCAAAGTCTCAAATTCAGATAATTTATGTAAACAAGGGAGATAACATAACAAAAAATATCTTCGTAATGGCAATTCACATGAAATTGCGAAAAAAAAGGTTCCATTTTCTTTTAAGTACTGATTTTAAGAAATAATAATTAAAAAATAATCATACCGTAATTATTTTTATAAATTTTCGGTTTTAAACAAAGTTATTATTAAAAGGAGATTTTCTGGTATAAAATATTTTATGATACTGGTAACAATGCAGGAGATACAAACATTTTCAAATTTTTTACATCTTCAAGAACACTAATATTACAACTCTCATACATAGATTCATATTGTACTCGTAAGTAGCATATCTAGCTACATTTTGGATGAAAGCGGCTGTAAACTGTTTTGATTTGAAATCGATTTTGCGAGGCCTACGTCTAGTACTGGGCTTAAAAGGGCTGATTATGAAGATCATATACCGTGTCTCCGACACACGACAAAATATTGTTTGCCAACGGTATTTTGTTTGCATAGTTCTTTTAATTAATTCACTTTCATTTTTTCGATGATTATTTACAAAAACATTTAATGATAAAATGTTTTGCACCACTGTCCTGTCATTTTGACAGTGACATTTCAAACATTACTTTTTTTACATAATTATGTCACTGTCAAAATGACAGGACAGTGGTGCAAAACATTTTATCATATTTTTATTTTATTTTTTTGTAAATAGTCATCGCTAAAATTAAAGTGAATTAATTATAAGAACTATGCAAACAAAATACCGTTGCCAAACAATGTTTTGTGTAGTATGTCGGAGACACGGCATATGATCGTCATAATCAGCCCTTTTAAGTCCAGTGCTAGACGTAGGCCTCCCAAAATCGATTTCCACTCGAAACAGTTTACAGCCATTTTCATCCAAAATGTGGCTAGATATGCTACTTACAATATGAATCTAAAGCTACGGTCACACGCGCGCCGTGCAGCCCGGCGGGCTGCCTGGCGGGCTGTGCGGCATGCAGCCCGTCCCGGGCCGGCGGACATTCAAGCTGTTCACACGCACGCCGTCGTGTCAGTCAGTGCCAGCATGGCGAGCAGCGAGGATCTCGGTGTTGTTGCTGCCATATCCTTTGGCTTAACTTATTTTTATTGGAAAAAGAAACAAAATTATGAAGGACGGAGAAAAAGAGAAAGACTGCAAAGAAGGTGGTGGATGATAACAGTTCACAAAAATCGTACCAAGTAAGTACCTGTGTTTTCTCCGATCGTGATTCAGTGGTGTAAAATGCTTACAAAATTACTCATTTATGATTTTAGTTTATTTTTAAAAACAATTTAAACTGCATTCACAGATTTTAATTAATAAAATAAAAATTAATTTAAAATTTTAACAAAGTATTAAAATTCGTAGAATTAAAAAGAATCTGTGAATGCAGTTGTTTATTGTAAATTGCTCTATTTTCAATATTTTAAGGTACTTCCCCTCGATGAAGCATCGCCGTGGGACACCCTGTGTATTTCACACTTCCAGGGCTCCTAAAATACATAATTTGTTTTTCGTTTACAGGGAGTTCATAGAAGAAAAATTTGATGAGCTCTTGCATGAACCGTCTGGAGAGTTCGATAATTTTTGTCGAACGACCTTTACTGATTTTGAAATTTTGCTGAGTAAATTTTCACCGATAATTTCTAAGCAAGACACAGATTTCAGAGAAGCTATTCCAGCAAAATTTCGTCTTATCATGACGCTAAGATTTTTAGCATCTGGTGATAGCTACAGAAGTCTACACTATCTGTTTAAAGTCTCCAAAGCATCTATATCAGGAATTATACGGGAAGTCTCTAGAGCTCTTAATGAAGTTCTAAAAGATGAAGTAAAGGTAGTTATATTTTTAAGGTTTTTTATTGACAAAATAAACACAAATCACCACAAATTACTGAACTAAAATAAAGATATCAAAGACAAAAATCAGACACTGACAACAAAATTTTTGGCAAACAAAAACAATGACAATTGATTATTAGGTTCATTCATGGTTCACTTGTTTCATTAGATCCAAATGTTTCAAATGAATTTCCTAATGCAATTTGTATAATGTTAGATTTAGTCTGGATTGAGTCCGTATTCGTGGATTGTGTGTGTGCAGGTTGGATTGAGTACGTGTTTGCGGATTGTGTGTGTGCAGGTTGGATTGAGTACGTGTTTTCGGATTGAACATATGGAGATTGGACTGAATAAATGTCGGACAAATGAACGGATGAAGGTTGGATTAAGTGTGTGTTTGCAGACTGAAAAGATGGGGGTTGGATTGAGTGTGCGTTTGCAGATTGAAAGGATGGGGTTTGCATTAAGAGGTCGTTTGCACATTGAATAGATGTGCGTTGATCTGAGAGTTCAACAGGTTGATTTGATGCATGAATGTTTGAAATTGGTTCGGAATATGAGCTTAAAGTACTAGAAGGTCGGCTTCGCTTCGCTTGTGATCTGCATGAAGTCGATACTGACGGTGGTCTAGAATATGGGTTTGCATATAGTGGAGATGGTGTTTCACATCTAGGTAGCCTGCACTGAATTCTATTAACAAATATGCCATCTATTTCATACATTATTAATTTACGTTCGTCTTTGGACAGTTCTCGCAGTTTTGTAGCCAAAAGCTTGGCGTAGAGATCGCAGTCATCATCTTCTTTAATTGCAGTATGATTGACGTTGTCCTAAAACATTAGTCAATTGACCGAATGCTGTAGCCATTTGCTGCTCGGCTATATTAGGTACTGAGCGACGACGGCTATTTTTTGCTTGAGTAGGCTGCATCTGTGAGGTTGGAGTCCTTGGCGATTGTAATGTTTTCATCACTTCGCTATCAGTTCTTTCGTTGTCGATAGCTTCATGTAGTTCCGGTGTTGTTTCATCTCCAAAAGGTTCCTTTGGTATTTATGAATCATGTGATTCTGATGACGTTGATGGTGTTAAAATTTCCACACTGTATCGGATCAATAGACGGCAAGCATATCGTAATGGAAAACCCTTATCACAGTGGAACCGAGTTTTATAACTATAAGAAGACTTTTAGCATTGTTCTAATGGCACTAGTGGATAGCAATTATAAATTGATATTTGCCGACATAGGAAGCCAAGGAAGAATAAGTGATGGTGGTGTATTCAACAATTCATTGTTATGGAAAAAAATCTGTAGAAACGAATTAGATCTACCCACACCATGTCCTCTTCCCGGATCAAATATTGATGTGCCATATGTCTTCATAGGCGATGGTGCTTTTGCACTCAGTACACATGTAATGAAACCATACCCTGGCAATCATGATTCGGATTCACAAAAAAGGATATTTAATAAATGTCTGTCCAGATCCCGAGTTGTGGTGGAAAACACATTCCGAATCTTAAGTGCAGTATTTAGAATATTTCGACGACCAATTGATCTGGATCCAGATATTGTATCACAATTGACAATGACATGTGTCTACACAACTTTCTCAGAAACAGTAAAAATTCCGCAGCAAGATATACTCCTCCAGGAACGTTTGATGAATACGATGATAACGGCAATCTGACAAGGCCTGGATCGTGGCGAACAAACGCAGGTGGATATAACGCTATAAGAGATTTGCCAATGATAGCACGAAGATCACCTCTGAACGCTAGAGAAATCAGGGACGAATTTTCTTCATATTTTTATAGGGCTATCCACTAACAATGTACCTACCTACATATTATGTTAAAATTATATAAATGTATAACTTTTTTGATTTAACGCATGTAGAATAGAAAACACTGAAAAATAAATGACACAGGCGGGACTCGAACCCATGACCTCCGGCGTACCGTGCCGCCAGGAAAAAAAAACTAACTATTTTTATCAAACTTAAACTAATATGTACATACTAAGTTACTAATACTAATAGTACCTTTATTTAAATATAATGATTAAAACATGCGAAACTAATTTATTTACCTCTTCTGTGTTGAGTGTAGCCCTACTGGTATAAACAGGCAGCAGAAAGGACTCCATTATCTGGTATGCAAACCAAATGGGTTCATATATCTCGTCACTCCCTGAAAAATATGATTAATCACTAAAATGTTGTACCGCATACGGGAATCAAACCTTCGGATTTGAAACCAAACCAATCTTGGCCTAAGCCTAGGTAAAATAAAAATAAATAATTAACTAATTAATTTTTATTTTTAGCTTTTGAAAAGGTGCAACTGTACGTAAAGTAAACATAAGTACCTACCTGCACCAGATCGCACAGATTCTTGTTTTTTCTTCAGATGGCGCCTAAATGTTCCCATTAGGGTCTCCTTTTTTGTTTTCAAATCCTTGATTGACACATTTAGTAATCTACCAATTTTCGTCCAAGCATCGTGAATTTTTTTCTTGTCCTTATGGAATTTATTTTCGGGGTACCATAATACTTCTTCTTCCTGGTAATATTCCAGGAACGTCAAAATTGTCTCGTTTGACCATTCCGCCATGTTGTAATCTCCGATCATAGCGAATTTCTTAGCAACGTTGAATGAAGATCCACTCGTCGCGAAAGCGCGGGAGAGACTGACTGCCCGCGCGCGTGTAAACAGTCACCGGGCACCCGCACATTCATCTAGTGTTGGTTAATATATCATAAAGCAAAATAAAGCACCGTGCTTATCATACATATCATAAAGCAAATGCTATCGTGGCTCTCACTTGTTGCTATTTGCTTATTTGCTTTACATCGCACTCTCTGTCTCTGTCCGTCACACATCGCAAAATCGCAAGCGCAAGTTGCAAAGCAGGGGCCAGCGGCGTGGCGGGCGGCCAGTCGTCGCAATATTTCGATTGCTATTCTGCCGTCATAACAAAGAATGCAGTAATCGCAAAATGGCGGTTACGAGATAAACGCAAAAAACATATTTTATATCATCTGAGCAAGATGTTCGTATTTTATTGGTCATAATATATATCTAAAAATTCGGAAAAAAATCAAGCTTTTACAAGATAATTTTCCTTTATTTAATTTACTAATATATGCAATTATAATACGTATTACTGCGTTTCGGTTTAGTATCAGGTCGTTTCCGAGTCACATGATACTAAAACTAAATGCAGCACTTGCGCGTATTACTGCATTATGTCTTAGCACAAGTCGATTACTGCATTATTTTTTAGTAATTATTGCCATTATTATATGCCCGGAACTAAGTTGAAGTGTACTGTGTGTGTGACTTATATAGGTGCATTATAAGGTTAAGGTTTTTTTAGTCTCTTAGCTACGACCTAAGTTTTTACATCTTGGAATGCAAGTAAACTAATGAGTAAACTATATGGATGTTAAAAAACAGTTTTTTTCAAATTCAGTTTTAATAAGAAAATAACATTATATAACTAAAAATAACAAAATTCAGCCAGACTGTTGATTAACATTAATTAAGTAGGTACAATATTGGCATCATCTGCGAACCATTTAGCGCTTTCTTAATTTCTAAATTAAATCAGACTCTTTCAATGTAATTCTAATATTCAGTCTTTGTTTTCATTGGCATGACTTAGTAGCAACAACTAGTTAACTATTTACTTATCACATTCAAATAAGGCAGGCATGTTCTTAATATAAAAACCTTAGACGCAACCATGATGCATACTGATTTTATTGAAAAGAATCCAAACTTTATAGTTTCTTATGATCTCTACAGGAAATTCTTAAAGAAATGTTCATATCTTTCTTTAAGAATTTCCTGTAGAGATCATAAGAAACTATAAAGTTTGGATTATTTTCAATAAAATCAGTATGCATCATGGTTGCGTTTAAATCACTGGGTAGATATCGTCTATTAGGAGCATGTGCTCGTCTGTAATGTGCAATGGCCGGTCTAAAACTTTCAATATGCTCTTTGAGCTTTTCTCTATCCAATTTTTTTGAAATATCATGCTTCCCACGTCGATCTTTTTGAGCACTTGGAAGTTTTTTCAAAATGTCAAGCACACGCCTATCATTATTTTTATGGTATCCCAGAGTCGTCAGAAAGAATGTCTTACAAACTTCCTTCTTCTTACTGTCTATTTGAAAAGAATAGACATAAGTGGTCTTTCGCATCTGCTGGCTATTTTTAATACGTCTATAAACTTCTTTTTCTGTAACCAGAGACTTGACAAACAAACCTTGAGCTTCATAACTAAACTCCCAAAATAATTCATTTAAACGTTTGCGTTCTAATTCCGTAAAATTTAACATGCATTTTTTAGTACACGTTTCGTTACATCCAGGTTTCACCGCCATTTTCTCCAATTTTATTTTTTTCTTCTCTTCTAACCGTGTTTCTACAGATCTCTCAAATTTACGCTTGATTCTTGGTTTGCCAGATTTTGTTTTTCCTTTTGTAGGATCAGCGTGTTCGACATCAGTTTCTGGCTCTATATATCCAACATTCTGCAAACTGGATTTAGTTTCAACTGTATCGTGGTTCAAGTTATTATATTGGGTCTCTTGATTTAACGAATCCTTTGAACTAGATGCGATAGCAATCATGTTGTAGTTTAAATTATCTTCCGTTTGCTGTGTATTTTCCATTGATGCTAAGCTGTTCACGGATTCATCTAATCCTAATGTTATATCTGTGAATGTTAAATCCATCAAAGAACTTGGGAACGTTTCATCACATAACAAAGAAAATGACTCTGTTTCGTTGACTGGAAAAACTTCAACATTTGAATGACATGAATTTAGATAGTACCTATGAGTATTAGATTGACTTCTTTATCTACCTATAACTTTCCTGGTATTAATATCAAACTAATATGAATGTCATTAAATTGCTGTAAACTACTCGATCGAAGTTAGAGTAGACTATCATAATTAGGTAATACTCACCCAAACTTCGTTGCGTCAAAAAAACAACAAGAGGCGCACCAGAGTCCCGCTCGTGGCACACGTATTACTCCACCGAATGACGTCGCCGAACTGATTTACTAAGACTAAACGCGGCAATGGATCGCACTGCTAAGACTTCGCAAGCCTTTACTACACTTAAATACAGTAATGTGGAGTACTGCGTTTTAATTTAGCAATTTGTCTACTGAATTTGAAACAAAATAATAAAGTAGTGGATATTACTGCATTCTGTTTTAGGGTATTCTTGCAAGTACTGCATTCTTTCTTAGGCCATGTTTAATACTGCGTTTTTTCTTATCATTGAAGCAGTTTTTATGCAAGTACGGCGAAAATCATTACATAAAAAACATACTTCGAATGATTGTTTTTATGAAAATATATTTTTATCATGTACATGAACCTCTTGGGATGCCATTTCTGGAAAAAAGTGAAAATCTCAAAAATGACGATTACTGCATTCTTTGTTATCAGGGCAGTATTGCTATCGGTCGTGTGCTTAATCGTTCTACGCGCCGCGTGCGAATTCGCGATCTGGGGCGGCTCACGTAATATAATGTTATTTTGTTACGTTCTTTTTTTTGTGTACACACGGCTACACGTGGAATTCTGGAAATGAATAGCTTGATATGTGGCCGTGTGTCGGTAAATACTTGAAATACCAACATACTTATTTTTATAATAACACTTAATCAATTATAGACAGTCCTAAGCCTGGAAAGTATGAAGGAAAGTTCATTGGTTTTTTTTTACTGTTCCGCGCGAAATTCAGCGCGATGTAATATTTTTATAAAACATATTTCCTTAGTCGCGCCCGCCCGTTTGGCCGTAAAAAATACCTACGCATATAAAAAGCATGCTTTAATAAAGCATATAAAATAACTTGCTTAAAATATAAAGCATAAAGCATTAAGCAAGTGATTGCCATATAGCAACTTTGAACACCACTACATTCA
Organism: Dryobota labecula; assembly: GCA_947523025.1. Taxonomy (NCBI): domain Eukaryota; kingdom Metazoa; phylum Arthropoda; class Insecta; order Lepidoptera; family Noctuidae; genus Dryobota; species Dryobota labecula. The sequence continues at coordinate 24,269,028 of OX383302.1, read as the reverse complement.
TCCTTTGAACTTTGCCAAAAAACCGACACTTGCCCGATTCGCGGCATTCACGTTCACAGGCGCGTTCACGGGCTCGGGCGTACCGTTTACACGCTCGTGAATGTGAATGTGCACGTTGAATGTCGAGTTGAACGCGCGCGTGTGAACCTACCATATGAATGAGAGTTGTAATATTAGGCTAAGTTCAGATGAACGAGCGACGACGCGCGGTTGGTTCGGCGCGCGGTTTAAGATTGTAACAAATCAATGTTGTTGTGTACATGACCGCGCGTCAACGCGCGTGCCCGCGCGCACCGCCATGCACCGCGCGCAAGATGTTGACCCGCGCGCCACTGCGCGGTGACGCGCGGTTTAAGATCTACACTCCTGTATCGACCTGTTCAGTAGTGTTGGGTAGGACAAGCAATTTTGATGAGTTTGTATGAGTAACTCATTCAGCTTGGTGAGGTATTACATTGTACCACTTCAAATGAGGTGGGACAATATTACATTAATAGGACAATGTAACATCAATGGGATATTGTCCCAAAAATGTGACATTGTCCCAATAATGTCAGATTGTCCCACCTTATTTGAACTACTAACACAAAAGACATACGAGGCTGAGCTGAGCTTAGAAATATGAGGGATAAGGAAAATATCATATTACTGAGTAATGCATGACTACAACAAACGTTTAGAAGGATGTCGAATTTTTTTTTTGTCTCAAATTAAGTAAACAGCGTACGACATGAAGTATTTTTTTTAAATAGGTAATCAAGAAAAAAAAAATACAAATTGTAATTTAAAAATAGCAACATTGCCACTTTTTTACCGCCGAGTCTGTTACGTCTCTCGGTGATAACCTGACCAGACTTCGAAAAAATTCTTTCCAAAGGAACACTCGTAGCAGATATGCACAGTCGTTTTTTAGCCACTTCATATAACCTACATTAATAAGGTCTACTCTCCCGCCCTACACATTCGTTCGTTCGGCCGCGCTGTCCCGCTTACTTGAAGTGAACCAACGAAACGAGTCAAGACAAGACCTCGTTCGCGAGCTAGAAGTGCGACTGCGACAGAAGATAGGACGCCATTCGAATTCGACCGACAATGACAATCCTTGCACTCGCTCGCTCACCTCACGTCAGCATTGTCAGGCCTCACTTACCTCACCACACTCACTCACTTGTCAGTTCGAGATTAATTCATTTGTATGTCACAGTGAAGCGGTACAAAATTTTATTTTGAGGTGTTGGGACATTCAATCGTTTTGTATGGGACATTTGAGGTGCCTCTTGTATGTCCTACCCAACACTAATGTTCAGTTGACCCGCGTGGTTTGAGGTGGACGGACGCAAGGAGCGACGAAAAAAATGGAGGACGACATATCAATGGATTTACTAATAGACGAAATTGAAAAAAGAGATGCGATTTGGAATCTTAACTCGATCATACAAAAAGTCAAAGGATGCAATCGACATCCTAAAATAGTTGACAAATCGATCTTCGTGTAGTCTTAGTGTGGGATATAAAGTCACAAACAGGCTTAAATAAAGTCTGTGACTTAAAATAGGGTGCACCCAGTATCGTCTTTGCTTTCGACGGCGACGTCGCAGTTTGCGGTATAAAACCCACAAGCAAATTGCCTCCTCCACGTACATTCTCACTGAATGTTCACGCTAGACTGTCGCGCGCAAGCCGCCGCCATCTGAACAGGTGAATCGCGCGGCAGCGCGCGTCGTCGCGCGTTCATCTGAACTTAGCCTTAGTGTTGCTGAAGATGTAAAAAATTTGAAAATGTTTGTATCTCCTGCATTGTTACCAGTCTCATAAAATATTTTATACCAGAAAATCTCCTTTTTTTAATAACTTTGTTTAAAACAGAAAATTTATAAAAATAATTACGGTATGATTATTTTTTAATTATTATTTCTTAAAATCTCAAAACCTCCTTTTTCGCCATTTTATGTGAATTACCATTACGAAAATGTTTTTTTGTTATGTTATCCCCTTTGTTTATATAAATTATCTGAATTTGAGACTTTGGGTATAGCTACATCATTTCCTGAAGCCAGAGTATAGGATGTACCTATTAGTAATTTGATTTTAATTTAGTAAATTGTTTTCATATATATATATTTTGTTTACTTTGCTTGTTGTAATTAACCATGGTTTAATCTTTTTAATCATTATAAACTTGTATTCCACTTGAAATAAATTTTTAACTATTTTTTTCGTGATTTTTTCCCATTTCTTTCATTCTATGCAAAAAAACATACATAGATATACAAGAAAACACTATAAACTACACATCATTCGAATCTCCAAACTTTACTGCATATTTATGCCAAATTTCATCACGATACGACAAAAATTCATGAAGTTACAGATTTTGGATCCGATACCGACCTATATTTTCCATAGTGCGGTGTGCTGGCTGTGACGGTAGCGACCGGCGAGTGAACTACGACTAATCTCTTTTCAATTTGAATCTTAAATTACGAGTTGCCACACCTAACTTTTATGAAACCTTGATCTTCTAAGCTAGCTTACGTGTTCGCTAAAAGTAAGTTATATAAGTAGGTACTTAAACCTTCCTCGAGAACCACGCTATCCATTGGTGAAAACAGCATGAAAATCGGTACAGTAGTTTTTGAGTTTATCGCGAACAGACAGACAGACGCGGCGGAGGGCTTTGTTTTATAATATGTAGGCAGTTATCAGCTTACCTTTAAGAAATGTCCACATAAACTACATTTGTATTATTTGATGCATCATATAAATAATAGCGGTGTACCTACAGCATCTTGTTTCGGTTTTGGCATTTTATAAATTGTTCAAAATTCAAAAATTCGTACTGACTAATTATATCGCAAAAGACGGCCGGGTTCAAAAAAATTCTAACGGGAAAAATGACAATTTTACGGTCCCTGTAATAAAGTAATACTTAGGCCTGTGTTCACCAACATTTTAATCAACTGTTTAGATATTTAATCAGTTGTTTACTCAAAATTTCATAGGAAATTTGACATAAACCAACTGTTTAAATACCTAACCGGTGGTTTGAATGTTGGTGAACACAGGCCTAAGAAACAAGTACAGACATGAAAAAATCATAATAGTCATTTTGATATACAGCGAGCAATGCTAAAATGATGATGTATGTTCGAAAAAATCTACATCTTTTTAGTAAAATAAGTGACAGGCATAATTTTAACACTAGAAATAGGAACAAATTAGATCAACCACGCTTCAGATTGTCTAAAGTACACACTTCTTTTATGGGGTACTGTGTAAAATGTTATAATAAAATACCACTCGATATTCTTCAACTAAATGAGAAGAAATTTAAAACGTGCATAAAACGCACACTATGCAGACAAGCATATTATAAGTTGGATGATTATATCGTAGATAAAAATGCTTGGCTAAATGCTGGTCCTGCTCCACTGCCACTTGGGCTCACTAGATAAAATTTGAATACTTGGAAGTTGCTTCCCCCTTTTTTTATTTTATTTTCTGACATTACGAACTTAATGTTTATTTTGTTTTTATTTAAGCATGTTTTTATTGATGAATACTCCAATAGATAATAATTATTTTCTTTTTTGGTAGTAAATTTTTATTAATCTCTCAAATACATTGCAAACTATAGTTCTGTATAATTTAGCAGCATTTTTTCAATTTTGTAAATGTGACTACCATGGAGTCGTTTACTATGTTATTATGATTTATGTTGACTTGAAAGAGCATGGCAGTTGAGAGTATGTCATGCTCACTTAAATGTTTCACTGATGGTGGCGCGTGTGTTGGATCATTCGGTTCCCTACAAAATGGTTGAGCTGGATGGTGCTGATCCATGCGTCATGTTCGTGAACGGGCGCCGTCAGTTGGGACTGGTCATCTCTTGACTGCCAGGGCTTATTTTTAATTTGTAATTTTAAATTTTGAATTGTTTTATTAGTTTTTACATTGTCTCACATATAGAAGCAACAAGAATAATGTACCCAGGATTATGTAATATCTTGATTTAAAAGAGTGTCCTTGGAGTTTCTTGTCTGTTCTTCTACATAGTGATCTACGTATTGGAATGGGCATCTAGCTTCAACTTGCCGACTCTGACTAACTGACCGTCTCTTTGACAATTCAAAAGTGCCTGTAAATGGTTTAATTGAAATAAATGCTTTGAGTTTGAGTTTGAGTTTGATCATAGATCCCTGTTTACAACCCGCTCAGTAAATAGCTACAAAGGCGCCGCGCGCGCCGCGGCTGCATAACGCGTGCTTCTCCATTTTGCAACCTATGCCAATCTCCAAGAGATCATATTACATTGCTCGGAGTCGGAATGTTACGCTGTTATCGTTTTTATGAGAGTTGAAAGTGTCAGTCACCCTTTTGAATGGCTTAAATTAAGCCGTTCAAAAGGGTTACCCACACCGTATGGGTTTTTGAATAACTGCTTATAAAAACCCTATCGAAAACCCTTTCAAATGTTCAATGGTTAACCAAAACTTTAACAGTCTTATTACAAAAAACTAAATAAACCTTGGTTTAAACCTGGCCTATCAAGTCCAGGCTTATCTGCAGAACCATGGTCTAAATTTGTCCGTATTACAAATCTTTAAAAAACCGTGGTTTTCTTAGTACCGGCATTTGAACCATCGTCTTTATAACAACCACAGATTAATACAAATATTATTCGTTCACCATGATATCATTCTATTGCAACGTTCCGTATGCTCAGAAAAGAAACCTTTTTGTTGGTAAGCTAATGATTATTATGATGTTTAGGAGTGTTAAAAATATTGAGACTGTTATCTTGCATGGTACAATAGTTATTTCGTCGTTTGCAGTTTTGTTTAGGTTTAAGCACATTACTTAATGTCGTATTAATTACTTACTAATAATACATCTAAGACGTGTAACGAAACGTAACATTCTCCCACGTTATATGAAACCATAACAATAACAAAACCATCGCAGACGCAAGTTAAACAAAGTTCATTTAGCGTTATAATTTTTAATTTATCGAAGTCTCAAATAGAACAATTGCCTCTTTGTTAATAGTATTACCTTCTTTAGTAATTTTAATATTATATTGTGATGGACCAACAAAAGAAAAAACGATCTGAGAATTGGAGTACCGAGGAAAAAGTAAGTAAACATAAATTACTTCGGCGTGGCGTTCCCAGCAACTCTCAGCGGCTTCAATATCCTCAATATCAATTAAATCGACCATGTTAATATCCATTTTCGGGTAAAAACAACACAACACAATGACCATGATATATGGTCTATGGTTTTTCGAAAAACCACGATTTGTAATAACATTTTTGTTTAAACCGTAGTTTGCAGAGGTTTAAACCTGGGTTTTTCATTAAACCGCTTTTTGTAATAAGACTGTTTTGGTTTATATTAAGCCGTTCAAAAGGGTTACCCAAATCGTATGGGTTTTTGAATAACTGCTTAGAGAAACCCTAACGAAAACCCTTTTAATGGGTAACCGAAATGGTCCCTGATCTGAAGATGAAGCCGGAAAGCATGCAGCGGTACTCCGTAATAAAACAATGTATCCTAGCCGTGTTTGAGCTTATTGGAATTGTTATGACATGCACTCGGTCTATAAATGGTTATTAACCGATTTTTATTAACTTTGCTTGGGTGGTTTTTTTTTAGTTAGCTTCGATAATACGTATGTAATCCACTTCGTATATCTTGTGTCGCTGTTGTTTGTGCGGCGTAGCAAGTAGTGGTAATCGAATTGTTTTGGGGTAGGTACCATCCTAAGGCCTATGTCCAGCAGTGGACGTCTTTCGCCTGAAATGATGATGAGGTACCATCACTAAATAGTTGAAATTAAAAACATAAAAAAGAAAACGACTTCCAAAACAAACACTTAAAAGTGAAAAATAACTTTAATTTCGTTATTCGGTGGCAAAAAACTAAAATACAGATCCAAAGATACCGACTTCCGAAATTAAAGTTATTTTTCACTTTGTAGTGTTTTTTTTTTTTCGAAGTCGGTTTTTTTTTTTGTTAAAAAGTTTTTACCCAACTGTTATACACATTTTTGAAGTTTAAATGTCTCAACGTTTATAAATGAAGGGGTAAAAAAATCCTAAACTCATTTCCTGACACATAAACATAAAGCACAAGAGGAATTGTGAAAATTCATCCCCAAATAGGAGATGAGAGTTTGTATGGAAGTTTGTCATTTCTGCTGATAGAAAATCCCACACGTCACACGGCTCGTGATACTAGAACTAAGTAAGACCTTCAAGCAATACTCACCTAAGAAGTCTCTCGAGCTGGCTTGTTTCTCCTCGAGCTTGGCGCGGATGCAGGGCTCGCAGGCGGAGTGCAGGCACTCCATGAGCTTGGGCGTGCCGTCGGCCAGCGCCAGCGCCGCGTTGCACAGCACACAGCGCGTGGCCTGCGCCGCGCGCGCGCCGGGCGACGCCAGCGAGTCGGCCGAGCCCTTGCCCGCGTCCGGCGCGCCGCCCGGCGAGCCCGCGTCGCCGCCCGCCTCGCCCGCGCCCCCGCCCTCCGCACCCAGCCCGCCGTCGGGCGTGCTACTCACCTGTATACGCCAAACATTACATGTCAGTCATACATTTCCGTGGATTGATTGATCATGTTGGTTGCCATGACATGACTCGTTGATAATGCGGCAGTCTGTGGTGGCAATATTATCATTAAGATTATTCCTATTACATTTCGACCTTAATTTCTGAGTAAAATGGCCAACTTTGGCGTTTTTATTCTGAGAAACTGAAAGACTTCAACAATTTTTATTTATGTGGTGGAGAATACTGCCGCCATAAGAAAAAAGGGCGTATTTGACAAATAACAAAATGGAGTAAAAAAAATAAAATGTAATATTTTTTATTAATTTCCTTGCTGTCCCCGCATTATTGTAACTAGTATGAATGTGAAAGTGAAAACTAATAGAAATCGGTCTAAGGCTTGAATGTGTTGTGATTTTTAAAATAAAATAATTATACTTAATTAGATATATTTTAATTTTTTCCTTTTCTTCTTAGTACAAAAATACACAGAAAATGCCCAAAATTTTGTAGAATGGACGTATTTGGTCATTTACGTCCTTTCAACTTAGAACATTTAAGTAGCTGTTTTTTATTTTATGAAGTATACGTATATAATTATATAAATTTGAAGATAAAAGGGCGTAAATGGTCATATACTGCTTTTCTCCTTATTATATTTAAAAATAAATAATATGAAAGTATTTAGCATATATAACCAAATGCGCCCTTTCAACTTAAAATTGGTACTAAAATAAAACTAAGCAGTTCTGAATAAAAAAGACTTTATTACCACTTGCGTCAAATACGTCTTTTCATTTACTTTAACGACACAAATATTAGAGTCAATGTAGGAAGTAACTGACAAAATACGTCTTTTCTTATTAGTTGCATCAAATGTCTTTTCAACTTCTGTACACTTCATTTTTTATATTCAATTACGTCTTTTATTCTTATGGATTCTGGAAAATAACGTTAATTTATCGAAATAAAAACATTAAGCAGATGCGCCTTTTTTTTTCAGTCCAGAGGTATTTTTAACTCATTTTTATGAAAATTGTCAGATGCGCCCTTTCTTCTTATGACGGCAGAATAGTTATTATAGTATAGTGTTTTGGAGTACTCCCGTTTGAGCACCTTTGCATTGAGGACCAAAGGTATTGCCATTTGAGAATACCTTTGGTGCTCAATGCATAGGTGCTCAAACGGGAATATTTCGTTAATAGCGGCCTTGTTTTTCCCAATTTTTTCTTACCTATCCATACTTCCATACTAATATTATAAATGTGAAAGTAACTCTGTCTGTCTGTCTGTATGTTACGTTTTCACGCCTAAACCGCTGAACCGATCAACATGAAATTTGGCAGAGATATAGCCTGGGATATGGAGAAGGACATAGGCTACTTTTTACGCGATAACCGACATCCACGCGGGCGGAGCCGCGGGCAAAAGCTAGTCTATTTATACACCGTGGCATTTTAGTCGTCTTACAAAGGCAGCCCATTTCATGTATCCAATGACTACTAATCATACATGTAAAAAATATATTTTTTTTTGATCATTTGTTTTTATTAATTATGACGCATGACATAGTTTAAAACACCCTGTTACGAGTGCAGTCTAAGCCTTGTGATATAAGGGCGCCGCAGAATGGATTTAGTTTAAGTTGCAATAGTAAGAAACACATTTTTGCGTTAGGTTTGAATGAACTCTGATAAAGATGTCGCCGCTGCATTCCGCGGCCCCTTGTTACACAAGGCTCGGATTGCACTCGCAACAGGGTGTTTTAAACTATGTCATACGTCATAATTAATTTAAAAAAAACATTAAAAAAATTAAAGGTTCCGAAAAAAAAAATTTTTTTAGACAGACTTTCACATTTGTAATATTAAGTATAGATAATGTCTCTTAAATAGTGGTTTAGTTTATAGTGGCCTCAGCATTTTGTAGTATCTATGGAATATCTATTAAAAAACGAAAACTACTGAATCACTCAGAATGAACTGTAAATTTCTCCTTACTACATTATGTGAAATGTATACCAGAAAAACTGTTAGTTGATAAGAAATTAAATTTCATATAAAGATTTTTTTTTTAATAAAACTTAAAATAAACATATTAACAACTGCCAAATTGCTACTTATGTGATGCATCGGCTGGCAAATGCAATTTTGTGATAGGCCTCTTAAAATATGCCAATTATTATTTCTGTTGATTTCAAAATTAAATGGAATAAGTATCGTGTTATATGTTTGTATTTTTGATTTTTACATCGTTCTCACATTTAGTTATAAATTCAACATTATAGATGTAACTAATATTTTTGTAACAATTTAATTTAAAGTGTCCATGGAGTTTCTTGCGCGTTCTTCTGTATAGGTACCTATTATGCTTAAGAATGGGCATCTATTTTTCTTACTGACCGATTCCTTGACCATTCAAAAGTGCCAGTAAATGGTTTAAATGGAAAAAAAAAATATTGAGTTTGATTAAATATTTTCAGTGTCTAGTCGATACATTGAAATCTTTAGTAGGTCACTTTTAATGCTGATGCTGTTGATTCTGTGCATGGTCAGCAGTGTAAGTGGTGCATGCTACAATTGGGAAACAATTACACTTTGGAATCAATTATGTATCAGATAATGTGGCCAGCACATCAAGTTGTCATATTTCTCCAAATGATTTTAAACTTTAAAATGTTAATTCTTAAGTTCAAAATCAAACGAGAAAATTTGACAGTTTGTGGTAACTTGATGTGCTGGCCACTGTACATATATGTCTGTTTTCTATTTCCTCATTTATTTAAATGTGTTTTGTTTTTTATTTAATTATTAATACATACATTAATGTTTTAATGGGTCAAGCACAAAATCAAAGAGTTTATGGGGATTGCAACAAAAAAAAAAAAAAAAAAACAAGTCTAATCTTTGGCTGGTCCATAGTGGCTTTTGTGGAAGAGAAATCAAAACCCTAAATGCAGCAAGACAATAATTATTTATAGTCATTGTAAAATAATGTAATGGTTAAAAAAAAAGTACAGGCTGAGACCATGGTATCATCAGCAGTCTTGTGAAAGTTGTAAAAATAACACAAATCTTTGTACATGCAACTTGTGTCTATATTATGTGCCTGCATTTTTATGGTCCTCCTGCCTTGTACTACAGACATACAGGAAACACCTCAAGATAAGCCCACTGTAATAACAGTAACTTAATGAGCTTCTAGCATCTGTTGACATGTAAGAGAGAGCTTATCACTTACAAGTCCTATGTCTCTGGTCTGATGTTGCACATCGTAATAGCTCTTTAATGATTTAGTTTGTTCACATTTTCTAATTCAATGTGTAAAAATGTGAGATTAAAATTAACATATAGTGCAAATATCAGGTCATCAAATATAGAACTTATTATCTTTTTACCTACACTGCCCCAAGAGACTCGCCAGAGTGAGCTGGTTTTAGATTCTTATCTGGAACTAGGTTACTCTGGCAAATCTCTTTAAAATATCTGAAAGTATTAAAGCCACAGCAATATGAACTTTGTATCTGTTCTAATAAAATAAAATGTTGCTGATTTGTGTGATACTGTTGGATAGGTATGAGATCAATCACTGCAATATTTTTGTATAAGAAATGTCTATCATTTATTTATACTTATGAATAAAGGGTTGAAACTAGTTGGGAAGGTTGCATTATTTACAAATACATGATGTTGTTGCGAAGTGTGTGCAGTGCGTACATTGAGCGCGGCCTGGGGCGCCGCGCCGGCGTCTCCCAGCTCGTCCTGCACTTCCTCTTTGATGGTGACGCCGAGCAGGGGGCCCAGGTCCATCAAGGCTCGCTCGATCTCCTCCCCGCTCGGCTGAAAGTTTACGTTTTCCATTCCACTTCCTGTCCTGTCCACTTGTCACTCATTTCACCAGCCGCTCCGACATGGTCACTCGCTAGTTTGTCGCACTTTCACTCGTCAGCCCGGGGACACTGGCACGTACACATAGCTAATTGAGCACTTCGATTGCGAGATGCCGCCGTACAACAGCGTCCTTCTACTCCGCTATCTATAAAGCGATAATTGTTTGCACGGCACTTTTTCAACTTTGAAGCCTGTCTAGCAGGTCTTCACTATACGTTTTTGCTACCGTGTCGTAAATAAGTTTATCAACAAAATTATCTCTAGAAATTTTTAACATGCGTCCGTTCGACAACCATCAGCGACCATAGACAAGGAAGATTTTTATTCGAAAATTATAGATTTATAATTAAATCAAATTATCACCTCTTTGAGCCTTTTTGTCACAAAGTAACGACTGAAACATTGTAAAAAATTAAAAGATAAAATTAGTTATAATTTCTTCTTTGTTTATTTGCACATGAAACAGCAGCTAAAGGATGCAGTCAGTGATAATGTCATTCTAAAAAAAAAAAAAAACAAAAAAGCACGTAGTTTCATTTTGTGGCATTAATTTTATAGTGAAGGATTTAATTTACATTTAAAAAATGTAATGATTCCTAAATAATTTACAACTGATCATTTAGGTGAGTAAAACCTCTGTAGCCGTAGATATTGGCTACATTCCGATTTAAGCCGTTATCGTTCATAGGCTCATAGCATACCACTCACATCGATAATAGCCGTTCCGATTTATATTAGAATATCAAGATTATGACAGCTGAGAGCTGTTTGACAGCGCTCACGGTGTTATTGTAGAGGTTATAGTCGGCGTTATCGCAAGCTGGCGCGTGTCATGACGTCATCTATGATGATTCACAGGACATCGTTAGGCCTCTGCCTCGAATCTTGCGGGCAGCAGAGCGGCGGCGGTGGCGGCGCGGGAGTGGCAGGATCTAAAGGCTCGTACAGACTCGCGCGATATCGCGGGCGCGACGCGACACTAGTAGCACAATTTCTTTGTCGGTGCCTGTCGCGGCCGCGATATCGCATGAGTCTGTACGAGCCTTAATGCGTAAAATCAAATGGACTGGCCCTCGAAATCAGCGGCGCGGGAGCGGGCACCGAGCGGTGCGCTGCTCTCCAGTCAAGTGGTGACTACACGCGCGTCTGCATTACAGCCTAGTGTTGTGCAATTTATTTTTATGACGAAGAATAAATTTGACTCAAAAAGATGCTGTCGCCGTTGTTTAGACAAGTTGTCCGCGAATAAAAACAAATATCTCGACGACACAACCACGTACACAACACTACGCCGCTATAGTGCCGCGTGATCTGCCCGCTGGTTTCGAGAACGGGGTCTGTGTTGCCTGCGCCGCATGGTGGTTTGAAACTGCTATATGAGGGACATTGTTTTTTTTTTTATAAATTCCATTTTTTTTTAAATACTTATTGAAACATAATTTGATGAATAATTGTTAGGAAACTTTTTTCTGTAAAACTGATAGTTTGCCCGGAAAAAAATAATTTCAATTTTTGTTGTATGGAATGAAACATAAACTGCTAAAATTTGGCCAAGTCTTGACAGGTCTTGCTTTAAAACTACTTTATTATTATTCTTTGGCTTGTTGGCTATAATTCTACATTATTAGCGCGTGCCCATACTTGCCTGTTCAAGAGTTATGAGGTTCAGTAAAATTGATTTTGATTTTTGTTCAGTAAAATTAACAAAAATAGTGAGTAAAAGGTACTGTTTTATTAATGATATCATAGATAAAATAATTGTGTTACATTAAAATACTGATATTCCTTAATTATAGTGGAATAATTGATATTCCTTAATTATAGTGTTTTAATGTAACACAATTGAACCTCATAACTCTTGAACAAGCAAGTATGGGCACGCGCTGATAATGTAGAATTATAGCCAACAAGCCAAAGAATAAGAATAAAGTAGTTTCAAAGCATGACCTGTCAAGACTTGGCCAAATTTTAGCAGTTTATGTTTCATTCCATACAACAAAAATAGTTCTTTTGTCCCGGGCAAATTGTCAGTTTTACAGAAAAAAGTTTCCTAACAATTATTCATCAAAATGACAGATCTTACGATAAGTATTTAAAAAAAATGGAATTTGTAAAAAAAAACCCAATGTCCCTATATAGCAGTTTCGATCCACCAGGCGCCGCTTCCGCGCCACCGCCGCACAGTGGGCTGGGATTACAAGGTTGGGTCTTAAGAGATCAAATGTATTTTTTTGGTATCTAGGCATAAATTTAAAACGTTTTTATTCTTTGAATTTTTTTAATTTAACGAGTACTTTCGGAGATATAGCCATATCAAATTTGTATGAAGAGTCATGTTATTTTAGTTAAGCAATTTATTCCAATTAAATTGAAATTGAAAATAATGTACACTAAACGGCCTGAAAACCTCAATACCTACTTAGTTCTTTAAAAAAAAAACAATGTTCGACATTTTCCACCACCATAGGTAGGTATGACGTAATTTGTTTTGAGACTTATTTCCGGGAATCAAGGGATAAGAGTGCGCGAGCGCAACAACAAGTTATGACGTGTCGTAACGTGATTGGTGCAACGATAGGGTATCTACGGAATGTTCGGTTGCATTCAAACGTACTTCAGTGTTCTATTACCCACCATAATAGACGCACTACCCCCACACATTCATTACTTACTTATTTGTTATTTTGTATTTGTGAAAATGTTTGAAAATTTAGTGAAAAACCTTGATCTTTTCGTTATTTTAAAAAACAGTGGCAGTATTAAAAATAATGACAGTTTGTGTAGTGAGATAAGGTCTAAAATTTTAGTCGAATTAAGTGATGATCACGAAAAGACCTTAAAGTTGTTTTGTGCAAAATTTTGTTATAATTTAAATAGAAGATGGGAAAACGCTTATCGTAAAGAAAATATATTCAGAACTAAAAATAGTGAATGGTTACAAGAAAACATAATATGGCCAAACTTTATTAAGTGTTTAATAGGCAGTAATGAAGATCAACCAGCACCGAGTACATCAACTCAGTATGTATCACCATCAAAAGTTTCTGTCGGTGTCTCCACCGAACAAAGCCCAAGAAAACCTTTTTGTGAATTAGCGCCTAAACAGAAAAAAAGACGTGCAGAAAACTTTCATTTATCTTCGGACGAAATAAAATATGCATATTTTGAGCAGTTGAAAGCGGATGGGAATGAGGAGGTTGCTAAAATACTAGAACATTTACTAAAGAATCCCCAAGATGTAAAAAAAGTTAAAAAGTGCATATCTGTTAAAGAAACAAAACCTGTGTTTTCTCCGGATGAGACTTTAGGGTTATTTTTATCACTTAAGCTGACCAAGTGGCAATACAATACTTTAAGAAAAAGTGTTAACGAAAAAGACAGTAATATATTTCCATCTTATTATCAAGTGCAACATGCGAAACAGAAATGCTATCCACCAAAAGATGCTATTACAGTGACAGAAACCTCAGCTAAAATAAAGTTACAAGCTCTATTGGATATAACGACAACAAGAATAATGACGTCACTCGTCATAGATAGTGGTTGTAAAGAATTTACATTAATCAGTAAGTGGGGATTTGACAGTGCTTCTAATCAAGCCAATTACAAACAAAAAATGCAAACAGACCATGAACAAGAAAGTCAACTTGACGATTCAAGCATATTTATGGGTAGTTTAGTGCCAATAAAATTAGTGTGCGGCGAACAAGTTATCTGGCAAAACGATTCACCAAATTCATCTTACTGGTGTCATCCAATCTTTTTCGAATTTGTGAAAGAAAATAAAATAACGATATTGCGGGAAAAAAGTGCTATTGAGGAAGAGATTGTAAATTTAGTGAAAACAGAAGTTGGAGAAATAAAAATTTCACACTCTTTATTAATGACTATGATAGACGGAAAAGCAACATCAATTTTATGTGATACTTCATCTCAGAGATGCGACATTTGTAAAGCCACTTCAACAGAGATGAATAATTTGCCCTTAATTGCATCAAAACCGACTGATCCAGATCTCTGTAAATACGGATTGTCATCATTGCATACCTGGATACGAATGATGGAATGCATTCTGCATATAGCCTACAGATTAACGATACAGACATGGACAGTAAAGGGAGACAACAAGTGCATCATGGAAAGAAGAAAGAAAGACATACAGGACGCTTTTAAAAATAGAATGGGACTTCTGATTGATGTTGTTAAACAAGGGCACGGCTCCACGAATGACGGAAATACTGCTAGAAGATTTTTTGCAAATCCAAACATGACTGCTGAGATAACTGGTGTTAGTGAAGAATTAATAAGGCGGTTTGCAATCATTTTAGAGGCAATTTCATCAGGTTACCACATTGACACAGCGAAATTTCACGAATATGCTCAAGTGACCATGCAACTGTATTTGGAATTATATAGCTGGTATTATATGCCTTCAAGTGTTCATAAAGTTCTTATGCATGGTGCAGCTATTATTGAAAGTTTTGGTCTAATACCAATTGGACAGCTATCTGAAGAAGCTGCTGAAGCTAGAAATAAAGACTTTCGTAGGTACCGCCAACACCATTCCAGGAAATGCAGTATAAAAACTACAAATGAAGACATTTTAAATAATTTATTGACCAGCTCTGATCCACTCATCTCAGCGAAACGTCACAAACTTCGCAGAAAACATAAAACTTTGTCAGTAGAAGCACAAAGTTTATCAGTAATTGAACAAGCGGAAACATTTGATGATGACGAATACGAAAATTTTGCATTCGTTAATGTCGATACCCTTGACAGTGATTAAATTAAAACAGTGCAGTGGCCAGTAGTGATTGTGATTTTTACTTATTTATTTATTTATTTTATTAGTCCTTAGTGGATTAGGCCTAAAAGGGAGACCACTACATAAAAAAAAACGCGCCTAGTTCTTAACCTCTATGGTGGTGTGGAATAGAGAACAAAATTTGAAATTGCGACCAAATCGCAGAAAATCGCAACCCGAGAATAGGCGCTAAAATAGGACAAATATACGTACTATGCATACGTAGAGTCAATTCTTTGAGAAAATTTGAGAATTTCGAGATTTTCACATTTTTTTGATGTGAAACATCTATAGGCGCACGTGAGACCGATTTCTGGCGTGGCGACGCGTCGCCACGCGCAATCGACTGTGCGTTTCTCTCTCACTCGATCCGGCGTTAAGCCATCTCTTTCGCTCCACTGAGCTCGGATACCTATAATGTATACTCTGTTTATTACAGTACTCATAACCTGTGTTTTTCTGGTAAATAAATCATTTTTCTGTTCTGATAATAAAATGTCTGACCGTGATAATTTAGAGAGTGGAAGTGATCAGCCTCCTGCAAAGAAAGCAAAATCACACTATGACACATTATCAAGTCATCAGTAAGTTAATTATATTTTTATAATTAAAGTATGCATTTATCTGTGCATTTAGCACGCGTATATTTGGTGTGTATTGAGCGCCAGTAAATGTAAAATCTACTCTCTAGGTAGATTAAAATTCACATAAATTTCATTGCATATCATGTTTTTAAATTAATTATTAATTTTAATTTCATTCTTATTGAAATTAATGCATTAAAACAATTGCTTAGAGAATAAATTTATTAAGACTGACAGAACTTTATTTTAAAATCAGCTGATGGCGTGCAGCGCACGAATCTTTTTCTTTTATTTTATTGACATTTTTAGTTCCTACCACAATCTGTTCTTTTCTGCATACTACTTTTACGAAATAACGTCGATGTTTCACATCTACCAGGCGTCCCGTGACGGCTCCATTTTTTTTTTTCTTTTGCTTCATACAAAAATTACTTTGGATATTTATAACTCGTTTCAGCCCACTGTGCGCCGGCGCGGCGCCGCCGCCGCCGCCGCGCCGCACCGCTACTCGCAAGATTCGAGGCAGAATCCGTATCGCCACGCTCACGCCACGCCATGCCATCGCGCCACGCCAATTCGGTACGCGTATGCACGCTCAAACAAATCTATTACAGTGCAATTCGGAATGCGGGCATCGTGTAAAACGTTGACATGACATTTCCGTGCCGTGACAGTAATAGTGACAACACGTCGAAAATGGCTGACTCTGGGCCAAGTAAAACCGATATTGAAGCAGTTTTCCAAAGATTGCGCTCTATTTCGTCGAATAAAGTGCGTAGATTTCAATACTATGTAATTATAGACTAAAACTTCAGTGATAATAATGAATTTTGTGTGGTGTGCAGGTATGTTTCGACTGCAACGCGAAGAACCCTACGTGGTCGTCGGTGACGTACGGAGTGTTCATCTGCCTCGACTGCTCCGCGGTGCACCGCAGCCTCGGCGTGCACCTCACGTTCGTGCGCTCCACGCAGCTCGACACCAACTGGACCTGGAAGCAGCTCAGAAACATGCAGCTTGGCGGGAACTCGAACGCTGTATGTTCAACATTTTGCGTCATATTTCTCTACTTTTCCGACTCCCTTATTTTTGGCCCCTCTTGCCAAGTTAATATGAAGATAACTTTGTTACTGAATTTCAATGCTAACCATGTTCTGTTCATATATCCCTGAATAGCAATGGTGTAGCACTGTATTTTATCTACTAGCAGAATGATTAATGTGTGATTAACTAGTACTATTAGCGATATATAGTAACATTTGTTGTTGATAAATTACAAAAGATTAGGCATAGCTAACATTGGTTGTCCATTGGTCAGACTCAGTTCTTCCGCACGCACGGGCTGTCAACAGAGGATGCTCGACAAAAGTACAGCTCTCGTGTGGCCCAGATGTACCGTGACAAGCTGAGTGCCCTGTCCGAGCAGGCCATGAAGACCTATGGGATCAAGGTCAGTTCACCACTGTATTGTTTGTGAAGTTGAATCATTTAACAGTATTATCAAACTAATAAAATATGACAATTTAAGGCTGAGCTTATGAGTTTTTTACTATTACATAAAGGAGGATGCATGTATTTGAAGTTGCCCAGAAAAATGACAACATTTAAGTAACATAACATCGCGCCTTGTTTGCCCGAAAAGTTAGGCAGAGGTGTACCCATAGTAGGAACACCCACATTTCGCCAGTTATGTTTAAGTCCCATGTTATACGGGGGCGAGCCTATTGCCGTCAACCGGGCACAAATCCAGACTCCGGGCTGTTACTGAGAAATTCCCAATGGATAAACCCAATAACACTTTGCCCAACCTGGGAATGGAACCCAAGACCTCATGCTCAGAACAATTAAGTAGCGCTTGTGACCACTAGATCAACGAGGCAGTCATTTAAATAGTTAACGACTGTGTAGTATGTTTATCTATTCAAATAAATAAAACTGAAGTGTCTGTTTGTAAAGTAACAGATTTTTCTAAATGCATGTGAAAGTTTAGACTGCACTTATAACAAAAAAACAATTTTCTACAATTTAGTCTGTCTGTTTATTCCGGCTAATCTACGAAACAGCAGTACCTTCACTGGCAGAGAGCTGATGTTTTAAAGAGTAACTTGGACTACTTTTATTTTAGAAAAAACACGCGGGTGTAGCCACTGGCAGCTGCTAGTCCTAATGAATGTAAAACTATGACATGAACAAGACCAACAGGTTCCTTTGTGCCTTCATTACGTCACTAACTTAGAATGCACAGGTTGCACATAGCTAGACTTGATTTTATTTTGGGTCTTATTTTTATTCATAGATTTGGGTAAATTCAATTAAAGTTATCAGTTTAACTTTTTTAAATATGATTGTGTATACAATTTAGATGTCTGTTGATCGTACCCTAAAGTCAGCATAAGAATTGCTATTATAATTAAACAACAAGTTAAAGAAATATATATGATTATCCACATAATAGTTACACAAAAGCACTGTAAAATAATCATGAACATTAAAACATTTATGAAAATTAATAAAATTGTCTACATATGTTTATGTATTACAAAGAGTTGGAAATAAATTAAACAGTTTGAAAAATTAGCAATCACTTATGAAAGTATGCTTATTGTAAATATGTACTTACAAATGTTAAAGAAGGGAAACTGTTATGAATGTTTAGCTATAAAGTCAGTGCAATATTGCAGGCTGGCATTTCTTACTTAGCCCAGTATTAAAAACCAATATAGAAAATGTTACTACAACTTTTAATAAAAATATGTACAGTAAATGCAGATTAGTTCTCCAAAATAGCTCATGGTCCTTTACCAAAGCATCAGTTTTGCTGTTGCAGTTCCTCCTTGTGTTGTATGTTGATGTGTGAGAGTTTAACCAATGCCTTGTGTACAGCTGCACCTGGAGGCGGCGGCGCCCGAGCCCAAGGAGCCCAAGGAGCGCGAGGTAGACTGGTTTGCGGAGCACGGCGACTCTGCCCCCACTAACAATAGCGCGTATGACTTCACTGCACAGGTAACACAAACATCTCACCTCACACCTCATACTCATTTATGTCGGCTCCTTGCATAGCACTTGCTAATGTTGCACTGATTATTTAGATTGATGCTGGTGCCTTTAAATCTTTATAAGCAAGTCCAAAAAAAGGAGGATGTTATTGAGCATATTCATTTAGTATTTTAAACTTTGTAACATAGAAGAAATGATGTTGATTTATATTAATTATGAATGTGACATTCACAGTATGATGTGATGTGATGGCACAGCCGCGTGTTCCCACACCGCTGATACTCTGACTATTTACTGGATACATTGCACTATACATATATGTTGTCTCCTCAGGTATGTCTCGAGCTAACTAAGAGCTTGTTTCCTTTGCCGTGCTTTGTTTGAAACTGTTTTAAATCACCTACCATTATGTTAGTAACACTCCCACATAGTTAGGCAAGTTTGCTGTATGCTGGTGTGTGTGTGAATTATATTTTTTTATTAGCAAATAAGTAAATAACCACATCTAAAGTTAAATCTTTTATATTACTAGTGTTTGCCACTATGTGTGTATCTGCAGGTCATCACTACAACTGCCTGATCCCTGAATCACTGTACATAGTTAACTGTGTGCTCGCTTGCAGTGAGTCACACGTTGCTGTCACAAGTTAATGCCATTTCCTTGTAAATCTCTTATCTTGAGAATCAGTTCCATCTACAACATAGCAATTTGTTTAAAAAGCCATTATCTTAGTTCCCTTTTCTTATAACAAATCTGTTCCATACAGTTATTAAGCTGAAAATCTGCTAAAAACGTAATTGCGAATTTACGCTTCTCTCCTCAAAAACATCAATGGTTATAAAGTATTCAGGGGGCGCTCGGACACGCTCGTATGTTCTAGTTTCGTGTGGAGCACACGCCACACACGAGTAGCAAAACTACAGCGATAACATAGTTTCAACTACACATGTTTTAAACTAAATTCATTAGCATATTGTAACACACATACAGTCATCTGTGTTATCGTGACAATAATAAATTTTGTATTTAGGGAAAATGTAAACCAACATTAAATCTATACTATACTAATATTATAAAGCTGAAGAGTTTGTTTGTTTGTTTGAACGCGCTAATCTCAGGAACTACTGGTTGGAATTGAAACTTTATTTTTGTGTTGTTTAGTCCATTTATCGAGGAATATTATAGGCTAACATCACGCTACAACCAGAAGGAGCGGAGCATAAATGAAAAATGATGCAAAAACGGGAAAAATTATTCCATAGTAAGAGCTTCCGTTGCGTGCGCTGCGTAAACGGTTTAAGTTACGCAAATATCATGTATGATGGATTTGTTCCTCTTTAAAAGTTCAAAAAAAAAGTCCGCGACAGCATAATTATGTCTATCTTTTGAGATTGACTCACTATAACATTTTTTTATGGTAATCAAATTTGTTCGAAATTAATGCATTATTTGCGAAGGAGTTTTATCAACATAATATTAATCCTTATCATACATCACTTGATTTCAATCAACATCTTAAGAGATATCATAATTTAAAAAAGCTAAAGAGTTTGTTTGGTTGAACGCGCTAATCTCAGGAACTACTGGTTCGAATTGAAAAATTCGTTCAGTGTTGGATAGCACAATTAATTAGGAAGGTTATAGGCACTTTAACATCACGCTACGACCTTAAGGAGCCGAGCAAACGACAAAAAGTAGGTTCTTTCCTACTTTTTAAGCTAAGTTGTCGTTAAGCTAAATTGAAGTAATTGCGCGGGTGGGCAATGCGATGTGACGGGGCTGAATTTTCCGCGGATGAAGTCGCGGGCAGAAGCTAGTAAATTATAATAGATTCGAGTGACAGGTGACGGATCTTGCCACGATTTGTTCGATTGTAGTTGTTGTGTGTTCATAATTCCGGAAAGTCTCTTTTTGTTACAACATAACAATTTGTATTTTTTGTTCATAAACAACATTCAACTTGTTGAATCGTCTTTTTGAATGTAGTACAAGTGTTAATATTCATAAAGCATTCCCTACATGCAGATCACACTGTATGAGTAGCATGTCACCGTAAAAAACCATGGCTTATTTGGCGTGGCATCCGTGTACGTACATACTCGTAAATATGGCACGTCCGGGTTTAGAAAAAAGATTGTCACCCAAGTATTCGTGGCAGAGGACGTTCGAGGCTAACTAAAGGTCTCTGCACACAGCGGGCGTGGCGCGGCGGGACGGGACGCCGACGCGACGCTGAGCAGTTGTAATGTACTAGATATTACGGACGACGCCACACAGAGCGTCACGTCGCGTCGCGTCGAGCCGGACGGCTCTGTGTGGCGTCGTCCTTTAACCTTTCAAGAAAGTTAGACCAGACCGCGGTCGATATTTTGAGACAATGGTGTAAGAGGAGAGCTGTCACCTATAATATTGCAGGGCGCGGCGCAGCCGGAGCCGCTGACGCGCCAGGCGCGCCTGTGGGCCGCGGGCCCGGCCGGCGCCGGGCCCATGCTGCCCGGCGACGCCAGGCCCTGCACCATCGGCGCGCGCAAGCAGCCCAGCAAGAGGAGCGGGGTAATTATTTCTTGGGTCGCCAACAGTGGCTACACAATTACACGCATGTTAACATGAACAGGGACAAATACAAGTGTGCGCTTCCAATTATAGGCGTCTTCACATCATTCACTTTAAATAATAATACAGTGCTGACATCGTCAACTGTCTGATTAACACCAGGTTTCACTTTTACGCTGATGATTTGCAGTTGTACCTCTCCTTTCGCTCACAGGATACTGCTGAAACTATAGAAAGAATTAATGAGGATTTGGAAAGGATCTCTGCTTGGTCCAGAAGAAACTCCTTGGTCCTGAACCCAAATAAGTCCAAGTATCTTGTGATGGGATCTAGAGATTTCCAGAACAAAATGCTTGCTTGCAACCTGGACCTCCGGATTGATGGTTGTGGTGTGGAAAGGGTTCTGGAAGCTCGTAATCTTGGGGTAGTATTTGATGGGCAGCTGCATTTCGAAACTCATATACTGGAGGCGGTGCGAAACTGCTTCTACCGACTCAAGCTTTTGTATCGTGTCCGTCCCTACATTAGTGTGGATATGCGTGTCATGCTGTGTGAGTCACTTGTCCTATCCAAGCTGAACTATGCTGACACTGTGTATGGGGCTTGCATTCTCGGTAGAAGCGAAAAACTCATCCAGCGGGTTCAGAATGCTTGTGCAAGATTCTGCTACAATGTCCCACCACGATCCCACATCACTCCGTTTTTAAACAAGGGTAATTTGATGAGAATGTCAGCACGCAGAAAGCTTCACCTGGCTACCCTACTCTTTGGCACTATTCTCAAAAAGAAACCAGATTATTTATATAAGAAACTGTCTTGGTCGCGCGATGTTAACAAGAATAAAACTAGAGCATCTTCATACCTCATGTTAGCCTCTTCGCACAGAACTGCTGCATTCCGTGGTTGTTTCAAATTCGCTGCCTCTCGATGCTGGAACGACTTACCACCTCCTTTTCGTGCTATAAAGACAGTTGGTACATTCAGTATAAAATTTAAACAACACTTACTAAAGCTTCAAAAAGATACCACACTGTGAACGTACCCTTGATCTGCACGCAGCTGTCGATGGTGGCGTTCGTTTGGCAGCGATTGCTCACACACACGATCACTGTACACTGAACATCAGATCAAGCACAGCAGTTTTGTATTTTTCGATATGTGTCATTGGTGTAACTTGAATATTTCATACCCTTAGTTCATACCACTCATATCTTTGCTGTTAACTGACTTCCACAGACTCAGAACATAAATATACTCAGAGAGACCACAGAGCACCTTTTATTGCGTTATTCACTGATAAACTGTAGAATTAAACAGCCGTAAAGTTTTTTTATTTTATTTAATTTAGCCGGAGATCCGCAATGCCGGCGCCTGCGTCTCTTGTCAAAGCAATGCCACAGACACTAAAAGCATAGATAAGTAACTGTTGTTACGTCGGGTACTGACGCGGATTACGATGATTTTGATTTTTATTTTTAATGTTATTTTACACATCTATTTTTTTTTATTTTACTTTTATTTCTGTATCTGTCCGTGACATCACAGCGGGCCCTATCAGAATACCAGCGCTGCGACACTTATTTTTAAATGTCGCAGCATCATGCTGAGATAGGAGCTTTTTGGCCCCGTACAGGTTCTGTTTTCATTTTACTTTTGTTTTTATTTGTGTTACTATGAGTGTGTTTAGTTTAAAATGTGAACTTCCTGTATGAGTCCCAATAAATACTTTTTCTTTCTTTCTTTTCTTTCTTTCTAAATCTAGGTAGATACAACAAGATTGACAAGGACGAACACATTAAAATAAATCACAATACAGTACACGAAAATCATAGATAGGAAAACAAAATCAAATCAAAAGTAAAAACCAAAGTAAAGCAGTAAGGGTACAAAAATAAAAACAAAAAATAAAAAAATAATACAAGCCAATTTCAAATAAACGAACGAAAATACTTCTTAACGAAAAAAATACTGAACACATTAAATTTTCAACGCCAAATGTTAGGCAGCTGTTAATGTCCCTGTAACTGTGTAATGTTCAACTTGATGGAATAGAGTTGGACCCTGTCGAGTCGACAGTTTTTCTTGGGATAACTATTGACGGTAAATTACAATGGGGCCCACACTTAGAAAAATTGCCAGGAAGGCTTAGTTAGGCCGACTATGCTGTTAAAAAAAAAAAAAAATACTACAGATTCTATAACTGATGTAGATACAGCCAGAATTGCTTGTTTCAGTTATTTTCATAGTCTTATGTCATATGGGATTCTTCTGTGGGGGACCTGTGCAGACATTAGTAAGTTGGAGTCTCATTTCCTACGAAATGTATGGAAAAGTTTTCTTGCGATTTCTGACTTTTCTAGTACTCAAACCTCAGTTGATCCGATATAATGTTTTGATCCTTATAAGAAACAGGATCCATTGGCATTCAAAAATTTTTTTGTAAAAATGCCCAATTTCTTGCTGAATATAATTTTCTCAAAGTCTGTGAATGAAATTCTTAATATCTCAAAAATAATAAGGACTGTCTCCTGAAACCGTTTTTCTGTAACTACAACAGATAAGGTACCTACCCTTACTGCCCCGTCTCAAAAGTCCAGCCTGTGTGCACCGTGTGGTGTCATACTTACAGAATAGCACCACCCCATTCCTCCCGTGGATATCTTAAAAAGGCGACTAAGGGATAAGTCCCATTCTCTAGTAAGTAGAGAACTCCACGCTCTTGTGCCGTCCAGGATATAGGATATCGTCGTGTGCTATCCACGATAGTAAATTTTATACTACAGTATACCCTAATGTTTACTTTTAACTTGCTATTCATGAAAACATATGTTTTATCCTTTAAAAAAATTCACTTATAATTTTTTTTAAGGATAAAATATATATATTTACGCAATACATTTATAATAAATGTCTGGATGGTGCGGTGTTTCCGGAGAAGTGGAAGATAACCAGGGTCGTTCCGGTGCCAAAGGGCGGGCATGGGTTGACGGTGGATGGTTACAGACCTGTCGCCGTGCTGTCAACTCCGGCGAAGGTTTTCGAAGCGGCTATTCATAAGAGCATATTCCAACAGGTCGGTGGCCAGCTTTCAGATGCCCAGCACGGGTTTCGACCAGCACGAAGCACTACTAGCAATCTTCTTAGCTACATGGCTAATCTTGTACCTACAGTGGACAGTGGGGGGCAAACTGATGCCGCTTACTTCGATTTTAAAAAAGCATTCGATCTAGTAAATAATGATGTTTTGCTGAAAAAGTTAGCGGCCGTTGGTTTCACTCCACATCTGCTAAGGTTTTTTGCAAGTTACTTGAGCGGGAGGCAGCAGTACGTAGAATATGCGGGACGCAAGTCGGAGCCATATTTTACCAGGTCTGGGGTGAGTCAGGGTAGTAACCTTGGGCCTCTGCAGTTCATTCTTATGATTAATGACTTGCCAGAAGTTGTTAAAGACGCCAAATGCCTACTGTTTGCCGATGACCTCAAGCTGTCGCTGGAGATAGGTAAATTGGAGGACTGTGACAGGCTTCAAAGAGACATAGACAGAGTGGTGACCTGGAGCAAGGATAACCTCTTGCAGTTCAACATCTCAAAGTGCGTAACAATCACTTTCTCTCGCGCGCGTACTCCTATCCTATATACTTACAATATAGATGGGTTGCCAATGGCTAGGGCTACGGAAGTTAGGGACTTAGGGGTAAAATTCAACACTGGGCTAACGTTTCGTGACCACGTCACAAGCTGCTGCAAAAAAGCCTACCGTAATTTAGGTTTTATGCTCCGTATGGTGCGCGGTTTTAATAACATTAAAGCGGTTATCGCCTTATATAATGCCTTAGTTAGAAGTCAATTAGAATGTAACGCAGTCATTTGGTCTCCACATGAATCTAAATATAGGCTCATGCTGGAGAGAGTACAAAACAAGTTTGTGAGGTACTTGTACTGGCGCTTGTATGGTGTATACCCATTTTATCCGCTTATGTACCCAACTTTATTTATTTTGGGTATGGTTGGATATAACGAACTGAGGGTCAGGAGGGATCTCGCACTCATCTCGTACATATTCAAGATACTTAGAGGGAAGGTACATAATGCGGACATTTTAGGGCACATAGGTTTGTGTGTTCCGGACAGGTACGTCTGGCGACGACGACAGCCACGGCTGCTGGCGGAGCCTCGCGCACAAACCAATCTTTTAAGTGAGGCGCCACTGACGCGTGCACTCCGCACTCTTAACCTTATAGCTAGTGACTCGGACCTATTTTGTTGTTCTCTGAGTGAGTTCACAAAGAATGCTTTATTTGTACTAAGTTACAAAATGTAATTATAAAAATAAGTCAATTATAAATTAGAATAAGATTAGATAAGTACGCTATCGCAATAGGTTACCCTGTAAGGATAGACGTAAGTTGAAAAAAAAAAAAAAATATATATATATATATATATTTACGTAATCTAACAGAAAATAATGTTTTTAAAACATTATCGTGTATGGGTAGTATGGGGTCGCCTTGTCGCAATATCCGATTTCGTCAAGGTAACCGAATGTGCTTATACTTTGTCCTTAAAACTCAATATTTTTGAAACTTGGGTTACAAGTTGCACGAAGTATTTTATACATTTATTCCGTCCACCGAGAAAATGCTATTCTGACACCTATTAGTTTCATACAAACGAAGATGGGTGTTTTACGAATTAAATTTTTATTCGTTCTCAATCTTGTACAACTGACAGGTGTCAGAAACGCATTCTCCCGGTGGACGGAATATAATTATCGTAATTTACCTTATTTTGTATCTGAAATATTCGTTTGATACATATTATTTATTGAAATTGAAAATTTGATTCATGTCATTGATACAGTGTGCACGTGTTGCACTTGTTGCGACTGTGGTATTTGTTGTTGATTCTTCTCAAACGTATTGCTTTTCAGTTGGGCGCACGCAAGGGTGGGCTGGGCGCCACGAAGGTGGCTGCGAACTTCGAGGACATCGAGCGCGAGGCCATGCTGGCCGAGAAGCTCAAGCTGGAGACGGGCGCGGCGCGCGACGGCTCGGCCTCGCTGGAGCACGTGCAGGCCGAGGTGGCGTCGCTGCGCCTGGCCTACCGCGAGCCCGGCGCGCACGCCGAGCGCCTCGGCATCGCGCAGGCCAGCTGCGCCAGCCGCTCGTGAGTACACTGACTCTCTCCCAAGGCATGAGCAGGCCAGCTGCGCCAGCCGCTCGTGAGTACACTGACTCTCTCCCAAGGCATGAGCAGGCCAGCTGCGCCAGCCGCTCGTGAGTACACTGACTCTCTCCCAAGGCATGAGCAGGCCAGCTGCGCCAGCCGCTCGTGAGTACACTGACTCTCTCCCAAGGCATGAGCAGGCCAGCTGCGCCAGCCGCTCGTGAGTACACTGACTCTCTCCCAAGGCATGAGCAGGCCAGCTGCGCCAGCCGCTCGTGAGTACACTGACTCTCTCCCAAGGCATGAGCAGGCCAGCTGCGCCAGCCGCTCGTGAGTACACTGACTCTCTCCCAAGGCATGAGCAGGCCAGCTGCGCCAGCCGCTCGTGAGTACACTGACTCTCTCCCAAGGCATGAGCAGGCCAGCTGCGCCAGCCGCTCGTGAGTACACTGACTCTCTCCCAAGGCATGAGCAGGCCAGCTGCGCCAGCCGCTCGTGAGTACACTGACTCTCTCCCAAGGCATGAGCAGGCCAGCTGCGCCAGCCGCTCGTGAGTACACTGACTCTCTCCCAAGGCATGAGCAGGCCAGCTGCGCCAGCCGCTCGTGAGTACACTGACTCTCTCCCAAGGCATGAGCAGGCCAGCTGCGCCAGCCGCTCGTGAGTACACTGACTCTCTCCCAAGGCATGAGCAGGCCAGCTGCGCCAGCCGCTCGTGAGTACACTGACTCTCTCCCAAGGCATGAGCAGGCCAGCTGCGCCAGCCGCTCGTGAGTACACTGACTCTCTCCCAAGGCATGAGCAGGCCAGCTGCGCCAGCCGCTCGTGAGTACACTGACTCTCTCCCAAGGCATGAGCAGGCCAGCTGCGCCAGCCGCTCGTGAGTACACTGACTCTCTCCCAAGGCATGAGCAGGCCAGCTGCGCCAGCCGCTCGTGAGTACACTGACTCTCTCCCAAGGCATGAGCAGGCCAGCTGCGCCAGCCGCTCGTGAGTACACTGACTCTCTCCCAAGGCATGAGCAGGCCAGCTGCGCCAGCCGCTCGTGAGTACACTGACTCTCTCCCAAGGCATGAGCAGGCCAGCTGCGCCAGCCGCTCGTGAGTACACTGACTCTCTCCCAAGGCATGAGCAGGCCAGCTGCGCCAGCCGCTCGTGAGTACACTGACTCTCTCCCAAGGCATGAGCAGGCCAGCTGCGCCAGCCGCTCGTGAGTACACTGACTCTCTCCCAAGGCATGAGCAGGCCAGCTGCGCCAGCCGCTCGTGAGTACACTGACTCTCTCCCAAGGCATGAGCAGGCCAGCTGCGCCAGCCGCTCGTGAGTACACTGACTCTCTCCCAAGGCATGAGCAGGCCAGCTGCGCCAGCCGCTCGTGAGTACACTGACTCTCTCCCAAGGCATGAGCAGGCCAGCTGCGCCAGCCGCTCGTGAGTACACTGACTCTCTCCCAAGGCATGAGCAGGCCAGCTGCGCCAGCCGCTCGTGAGTACACTGACTCTCTCCCAAGGCATGAGCAGGCCAGCTGCGCCAGCCGCTCGTGAGTACACTGACTCTCTCCCAGGGCATGAGCAGGCCAGCTGCGCCAGCCGCTCGTGAGTACACTGACTCTCTCCCAGGGCATGAGCAGGCCAGCTGCGCCAGCCGCTCGTGAGTACACTGACTCTCTCCCAAGGCATGAGCAGGCCAGCTGCGCCAGCCGCTCGTGAGTACACTGACTCTCTCCCAAGGCATGAGCAGGCCAGCTGCGCCAGCCGCTCGTGAGTACACTGACTCTCTCCCAAGGCATGAGCAGGCCAGCTGCGCCAGCCGCTCGTGAGTACACTGACTCTCTCCCAAGGCATGAGCAGGCCAGCTGCGCCAGCCGCTCGTGAGTACACAGACTCTCTCCCAAGGCATGAGCAGGCCAGCTGCGCCAGCCGCTCGTGAGTACACTGCCCACGTCGGCCACTGACACTCCCAAATCATGTGCAGCACCGTGGTATGAAAGCTGGCCCGTTCTTCTTCATAAGAGTCATCTCTTCGGCAAAACTTAAAGACGAAATATCTTTATTCGGTCATTCGGTATACTGTGTGAAAAGTCCATTACAAAATCACGTGCGAAAAAAAAAATCGACTGTCAAAAGTCCCGAAAGTTAGGCCGCCTTCCGAATTGGTTATAATCGCTCACAGCGCTCACATCGTCTCACATGTGTTCCGATTTAGGGTTCTCTGCCCTTTCGCCGAAAATTGATTGCCAGATTTTCACTTGCCAACTAACGTTTCGCAGAATTTTATTTCGCCGAATAATCATTTGCCAACTTATCATATAATTTTGTTTCATTTCCCAACCTCACAGTTACCAACTGTACGTTTGGTCTGCTTTTCATAATGACACTTTTTAAAATGCCAACTTTCTAGTAGCAGAATGTTTTTGCGTAATAATCATTTAATTGTTTACCAAATCTAGTAGGGTTATACTGAGTCTTCAATCAAATTTTGAAGAAATTTATTTACCATTTCCATTTGGGACAAATTATTAGGTTGGGGAAAAAGTCTTTTCGCATTATAGTATGTATGAACTTGTAACAAAATCTCTTTGGCTATATTATTTGTATCTGGCTGATTTTGGTATCATAGAAAGTTTAAATTTTAAAGAACATAATTCCAAATTCAAATTAGGAAAATGTGTGATTTTCTTTTGTTTTTCGTACTGTCAAGATGAGTGAATCTAATGAAGAAATTCGATACATTTTAAAATTTTACTACAAAAAAGGTAAAAATGCAACGCAAGCCGCGAAAAAAATTGCGATGGTTATGGACCTAGTGCAGTGTCTGTGAGAATAGCACAAATTTGATTTAAGCGTTTTCAATCCAGAAATTTTGATGTCAGAGATGCACGTCGCTCTGGTCGCCCTATTACGGATAAAATGGATGCCATTTTTGAAAAAGTGGAGCAAGATCGGCATATCAGTAGTTACGACGTAGCTGAAGAACTGGGAATTAACCACAAAACAATTTTGGCACATTTGAAAAAAACTGGGTACACAAAAAAGCTCGATATTTGGGTACCTCACGAGGTCACTGAATCGATTCTGAACTCTACTGCGAACAACTGATGAGATTAAAGCAAGAAGTTGAGAGAAAGCAGCCGGAATTAATCAACAGAAGGGGTGTGGTTTTTCATCATGATAACGCTAGAACTCGCACATGTTTAGCCACTCAGCAAAAATTAAGAGAGTTTGGCTGGGAGGTGTTAATGCATCCGCCGTATAGTCCTGACCTTGCACCTTCAGATTTCCACCTGTTTCGGTCTCTTCAGAATTCTTTAGGCAGTGTCAGGTTAACATCACGAGAGGACTGCCAAAACCACTTGTCGCGGTGTTTTGATCAGAAGTCCCAAAATTTCTATAGCAATGGGATCATCTCCCTACCTACAAGATGGCAAAAAGTTATCGAACAAAATGGTACCTACATACTATAGTTAAATGTAAATAAACTATATTGAAAAGTGTTTTGAATGTTCTTAAAAAAATGCGAAGAAACTTTTTCCCCAACCTATTATATACAGGTAGTAATCATATTTTTTTTTATTACTTTATCTTTCATGTGACCTAACCTATTTCCTTTTACAAAAGCAATTCGCTTGTGGCACATCACCGGCCGCTGCCGCGTTGTTTGTCATACTCTAGCCTTTTTTTTTTTTTTTGACCCTGAGAAATGCATTACGCATGCCCCGCTCGTCGGGGGACGAGACGTGGTATGTGGGACTCCCTGCCAAAATGGCAGAATACCCACTAAAACTCAGCGGAGTTCCCTCATCGCCTTGATGGGAGGGTCATGGGAAACCGGCACAGCCTTTACGTCCACAACCCTCCCGGCGCATGCCCGCCTAGCTGGCGGGCCCCGCATGCCCCTCCGCCTGGGGGCGATATGGGAATGACCGGGAACACCTGGCCATTCCCGTCCGACACTGGTGGAGTAACCTAACCTATCTAATTACACTGACAAAACGTCATTCGTCTAATAGTTGTATGGCCTAGTGAAATGTTTGACAAATGATAAATGCCCCAAACGTTTTGTGTCATTATAATAATCAGCTTAACAATAATTCTACCAAATGAAACGTTGACATACAAAAGTTAGTTGTCAAAGTGAAACATCGGCGAAACGTTGGTTGGCAAGTGATAATCTGCCAAACAATTTTCGGCGAAAAGGCAGGATACCCCGATTTAGATATTAAAAACAAAAGATATAGTTTTTTCGTTTAACTGCTGTTGTTGTAATTGCTGCGTTGCCATTGCAGCGGCGTGTCGCACTCGGCCGCGTCCGACATGACGCTCATCGAGCAGGAGGACGCGCCGGCCGCGCGCGCGCAGCTCGACGACATCGACGACTTCAGCTCCTCCTTCACCATGATCAGGTGACATTCGTTGTACTGTGATATATTTCTGCACGTTTGTGTTGTACCGCCCGTTCATAAGCAATGATAAGTGTCATCTTAAGGCGAAAGATTCCGCGAAGTCATCGCCATCTCTTGACAGATAAAGGAACTAATGTAATTTTTGTTGATTTCTGAGAAAGTGCTATTTAGAGACATAGTTTTATTTTTCCTGTAATATTTACATATGCTTCTATCACATAGAATAATTTCAGATTTTTCTCTATGCAAACCTCGGAGATAAGGGGGGGGCGGTTTTTTTTTTACATTTTTCATCAAAAGTCGAAAACTATGCAGCCTAAAGAAAAAAGAAAAAATGTTTGAGAATGTGCAAACAGCGCTCTTTCATATGATACTCCACATGCCCTAGTAGCCGCATTTCGAATTTTTAAGACTACCTTTCAGTCCCTGTTGCAAAAAAATAAAAACTTTTTTGTTTCTTTCTTATTTTCAAAATAATTGGGCAAACGTCATCTAAAACTATTCTAAATTTCAAGTTGATAACATCAGTAGTTCTTGAGATATTCAGCTGTGACAGTTAGACAGACAGACAGACAGACTGAGTCACACCATAAGCGTTCCTTTTTCGATTTTGGTACGGAACCCTAAAAACACTATCTCTCAAACCTACTTATAATAATATAACCCCACCGCCGTATCTCTACGTTGACGTCGTGGTGGGGCTTGCGTGCTCCGAACTCTGGGCCTGTGCCGGTAGAGTTTACTTTGCCGAGACAGATCTAGGGTGAGGAGCCAGACCAAGAGAGATACAATCCAAGCCAAGGTCGCACATGCCGAGGGCTTCATGGCTAGGGGAGAGCACTAGTCGTTAGTGTGCCAACTCTGGATAATAGGGGACCTCCAGTTTCATTCACCCTTACTACAGTGAACGCAGGGCTCTGCTGTAGCCGACTTTTTAAGTCCCTAGCTACTCGTGGGAACAAAATGAATACCCGATAATTGACGAAACTTCACAATTCTCTTCGTCTTCTCCCTCATCTCTTTGTCAATCAATTCCATCAACATCATCCATCAGTATACAGTCAGCAGATGTTATACAGGAGACAAATTTTGTCGATGATACTGTACCCACCGCAAGAACTGCAACAACTCGTAGGAAATGGACCATTGAAATGAATAAATTCATCCTACGCACTTATCTTCATCTTACTAGTATGGAAACAGAAAAAAATGCATACCTTCCATCTCTCCACACAAAGTTTCTAGACAAATACCCGGCTATGCAAGTAAGCCGACAAAGAATAGGTGACCAGCGTCGAGCCATAGTTCAAAAGAAATTACTACCTCAAGTTACAATAGATCAGATTTATGAGGAAGTTAGAGCCGAATTACAAATGGTACATACTCAAATACAGCAACACTCTACACAATCTCATACACAAACCGGTCAGCGCATGAAATGGACGACCGAATATAATGAAACAATAATTAAAATATATTACACTGCCACAAAATTAGGAACAGATAAAACAGCCTATAGAAAATATTTACATGAGGAATTCATAAATATTTATCCAGAATTAACACATATAACAGAGCAAAGATTATCCGATCAAGTGAGAGCGATTTTAAATAACAATTATATAAACCCCAACAGATTAGAAGAAATTAAAAACAAGATAGCTGCAGAATTAAGGGAAAGTAACACCAATACACAAAATACTGAATACATAAGTATCGATCACTTGAATACACAAACACAGAAAGATTTAGAGCAACCGTATACAAATACTAACTTCACGGACACACCTACAAATACAGTCCATAACTCATATATCACTAAACAATAGCACAGATACTGACTTCGTATCTCAGACATTAGTAAATACAGATGACGGCAATTTCTTGAACAACATACATATTGGCCAACTTGGACCTACGCTAACTAACTTTGATGCTGCCCCACATATCAACATAGAAATTGAAACTAATAACAAGCACAACATAATTTTACTGACACACTCCCTACTAACAGGCCATACATCCCCAAGCAGAAGACATCTAGAAAGTTTTCTGCCATAGTTACATACATAAATACCATCATTCTTCCGAATCACGTAAACGTCGACACCGAATTCATCAAATTGCAGACCATAATTTACTGTGCAGCATGGACGGCACCTACATGTAATGGAGCTAAAATATTATCAGACTCTACACCAAATGAACGTCGCACATATACACCGAGAAAACCAAAATGGCAAATCAGATTAGAAAAGAAAATGGAAAATCTAAGAGCAAACATAGGTAGGCTGACACATTTCATTAACGGTAGTAGAAGCCAAAAATTAATAGCAGCAGTAGAAGAAATAAAGAAAAAATACCAACTACACGCACAATGAGAAAATTCAAATACACAAATAGAACACTTTTTGGACACCTTAAAACAAAAATTAAGCGCAGTATCCAGTAGACTTAAAAGATACATAACATGCACGAACCGCAAAGTACAGAACACAAATTTTATCAACAATGAAAAAATATTTTATAGGAACCTTGCCTCTAATAACAAAGACACCACTAACCAAACCCTAGAGACACCTTCATCCGAAACTCTAAGGGAATTCTGGGCTAACATTTGGGAAAATCCAGTATACCATAATAATCGCGCAGACTGGGTCAACGAAACAACACGGGAAATTCCGGAAATGGAATTTGAGTTTATACCTATAGATACGTTTATAGACGTCATCAAACGCACACACAACTGGAAATCGCCTGGCACTGACCACATCCACAACTACTGGTACAAGAAATTCTCATACATACATCCATTCTTACATAACCATTTAAATACATTCATCCAATCACCAAATTTACTTCCAACATACATAACACACGGAGTCACTTATATGATACCTAAAGATACGTTTATAGACGTCATCAAACACACACACATCTGGAAATTCCCTGGCACTGACCACATCCACAACTACTGGTACAAGAAATTCTCATACATACATCCATTCTTACATAACCATTTAAATACATTCATCCAATCACCAAATTTACTTCCAACATACATAACACACGGAGTCACTTATATGATACCTAAAGATATGAGTGACACTATAAACCCAGCGAAATACCGACCAATTACTTGTTTACAAACCTTGTACAAAATCTTAACAGCCTGCGTAAGTGAAGTAATACACGAACATTTAACTAAAAATAACATTCTAGCAGAACAACAAAAGGGATGTCGTAAGAATAGCCAAGGATGTAAAGAGCAACTTAACATTGACGCGTTTACTATGAACAGCGCTGTTCAAAGTAGGAAGGATATACACACAATGTTTATTGATTACCAAAAGGCTTTCGATTCAGTTCCGCACAGCTGGTTATTACAAGTCTTAAATCTGTATAAAATTCACCCAACATTAAAAAAAATCTTAGAAACTTCCATGCAGAATTGGCAAACTGTTCTTAAAATTAATTCATCCTCCTCGACTGTAGCTACTGAACCAATCTGTATAAAGCGTGGAATTTTTCAAGGAGACGCTCTAAGTCCTCTGTGGTTTTGCATGGCACTCAACCCACTCTCACACTTGCTTGATAAAACAGACGCAGGATTCACCCTGGCAAACAATGACACACAGCACTCCCTTACACACCTTATGTACATGGATGACATAAAGTTATACGCAGCTGACAAAAAAGCGCTTTTCCAACTAGCTGATACAACACAAAAAAATTCTAACGATATTTGCATGTCGTTCGGAGTAGATAAGTGCAAAATTTTGTCAATTTTAAAAGGAAACATCCAAAATAACAGTTACACACTCGCATCAGGTGAATCTATCGAGCCAATGGATGAACAGAGTACATACGAGGGCGGCACTGAAAATTTCGGGAATCAAGGAAGAGACACAACATTACTATTTAAAAATGTATTTATTGCTTTTCGAAGTATTCTCCGCGAAATTTGACACATTTTTCCATACGATGGAACCAATCATTGAAGCAACCATTCCATTCGGAATTGGGGTCTCCGAAATGGCCGTTTTGTAGGCGTCCACAGCTTCTTCAGGTGATGAAAATCTCCGTCCACGCAATTTATTCTTTATTTTAGGGAAAGTATAGAAATCATTAGGGCTTAGGTCGGGGCTGTACGGCGGATGGTCTAATAATTCTATGTTTTCTTGCTCTAAAAACTCTTTTGTTCTGTGCGCGGTGTGAGAACTCGCATTGTCGTGATGGAGGATGATGCGGCGGTTGCAGTTCTCTTTACGGAGTTCAGAAACGACCTGTGGCAAACAAATGCTAGCATACCATTCTGCATTAACCGTTATTTGTCCCTCAAGAGGAATAGTCCTAACATGGCCGGTATTGGAGACAAACGTGGCCACCATTTTTTTTGCAACACTCCGTGAACGAACAATTTTGGTTGGCTTTAACCCATTTTCGAACACCCAAACTCGTGACTGGTTTTTTGTTTCGGGTTCGTACGCATATATCCAGGATTCGTCACCTGATACGATGTTGTATACAGCATTTGAGGATCCTGCGTGGAATCTTTCGAGAGTTCTGACGCACCAAGTAACGCGAGCCGCTTTTTGCTCTTCACAGAGCGAATGCGGTATCCATCGGGAAAACAACTTTTTTACACCTAATTGTTCATGCAAGATTATTTGTATTTGACTCATGCCAATGTCCAAAGTTGCCTGAATTTCGCGGTATGTCACATGTCGATCTTCCTCAATCAGCTTACGCACAGCATCAACGTTTTCTTGGGTGACTGCAGTTTTTGGACGACCTTGACGGGGATCATCACTGAGCTTGACACGTCCACGTTGAAATTCAGCAAACCAGCGATAAATTGTGGTTTTGGATGGGGCTTCATCACCAAATGCAGAAATCATCCGGTCAACACACTGTTTTTGTGTTAAACCACTTCGAAAGTCATAATAAATCATCGCTCTTGAATTTTCTCGAGTCAATTCCATTTTCTCAACGACTAAACAAGTTTGACAAAACCTTGTGACAAGACCGAGAATCTTTTTTTAAATAAATAAATGGTATTCGATTTTTAAAACCAAGGAGTTTTCAATTAAAAAGATTTTAATATGACAGAAACAGTGGAAATATTCCATTCCCGATACTTTTAGTGCAGCCCTCGTATTAATCGTGTAGTATGCATGGCCCCATTAATCTATACATATCGCACCTTTAGAATTATAGAGACCTTATTTAAAATCATCAATCACATCATCAGTTAATGACATCATCAATTAATTCACAATATTATAGTGACCTCATTGGTGATGTTCTTTAGAAAGGTTGAAATCTTAAAATTTCAAATATAGGTCACTATAATATTATTATAGTGATCTAATTTGGTGATGTTTTTCAACTTCTGAAGAAATTAGGTCTATATAATTCTAAAGGTGCGATATAATAAAATCGTAGCGAAGTCAAAACTGTACATTGAATATTTTTGAAAAAAAGTAATTGACACGAGGTCTGGGAACGATTCTGATGCCGAAAATATAGTTTTTAGAATTTTTGTCTGTTTATCTGTTTGTCTTAATGTATGTTCCAGGTAAACGCAAAAACTACCGGACAGATTTTGTTCAAATTTTGCATACATATTCCCTATAGGTCTGGTCAAATTACTACGTATAAATTATCACGCTATTTGCTATGGGGGATGAGCAGTATTGCAATGTTTTTTGAGATGGGTCCATAAGGGCAGGCACCTTAACCGTGGTCTCTACAAGAAAATGGTCTTAAGAGACTATCCTTAACTTATAGAAAAAAATTGATCTGCTTTCACAGATTTTGAAAAAAAAGTACAGTCAGCAAGAAAATAGGCAATTATCACAAAAAAGTTTTTTGATGCCAATCGATCCTGTTTCTTACGAGGATCAAAAAACTCTATGGGACCAACTGAGATTTGAGTACTAGAAAAGTCAGAAATCGAAAAAAAGTTTTCCCGTACAGGTGAGACTGAGATGAGAACGAACACAATGTATCAGTGTATGACAACAGTCGAATTATTCCATTACTACTTCGCTGTGTTGAATAAATAGGAAACGAATTTATCAGATAGTTACAGATTTAAT
Source organism: Dryobota labecula (assembly GCA_947523025.1). Taxonomy (NCBI): domain Eukaryota; kingdom Metazoa; phylum Arthropoda; class Insecta; order Lepidoptera; family Noctuidae; genus Dryobota; species Dryobota labecula. Next base: position 24,231,976 of record OX383302.1, on the reverse strand, counting down.
CTTTTAAATGATTATCATACCTTATGGATCTAAGCAGTCAATTATGACATATTATGCTATTTCAGTCAACTTTCAACAAAGCAATGCAAATCTGATTTCGATTCCAAAGAATTGATATTTATGTGCTTCTTTTTAGGGATCCGTACCAAATTGGTAAAAAAGAACCCTTATGGTGCGACTCAGTCTGTCTGTGCCTCTGTCTGTCACAGCTAGATATCTCAAGAACTACTAATGCTATCAACTTGACATTTGGAATAATTTTAGATGACGTTTGCCCAACTATGTTGCAAATAAGAAAGTTTTTATTTTTTTGCAACTTAACTCGGTGTCTTAAAAAATCGAAGTAGGACTACTAGAGTATGTGGGGTATCGTATGAAAGAGCGCTATTTGCAAATACTCATAAATTTTTTTAGGCCCTATTTATTCGACTTTGACAAAAAAGAAAAAAAACATTCCCCCCCTTTTATCTCCGTTGTTTGCATAGAAAAAATCTGAAATTATTTTATGTGATAGTAGTTTATGTAAAGATTACATGAAAAATAAAACGATTTCTCTAAATAACACACTTTTTCAGAAATCATCAACAAAAATTACATTAGTTCCATTATCGGTCAAGTGATGGCGCTGACCTAAAACTACAATATTGTACACCGCAGTGTTAAAAAATTCTCTGATGAATATTGACCTCGCCGATGAAAATTTAAAAACATTTCACGGTTCACAACCAAAACGTCGTCCTTCCAACCTACTCGCAGATTGCTTTGGGTTAAGCACAGTAAGTTGTAGTTTTTTCTGGGCACATAACTATTTAGGTACTAATACGAATAAAGCTATACAATTATGATGGTACGGAACCCTCGGTGCGTGAGTCCGACTCGCCCTTGACCGGTTTTTTTACATTTTGTTACTGTAATTGTGATAGTTCGCCATGCACCCCATGCACTCTCGCGAGGAAACCGTCGCGCATGTGTTCTTTGAATGCATAGGTGTCACCCAGATTAGAACAGAGACCCTCGGGCCACCCTGATCTTTCACAGATGTTCTAAACATACCGGGAGACGTAATTAACTTCAGGATGGTGGGCTGGTTGAAATAACTACTGATGGCCGCCATGGCCCATGTACAATGGTCCACCTGAAGGACTAAGTGCGGAAACCAAACCCTTTACCATAGAACATAGAACTGTACGTCGCTTGCTCCCGCGTCACCAGTCCTGACTCTGTATATTTTGACTGCTCTGACCAAAACTACAAACTAGTGTTCAGGGAAGTTTTATTCAGGGAAGTGTCCCGTAATGGTCCATGGTACGGAGCGAGAGTGCATCGGAGGCCGTCACCTCCTTCTGCGAAACAGTAATGCTTGCGAAGAAGGAGGCGGAACGCGTGAGGGAGAGGTAGTCTGTGCGCCCTCACGCCCCTAGTCGCCGCAGAAGACGCCCTGGGGGCCTATTACGAACTTTAAAAAAACCAGGCAAGTTCCAGGCAATTCATTTCACTGGCTGGTTAAATTTCGTATTACGACATTCCTAATTCTAACCGACTTCACGCTGGGTAGTTTGTCTATGGCTGGCTTGTAATTCTCTGCCGTAACGTTCAGAAACACAATTAAATATTTATCGGTAAGTTACGGTTTTATTTAATCACATATTTTGTGGTAAAAATAAGCAATTTATATTAATCTAGTTACTTTAGTATAAAATTAGGTGAAAATACGAATGCACTGTATATTATGCTACCTATATAATTCATTCATATTATAATTTTTTGAGTTTGTAAATTGACACGCGAGATTAGGTTTCCGAACGAACGCCACTTGAAGGTCAGCGGGGAATTCGACCACATGGAAGAGTATTGTTTCATTGTTTCACAAACTAATATGAACACTATCTTATTGTTTGTTTAATACTTCCATTCGTAAGAATTTTCGGGGTATAAACAAAAATATGGCGTAAGCTCGTTATTGAGTATTTTCCTATTCAGTGTAAGAAAGTTCTTAGATATGATATTTTAAAGTTGTATCCGGTAAATCCGTGAATTTTGTATGACAGTCCCTGACATGTCTCAACTCCTCACTTGATTAAGTTGATATCGTTCAATGAATGGCACATCATCCATGTTGAACGCATTAAGGCTCTTACATACAGGCGACACGCGACGCGACACAAAGGAACCGCATGTCGCGCGACGAGCGGTGCCTTTGTGTCGCGTCGCGTGTCGCGCCCTGTTTGTAGGAACCTTTAATTTGATCACGAAGTCGTCTCCAACTCCTCACTTGATTAAGTTGATATTGTTCAATGAATTGCACATCATCCATGTCGAACGCATTAAGGCTCTTACATACAGGCGCGGTACGCGACGCGACACAAAGGAACCGCGTGTCGCTCGACGAGCGTTGCCTTTGTGTCGCGTCGCGGGTCGCGCCTGTTTGTAGGAGCCTTTAATTTGATCACGAAGTCTTCTCCAACTCCTCACTTGATTAAGTTGATATTGTTCAATGAATTGCACATCATCCATGTCGAACGCATTAAGGCTCTTACGTACAGGCGCGACATGCCACGTGATACAAAAGAACCGCGTGTCGCGCGACGAGCGATGCCTTTGTGTCGCGTCGCGTGTCGCGCCTGTTTTGTAGGAGCCTTTAGTTTGATCACGAAGTAGTCTCCTTTTGTTCCTTGATTCGTTATTTTGATCAGAAAAGTCACTTTCCAGGAACTCAAACAGTTCATATTCGTCGCACATAATATTTTCTTTTGCTATTTATTTATTACTCGAATAACTTCGGCAAATAAACCCAAAACAATTCAATAAAAGCTCCTCTGAAGTAGCGTAAACTGAATGGATTGTGAGGTTACTTTTTGACAAGTTGTTATATGAAAAGAAATGTCAAACGAACTTTCGTAATACGGTATTGCCAGGCAATATTCGGGCAGAAGTCGGCCAGGGTGTCACGTGACCGCTGACTGGCTTGTTTAACGAGTTCATAATACGAAATTGCAAGGCAGTTCTGTTTACGCTGTAAACTGCCTGGAAATAAGAGTTCATAATAGGGCCCCTGGGCGGCGGGAATCAATTGGCGATTCCCGGCCACCGTAGGCGCGGGCTTGCGGACGGCGAGCAATGGGCAGCTCGCCGTCTGGTAAGGACCAGGCCCAGGTTGATGGCGCGTTGTGTTTTACGCCACAAAGAGATATCAGCACGAACTGTGACGGGGTCGGCTAGGACCAATACCTGCCAGGGTTGCGGGTTTTTCCGAAAGGGATACCGTGGCCCTGGCACAAAGGCAACTGAAGTAACACAGGTGGGTTTTAGTCAGTAAAAGTCTGACACGCCCTCCCGCTCCCCCCAGATCGGGGGGAGCGGCGGTTTAAATTTTCATCGGCGAGGTCAATATTCATCAGAGAATTTTATTATTTATTTATTAACTCATCATCAACAGGAATTTCCTAATTCAATAGCGTGGCCATAATTACATTTTTATTATTTGCAATAACATATTATGTACATCGTGGTTTTTGTGAACTCACTCAGAGAACAAGTAAAAATATCTATTCTGTCTGCTACGTCATTAAGTACACGCAAGGTACGCGACAAAGGGGCTTTACTCAGTAGATTAGTCCTACTACTGGGCACCGCCAATAGACATGGCCGTCGCCTTCGCAATACATAATTGTCGGGCACACACAGGTTTATTACTTTCAATATACCCGGGTTTGAAGTCTTGCCACGCAATAATGTAAAAATATAGGTAGCAAGAGCTATGTCCCTCCTTGTTTCCAATTTATTGTATCCCACCATGCCTATAACAAACAAAGTAGTAATACATCAATGGATAAAATGGATATACACCATACCACCTTAGGTACAGAAACCTAGTAAATTTATTTTGTATACGCTCCAGCATGAGACTATATTTAGCTTCATGCGGAGCCCATATGATTGCGTTACATTCGAGCTGACTTCTTACCAATGCATTGTACAAAGAAGTTAGCGCAGCGATGCTTGTAAAACCCGCTGCTCTTCTTAGGACGAAACCTAGGCTCCTATAGGCTTTCTTACAAACATTTACGATGTGATTCCGAAACACTGCGGTGTACAATATTGCAGTTTTAGATCAGCGCCATCTCTTGACCGATAATGGAACTAATGTAATTTTTGTTGATGATTTCTGCAAAAGTGTGTTATTTAGAGAAATCGTTTTATTATATATATATATATATTCCTGTAATCTTTACATAAACTACTATCACATAAAATAATTTCAGAATTTTTCTATGCAAACAACGGAGATAAGGGGGGGGGAAGGTTTTTTTTGTCAAAATTCGAAAAAATGGGGCCTAAAAAATTTTTTATGAGTAAATAGCAAATAGCGATCTTTCATACGATACTCCACATTATAATAAAACAACGAGTTACAACCGAGATTTAGGATGACTGATTTATTCAAAGGAAAGAATACATAGACTAATGAATTGTCACAAGATGGCGCTAGTAGTATCTATATTTTGTTATTTACAACACTCCCACTCAAAATATAGATCATATTAACCTTATAGACTTATAACAGATCAATAAAACTATACTTTAACAATTCCTAAAGAATCCAAATGTTTATAATGTTTTACAGCATTTAAACTTTTGGTGAGCAAATCTGCAGGCATATCTGATGTACATAAATAATTAACACTAACAATGTTTTCATTTATCATATCCCTGCAATAGTGATATCTGACATCAATATGCTTAGTTTTATAATGGAATACAGGGTTTAGTAACAATTTCTGCGCACTCATACTATCATTATACAAGGTAATACAATACATTCCTTTAGTAACTTCATATTGTAAGTTTCTTAGATATACTGCCTCTTTGCAGGCCTCTGATATTGATACATATTCTGCTTCTGTACTAGAGAGTGCAATACATTTTTGTTTACTACAGCTCCAAGATATAACAGAGCCTGACAATATATAACAAAATCCGGAATATGATTTCCTATCATTAACATCATTGCTCCAGTCTGCATCAGCATATCCTTCAATATTAACATTCTTACCCTTACTATATTTCAAACCGAAATCTTTTGTCTTTTTTAAATATCTTAATATTCTTTTAGCGTACACCCATTGTTCTTCAGTATTACAATTATTAAATTGACTTAGATATGACACTGCATAAGCTATATCAGGTCGTGTAAGCACAACTAAATACATTAAGCTCCCGATTAGCTGCTGATAGGGATTCTGACTACTACAATTATCCTCTTTTATACATTTTAAATTTATCTCCATTGGAGTATTCACTGTTTTACAATCAGCCATATTGAACTTAGATAGTAACTTATCAATATATTTCTCTTGACTCAAGGTAACAGTATCATTTAGTTTATCAAAATTAACTGACATGCCAAGACATTCTTTTACAATCCCTAAGTCTTTTAACACAAAATTCTTACCTAACATGCTCTTAAGATGATTTGTTTCACTTTCGTCATTTGAAAAAACAAAAAAATCATCGACATACAATGTCACAATTGTTTTACTACTGCCAACACATTTTAAATATAAACATGGTTCTATTTTAGATTTAACATAACCATCCACTAATATACAACTATCCACTTTCTTATGCCATGCTCGGGATGCCTGTTTAAGACCATATATAGCTTTCTTCAATTTTAGAATCTTTTTATCATTTGTACAGATATAACTTAAAGGTTTCTGCATATATATAGTCTCTGACAGTTCACCATTCAAGAAGGCGGTTTTCACATCAAGATGAGTCACTTTTAGACTCAACTGCACTGATAAAGCAAATAATAACCTAAGTGTTGTATGCCGCACTACAGGAGAAAATGTTTCATTATAGTCGACACCATATTTCTGAGAACACCCTTTAGCCACAAGCCTGGCTCGATAACGGACATTATTTTCAGCATCACACTTCTTCTTGAGAACCCATTTGCTTTTTACAATATTGCCACTTACAGGAATATCAACTGCTTCTCATGCATTGTTGTCTTCAAAGCTTTTCAGCTCTTCATTGACAGCTTGTTCCCAATGCTCCTTTTCTGGTCCTTGCAGTGCTTCTTCTAATGTCAATTCATTGCTGAAATCTTTATAACACTCTTCTGTGCACACAAGACCATACCTGTCTGGTTGTTTTCTCTGCCGTTGTGGTAATGTTCTTACTATGGTTTCTGATTGCAACTCTTCTTCAGATGTCAACTCCTCATCAGGTATATAGGTTTCATCCTTGTCACTTTCCAAAGAAATGAACGAATCCTTTCTACTGTGGTCTGAGACTCCCTCTGAAGACTGGTGTAGCCTGTTCTCTGTTGGTTTGTCATCTATCTCTTCTACTTCAATCATATTTTCTTGATAAGACAATTTTTCTTTTATGATGATGATATCTCTACTCGTTGTAATAGCTTTCGTTGACGGATTATACAACCTATATCCTTTAACCTCCTCAGGATAGCCAACCAGTATGCATGATTCAGCTTTCTTGTCCCACTTATGTCTTTTCTCCTTGGGTATGTGCTTCATGACAGTACTTCCAAAAATCCTTAAATGACTGAGGTTTGGTTTGGCCCCTGTCCACAACTCGTATGGTGTACGATTGTTCAATCTAGTTTTTACAATTCTATTCTGTAAATAAACAGCAGTGTTAATGGCTTCTGCCCAGAACTCCTTACCAAGTTTAGCATCAAACAAAAGACATCTGGCTTTTTCAACTAGAGTTCTGTTCATACGCTCACAAAGCCCGTTTTGTTCAGGTGTGTAAGGATTTGTTTTTTGATGAACTATACCTGCTTTCTTCAAAAAACTATCAAAATCTTTATTACAGAACTCTCTGCCATTATCACTTCTCAAAATTTTAATTTTATTTGATGTTGAATTCTCAACTTTTGCTTTATACTCTTTAAAATATTGTAAAGCCTCATTTTTACTTTTCAAAAAATAAACATATGTCATGCGGCTGTGATCATCAACGAAGATCAAGAAATATCTAGATCCTCCCAGCGATACATTCTCCATTGGGCCACAGATATCGCTGTGTACAACTTCCAATAGCTTAGTGCTCCTGTTCCCTTCATGAGAAAAAGGCAAACGACTTTGCTTACCTTCGCAGCATACTATGCAGTTAGACTTGTTGATTTTGGCCGTCTCAATAAATTTGACTCCTTCCACAGCATCCTGCATTTTATTCATGTTATAACTGTTGACGTGTCCCAATCAACGATGCCAAACTTCTGGAGACTCTGCTACTGCTGCCACCAAACAAGTAGAAGTGTTTAGTTTGTAAACTCCATTCACAAGCGATGCAGTAGCTACTAGAGTGTCATTTTTGTTGAGTATTTCACATCCATTGCTAGTGAAATGCACCTTGTTGCCCTGCCTTATCAACTGGCTTGTAGATAATTCGGGAACACATAAACATTTTCAACAGTTATGTTAAAATCACATTCTTCAGTCGACGTTGTTATGTTTACGTTTCCACAACACAGCACTAGGATTTTATTCTGATTCGCAACCATGATTTCTTTGGTGAAGCCAGAATAACACGACGTATCGATCATCCAATCTTTATTGCTTGTCAAATGCGAACTGGCTCCAGAGTCGACATACCAGTCACTCTTATCAAATATTCTGTTAAAAAACACGGCACTAAACGCATTACTTGTTTTTGACGATTTAGCCTGGGCCCATAACCTATAATAAAACAACGAGTTACAACCGAGATTTAGGATGACTGATTTATTTTCTGAATTCTTAGATTTATCTTTGTTAGTGCATTGATTACGATAGTGACCAAGTTGTTTACAATTGTAACATTTGACATTTGGTTTTCCTTTGACAGAAGTCGATGCTTCTGCTTTCCCACCATCTTTATTGGCCACAGACTGTGTACACTTTCCATACTTTGAACGTTGATTCTTGCGGAAACATGCGAATGCATTATTGACATCACTATCTTCCGGTTCCATGTCCATCAATTTCCCTTTAATGGCGTCGGATGTAATTATGATGCCTGAATGTTCGATGGCCATTATCATGGGCATATATTTTTCACTTAAACCTGCCAGCATGATAGAGCCAATCCACTCGCCGGTTAAGCCAAATCCCGTACCTTGTAATTTCTACCCAGCTTCAACAATTTGTGTTTCATGTGTCCGTCATCGAAGTGCAATTTTCCAATCGAATAGATATTAAATTCCTCAGGAGACTAATTTTTCTAGTAAATCCCGAATCATCGAATAACATTTTCAATTTATCCCACAATTCTTTCGAAGTTCTGACGTTTTTTATATGAACGTAAAGAGCCGGGTCAATTGTTAATATCAGCTTGGCTTTTGTTTTCGCGTCATCTGCAGCTGCTGGAGGATGATCGGGATCAGGTTTTATACACCCAACCATTCCTTCTAATACCAGGAAATTTTCTGCGGCGAAAATCCATTCACTATAATTCTCGCGCCCTTGTAATTTCGGTACGCTAACAAGATAGCTCGAACTAGACGCCATGACTGTCACGCACGTTGTTACTTTATTGAAAATAGCCGGTTATTGTTTACTGTTCACTTTACACACAAGTTTTATATAATTATTTAGGTAAAAAGCACAGTCTATTGTTCATCACACTGATAATTCTAACAATAAACTCACAATATCTAGCTTTAAACGGGTCTGGGCCCATAACCTATAATAAAACAACGAGTTACAACCGAGATTTAGGATGACTGATTTATTCAAAGGAAAGAATACATAGACTAATGAATTGTTCACAAGTTTGTCACAAGATGGCGCTAGTAGTATCTATATTTTGTTATTTACAACACACATACCCTAGTGGTCCCACTTCGATTTTTTAAGACATCCAGTTAAGTCCCAGTTGCACAAAAAAAAAATCTTTCTTACTTGCAACATAGTTGGGCAAACGTCATCTAATATTATTCAAAATTTCAAGTTGATAGCATTAGTAGTTCTTCAGATATCTAGCTGTGACAGACAGACGGACAGACAGACTGAGTCGCATCATAAGGGTTCTTTTTTACCAATTTGGTACGGATCCCTAAAAAGAAGCACATAAATATTAATTCTTTGGAATCGAAATCAGATTTGCATTGCTTTGTTGAAAGTTGACTGAAATAGCATAATATGTCATAATTGACTGCTTAGATCCATAAGGTATGATAATCATTTAAAAGATTAAATCTGTAACTATCTGATAAATTCGTTTCCTATTCAACACAGCGAAGTAGTAATTGCATAATTCGACTGTTGTCATACACTGATACATTGTGTTCGTTCTCATCTCAGTCTCACCTACGACCTGTATGGGAAAACTTTTTTTCGATTTCTGACTTTTCTAGTACTCAAACCTCAGTTGGTCCCATAGTTTTTTGATCTTCGTAAGAAACAGGATCGATTGGCATCAAAAAACTTTTTTGTGAAAATTGCCCATTTTCTTGCTGACTGTACATTATTTTCAAAATCTGTGAATGCAGATCAATTTTTCTCTAAAAGTTAAGGATAGTCTCTTAAGACCATTTTCTTGTAGCGACCACGGTTAAGGTACCTGCCCTTATGGACCCATCTCAAAACATAATGCAATACCGCTCATCCCCCATAGCAAATAGCGTGATAATTTATACGTAGTAATTTGACCGGACCTATAGGAAAGATCTATGCAAAATTTGAACAAAATCTGTCCGGTAGTTTTTGCGTTTAGCTGGAACATACATTCAGACAAACAGATAAACAGACAAAAATTCTAAAAACTATATTTTCGGCATCAGAATCGTTCCCAGACCTCGTAGCAATAACTTTTTTTTTTTTTTTTCAAAAATATTCAACGTACAGTTTTGACTTCGCTACGATCGGTTAAGTCGGTTCATAAACGACGGAGTTCTGAGATAACAATAAAAAAAAACCTCCGAACGAGAACCTTCTCCTTTTTGTGAAGTCGGTTAAAAAACACCCAAACATCGTGACGTTTTCCATAAAAAAAGCTTGATCCTGAACACTCCAGACATAACAGTTCTAAAAAAAAAAAAAACAGCCGTTCCCTACATTTTGACGAGCTATGCGAACATAAATGTAGGGAACAGCTGATAATTTTTTTTCGTTTTCAGGCTTATTCCCATAGTGAAAGTTGTTCATACTCGTAATGATGAGTATAATGACCCCTTAAGAGGATGCCCATGAGTTCAATTGCACCCTGTATACTGCAACGGTGGCTCGCGGAAGAGCAGCACGGTTTCCTCCCAAGTCGCTCAACCACGTTTAATCTACTTAGCATCACTACACTCTTAGAAAAAGCATATTGATGTAGCCTGTTTTGACTTCCAGAAGGCTTCTGATCGGGTTCACAATGACATACTTCTGGCATAGGGCAGGGCAGTAAGCTTGGGCCCATAGATATAAGAAATAAGGAGATATGCCCGGCAGCTTAAAATGTATAGAAACCCGATGTCTCCAGTCTGTCCTTTCCACTCGACACAACTACATATGCAGTTCAGTAAAAGCAATCGATACGAAGTCGCGAACGCACTTGTAATTCATAAGTCGTAACTTACTACACAATCAATTATAAACCTTATCACATCAAACAACGCGCATTTTACCATGCACCGTACAACTGACTCACACGAAAACATCGGGCTCTATCGTTGTACTGTGCAAAAGCCATTTATTTTACATTATACGCTAATGATTGACAAAATCGAAAAGTTATCGATTCTTCCATTTATTATTATATTAAAACTTTTGTGGGGGACCTGAAAAAAAATTATATATAAACGGTATACAAATACTAATATAATATAAATAAACAATATTTTGCTAAAAACAAAATATTATTAAGTAAATAAAAAAAACAATAAATGAGAATATACAGATGTGTAATCAGGGGCGTTCCTTTCATTAAAGCCGAAAAGCCCGGCTTTCAATCAAAAGTGAGCCTATTAATAAAAAAACTACACCTGTAAACAAACTCAATGTCGCAAGAATTGATACGAATAATAACATTAAACTCTTCGCGTAGTACCGGCCACAAGAATAAAAACGGTAAACGTGGTATCGGCCGCGCGCTAGATACGTACTACGATGCAACGTTGCCAGAGTTACATACTCAAGGAATAATATTTAAATTCATCGCCTCTTTCATCATGCACCGTTGCCAAACTATCTCCGATGCCGCAGTTGCGATCTCGCTCTAACGTTATAGCGCTAAGCGGGAGGCGAGATCGTATCGATGAATGAAGTATAGCTTTCTCGCTCACACAAGGTGGCTTCAAATCGGGCTTCTAATTTCTAATTTTTTCGCAAAGAAATGTGTTAACGTCCTTGATATGATAGTATGTACTCATTTTGCAAATGTTCGAATTTTTAAGCCCGGCTTTTGACTTTTTACGAATGAAACGAATCGTAGTAGGAGGTGATAGGATTGTAGATCCTGAGTATGTGTGCGCGAGTCGCTGCGCAAAGCGTGAATTTGCATGATGTAATTTCAAATTAATTGTTTTGAGCGGTTACTGACGCCGTTTATGTTTTGATTTTTTTAAATTTTCTGTGAGTTTGTGTTGTGATTAGTTTTTGCTGTAATTACCTTGTTTTTGAAGTGATGAAAAAGTTTCTTATAATTAAAATGAATTCGGAAACGCATGCAATTGTTGTGAAGGATTAAAGTGTGTATTGGTGTGAAATCGTTACTTGGAAAAAGGTAAATACTTTGAGTTTTACAGACAAATATAATCTCGCTGAATACATTATGCGTGTCGAACACAATCGCGCTGTTTTTCAAAGATTAGGTTGATGTTGTGTGTCATTTAGCACTTTAAGAACTTCCTTTCCGAGGTCACAATGAGTTTAAAACCTCATTCAATAGAGGCAATTTCTTAGGGCTTGTATCTTTGCTTTCTTTATACGACCTAGTCTTAGAGAAACATGCAGCAACAAGATGGCAACAAACCGGAGCCCAGTTACTTATCAAACGAATTAAATGTAAGCAATGTGTAGTTAGAAATCACAAATCAATCAATTATTTGTGCGCCATCTAGTAGCCGTATTGTAATATTTTTCCCATAACAACTGTTGCGAATTTGCGAGCGTTTGAAATATGAATTATTACGTTTCGAAGAGCTCTGTTGTGCCAATAATGATAACACTGGAAAACAGCATGTCTGTTGCATGAGATTTTTTACATGAATCTGAATAGTTTTTCCACGCTTATTTCAAAAATATATGCCGTTTTTATGTAGCAGCTTTAGTTTTGGAGTTATGAAGTGACAGGGTTTTTCATTGAAAATGCACATAGTTGAATTAAAAAAAAAAAAAAAAATATTTATTCTGAATAAAATTTCCTTTTTTTGGATATTCTAGAATGAGATGTATTATGAGTACTATTTTGAATGCTCCAACAATAATCAGCCATCATATGCTCATTCCAGTACCCCTGATACCTGTCCTCCATAGTGCGAATATCCTGGTGAAAGCGCTCTCGTTGTTCCTCGCTTAGGTCACCGAGATTTTCAGGAAAATAGTCTAGATGGTTGTGAAGGTAGTGAAGCTTAATACTCATGTTGCATCCAAGCCGCTGGAAGTGTATCAGCAACTGTTCAATGTGCTGAATGTAGCCGTCAGACTTCCTATTGCCCAAAAAATTCCTTACTACCCAAATAAACTCTTCCCATGCACATTTCTCGACAGCTGTCATATGGTTGATGAAATTTTTATCGTCTATCAACTTCCTGATTTGTGGGCCATCGAAAATACCGCCTTTGATTTTCTCACTACTCAATTTTGGAAACACTTTTACAATGTATTTGAAACATTCGCCATCTTTGTTAAGAGCTTTTACGAACTGTTTTATCAATCCCAGTTTTATATGCAAAGGAGGCAATATAATTCGGTCTCTGGATACTAGTGGAGCATTAATTACATTTTGCTTACCGGGAATCAAAGCCTCCCTAGAAGGCCAGTCTCTTTTTGTCCAGTGCTCAGTTTTAGCTCGACTGTCCCATAAGCATAGGAAACAGGGATATTTTGTGTAGCCACTTTGTTGACCCAGGAGAAAATTAACCATTTTTAAATCAACACATACAACCCAGTTATGTTCCTTGTACTTGATTTTGTCGAGAACTAAAGATATTGTAGGATATTCTTCTTTAACCTTTGTAGAATGAGCAATAGGTAAGGAACCGAGTTTGTTACCATTATGTAAAAGTACACATTTCAAACTTCGTTTTGACGAATCAATGAACAACCGCCACTGGTTTGGATTATACTCTTTTAACCCCATTGCAGTCATTAGGCCCGGAATATCAGTACAAAGCATAAAATTATCTTTTTGAGTAAAGAAAGGAAGTAAATCTTTTTCCCTGTTACGGTAGTACGATATCTTCGTTTCTCTGGTCAACAAATGTCTTTCTTTCAATCGGGGAGCTAAAATTCCTGATGCCGTTTTAGATAGTCCAAGGTCCCTGATCAAGTCATTTAGATCATCTTGATTTAGTGGTCTGGGACTACCGTAGCAATCAAAGTTACTGTCACTACCACTGTCGTCGTTTCCGCTTTGTCCGCTGCACTGGTCTGGATTTTCCGAAGATGTACATGGCTGCTGTGGTATTGATGTGTCACTAATACTCAAGACTGGTCTTATGGCAGATTTTAAGTTCGGATATATCCACTTAGAGCAATTTTTACGATTTATTCCTATGATTTTCGTTACACAGAAATAACAGTCGTCATGATGGTTGGATGGTTCACGCCATATCATAGGAGTTTTGTACTTAAAAGTGGGTCTTTTTTTGTTTGCCCACAGTCGCAAAGATTCAACACAACTTTTACATACCAAACTTGGTATCCAAGGTTTAGCGTCTGATGGCAACGGAAACCCAAAGTAGTCGAAGTACGCCTTTTTCACAAAGTCCGACACATTTAAACGACATTTTTCGAACATATATTCTCCGCAAATAGCACAAAAACAATCAGATTTATTTAAACACGTCCTTCTTGAGGAAGACATAATGAAATTTATAAAGGGACTATACTCCATTTCTTATAACATTAGACAAATAACTGTTCTCACCCTTTCGTTATTTCGATGTAAACGTTTAATAAACTGCGTTATTTCACGATAAATACAAAGCACTGTAATCTATTTACCATTTACATTAAAAATATAACTCTAAAGTGCAGTAATTTCAACAATATTACACAATAACTGTCGTTATTTAGCCGTTATTTGTCTAATGCTATAGTAAATGGGGTATAGTTAAGTTACACCGCTATTGATAGAAACTATTGACAACTTATGTAAATTCAAGACGGTACCTGTATCTCACTAATTAGAGCTGCTACAAAAAATCTGAGGGTAGATTTAAAATCAGCACACCCAAATTAGTAAACAACAGTAGAAAAACTTCATGCAACAAAAAAAAAGTTTGATTTTGTTTTCCAGTGTAATAGATGGCTCGTATCATATTTTACACGATACTGATAACTTGTACTTATAATAGTTGTGATTTTCTAAAGGATTACCAGTAGGTACTCTTCGTATTTAAAATTTACCTATATTTAAGCATAACATCACGCCTGTATTCCCCGGAGGGTTAAGCAGAGGTATGCCTACCTAGCTACACCCACATTTTTCCAGTCATGTTTTGTTGTTAATTCATATTTAAATATTTAAGTCTATATCTATACCTTATCTAGCAACTAATACCACTGATATTTGTTTCATTTTTTTTGAAAAACATACATAGTGGTATTAGTTTTGGAACAAAAGAATAAATCGCAATTACTTACAATTATGAAAAACGAATATTAGTCAGTTCTTTAACGGCTCAGTCGGTAGGCGCCACTTTGCCAGGCGATAGGGTAGGATGTGTTTTTTTATCCAAAATATATATTGGCTTGCCCTAATTTTGACCCCTAGGCACGCCACTGTGTGTAATACATTATTACACTTTCATTACATTATTTCACTTAAGTCTTCCAACCGGGTTAAAAAGGTTGACAAATTGAAGAATAAAAAAAACTAAACTATATCTCTATTCAAACATTGAGTAAAAGAGCATTACCTTTCCTCTCAACTGTATTTTATGTATATATTTATAGATATATGTATTTATATTTTTGTAGCTTTATTTAAGTATATGTTATATTTAATATTTTAGTTTAAGACTTCGCATATTCATATCATTCTCTTCATGTTCTCACACACTATTGTCTACATTTCTTTTTCATTTCTCCTTTCGCAGGTCTGCTGGAAGAAATTTCTTAAGAAATAAGCAGTACCTTTGTACTGAAATTATAATTATGTCGTATCTCTATGTATTTAACTGTGTGTACATAAATAATAAAATAAATAAATAAATAAACTATAATAGCAATATATTCATTAGACAATCGACATTATTGTCGATAGCCTATGTTAGTAGATCCGCACATGCACATCATTAGCTCGCGGCAAGGCACAGCGGCCGTACTACGCGACGCAACCGCATACACAAAGTATCGTTTTGTGATTTTTATTTTGATACTTACGTAAAGGTTAAGAAGCAATGTATTTATTGCAAAAAAACAAAAATTACGTGGTAAAAGCAAGAAATATTTTACTTGTTGTTTTTCATGATTTTAAAGACAAATATTGTTAAATACTTGTACTAACTTATGGTAAGTGATTCTATGATGTACAAACATTTTGTTTTGGCTTCGGTTTTTACAAGAAATCAATGAACAACACGGCATTCTTATAATTTGTCACGATCACGGTCGAAAGCGCACTAGTTCGCGGAGACCACCATTTGCCTATATTGCGAGCATTTTGATCATTACGCGCGGACACAGACACGCCCCCTTGCCACTTCTCCTGTTTTTTATATTTCTATGCTTGGGCCCCTTTCATTTTGTAATAGTAGTTAACAATCTTCCCACATATGTAAAACACTCTACAGTCTTAATGTATACTGATGTTGTCAAAGTTGCTCTTCCAGTAGCGAACTCTAGTGATATGGCCACACTTCAATTTGACATCGACAACATTCACACTTGGAGCACTATAGACAACGTCAATCTAAACATTAGTAAATGCGCGGTCATGATCTACTCGAACGCCACACCTAATCTATACACAACATCTACACTATGAACGATAAGCCCCGTGTATAACGTGTTTTAACCGTACGTGATTTGGGTGCTCACTTTGATCCAAACCTTACGTTTAGTCAGCACATGATGATTTTAACAATTATAATTCTGTAAATAAATATTTGTTACGGTTGCAATAAAAAAATTATTTCGCGGTCTGGCTTGCATCCGCCTTAACACTTTGCGGGACACTAAACGCCCCATACATAATAACAGTCAAACTTTATTGTGTCTCGTTCAGTGTCTCACAACGTGTAGCGCGACTGACGTCGACCGCATTCTAGTTGCATTCATACTAAGCGTCATTCAGTGCACGAGTCAAGAAGAATTCTTAAAAAAATACAACCTAATTTGCAATCGTGTTTAATCAGAAACGAGCCGTACGGCAACAGTCGCAACCTAGACAAGTTGTTCGGCGACAGCGACCGCAAGTCGTCCTCGTTCGACATGTCGCCCGAGCCGGCGCGCGCCGTGCACAGCATGTTCAGCGCCGCGCCCGCGCCCGCGCCCGCCCCCGCGCCCGCGCAGCGCGCCCGTCGCGCCGACAGCGCGGACGACGACTCCGCCGTCAAGAAGTTCGGCTCCGCGAAGGCCATCAGCTCGGCGCAGTTCTTCGGTGAACAGGTCAGTTCACACACGCATGTTTCAAATTCATTCATTCAAATCTTTTTATTTCGGACAACTCAACTTACTTACTTAAAATAACATTTTAGGAACGTAAACTAAAGACGAATTAATGGAAATAAACTTAAATCATCCAACAACCAGACAAAAAACATCAATCTAGGCTAGGGTAATCTCGCAAATGCCTTATTACAGCGGAGGAAGTATCTGCCGTTATAGTCTTCAGGAAAAAGAAATGGTGGCCGCAAAAACTTGATAATTGACGAAAAAATTTAAAATGTTCGCAGCCCTCACTGATAACGAAAATAGAATCTAACAAAATTTTCACAGCCACCATCTTGGATTTTCTTTTCGAAACCTCTAAAAAAAAAAAATCCTTTTACATTGACATGACGAAGTCGTGTCAAACGAAAAAAAAAAAAAAAGTTTTGTACGTGTAGCTCTTTTTTATTTTTTTATGGATTAAGGCGCAGATCCACCGCGGCGCATGCTGTGCACTAGCACGCGGCGCATTTTAGCTGGATTCTTTTGTTTGACCACGTGGGTCCACGTTTACACTGCAGTACACACTATACACGAATATTAACCCACGACTGTAGTGTGGCCCTCCACGGCGCACGGGATAGGCTACGCACGTGTTTTCTGCAGTCCACGGACACGTTATGCATGAATTGACATCACGTGGCTTGTTCGAATATGTTGCCTACGTAGCTCAACGCCATGAACGCTGTACACATACCAAGCGTGCGTAGCTTCACTGCAGGAGGTAGGACGGGCGGGGAGCGACGATACAGTTGTACATAGTCGTGGGTTAATATTCGTGTGTAGTGTGTACCGCAGTGGAAACGTAGACCCACGTGCTCAAACAAATGAATCCACGCAGCTAAAATGCGCTGCGTGCTTGTGCACAGCTTGCGCAGTGATGAGATACACAAGCCGTGTAGCACATGCACAGCGTGCATGGCGTGGACAGCGTTGAGCTATGTAAGAGTCTATTTGAGCAAGCCACGCATGTATCAATGACTTCAATTGATGCATAGCGTGTCCGTGGGTTGCAGTGGACACAATCACATGCATTTCCTTGCAAAGCGAAGCTTAACACACGTGCGTAGCCTCTTCGTGCGCCGCGGTGGATCTGCGCCTTTATAGTAGACGTAAAAGGGTGACATCTTGGTGACATAGTATAATGCACATTTCATATTTCCAGTGGACCAAAATAGGTTTAGAGTTTACCAAATTTTTTTTCGGACAAGTCTATTATACCGTTGATGAAGTGGTTAAAATAAAGATGATTTTGGATTTGACGTCCACAAAAAGGAGCGCAAATATTATAATGATGTTTAATATTATTTTGAAGGGGGTAAAATGGGAATTGTTAGTTTTGATGAAATATATGGTCTTTTATAATCCCTATAATGTTTTGCATCGGTGTCGTGCCTGTGACTTGTGATCGCTGCGGCAGGACTCGGCGTGGGAGCGCGACGGCAACCTGTCGCGCTTCCAGGGCAGCAGCAGCATCTCGTCGGCGGAGTACTTCGGCGACGCGCCGCGCCTGGCGCGGGGCTCCGCCTTCAGCGTGTCTGCGCCCGACCTGGACGAGGTGAACCCATGAGCATAACGGTTTCGCTGCGAGCCATCGCTGTTGCCCGGCAATAACGTTCCACTGTGCAGGTGCGCGAGTCGGTGCGCGCGGGCGTGACGCGCGTGGCGGGGCGCCTGTCGTCGCTGGCCAACGGCGTGGTGTCGTCCATCCAGGAGCGCTACGGCTACTGATCGCGCGGCCGCTGGGCCGTGGCTCGTCGCCTGGCAGCCAACGTTGCTTGGTTTCCCGAGGCCGCCACCGCGCATGTGGCGACCTCGCCAGTGGCTTGACAATAATAATAACAATGAAAATTATTTTCCAAATTTATAACTTTTCTAAACCTTTACAAATAAGTTTCCGATCGCTAATCACAAGTTCCATCAGCCTTAACATACGTATTGTTACTAAGTACTCCCGGCATGTGACTCAAGATGGCTGGACAAATCTTCAAATTAGCTCGCATTTAGGTTAATAGGGCACTTTATGTGACGGCTAACACCCTTATTTCAGAATTTGCGACGCTACAGAATCTTAGATAATCGATCGAAAACGTGTCCAAACCATCTTGAGTCACATCTCCCGGCCCCCGCGGCCCCGCTGTAACGCAGGGTACCAGTTTGTCCTATCATATGTGATGTGACAAGATCCTTTACCTCTCCGGGATTATGTTACGAATAATCTCATACTACATCTTCACTCACAGCCTCGCATCATGAAAATAATCGTATTCCTGTATATGATGTGTTACATTATTCTAGTGAGCGATGGACGAATGTCACCACATTAGAAGTTGCTTATTCTTGACGTTCTCTACGAAACAGGTTTGTACATCTTTTTAATATTGATGTAACATGAGCGACGTGAACTGTCGCGCTAGGACAGCGGAGAAATTCTCGACGAGCCAATATTCTGATGGGCAACTGACTTTTGTGACGATTATTATAGAGTTTATTTTATGTACAAAGTTATGTGTGGTGCCAGTTAATTTTGGAATGTATGACGCAAACCTTTATATAAATATTGTTATTTATATCAAACTATTCGAGAAATATGTATGTGGAACGGTGTGAGCATAATTATCTTGACTATATTTTCATGGACTGTACATGTTTACGTTTGTAACGCGATCATAGAGTAAGATTAGTTGGTTGGTTACAACAAGACTATTATTAATGATAGCTTCCGCTTTATGAATGAGTGCGGCGAGACGAGACTGTCGCTTTCCCGCTCGTGTAGGGCACGACTGTCGCTCTCCCGCTCGTGTACGAACTAACTGCACACACACGCGCATGTAAATATTGTAAAATATAGTGAATTGTATAGTATATAGTGGTGGGGGCTCCACTCATACATATGACTAGACCTACTTAGCAGCATGTAGACGCTTAGCGTTAGCTGCCTCACGCAAGCATTGGAACGTTTTATATAAATCTTATTGTATTCTCACTTCTATTCTGTCCACTAAGTTTATTTACGTTATTTCTTCACAATATAAAATATTTAGAGAATTTATATTGTTACCCATAATAAAAATTGGATGAACTCTGAACATCTACTTCGCTATAGCATTCCAAATTCGAATGTATTATCAGTTTTATTTTTTCCTACTTTAAAAGTAAATTAATGGATGTATTATTAAAAAGTTAAACCATCGGTAAGTGCCGTCAGACTGCTGACACTTCATAATGTTCATATTATATAATCTAGCACACATCCACTGTAATATTCTAACATTACATCAACATACAGATTGCTAATAGTATCAAGCGCACTCTGATCAGCACGCGGAGTAGTCGCTAGTAACGGAGCATTTATCATATATTTATTTTTATGTAAACGTTTTTGGTGATAGATAACTTTTATTTTTATAGTTACTTGGTTAAGTTGATGTTAGTACGAAACTGAGAGAGCCTACAGCCGCGAGCCTCGCGCGGCCCGGCGCGCTTAGTTCCGCCCGGCCCGTGCGCCCGTTCTCCCGTGCGCCCGGGCTCCCGTGCGCCCGTGCGCGACGAGCCTGAGTGGCATGTAAGCATGGTTATTTTTAGAACTTATTTTTATCATCGACACGTAGGTTTGTTGCGAATTATTAAGATAAACGTGGCCAAAAAAGCCTAAGTATAACGATATGTATTGCGAAGTTCAATCCAATGATATGAAAACAGAGATGTTTTTACTTGAAGTTCTGACTGGTGGCGCAGTGCTCAGGCTCACTCGTCCACGTGTAGTGCTGCAAGGATCTGTTGGCGCCTGAATAACTGACAGGGGGCGTTGCGTTGTTGGTAAACAATTGATTTGTGAGATTGTATGGGCAAAACAAGATGGCGGTAAATAGTTTAGATTTAGCCACATGCTAAGAGATCCTTGTACAGTCGTATGGAATGTTGATATTCCGCTTCGAACTGACAACGCGACGGCGCGGCCATGCAGTCGCTCCTAGGTTCATTAAACATTAGTATAGTAATAGAATTTTGTTTTTAGATAATAACTATTGATATAAATATACAAAATTATATTTGCTACTGTTTTATTTTATTTCCATCGAACTCCTGTATGATCAAGAACTTGCGTCATACTATTTATATATTGACCCAAATAAAGACGAAGTTTAAACAAATAACATTAAAAAAGCAATTATAATTAATTTCAATAAAATACTCTGCTCATCCAATAATAATAAAACAGTATAATTATCTTCACCCAGAACACCGCAACCGTAAAAAATGTAACGGACAAACAACAACAACATTGTTATCATTGAGAGACGGCGTTGTATCTCAGTACAGTGCGTCAGTTGAAGTCGATATATCCAAAACGAGTTGAAGCGTCTGCTAGTACTAGTGAGGCACCGCTCCCGCCGCCGGCGCCGGCGAGTAGCGGGAAGCGAGTCGAGCTAGCAACTTACAATGAGTTGTTAGTTCGCAACTTCTCGCAGCGCGGGCGCGTGAGAACGGCGGCGGGACGGTTGCCTGATACAGCATCAGCTGCGCTTCTTAGCGACGATGCACACGTTCTCTAGCGACACAGCGGTGGGCACAAAGTAGCACAGGCGGGCATCGAACCCGCAGCCGCGCAGGTGCAGCACGCGCGCCCAGTCCAGCAACTGCTTGGCCCGCCGCCCCACGCGCTCGCGGAGCTCCTGCGGCAACACAACGCGGTCTAATTGCTTTTCCGCTTCTTTACTATTGGCTGGTTCATGGCCCTGACTGCTTGGCTGTTGATTCTGATCGGTCACATCTGGCTGGTCGTTCAGCTTGCGCGAGTCGCGGCTGCGTCCGTCGCCGCTCGTCGCCCACGACACGATGCCCAGCATCACGTTGAACTCCTCACGACTTATGCCCAGCTCCTGGAAAAATGCACACAGCTTTATGACAAAGTAGATGTTATTTATTTGGGTGTTATATGTTTGGTATAATAACAGATAATCTAATTTCATTTGACATAACTTTCATATGATATAATTTTCATATGCTATAAAAACATTTAACCTCAATATGATCGTCATGATCGTCGTCGTTATGATCGTCCTCGTATGAATATCATATGATCTAATGTTATATTTGATATAATTTTCATTCATTTCATATACTTTTCAAATAGTAATGCTCTTTTTATATAATTTTCATTAGACCTAACTTTCAAATTAACTAATTTTCTAAGGTAACGCATCGTTCTTGAGAAAAGCAAATTATATTGTAACCTAACCTCAAAACATTAAAGTTGCTTTTGCATCGTCTCCTGCGGGAAGTGCGACCCTTTCGCCCTTACGTAACAAAGGATAGGCATCCATGCTCACCTCCGCAGCTTCGGCTTGCTGAGCCTCAGCCGCTACGGCTCGCACGGGTGCCTATGCTTTGTTACAGCGCAGCGGGCGGGGGTTGCTCTCCCTCCACACCTCCGGTTTTTATATATACACTCTAGGGTAGGAGCCAAAATACTACGTAAAGTCGGGGTGTCCCGAAGCCACAAAAATACATCAGGGCCTTTTCTGCCGCGCTAAGGAAGAATACAATGACTCGATTTTGCCGCTTTCGAGAATTGTATTTTTGATTAGTGAATTTGTTATGAAGTTTTAGTTATTGCATTCTTGCTTTCTGAAAAACCGAGTACCTGAAGGATTCATAAAAGTTACTTAGAGAGAGAAAAATCAAAATCGTCCAAAATTTATTGTATTCTTCGTTAGCGCAGCAGTTTTGTGGACTCCGTCCTGATGAGTCCTGCGAACCGTTTTTTAAAAAGCTAGGTTTATTACCACTTCCCTCACTTTATATATACGAAATCTGTAAATTTGTGTACAGTAATAAGGGATTGTTCATAAAAGCGTATGAAGTAATCTCTCGACCAACAAGGGATCCACACAGACTTGTATTAAAGCATAATCCTAAATCAGCCAACTATGCTAAAAGCTGCCTTGTGATGTGTGTATACGTATATAGGGTGACTGGTAATAAGTGACCGATATTTGAACACATGATTGGTGTGGCTGACTCTGGCTTGGCCACCATCAGGGATTTTAATTTGAATAACACAAATATTTAGTCGCTAATTAGTCGAAATTAGTCGCCAAATATCAGATTTAGTCGGTCACTGGTTCAAAAGTTAGAAGGGTTTATAGGTGGCCGATCTGGAGAGAGTCTCCCCAGCTTGGCCACATTTATATCTCAAAAACTAGGATACCTAACGAAGATCTGTTTTCTCCCAGATTTAGTCGCTAATTAGTCGAAATTAGTCACCAAAAATCAGAATTAGTCGATCACTGTTTCAAAAGTTAGAAGGATTTATAGGTGGCCGATCTGGAGAGACTCTCCCCGGCTTGACCACATTTATATCTCAAAAACTAGGATACCTAACGAAGATCTGTTTTCTCCCAGATTTAGTCGCTAATTAGTCGAAATTAGTCGCCGATTCACAGATTTAGTCGGGTCTTAGTTTAGAAGATAAAATGAGTTCAACTTTTAAGGTATAGTCCAAGAGCTAGATCGAAAAGATAACGAAAAATTGCCAAGATAAAAATATTTCTGTTAATATGTGTAATATACTTCTCGTTTTATCGGTCTAAAGTCATTAGAAATGTCAGAGAGATATAAATTCTCAATTAAATAATTTTTTTTATGTTATAAATTGCTATGTTAGAGTAGGTTAATTTTCTTTGAAAACATTACACCTGGCTCTTGGCCTATTTGGTGTCAAGATGTACAGTCGCATACAACTGTTTTACCAAATTATAATGTTAAGGCCTAAATTACGTTAGAATAATAAAACTTCTGTTGCCAAATAAGAATATATGATGTATCTACCTAATACTATGCTAGCACGGGGACCCAGCGCTCTTAAATCAAAGATGTATATACCTATCTATATATATATATTAGGTATCTAATACCTAATATGACACCATTTGGCTCTAATTAAGGTTAGTATAATAAAACGAACGTTGTCGAAATATAAAATTATTTATTACTTAACATTTTTTGAACTTACAGTAAAATGTTAAAAATAACGAAGGCTCGTCCCCAGCGTCCGCTGTCGCGGATAATAATATAAACACAACAATAAAAACAAAAAACAATATCAAATCTTTGCACTAACCATAATAATAACCTTAACAATATTTAATAGCAGTATTATTACTTAAATCCTTACAATCCTTACATAATTTTTTATTACAATAGTAATTTTAATCACAGTATAAATTTTAATCACAGTAGAAATTATAATCACAGTAAAAAATATAATTACAGTATAAATTTTAATCACAGTATACATTTTAATCACAGTAGAAATTATAATCACAGTAAAAAATATAATTACAGTATAAATTTTAATCACAATAGTAATTTTAATCACAGTACCTATACATTTTAATCACAGTAGAAATTTTAATCACAGTATCTATTATTTATTTTTATGAGTTTACCTACAACGTGTAAATTAAGTTATGCGGTATTATTTCTGTGGAAGGTAAAGAAATTAAATCTTGCAAATCGTCAAAGCATTCCCAAGTTTTTGTAGACTTTCGGTAGCACCAACTTCTGTAATGACCTATAGCACCAGGTATGTACTCAATCACCGCTAAAGCAGAAAACTTTTGTTTTTTGACTGTAATAGTCACTGGTATGTTAGTCAGATTAATTTGAGAAATACCAGTCGTTTCAATAAATAAAATAGATGATAAGTAGTAATGAAATCTCACTTGCTTGCCGCAATCAGAGCACATCCCTTTGTCTTTCTCGATTGTTAATTTAATCGATTTGGATAATGCTGAAATGCCATCTTTTTTTATTACATCGATATTAATCGGTAAATACTGACACTTTCTTAATAAATTACTATGACTAGAGCACCGCTCGCTAGTGCATTTTTTTTGGCGCATTGTGCTATAAAATAGTGGATAGAGAATGTGATCAATAATTTTGGACGTATTGCATTCGCAGTTAACAAGTTGGTGAAACGTGTCATCCTCTGTCCGAAAGTGCTTTAATAATAATTTAGTTCTGTTTCTATATAACTCGGTTTTATCCCCACTGTTCTCAACTATTTGTTGAATAATTTGACAAATTGCAACATCCTTATTCTCTAATATATGTTTTTTAACATGGGGTCGATCAACATAAGCTATAGCCAAACTTTGAAATATACTATCAAAAGCACAAGTATTAAAGGTGTCAACATTTTGTACATACGAATTAGTTACAGAGCCATTTTTTAAAATATGGATTGATTTAGGTTTTTTTGATTTAGGTTTCATCTGTCCTCTCCAATTTTCCATGGTGGATGGAACGTCCAAAAATACAGACTCTTGTTCGAAGCTTTTGCGATCATCTGTTTCTAAAGTTATAATGTTTTTTTTGACAGGTGTGTTGTCTCTATGTTGTCCTAAATCACTAATGGCTAATTTCAGGCAACCTTTTACTTGTGTTATATGCCTGATTAAAAAATCATCAATTCTTAATCTTTCCCTATTAGAATCCATTAAAAGAGTTTTTATGTCTTTGAAATAACTTTCTACATTTGTACTTGATGGATTAGGTTTGGATAAGTAAAAATATTCAGACATAACTTCACCCCATAAAGGTATTTTTTTTTAAATTCTATATAAATATGTTAGAAAAGTAGGGAAATAGTAAAGGTTTTCGTTATCAAAATTCGGTGTTATGTTTTCATTATATATTGTTTCTCGTGTCTGTACGTTTTTACAAAACCTTATCAAAGGGTTTCCATCTATATCATCATATTCTTCTATACATTCAGTTGTTATATCCTCTTTAGACATGTCACTAGGTATTGTTTCTAAATTCGTAATTATTGATTGTAATTTCAATAATGCATTACTACACCTGGATACCTTGTTTTGGTCTGTTAACCCACCATATCTGTTAAAGGCGAGTGTTATAATATCATCCAAAATATTTTTTAATTGGCTATAACTTGCAGTTTGTCTAAGTAGTAAGACACATCTAACATAAAAGTTCTTTACACGATTATCTACATGTTCGAAGCATGATTGTCTATACAGATTTTTAACGAAATGAGATTTATCGAGACGAATGTAACAAGGTATCCTAATATTGTTGTGATTATCGCCTTCTAATATGTTAAAGCAATTTTGTAAATAGCTATTTGTAGAAATAAACCCTGTAAAGTTTGTTACAACAGCACCTAATATTGCAGCAGAATCATCAGAGACACATTCATTTGGTGCGGATTTACCACTCAACCACTGCTTTAAAAACATACTAATATTTTCTTGCGTATTAACTTCAGATAACATATGGCACAACGGAATACTGCTACCATCTTCACGATAGCACATCATTACGTATAAAAACACGTGTTTTTTCTGTTTGTTTGCGTTTTTTGTAAAGATATTGACTTCTGGTAATACAGTTCCTTTGACAACAGAACCAGTCGCATCTATTGACACTCTAATATATCTTTCTGATCTAGAAAATAAATTATAAAAATAATTTTGTTCCCTTGACCAGTACAGAATAAAAAAAGGAAATATGGAAATTTGTCGAATAGTTTCATTGTATGGTGGTGTAAATGCCATAGACCAAACTGATAACACAGGTGAAGAGTGAAGAAAGGGAGCTTGTTTCATCCTACTTCTAATTTTTTGTAGAGCTCCTATATTTGGTATAATAGGTGGTTCTACATCACCTATTTCCATGTGTTGATTAGCTAGCAAATTTCTAGTAATTATTGGATGGTTTTTTGCTAAAGTTTCTTCTAACTGTTGCTTATGGTACTTTGTTACCCTAACTTTTACAGATTTATCGTGTTTATAATTTTTGTTGACATTTGTTATCGAACATTTCATTTCATAAAAATTTTCGGATGATGTGCAGCAGTTTTCAGAGTAATAAATATTGAGGTTTGCTTTGCATAGTTTGCAATAGCCTTGGCAAAGAATGTGACCATTTGGTTGAACTCTGTTTTTTTTAAATATCCATATACATTCGTTCTTGCTCTGTTTCCAAATTTCTTGTCGAAGAATGGTAGTCCACTTTTGTTTTTGAAATCTTCTTGCGGACTTGTAGCGTGAATTGGGTGTTTTGGGATCATTGCGGTAATAGTAATATTTTGTAGGCTCTATTTCTCGCCACTGATAAGCATCTATAATTATAGAAAATGTAATTTCACTATCTGTTTGGTTTTCCAAATCTTCATTTAATACATAATTATCTCCGGCAGATGACGTTCTGGTTGAAAATTCTGTCTCCAACACGAGTTCACTACACGAAATCGATTGTTTTTCTCTTTCTTCCTCTTGTTCAACATTTGAACCAAAAAAAAGTGCGTGGTTTTTCTTTATGCTAAGAAATATTGCATCCTTAGACATTTGTTTGTCAAATTTATTAAACAGGAGATCATAAATTGCATCATTTCTTTTTGGCTGTATTGGGTAAAGTACATCTTTATGTTCAAGATATACGGTTTTCTGGCTATCTAAGTTAACTTTAAACCCGCGACCGCGTCTTGACATTTTAGATGGTTTCTGAAAGTAAATAAGGGACTAACTGAGTACATTAACATCACTATTTAGAAGCTAAACTGGTCAAGAGGAGAATAGACGCGTGGTGTCAGGAGGAAAAGCGCGGCCGCCGCGGTGACGCGAGCCTGCCGCGGCAGGCTCCGCTGGCCTCGCTGCCTGCTGCTGCCGGTCGCTGCTGTTCCGGTGTGAATCGTCCCTGATATACCACAGACAGTTTGAACTTATAATATACTAGCTTCTGCCAGCGGCTCCGCCCGTGTGAATGTCGAAAATTATCCCTAGTGAACATATTCCCGCAATAAAAAGTATCTTATGTACTAAAAAAACAAAGATAAAGAAATGCTACTAGTTAATTTACGTGGAATTTTAAGTTTTGTACTTAAATAGTCATAGAATTTATTCATACTTAGCCATGTTTACCTACGTAGATCAGCCGCAGCCCTACGTAAACATGGCTATGTACGAATGTGAGATTAATCTAGGTAAATAGCTTTTTTTAATACAAATATCTCATCCACTGGTATTTTTTCAAATTACATAATAACTGAATGTTAAATTACTAGATAATTATGCTTACCTACTATATTTTTTGCATTTACAGTTTACCAAACTAAGCATAATAATAATATATATAATTTCAAACTTACCCAAAGACTTCTCCTTATGTATTCTTTACACAGATATAATTAGTTATGTGCAGTTTCATACACTGCTTTATCTACATGAGTGTAGATAAAGCAGTGTTGGTAAATAAACCGGTATTATTTGAGTTCATAACTATTCTTAACAAGTTCCACTATAAACTGGCTGACTTTAATTTACGTCACGGGCAACTCGCTCTATGTAGTTCATCTGTACACGCGCATCTATCTCTTTCTTACTTACCATACATAAATGAAACGGAGCGCACAGGAGCGCAGCGATCTTGCTGCCAGCGACTTCCAAATTTTGTTCTATATTATAAATAATTACATTATAATATTTATTGTAGATCTGTTTCTAGGTAATGCTTGCTTTCCTTTTTGGTAGGTATATAATAACAAAGAATAACTGTATATTTAGGTTTATTTAGAAACAAACATTCCACCTTAAGGCGATCCCCCCGGCAAAACCGCGTTTTTTGTCGTTATTCAGAGGCTATTAACTCAGTAATGAAGCGTAATTAACTATATCTAAAAGCACATTATTAATGTTCGATATCTTGTCATCACATTGCACATTTTAATTTATTTTTATGTGTTATAAATACATTTAAAATCTCCTTGTAAAAAATGTTCTAAAATTATTGATAGCATGCTTCTTTTGCTAAAGTTGACGTTCTGTTAATTTAAGAATTACACCAATGGATAGATAATTTAAAAATCTAAATATTCCACATTTTATTTTATTTGAAAAGATCGCTTATCTTTTTTTATTAAAAGAATTCCAATTTTATTGTGGATTTTGTGATAAATGCGCGGGCGGAGTGAGCGGGACAGAGCGAGACTTATCAACGGGACAGAGAAGGACCGAATACTCAAGGTCGTTTGGTCGGGGTAGCGTCTTAAGACATAATAGGTATTGTCTAGAAACTACTTAAAGTGTTTTGTACTTGCTTGTACCAATGTATGGAGAAATTTATTACTTTAATATCTTTTTAATTACACACCGACTAAATCTGTGACTCGGCGACTAATTTCGACCAATTAGCGACTAAATCTGAGAGAAAACAGATCTTCGTTAGGTGCCCCAGTTTTTGAGATATAAATGTGGCCAAGCCGGGGAGAGTCTCTCCAGATCGGCCACCTATAAATCCTTCTAACTTTTGAACCAGTGATCGACTAATTCTGATTTTTGGCGACTAATTTCGACTAATTAGCGACTAAATCTGGGAGAAAACAGATCTTCGTTAGGTATCCTAGTTTTTGAGATATAAATGTGGCCAAGCTGGGGAGACTCTCTCCAGATCGGCCACCTATAAACCCTTCTAACTTTTGAACCAGTGACCGACTAAATCTGATATTTGGCGACTAATTTCGACTAATTAGCGACTAAATATTTGTGTTATCAAAATTAAAATCCCTGATGGTGGCCAAGCCAGAGTCAGCCACACCACATGATTGTACTCATGATAACAGAAAACATTCCAAATGAAACATTTTTTTTTAAACTTCTCACTTGACCCCAATCACCCCTATAGAATATTGAGTACCTAACAAGAATAACACACCTAAATAAACTAAAAACTATTCCACTTTTACAATACATTATTCTTTTTCATTAATTTAACAACCGTACTTGTGTGGCGGTATCAACAACGCCACATGCGAACTACGCATCAAAGACCTGATACGTATACATACGTCACAAATCCTGCATCGCGCTATCAGAGTTTACCGCGCGACTAGCATATATTAGGTTGGGGAAAAACTCTTTTCGCATTATAGTATGTATGAACTTGTAATAAAATCTCTTTGGCTATACTATTTATATCTGGCTGGTTTTGGTATCATTAAAAGTTTAAATTTTAAAGAACATAATTCCAAATTCAAATTAGGAAAATGTGTGATTTTCATTTGTTTTTCGTACTGTCAAGGTGAGTGAATCTAATTAAGAAATACGATACATTTTAAAATTTTACTACAAAAAAGGTAAAAAAGCAACGCAAGCCGCGAAAAATTTTTGCGATGTTTATGGACCTAGTGCAGTGTGTGTGAGAGTAGCACAAATTTGATTTAAGCGTTTTCAATCCGGAAATTTTGATGTCAAAGATGTACGTCGCTCTGGTCGCCCTATTACGGATAAAATGGATGCCATTTTTGAAAAGTGGAGTAAGATCGGCAATATCAGTAGTTACGACGTAGCTGAAGAACTGGGAATTGACCACAAAACAGTTTTGGCACATTTGAAAAAAACTGGGTACACAAAAAAGCTCGATATTTGGGTGTACTCATTTTATTATTAACCGTGTACTCATTTGTGATTCTTTATTACGACGTGATGAAAAGTGGATCACGTACGACAAGAACGTGCGTAAAAGGTCGTGGTCAAAGGCCGGTCAGGCTTCACAGACTGTGGCGAAACCCGGGTTAACTCGCAACAAGGTGATGCTGTGTGTGTGGTGGGATTGGAAGGGCATTATTCATTATGAGCTGTTACCACCAGGCAGGACCATCGATTCTGAACTCTACTGCGAACAACTGATGAGACTAAAGCAAAAAGTTAAGAGAAAGCGGCCGGAATTAATCAACAGAAGGGGTGTGGCTTTTCATCATGATAACGCTAGATCTCACACATCTTTAGCCACTCAGCAAAAATTAAGAGAGTTTGGCTGGGAGGTGTTAATGCATCCGCCGTATAGTCCTGACCTTGCACCTTCAGATTTCCACCTGTTTCGGTCTCTTCAGAATTCTTTAGGCAGTGTCAGGTTAACATCACGAGAGGACTGCCAAAACCACTAGTCGCGGTATTTTGATCAGAAGTCCCAAAATTTCTATAGCAATGGGATCATGTCCCTACCTACAAGATGGCAAAAAGTTATCGAACCAAATGGTACCTACATACTATAGTTAAATGTAAATAAACTATATTAAAAAATGTTTTGAATTTTCTTAAAAAATGCGAAGAAACTTTTTCCCCAACCTATTATACAACATCCCGACATCAACCGTTGGACAGTTGCCCACCAGACACAATACCCGTCCGGTCGGAGGATCCTCCCTTTACGAGGGCGGCACTGAAAATTTCGGGAATCAAGGAAGAGACACAACATTACTATTTAAAAATGTATTTATTGCTTTTCGAAGTATTCTCCGCGAAATTTGACACATTTTTCCATACGATGGAACCAATCATTGAAGCAACCATTCCATTAGGAAGTTGGGGTCTCCAAAATGGCCGTTTTGTAGGCGTCCACAGCTTCTTCAGGTGATGAAAATCTCTGTCCACGCAATTTATTCTTGATTTTAGGGAAAGTATAGAAATCATTAGGGCTTAGGTCGGGGCTGTACGGCGGATGGTCTAATAATTCGATGTTTTCTTGCTCTAAAAACTCTTTTGTTCTGTGCGCGGTGTGAGAACTCGCATTGTCGTGATGGAGGATGATGCGGCGGTTGCAGTTCTCTTTACGGAGTTCAGAAACGACCTGTGGCAAACAAATGCTAGCATACCATTCTGCATTAACCGTTCTTTGTCCCTCAAGAGGAATAGTCGTAACATGGCCGGTTTTGGAGACAAACGTGGCCACCATTTTTTTTGCAACACTCCGTGAACGAACAATTTTTGTTGGCTTTAACTCATTTTCGAACACCCAAACTCGTAACTGGTTTTTTGTTTCGGGTTCGTACGCATATATCCAGGATTCGTCACCTGATACGATGTTGTATACAGCATTTGAGGATCCTGCGTGGAATCTTTCGAGAGTTCTGACGCACCAAGTAACGCGAGCCGCTTTTTGCTCTTCACAGAGCGAATGCGGTATCCATCGGGAAAACAACTTTTTTACACCTAATTGTTCATGCAAGATTATTTGTATTTGACTCATGCCAATGTCTAAAGTTGCCTGAATTTCGCGGTATGTCACATGTCGATCTTCCTCAATCAGCTTACGCACAGCATCAACGTTTTCTTGGGTGACTGCAGTTTTTGGACGACCTTGACGGGGATCATCACTGAGCTTGACACGTCCACGTTGAAATTCAGCAAACCAGCGATAAATTGTGGTTTTGGATGGGGCTTCATCACCAAATGCAGAAATCATCCGGTCAACACACTGTTTTTGTGTTAAACCACTTCGAAAGTCATAATAAATCATCGCTCTTGAATTTTCTCGAGTCAATTCCATTTTCTCAACCACTAAACAAGTTTGACAAAACCTTGTGGCAAGACCGAGAATCTTTTTTTAAATGAATAAATGGTATTCGATTTTTAAAACCAAGGAGTTTTCAATTTAAAAGATTTTAATATGACAGGAACAGTGGAAATATTCCATTCCCGATACTTTTAGTTCAGCCCTCGTACTATAGAGTATGAGTGAACTTTACACCCTGTTCCTCATACCTCTAAATTGGTGACCCCGAACATGGACATTAGCGCAGCCTTCGTGCAACTACTTCAGCGTGACGTCATCCATCACTTCCTCAAGCTTTCGAGCGGCGAGTCACACAGCCAGCCAGCACCCACGGCTTCAACGGGTATCCTGACCACCAGCATGCAGCGAACGCGCATACCTGGTCATCACCCTCAGCCTCATCAGCAACCTTGGCACAGCACACTGCACTTTCGGCCGGTCCACAAGCAGAGCCCTTCAACGCTCTCCTGGTCGACGCCAGCAGTCAGCCTCAACCCGGCGCTGTACGACGTCCGACTCACTGGATCAACAAAAGCAGTGCCACCCCGACTCACTGGGGAATCACCGCAGATAGTTCCGACACACCGTGATACGGCACCCGGTTCCGACTCACTGGAATCACAACTGGCCCTGGCAAGCATCATATGCACTGACTCAGCCCACTATCGACCTCCGGTCTCCGGAGGGGAGTAATGTGGCGGTATCAACAACGCCACATGCGAACTACGTATCAAAGACCTGACGTCACAAATCCTGCATCGCGCTATCAGAGTTTACCGCGCGACTAGCATATATACAACATCCCGACATCAACCGTTGGGCAGTTGCCCACCAGACACAACACCCGTCTGGTCGGAGGATCCTCCCTTTACTATAGAGTATGAGTGAACTTTACACCCTGTTCCTCATACCTCTAAACTTGAATGTACACACGATTACATATCAAGCTATACATTTGCAGTAAAAAAATAAAGTATAGTTAAAAAAATGTATTCCTTTTGTGGCAGATTAAACACTAATAAATAATATTATACGACTCACCTGGCCGGAATCGAATCCATTATTTTTGCCGCCTTCGAACGAAATCTTAAAAAAAATAAAAAAATATTTACTTCTGTGCCGGCGCGTAACTGTCCCTGACGTGTAAAAGTTTGTTTAAAATCATTTGTGTTGTGATATTTTGGTGATTTCGTGTTGAAAACACTTTGAAAAGTGATTAATGAATTGTGGGTGATATAAATAATTGGATTACAATAGGATTCCGACCAGGTGAGTCGTATAATAATATTTATTAGTGTTTAATTCTACTGCCACAATTCTTACAAATATGTTAAACGTTAAAATAAGCTTACAAAAGGTATAAAATTTTTTAACCGTATGATTTTAATTGTGTAGATAAAATTAGTTATGTTTGCAACATATGCGAGTCACCTGACGCGCTCGAGAGGTGACGACATGCTGAGATCAATCTATGGGTTTATTCGCGCGCGCCAAACTCTATCAAGCGGATAGAAAGTAACAGTTGTTTTATGAGTCACGTATTGTACCTTCTTATCACTGATCGGCGTAGTAAAATCTATTGTCTATAAATTTTAAATAGTTTGTTCAATTGTATAAGACCTCATACAGTCACTTTGAATAAAGATATAATACATTTCTAGTATAAGCTGACCGAAAGAAAATCCTGGATCGGATTTCCTTACAATGAGAGGTCAGCTTATAGGTACTAGAAATGTATTATATCTTTATTCAAACTGACTCTATGCGAGATCAGGTTTTACTGGAAATGTATAGCTTGATATGTAACCGTGTGTACATTCAAGTACGGTTGTTAAATTAATGAAATACAATAATGTATTGTAAAAGTGAAATAGTTTAGTTTGTAAAAAGGGACAAATAGGTAACTTAATTAAATAACAGCTGATGGTGTATTATTCTTGTTAGATACTCAATATTCTATAGGGGTGATTGAGGTCAAGTGCTAAGTAAATTAAAAAAAAAAAATTTGATTTGGAATGTTTCCTGTTATCATGAGTACAATCATGTGTTCAAATATCGGTCACTAATTACCAGGCAATAGGGTGAAGTGCGTTCACAAGTCGTATGGGCTTTCTGCCGTACGCATTCTTACACGGTACGGCAGTATCTTCATGGAACATGAGACAGAAAGGGGTCAAGGAATTAACAGCTAAAGCGCGCGCGATCCATACGTTTGTTAAATTAATTAAAAAAGAATAATGCATTTAAATAAAATCGTTTCTTTGGGAAAGTTGTTTGTTATCATGAGCACAATCATGTGTTTAAATATCGGTCACTAATTACCAGTCACCCTATATAAAATAAAATACCAAAAGAACTAAAATCACTACATATTATAAAACAAAGTCCTCCGCCGCGTCTGTCTGTCTGTTCGCGATAAACTCAAAAACGACTGCACCGATTCTCATGCTGTTTTCACCAATGGATAGCGTGGTTCTCGAGGAAGGTTTTAGTATATAATTTGTTAAGTTTTTGTATACATTTTTGTATAAATTAACGATATTTGTTGGAGGTGTCAGAAAAAAATAAGCCGTCTGGGAGCTTTCAACGAAAACGCTGTCTAAACCCTTTGAGATATAACAAAATAATGTATGGTGGAATTGTGTATCTTATAAAGATCTTCAGAAAAGTCCGCGATGGCATATGTCTATCTCTTAAGGATAACATACTATATCCGTTTTATTGTCTTTTTGTAGGTATTTGTTTGCCGAATTTTACTCTTGGAAATACGATTACGATAACAATACGCTATAATATCAGAAGCTATTAGCCAAATTTTGTTCGTAGATAAATAAGCTAGCTACTTATGTGTATTTTAAACAATAAACAAGAATATTTATCATAAAAACATTACTAAACACGGCGGCCATATGATCAAAATTTGTGCATTCCAAAACTTTCGTTACTTTTTCACTGACATATTTATCACTTTTCGGTAAACTAACACTCAATATGAAATCTACACTTATTTCTCACTAATTCTGTATAGGATTCTTCTATGATTAAACCGTTTTCTCATTGAATCCATTACTTTACGCACGTATAACCTTGATGAATGTTTACATTGTGCGTCGCGCCACACCGCCACACGACTATAGACGTATTTTTTTTTCGTTCCTTTAGTGGTGTTCCCGCTAAAATGTATTAATACCGGTTAAGTATTAGTCAATTAATCTAATTCTACAGCCAGATTGTGTTGCAAGTACAAAATAAATGTTTAATATTTCGTCCAATTGCGAACGCGACCCTTAGAAAAGGTATGCACCAATGGTGTTCATTAGACATTTCGAGCATTATCTCAGCACAAACGTTGTATCATGCGACATTTCGGAGCAATGATCTTATATAGGACTAGATCAACAATGTGCGGCACCAACGCATTACTACGTCGTATATGTCCACAGGCATATCTGACTTCAGCTGTCAACTTGACGTCAAGTGAACGATAGCTTAAAGGTAAAAAATATCAAAATGGTGGAATGTGCGGTTAAAATTTGCATGCCACGGTCTGGAAAGATTAATAAAGCAAGTGGTGTTACATTTCACAAGAAAGTTTGCTAAATTTTCTTCAGATTATCCAAAAAAAAACATTAAAAGACGAATTACGTTTAGCAAACATTTTATTGCCATCAGGGTTACCAGTAAAAACGATTTTGATTTTGCCAGACTGTTGGGAATTTAGTCAATGACGAATGTATGTTCCTGTAAGTCTAAATTATTATTATAGTCTGTTTGGTTTAAACATACTGTGCAGTACCCAAACACTTACTAAATAGAAAAGTAACACATTTACGTGTATTTCGAAGGTTTTAACTTAATAAATCACCACTTCTTACAAAAAATAACAATTTTATTAGCAACTAGCTTTTTCCCGCGGCTCCGCCCGCGTGGATGTCGGTTATCGCGTAAAAAAGTAGCCTATGTCCTTCTCCATATCCCAGGCTATATCTCTGCCAAATTTCATGACGATCGGTTCAGCGGTTTAGGCGTGAAAACGTAACATACAGACAGACAGACAGAGTTACTTTCACATTTATAATATTAGTATGGATATGGATAGTATGGATGTCACTTAATATGGGTGCTATAATAAGAGCAACTGATTTGATTACTCCGGTGTTAATATTATCGTAGCCTGTACTGTTAGTGTTTTTAAGAGTATTTATTATTGTAGGTTTGTCTTTTGGTACAGTTGGTGACATAAACATGGATTTGTGCGATCCTGGCGTGTTAAAAACATTTGACTTTGAGTAGTTAGATTCGGTTGAACTGAGGATACGAAATTGTCATTAATTTGTTGTGCTATCTCTTTGGGTTCTGTTATATATTTGCCATTTACATTAATCGCATTTAGATTACTTTTAGGAAAGTTAGGTTTTATACATTTAATAACTTTCCAAGTTGCCTTCGACTTGTTGGTGCTTGTTCCGAAAAAACGTTTTGCCCGCTAAGACGAAAACTATACTTGTGCAGACTTTGATTTTCCCTATCATCGACTATTGTGACGTGTGCTTCTTTGACTTGAATGCGGTTTTGCTGGATAAGCTCGACAGACTGCTCAACAATGGTATCCGGTTCATATTCAACCTGCGGAAATATGACCATGTGTCGAGCTATGTAGGTCTGAGCTCAAATGGATGTCTTTTTGCCAAAGAAGTTTGCGTGCTTTGACCACTTTTCTCCCTTCTCAACTCTCCCACCCCACCTTCTTAAGTCTCACTTTCAATATCATGTTCTTCATACGCTAAGAATCTGCGTTCTTCCAACATCTTCTCCTACTTTGTCCTTCTCATACTTCTGACTTTGTTCATTCTTCCTTTCATATTTAGTCCATTCTTCTCTGGAATGCGCTTCCTCTGGATATCAGGACGGCCACAAGTCGGTGTGGAGGAAATTGCAGAGTTATTTTCATAAAAAATAGTGTAGATTCATCTCAATCATCTCTTTGCCTTGAGTTTGTATAGATATGTATATTGTTGTAATATGTATGTATGTCTATAATAAGTTTATAATATATTTATGTACTTGTGTATCTATTTTATTTGTTATCTTTTTAATATTTTTATTATTATTATTATCTCCTCTTAAATAGAGCACCTGCCATTTTATCTCTTCACTATCCTTGGTTGACTGGTAGAGAACGCCTAAGGCATTAAGTCCGCCTTTGTACCTTATTGTGTGTCAGAAGTTTAAATAAATAAATAAATAAATGACGTGCTGTGGAATGTTCTCCCGTGCTTCCAAAATCGCAGGTATTCTCGAACGATTATTGCAGTGTACCTAGGCCATTGCGCCAAAATCATAATCACGCACAAATCACAAATCCTGCCCCATAAACGCAGCTTATGGCATCACTTTAGCCTCTAGGCATTGACGAATGTATCGGTCGCTATTCAAGGTCGGTTTCTATTAGTGGTGGTCCCGTCACAACCTCAAGGCTAGTTTTTCCTTCATTGGAAATCCACTTCAGACTGTCCATGACCCGCCGCCATAACTCACCTTCTCTTCAATGCAAAATTGCTGAAAACGTTCTCGTTGTCTTCGGTAGACTTTCCTACGTCCATCATGGCTTTAAAGAATAATCTTGGTTTCGTCCGTAAAAAGAACCTGGCTTCGTAAGCCAACAGAAGTTACCCCTTCAAATAACCTATTATTATTAGTGAATAATAAAAAGGTATCTTCTGGCCATGTAACACTTAAAAATTTAAAATTATTTAATCAAAATATCCAAGGTTACTCTTACAAATTACTGGAAATTGAATTATTTTTGGAAAAAACTAAGTTTGATGTCATCTGTTTAACAGAACATTGGCTGAAAGATCATCAAGTAATGTCAATTAATTATGAAAATTATTGCGTAGTCAGCCATTTTAGCCGAAAACGTATGATAAACGGTGGATCATTAATATTGATTAAAAAATCGATTAAATCTAAAGAACGAAAAGACATCATTGAACTGTCTGTTGAACACACAATTGAATTGTCCTGTGTTGAGCTCGATAAGCATGTTATAGTATGCGTATACAAACCTCCAAGTTACCAGAATCTTGTTATGTTTGATTCTGTAATGGAAGATGTGTTAAAGAAACTTAGTACTAGTAGTAAATCAATAATCGTATGTGGTGATTTTAATATTAATTTATTAGGAAATAACTTGAATAGTGTGAGATTGTTAAGTCTTTTTAGGTCATTTGATTTGTCAAATGTTTTTATTGAACCAACCCGAGTGACAGCTTCTTCTGCCACTTGTATAGATAATATATTTTGTAATTGTGATTACTTACACAAACAAATCGTAAATAATTTGCCATCTGATCACAGTGGACAAACAATAACATTTTGCTCTTACATGCCTTTACAAACAATTCAAATAAGGTTTAGGCCAATTACATGTAAAAATTTAGAAAAATTAAATAATTCTTTGGCCAGTAAATTATGTCTTCAGAGTTTTAATAATGTATGTGACCCAAATGAGTTCTACGCCGAGTTCTTTTCACTATTAAATACGCAATTTAATGACACATTTCCACTAAAGACTAAAAGTATTTATACAAAGTTCTTATTTAGTGATTGGGCAACTCCAGGTATTCGTAAAAGCAGGGAAAAACTATTTGAACTTTATTGCCTAAAGCAACATATGAATAATACTAGCTTTCATAAGTATGTTGCAAAATATTCAAAAACATTTAAAAATGTATGCAAAATAGCTAAAGCTATAATAAAAAATAATCAGCTGATGATAAAATAAAAACTACTTGGCAAATCCATACTAATATTATAAATGTGAAAGTAACTCTGTCTGTCTGTCTGTATGTTACGTTTTCACGCCTAAACCGCTGAACCGATCGTCATGAAATTTGGCAGAGATATAGTCTGGGATATGGAGACGGACATAGACTACTTTTTTACGCGATAACCGACATCTACGCGGGCGGAGCCGCGGGCAAAAGCTAGTAATAAATAATGAAACAGGTAGGAAAAAACAGCGAAATACTGAATTTAATTTAGAGACTGCACATGGCCCCGTCAACTCCGATGTAGAAATAGCTCAGGAATTTGAAAACTTTTTTGGTAATATTCCCCTTAAAACTACAGAAACTTTAAATTCCTCACCCGCGCTTTCTGCTGCTTTACTTAGAAAGAATGTAAAGGCATGCCCTTTGGAGTTCACGTTTCAACATACAAACCCCCAGGCTGTTATAAAAGTTTTTAAAGATCTTAAAATTAAATCAACAGAAGATCTTTGGGGAATGTCTGTAAAAGTCTGTAGGTCTATTATCGAAACTATTGCGCCCTATTTAACTTTCATATTTAACACCAGTGTAGACCAAGGAGTCTTTCCAGGGCCTCAAGTCTGCTATTACAATAGTGTCAGAATGGTCTCGCCATTGTGAGTATTTGACAGTTTTTGTATGGCAAATCTGTCAAAAACTCACAATGAAGAGACCATTCTGACACTATTGTAATAGCAGACTTGAGGCCCTGATCTCATGAAACACAGTAAAGTAGTTCCATTGTACAAATCCGGTGATAGTAAGGAACCTAACAATTATAGGCCTGTGTCAATTCTTCCAGTACTCAGTAAGGTGTTTGAAAAGTTGATGCTCAATCAAATGTTACGTCACTTAAATAAAAACACCATCTTTCATGAACAACAGTATGGTTTCACCAAGGGGCGTTGTACAACTGACGCCGGTGTCAACCTAATAAAGAACATTTTTAACGCTTGGGAAGAAGCACAAGATGCCATTGGAATCTTTTGCGACCTCTCTAAGGCGTTCGATTGCGTACCAAAGATGGTGTTATTTGCAGATGACACATCATTGATTTTTAAAATAGATCGACGGTCACAAAAACTTGACGACGTGAATAACTCTATTCTTCAGGTCCAAAATTGAAAAAACCAAATGCATTCGATTTAAGTTACCTAATGTTAGAAGTAGCGAATGTGACATCATATTGAATGGAGAAAAACTGGAATTTATAAATCAAACGGTTTTCCTAGGAATCACGCTAGATGAGAAATTACAATGGGGACCTCATATAACATCTCTTGCGGGGCGGCTAAGCTCGGCCGCGTATGCTGTTCGAAAGATAAGACAGTTAACAGATATAGAAACCGCGCGTTTGGTTTATTTTAGCTACTTCCATAGCATTATGTCGTATGGCATTTTACTGTCTGGTCGGGCTGCCGACATTGAATCCATTTTTATTTTACAAAAGAGGGCTGTCAGAGCCATTTATAATCTACATCGCCGCGAATCTCTTAGAGAACTATTTAAAACGATTAATATTATGACGGTACCTTGCCAATTCATTTATGAAAATATTATGTATGTATGTAAGAAAAAATCTACATCTTTTTAATAAAATCAGTGATAGGCATAATTTTAATACTAGAAATAAAGATAAAATAGATCAACCATTTTTCAGATTATCTAAACTACATACATCTTTTATGGGGTACTGTGTTAAATGTTACAATAAAATACCTTCTGATATATTACAATTAAATGAAAGAAAATTTAAAACTCATAAAAAGCACACTTTGTAAACAAGCATATTACAAATTAGAGGATTATATCCAAGATAAGAATGCTTGGAAACATGCTGGTCCTGCTCCATAGGACAATTTAGAGTCTAGACAAAATCAAACTGGTTGCTAATTTAACTGTAGGTATAATTTATAATTTTTATGATATTAATTTTTATTTTCTGTGATTAATATAAATTTAACTCACACACTTATTATATGATAATTCATATTATTTTTTTTGAAAATCATATACAATGTTTGTAAATATGTGAGCACCATGTACCTATCGCATTTATTAATTTTTCTGTCATTACTTCACTTTTCATTCTTTTTACCAATTGTGGTAAGTAATTTTTATTTTTATTCTAGGTACAGATGGCGTCTGTACCTAGAATAAAAATAAAAATTGCACATCAAGCTACTACAATCTGTCAAATTTCTTTAATAGATTTTCAACTTTATCACTACAGCATAAGGTTCAAGGTTGATTCCGAAAATTTGACAGTTTCGGGTAGCTTGACCTGCTGGCGTCTGTACATCGTCTTCACCTATAATTATTAATTAATGTATACAAACTATTGTTAACATTTTAAAAGAGTAAGTATGGAGTTTCTTGCCCATTCTTCTCCATACATAACTACCTTTTAGAAGGCGTAACTAGAATCAATTAACTATTAATGTAATTTTTGACGTTCAAAAGTGCATCTTCGTGCCTATTTGAAATAAATGATTTGACTTTGACTTCATTAACGTCGAGTCTAATGCAAATGGTCGCATGCCAACTGTAGGCGCGCCATTCTGTGAGCTTGTGTCAGTTTGGGACCATTGGCTGGCTTATGAAGTTTCAGGCCACGTTTTTTGAATCTCCTTTTAACAGTTCGAGCGCAAAAAGCCAGCCTATGAAAGTATCGAAGCTGTTCTTGGACCTGTGCTGAGGTCAGGTGACGAT
Source organism: Dryobota labecula (assembly GCA_947523025.1). NCBI lineage: Eukaryota > Metazoa > Arthropoda > Insecta > Lepidoptera > Noctuidae > Dryobota > Dryobota labecula. The sequence goes on along the minus strand of OX383302.1, from coordinate 24,190,272 downwards.
TGCGCAGGCTGGTGGTAAAGATGAACCGATTATGTCGTGCTTTAGTGACCCGGTTTCGTGGACATGTGTTTCTATCTAGCTGGCCCACCTGAGCCACAGCAACGAAACCGATGTAGATTGTTAGCTTATTGTATGTACTTATAATTATACATAAGTAATATTAAAAAAAAATGTTAATAAATTATAACATTATGATAGACATTTATGTTTTTTTAAGTCAAGAGACTCATTCCAAATATCAGGTGGACTAGATTCCATATTAATATCAGATTCCTCGCTTGAACTCATATTATTATTTTGTTTTAAATGTCAGACGGAAAGTCGCAACAATGTTTGACGTTTCTAATATGAAAATGGCGCGAATTTGCAAATGGCGCCACATGCACGTGGTGAAAATTAGAACTACATCTTTCGTCTCATTTACTCTTTAGTATTAAACTGAGACAAACGTATTGAGCAAAAGCGCTTCCAAGGAGGTTCGATCAGTCAGCTTATTTATTTTCGTAATGTGAAACTCCTTGGTGGAATTCTTATAATTTTTTTATGGAATTAAAAAAAAAAACCGTAAAGATTACGCACGGTGCTATACAACAGAACGTGCGGTAAAATAGGTACTTAGGTGAGAGTACCTATTTTACCGCACGTTCCGTTGTATGGTGCGTAATTTTTAACTTTCGAACAATGTTTACAGGCTTCGTAAATGCATTCTTTGAGCAAATGTGTTGAAAAAGGATCTTAATAATTAATTTTACAAAACTAACAGTTTAAAGGGGTGGAGGGGGTGTTACATTTTGTAGGAGAAAATACGAAATACACGTGGAAGAAGTCGAGGGAACAGTGCTAATTTAACATATATTTTTGCCAAATCAATAACACTACTCGTTTATACGTGATCTTCAGTATAAAATCATTGAAAGTCGGTTATCGTCGCCTTAAATGCGGATTTGGATGAAATTGGGCACACATGATGGTATAGTATAGTATGGTAGATCATGACCCGGGTCAGGTCATAGGATACTGTTTAACGCAGTAGTGCGTTTCCGTTGGATAATGTTCGACCTCCACGTCTTGTGCAGCATGCCCGCTGCCGTCACGCAGTGCAGCGCGTAGTCTGAACGCAGCATGTTTTGTTTGTGTGCGACTGACCTGTAGCTGCTGGTTGGCGACGAAGGCGGCTCGCTCGCAGCGGTGGTGGCAGCACGTGGCCAGCACCACGCCGCGTGTCTTGTGCAGCACGCCTGCTGCCGTCACGCAGCGCAGCGCGTAGTCTGTGAACACAGCATGTTTTCAGGCACTCGACTCAGAGGTAAGATTTCAAATACGTAGGTCCGCTTGCACCACCAATAATTGAATTGTATGCTAAACGCATTTAAAAAATCATCACTATGTCTCTGTCCTCTTCAAACTATTGACAGAAACAACGACTGTTGGGAATCGAAACCAACACAACACCTTGCGCGCGGTCTGCACGTGCAGGCGGTGATCGTGGCATCCATAGGCTCGCTGAGTCGCGGCGCGACGGCGACACGGTCACACGGCTCAGCCCGATGACCACTCACGTTCACGGACTCCAATGCGACAGACGATACTCCTCTCTAATTCAATTATTGACTGTTTGTCCGGGAAAGTTTATATTTTGTAATAAGCACCGGCAATGGCGCGTAACTAATTGTTTATTATTTTGTAACTTTATTTGTAACTTTTATTGCTTGCTCTCGCGTTACCAGTCCTGACTCTCTGTATATTTTGACTACTGTGGTCAAAACTACAAACGTAGTATTCAAGGAAGTTTTATTAAAATGTGACTGGTATTTTATTATATTGGGTCGTGTTACGACTTCCACGCGAACGAAGTCGCTTAAGAGGTTATTCGAACAATAATAATTGTTGGAACAGCAATAATAATACAGATAACGGTTACTAATTCCCTTCAGTGAGCGATTGCGTAAGAATTTACCAGAACAGGGTTTGTGCACACTTGCATCAGATACTTTTGGACTTTAGATACAAGAAGCATAGTCACCGGTGGCCACGCCGCAGAGATGCTTGGCGAGCCCGACGACGGCGTCGCACTGCGCCACCGAGGGCACGCGCTGCAGCGCCAGGTGCGCCAGGTCGGCGCGCAGGCGCGCGGCGCGGCCTCGCAGCGCGTTGTCGCGCTTGTGGCGCAGCGACGCGCGGTCCACGAGCAGCGCAAGGCCTCGGCCAAAGCCGCACCACGCGTGCCACGCGTAGTACGACACGTGCCCTGCGAGGCCGTGACGGAAGCACAACATGGATGATGTTCAACTGTCCAACCAGTACCTTCTTACAACTGGATTAATGTCTTTGGCCAAAATGAAAGGAAACAATCGAGCAGAAATTGTAAATGTAGTTCCTTAATAAAACAAAAATGTAGATAGACACACCTTTCCCAGCTCCCAGCTCCACATAGCAGGTGTTGGCACCAACCAGCCCCTCCTCCTCAGCCAGCCACAGCAAACTGGACACCTGGCGCAAGTGCCGCAGAGAGCTCTCGGCGCGGTCACTCTCCGAGAACTCCTCCATCACAGTGCTGTGGATGGGGTACTCAGGGGCCGTTGTTATGTTGTCCTTCACATGCTCTGTAGAATCATGGAATCTGTCAGTCATTTCTTAGTGGTTCATTATAAATAACCATCATACTGAAACTAAACTTTCCAAATAAATTACTTACTATCATACAAATAGTTAACTTTCTCTATGACTTGCATGACTATTTCCTGAGATAGTTGACTGAGTGGCTTCCGAAAGCATGTCTCTACCTCTGTGGGTGCATTGATGTTTAGTACAATGTATGGCGGCTGCTCTGTCGCCCGAGCGTTGCAGATCAAAAGGTGCTTCTCCAGTTTACTAACGTAAACAGTGCTGAAACACAAAACAGCCCCGTGTTAAGATATACTACCTACAAGCAAAATAAGGTAGAATTCAATATATTTATTCTACTTACTGTTATTTATCGTTAATGTAGGTACTTGGAAATCTTCTTGACAAATAAGATTTGTGAAAGTACCCCACATGTGTCAAAATAACAGTGCATAAGCTATCCATGAATTATAACAGTTAATTACCTAATTAGTGTTTTATTGAACATAATACTTACTGTTTGGGATCATTTGGGCATGGTATTCGTGTGTCGTCCTAAAACAAAAAAAGACGAATGATGATAATGCTGTAGCTTTTCCCTATGGAAAAGTATCCTTAAGTTTCCTTTGTTTTTTTCCTATGGAACAGTTTCAAGCGTTCCATTGAACGATAAGTATGTGTATATTATATTGTATTAAGAATGATCTTAAACAATGTTATAGTAAGTGTATACAATGATTATAGTTATAACGTGTGGCAATTCTTCTGAAGGTTGAAGCTGGTGGTCCTACCTGACCATTAGTGGTCTTCGGCTGAGGTTCATGCTCGCCGCAGTACTGCCGGCCTGGCCGAACGGTCATCCGGCACAGCCGCTTTTTCCTTAACACAAAGTATTGGCATTGAGGCTCAATAATACTGTTTAAAGGATGTTGTGAGAAGGAATCCGTCATTTTTATTTTGTTTACAAATATTTGAACTTTGAAGCTTAAGATTGAGGTTATGTGTCGTCAGACAGAGGTGACGTTGACGTTGACTGTCATAATATTGACCCTGCGTTCCGAGTTGCGATAACATCGATATTCGCGTGGCGTGCTAAAACCCGTACCGAATTAGCGTGAGCGCAATAACGATGTCCCGTGAAACGTCATAGATGACGTCATGACATTAGCCATCTTGCGATAACGCCGACCATGCCTTTTATTAATATCGCCGTGAGCGCCGTCAGTGTGCTGTTTTGTATTGAGTCGCATCTTATCGTATCGTGGCATTTTCAAAATTGTTCTTCTAGCTACAGTTGCTACCTAACCTAAGAAGAACAAATTTTTGGTGTATACACAGAGAAATACTCTAATATCGTTTTGACATTGCGTGAGCACCGTGAGCGCGTCCACGAGCGTTCCGAGTTGTTGATAGCCCTCGGCTGTCATAATCGTAATATCTAAATCGGAACGCATGTGAGACGATGTGAGCGCTGTGAGCGATTATAGCCAATTCGGAAAGCGGCCGATGTGAGCGCTGTGAGCGATTATAGCCAATTTGGAAAGCGGCCTATATACTCTTTGACTGTCATATTAGGGTATTTCTCTGTGTATACACCAAAAATTTGTTCTTCTTAGGTTAGGTAGCAACTGTAGCAAAGAACAATTTTGAAAATGCCACGATACGATAAGATGCGACTCAAAACAAAACAGCACACTGTCATTTTTGACAGCGCTTACGGCGATATTAGTAAAAGGCATGGTCGGCGTTATCGCAAGATAGCGAATGTCATGACGTCATCTATGACGTTTCACGGGACATCGTTATCGCGCTCACGCTAATTCGGTACGGGTTTTAGCACGCGATTATCGATATTATCGCAACTCGGAACACAGGGATAATGGCCTCTTTCCGAATTGGCTATAATCGCTCACAGCGCTCACATCGTCTCACGTGCGTTCCGATTTAGATATTACGATTATGAAAGCCAAGGGCTGTCAACAACTCGGAACGCGCTCACGGTGCTCACGCAATGTCAAAACGATATTAAAGCATTTCTCTATGTATACACCAAAAATTTGTTCTTCTTAGGTTAGGTAACAACTGTAGCCAGAAGAACAATTTTGAAAATGCCACGATACGATAAGATGCGACTCAAAACAAAACAGCACACTGTCATTTTTGACAGCGCTCACGGCGATATTAGTAAAAGGCATGGTCGGCGTTATCGCAAGATGGCGAATGTCATGACGTCATCTATGACGTTTTACGGGACATCGTTATCGCGCTCACGTTAATTCGGTACGGGTTTTAGCACGCGAATATCGATATTATCGCAACTCGGAACGCAGGGAATGATTTTCAATCATTGCCAGTATTTCATTACTTGTAGATTACGAAAAAGTCAAGCAAGAAGCAAAAGATTGGAGGATATTTTGAAATGCAACGTAATAATTGAATAGCTGGCTACAGTAAATAGTAAATTAAATATATTCTTAATTGAACCTTACAACATTTTTATATTTTTCTTTATGGCCATTATAATGTTTCGGACGTCAACAAAATTTTAGGTTAGGCGTCGCATCATATTGGTTTCGTTTTGTTTTTCTTTCACGTATTATGTAGTGCTGGCGGTGCAAAATGAGTTCGCCCAGTAGAGACAACGAGGAACCGTCGTCGAGCACGGCGCCGGCAGACGAGGGCCTGGGCCCGAACAGCAGCGGCGCCGCGGCGGTTCCCCGGCCGCCCGCCAAACGCAGGCTCTCTAGCACAGTGATCGAGATCTCGGACACGGAAAGCGATGACTCAGACGTGTGCGCCGTCAACTCCTACCAGGCCTCTGCTGACGAGGTCAAGAGGATCCGTGGAGGTCAGTACTCATACATTTTAAGTTAGCACCAATTTGCGCGGGAAACTTGAATTCTAAATAGGAATGCAACTATGTGATGCATTTTTGTTAACTTTGTAATGACTATATGTGTGCCGTACGCGATATTGGATCAGATCTCGTTATTTCGTCAAACATCTAGATGCGTGTAGTACTTATTTTGTTAATTTCAGTGTTTATTTTCTATCTAATCAGAGTGCACTGCTGGACACCACATACAGTTCACTAACAGATCCTATTGGATTTCTTGTTTGATAGCTGAAGTAAACCAAGCATTAATAGTTTATGAAGTGCTATGTATTTGATGTTTACTATAGTGTGTAGTGGTCATCATGTGAACAAATTTCCATAGATATGTTAGGAAAAAGAGTGGCCAACTATTACAAAAACCAGCATGTCATGTATTAAATTACTTTACAACGATTTATGAAATTGATACTTTTACAGTTTCATTTGGCTTTATCTACTGGAGTCACAAAGTAAATAACAGTGTGTTCTGTTTCCAGAAGACTACTCCTCATCGTCCTCGTCGACAGACTACAGCTCCGACTCTGAGGCATCCTGGGAGGATGACTCCATCCTGGTGGAGGATGACAAGAGTCATGTGAAGGCAGTGAAGGCGCAGCTCAACCCTCGCGCCAACAGAATGGATGACCCGCAGTTTAACCCCAGAATTAAGGTCATTTGACAACACTACAGCATGCCTTTTTAATTAAAATCATTATGTAAACTGCAAGTTCTGTAATGCCCTCATAAAACCATAAATACTTTTTCTGATAAAATGTTTGTGTTATACTTCACTAAAAACACATTTCCTTTACAGTCAGAAGAATTAATAGAGAGATTACAAACACACTGGTCAGAACAGAAAGACTTGAAGACTCCCGAAGTTTCCCTTACCTGTGAGCCGTTCAGACTGTGCCTCCTGCATGACTTCCTGGCTAACCCCGAGATGATTAACAACATCGTGGACGATATGAACACACTGGACTGGTCACGCAAGAAAATGGACCTGTACGAGTTCCACCAGACGGCTGACCTGGCCAGCTTGACCTGGCAGCGTAGTATTAGAGGCATCTATGAGCTGCTCAAGACTGAAGTTATGAGTTGGGTAAGCTGATAGAACTCGTACCTATCCTTGTCCTTGTCTATAGAGAAATGAAGAGCTTGTGAGCTTCTTTGTAATGTCTTTCTTCACTGTAGGAGGAATATTATTACTAACTAGGTGACCTGACAGATGTTGTCCTGTTCTATTCAAAAGTCCCATAGAAAAACGAACATTTTTTTTTTCCGTATTTGAACATTTTCTAGGAAACTTTTCCATTTTTCCTTTCCATATAAACCTAATTCGGACTACTATGAACATTTTAAAACAAATAATAGCCAAATCCGTCCAACCTTTCTTAAGATGTGCTTACCAATGTACAGCATTTAATTTTTATTTATACAGGATGGATTTTTTAGACAAGGCAGTAAGGGTTAGGGCGGTAGGTAGGGGTATGGTACCTTATCCGTTATAGTTACAGAAAAACGGTTTCAGGAGACTGTCCATAATTATTTGAGGAATTTGTATCCCTATTCACAGATTTTGAAAAAAGTGTACAGTCAGTAAGAAAATGAGCCATTTTCACAAAAACTTTTTTTGATGCCAATCAATCCTGTTTCTCATAAGGATCAAAACATTCTATGCGACCAACAGATTTGAGTACTAGAAAAGTCTGATATCGCAAAAAACGTAGGAAATAAGACTCCAACTTACTTTTTTATGATGGATAGACAGATCCGATGGATCGGACGTGTGTTAAAGCTAGGGAGCCGGATCAGACTATCGGATCCGACTATCTGCTGAAAAAATCTGACGTGTATTCCCAGTCTAAGATGATAAGGGGCCGAGTCGGAAACTATTGCGACAAATGTATGTATTAACTTTGACTTGATTTGATTATAAATAATAATTTCGATGTATTATGTGTATTATTATCAATATTATCATTCGAGCATGCAATAAAGTCCCAACTCAGGTGGAAAAAGGACCCTAAAATAAAAATTAAATTACGTCTCCATTAATTGCAAAAAATGAATGGAGACGCAATTTGCTATTCAATAGAATACTGCATTATTAAACTTGGCTTAACTACTAATAGCAACGAAATATTAATTAGGCCATAAATATGTAACAATCGAGAGTAATGATTTTTCAAATCTTTGAAAGGAAATATCTCGAAATAGCGTTTTTTGAGATGATACAGTGTTGAAAACCATGTGCGATGTGTTAAATTGGCTTTCTGAAACTCGGATGTGTCATGGACGCCTGGGTCATGGCGCTGTACGTGTACATGGACGCACAGGTGTCGTCGGTGACGGGGCTGACGCTGCGCTCGGTGTCGGCGTCGTGCTCGCTGTACGGGCCCGGCGACCACCTGCTGGTGCACGACGACCTGCTGGCCGACCGGCGCGTGGCCTTCATCCTGTACCTGGCGCCCTGGCGGCCGCGCCCGCCCGCCGACCACTCCAAGCCCGTAGAGAATGGCGACGGAGACCATCATGAGGTAACAATTATGATTTTTGCACGACGATAAATCTGTTAATATAGCAATGTATAACTTTTTACACAAAGTCCTTCTAAATATGGACACTAGGTCGTCAGCCATAGCGCTGTACATGGACTTGTCAAAAGCATTTGACCGAGTCACCCATAAAATACTCTTGAATAAATTATCTGTTGTAAGAGGGTAACGTATACAAATTAATTGAATCATATCTCAGTGACAGAAAACAGAAGGTAGAATTAAAAAGAGTCTCCTTAACTACCAGAATTGAAAAACGGTTGTTTCTGAGGTTAAACATATCTTTTCCGGTGTCCCTCAGGGCAGCATTTTAAGACAACCTTTTTTTACAATTTATATACACACATCAACACCGTCTAGGGATATTATGGATTTTCTCAATTTACTCAAAATTTGTTATAAATAACATACAACATGTATATATTTTTAGAAAGCTCATTTATCAGACTAGACTTCAGGATAAAACATTATTTTTGACGGTTCTTTGCTTACTGGATTTTAGTAACGCATTTAATACTGTCGATTTCGATATCCTGCTTGGCATGCTTCGCTCGCTTAACATATCTCCAACGGCGATTGACTGGTTTCGTAGTTACCTGTATGGCCGCCGGCAACGCGTATACATATAAGAGTCTTGCTCTTCTTGGTGTTATACTTCTGCCGGTGTGCCTCAGGGCGGCGTTTTGTCTCCTTTACTCTTCGCAATATTTATAAACTCTATTTCCAAAAAACTTCTTTCTTCCTACCACCTTTATGCAGATGATTTGCAAATATATAAGCAAGCTGCCCTTTCGGATTTAGCTGATGCAATTAATGTCATAAACAAGGATTTATGTTCAATTTGCGAGTGGAGTGAGGCACATGGCTTGCAGGTTAATCTACCGAAGACTCAGGTCGTTGTTGTTGGCAGCTCAAGGATGACCCCCAAAATAAACTGGTCGCAGCTTCCCCAAGTTCAATTTAACGGAAATGCTATTCCAGTAAGCGAAAAGGTTAAGAACCTTGGAGTTTTGATCGACAAACATCTTTCTTGGGGTCCCCAGTTACAGGAAGTAAGTCGCAAATTTTTTGCATCTGGTATGTCCCTGAGACGGTTGCGGAACTTTCTTCCAACTGCCACTAAAACTGCGCTTGCACAATCCCTGTTACTTCCCATCCTTGATTACGCTGATGTCAGTTATCTCGATCTTACTGAGGCACAACTAGATAAACTTGAGCGACTTCAAAACTTTTGCATTAGATTTATATTTGGCCTGCGCAAATATGATCACATTTCTGAGTTTCGTACAAAGCTCAAGTGGCTTCCCATACGTCTTCGCCGGAATTCTCATATCTTATTTCAGCTCTACAGTATTCTATTCAATCCTAAAACCCCCTCTTATCTTAAAGATCGTTTCAAGTTCCTTCATGACACACATAATAGATATCTGAGGTCATCAGAAAACTTGAGACTAGAGATGCCAATGCATTCCACTAGTTTTTATGACAAGTCTTTTACAGTTTAAGCAGTAAGGTTATGGAATGCCTTGCCCGTCTCGATAAGACGTGCTCAATCTTTGTCCACTTTTAAAATTTTGGTTAAAAATCATTTCCTCTCTCCTTAAACATCATCATTACTTAAAGTTCCTTGCTCTTGTATCATGTTTATTATTGTATTTATATATATATATATTAAGGGTCCCTTCTTGACAGAAGGGAGTCGAGCATGACACCAGTAATAAATTGCCTGGTGGTCTCCACATTCAGGGCCAAGTACTTCGGTAACCCAGGTACTACCCCACGTGAGATTTTCAGTAACACCAAGGCGTTGCTGGCCTTCCTTGAGGAGCTGGGATGGATCGAATAATCGAATTCCCATCCGTACGCAAAATACGCGCATTGACTTGGAGTTGCGGACACCGGCCCATATTACTTACCTTATACATCAAGTAGATTCATGCAGACCACATTTTACATATGATAATGTCCTATAATGAGACGCGTAATCTTCTGTTTCCCGTCTAGAATGATAGGGTTCATCTTCCTTTCGCTTTCGTCATGAAACTTCATTGTTCTAACTTCTTAGCTTGACTATACCATCGTCTCCTATGTAGACGTCGATCTTCTTAAGGGGATTACCTCGCTCAAATCCCAAAAACACCGTATGTTTAAAGAAGTTTCTAGATGAATCATTTTGTGCGATTTCTATGTAAAAAATGTTATACTTAAGGTCATCACAAATAAATGATATTGTTTAAAATTGTAATAAACTTTCCCAAATCTTGGAAAAAAATCGTAGAAAAAAGGTCCTTTCTCAACCTAAATTGTAAATTGTCTCTGTAACGGCAAAATAGTTTGGCATGAATTTTTACCACAAAATATGTAATGATATATTTAACAATTGATATCGTAGAAGGTAGGAAGATATTCAATGATAATGCTGCGGATAAGGTGAAATAATTATATTAATCGGAACAAAGGTTTTATATAAAGGAGCGAGGGAGCACACGCGATGACCGCTAGTCATGTACTAATTGCTCAATTGATATTAATTAATTATGTTACTTAAAACTGCTTAGTCGTTGGTAGTGTATGGTTTCACCGTACATGCTCCCGGGCCAAAAAGTTACACATCTTCTAATCTAAAGCGACATGTTTTAGACATAGGTGACGTAGATTTGTCTCGTGTATGGTTAGTGTCTTCACTAGTTATATTCACTTCACTAGGCTGACGGTCAGCTGTGCTCTGCTTTCGCGAAAACACAACACTATTTGCCACACTTTGTGACAGCTCAACTGAAGAAACTGCACGGCACCTTCTCCATAAGAAGTATGACGCCAATAAAGCGGCTACACCCAGCAAACCGTAACAAATAATGTACTGATGACAGAGTGTAATCTGGTAAGTTATGGCAGACTTCAGTTGTTCTATTCGTTCTCCGAGATCCACTAATGTGCTGTTCAGTGGGTCTTCGTATGCTGTGTAGTGAGATAATGTTATATTTACCATATGATTTAATTCGGCTATGTGTGGGGTCGGAATTTCAGAATTTGATTTAATTGTATTTGCTGATATGGCATGAGAATATAAAGTAAAATCTTTACTTTTTATTACGCATTTCGAACCTAGGTCAATAATTCCGACTCCAGTCACCTGTTTAAAGGCTACTTGATCTTGACATATAATCCTCATTGAGTAGGTATTGCAGCAAAAATACATGTACCTCGACGGATCATTTAGTTCAAGCCAGCTGTCTTGACAAGGGGATTTAATTACAACGCATTGTTTTAATTTGTTACTCGTATCCAGTTTGCAGAATTTTTCATCGATGCTTAAATGACTAATCGGTTTGTTGGCTTGGCACAAATATGAGTGATCATTATGTAGACATGATTGAAGCTCCATATACGACATTGTGAAGAAAGCATCTTTTTTCAAACTAATAGCTACGAACTCTGCAACTGGTAGTACGCTAATCATATCATTTTGAACTTGCTGAGGAACTGGTATGATTTTATAAATCTTGTAGCTGTCTCTGCTGGTCAATGGAAAAGTAATCTCAAATATGAAGTATTCTTCCATCATTCTCGCTTTTACCTTAAACATACTATAAATATGTTTTAGGTCAGACTGTAGGTTGTCCACGAGCAGGGTAGTATCCTTTGTTAGTTGTCCAGAAATGAACTGTAACTCACGCTGTAACTGATCTGGAGTTAACAGGTGTGTGTTAAATTTCCCGTGGTAAATATCCGTGACGGTATCTAACAGAGTATCCTGGATCCTTTTGAGATTTTGAAGTAAGTTGATAGTTGTGACTGCAAAGTAAAATCTTGCGTTTTAGCTAAACCTTCAACTTCTTGCTTAATAACCAAGGCAGCATTATCCAATTCATTCAAGTGTTTGTTTATTGTTTTGTGTTGTAATTGGATAGTTTGCTCGGTTCTTTTTAATACGTTGTATTCAGCCTCAATGATAGAGGTCTAATTTCGTAACAAGTTATTAAGATGCTGCTCGTTTTGTGTTACAAGCTGTATATCTTTTTTGTACTGTTCGGCGAATCGTTCGTCTAATACTCCGAACAAGCTATTGGCTACGTAACCGATACCGTTAATGAGCTCGCGACGCTGTCTGGTGTGCACATCAAAGTGCTGATTAATCATAAGTTGATTATAATGCTTTATTTCATTGTAGTCGTGATTTAATTGAAGCGTTATCATATCGCAGTGACTCTTATCGTTTAGGGATGCACAGAGCCTTTGTAAATAGTCTAAGAACTTTATGGCGGCAGAATTCCCTTCCCAATAGGGGCTCATATCATAGTAAACAATTAGATTCCATTTGTCTCGAATAATTTGCATGTTGTCTACTGACTCGAAATACAGCGAATTGTTGCTAGGCAACGCTGATATGTTAAAAGCTGCGTGAGACGATGTTATCAATGAAATAAAAAAGATTAACGACATTGCTAATGATACAAAGTTGGATTTGATTTTGCTGCTTCTAATCCGCACGTCAGGCTCTTTCGAGGTGACGTTATTTGCTTGAGTAACATTTTTGTTTACTGTATTGCTTGCAGCAGGCTGTATTGGCAAGATTGACAGTTTTACTGCCGGCCTTTTAATTATTCCGCTTTTTGTTTTTAGGGTTACTACCCGAACTAATCCATCTTAACCTGGATGAGTTTCTATTACTCTGCCCATCATCCATTTTCCAGGTGATTCATACAAGCTGAGATATTCGGGAAAGCTACTATGCTTGCTTGACATGGCTGAATTCTTGCTAAATTGTATTGTTTTGATTGCTCGTAAAAGCCATGCTACTATTTTAGTTATTTTACTGAGTGAGCTGAACTTAAGTAACAGTTGCAATATGATGCTGTCCTTGCTATCATTTTGGAGAGCATTTACTTTGCTTGCTGCTGATTTTCCTTTGATTTCTTGATCAGTGGTAAATTGATTTGCTTGTCTTCAAATTTTTCGTCAAACGATTTCAAGAACTGCGGTCCTTGCCACCACAGTGTTTGATCCTTTAATTGTGAGGCTGATATGCCTCTGCTTGCTGCATCTGCCGGATTATCCTCAGACTTGACATATCGCCAGCAGCTTGGTTTCATTATTTTTGTTATGATTTTAGTCCTGTTTGCAACAAAGGGTTTCCATCGGCTAGATTCTCCTTGCAGCCCCCCTAGGACCACCATGGAATCTGTCCATCCATAACAACTCGCCATAACAACTTATAACTTTGTTCATTAACTTGGCTAATAAATGCGCACCGCTTAATTCTAATCTCGGCAAAGATATGCTTTTAGAAACAGGTACTAATCGAGCCTTAGCAACAACTAGCACTACCACTGTCTCATTTCCTTTCCGTAATCGTGCGTAAATTACTGCTGCGTAGGCTTTGGTCGATGCGTCACAATAACCATGCAGTTCTATGACGTCATTAGGCTGATATCCTATCCAGCGCGGTATTTTGCATTGATTTAAGTATTCCATGTCCGCTTGAATCGCTACCCATTTTGCTTTGATGTTTACAGGAACTTCTTCGTCCCAATGCATTTTATTTAACCATAGTCTTTGGAATATCAGCTTTAGCTTTGTTGTAAGTGGTGACAACCATCCCAACGGGTCGAATACTTTTGATATTTCCGATAAAAGTAGTCGTTTGGTTACTTTTGCGTTTGGATTAGCTATGTTGTATTTGAAAGTAAACATGTCATCACAAGAATTCCAACGAAGACCTAGTGTTTTTGATGTGCTTTCTGATTTAAAATTTTCTCGAATTTCCGGCTCGAAGGACCATGTAGAAGGTAAATATTAGTAGATATTCAATGATAATGCTTCTGATAAGGTGAAATAATTACATTAATCGGAACAAAGGTTTTATATAAAGGAGCGAGGGAAACGCACACGCGATGACCGCTAGTCATGTACTAATTGCTCAATTGATATTAATTAATTATGTTACTAAAAACTGCTTAGTCGTTGGTAGTGTTTGGTTTCACCGTACAGATATTGTATTTTTTTCTTATTTCCCTTACAATTTTTGAATAATAAATAAAAACCTGAAATATCACCAGTACCCCGCGAGAAGCACCCCCGTATGGGCCTGTGACGCGTACTCGGGACGCAACACATCAGTGTCTCGATGACTCTTGTTACGGGTGGACTATACGCGTGTTATTTTTTTCAAATAAAACCTAAAAAGTCACCTTTTGAATGATTTTTGAATGAAATCATATTGTATATAGTACAGATATAAATATTTCGTAAAATAAGAATAGAAATTAAGGTTGTAAACATATATAAAGTAGATTGTAATTTCGTTTTGTTTTTTGAACTTATCATAGAGTAAGCCTTTCGCCATAACTATCTTGAAAATAAAAACAAATTGTTATCTTTTTAACCAATTTTACAAAAAGGAGGTTCTCAATTCGGTTGCATTTTTTTTTCATGTTTGTTACCTCAGAACTCCGTCGTTTATGAACCGATTTTTTTTTTTAATTATTTGAGTTGATATACTTCCAAATTGGACCCATTTTTTTCAAAATCCTGCTCTGATGATGGGAACCATGAGGAATTGAGGGAACTCCTCTAATTTTATAGGCAAACAAATAGCGATTTTTTCTGCTGACGAGCATGGCCGATTGTAGCTCTAACCATGGAATTGATACTGATTTCGTTGGCGTTACTCTTGCCTTGCCGGCGATCATGGAGATTTTGAATCTTCGTCCAGGTTCGACCGTCCTCCGGTAGACTACCGCTGCGTAGGCTTCTTCACTTGCGTCAGTGAACGTGTCCTTTTCCGCCATGGGGTGAAATGCACCTTGGGATCTTCAATCGTGTTGAAGCCGACACTTCTTGTAAGTATTTGACCCAGGCTTCTCTTTGTGATTCATTAATAACTTCATCCCAGTCTATTTTCATTCGCCAAATATTTTGAATTAATTTCTTTCCTTGTATGGTGTCGCAAAACCCATTGGATCAAAGGTAGACATTACGGCACTTGTAACTTCTCTCTTCGTTGGAGACCTCCTACCATCCAGCAGGTCCTTTGATGTATTACACAGTCCAACATTGAAGGCTAGCGCGTCTTCCTTTATCAGTCATCTTAGCCGCAGTCTTCTCTTCCTTTGTTAGTTGCAAAGAATCTTCTTTATTGGTGTCTTCTACTTCTGATAGTACCCCCGAATTGTTACTGGCCCAACCCTTCAGATGAAAGTTTGCTCTTGCGTGAATCTCTTTTACTTCTTTTGATATCTTCTTTGCTTCCGCTGTGGATGCAAAACTCTGTAGATAGTCAACCATGTAGTGATTTCTGTTTATTGCCTTCACTGCTTCGGGATATTTTTTCTTGAAATCTTCTGCGTTCTTGTTCATCACATATATTGCTGTTGCCGGTGATGATGCTGCTCCAAAAATAATTGACGACATTCTATACTCTTCAGGCTTGCCCATTCTTCGACATCCACGCCACAGGAACCTGAGACTGTCGCGGTTATCTTGTCTAACTTTGATCCGAAGGAACATATTTTGGATATCAGCCATGACAGCCACTGGCCCTTCTCTTAAGCGCAGCAGTACGCCAAATAGTGACTGTAGTAAGTCTGGACCGGACAGTAAGGCGTCGTTGAGGCTATTCCCTTCGTACTTGGCGCCTGCGTCAAATACTATCCTCAGCTTCTTAATTGGATGCACGACGGTAAAGTGGGGTAAGTAAAATATTCTTCCTTTATTTGAAGTTTCTGGAGCCTTCTCTGCATATCCTTTTTCGATTAGACTATGAATCTGCTTCTCATAGTGTTTTTTGGCTTCTTTGTCTTGATCCAACTTCTTTTCAATGTTGACTAGGCGTCGGATTGCTTGATTGTAGTTGTTGGGTAGGGATTCGTTTTCTATCTTCCATAAGAGTCCTGTTTCAAATTGACCGCTTGACAGTTTCTTCGTAGTCTTCTCGAGGGTTTCTAATGCTCTTCTCTCACTGTCATTCGTCAGTGACCGATTTTGAATCCCAAGAGATTCCAACTGAAAATGTTCTCGGACGATTTCTTCTATATTTTCTTCATCGGATGTAGATCTGCCATAGTGGGTGAAGTTGACTACGGCATTCGATCCTGTTTCACATCCGTGTAACACCCACCCTAGGCTGGTGAGGGAGGCTACGGGATCAGATGGCTTTCCTTTCTTAAGTCTTCTTGTTACTATGAGTCCCCAGTTGTCTTGGCCTATCAACAGTTTGGGTCTCTCCGTGACGTAGAGAAGTTGTCCTTCAAATGCCTTTAGATGCTGACAATTTTTCACGGTGTCCTTATTTATGCTTTGTTCAGACAGCTTCAGGTCGTCGATGGTTCTTGCTACGATAGTCTTCTTTTCTCTTTTATGAGCCCCTTTTATCTTTAACTCGATCTCCTGTGAACTATCTTTTCTTAGCACCTTTCCACCAACTGTTTCGATTGTGAGCTTTTCTTGATTCCCTTCAGCCCCAATTTTCTCAGCTATTGATGCGTCTAAGAGTGTGACCGTCGACCCTTCATCCAACAATGCTAGCACGCGAACTTGGCCCTTTGGTCCATAAAG
This sequence comes from Dryobota labecula, assembly GCA_947523025.1. NCBI lineage: Eukaryota > Metazoa > Arthropoda > Insecta > Lepidoptera > Noctuidae > Dryobota > Dryobota labecula. The sequence continues at coordinate 24,173,679 of OX383302.1, read as the reverse complement.
GTCTACTGGGATGATTTTCAGGTATGCCTTCTCTTCTCCTCTTGCGTTGTGAATTGAAGCGACCTTTTCTTCTGACGTGCTTTCCTTATCTTCTTTGTTCGTTTCCTTCTCTACTGGCACTGGTGGTTTGTCGGAGTGTAATATAGTATGATGCCATCTTTTACACTGCTTGCAGACTGGGGCTTTACAGTTGATTCTTGAGTGTTTGAATCGGAGGCACTTGAAACATATCTTCGCCTTCTTGATCATGTCCCATTTTTCATCTATGTTAGCTTCTTTGAATTTCTTGCATTCTATAGCGAAATGCTCTTCTTCACAAATCGGACATGCCTTCTTATACTTTTCTTGTGACGCTTCTTGTACTGTATGTACGAGTTTTCTTATTCCCTTCTTTTGCTCTGAAGGCACTTCAGGTGGAGCAAAGTCTCCGCAAATGTCGGCTTCTGTTTCCAAAAACGCTTCGACGAGTAATAGTTCTTGAATATCTTCATCTCTTCTGTTTCTGTGGTAGGCGAACCAACGGGTCTTCATAGATGTTGGCATCTTGTCCACTATGGCTTTTAGTGTTTCAGGAGAACTGAGAAACTGCGGTTTCTTCAAGGCCTTGATTGTCTCGACAGCATTCTTCTCTTTGCTTGCAAATACGCATATATCGCTTGGGTTTTCGCCGACTTTTGACAGGTTCTTCAGCATTTCTAGTTCTGATAATGCCAATGCTCCAGGTCTTCCGAATCTTGACTCCAGTCCTTTGATTACTTCGCGTGGGTCTTCGGCGGTGAACAGCAGGCTTTGGACGGCTTCTCTCGCTTTTCCTTGAATTGCTCTTCTAAGGCGCGCTAGGTTCTGCGTATTGCTGAAGAAAGCGGCCATATCTTCATATGATCTCTTGAAAGCCAACCATTCTTCGCAGGCCCCGTTGAAGTGAGGGAGTTCAAGGTGCTTTGGTGAAACGATGTCACGCGATTTCTCGGATAACTTGAGTATGACTGAAGCCAGTTCTTGGGTGTCACTCTTCTTTTCTTCCGTCTCGATCGGCCTCTGATCCTTATCAGGCCTGTCCCCGGTTTGGATGAACTACTTCTCGACTTCTTGAGTTCGTTCGTACAGCTCTTCTCCGGCACCATCTTCTTCTACTGAATCTGCATTTAAAAGTTCCAGTTCGGCTTGAGCCACTCTTGATCGTGCTTCTGCCAATTCTAATTCCCTTAATGCTAATGTCATTCTTGCTTGCGCTTCTGCTTTCTTCCTATGCGACGAGCGAACGGACCGCGTGTCTATGTCGCGGGTCGACTTCTTAGTGTGAGGCGGCTGCAGACTTTCTTCTCTAGATATCGGTGCACTTCCATAGATCGAGCGCGTTTTTATTGCCACGCTTCTAAGTTCAGCGGCATTTGATGACTTCCTTCTTGGCGTGCGGGATTCGATGTTTCGACTTCTTCAATGGTGTGGATCGCTTCTTTTGGTATTGATTCCTCTCCGGCAGCATCCTTAGAATGGTGAGCAGGTGGCTGGCGTCCTTGTACTCTGCGCGGCGGCGACCTTCTTGTAAGTCTCGATCGATTTGCAATCGACGCATTCGTAGTCGTCGTACTTGTTGATTCACTCGGCGTATTCAGACTCCAGTCCGTAGTACTTTCACTCGTAGCCTTTGACTGCACTGATGCTGACCTCGTAGAAGGCATCTTCTTAGTTTCTGGAACCCGATCCGGCTCGAAAGACCACTAGAGTAGTTCACAGGAGTAGCACCGAAGTGCATTGAAAGTGTTGACATGATATTTTAATTGTTTTAAATAGATTTTTATATTATATTTTGATTTGTATTTTAATGGTTTTTTTGATGGTATTTTGATTGTATTTTCTTTTTTAATGGTTGTGAGTAACGTATATTTGTGTGGTAGTAACACTGCATTGGCGTTATAGCTGTTAAGGTGTTATGTACGTAATTTTGAATAAATAAATAATAAACTATTGTTGACTGACTTGATGGAGCGGGCTCGCTGGCGGGTTGTTCTTGGGGAGGTTTCGTAGGAGGTGCAGCGAATGAAGTTATACTTCAGAGTTTCTTCTTTATTTTTCTTCGTAATACTGCTGGTATCGGAATACCTGACCACGGAAACTTGCCCATCTTTTATAGAGAGCTTTGGCCAATCAGAACACAACGATTTTGCAAATGGCACTAATCCTTTTACTTTTAACCAATCAGATCGCGGCAAGTTTGCACACGGCACTAATGTGACTTTGTATGGGAAACTTATTTTGGCAGTTTTCTGTGGTAAAACATCCCTTACAATGTTTTGCTTATTTTTATAATATTGGAATTGATTTACTTTAGTGAGTGAGCGGGGCCGCTACGTCACAATAACGAACTGGCTGGATGCTTACGCCGCAAAATCGGTTGTATGCAAGTGCTGCAAGGGTGGATAATGATGTGAATTGTAACGCCGGCTGGACTGTAGTGCGACATAGGAAGATACGCAATTATCATCTGCTAGGTCAAGAGGGCAGAGCTTAGTTATACTAAACCGGATGAGAACTTTAGAGCAGCAGTAAGAAAGTTGCAACACACGCCTTTAAAGAACTACCTTTGCTTATGTTTAAAAAAAGTTGATTCAGTGGCTTAAAGAAAAATGTTTTTACACTGTTATTGAATTTGTGTCACATGTCGATGAAAGAAAGTAATGTCAATAAATTTGGTTTATTTAAATTTTATTTATTTTTTAATTTGATATTTACATACTTCCTATTCTTATTTTTATTTTGACATTTTAACAATATTCATGGACATTATCATTTCAATTAATACATAAAATCTGACACTTTATCTTGATCATATCATATTGGTAACTGATGTAATGTTATGAAATGTTATAATGTACCTATTGTGAAATTGAACATTTGCAATTAATTTATTCAATCTGACTGTTTGTAACGTTTATAGTGATAACTGAAGGAATATTATTTATTTATTTAATTTTAAAGAAAGCTTACAGACTAATAACAACATTGAATATCCTGATTATGTTTTGAAATTTGCTAATTACAAGCTTCCACAAGTTTAAATCTACTTAGTTACGCGTTATTTGCGTTGACCAGTTACAGCGAATTGACTAACAGATTATACAAACATATATATAAACATATTAGGTATGTCGAGACAATATAATTCTTAGGTATGTCAAGTCGTGCAATATCAAAATCGGAATTAAAAGTTATATACGGTTGTCGTTACCAAAATACTCCTTGTTTAAAATCTTTCTAATTTTATGTGCGCTGGTGCAAAATAAATCAATTTCCAGGTGTGATGGTAAACTGTAGAAAGCTATATATAACACTACGTATGCAGAAGGCGTTGCGCCTGTACTTAGTCGATGTGAATGGTACATGGAGTAGCGGCCGTTTTCTTAGGTTGTTTAGATTAGTGCGAAGAAGTATTTTGCTGAGCAGTTCGGGACAATCGACGGAGCCGTTTGCGATACTCACAAAAAAACAGATATCACTGATATTACGTCTCAGTTCCAACGGTAAGAAATGATATCGCTTACAACGGTGTTGATAGTCGACTGACAATTGCCCAGCCTTGAAGTCCAAGTACCGCAAAAATTTCCTTTGAACAGACTCAATACGAGATTTGTAGATCTCATAATGAGGGTTCCATACCTGAGAAACGTACTCTAGGTGGCTACGCACTAGAGAACAGTAAAGAACCTTTAATGGTTTTAGAGAACGAAAGCTAGAACAAGCTCTAATAATGAAGCCCAAGGCTTTGAACGCCTTGTTGACAACTGTTTCTACATGATCATCAAAAAGCAGCTTGCTGTCGTGTACCACGCCAAGATCCCTGATACTAGTTTCTTTACTTATGTAAGTACCATCCAGTGTATACCCTGGGCCAATGATAGATTTCCGGCGAGTGAATATTACGTGAAAACATTTGGATACATTTAGTTGTAGTTTGTTGGCTTTGCAATATTGTACGAATCTGTCAAGGTCTGACTGAAGTAGCTCGGTATCAGATAATGTGCGTATGGACTTTAGGACCTTCATGTCATCAGCATATAACAGAATATGTGAGTTTCTAAAGCAGTTTTTTATGTCAAAAATAAATATTGTAAACAATAACGGTCCCAGGATTGAGCCTTGGGGCACTCCTGATGGGACAGATTTCCATCCCGACGTGTATCCACGCAAAACCACAGCCTGTGTTCGATTATCTGTGTATGACGAAAACCATCGGAATAGATCACCGTGAATTCCTGCGTAAAATAGCTTCTGAAGAAGCACCCGATGATCTATACGGTCAAAACATTTACTGTAATCCGTGAATATCGCGTCGACCTGACATCGTTCTTCCATCCCAGTGGTTATAATTTCATTGGATAGTATCAGGTTGGAGGCAGTTGACCGTTTTCTGAGGAAACCATGTTGTTCGTCGCCGAAATGGCGTTGCATAGCTGAGTAAACTTCAGTGTGTACTACTCGTTCAAGAACTTTAGAGAAAAGACACAATTTAGATATGGGATAAACTGGTTATCTTTTTGAGCAGCTAATCCTTATAGGTAGCCACACTTCTCTTTAGCCAGACGGCAAATACGAACATGGCATTGTAGAAGTAAAGTGTTGATCATCTGCCTTTAATATGAAAACCGAAGAAGCAATAAAGCAAAGGAAAATTGACTTTTGGCTGTATAAATCAGACGCTTTCATAGTCAACAAAAAAAGCAAATGGTACCAAGTCCAGGGCTAATTAAGAGTAACTGGTAAAAACGTGTGTATTTGCAGTATGGTTAGGTTATCGCAAAATTAAATATGAATTCGTAAAAAGAGACGATCAGTTCTGGAAGGACGACATTTAGTAAAATTCTACAATAACTGTTTACTACCAGAACCAGTTGACCTTTGATACGCGAGGTCTATGAATCTTAGAGATCATAGCTCACAAATACGCACAAACATACTAACGGAAACAAATAATGCGTAAAAGGTTATAATAATGAACAATATTTTTTCTTTTATCTAATTTTTCACATTACACTACTGTTTACATTTTGCGATTTGTAACTTGCCTTTAAATAATATATTATACTTTTTACTACCTACTTTTGTTTTAATTTTTATCAAAAGTACTGAACTCGCGCTAGTCTCAGTAAATAAAATACTTAATATGATTATCATTAAATATCACAATGAAAGTCTACGATAAACTCCAAGGCAAGTATTTGATTATGTAATGCTCAAACAATTGTCAGAAAAAAAAAATAACAAGTAGTAAAAGTAGCCTGGGGGATAATCGTAGGTGTTCCTTTTATAGTAAAATGTTAAAGTCGTTAGTTTCCGGAAGAATATGGTATTCAATCCATATGGCCAGCGCTTGAAATTTTTGGGTATGTAATGTACGTAATGGCTGATGAATTTAAAAAAATACTAAAAACATGAATATCTCGCAGGTAGTACTTAATCACAGTCACCAAATTCGATTGCAAACTTACAACTAACTTTACTCAATCGATACCAGTAAAATTAAAAAATAATATCTTCAAGTACCAAGATTATTATTATTTTTATTTTAGTTACGTATAACATCGAACGGACAGCGGTTTCAATGTGTGCGTGCGCGTAATGTTGTTGTTTTGTGATTCAGATACCTAAACTTGAGCGAGTTCAAAATGTGATATCGTCCTTAAATATTTGTACACCACATGTAATGGCAGAATGTAAACGGGCCACATTTATAATAACATCATACTACTTTGTACACCTACATTTTGGCAAATAAAGTATAATTATTATTATCGGGAGTGTTTTTTTGTTTTTGTTTTTTTTTCTCAGCTTTTGTGCTGATTTTTATCTACATTTACGGGCCAAAGCCAAGTAAATGTAGCGTGTGGTGAATTTTATGGTGTCAGTGTGTTTTCTTCCTCTAACTGCATACATTTCCTGACGATTCTACATGTGTTAAGGATGGCTGTTTTTTGCATATTGATCTATTAACTTCAGGCTACAGAGGAGATGGTTGGGAATAACACTTGTCGTGGAGAGAACTACAGGAAAAACGCAAACTTTATCTTGTCTCCAAATTCTTGTGATAGGAGATAGGAATCTTGAAACTGTAGAAATGTCCCCCCAACAGGCTGGGTGGGGCGGCTGGGCGGGCGACATGGGCGGCGCGTTGCAGCTGCTGGGACGCGACGCGCGTGGGCCCACGCACGTGCGGCGCTCCGTCAGCCCCAGGAACAACATGCTGGCCTTCTTCAAGGTCGGCGCCGACTCCTTCCACCAGGTGACTATGTACTCATGTGGTGGGGCGGCTGGGCAGGGCGGCATGGGCGGCGCTGCAACTGCTGGGCCGCGACGCGCGGGCCCAAGCGCATTCGGCGCTCCGTCAGCCCCAGGAACAACATGCTGGCCTTCTTCAAGGTCGGTGTTTTCCTAAAGCTAGTGTGTTATTAAGTTTATCGGTTAGTGGCAATAGCACCGTACTACAAGGTGCTTAAAAAATATGGATAAATATAGCTACATTATACCTCTGCCTTCCCCTTACATAATGTAACGCCTGTATTCAAAGGCGTTACGTTACGTTGTGATCTGCCAGTCTATTCTGTAAAAATCTTACCGTGAAAATTTACGTGAAGTGAGCTGTCATGCCATCAGATTGCCACTATTGACACCTTACTTGAGGCTCACTTCACCTACGTTTGCACGGAATAGGTCGGCTGATGTGTGTGTGTCGCAGGTTGAGGAGGTCCTGTCTCTGGAGCTGCCGCGCTTGTCCATCAACGGCTGGTTCCACGGGCCCGCGCCGCCTGGCGAGGAGCCCTGCGTCGAGCCCGAGCCCGCGCCCGCACCCGCGCCCTGCAAGCCGCACTCCGACATCGTACGTAACCGCGGACCCTAACATCATTTTAACAATTTTCGATTTAGTCGAGGCAAGCAGTTTCAAATCCTCCCCTAAAACATGATTAGCCCTTTCACCTAGTTATGGGTTGATTTTCGAGAAAGCACTTTTCTTTTGTTGATTCCCTTAATACCATGTTTCCGCTCGTTATGATTCTTCCATACAATCTTTGACACCCTCTAAAGCAGCCCCTATGAGAAACAGTTAAGAAAGCTAATATTGTCAAACCTTATTAATTATTTAAGTATAGTGGCCAGCACATCAAGCTACACGAAACTGCCAAATTTCTCCAAACGATTTTAAACTTTAAAATGTTGACGATTTAGTTCAAAATCGAACGAGAAAATTATAATATAATAATAATAATATAATGTTACGCGCCACACAAGTTTAAGTACCACTAGCGTCATCTAGTATCGAGTAGCAGAACTAGCAGACTCGAGATTCCTCTAGGGAATTCGATGATAGAACTTTCTAGAACTTTTCGTCACTGGGGGTCGGTATGTACTCGAACATTCTAGATGTTTCTACAAGGTTCTGGAACGATCTAAGGAATATAAAAGGCCGTATGCACCGCGACTCGGGACAGTCGAAGTCGAAGTGAACAAGCGAACAAGTGCGATCATTAGTGCTTTATAATTAGTGTGTTCGAGTTGTTATCAGTGTTGATTAATTAAAGTGTCATTTTTGGTTTGTAAATCGGCAGTTTTTATTGTCACGAACCGCAAGCTCGTAACAATAATAATCGTTTATTTATAAAAAGGGCACATTTACAATAACTTTCTTAACAATTAAAATAGAACACAGTTGCTTATTTGCCTGAACTAGGTTGAACCTGTGCTTCAGGCTAGAAAGTGCATAAATACTTAATGTAATGTAATTTGGCAGTTTGTGGTAAATTGATGTGCTGGAAACCTTACATAATCTTACCAAGTTTCAAATTTTATAAACTCGAGGAATAATATTTTTCAAACATGCGAAATCCCTCCTTTTTACCCCATCAGGGGTAGGATTATTAAAATCCTTCCTTCCTTATTAAATAAACTCTTGTGAAGAATTTCATACTTCTAGACTCAGCGGTTTAGGCTGTGGTGTTGTCTGTTGGAAAATTATTAACAATAAAACGGGTAAATCGGTTAAACAAGAAAAGCAACTTGAGATTATCGTTAGTAAAAAATTAGTTAATAAAGCAACTGACGTAGCTGAGGCTTTTAATGAGTTTTTTGCCAACAGACCTATACCTACGACTCGCTTCTTAAATTCGTCCCTGTCTAAAGCTGAAAAACTTGCATAGTAGTGTGCCTAAATGTAGTTGATTATTTAGCTTCCAACATGTAACACCTCGTGAGGTAGTTAATGTTTTTAACACACTTAAGTCTATAAACACTGGCATCTCCATTAAACTTTTAAGTAATATAATAGACATTGTAGCCCCCTATCTAGCTGTTACTTTTAATAAATGGGTAGATTTAGGAACTTTTCCTGACCTCATGAAGAGTAGTAAAGTCATACCTTTATTTAAATCAGGTAATAAAAACAACGTTGACAATTTTAGGCCTATATCTATCTTACCTGCATTTAGCAAAATATTTGAAAAGTTAATACTCAAGCAGTTGCTAAGACATTTTAATTTAAATAGCCTCCTTCATAATGAACAATATGGCTTTACAAAAGGTCGTTCAACTACAGATGCGGGTGTTGCTCTGCTGAAACACATATTTAACGCATGGGAGAACTCTCAAAATGCTATCGGAGTTTTCTGTGATCTCTCCAAAGCTCTTGATTGAGTGCACCCTGAGAACCATGACACGCTTTTGCGTAAACTAAGTCATTACGCTCCTAAACGAAGCTTTCAACGTAATAAATTCTTATTTACATAATAGGTTCCAATGTTAGGTGTACCTCAAGGCTCAATACTGGGTCCATTCTTGTTCTTAGTGTATATCAATGACTTACCATTGTATTTAAAGGGTATCTGTGACATTGTACTGTTTACAGATGATATGTACCTCTCTTATTTTTAAAGTAGACAGGAATAGACAAGATTTTGACAACGTAAACAGTGCACTCTCAATGGTTACGGATTGGTTTACGACTAATAATCTAGTTCTCAATGCCAAGAAAATCAGATGTGTAAAGTTCGCCTCACCGAATGTTAGAAATCTAGGACCCAACATAGTCTTAGATAAAGAAGTGCTTGAAAGTGAAGACTCGGCAGTTTTTCTGGGCGTAACAGTAGATGCCAAACTTCAGTAGGGCCCACATATATCGAGTCTAGCGGGGAGGCTCAGTTTGGCTGCCTACGCCGTCAGGAAAGTAAGACCATACACTGACGTTGATACAGCTCGATTAGTCTATTTTAGTTATTTTCATAGGGTTATGTCTTACGGTATTCTGCTGTGGGGCAAAGCCGTTGATATTCAAAATTTTGTTCTTAAAAACGAGCTGTTTGAGCAATTTACCAGCTAGGTGCGCCAGACTTTCACTGAGAGATTTTTTTAAAGATATTGGTATTCTGATATTGATATTGGTGGTCTCACAATTCATCTTCGCCAACATCTTATACAGGGTGGAAACTTTCAGCGGGGCAGTAAGGGGAAGTACCTTATCCGTTGCAGCTACACGAAAATGGTCTTAAGAGACTATCCATATTTTTTTATGGAATTTTGATCCCCATTTACAGTTAGTAAGAAAATAGCCATTTTACACAAAAACATTTTTTGATGCCAACCGATCCTGTTTCTAATACTGATTAAAAACTTCTATGGGATCAACCATCGTTGGAGTACTCAAAAAGTCACAAATTGTAAAAAAAAAAACCCGTACATTTTGTATGAAAATTTTACGCAAACGCTTTTTAGTGACGGTTGAGATCTTTTTGTTGACTGAATAAAAAGATAAGTTTAAAAACAATTCGAATTTCGAACTAGAATTTTATTCGTCAAAATGGCGGTCACTTCGAGCACTTGATATCGTAGGACAAAAAACAGCAAGATTTTAAATAAGAATGACATCATCAAGTTATGTTAGTTCATAAAAAAAGAAAATTAATACGCCTTCTTTTTGATATGTGTAAAATTCTACGTGATCATTTGTCTTTTATTTTATTTTTTGTATTTCAGTTACACAAATTCTTTACAAAATGTAAGGGAAAAGTTTTTCGCAATTTGTGACTTTTTGAGTACTCCAACGATGGTTGGTCCCATACAAGTTTTTAATCAGTATTAGAAACAGGATCGATACATAATAAAATAGCGGGGGTTAATTTTTTTAATTTTTCGATTCCCGGCTGAGACAAGCGAATTTTAGAAGGTCTTTGAATGCAGTTTTGTGTGTTTAAAAAAATAAAGGAATGTTTCCTTTCAGTAAAATTAGCTAACGAAAGGATTTAAGGTAGGTAGCCCTCCAGGGCCCTGTATAGTGAAAAAATGCAGGGAAATAAGACATACTTTCATGTATTTTTCTTTTGACTTCGCTGGAAGCAGGTTTTTCATTGCCAATTTGGCTTCTGATCTTAAATCTGGTGGAGTACAATCAATCTCCATTTCACTCTCTGAACCGTGGGAATTCATTTTAATTAAATTTATATTACCCTTTGGGTACGGAACCCTAAAAACTAACTCTTCAGCTTTAGAATAGACTACCTCGCAGAGTTGATCATTATTTTGCTGCGGAGTTATTATAAAACAGTTATATCTCCCAAGATATACACTGAAATGAATTGATGTAAGAGCATCTTTGTTCAAAATTAAATACTTGTGATGAATAACGTATTTATTTGGATAAGGATTAATGCCATGTTTATGAAAACTCCTTCGCAAATAATGCATTAATTTTGAATAAATTTGATTACCATAAAAAAGGTTATAGTGAGTCAATCTTAAAAGATAGATATTTGCTGTCGCGGACTTTTTTTTTAAAACATTTAAAGAGGAACAATTCCATCATACATGATATTTGCGTAACTTAAACCGTTTACGCAGCGCACGCAACGGAAGCTCTCAGAAAGGAATATTTTTTCCCGTTTTTTCAAAATTGTTCATTTATGCTCCGCTCCTTTTGGTCGTAGCGTGATGTTATATAGCCTATAAGTTTCCTCAATAAATGGACTATCCAACACAAAAATAATTTTTCAATTCCAACCAGTAGTTCCTGAGATTAGCGCGTTCAAACAAACGAAACTCTTCAGCTTTATAATATTAGTATAGATAATATTAGTATAGATGTAAATAACAAATCAAGACGAATTTTCAGCTTTGCCGCCAATTTTCTATTTGTCATCTGTGCCGAAAGGCAAACGCATTTATTGCTAAACAGCCACGTGAATGCAATTTGTGCTAACCAAAATGACGTACTTTGGTATGCCAAGAATGATAAGAGATCCAAACAAAGAGTATTTAATAACCCCAGCACGCCATTTCATACAACATTGCTGGAGCGTTGTAATGTTACAAATTCAAAAAACGCTCCTGCAATGGATTAGATTTTCTTTGTCCGTAAATACGATACTACGCGTGTTCTTTTTTCGAATATAATGACAACATTTCCATCACTGACCTCCATATATTGTGAAATATATGGAGGTCAGTGATTTCCATGCATGTTTGAGAAAAATTCAATAACCGAGAGGTATTTCAAAATGCCTTTGAAGAATTTGTTGCCTCCCGTCCAGCAGACTTAAAAAAAAGGGCATCAATAAGCTACCACTACGTTGGTAAAAATGCATTGATTGCATGGGTAATTAATATGATTAGTAAAAATAAAAAATATAGAGAAACAAGGGCGTTAACTTATTTCATAAAAAACGGCAATTTCATAGGTAAAGACCTAATATAATACGATACGAGTGAATAACAGTAGATAAGTTTAGTTTAGTTAGTTACACTATAGATGCATCAGTAGCTTTTGAAATGTGAGCGAGTTATCGAGGTACCCACCCTCAAGTGATGTGCGTGTCATGTATATGTGGTAGTTCCTTCATTGTTGTGTGTGCAGGTGGTGTTGAACCAGTGGATGGAGGCGACTTACATGTCGCCGCGCTCGCGCATGCAGATCCAGGCCCAGATGGAGCGCGAGAGCGAGGTGTGCCTCGCCGACCTGCTGCTGCGCGACAAGCTGGCCGAGCTCATGCAGGCGCTCGACGATCCAGGTACCGTGCGTTATCGTACTACAAGATTGACTTCCAAATATTTTGGATTTGTATTTTTGTTTTTTGCCAGATTCCGAAATTAAAGTAATTTTCATTTTGTGGTGATTTTTTGGAAGTAGTTTGTTTATATTTATAACAAAAAAAAAAAAACTTTTTTTTCGTTGTACGGAATACCTATGTAAATAACAGAGACAGTAAGTTATAACATCATCAATATTCACAAAGTGGATTAAATTATGTATTACTAGCTTTTGTTGGTTATCGCGTAAAAAATCAAATTAAATTCATTTATCTAGTTTACACAAAGTTCTTAAATATACAAGTAGCATGGTATGAAATTCTCACTAACAGAAGACTTAGATAGAGTAAAACAGCAAAAAGTAGCCTATGTCCTTCTCCATATCCCAAGCTATATATCTGCCAAATTTCATGACGATTCTCATTTATAATATTAGTATGGGTAGTATAGATTGTAGCTAACTCAAAAACAGCTCAAGCAAAGTTAATAAAATTTAGATGGGCCCTCACTTACAATGGCCATATAATCAAGGCGATTTTTTTTAAAATCACAGTTATACCACCTTTACAGACTAATCCAATGCGATGTTATAAGTAACAATGTCAGCATAGAAACACAAAAAATAAAATGACCTGCAAGCAGAATTACAAAGAATTAAATACTATTAATTATAACAGTTTTATTATAAACATAACAACGTTTATAATAAAATAACAGACCTGTTTCAAGAAAACTTTGTGCCATTTGAATGAATGTAATATCCTCCGATACTGTAGTAATGTTGACAATACGTGCAGCTAGTGACGTAGGGGTGTACTTGAGTTGATTAGTCCTAGCCGCTGGCACGTCGTCACAGAGTGGCGCGCACAGCCGCAGCGCTGCCAGCTCCTCCGGGTGGGGCAGCAACCCTAGCAGTAGCTCGCCACGAACTTGAGTAGGTTAGTCCTAGCCGCTGGCACGTCGTCACAGAGAGGCGCGCACAGCCGCAGCGCTGCCAGCTCCTCCGGGTGGGGCAGCAACCCTAGCAGTAGCTCGCCACGAACTTGAGTAGGTTAGTCCTAGCCGCTGGCACGTCGTCACAGAGAGGCGCGCACAGCCGCAGCGCTGCCAGCTCCTCCGGGTGGGGCAGCAACCCTAGCAGTAGCTCGCCACGAACTTGAGTAGGTTAGTCCTAGCCGCTGGCACGTCGTCACAGAGAGGCGCGCACAGCCGCAGCGCTGCCAGCTCCTCCGGGTGGGGCAGCAACCCTAGCAGTAGCTCGCCACGAACTTGAGTAGGTTAGTCCTAGCCGCTGGCACGTCGTCACAGAGAGGCGCGCACAGCCGCAGCGCTGCCAGCTCCTCCGGGTGGGGCAGCAACCCTAGCAGTAGCTCGCCACGAACTTGAGTAGGTTAGTCCTAGCCGCTGGCACGTCGTCACAGAGAGGCGCGCACAGCCGCAGCGCTGCCAGCTCCTCCGGGTGGGGCAGCAACCCTAGCAGTAGCTCGCCACGAACTTGAGTAGGTTAGTCCTAGCCGCTGGCACGTCGTCACAGAGAGGCGCGCACAGCCGCAGCGCTGCCAGCTCCTCCGGGTGGGGCAGCAACCCTAGCAGTAGCTCGCCACGAACTTGAGTAGGTTAGTCCTAGCCGCTGGCACGTCGTCACAGAGAGGCGCGCACAGCCGCAGCGCTGCCAGCTCCTCCGGGTGGGGCAGCAACCCTAGCAGTAGCTCGCCACGAACTTGAGTAGGTTAGTCCTAGCCGCTGGCACGTCGTCACAGAGAGGCGCGCACAGCCGCAGCGCTGCCAGCTCCTCCGGGTGGGGCAGCAACCCTAGCGTAGCTCGCTACGAACTTGATCAGCGCGACGTCCCTTCATACTGCCAGCCTCGTGTACCCGACCATGCCCAGAACGAACAGACTCGGGTACATTAGGGGATAAAAGGGATAAACCCCGTACTGTTTACGGTAAAGAAATCTAGCAAACTTTGATTTTTTTCCAACATGAGGCTGTATTTCCCTTCATGCGGATTCCAAATGATTGCACTTGTTTCTAGATGACTCCTCACAAGTGCATTATACAAAACTTTAACCGCTGCAGTATCGGTAAAATCCTTACAGTATCTCATGATGAAACCGAGATTTCTGAAAGTCCTGCCGCACATCTCAACTATGTGTTTGCGGAACGTCAGCTCAGATACCATCTGTCGCCCAGGTCTTGTGAGACACGCGGCATAAATTCGCTGATCATTTCGTACTGAAGCTGTAATGGAGCACGCGCGCGGCTGTAGCTCATCACACAACACTTTTTAATATTAAAATGCAGCTTGTTGGATTTACTCCATTGGACTACATTATCAATATCAGACTGGAGCCGATTACAGCCTGCAATGTCATAAATATTCAGAAATAATTTTAAGTCATCTGCAAACAGTAGACACTTCGCCTCTTTTACGACTGTTAGCAAGTCATTAATTATTAAAATAAATTCCAAAGGTACTTTATTCTTTATTACTCCCTTGACTTACCCCGGAGAACGTGTAGTAAGGTCTGGATTCATGTCCCGCAAACTCGCCAAGGTAAATAGCAAAGAACTTAAGAAGTGCGGTGTGAACCCAAGTAACACAACTGGGTGGTAAAATAGCTCCATATCATATCTGTTTGTAAACTTGGGTGAAATATTAGGTTGGGGAAAAGTCTTTTCGCATTATAGTATGTATGAACTTGTAATAAAATCTCTTTGGCTAGACTATTTGTATCTGGCTGGTTTTGGTATCATTGAAAGTTTAAATTTTAAATAACATAATTCCAAATTCAAATTAGGAAAATGTGTGATTTTCATTTGTTTTTCGTACTGTCAAGATGAGTGAATCTAATGAAGAAATTCGATAGATTTTAAAATTTTACTACAAAAAAGGTAAAAATGCAAAAAATTTGTGATGTTTATGGACCTAGTGCAGTGTCCGTGAGAGTAGCACAAATTTGGTTTAAGCGTTTTCAATCTGGAAATTTTGATGTCAAAGATGCAAGTCGCTCTGGTCGCCCTATTACGGATAAAATGGATGCCATTTTTGAAAAAGTGGAGCAAGATGCATAACAACTACAGGGGCCTAAGTCTACTATTGTACAAACGTTGCAATGGTCTCTTCATTGTGAGTTTTTGACAGATTTGCCATACAAACACTGTCAAATACTCACAATGGCGAGACCATTGCAACGTTTGTAAATTAGTAGACTTAGGCCCCTGTAGTTACGACGTAGCTGAAGAACTGGGAATTGACCACAAAACAGTTTTGGCACATTTGAAAAAAACTGGGTACACAAAAAAAGCTCGATATTTGGGTACCTCACGAGCTCACTGAAAGAAACCTAATGAATCGTGTACTCATTTGTGATTCTTTATTACGACGTAATGAAACCGAACCATTTTTGAAGAAGCTGATAACTGGTGATGAAAAGTGGATCACGTACGACAAGAACGTGCGAAAAAGGTCGTGGTCAAAGGCCGGTCAGGCTTCACAGACTGTGGCGAAACCCGGGTTAACTCGCAACAAGGTGATGCTGTGTGTGTGGTGGGATTGGAAGGGCATTATTCATTATGAGCTGTTACCACCAGGCAGGACCATCGATTCTGAATTCTACTGCGAACAACTGATGAGATTAAAGCAAGAAGTTGAGAGAAAGCGGCCGGAATTAAACAACAGAAGGGGTGTGGTTTTTCATCATGATAACGCTAGACCTCACACTTCTTTAGCCACTCGGCAAAAATTAAGATAGTTTGGCTGGGAGGTGTTAATGCATCCGCCGTATAGTCCTGACCTTGCACCTTCATTTCCACCTGTTTCGGTCTCTTCAGAATTCTTTAGGCAGTGTCAGGTTAACATCACGAAAGGACTGCCAAAACCACTTGTCGCGGTATTTTGATCAGAAGTCCCAAAATTTCTATAGCAATGGGATCATGTCCCTACCTACAAGATGGCAAAAAGTTATCGAACAAAATGGTACCTACATACTAGTTAAATGTAAATAAACTATATCAAAAAATGTTTTGTATTTTCTTAAAAAATGCGAAGAAACTTTTTGCCCAACCTATTATTATAGCCATGATTAATAATAGGTTGGGCATATATATAATATTTTTCTCCCCGTGGTTCTATAATAACATTATAGAACCACGGGGAGAAAAATTGCAGCCTAATTTTAGTTCCAAATGGAATCCATAGGAGTTCTCACGATCACCATAAGTGGCAATTAGAACTATGGGTGTAAGTTGTGCGCAGTGAACGATTGGTTGAATGATATGACGTTTCAATTCGGTCATTGAGTGACAAATGAGACGCAAAGTTCTTTTTAGGGGCGATAAGTCAAGATGTGTTTTAGAATTTGGTCTGTGTACAGCCATTAACATTTTGGATTACATCTGTTTGATGAGTATTAAAACTTCACGTGTACTGATATAATGTAGGCATTGATTTATAGCACAAAATCCTTCAATCAATCAATCAATCAATCAATAATCTTTATTTGTAAACACAGGTTAATACAGCGTGCAAGATGTTATAATTATTATAATATTAAAGTTTATCTATGTTTGGCCATTTGGCGTACAAATATACATATTTTATGAGTGGCTTATGCCAATTAACTAAATTAATTTATAATAATTCTTTAATAACAATGTCAAATAAAACTAATTTTAAAAGTATTTTAATAAAAAGCAACAGGTAATGTCAGTCCTTGCGATTGTTTTGTCACTGTGAAACTATAGTATGGTTTCTTTGTAAATTTCGAAGCGCCTTCGATTTGATCAAGAACAATTAAACAAAGTGTGCTAAGTCAATTGGAAAAATAATAGTATAAAAAAATAAAACTGTTAAAAACCTAATATAATGGTTTTAGACTAAGTATAATGTCAAAGTACATCAGTTACAATTAACAAAACCCAGTGATTATGCGTTAGTGTGATAAAACACTTTCAAAACAAAACATTTCCAAGGACAACCATTTTCTAAACATGGCGATTCTTATGGCATCTCATAGTTTTTATTTTCATTTATTTGTTCTCTATTTGGAACTGTTAGGTCTAAAAATCACTTATTTGTATGTTACTAACCTAACCAGTGGATGTTATTACCAGCAGTATTAATTTGCTCTATTGTAGATCTCCCAATGCTCGTGAATTAGTTGTCCTTAAGAAGTCCAAAAATCGTAATAGAAGAAGGTAAATAACTACATATTTTTGTGAAATGAAAAGGCTACAAATGAAGATGAATCACTGGTTCAAAACGAATTAATAAAAAAATTGGTGAAAATGACAACGATAGAAATGAAAATGAGGAGCAACATGCAATTTTATTCGGCAAAGCAAATTAAAAGTCGCAAACTCAAAGAACCAACATAATTGTTTTTTTTTTTTTCATTTGTAAGTCACTACAACGTGTAATTTTAAAAGCACTAGTAGCACTGATTATTTTACTCATAAATCTGAAAGACTTCTTGAGTCACAATTATGTATTTTTGGAACTGTTAGATCGTTAGTGGTTTTAAATAAGTGGAAATAGCTGCTTTTGGTTTTCAAGAACCCACTATTGAATTTTAGCTACGCGTTGGAGTGGCATATTAGAGTACAATAGGCCTGAAAGATGCAATCACGTAAGGTTCCAAAAAGGTTGCAAAATGATCCCTTAAGCCACTACAAGTGATATACTACTCTGTTATATTACTCGTTTGGAAATAGAAGTGCTAAATAAGGGTATGTTACAGCTTAAATGTAATAATTGCTTACAAGTGATTTAAAGGCCTCATATACCACTGTTGCTTCTAAATTGGTAACAATTAAAACCCGTTTTCAACTTTAAGTAACAAAATCGACTCTATGCAACCATAAGATTTATAGTATAAAAAAAAAACACTCATAAGCAACTACGAGTGTTAGGAGGTACTCATATACAAATATGAGTAGTATTAGAAGCTATAAGTTTTATCAAACACTGTTAAACCATTCATTTACGACTTGAAGCTATAAGATAAGTTGCAAAATTCACTAATGTACTACTTGGGAATCCCATAGCAGAGAGTTTGCACAAAAGTACATCGTTATCCACGATGTCAAAAGTTTTCCGGAAGTCGAAATACGCCACATCCACCTGCCCTCCAGCGTCAGTAACGGGCGACAGGTAATTAACAAATGACAACAAGTTACCCCCCGCACTGCGACCCGGCCGAAAGCCGTGTCGAGCGTCTGAAAGTTGTGAGCTCACTTGTGTGTAAATACTTTGGTGCAACACAGATTCAAATACCTTAGCGAACGCTGACAGCACTGCCACCGGTCGGTATCCATTCACGTCAGTGCCTGCACCCCCTTTCCGTCCGGGTAGTGACACTCCCGCAAACACAAGCTGAAAACGTGCAACAAGGGCGCTTTGACAATGTGAGGTGGTATGCCGTCAGGACCTTCTGAGCTTTGGGTTGAGACCGCAGTCCACACGCACGCGCGCGCTCCGCGGCCAGCGGGTCCATCACCGCCCGCTTCTCGCTGTACACCGAGTGGAAATACGAGGCGAAACATTTCGCACACTCCTCTTCCTTCAGCAATAAGCCGTCCTTTCTAACTTTGGTTTATTGCGCCTAGATTTTTTACTCCTTATAAAGTTCCAGAACGATTTCGATCCTTTTGTAGGTTCTTCTGAAGTCTGTTTTGGTAGACTTCGTAGGTTGAAGCTATCTTTAATTTGACCCGATTTCGAAAACTTGAAAACATTTTATAATCACTGGGATCCAGTTGTTTTATATAATTTATGATACCGCCACTGTACGAGCTACGCTGTACATTGACCTTTGTGGTAGTTTGTACGTCACACTCATTTATGCACATCAATATTGTTTAGCTGTGCATTCCTCTAACATAGCATTTAAGTAGAACAATTGTGTAATTATATTCAGTAGAAATAAATCCATCAAGGGAAATCATTCGTCTACTCATTTACAAAACATACGAGTAACGTACCTTACAAGTACTACATAACAAATCCATAACATTTTCACTGTTGGGCATTACACCCCAACAGCCAATTATGTTTGATATCCCTTATCCGATGTGTACCACTCTGGATAACTAAACCTAGACCTATGCTTATTTACTTTACCATTTTTTTTTAGGAACACACTCGTCAAGGATCTCATTCACTGTTATTAAAAGTAATTTAAACTAACCTAAAATAATTATACAATCTTCGAAAATCAGCTTTATTAGATTCCACCTGTGTCTATTGAGTGAAGAAACACTTTCATTCTGAGAAAGCCCTCGGTTACCCTCAGGTTCCCGATTTGACAGCCTGGCGCTAATTGCCACCGGCGGATGTTGTGTATCAATAGTAATTAAAGATTCCTCAGAGTTGTACCCGTAAGTCACTTAACAAACGTTGACAATACCAAATCTAAGGTACGATTAAGAATATTAACAACATTATTTACCTGCCGAAATCCACCGCAGGCAATAAAATATTTTTCAACACACTTGCTCGTAAAGTGGCTCTTACTGAACCGCTTTTAGGTCCACAATGCAGTGTATTAAAAACGCGTGCCTTTTACTTTACGTTACCATATTAGTGCTGTAACGCCACAGATAACTGTTTACTAATCGAAAATTTGCGCTTTTTTTTAAATCTCGTCAAAGAAAATTCATGCCGAAAAGAATCCGTGCGTTCACTTTTTAGGGTTCCGTACCTCAAAAGGAAAAAACGGAACCCTTATAGGATTACTCGTGTGTCTGTCTGTCTGTCTGTCTGTCTGACTGTCTGTCTGGCTGTCTGTCTGTCTGTCCGTCTGTCCGTCTGTCACAGCCAATTTGCTCCGAATGTAATCGACCGATTAAGTTGAAATTTGGTATACATATCAATTTGAGTGACCCAAACACGGACGTGAACCGTAAATAAATGAATTTAGAATATTGGCGTCAGTTTTGGGGGCAAACAAGAAAATGAAACATAAAAGTTTTGCAAACTGTACCGCGTGACACATCAAATGAAAGGGCTTACTGTGAGGATCTCAAATATATTATTTTTATAGTTTTAAAATAAATTGTTTTAAAGTTATATGTGAAAATAGACGAACATTGACCATTCCCCCCCTTATCTTCGAAACTACTGAACCTGAAATTAAAAAAAAAAAACACAGAAAGTAGTTATATACTTATAGATTACAGGAAAATCTATAAGAAGTCTATGGTCTTAAAATAACATGGTAGATCTCTCGATATTGTGCGTACAAACTTTTGCAGTTGGAATGTATTGTAGATTATGTTTACAAACTAAAATGTTAAGTTTGTTCTTAGGATAAATTCGTTCCAAGTACGGAACCCTTCATTGTGCGTGATCGGACACGCACTTGGCCGGTTTTTTTTTAATAGTCTGAATTGTTTTTGGTCCCAAAATTAACTAAAATTTATTTTTCTTAAATCAGCACAGCTGCACAGTTAAAATACACGGAGGTACTTCTCTTTCTAATTAAGGTGTTACACCTATGCGAGAAAAGGAAAGAGCTTGTGACGGACGATGTAACAGGGTATCACAATGTAACAGTAGCATTTATTATCTATATTCTAAATAAGGTAACTGTCATAAGCATGAATAGACAAAAGCTTGTGACTGGATAGATTTTGTTATCTCGTCGTGGAACAGGAGCTGTTTTTTCAGTTTATTTGTCACAGTTGTAACTGTGACAAATAAATTCTGTCTGTTATCCTGTGATACCTGTTGTATTTAGCTGTTATAATATATACGCCTCACTCCTACCTTAAATTGTCCGTCGTCCCTCCCGGAACCAAACGGAAAAGATTCTGTCTGACATTCTATTATTCCGGATTTTCACTGAACTAATGTATATTTCTCTATGCCAATAGTACTTTCTAATTCCATACTAACTAAACTACGATCAGACTTAACATTTTTTTATTTTTTATAAAGGCTGTTTAGCGGTTTTGCCAGTGCCTGTATTTACACGGAAAAAAAACAATACAAAACCAGCGCGCCATTTTCTATAAATAGTTCGTATCGTTGTGTTGTTATAAGTTACTATCAAAAATACGTATTGTCATCAACCGACGTTGAACAGTTGTTAAAAAAAAACGTCCGGATAGTCAGTACCTGGCAACAAAGGTCAGTTGAACTTTATAAATCTAAATGTATCATCATGTGTGGAAATTGTGACTACATTGTTGTATTGGGTTTCCATCTGTAAAAACAAATGTAAGTGGTAATAGTAAATAAATAAATCTCTATAATTACGTTATTGTAGCATAAGTTTTTACAACAAGTCTGTTTTTTTCCTCGCAAGTGTGTTGAAAAACGTCGTATGAAACGCGTGTGCATTGATCATTACACAGCACACTTGTATCATAATGTACTATTATATAACTTCGAATTTCCACCGTCGTAGACGGTATATTAAAATCACCCATCGCTAAAACTTTGTCATGTTTAACACAAACGTTCTCTAATCTATACTAATACTAGCTTTTGCCCGCGGCTTCGCTCGCGTGGATGTCGGTTATCGCATAAAAAAGTACCCTATGTCCTTCTCCATATCCCAGGCTATATCTCAAAGTTCTAACTTAATATTAATTTTAATGTGACTCACTGTGTGAATAGAAACCGAAACAAATGATTTAATATAATAAAAGTGCTTATGTTCTGAACGTGAATGAGTCTTTACCTGAATATCAACACAAAATCAAAATACGAAATTTCATTCAAATTCTTAAAGCAATCAATTGTACCAAATTACAACACGAAATAAAAGTGCGACACAAATGATAATTTTAAAATAATTCACGTAAGTACCAACAATGTGAAAACAAAACGAAATCCTCCGAAATGTCGCATGATACTCCATTTGTGCTGATAAAACGCTTGAAATATCTAATGAACACCATTGGTGCATAACTTTTCTCAGGGTCACGTTCGCAATTGGACGAAATATTTGACATTTATTTTGTACTTGCAACACGATCTGCCTGTAGAATTCGATTAATCGACTAATACCGGTACTTGACCGGTTGACATTTTAGCGGGAACACCACTAAACGAACGAAAAAAAAAAGAAAACAAAATACGTCTGTACTCTGTGGTCGTGTGGCGGTGTGGTGCGGTGCTTAATGTAAACATTCATTACGGTTATACGTGCGTAAAGATTCAATGAGAAAATGGTTTAATCTTTGAAGAATCTTATACAGAATTATTGAGAAATAAGTGTAGATTTCGTATTGAGTGTTAGTTTATCGAAAAGTGATAAATATCTCAGTAAAAAAGTTACGAAAGTTTTGGAATGCACAAATTTTGATCATAAGGCCGCCGTGTTTAGTAATGTTTTTAAGATAAATATTCTTGTATATTGTTTGAAATACACATAAGTAACTAGCTTATTTATCTACAAACATAATTTGGCTAATAGCTACTGATATTATAGCGTATTGTTATCGTAATCGTATTTCCAAGAGTAAAATTCGGCAAACAAATACCTACAAAAAGACAATAAAACGGATATAGTATGTTATCCTTAAGAGATAGACATATGCCATCGCGGACTTTTCTGAAGATCTTTATAAGATACACAATTCCACCATACATTGTTTTGTTATATCTCAAAGGGTTTAGACAGCGTTTTCGTTGAAAGCTCCCAGACGGCTTATTTTTTTCCGACACCTCTAACAAATATCGTTAATTCATACAAAAATGCATTCAAAAACATAACAAATTATATACTAAAACCTTCCTCGAGAACCAAGCTATCCATTGGTGAAAACAGCATGTGAATCGGTGCAGTAGTATTTGAGTTTATCGCGAACAGACAGACAGACAGACAGACGCGGCAGAGGACTTTGTTTTATAATATGTAGTGATAGTGATTATAAAGCTGAAGAGTTTGTTTGTTTTAACGCGCTAATCTCAGGAACTTCTGGTTGAAATTGAAAAATTCTTGTTATGTTGCATATTCCATTTATCGAGGAATATTAAAGGCTATATAACATCACGCTGCAACCAATAGGAGCGGAGCATAAATGAAACATGTTGCAAAAACGGGAAAATTATTCCTTTTTGAGAGCTTCCGTTGCGTGCGCTGCGTAAACGGTTTAAGTTACGCAAATATCATGTATGATGGAATTGTTCCTCTTTAAAAGTTCTAAAAAAAAGTCCACGATAGCATATGTCTATCATTTAAGATTGACTCACTATAATCTTTTTTTATGGTAATCAAATTTGATCGAAATTAATGCATTATTTGCGAAGGAGTTTTATCAACATAATATTAATCCTTATCCAAATAAATATGTTATTAATCACAAGTATTTAAATGTAAACAAAATTGTCCTTGACATCACTTGATTTACCAATCAACATCTTAGGAGATATCATAATTTTTAATAACTCCGTAACAAAATAAGTATTTAATTCGACGAAGTTTTGCGGGTCAGCTATATTATAAAGCTATACAGAAGAAGAAGAGTTTGTTTGTTTGGTTGAACGCACTAATCTCAGGAACTAGATACTGGTTCGAATAGAAAAATTATTTTAGTGTTGGATAGCCCATTTATCGAGAAAGGCGATAAATGGGCTATATAACATCACGCTATGATCCTTAAGAGCCAAGCGAAAAGAACAAAAGTCAGAAAGAACGCTTAGCGAAAACGAAGTTATAGCGCGGGCGAGCGACGGGATGCGACGCAATGGGTGGGCCGAAATTTCACGCGGACGAAGTCGCGGGCAGAAGCTAGTATATGAAATAAATGCATATACTCAGTAGCAACTTCACGCGGACGAAGTCGCGGGCAGAAGCTAGTATATGAAATAAATGCATATACTCAGTAGCTTCACATTTAAGCGGAATGTAAACAACACGACACGAGAACAGAAAATATTTTTTCCTGTGTACCGTCGCGCACACAATCTCAAATAAGGCTTTGTCCACATTGTCAACAGAAACGCGGTTTAAACCAAAACGCGGGGAACCCGCCAAAAATTCAGAAACTTTAATAGAGGATTTATAGCATGGGTGTAGGTAATAAATATTTATATACCTAATCAATTTAGTGTGTCGTACCGTCGTACGTTTTCATTCTGGGGTCCAATGGGACCCACTACCGAGCGGGCGGAGGTTTGTGTGTTCGAGTTCAATCCGGAGCGCTTCCGAACTATACGGTTAAACTACGTACATATAAAAAAAAAAACGATTTTTACTTTTTAGTCTATTATATTCTTCATTTTGTTAAGTCTAATGTCAATGAAGTTATGACTTAGCCGGTTTACTAGTAGCCACTGAAGAGTTCCATTATCCACGTCCTGGCTCAACATTAAGTGCATCAGAACCTCGATACTAAGTGCATTAGTGTAATATATTGGACTCATCAGAACGAATCATATGACCCCAAACTCGAGGGGTTAACTAGTAGCCACTGAAGAGTTCCACTATCCATCTCCTGCCTCTATCATCAGACTCTCGACACTAAGTGTAATATATATGATTCATTAGAACAAATCATATGATCCCAAACTCGAGGGGTTAACTAGTAGCTACTGAAGAGTTCCACTATCCACTTCCTGCCTCCATCATGAGCCTCTTGACACTAAGTGCAATATATTGGACTTGTCAAAATGAATCATATGACTCCAAATTTGAGGGCTCTACTATGAGTCACTGAAGAATTCCACTATCCACCTCCTAGCTCCATTATCAGATCAGCTCCAAGATACCAAATTATAGTATTGTCATCGGTCCTTGATAGTGTGCAAATTTAGAAATTTGGACGTCTTGAAGTTGGTTGGGCAAATATTTTGATTCGTCACAGAGCTACCGTGGGAGCACGTGGGCCCGGCCAACCAGCGCCACTACCGGCGCGTGAGCCCGGCCTGGCTGGCGCAGGCGCCCTTGGCGCACGCCGTGCGCGGCGCGCTGGGCCTGTTCGCCAGCGCCGCCTTCGTGCGCATGCTGGGCGACTGCACCGACCTGGCGCTGAGCGGCTACTCGGCGCTGGAGCTGCAGCGCTGGGCGCCCGGCGACTACTCGCTGCTGCCGCCGCGCGCCGCCTACCAGCAGGCGCGCCTGCAGGCGCAGCTGCACCTGGGCGGCGCGCGCGCGGGCGGCGGCAGCACGCTGTACGTGGCGCCCGAGGAGGCGCCCGAGGAGGCGCCCGCGGAGGCGCCGGCGCCCGCCGACGCGGCGCTGGTGGCCGTGCCGCCGGCGCACAACGCGCTGTCGCTGGTGTACTGCGACAAGGGCGCGGCCGCCTTCACGAAGTACGTGAGCCGCCTGGCGCTGCGGGCGCCGCAGCGCTTCTACGTGCTGGCCGCCACCTACCACGAGTGAGTCGCCGCACTTTGCGATGTAATGACGCTGCGCCCCGGTCCGTCGAAGCTTCCCTCGAATGATCTTACCAAGAAATAGTAGGCACTTTGCGATACCCGAACATTATGTTATTTTCCCTTCACTACCCTCTCTTCACTTCCCGTTATTTCAAGGAAACAAGTGTATAGTTTGAATCTGACAGCGAAAAATATTTTTAGAAGCAACGTTTAGTTTGCTTACAAATAATAATTTCTATACGTAGTCACGTTCCGCAACTGTTTGTGGCGCGCAATGAGTGTGCCGTCAACTGTTTTTTACTTAATTTTAATTAACATCGAGATTTATGAAATGTACATAATATTATTATTTTTTATCAAGTTGTGAAACTAAATCGAGTTTTGTGTACTTTCGTACACAAAACTCGATTTAATAATTGCAGAGCAATAACACCATTATTAATTTATCATCATTAAATTGTATTTAGAGAATTAGTATAAAGGTGCGTCCATACCTGGCGAATGAGCCGCTCGCGAGCCGCTTGCGAACTGCGCGCGTGCATTTCATGTTCGCACGCAGCTCCTGCGTCGTCCAAGCTTCGCGCCGTACTCGAGCGGCGCAGGAGGCGCGCGAAGCAAATTCACAACTGAGGCTCACAGTTCACGCGTATGTGCGCATGAGATGCGCGCGCGAGCGGTCTGATGACGTACGCGCGATTAGTCTGACAAAGTGCGCGCGAGCGGTTAACAACGTGTGCGCGAGCGGTCTGACGACGTGCGCGCGAACGTTCTGACGACGTGCGTGTGAGCGGTCTGACGATGTGCGCGCGAGCGAGTCCCTCAACAGATGAACATATAGGCGCAGGAAACCGGCTGCATACGACAAGCGAGAACGTGTGCGCGGATCTTGAACTACGTCAAACGAATTCCAGCTTGAGTGCTCTTGCACTCTCTGTACATGGACCAGTAGGAGTAGAAGCATGTCTACATGTCGTGTGGAGCCGACCTCCTGTAGCGGTCTATTTAGTGACCACGTGCTGTAGAGGCGACCAGTTGAGTTGCTTGTATGCAAGTACTTAGTAATGGATGATAATATATTTTTGTAATTCACTACACTCGTCACATGTTTGTACGCGAATCAATGAAATATTCAAGACGCTAGACTTGTAAACAAATAATTAAATGTGTGCGTATCGTGTGCGTGTATGAGATGTGTTCATGATGTTGGTCAGTTGATGTAAGGTTACAATTATTTTGAGTAATTTTAAAGTGATAAGGTAATGATAACATTGCGTTAGTTACTTTTTGTACATAATAGACTTATTGATTAAAATATAAGAGTTCAAAATTATGTTTTTGTTGTGTTTTCGCCCCCCCCCCCCACTTATTCTTCTCCCAAACTATAGAAAGAGCCTCGGAACTGACTACAGTCAATAATCATCAGATCATAGTGTTCACGTCTGATAGGCCAGGAATCTCGCAGGACGCTGAGAAATGATCCAAATACAATGAACGTTTCAGCGACCTCTCAGCGTCATGGCCAACTCGAAAGTTGAAGTACTCAATGTCAAGATGACTGCGTGTCGCCCGGCAAGGTACGATTCAAATCTTGTTCCTTAACGGATCTATTGTGCAGGAGATTTAGGCCTGAATTCCTCATAGGCTGATATCAGTCGCGTACGTCAGCGAGAAATAAATATTAAAATATCGTACTACGATACCGACCGCTCTACGGTACAGGCGATGACGTTGGCGCACCTCAGCAATAACACGTTCTGTATCGATGTTCATAGCGACTGTCGCGCACGCGTGGCATCCAGTTGATCGTCGGTAACAGACTGAGGGCGCTCGCACAATTCCATGCTCGTCAGTCGGCCGAAGAACGGTGTACGTTACCCCAGCAGGAGAGTGTCTCCTAGAGTGATATGAGTGGAACGTATAATTAGTGCGTAATCTGCTGTAAATGTGCGCCAAATAAAAAGTTTGTGCGTCTATTCTTATTAAATTAATACATTCCAAAAGTGTTTCTTTTCTTTCAACAGATATGACGTCATGCGGCCATTCGTCTTCTTTGCAGCGTAAGAACGTAGGTCCGTACATCCATTCATCTAGCAGAACGGGGCGGATGTAGTTTCCTCTCGTAGCAATATCAGCTACGTTGAATTTTGTAGGCACGTATCGCCATTCATTCATATGCGTTAACTCATCAATTTCGCCTAAACGGTTTGCTACGTAAACTTTATAGTCGCGAGCGTCATTTCTTAACCAGTGTAGCACTGTTGTCGAGTCGCTCCAGAATGTTCGTTGCTCAGGCTTTATAGTATGTTCTCTAGCAACTGAGTCTGCTTGTCTAGCCGCTAGGACAGCAGCTTGAAGTTCCAAGCGTGGAATAGTTATCGGTTTGTTTCCTACAACTCGACATTTTCTCGCGATATGCCTTGCTAGACGCATCACAAAATACATGCATCTGTAGGTGCCTATAACTACTTTGAGTAATTTAATCTTTCGGTCTTCGACATTGCAACAGCTGTGCGTCGTAGCACTAGTAGCGGTTGTCGCCTCTGCTACGAGTACGTTCGTAGCAATATTCGTAGCACTCGTAGCCGTGAAGCTCGAGGTGGATGGCGGGGGAATCTTATTTTTCTTCTCGCTCACTCCTATGGTAGCAGCCGGATAGTGCCTTGGCAAGCTAACATCTTGTAATGATTTCAATAAATAAATCCATCGTGACCATTTCTCAAACACTGTATCGGAAATATAATCATCCCAACTAATCTTTAGTTTCCAAGTTTCTTGTAATATAATTTTTCCATTTATAGTGTACGGTGCTAGAATGCCATATACATCAAAAATTGACATTATCACACGTAACATTTCCCTCTTGGTAGGCTTTTGTGTCCCATTTATAATACTTTCGGGTATCCGCTTGAAAGATACGTCGAATCTCAAAATATCGTCACTTGGATGCCAAATCAATCCAAGCGTACGTTCGCCTTCATACTGTTGTCCTATTTTGAATTTGACGGCTGCATCGCCTAGTAAATCTTTAGGTAGGCTCGCAAGTACTTGTTTACTATTACTCGTCCAATTCCGCATTCCGAAACCGCCTTTCTTGTGAATGGACATAACGTCATGAATCATTGGTATCGCGGTTTCTTCGTTAGGTAGGCTGTCTATTTAATCATCCATATAGTGACTTTTATATATAGCAGAAGCCGCAGCAGGCATTGATGACTCATACTGCTTTGCGTTCTTGTTTTTAACAAATTGGGCTTAGAGTAAAGGGCGAGCAATTAGCACCAAAAATTAGAGACGTCATAACATAGGTATTTATAGGTCCTTCTGATTCTTCTCTATACAGAAATCGGAAGGCGTCCTGGTCTTCTGGTCGAATTTTCGCTCTGAGGAACATATCTTTGATATCTTCAGACACGGCTACTCGATTTTCTCTGAACCGCAACATAATGCCGAATAACGACATAAGTAGGTCAGGGCCTTTTAATAAATGATCGTTAAGTGATAACCCATTCGTTTTAGCTGCCGCGTCAAACACTAAACGCAGTTTCTTTTTGTTGGGGTTATCAACCCCAAAGTGGGGTAAGTACCAAGTTTTCGGCGGTGCAACATTTAAGTTGTTACATCTTTTTGCGTAGTCTTTATCAAAAAGATGTCGTATGCGCTCTTCGCATCTTTCCGCATATTCTTTGCTTCTTTTTAATTTTAGTTCTACTCCTTTCAGTCTACACAAAGCCGTCGGGTACGAATCTGTCATCACACATTTCTCGTCTCGCCAAGCCAACATGCCATTGACCATTGATGAGTACAGAAGTTCGTTCTAAACTTTTTTCAGCGCGTAAGTCTTCCGAGTTCTGTCTTGGCTTGCCAGACACGCCCATGGACTCAATTGAGAACGACCTTCGCACCTCCTCCTGGATCTCTCGCAGTATACATTCTGTTTCTATGACATCACTTGTGACAAACAATGAGGAGTGACGTATAGCAGAATCAGGTAAGTAAACATTAAGCACCCTTCCATGCAGGTACCAGCCCAGGGGAGTCCGGGTGGCACAGGGTTCATCGGGTTTACCCACCCTCATTTCCAAAGGTAAGAGAAGGTGACAATTATCTTGTCCGATTAAGACTTGTGGTTGTAGTTGTGTTTTTGAGCATTTATGGCCGACGTCACATAGATGCGTGTAGTTCTTGGTATTCGCTGTAGACATACTTTGAGGTAGGCTTAATTCATTCACAATTCGCGCGTCGATTGTAAACATCTTGTCTATATCAATACCACACAAAGTCACCTTTGCGCGCTGTGCGTTACACACTAGTTCGGTGTCATTCCATGCGCCACACACACGAAGACATTCCCGGCGGCCGCACAGTCCCACTTTTTCCGCCAGGGAAGCGCTAACCAACGACACAGTTGACCCGTCTAGCACACGACCCGTGGTCGTGCTCACACTACCGTTCGGTCCGTAAATGTTTATAGGTACAATTTTTAACATTACCGAACAGCTGACATTAATATTTGTTATTGTTTCGGATAGAACTTCAGTACCGGGTGGAACTTCGGGTTGTATCGCTGGCACGGATTCACTATTGTCTTGACGCGGCACATAATGTAATAAGCGATGATGAGATTGTCCACAATTGTTTACATCACAGTTGGGAGCGGTGCACGTGTCCCTACGATAATGCGCTAGTAAACACTTATAGCAAATACCGTTACGCTTTACGTGCAGCCATCTGTCCTTTCGTAGTGATTTTTTAAACTTTTTACACTCAGTTAATTTGTGACTAGCAGTACGACAATAACGACACTTTTCTTCACCTTGTCCATCTTGCAATAGAATAGTTTGTATATTGTTCACTTTATCACTTTGTTTACGTTTGAAATTGTCCGTTCTAGGTTGTAATAAGGTAGCACTACAGGTTGATATTTTCACAGCTTCTTCGGTGAGGAAGTCTGACAGCACATCTAGTCTAGGTTTTGGTGATTCGGCAGTGATCAACGGGTAACTATAGTCTGTCCACTTCGCGAGCAGGGTCGTAGGTAGCTTGAATATTATAATGTTAGCTACTTCCATGCCTTGCAGATATTCATGGCGGCCAAGTGCTCGTACAGCTGCAACGTAGTTCTTTATTTTGACAGAAAAGGGTACTATTTCTGGATGGTAGTCTGTAGACAGGTTGTTCATCCTTTTTATGTCTGACACAATGCGGGAAAGAATGAAGTCAACGTTTCCGAATTGCAGTTTCAACGTGGAAATGACATCTGTAGATGAAGCACCACTAATAAGCAGGCCAGCTACAGCTTCTTGAGCGGCGCCGCGTAAACATTTACGTAACCTGAAGTCACTGCGGGTGGGTGTTTATGAGCAGACAAAACGGTCTACCCTCTTTCTTGTTCAAAAAACTTGAAAAAACTTGTTGAGTGCAAAAAACGAACAAGAAAGAGGGTAGACCGTTTTGTCTGCTCATAAACACCCACCCGCAGTGACTTCAGTTTATCCGTGATCATGGTGCTTGCAACAGCGCCGAAATATCGGGAACTCAGAACAATGAATAAACATGGTAAATATCCCGCTTATGTTAATAATAATATTAGTGACCATGACAGTTTAAAAACTTATATTTACGTAACCGCCAAAGGTTTTCTTTATCGGTGAAATTACAGATTTCTGTAGATTCCATATAAGCTTGCTCGAAATGGAGCCACTCTTTTGGGTCGCCGCTGAAACTAGGAAGTTCTTTTGGCGTGCTGAGACGACTGATTAGTTTGGTATTTTGCTGGATGGCGGAGGACGTGACGAGTTCTTTGATTGCGCTCGCAAGCTGTTGAACTGCTCCTTCTGTGTCGGCTGGGTTTATGTGCGACTTGTGTTTATCACTGTCAAGCTGCTGTAGTTCTTGTTGACTACGCTCCAACCACTTTTCAATTTCACCCTCGCCGTCATTTTGCTCCGATGTTTCTGATGGTGGACTGTATTCTTCTTCGAGTTCTGCTAGGTCCGCCGCTAATTTTCTATCGATGAGTTCCATTTCAATATGCGCTTTCGCCTGGGCAGCTTCTAGTTCCAGTCTCTTTTTCTGTGCTTGTATCGATTGTGATGATGATGGTTTCTTGGACTTGACTGACTGACGTGATGTACGTGAAGGCGGAATTTGTCTTCCTGTTCGTTCCGATTTCACTACACTTGCGGCACAAGAACTTTTAACATTAAGTTCATCATCCTTATCTGTCACTGGTGTAGACAGTGGCATTTCCTGTGTTCCGGTTACCGATTGTAACTTTGCCTCCAACTCCTCCTTTTCCCTCAGTTTTCTTGTGGTACTGCGGGTGTTAATCATGGTTTTCCTCGGCGGCGGAGTATTGAACATTCGCGAGCTGGCTCGAAGACCACTGTTAAGGGTGTGGTTCGAGGTAAAAACGATATTCAGTAAAATAATTTATATTTTAAAACTGTAGGGTTGGACAACAAAACTTTAGTTTAGGAAGCGCGCGCTGTCTATCGCGTTAGTAATGGCACTGCGTCATCGCAAATCAAAATGGTGGTTCGGGACTCGCCCCTGCACCCGCTCTGACCCCGCGCACTCCCTTTTACAATTTCTAGTAATTTTGTTAGTATATGTTTATGTTATATTTCTATTGCGTCGCTAACAGAGCTAAGTACTCGTGTATGTTTATTTTAAAAGCGCACATACAATGGTTTTAGAGATACACGATTCTGCAAAACGTTACTCTAGCAGGAAATGCAATATCTCGAAAACCTGAAGTCGCAAAAATTATATTTTTGGCGCACATTTTTGTACAAATATGAGCTTTCTGCCCATGCAAAATATTTCTCTCTCCGACCTTTCGTTTAGAATTTTCCTGCTGGAAAAACGTTCCTCCAGCAGGAATCGTTTTTTCCGTTTTATTCCAAAACGGCAAAAAGCAAAAACTTTTTATCTGGCGCACATTTACAGCAGATTACGCACTAGTTATACGTTCCACTCATATCACTCTAGGATACACTTTCCTGCTGGGGTAACGTACACCGAAGAACGCGGCGCTGACGAGCGAGACTGACGCGCGCTGACGTCAGCGTCGCAGTGTGGTGCTATAATAGAACACAATGTATATAAGAACGCGCGACCGACATCAGCGCAGGAGGAATGCAGGCCCTGGAGTCTTAGCAAGTCAAGTAGCGCACGGCTTACAACTTACGAGTAGCAAGGTTGAATGAATCTAAGTTCATTCTAACGGTGAGCGTTAGAATGAACTTAGTTTCATTCAACATTGCTACTCCATAGATAAATAGATAGAACAGTGGCGTGCCTAGGGGTCAAAATTAGGGCATGCCAATATATATTTTTGATTAAAAAAAAACACATCCTACCGTATCGCTTGGCAAAGTGGCGCCTACCGACTGAGCCGTTAAAGAACAGACTAAATATTCGTATTTCACAATTGTAAGTAATTGCTAGGTAAGGTATAGATTACCTATACCTAAATATTTAAATATGAATTAACAATAAAACCCGACTGGAAAAATGTGGGCGTAGCTAGGTAGGTATACCTCTGCTTAACCATCCGGGGAATACAGACGTGATGTTATGCTTAAATATCAGGTAAATTATAAATACGAAGAGTACTGGTAATCCTTTACAAAATCACAACTATTTTATTTACAAGTTCTCAGAATCTTGTTAAATATGATACATGAGCCATCTAATAACATTATTGGCACAACAGAGCTCTTCGAGTCGTATTAATTCATATTTAAAACCATAGATATAAGAAATAAGGAGATATGCCCGGCAGCTAAAAATGTAAGAAACCTCATGTCTCCAGTCTGTCCCTTCCACTCGCCACAACTACACATGATGTTCAGTAAAATCAATAGATACGAAGTCGCGCACACACTCGCAATTCATAAATCGTAACTTACTACACAATCAATTATAAACCTTATGGCATCAAACACAACGCGCATTTACCAAGCATCGTACAACTCACTTACACGAAAACATCGGGCTCTATCGTTGTGCTGTGCAAAAGCCATTTATTTTACATATACGCTAATGATTGACTAAATCGAAAAGTTATCGATTCTTCCATTTATTATTGAATTAAAACTTTTGTGGGGGACCTGAAATAAAATAAATAATAAACGGTATACAAATAATAATATAATATAAATAAACAATATTTTGCTAAAAACGAAATATTATTAAGTAAATAAAATAAAAAAATAAATGAGACAATACAGATGTGTAATAAACATTATTTCACTTAAGTCTTCCAACCGGGTTAAAACGGTTGACAAATTAAAGAATAAACTATAATAGCAATATATTCATTAGACAATCGACACTATTGTCGATAGCCTACGTTAGTAAAAACTCAAAACTCAAAGCATTTATTTCAATTAAACCATTTACAGGCACTTTTGAATTGTCAAAGAGACGGTCAGTTAGTCAGAGTCGGCAAGTTGAAGCTAGATGCCCATTCCAATACGTAGATCACTATGGAGAAGAACGGACAAGAAACTCCAAGGACACTCTTTTAAATCAAGATATTACATAATCCTGGGTACATTATTCTTGTTGCTTCTATATGTGAGACAATGTAAAAACTAATAAAACAATTCAAAATATAAAATTACAAATTAAAAATAAGCCCTGGCAGTCAAGAGATGACCAGTCCCAACTGACGGCGCCCGTTCACGAACATGACGCATGGATCAGCACCATCCAGCTCAACCATTTTGTAGGGAACCGAATGATCCAACACACGCGCCACCATCAGTGAAACATTTAAGTGAGCATGACATACTCTCAACTGCCATGCTCTTTCAAGTCAACATAAATCATAATAACATAGTAAACGACTCCATGGTATTCACATTTACAAAATTGAAAAAATGCTGCTAAATTATACAGAACTATAGTTTGCAATTTATTTGAGAGATTAATAAAAATTTACTACCAAAAAAGAAAATTATTATTATCTATTGGAGTATTCAACAATAAAAACATGCTTAAATAAAAACAAAATAAACATTAAGTTCGTAATGTCAGAAAATAAAATAAAATAAAAAAGGGGGAAGCAACTTCCAAGTATTCAAATTTTATCTAGTGAGCCCAAGTGGCAGTGGAGCAGGACCAGCATTTAGCCAAACATTTTTATCTACGATATAATCATCCAACTTATAATATGCTTGTCTGCATAGTGTGCGTTTAATGCACGTTTTAAATTTCTTCTCATTTAGTTGAAGAATATCGAGTGGTATTTTATTATAACACTAGCTTCTGCCCGCGACTTCGTCCGCGTGACATTTCTTGTTCCCCCGACCCACCTCGTCGCATCACATTGCCTGCCAGTGCTTTTACTTAGTTTTCGCTTAAACTTTCATTAAAAAAAATTGTGTCCTAGTTTAGAATAGACTACCTCGCAGAGTTGATCATTATTATGCTGCGGAGTTATTATAAAACAGTTATATCTCCTAAGATATTCATTGAAATGAAATGATGTAAGGGCAACTTTGTTCAAAATTAAATACTTGTGATGAATAACGTATTTATTTGGATAAGGATTAATACCATGTTTACGAAAACTGCTTCGCAAATAATGCATTAATTTCGAACAAACTTGATTACCATAAAAAAAGGTTATAGTGAGTCAATCTTAAAAGATAGACATATGCTGTCGCGGACTTTTTTTTAGAACATTTAAAGAGGAACAATTCCATCATACATGATATTTGCGTAACTTAAACCGTACTTAAGCTCTCAAAAAGGAATATTTTTTCCCGTTTTTGCAACATTTTACATTTATGCTCCGCTCCTATTGGTTGTAGCGTAATGTTATATAGTATTTTTCCAAGTAACGATTGCACACCAATACACACTTTAATCCTTCACAAGGAACAATTGCATGCGTTTCCGAATTCATTTTAATGATAATAAACTTTTTCATCACTTCAAAAAGAAGATAGTCACAGCAAAAACTAATCACAACACTTAAATTCACAGAAAAAAAAAAATCAAAACAAACGACGCCAGTAACCGCTCAAAACAATTAATTTGAAATTATATCATGCAAATTCACGCTTCGCGCAGCGACTAGCGCAGACATACTCCTGCCACCTCCTACTACGATTCGTTTCATTCATAAAAAAGTCAAAAGCCGGGCTTAAAAATTCGAACAATTTGCAAAATGAGTACTCGTATACTATCATATAGTAGTATATATCAAGGACGTTAACACATTTCTTTGCGAAAAATGAGTGGTCTAGAAGTCCCATATGAAGGCACCTTGAGTGAGCAAGAAAGCTATACAATATCAAATAGACTTGACGGTTTCATTCATCGATACGATCTCGCCTCCTGCTTAGCGCTATAACATTAGAGCGAGATCGCAACTGCGCCATCGGAGATAGTTTGGCAACGTAGACAGAGAATACTATAGACACCTGCAAAGCGTATCGCAGAAAGAGACAGAAAAAAATACGTCACATATTTAGGGTTACCGTGCGATGATAAATTTACCCCACAATTTGTGAAAGTGGAAAACAAGAGAAACCCTGAGTGACACTGATGTAGATGATAATCGATTTATCAGTGTCACTTTCAGGGTGACAAGCAACGGGGGGTGGGTTTCAAGCATGTGATGCATGAGAGAAAACATGCTCCTGAACTGAAATGAATTGCGTTGAGGGCAGGAGAGGGTGCAGACGATGGATGATGATGATGTGATTCTAAATACCTATAATTTCTTATGTGATATGTAGTAGTTTCTGACTTTGTGAGTAAATAATACAACATTTTTATTTTTAGCTTTTATTGATTTTACACATTATTGTCCTTGAAATAAAACAAGCTTCGTAGGAACGTTTCTAATTTTTTGCTCATAAAATGTAAAAAGTAATAGTTTGCAACATGTAATTGTATATAACAGTTTTAAAAACACTGAACATTAAAAATCATAAAAAACCTGGATCGAAACTTAATTCATATTTAACAGAATATTTACCAGAATAGGTACAGCATTAGGTAATAGCAGTGTAAGTTTCTTATTTTTATTTAACATTTTTTTATCAAAATGTCTGCTGCAAATTTATGATGTTGGTTTTGTCCAATCTGTTCGTCCTGTAGCTACGATCCAATTCCGACGTAAATTATCATCTTCAGGAAAACTGCAACAAGCCATTCATCTTTCAGATATATAATTAACTAGCTGCGCCCCGTGGTTTCACCCGCATGTGTCTCGATCCCGTGAGAATATTGCAATAAAAAGTATCGTATTGTTAGCAACACTAAAGATTAAAAAGAAAAAGAATAAGAAGTTGAAGGTTGTTGATTTTGACAGATTGTCAGAGGCAAGAAGCGCCGGCGACGATTTAGCAATTGGAATATTATAAGAAAAAGTACTCTGTGTGATTGGAACGTTAGGCCTAACGCTTGGAAACATTATTATTGTAAGAAAAGTGATTAAAGCATTTCAGGAAATAGAAGGCTGTGGATAATTTGACTTGTCACTGCTCACAGTCAGAAGTGGTAAGAACTAATAAGAGTGTTGGAGAAAGTTCTCAGTCTCCGCCTTTAAACATATTTAGTTCTGCACAATGGCTTCTAGTGGAAGGTCTAATTATACTCCACCTCTGGAACCGAATAGAGGTAGTAGATCATCACGGAATCCAGAGCGTATCCAGAAGCCTAGAATGAATAAACGTTCCATAACAAGGCTGAATCGAAGACAACGGAAACGTGATACCTACCGCAATAGATCTCGTCGCAGAACGGCATCTTATTGCTCGTCCTCGTTATCATATCAGCGTCATCGGAATAGTAGTACAAATTCAGAAAGCAGTCAGTCAGATTATCATACGCGAAATAGACGCAGGTCTCCTTCTGCCCGACGCATCAAGCGTCGTAGTCGTAAATCTCACTCGTCGCGTAATGACAGTGATGATACCACCACTACCGGTTCTGAACACAAAAACCAATATAAGCGGAAAAGGGATTCGTCCGATCTCTCTGATGATTCGTCGTTTGTAAACCGAAAACAATTCCGTTCGAGAATTCATTCTCACTGGAAACAAAGACGATCCAGTACTCGCAAAGAGGACCACTTTCTAAAAAGATTTTCTAGAATAATGAAAGGCAATCGTTTTGAAGGATCGCAAAATGTAATCTCATTCGATCCGGACGCACATTCACAATCGGCAGAAGACTGGATTCGTAAGGTAAACGAGACAGCAAGCATATATGGGTGGACAGAGAGGCAAATTATCTACTATGCTATACCGAAACTTTCTGGCAATGCAAAGAAATGGTACCAAGGTAGGAGTACGATTGATTTGAGCTGGAAACAGTGGCAAAGAAAGATTATAAAAACTTTTCCAGACGATCGCAACTACGCCGACCGTCTGACGGAAATGCTTAGCAGGAGAAGCAGGAGAGAGGAATCGTTGGAGGAGTATTTCCATGAGAAGGCTAGGCTGGTGAAAATGTGCGGCATTAAAGGAAGAAATGCTGTTGATTGCATAATAAGTGGTATCTTTGATAATGGCCTAAGACTAAACGCTCAAGGAGCTAGTTTTATGAGGACATCGGACTTGCTAACATATTTACGCCGAATATCAAAACGGAATCTCATCTCAAAAAGAGACCCCTTATTACTTAAACAAGAACCACAACATTTAAAGTACTCGGACACAAGTCGCAACAACATGTCAAATAAATCTATAACCGCAACTACCCGGACAAGGTCTAGGTCCTTTCAATGTTATAATTGTAGTGATACTGGGCATACGGCTCGTAACTGCAATAAACCATTAAAAAGGTGTGATAAGTGTTCACGGCTAGGACATATGACACAAAATTGTGAGCTGATAGGTTCTCGACCAAAAACTGATCAGACACTAGAAAACACGAATCATAATGCTACACAAAACGTTCTACAAATAACAACAAACGGAAAGTCAAACAGTAAGTATTTTAAAACTATTTCTGTTAATGGCATATCGGTCTCAGCGTATGTAGACTTCGGAAGTCAATGTACTTTAGTTCGAGAATCGGTTGTTAAAGATCTTAATGTAGTTCCAATTAAGATGGCACTTCCTATTATTAGGGGATTCTGCTTTGGAAGTGTCGTACCAATTGCTAGGATATTTGTTACTGTTGTCGTAGATGCGGTCCAAGCAGATATAGAGGCATTTATTGTACCGGATCATTTACTTAAGACGGATGTTCTTATTGGGCAGTCTTTAACAGAGCTGCCTACTGTTACCGTTCATAAGACTAGCACTAAACTAGTCCTTTATTGTGACGATTCCGATATAGAGAAAATGGATGTTTATAACACTAATGACGTTTCAATCAGAGGGTTACAGGATATAGATGTACATGCACAAAATAAGTTTTCAGGACCATTATTTGTCCCAGGCAGTGTATGCATGAAACCAGGTAATGAATACATTATATTGCAAGGTGTCTACCAATTTATTAATGGGAGGAGCCGATGTATAGTTATGAATTTATCAGAAAATCCAATTACTCTCCCCAATTCCAAATTATTATCACGAGCAATAAAAGTAAATAACGTAATGCCATTCACATCAAAGCATGAACCTTTGGATGTGAATACTATTCATCTTAATACCCGGTTGTCTGATACTTGTCATAAATCCGATGCCATAAAGGAACCTATTACTTTAGATATGTTGAATATTGGCCCTAAAGTAACTGAGATTGAAAAAAATCAGTTATTAGACCTCCTGAATAAGTTTAGGGACTGTTTTGCATTTAATATTCAGGAGCTTGGATTGACTCATATAACCGAAATGACACTACGTCTCAACGATGACACGCCTGTGATCTATAGACCTTATAGACTGCCTTTCAGTGAGCGCGCAAAGGTACGGGAAATGATAGGTGAAATGTTGGCTAACAATATTATAAGAGAATCACAGTCTGCTTATGCCAGCCCAATAGTATTGGTTCGAAAAAAGAACAACGAATTCAGGCTTTGCATAGATTATCGGGCACTGAATAAAAAAACAGTAAAGGACAGCTATCCGATGCCGGTCATTGACGACCAGCTCGACCATCTTAGCGGCAAATCATATTTCACAAGCTTAGATTTGGCATCCGGTTATCATCAGATTCCCGTAGCGGAGGGGTCACGTCACGCAACAGCTTTCGTGACTCCTGATGGCCACTACGAGTATATGAGGATGCCATTTGGTCTTGTGAATGCCCCTGCAGTATTTCAAAGTATGATTAGTAAAGCACTGGAAGGTCAACGATTCGAGCTGGCTATTCCTTATTTAGATGATTTACTCTCAACGGGTAGTTCTTTTGACGAGGCATTCGGTAAGATGGAAGCTATCCTGCACCTTTTACGTAACGCCAATCTGACCCTTAATCTGAAAAAGTATTTCTTTTTCCAATCGGAAATAGACTATCTTGGGTATGAGATTTCCGAAGGTGGTCTTAAACCTGGCAGTAGGAAAATAAAGGCGGTTTCTGAGTTCCCAAAACCAACAAATGTGCATCAAGTTCGTCAATTTATTGGTTTGGCCAGTTATTTTCGGCGGTTTGTATTTAATTTCGCTTCCATTGCGAAACCACTAACACAACTGACTAAAGCCGATGTTCCCTGGCATTGGGGTCACGAACAAGACAGTGCATTTGAAGAATTACAATCTAAATTGGTAGTTAGACCTGTACTAGCCCTGTACAACCCAGATTACATCACAGAGGTCCATTGTGATGCCAGTAAATTAGGAATTGGAGGTATCTTACTTCAGAGGCTTAATGAAGAATACCCTTTTAGGCCAGTTGCTTATTTCAGTCGTCAAACGACGCGCGAGGAAGCATTTTGGCACTCCTATGAACTGGAAACGATGGCGGTGGTACTTACATTAAAGAAATTTAGAGTTTATTTGATTGGTTTAGAATTTAAAGTTATAACAGACTGTAATGCACTACGAACCACCTTGGTAAAGCGAGATTTAATACCCAAAATTGCAAGGTGGTGGCTGGTGCTACAGGAATATAACTTCACCATCGAGTATCGGCCAGGTCATAATATGCAGCATGTTGATGCTCTGAGCCGGAACCCCATCTCACAAGAAAATATCGCAGAGGAACTGGAAGTCTTCAATATCACAACTGAAGACTGGCTGCACACGGTACAGATGACAGATCCGCGAATAAAACATATCAAAACTATTTTAGAAACTAGCGAGGAGGATATAAAAGATGTATCTAATAATTACGTATTGCGAAATGGTAAAATATATAGGCGTGTAGGATCCAAATTAAAATGGGTGGTACCTAACTCGGCGCGGTGGAGAATTTGTCAGCTTAATCATGACGAAGCGGGTCACTTCTCAACTGAGAAAACAATTGAGAAGATAGGAGCCGATTATTGGTTTCCTAAAATGAACCGCTTCGTAAAGAAGTATGTTAAAGCCTGCATCAACTGTGCGTATAATAAAGAAATGTCGGGAAAAAAGTCGGGGTACTTAAACCCAATCTCCAAGGTTAACGCAATATTTCACACAATACACATGGATCATTTAGGTCCATTTATAAAAAGTAAAAGAGGAAATGCATACATTCTCGGAGTTATTGACGGGTTTAGTAAATTCATATTTGTTAGACCTGTAAAGAATACTAGGTCTAAGACTACAATTAAAACTCTCGAAGATATTTTCGCAACGTTTGGGTGCCCAAAAATTATTATATCAGACCAAGGCACAAGTTTTACGTCTGGCGAATTTAAAAGTTTTGTCATATCGATTGGAGCCAAACATGTTCTAAATGCGGTAGCAACGCCTCGAGCAACTGGACAAATGGAACGATACAATCGAACAATTCTAAATTTACTAGCCGCCATGAACCATGGTTTGGACGAGAAAGACTGGGACACAAACATTGCAAAATTACAATGGAGTCTTAATAATACAATACATAAAACTACTGGAAAATCCCCAGCTGAAGTGGTATTTGGGCAAAGAACCACATGTCAGGCAGAAGGCATTCTTAAAGGAGCTCTAGAGACAGACGAACAGATTTCAAATACCGATAGAGACAAATTGAGGAAATCTGTAGAAGAAAAAATTATAGAAGGACAGAAAAAGATGAAAGAACACTTTGATAAAACGAGGGCCCCAACTAAGACGTTTCAAGAAGGTGATCTCGTCATGATTCCAAATAATAATCCAGATCGGGGCAAGAGCAAAAAGTTAGCTGCAAAATTCAAAGGTCCATTTAAAATAACAGCTGTGCTAGAGAAAGACCGGTACGAAGTATCTAGTATTAAGGGTCTTCCTCAAAGACAGTATAAGGACATTTTCCCGGCCGATCAGTTAAAACCGTGGATTAATTTGAGTTTATCACCGTTAGTTAGCGATAAAAGTGACAATAGCGATTCGGATTCGCAAGACGAATAGTATAAAACCGAGATGCATTTATGTTTTCTCTAAATGTTTGTATGTAATTGTATATGTATTATATAAGTCTACATATATAACGATACTGTAGTAGATGTGCAGTGGTAGTGGCCGGTTGCCCTTCACCCAATTTCCATGTCATTTACAGCTTAGATCAGTGTCGACAACGGAGAATCGGCAATAACCGGTTAGTATAATGCTGAGCGTCGGATGAGAGAACGTTGATGAGGACAAACTTGTTGGACCGTGGCTCTCGGGTGGCTAAACGGCAGATCTTTGATTAATGTTTGTCAAATTGCAAGTTAACGGCTCTCGGGTGGCCTGATAAATGTGATGACCTAAGAAGATGAGCAGACCGTGGCTTTCGGATGGCTAAACGGGAGCTTCCTGCAAATTTCGAAAGTATACAACTAATGTATTGTTACGTGATTACGAGTACCGGCCTCTTTTCAGAAGATAACCAGTTATTGTTATAAATTAGCTTAAGTCCTCATTTTGTTCAGTGCACCTACACGATAATATTTTGTTCATCATATTGTATTTTACCTTTTTATGTCATGCTCTGTTTATAGAATGTCATGGATGTTAAGATTTACATTATTTATAGATAAAGGAAACTTTATGTTACCAAATGTAATTATGCCCAATGCTATTGAATGCTACACTGAATTAGACAAGTTATTTAATTAAGTTATGAATAAACAGATTTTTTGTTTGTTTTGTATTTAAAAACCTAAGAAACTTATAATTGTTTTGGTATGAGGCCATACCCTGTACTATAGAATGGCCGAGTTAAATTTAGGAATGTGGACCTTCCTATTGCAGAATGGCCGTCTGTTAGCAACACTAAAGATTAAAAAGAAAAAGAATAAGAAATTGAAGGTTGTTGATTTTGACAGATTGTCAGAGGCAAGAAGCGCCGGCGACGATTTAGCAATTGGAATATTATAAGAAAAAGTACTCTGTGTGATTGGAACGTTAGGCCTAACGCTTGGAAACATTATTATTGTAAGAAAAGTGATTAAAGCATTTCAGGAAATAGAAGGCTGTGGATAATTTGACTTGTCACTGCTCACAGTATGTCCTAACCCAGGTCATAGTTTACCGATGTGCCAAATTTTATCCAAATCCGTTCAGCTGCTTTAGCGTGATAGCGTAACAAACAAACTCACTTTCGCATTTATAATATTTGTTAGGATTAGGATACACACTGCAGAATATATAATAATATATTACCCATAACAGTGGGTAATAATTTATAGAAAAGTTGGCAACACCAAAATTCTTAGGTTAGAATAAAAATCACCAAAATTTAGTTTATTCCTGTCAAATGACCATTTCCTATTCTGAAATTGACTAAAGTGACACAAATGAACTATATTTTAGTTTGACAGCTCTAAGATGGTACTGAGTTTTTAAATTTAGTGAAAATGGCAATTTTGCTATTCTGAATTTGACGTTTTTAAACTAAAATTTAGATTTTCTAACTAAATCTGACTATTTTTAATCGCGATTAAAAAGGTGTGGAATAAAATTAGTTTTCATGAACTAAAATTCACACCAATCACCTCGACTTCTGGTGCAAAACCAGTACTGTATATAAGGTGTATCTATTCATACACGAAATATTTTAAGAGAAACATCTTTATGTCGTACAAATGCCACAGCAGCGAATTTTTTTTTTTTAATCTAATTGTTTTATATTTTTACATAATTATTATAATTTCAAAATTGCTTGAGACATTTTGCGAAAAAATCCTTTATTTACTTATTCTATGAATGATCCGCCTCGACGCGGTGACGCCGAACGGTGCGGTGGGGTGGCGGCACGAGCGCGGTGAATCTTGATAATTAATCATCATATCAAGTAATTTTAAACAAGAAAATCATTTGCATGGCTTCTTTACCACCTATAGGTGCAATTATAGGTGTATCACTTAAAATATTTTGTGTTTATCCCTATATTTTTTTTTCTTTTGTTTTGCTTATATCTCCGAAATGGTGCGTCCTATCGCAAAAATAATGAAAATTTCGACCCCCTTTTAGAACTCCTTATACCGCTAGGTATAACTCTACATGTAGGTAATCTTTTTTTTATTTTCCACACAAAACGTGAATAATTCCATAAAAAACACGTTGCGGCTGCCATAGAAAAAAATCATAGGCAAACAAGTACAACGTTGCGAAGCCAAAAAAAAAAATACCACGTGGGTGTCACGATTGTCAAATTCGATTTAGTTGTGTCAAACTTGTTTTTAAATTTAGAGAATTTTGTTTGCAGAATAGCTATAAGATTCTCATAGCCAAAAGCAAGGAATTTTAGTGATAGTTTAGTTAGTTTAGTTCGGTGTACAAGAGAATCGGCACCATTATCTACTTTTAGGATCACTGATGCCGCCGACGCTCACAAGGTTTTATAAAAAGTTTAGGTTTTATAAAAATTTTACTTACAAGTATCAACTTAAAATATCGAAACGAAGATTATAAATGTAATTGTAAGGAAACTTTAATTGCTGCGTTTGCTCCCCTGCGTTACCGGGTATACAAACACAACCAGTATTGACTATCGCAGTAAACGACATAAGCCCGAA
This sequence comes from Dryobota labecula, assembly GCA_947523025.1. Lineage (NCBI taxonomy): Eukaryota > Metazoa > Arthropoda > Insecta > Lepidoptera > Noctuidae > Dryobota > Dryobota labecula. The sequence continues at coordinate 24,129,262 of OX383302.1, read as the reverse complement.
GGGATTCTTATTATTAAATGGGAGTTTGCCAGTAATTTTACTGTTACCGCCATCACCGCGTGGAAGTACTCCCAGCTTATGTCTTTATTATTATTACTGTACAGTTTTTTTTTTATATAGTCGACATTGAAATAACGTATTTATTACATATGTATTTTGGGTAGGTTTGAAGAGAAAATATGTTTGGCTCAAATCTGAGGCATGATGCTATAGAAATTATTCCTAATTATCGGGTGCATGCAAGCAAAGCCGTGAGCAACACCTGTCAATATATATATTTATGAAATGTGCTAATTAAGTTCTTTCATTTGATACCAAACACGGCATGATTCAAAAAAATTTTTTTTTAGTTCAGGACTTTATGTCCGTTATAAGGCGCCATATACTATTTAATGTGACGTCTCATAGCCTATAACCAGCGGACAATCAAGACGCTTCCAACAATACCTCATTTGTCAAAATATGACAAGCAGTTTAGAAGTTATGAGGGAACAGATGAACGTACATATATTATTACATACATACATACCGGTCAAAATCATAACCCTCCTTTTTGCTTCGCCATAGTCGGGTAAAAATAGGGGATGATTTTAAAATTCACATGTAATATTGACATTTTGTGTAACTATTTTCAAGAGATTTAAAGGATTGGAAATATAGTCGTAGTCCATATCTGGAGGTGACATTAATTAGTCTTTATTTAATTAAAATCGGTCCACTCCGTCAAAAGTTATCACTACATGCAACAGATTGGAACAGAGAGTTTAGGTTTACCAGTTTGCTCGATAGATGGCGCTGTGCAAATGACGCGATTTTCTGAATCGCGGTGTTAAGACTTTCCGTAGGATAGTAACCCTCATTCATGCAACGTAATTGTGTTTGGTTGGTAGTAGACATCGGCAATATAGCTCACTGAAAAGAAAAAAAGTGATTAGCTCTTTCACTCTAAAGAGCTATATCAGTCTTCTAGCTTAGAGTTGGGTAGGACAAGCAATTTTGATGAGTTTTTGTATGAGTAACTCATTCAGCTTGGTGAGGTAGTACATTGTACCACTTCAAATGAGGTGGGACAATATTACATTAATAGGACAATGTAACATCAATGGGATATTGTCCCAAAAATGTGACATTGTCCCAATAATGTCAGATTGTCCCACCTTATTTGAAGTACTAACACAAAAGACATACGAGGCTTTGAGCTGAACTTAGAAATATGAGGGATAGGGAAAATATCATATTACAGAGTAATGCATGACTACAACAAACGCATCGTAGTTTAGAAGGATGACGAATAAAATTTGTGTCTCAAATTAAGTAAACAGCGTACGACATGATTTTTTATTTTTTTTAATAGGTAATCAAGAAAAAAAATTACAAATTGTAATTAAAAAATAGCAACATTGCCACTTTTTTACCGCCGAGTGTTATGTCTCTCGGTGATAACCTGACCAGACTTCGAAAAAATTCTTTCTGAAGAAACACTCGTAGCAGATATGCACAGTCGTTTTTTAGCCACTTCATATAACCTACATTAATAAGGTCTACTCTCCCGCCACTTGAAGTGAACTAACAAAACGAGTCAAGACAAGACCTCGTTTGCGAGCTAGAAGTGCGACTGCGACAGAAGATAGGACGACATTCGAATTCGACCGACCGCGACAACGACAATCCTTGCACTCGCTCACTCACCTCACGTCAGCATTGTCAGGCCTCACTCACCTCACCACACTCACTCACTTGTTAGTTCGAGATTCATTCATTTGTATGTCACAGTGAAGCGGTACAAAATTTTATTTTGAGGTGTTGGGACATTCAATCGTTTTGTATGGGACATTTGAGGTGCCTCTTGTATGTCCTACCCAACACTATTCTAGCTCACTAGCTCTTCTATAGCTCAGTGACTCAGACGCCGACTGTTAGCTCATTTGACTCACGCCGTACGTGCACGCGCGTCGAAGGAGACGGCTCGGCTCGGTCAATAGCTCTGTAGAAGTTTGGACTCTTTGTCATTTGTTAGCTCTTCTATAGTTCAGTGACTTAGACAGCCATCTTCTAATTAATACTCGTATTAATTCAAATGATTACACTTCACAGAAATATTTAAAAGTCCACTATTGTTCTTCACGAAATCTGAAGTAATACGTACATAAGTAATTATTTACGCCACTTTACTAATCAACAACACTACTCACGTTATTTATTTATAAAAATACACCAAAATAAATACACTATGTACTTTGTTGCGCGCAACAAACATGCATGCAGCGGCATGCATGTCATTTCGTCAAAACAACCGAAAAAGTACTAACTTACTAAATTATTCTGTTTTTTATGACTCCGTAAACAACACGCAAAAAAATATACAATGCGGTTCCTTTTTATAATGTGCCGAAGTATTTTCTACTTTAAGTCAATGATCATAAAGATAGATTAACAGTGATGTCTGTCGAAAAGATTTAAAATGACGTATTGTGCCGGAGAGATATCGTTGGAAGAACGAACGATGCGACTTGCGAGCCGAATGAGCCGCTCGGCCGGTCGGTGACTTCGAGCGTCATCGGTGTGTCGCTAAACTACTGAGTCCGAGTGAGCTAACTGAGCTAGTGAGCTATGTAGCGAGCGAGTGAGTGAGCGAGAGCGACGTCAATCGAAAAGAGCTAGCTCGCTCACGAGCTACCCATGTTTAGTTGGTAGTTCTTTTCTAAAAATAATCGTTGGTCGTTCGTAGATAGTTGAATTTTGAAAATTTGGATTTTATTAGTGGTAGAGAAGAGATGGGCTGACTCTGAGTGTTGATTTTTCTGTAACTGTATTAATGAGTGTATGACAATATTAGTAGTGGGTCGTTGTCGAATTTTTGACGGACGAAACGCAACCGTTTTCCCGACGACGAAAACGGTCGTCGTTGCAACTGGTTTGAAGACGGACGACGAAACTTAATTGCGTTTTCGTCGAGTGAAATAGTTGCAGTTTCTTACAACTATCAACAGGTTTGATCGTCGCATCACGAACGACAGCATTGACAACTGGTAGGTAAGGTAAGGTAATACATTATCGACTGTATTTCATTGACATACAGTTCACTTTCTATTGTAAGGACTGTTTTGCAAACGAACGGAACGAGACGCATTGACAACTGGTAATACATTATCGACTGTATCTCATTGACATAAAGTTTACTTTTTTTTGTAAGGACTGTTTTGCAAACGAACGGAACGAGACGCATTGACAACTGGTAATACATTATCGACTGTATTTCATTGACATAAAGTTCACTTCCTTCCTTGCAAGGACTGCTTTGTAAACGAACGGACAACGATGCGACGGACAAGATAGTTGACTCATTGCATTCTAGACTGTATTTTCATAGATGTAAAATATAAAATCGTCCTAAATAATTCGAAGACTGGTTTGTGCAACGAAGACTGTTTGAACCCAGGACGTAAAACGGTTTCATCGTCGCAGAACACAAAACGGTCTTTGCAAAACGGTTCGTCGGCGCAACGCCCACTCCTTATGAAAATGACAAAAAAAAAAAAAAAAATGATGACGGGAACAATGAAAAAATCATCACTGATTTTTATTTGAGTATGTTTATGATCACGTCACTTCAATTATGAGTGCATAAATGAACAGGAACGGCTTAGTGAAGTTATCGTTATGTGCCCAGCACCAGGCATTTTATCGAAACTCTGTGGTTCTGTGACTTCAGTGTCTCCGATCGCGAAGCCTCGCAACGTCCGCGTCGTCGGTCGCCCCGAGACGGCACGCCTGTCTGAATTACCGAAGTTCGCGTTGTAATGATTTTGGCATTGATGATTTTGTCGTTGTCACTGCATGATGAAATGATTTTAAAATATCGATGATTTTCACATGTTACATGATATCGGACTCATCTCTAAATTTTATTGGTTCTTCTCTTCACTTCGTTGTGTATGTACGGTGGCCGGCACATCAAAATACCACAAACTGTCAAATTTTCACGTTCGATTTTGAACTTAATCGTCAACATTTTAAAGTTTAAAATCGTTTGGAGAAATCTGACAGTTTCGTGTAGCTTGATGTGCTGGCCACTGTACATTTCTCGGAAAAAAAAAATCGATCGAACTGGTCGAAGTTCTGTTCTGGTTCGATCGGATTTTTTTTCACTACGAGTTCAGGAGGTCTCGCTTCTCGGTCAAGTGTTTTCTAAATCTCTACTCTATCGAGTTTTTAATCAATTTATAAATTTAATCTAACTTCCGTTGATCGCAGTTGACGAGAATGTCAATTGCCTTCACGATCTCAAAGTTGTTAGTTGTCTCCGTTGAGGTTGACCTTAGTAATTCGTAGGTTTATATGTTGTTTTATAAGTAGTGTATTGAATAATACGTATTTTTAACACATTGACTGCCATCGCGGTCACCGGTGACCGCTAACAATAGTTTTTCTATTGTGTCTGTTGTCTGGCAGTTAAAGCCTTAATTAGTTCATTAGGTTTAAAAAATATTTCCTTTTTTTTTAATCCCTTTTGCACTTAGTGTGCTGTTTACAAAAATGTTTTAACATAAGATATATAAATTTATTTAAATTACTTTGCATATTGTTATGGGACATAGGATACTTTTTATCCAGTACGTTCCCGTGGAATAATTTCAGACCTCCACGTGGGCGAAGCCGCGGGCAAAAGCTAGTTCATAGAATAAGTAAATAAAGGATTTTTTCGCCAAATATTTCCTACACGTTGTGTTTTAGGGGTTTGCAGTTTGCAGAGGGGGTCGAAATTTTCATTATTTTTGCGATAGGAGGCACCATTTTCGAGTTGTAAGCAAAAGAAAAGAAAAAAAAATACAGTACTGTTTTTGCACCAGAAGTCGAGGTGTTGGTGTGAATTTAAGTTCATGACAACTAATTTTATTCCACACTTTTTTAATCGCGATTAAAAATAGTCAGATTTAGTTAGAAAATCTAAATTTTAGTTTAAAAACGTCAAATTCAGAATAGCAAAATTGCCATTCTAAATTAAAAACTCAGTACCATCTTAGAGCTGTCAAACTAAAAAATATAATTTATTCAATTTCAGAATAGGAAATGGTCGATTGACAGGAATAAACTAAATTTTGGTGATTTTTAGTCTAGTTTAGAGAATTTTGTGACAAGAGAATCGACCAATACCAAATTTTTATAAGTATACGATAGCTATGTATAAAAGAGGTATTTATTTTATTACTAATTATGGCCGTACCCTGAGCAAATGACCTTGCGCATTCGTTACCTCTTTGCCGCACCCCACCTCTACAATACTTCGTAAAAATTACTAGCGCCGTTTGGCGAACAACTTACGAACTATGTAACTGCGACTAGTAAAAATCACAGATCTTGGAATACACGGACGCGGCATTGAATAAAAGTATATTTTTTATCACACCTATTCAAAAAGAGCTATTTTAGTCTACAGTCTGTTTACAGGGTAAAATAGCTTTTTAATCCCTAGGGACTAAAAGTGATTTGAATTTCGAATGTGGATATTGTTAGTAAAAGTTCAAATCACTAAAGAGATCAAGGCCGAACATTTTATAAACAAGTAACTGGCTGTATGATAAAGCAAACCGCACGCGAGCCAAAATAAAAATAAAAGTTAGTAAAATAAAATTAAATGCGCGAAATGGGAATTCATTTCGCGCGTTTTTTATTTTTTTACAAACTTTTTTTGTATGAATGAATTCCGCCTTCGTCCGTAATTGTTTACTCAAATTCGGATTTTACTCAGTTTTGTAAAAAAATTGTGTGTCTTCTTCAAGTAGTAAACTCCAGAGAACATTGTATCGGACGCTAAAAATGTGATACAAATAAATAAACGTACACACGGCTACACATCAAGCTATAATTTCCAGTATAAGCTGATCTCGCATTGTATAGGATTTCCGTATAATGAGAGGTCAGCTTATTTTGGAACTGTATAGCTTGATATGGTAGCCGTGTGTACTATTCTTATTCATAAGTTGCACTTACTTATTTTTTCATAGAGGGTGATAAAAATTTGAGTGTCCACCTCGGGAGCAACACTATTTTAAACATAACTGGCGAAATGTGGGTGTTCCTACTATGGGTACTTACAACTCATTTTTCTTTTTTTTTGGGTGGGAAATTGCTTAAGGATGGCGACCTGCCTATAGCTCGCCGTCCGCAAGCCCGCGCCTGCGGTGGCCGGGAATCGGCGATTCCCGCCACCCAGGGCGTCTCCTGCGGCGACTAGGGGCGTGAGGGCGCACAGACTGCCGCGCCCTCACGCGTTCCGTCTCCTCCTTCGCGAGCATTACTGCTTCGCAGAAGGAGGTGACTGCCTCCCATACACTCTCGCTCCGGACCATGGCCTGGATCAGGGCCGGACGCGGAGAGATCGCCGCCGCCGATTGCCTCCGTGAGGACACGGCGGTGCTCTGCCCAAGCCGGGCAGACCTCCACAGTATGCTCCACCGTGTCCCCCGGGCGATCTATACAGTGGTATACTCGGGCGTTTCCTCCCGCCTAATCCGAAACAGGAACCTCCCGAAACAACCGTATCCGGTGAGGACGCCGTGGCACCTCTCTAGCCACTCCTCTAAGAGGGGACTTATTGCCACGATTGTGGAGTGCCCAGCGCTGGGTTGCGACAATCGCACCTCCATGTCGCCATGAGATCCCGCCGGAGCTCAGTCCACTGCGCCGTGATTTCTCGCGGTAGCGGAGTTACGCCCCGGCGTTTCACCTCCTCGTGCCACTCCCATAAGTGTGCGAATGGGTACACCTCTGCCTAACCTTTCGGGGAAATAAGGCGTGATGCTATGGGTTAACGTGAAGCGGCACCCCGGACTGCGCCGGAGCGAACCGGGATCCGGGGTCCGTATCTAATGGACCCCACATGACACACTTGATGTCAATAGCGCTAACATCTGAAGTGGCGGAGACGACTCGAGATCCGTTGTTGGTATGTACCTATGTAAATGTCAACTTCAACCTTTAAACTTCGAATTTCTTCAGAGGTTTTGAACGTATCGTGGTTATTTTGCAGGGACGAAGATACAACGTGGAGGAGGCTGCAGCATCATGTGTCTGCTAAAACAACGAACTGTGATCAACAACGGTGACTTTACCGTGGACATGAATTGGTGTTAATGGAAACCCCATGTTCGGAATCAGCTCAACTCGCTCAGAAAATCGTATAACATTTCCTGATCAAAACTTAACAAAAACTACAATAAAGGGTAAAAGTCCTTCAGAAGTTGATCAATGTGAAAAGGGGACCCATCTCTTACCTACTATGTAAAGCAGATGGCAGAGAGAAACATTTGAGTGAATTTCTCAGGCGAAAAATGTACTCGTCTAGGCTGAAAACGCAGTGCTGCTTTACAAATAATGCAACGATTTTTTTTCTCAGGATTAAAGAGACGTGAATCTAAATGAAGCCACTTCAATTATGTTTATAAGACTAATACTTTTTAAGAAAAACATCAGTAAATGATGAATTGAATTTCTATGTTTTGTCCACAATCACTTTCATACACAGCATTTACCTCTCAGGAAGATAATCTCCAACAAATATAGGAAAAAGTATTTTGATTGTGTTAAGTAATAATTGACCTACAAGAAGCTAATTATTTTTGAATGTTCAGACTCACAGTTAATGAGTAGGTACATGACAACGGCAGTTTTGTCCGAGCGAAATTACTAATTTCTATGGTTATTTTGTTTCGCCGTCCTGAGCTTCCACCAATGAGTTTAAACGAACAATTAATCCCTGCCCATGAGAAAATCGTGCGCTTACCCACAGTGAGAACGGTAGTGCACATGTTATAAAACCTGAAAATGAAAATGTCCATGGAAATTAGGTAAAAAATCGAGTTGTTGAAATTGACTCATTTGAATACAAAGAGAAAAGGATACATGCCGTGAGAGAAGGGAAAACATACCTACTATATGTGCAACTTAGTACTTATCATGCTAAATAAAGGATTTACCTCGAAACCAATGCCTAGAAACAAACAATAAATTACTTTTAGTTTCAAATTAAGTGCCTACTCAGTTTGTTAATAGGTAATTAGGCTCACGATGGTAGGTAGTAGACAGTGACAATGGCAAAATGCTAAGTTATTAATCAGTTTGATGTCGCTGATAAACTGCAACACCTGAGTTTGGTCTCGGAATACAATTCTGTTTACCATCGTCAGGCCATTGTGGCTTGCGGTACATTAGTGAGCCGTCAGCGTAATAACCGAACTTACTAGTTGAGAGCTGGCAACTACTCTATGGAATTAATATCTACATTAGTACAGTTTCTGCGCATAACTCAGCCAGACCGCGGCTAGTACGCTAGACTGACTAATATGGAATTTGTTAGACTCGTACGTAATTAAGTATCGTGCTTGGGTACTTACTTACTATTTAATAGCTCTCTGAGAAAATTATACCTAATTGAAAATACCCCAGTGCATCTCTGAAGGTTTAGAACTCTTACAATTTTGAATTTACCGCGGCTTATTCCCAAAGTACTCCAAAAAGAGTTCCCAAACTACTCCATGAAAAATGTAATATTTTTAATTAGGTTTCATTCTACTTCATGATAACATTAAAATATTTTCAAAGTACTCCACCACATTTTAATCAAAAAGCTAATTTAAATATGTACCGTAATACTATAAAAAGGTAGCTGACGTACAGTTAGGCTCAAAAGCTTTGCAAATATATTTTTAAGTATAAATATGTTTTTAAATAAAATACAATAATATAATTCAACAATAATTTTGAGTCTTATTATTTTATTCAAAAATTAAAAATATTCTTAAATCAAGTGACAAGTTTAAAAAGTGGGGCTATGGATTCAGAAATCTAAAAAACAGAAAAAAACTAATAATAAATACTGTAAATTTATCAATTAAGCCTAACAAATTTATTATAATTCAACAATTAAAAATATTCAAAAATCAACTGACAAAATTAAAAAAGTGGGGCTCTGGATTCAGAACTCAAAAAAACAGAAAAACAAATAATAAATAATCTAAATTATTGATATGTGGCAATTAAGCCTAACATTATATTTATTATAATTCAACAATTAAATATATTCAAAAATCAACCGACAAAATAAAAAAAGTGGGGCTCTGGATTCAGAAGTCTAAAAAACATGAAAAACAAATAATAAAAAATCTCAAATTATATCTGGCAATTAAGCCTAACATAAAATATTTTAAAAATTCGACCAATAATCATTTGAAATTTTACATAAGATGGTAAAACTGAATGTAAAATGCGGTTGACTATTAAGAGTGTAAATGTATTATTATTATTAATTATTTTTGACATTGCCAATAATATTGACAGACATTATAAATATTGTACACCCAATGGGTATGTTACAGTGATACAAAAATGCATACTGTAAGAACTATCTTTCACCTGTGACAAACAATAAATAAATGAAATATGAAATATATGAAAAAATACTTATACATACATTTAAAAGTCACATAAACACTGAATCCTAATAAAAATTATCAAATTAAGTTACTACTAGGTAAGATAAAACTAAGGTAGGTAATGTAGTATTATTTCAAGTATGTGGAATCAGACTTAAACCTATTTTGAGACATTGTATGCTATGATTACAAATAGCTTGCGAACTAGGGATTTTGTTTTTGTTTAATAATAAATTCGTTTATTTGCAAACAAGAGTCACTGTTACATAAAAAAGCTCTGCCTCCTGAACTAGGTAGTTAACCTGTATCTCAGGAGACAGCACCCTTCCTAATTACATAGTACAATTTGATGACATGGTATAATGCTAATAGAAACTAAAAAAAAATAAAGATTAAAATAAAACTATACTAGATAAAAACATGATTGCCCATGTGGTGTGGTGTGTTGTGCATGATGCTTTTTTTTTTGTTTGTATTCGTAAGGATTAAATCCTACAATTTTAAATATGCATTGACGTTATAACAAAATGCTAAACTTTAATCTTCTTTTAAGAATGTTTGTGACTGACTGTACCGAAGTATATTATGTATTTTATCGGTAATGTATATGGAGCAGTTTGGGAATTGATAACGAATAATTGGTGGAGTACTTTGAGAATGATTCCAGATACCTATGGAGCACAATGGGAATAAAATAATAAGTATTTTTAAATAATAATAATTCTTTGGAGTAACTTGGGAACTAATGTATGAGATTCTTATCTTTTTAGAACAAAAGAATGGAGTAGTTTGGGAATAAGCCTTTACCGCGCTTATGTTCCCGTTAGCTTCATAAAAACGCATACCTTTATGATCTAGTAGCAAGCAGCACTTGATCATCAGGGCCTCAAGTCTGCTATTACAATAGTGTCAGAATGGTCTCGCCATTGTGAGTATTTGACAGTGTTTGTATGGCAAATCTGTCAAAAACTCACAATGAAGAGACCATTCTGACACTATTGTAATAGCAGACTTGAGGCCCTGTTGTTGTGTCAGGAGAGCGTGTTTAGGGTGTATAACACCCCACGCGACTGTTGACGTGGTTAAAATTTCGGGTGAGAATAATTTTTAAACACAAATATGAACCTAAGAAAGAGATTCAGAAAACTTTTTCTTATGAGTTCTTAGAAGGAAGAGCTGGTCAAACTCAATGATATGAAAATGTCTGCTCTCTCTGAAAATATAACATTCACCGCGTTTACATTCACTGTATTTTCGCTGTAACAACTCTTATAATAGGCATCGCTTCCCAAACATAATAACTGTCGCTAAGATTACTTAGCAGATAATCTGCTGTTATGTTAAGTTGGTAAGCAGAGGTGGCAGCAGTTGCCGCGCGTTTCTGCGACAAGTTCGCGCCGCACCGCAGCCGCAACAGACTGGCTAAACTTTGGCATTCCCGTGAGTTGAGGCACTGGCAGTAAATCAACGACCTTATATGGTCGTTGCAGTAAATAATAGCAGATAATATTCTTGATACTTATATCGTAATTCACGTGAGCGGCGAGTGTCACTTGGAATTGTGTTCATTTCAAATCTATTCCAGTTTCCACTAAGTTTATTTTCTTTATGAAAGCTTCGGTCAAAATAATTTCAGACGTGACGTCTGTGACAGACGCCTACAGCACGACAACTTCATCAATCAATCAACCAATCATTAACAAGCAATCTACTTTTACAAAATTAATTAAACACTAACCGCCTTACTTATAAACGCGGAATAAAGTTATACTATGAATAACTTCGGTACGTTTATACCTAGTATAACTTTATTCCGCGTTTAGTAAGGCGGTAAATGTTGACGAACGACCTCATAACGGAGAAAAATTCCTTTTCACTTCAGTAGCTCAAACATGTAGGTTTTGCTGCCTGAAATCAGTGAGCAAAATGCAATTTTGCTCACTGAGGAGACAAAAGTATTTTTTTTTTTTTTCTGGAAATCGCGAATATTTTATTCAGCCTTGGGTTAATCATACAATTCGAAACATTCACACTCTATCTCTTTCCCGCCATTAGAAAGAAAGAGAGAGACAAAGACCGACAAAGACCAGCCCTTTCGAAGTACCAACCGATTTTGAATTCGACCTCAAAGACAAACACGTTCGGAATTTCGTACTAACTAAAGAAATTTTGCAAAAAGATAATTATGTCTTTTAATGTAATTTATTGAATTTTTAACTTATTGTTGTATTTAAACGAAAATAAGTATTTTCTGCAAATAAAACTGATATTTAACCTGTAAATATTTATTATCTCCTAAAGTGTTCTCGCGGTTTGTTCCCACTAGTTCTACTGAACAGTTCTACGGTAGAACTAATGGGATTTTTTTTCTCACTAGTACTACGATATCCATACAAATATTATAAATGTGAAAGTAACTCGGTCTGTCTGTCTGTATGTTACGTTTTCACGCCTAAACCGCTGAACCGATCGTCATGAAATTTGGCAGAGATATAGCCTGGGATACGGAGAAGGACATAGGCTACTTTTTTACGCGATATAACCGACATTCACGCGGGTGAAGCCGCGGGCATAAGCTAGTTAGGTATAACAAAATAGTAGAACTATTGGGATTCTCTATTCCCTCTATTCCCACTTGTTCTACTAAACCGTTCCACGGTAGAACTAATGGGAGTTTTTGTTTTGTTTTCACTAGTACTACGATATACTATATTACAAAATAGTACTACTAACTAGTGGGAGTCTCTATTTCCCACTTGTTCTACCTGTTCCATCGTTAGAACTAATGGGATATCGCTGCTGAAGTGAAAAGTTATGTGTGTAATTCAAAGGCACGAGATGCAAAAAACTTTGCTCTCGTGTAGAGCAAAGTTTTTTGCATCTCGTGCCTTTGAATCCCTCGCCACTCTCAGGATTCAACTTTAGAATCACTCGCTACGCTCATGATTCAATCCTTGAATCATTCGCTTGCTCAGGATTCAAAATCAGCACTCGCAGCAAAAAACGACTTTGCTCTCTTGTTGCACAAATAACTATTGAAACATGTTCGAAGCAAATAGAAAATAACGCAGAGAATATCTCTCAAATAAGTTGAATCACGAAGTTGGCAGCTTCAGGCAAAGTTCACAAGAAAGTGATGCGGAGGTGGAGTGATATTGTATTGTTCGGCAGATCGCGCGACGCCCAAGCCGGACGCGCGTGACTCGGCGCGTCGTCGTCGCTGCATTATTAAGGCGAGGTTCCTCGAGCGTCGTAGGCATGAAACACTTACCCCAGCCCCCGCAATGAGTAGCGATACGTAACAAATTACGATGCGCGGGAGACGCGCGCGCTATCGCACCGCTCTCATGAGTTCACGAACTCGTCGCGACACAGAATAGAGCAATGCAGTAGATCAACTTGAATTGATTAGTATAATTTTACTTTGTTTTTGATGTGTACATCTTTCCTCTCCCTTTCCTGCAATCTGCGGGAGTGATTTCGTGAAAAGGGACGGAAGTGTGTAACAGGAAGCCGGGGAAGCGCGCGTTATTTGATTTGACCAATGAGCGCGTGTGGTGGTAAATTTAGCCGTCAGATGGTACCAACCCTTTTTTTATTTTTAAATGCGCATCAAACGAAAATTTGGTTTTACCACCTATAAATTAAAATCCTATATGGCGGCTGCGAAATTTTAAAAATTTTGAATCATGTATAATAAAACCACTCCATATACTAATAGAATGTATTCCACCAATATCAAAATGAACTCTAACATTATAATCCAAATATTACAATCAGTGTAACTTCGACATAAACAGTACAACTAGAATATAATTTCACTATTTCAATCATGAGATCATTGTTTTCAATCTGTTAACCAAAACTTCCAACTAGGACGACTCCCGTCCGCGAACTGCCCCCCGACTCACATCAAAGTGGGCGGAAAAGCTTACATTTACATCAACTTCCGGCTTCTCGAAACATCGAGAACATTCTAGATTGTTCTACAAATGCGCCTCTAGTGTCGAGAAGCGCTCGCTACAACATTCATTGATAATTATACAATAACCCATTGACAACAGCGCCCCTGGTGTCAAGAGGCCTAATATTCCATTCATAATCTATGAGTAAATCATTCATAAATGCTAACGCCATCTAGCCGCGACTGGCACAAACAATACACTCTTACATTGTTTTCGCTGCTTAGCGATGGGTGGCGCTAATATATATATCAGTCACAATGACGCTATTTAACCTTTTGACCGCCACGGTCGGGTATAGCCGACAAATGAAAACCTGTCCAACAAGCCACCATCGGCTAAGAAAAGAAGAATAGAGTCAAATTACATTAAATAGTGATTTTACGAGAAACAGGGGATGAAAAGCAATGACTTGGTTATCGATATTGGATCACAATTTTTTTTTTTTGTAGGTATTTGCGCTGAATCATGCCACAGATTCGTTTACGCTCTGGCGGTCAAAAGGTTAAACAAGAAATCATGACATTCGGCCATCCGACAACGTGCTACTCCTGGAGCACAACTCCCACTTTTAACCCGTTCAATCAGTTCGTATTTCAAATGACAAATTTAGTGTGAAAACTAAATAAATATACTAATAGGTAATAATATTTAGTACAAGAGCCAGGGCGATATATATGTATACATGTTTAAGCTAAATCATGACATTCGGGATCTTTTAGAGGTACCTAATTATTATAGTAACCTACTGAATTAACCTTACAAAATTATTATTGTAAAATACAAATCCATTGTTAAAAAAAAAAAAAAACAATTTTGCTACTAATTTCCTCATCTGAACTAATATTAACATTGTCAAATCAATTCAAAACATTTTGTTCCACACAAACCCACACGGGCACCCCCGAATCGTCAGAAGCCAGATGCACGGCTCCAACCAGCCGCCTCCCATGGAGAAGAACCGGCAAGAAACTCCACGGCCACTCTTCCAAAAATGATTGGTATTCACAATACCCTCAAACAACAGTGTCAATAGGCATAGGAGGAAGGTGTAGACCCTTCAACAATTACCAGGTATCTTAACAAATAGAAAATGGTCAACAAATCTACAGTCTAATAGGCCTTCAACGTTCTCACATTCACAAAATAGGAAACAATCTATATAAACATTAAAAAAAAATCTATTTAAGCCAAATGACATGGTTGCCACAACTACAGTTACAAATCTGAATAAATAATTATCATGTCCACAAAAGCAACTAATAAAGAGTTGAATTTAGAATTATATGTATATAATGTCAAATAATGAGATGATTAAGTCAAGGAAGGATGTAAAAATAAAACATCATTACGTATTTGGGAGCAGCCAACAGACACCCACACAATCATGCCGCCAATGAGTTACCAGGGCAGCCACACGTGCAGAAGGAACCATTGCCAAACTTCCTTGTCTTCAACATAGTTTTTATTGTTATAATATGCTTTCCGACAAGAACACGTCCGACGTGTTCCCCGAACCCTCCATCGCCAAATTATGCAACTGGCTCCGGCAACCCATTACAAAAGTGGATACTGTTTACAAGAAATGGCTGTTGTCTGTCATGATTGTCATCAAGTTCAAGACCCTTCAGATGTATCCAGGGCCTAATTCTATCTGTAGATACAATACTTTCATGATTATTATTCCTTTTCCTATTACAATCATATAACTATCGTTACCCAATACTGCTACAACCTTATAATAGCCTATAAGCTTTTACAAAAGCTTTGTACTCTTGCCGTTATTATTATACTTGGTCCGGGCTGTCGGTTACTTGATATTCAGGAGCAGAAGTATGACCAATGTCGTGTACACATTTTACTGACAACAAAAATCTAGTTTTACGACTGTTTTGGAACATTAAATTTATTGATAAACTATCGCGCATTTTCAGCAGTATTTTATTTTTGGTTGTTCTCATTAACAGTGTTGTTAATGAGAATTAACAATACTGAATTTATTACCCCACTGAACCTTGCCGAGACACTTTTCCCAGTCATGCTCATTTCCATTAAAATTTTGAGCAGATAGTGAATTTAAAATAGTTTGATTAAACCTTTGAGCTTGTCCGTTTTGCTCTGGGACAAGCAACTGCATTAAGTACATGTTTAATACCAAGACAATTGCAAAAGGTTTCGAAAGCTATTGATGTGAACGAAGTGCTATCAGAAATGATTTTAGCCAGTGTACCAAAATCAGTGAAAATATTTTCCCAGATTGTACGAGTTGCCGTTTCTGCTCTTTATGAACGGCCCTAAATGGTCAATATGAATAATGTAAAACGGTATGCTAAGTTTCTCTATTGGAAAAAGTAGTCCCTGCCTCTTTTTGCACTATCTTTACTATAAGCACATTCCATGCAGGAACCCACATATTTCTCAACAAATCGTCGTAATCTTATGGACCAAAATTGGCTCTTTCTTTCTTTTTTAGCCTAAATGCCCGATGTCATCGTGGTTAGCTTTGCAATCTTGCCAACGAGCACTTCAAGACAAACGTTCATCAAGCATCAACTTTGCAATAGAGTGCATTATTTTGACGGTATATTTTTGCTTTAGGTCTTCGAACCCAGGGTCAACTTCAGGTTTAAGAACTTTTACCATTCGAGACGTTCCGTGGTCACTCATTTGCAGGATTAGGAGCCAACTACCTGATTCAGTATTAATAACCTTAACAGACCGAACATCTCCTTCCGCGTTGAGGCAAGTGATTCTGCTTAAGGCATCTACATTCGTCTTAATAACACCCGGACGGTAATCAATTCCGAAGTTATTATCGCTTATTTACAACCACTACCTGGCTATCCACGGAACGAGATCTCTCTTCGTCCATGTTGTCCTAAGCGCCGCGCAATCAATAAATACCTTAAACGGGACCCCGAACAAGTACACACTAAACTAAACACAGCAAGTCTCAAACTACGGATCATACTAGGCTAAAACTGGCTAAAAGAGTTTAAGGAATTGAACGCGGTTTGATGATCATTGCACCAATACCATGCAACATTTCCCTCAAGTAAGTTAGTCAGTGGTTACGCTATCTCCCCGTATACTTTTACAAATGTACGGAAAAATCCCGTAAGCCCCAAAAATTTACGGGCTTAGTGAATATTATTGGGCCAAGGGAACCCAAATGGAATTCTCTTAAATTCATTGTGGCCGCTTAAATGAGTTATCTGGTCTTCAATAAGTGTAAGGGGAAACTTGTCCTTATTAGTTTTGTTTTTAATGGCTCTAAAATCTACACAGTCTTTGTTCACACGATTTTCTTACGGACTATAACTATATCGGGCTTGCCTAATCCGAACTAAATTCTTGTATAATACCGGTACGACAGTTAAAGCAGACTATAAAACCTTCGCTACACCCGGAATCGTTGGTAGAATTTGATCTCTGCCTATTTCTCGTCTCTTAATCTGTTCGAATTAAGTTGAATAAGTCCTCAGGATCCTCGCAGTTAAATGCCTGTGAACCACTAGTAACTGACCTATCAGTAATTCCGTTTATTGCACCATCAACGGTTCTCTTACGCTTTGTTTCACAACGTTTCAAAAGATTTAAGTTAATATAAAAATACTCTAGTAAACTGTCATCAGCATTCCTGCAGGCAGCATTTCTTCTAAAAGTCTATCAAAAATTTCCTCATTAGGAAACGCTTTTTTGAATTTGGCTTGCCAATCGTCGTAAGAAAAATATGACCGTAGGAAGAGACTCAAACCATTTCTTCGCAAGTCCAACCAGTTTTTGAAGGGAGAAGTGAATGTTTTGCTTCTGATATCAATTATCAATTTGTGAACATTCATTAACCTTCCGAATCAAAGCCTCATTACTTCGTGACCTATTGTCCGGATCAAATTCAGGTATCGTGTTATAAAGTAGACTACTTTGCGAGGAATTTGTACTCTTACTTGGGTCAGCCTTCCAGGAAGTCAAGATGTTCAGCACGTCCTTCGAGGTCACTTCCTTCGAGTGTTTTCGAGACCGTCGTCGAATCCTTTCTTCCAGGGTAGAAGACGAGAACGAGGATGATGATGACGATCGTTATTGTTTTTCTCTGCGTCTACTACGCTTACGAGCAGGAATATGCGATTCACCAACGAACTCTACATCACTCATGTTAGCCGAAATCACATGGCACATGGTATACATAATCTCTTCAATCAAATCACTCATGGTAGCTGAAATATTCCATAACGTCTGATTACATTCTATTCACATTATCAAGGTCATTAACCGGAAGTATCTGTCGCAGTTGATGTGTGTGATGGTGTATGTATAAATATGTGTATGAATGAAGAATGTTTGTAGGTGTAGTATCTGATAAGTATTCAAAAATTATCAAACCAGAAATCACATGGCACATGGTGTACATAATCTCTTCAATCAAGTGGCAGTAGCATCCATATTCAAGTGGCAATAGCCTCCAAGTTCAAGTGGCAATAGCCTCCAAATCCAAGTGGCAATAGCCTCCAAAGTCGTGGCAATAGCCTCCAAAGTCGTGGCAATAGCCTCCACAGTCAATTGGCAATAGCCTCCAAATCAAATGGCAATAGCCTCCAAAGTCGAGTGGCAATAGCCTCCAAAGTCAAGTGGCAATAGCCTCCAGAGTCAAGTGGCAATAGCCTCCAAAGTCAAATGGCAATAGCCTCCAAAGTCAAGAGGCAATAGCCTCCAAAGTCAAATGGCAATAGCCTCCAAAGTCAAGTGGCAATAGCCTCCAAAGTCAAATGGTAATAGCCTCCAAAGTCAAGTGGCAATAGCCTCCAAAGTCAAATGGCAATAGCCTCCAGTCAAATGGCAATAGCCTAAAAAGTCAAATGGCAATAGCCTCCAAAGTCAAGTGGCAATAGCCTCCAAAGTCAAATGGCAATAGCCTCCAAAGTCAAATGGCAATAGCCTCCATCATCAAGTGGCAATAGCCTCCATAATCATCATCAAGTGGCAATAGCCTCCATAATCATCATCAAGTGGCAATAGCCTCCATAATCATCATCAAGTGGCAATAGCCTCCATAATCATCATCAAGTGGCAATAGCCTCCATAATCATCATCAAGTGGCAATAGCCTCCATCATCAAGTGGCAATAGCCTCCATCATCAAGTGGCAATAGCCTCCATAATCATGTGGCAATAGCCTCCATCATCAAGTGGCAATAGCCTCAAAAGTCGAGAATCTTCTTACAAACTAGCAGGGCTTGCTTGGCTATATAACTACAATTTTGAGTTACTATAGGACTCTCATGCTTGGTTTTAGCAATAAAAAATAAAACAACAATATAACACTACACACTATACCCCAGCCAAATACTGTTGAAGAGTAGCATCAACCACATGTCATAATCATTCCAACTAGGTACCATTTATGCGCACTCTATCTCAACCAAAAATAGCAACGAATAGTAGGCTCGCTTAAATAATAAAGCCGAAAGTATGGCGCGTTCCTAAGTGAAGTAATCATTCCAAATATCATGTCAAAATTACCAGCGTATACGCGCACCATACCTCAGAGAAACTGAAGAGGGGTAGCATTGCCCAAGCATTCAAGACAAAAGTACGGTGCACTCTTAGTCCTGCCGACACTAACAGGGACTACCCTGATCAAGTCTTTTCGGATACAATGTAGAATAGGATGCCTATGTTTTGCTAATAATATATTAATTACTTAGGCCTTTGCCCAGCAGTGGGATGATGCAGGCTAACAGTATCAGTAACAGTATATTAATTACTCCAAATTATAGGTTAGGTTACGTAACAAATAACCACACAAGCTCTGCCAGTCTTTAAGTACTCGTAGTCGTTAAATAAAATGTTCTACATACATACCTTTTAAATAAGTCTTAGCGACAGTGGGCGCGTACTGTACGTGTCACTTCTGATGTATAATAAAACCACTCCATATACTAATAGAATGTATTCCACCAATATCAAAATGAACTCTAACATTATAATCCAAATATTACAATCAGGGTAACTTCGACATAAACAGTACAACTAGAATATAATTTCACTATTTCAATCATGAGATCATTGTTTTCAATCTGTTAACCAAAACTTCCAACTAGGACGACTCCCGTCCGCGAACTGCCCCCCGACTCACATCAAAGTGGGCGGAAAAGCTTACATTTACATCAACTTCCGGCTTCTCGAAACATCGAGAACATTCTAGATTGTTCTACAAATGCGCCTCTAGTGTCGAGAAGCGCTCGCTACAACATTCATTGATAATTATACAATAACCCATTGACAACAGCGCCCCTGGTGTCAAGAGGCCTAATATTCCATTCATAATCTATGAGTAAATCATTCATAAATGCTAACGCCATCTAGCCGCGACTGGCACAAACAATACACTCTTACATTGTTTTCGCTGCTTAGCGATGGGTGGCGCTAATATATATATCAGTCACAATGACGCTATTTAAACAAGAAATCATGACACATGGGTGTCGTTTTCATGGTGTTTGAGAGTGCTAGAGCCGATAGTGAGGTCAAAATAAAAATCTAAGATGGCGGCTACGAAAATTTTCATATTTTCCTTCATGCATCAAATTTTCATTATTTTTGCGATAGGACGCACCATTTTCGAGATATAAGCAAAAGAAGAAAGAAGAATTTTTGCACCAGAAGTCGAGGAGTTTCTTGTCCATTCTTCTCCACGAAGACCTAGTTTTGGAACGGACAACTAGCTTTCTCAAAAACTCAGTACCATCTTAGTGTTGTCAAACTAAAATATAGTTTAGTTGTGGCACTTTAGTCAATTTCAGAATAGGAAATCGTCGTTTGACAGGAATAAACTAAATTTTGGTGATTTTTAGTCTAGTTTAGAGAATTTTGTGACAAGAGAATCGGCAACATTATCGGCTTTAGCAACCTCGAAAACCATGAAAACGACACCCATGATGAAAGATTTGAAAACTTTCGCAGCCGCCATCTCGGATTTAAATTATAGGTGACGCGCATTTAAAAATAAAAATAAAGTCCACCAACCCATCTGACGGCCAACTCTATCACCGCGCGCGCTCAAGGCTCCTACAAACAGGCGCGACACGCGACGCGTCACAAAGAAACCGCTAGTCGCGCGGCACGCGGTGTCTTTATGTCACGTCGCGTGTCGCGCCTGTTTGTAGGAGCCTTATTCGTCAAATCAAATAGCGCGCGAATAGAAGTCAAAATCGGTTGCACGGACTTTAAAAAAGGTTTACTTAGTCAAATATTATTTCAAATGGAGTATAACTACGTATAATATTACAACTATCTAAAAACTAAACTTTTTACAGGTTATTATTTTACAAGCTAATTTGGGCTCAGCCGGTAACAGAACTTAGCGGGGGTGGTGCGTTCGCAAAAATTGGCACACGTCCGACCTCCAACGCGTTCCGCTCGGGACTGAGAGTAGGCATGTCGATTTGAAATCGATTATTTGGAGTAATATAATCGATCAGATCGATTTTGAACCCTACATCGATTCAATGAATCGATTCATAAACCTCCCGAATCAGACCGACCCATTCAAAGGACTAGCGATAATAGGTATTTAGTTTTTTTTTGAGGTGAGGCATAAATCGACGGTCCCTACGTACATAAAGACATGTCAAAAACCGAGGTTTACAGGAAAGCGTTATTTATGTTCAAACTGCTCTAGAAATAATTGTATGTACAATTTGTAAATAACGTTAAATACGTAATATTAAAAAAATATAACTATACAGGTATGTGCATATGGAAAATCTAAACCCAATTGTGCAATTGAATAAAATAAATTTTTGACATGTCTTTATGTACGTAGGGACCGTCGAAATATCGGATTAGGTATTTGGATTAGGTATTTTTCGATACTAGTCAATACCTAATCCGAGGCGTCAAATATTTCATGTATTAGGAATCACATAAAATCCTTAAATACTTAAGGAAAAGTTGAAAAAACGCCATCTAGGGTACTATTTTATCATTAGTTGCTAGCGTCGTTACAATGCTTACGTTTATCAACGTTGTGCGATGTGATGTGTAAGTACATCGTTACGCTGTAGCATAGTACATCAATAACGCCGATTGCCAACAAATACTTTTGCATAGTTGGAACATCTGTTCCATGTGAAAGGCTTTTTTCTGTTGCGGGAAATATTGCTACTGACGAAAGGAGTCGTTTAGATCCTGAGCGATTAGATAAGTTAATTTTTTTAAAGTAACTCGACTTAAAATAATGGGAAATATAATTTCTTGTTAAATTTGTATTTAACTTTAATAAAATTTTATAAACATAAAATTAGATTAATTTATTTACCGACTTACGAGTACTTAAGCGAGACTAGAAATTTAAACTGCCACATTAGTTTAGTGGTCGCAAGCACTACTGCTGAGCAAATGATCCTGGGTTCGATTGCCACCTCTATCTATTCTTTCGAAGGAATATATAGCGGGATATTATGTTTATTAATTTAATAATACTTCTATCCAATTACTTGTATTTGCAGTAAATGGTCATCAATAATGTCCTGTATCTTTATTAGGCAATTAGTCATGTTTGAAATTGGCTCGATTAATCGAAAATCGATCTTTTAATGCTCGATTTAAACAAGAATCGATTCTAGTATGTCCGATCGGAATCGAATCGGAGATCGATATTTTTTTTAATGAAGCGACATGCCTAACTGAGAGGCGAGATGGCAGCGGGTCGTGAGTAAATTGTGTCGTGAACTTTGTTAATTTTGGATTTAAAAGTATATGTTTTACGATATTAACAATGTTAAACCCGACAAACATTACATCATCCTATACCCGAAGTCTCTAATTCAGATAATTTATGTAAACAAAGTAATGTCAAGAAATGTCACTGTCAAAATGACAGGACAGTGGTGCAAAACATTTTATCATATTTTTTTTGTAAATAATCATCTATGAAATTAAAGTGAATTAATTATAAGAACTATGCAAACAGAATACCGTTGCCAAACAATGTTTTATGTAGTGTGTCGGAGACATGGCCTATGATCGTCATAATTAGCCCTTTTAAGTCTAGACGTAGGCCTCCCAAAATCGATTTCCACTCGAAACAGTTTAGAGCCGTTTTCATCCAAAATGTGGCTAGATAAGCTACATACAATATGAATCTACGAATGAGAGTTATATTATAAAGTGTTTTTGAAGATGTAAAAAATGTGAAAATGTTTGGATCTCCTGCATTGTTACCAGTATCATAAAATATTTTATACCAGAAAATCTCCTTTTTTTAATAACTTTGTTTTATACCGAAAATTTATAAAAATAATTACGGTAGGTATGATTATTTTTTAATTATTATTTCTTAAACTCAGTGCTTAAAAGAAAATGGAACCTTTTTTTTTCGCCATTTTATGTGAATTACCATTACGAAGATATTTGTTTGATATGTTATCCCCTTTGTTTACATAAATTATCTGAATTTGAGACTTTGGGTATAGACGTTTATTTTGATGTGATTTTCAATACATAAAGTAGTACCTAAAATATTGAAATGAAATGAGTTTTAATTTACGAAATAACGGTATGTTTGGATTTTTTTTCTATCGAGTGAACTTTGACCAATTATGTAACGAGTACCCGACGTGCCTACAGAAAGGTCTTAAAAGCAACATTTAATTTTTTCACGTGTTTAATAATTACCGTAGGTTATCTTGAAAAACCTCGCCTTAACGCGGCCCTGGAGTGCACCCGCTACTTTATTATTTAAACACGTCACAAATACGACACTTGCGGAAACTACTTTGATCTATTCTGTGCTGTTGCGCTGTTGCAAGTGCTGCAACTAGTGGTGCCCTTCAAAAATAAGAGTTTAGCTGCTGAACTTTATTGCGACCGATACTTAGTTACATACTGAAAGTGAGAAAACTATTCATATTTTTTTAGGTTGATGCTACTAAACTAGGTAGGTATCTTCCTACTAGATACTTCTTACCATTGTGGTTTAAGTAGATAGGCATTGTCTGCATTCGATATCTCTAGCAATTATTGCAATTATCCTAATGGCATTCTGAAGATGTTAATGGACAAAGGAGAATGGCGGGCTAGTATGGAAGTTTTGTACCGCTGTTTATTTGTCGTGTTTTGTATTGTTTTTATATTTAGTCGATAGATAATATCATCAATAAATAGAGTATAAATTATCAGATTTTTTGAAGTTAGGGTTCAAAAGTTATTTACTTTGTTTTATGTATGAGAGGTTACATTTTGAGGTAGGTAGGTAGGTATATTGTAAGATGACAGTTGACTGTCAATGTGGTTGTTTACAAACTAAAACTTATACCTACTTAGTCATTATTATTCCTTTTATATTTTATTTCTCATATTAGTTGGTCCTGTCGACGTTATGAACAGCAAAGATGTTCACCGAGTTTTATAGACTATTCCTAACAATCCCTTATATTGTTCATGGGTACATACGAAAATGCATTCATATTTTACGTAAATACGGAAGATGCAGTTCCACACTATCCCTTTTATTACAAGTAATACGACAAACAGATACCGATACAAATAATCTAAATGTTCTAGATTTTGTCTCAACTCAGCGTAATCAAAGACTTAAAAATGCACAAACAGATTCACACACTGCATTTCAATAAAACAGCAAAGATGCCTTTGACAACTGACAGATGATTTTCTTGAAATATCAATAAAACATTGCCATAGTGAAGCATGTATGGATGTTGATATCGATTATTCTTATCGATTATTTACGTACATTTAGGTGATAATTCATGTAAAAATCACAAAATGTAATGAATAAAATATTATTTGCTGATTTTTTATTCGTAATTGAATAAAGAAACATAATGCATTAATATATTATATTATAATAAATCGTGAAAATCGATTTCTGATCAAGTTAAATGGTTTTATTTTACGCATGGCAAGTTTTGAAAAGGTGCATTGCGTTTTGTTGTTAATAAATTAACGTTTAGTTATTTATTGTTATCTTTTTTTAAATCCCTTGTTTTAACGTGTAGGTACCTATATATGTATAAATATATTTGTTATTTTTTTATGCATCTAAAAAGGTTAGTTTTTTCTGAGACACCTATTATTTCAGCGTGGGTTCAAGATGTTTCAAGTCCGGTTGTATTGCGTCACGTCCGGGGTCCCGGAGGAGCCAATCAGCGCTCGCGACGACACAGCGACGCTCGACGTGACGACACCAACGTGGGCACGTGACAACTACGCGGGACCGCCGCCGGCCGCGGCCGCGGACTTACGTCACTCTTTCATTGTTCACGCGATTCAACTTTTTGATTAAGTATTAGACCCTTAATGTATTGCAATGTTTTAAAGCGGCACCTCTGTCTAACCCTTCGTGGATTACCTACAGGCTATTTTTGTTTATCTATTAGTTATGTTTGTAAAAATGCCAATTTAAGGACATGGTACTTTAATTAATTACAAAGCTTCGCTATGCTGTAAAATCTCGAGGAGGTCTTGTATGAATTCGTGTTAGTTCGCCAATTTAAAATAGGACGTGATCTCATCAGCGGCAGGCGGCGGTGACGGTCAAAGAGCGAGCTTCTATACCCTAAGTCTCTAATTCCGATAATTTATGTAAACAAAGTAATGTCAAGAAATGTCACTGTCAAAATGTCAGGACAGTGGTGCAAAACATTTTATCATTAAATGTTTTCGTAAATAATCATCGATAAAATTTAAGTGAATTAATTATAAGAACTATGCAAACAAAATACCGTTGCCAAACAATGTTTTGTGTAGTGTGTCGGAGACACGTTATATGATCGTTATAATCAGCCCTTTTAAGCCAAGTGCTAGACGTAGGCCTCCCAAAATAAATTTCCAATCGAAACAGTTTTCAGCCGCTTTCATCCAAACTGTGACTAGATATGCTACTTACAATAATAATAATAATAACCCCACCGCCGTATCTCTACGTTGACGTCGTGGTGGGGCTTTTGCGCTCCAAACTCTAGGTCTGTGCCGGTAGAGTTTACTTTACCGGAACATGTCTAGGGTGAGGAGCCAGACCAAGAGAGATACAGGAACCCGCAGGGCAGCATGTGGCGAGCTGTTGGGCAGTTGCGACCACACGGACCCTATCTCCCGGAAGAAGTCATGTTCCTCATCTCTGGCTTGCCTTTATTGGCCGGCTGGTGTGAACGCTGACGAGGAACTGAGCTCCCACCTCATTCTTGCCTTTATTGGCCAGCTTGAGTGGAGATTCGCAAGAGCAAACGTGCTCGGAGGAAGGAAGTATTCCAGTAAGTACTTGTAGGGATCTTGACCATCTTCCGGGCTCTGGGATTGTTCTGAGAGCCGTGGAATACCTCTCCACTCCTCGAGCACCTCAGGACATGTTGCCCCCTTGTCGCTACGTCACTATGTGTTAGCGACCGTTTTCGGGGGCCCATTATTGAGTGTGCAAGTCACCCCCTGCCATTTTATCCGTGTATAATAAAACATTGATCAGGCAGGGGCCATAGTCCCTCCATAGTTTCAGGTAACCAGTCCATTTTAACCACCCAAACCCATAGTCCAATATCTTTGTTTCCATATCCTGCAATAGTACTACACCAACCGGGGGTTGTCCTTGGGTGCACTTGCATAGTGCGTACAGGGATAATCGTCGGTTGGTGCCTCATTTAATTAGAAAGCGTCTAATGGGCCTCTGCGAGTTGGCTTTGGCCCCTCGTACGCCTTCCATAGGTCCGGGACTTCAGGGTCCCGAGATATGTAAAGATATAAAAATAATAATAATAATAATAATTGATTTGACACAGAACAGGTTACATTTGAACAGATATACAAGACACATTTAAATTTTCTTAATTTTATACTGAAGGCATCGACAATATGAATGGTATGAGAGTTGTAATATTAGTGTTGTTGAAGATGTACAAAATTTGAAAATGTTTGGATCTCCTGCATTGTTACCAGTATCATAAAATATTTTATACCAGAAAATCTCCTTTTATTAATAACTTTGTTTAAAACAGAAAATTTATAAAAATAATTACGGTATGATTATTTTTTAATTATTATTTCTTAAAATCAGTACTTAAAAGAAAATGGAACCTCTTTTTCGCAATTGTATGTGAATTACCATTACGAAGATATTTTTTTGTTATGTTATCCCCTTTGTTTACATAAATTATCTGAATTTGACACTTTGGGTATAACAGAGCGTTGTGACGGACCGTAGACACAGCGTAGACCTCGCCGTACAGAGCGGCCGCCCCATACTTGGAAGCGGTCCAAAATATTTTTGCAACACATTTGTTAAAAAAATGCATTTACGAAGCCTGTATACATTGTTCGCAATAAATTAAATTTATTTATTTAATTAGACAAGTAAGATCCTTTGTTAGTTAGTTACAAAAAATACTTAAAAACTATGTTAGTATGTTACACTTATAACTAAGTACCTATCTCTTAACTTACAGTAAACAATATATACATAAACTCACCGGATGTAATGAATCACTCCTGCCTAACCAACACCTGCATGAAGTGATTCATTATCGGCAAGTTAAAGGAGAACGGCAGATTTCGTACCGCCAACATTAATGTTTATGGTGTTTCGATATAAGACATTGAGCACTTATAAAGGACTTTAAAGATGTTCTTTTTACGTATTTATTATATTTTTAGAACTTTGGAAACGTTTAAGTTGCAATAGTAAGAAACACATTTTTGCGTTAGGGCGAATGAACTCTGATAAAGATGTCGCCGCTCCATTCCGCGGCGCCCTTGTAACACAAGGCTCGGACTACACTCGTAACAGGATGTTTTAAACTATGTCATGCGCCATAATTAATAAAAATAAAAATTTAAAAAAATTCAAATGTTCATAATTTTTAAGCTATTGCATAGCTTCTATCGCGGGCCTTGAGCGCGGGGACCGAATCCAGAAATTCCGTAACGAAAAAACCTCACGCTCCCCACTCCGACGGTTATTTTACTACACCAGTACCCTCTAGTGATCTAATAATTTCTGGCAGTTCCTTTTTCTGTGTACTGCGTATTTTATTCTTATAAATATTAGTTTATAAAATTATGATCTTCACAAAAAGTGATTGTTGATAGTGGGGTTTGAACTCACGACCAGTAGATTATGAGTACATTCAGTTCCCCTGTTGCACCGCAAGGCTACAATGACTTAATTAAAGCTTGCCAAATAGTTGATACCATTCCAGTTGAACAATTTTTAAACTGGACTAGACGGTTGGAAATGACTCATGTACATGGAATTTTTTCGCTGTCAAAACAGTTTGTCACTCTTTTTTTATTTAAAATTACTTTAGGTTCAACACTTTCGTCTATTTTAAAGTTGTTATTATGCTTATATTTGAATAGTATTTGACTTTGTTTACGTAGTTATACACTTTTACGACGTTCAGCACTTATTTATTTTGTTTTTAAGCTATTGCATAGCTTCTATCGCGGGCCTTGAGCGCGGGGACCGAATCCAGAAATTCCGTATATCAAAGAAAGTATATAGAAAGTATATCAAAGAAAAAGAAATACTGCATAAATAAAATAAATAAATAATTATAATTGCATAAGTTGATACAAAATGCTATGCAATAGCTTTACCGCGGCAGTCCCCGAGTGCCAAAAGTCTTTTTTTTTTTTTACATGAATGATTAGTAGTCATTGGATACATGAAGTGGGCAGTCTTTGTAAGACGACTAAAATGCCACGGTGTATATGGCTAAATGATTGAGATCACAAGATATCACTAACATACTTAAAATCAAATATAAAAATCCATACAAAGTTTTGTTGTGTTCCTGTTCAAGAATGGAGCCTGATAAAATGATGAATTGTCAAAAACTTAAAGAACTGGGACACCAGTGCCAAATTACCTTTGGATACAAACTTGTCCTATGGAATAGTGAAACAAATTGAACAGAAAATGACCAAGGAAGAAATAAAGGAAACTTTTACTTGTGAACAGGAGAAAGTTAGTGAATCAGTAGATACGTTAATCACCCGATTATTTCACTGGTCTTTTAATTGCTATTATTAATTTTATTCCTATTTTCAACAATATTTGACTATGAATGAATGAATGAATGAAATGCACCGACCCCAGCGTGGTTTAACCAGACTCGATTACTCGAATGAACCCAAAAATTCACACTAACCCCTGAAGCCTCATGTTTCATGGTGTTACAGAGACCATTGCATATCAAGGAGTAGACCGGGGGGCACGATAATGGTAGGGAAGACGTGCCCATAGGATATGGAAGGATTATTAGAGCCTACCGAATATGCAAGCAATGGAATATTCCGCTGTCCGGCTGCATGTGCGGCAGGGATGATTTTTAATGTTGATTGTGTACTTAATTAATTAATTGATAAATACTAACCCTTAGTTGATAAGTTCTTTGTATTAACCAATGGACCAATGTTGTCAAATAAAATAAAATATATTATTATTCTGTTTTAGGTTGTGATTCCATGTGTAAATATTGAATATCCTGCATTGCATTCTTCGTCCGAGATTCTTTTAAGGGTAAAGATGTGGTCTTTTGTTGACATCTGTTGACCAGCGACCGTTTTTTTTTTCTGGAACAAATTTATCCAAACCTCTCACTGTGCGCGATCCGACACGCACATGGCCGGTCTTTTTATTTTATTTTTTCTAGAGAACGCGCTGTTTATTTATCAAAACTTGAGAAAAGGATGTTTCTATGTCAAATTGAGAAATATAAGGACAAATTATTCTCCAAAACAAAACGGACAATATAAGTAATATTAAGAAAAGTAGGGCTTGCTATCACTAAAGCTACTTCTTGGCGAAGATGTTTAAGAATAAAATGACGCCAACCAGTGGGTATGTCACCGTGTAATCGTTATTTTTAACGGACGTTAAAAGGCCATAATTTTGTGAAAGAACGCATTCCTTGGACTGACGATACCTAGCTAGCGCCATTCAAGACGTACACGTGTGCGTCAAGTGTATTGACACAAAAAAACAAGTCTCAACAAAAAGGTTGGTTACCTGCACATAAAAATTTATACCAATAGCTTAAATAAAATAGACGATAAGTGATCGCGTGGCTTGAACTTCTAAACACAGTCATATATCTATATATATAAAAATCAATTGCTGTTCGTTAGTCTCGCTAAAACTCGAGAACGGCTGGGCCGATTTAGCTGATTTTGGTTTTGAAATGTTTGTGGTAGTCCAGGGAAGGTTTAAACGGTGAGAAAATATGGAGAAAAAAAACTATTTGTGAACGGCTGGACCGATTTCGCTAATTATTTTTTTGTTGTGTTTGTTATTATCAGGAGAAGATTGGACGGTAGGTAGGGTAGGTAGGGTAGGTAGGGTAGGGTAGGGTGAACGTGCTGAGGGGTGAACTCCAGCCGGGCGTGGACCTGACGTGCTATGCGGACGACACGCTGGTCACGGCCCGGGGGAGTTCGCACAAGGAGGCAGCGTTGCTGGCGACGGCGGCGGTCTCATAGGTGCTGAGCCGCATACGGCGCCTCGGCCTGGAGGTGGCCCTCAACAAGTCGGAGGCCATGGCGTTCCATGGTCCCCGGCGGGCGCCGCCAGCCGGATCACACATCGTGGTCGGGGGGGTCCAGATCGCTGTCGAGTCCACCATGAAGTACCTAGGATTGGTCGCCGTCGCCCCCCATATATCGGACCCAAGGTGGCGGCGCGTAGTGTTCCACGCGCGCCCCTCTGAGACGTCGCGGGGGGAGTCAAACACCTCACTCCCCCCCTCGACCGGAGGAGAGGCCTGCAGTGGCGGGGTCGCGGAAGTATGTTCGTTCCCGTGACCCCCAGCGTAGGTGTGAGACGGAACACCGGGGTGGTTTTTAGTCAGTAAGAGTCTGACAGACCCCTCCACCCGCCCTAGGGCGGAGGACATCCATGAGGATTTTCCACCCCGGAAAAAAAAAAAAAGGGTAGGTGGGTGGGGTAGGTAGGTAGGTAGGGTAGGTAGAGTAGGGTAGGGTAGGGTAGGTCGGTAGGTAGGGTAGGTAGGGTAGGGTAGGTAGGTAGGTAGGGTAGGGTAGGGTAGGGTAGGGTAGGTTAGGTAGATAGGTAGGGTAGGTAGGGTAGGGTAGGGTAGGGTAGGTAGGTTTGCGCGTAGACAAACTGCCACAGTCAAATAGCTTTTGACAGAACGAAGTCTGTCGGGTCAGCTAGTAATAAAATAATAATTAAACGACTGACAAATACTTCAAATTCGCGTTCCAGACCTTGACCAAATGAACTCTACCGCACTCGAAATAGAGTCGAAAACCGAAACGGTCCTAGAAACAATTCATGCGAAGCCGTGGAAGATCTGGAGTTACCGTTGCAGTTAGCGTTAACCATGAACTTGAATTACTAAGGGAACCAGATTTAGTGACTGTGGCTAGTAGCAAGTCACTGAATAATTCGGAGCGATCTCACCAAGACAACTTGCTCGGGGTCTCAGAATCCTTTGGCAGGCCCTCGCATGCACTGGTTCGTACGTATGTCCACCACACCTTTGCGCAGCTCCAACGAATTTTATTTGGCGACACCGACACAAAGACGCAACAAAATAAACACGAACGCGAACACGGACAAGAGCATTGATATATTTATTTATCTCAATGGACAAGAGGCGCTAAACTCAACATGTGCGCATGCTGCTGAGGGGCGCAGCAGCTCTTTTAAACTTTGTCGGAGAGCCCCATCGACACGAACGTTCGCTACGGCACCCAATTTCAACAATATTTGACTAAGTTAAATATAATAACTAATGTTGCAAATAAAAAAATAAAAAAAATAATATATATATTTTTTCTTTTATATATATATATAATATAATAAAAGAAAAGCTTCTCTTGAGGATCGAACCTACCTACAGACGTTGCCTGTTTAAGAAGTGCGAATTTTTGCAATATACTGAACATCGTGCGTTTACTGCCTGTGATAAAACGACGCAACTAGTGCTTCCAAAATTACGGATTTGCTAATTACGTAACTAGTTACGCATTTTGATGCTTCAATTACGTAACTACGTAATTACGTACTTAACTGTTTTGATTTTTTAAAGCACGATAAATTCTGGGCTTATTACGTATTTTAGAAGTAAAAAATCAAACAACTTCAAATGAAAAAAATTATAATATTAAGGAATTAAAAGTAAATTACAGATTAAAATGATAATTTTAAAATTAAACTCAAAATCAAAATCGTCAATCAAATCAAAATGTAATATTTTGATTTGATTGACGATTTTGATTTTGACTAAACTCAATCAACAATTCAAACAAAACATGTACCACGCACAAATGGTTTAAAAGTAAGAAACAATATAAAATATGGTTATTTTTCCAATCTTTGTTCTTGATAATATGATCTCATAAATGATAACGAATGCAATGTTCTGTCACCAAGGGAACTTCTTAGTTTAGAACAAAGATAGCCGGCAGAAGAAAATGCCCGTTCTGCTTCAACACTAGTAGGCATTATACATAGTAAATAATTATAAGCTGCTGTTAGGAAAACTTCACGACCGCCGCCAGTGCTATCGTAGATACACATTTCAACTCTGATGATGGATTCAAGATCTGTGTTTACTCCAGATTTGTTTACTGTAGACATAGTTTTCTGTATTTCTTTTTCTAGTTGCTGTGCAACAGTCAACTCGTCGCCACAACCATCATTAGCATCATTGTCATCTGCTTCGGAATCTAAACTCATTTGTGTACTTGTAGGCGGTGTAAATTTGAGCCTTTCTAATAAGTTTGCAACATATGTTCTAATATAATCCGACGTCGGTTTTGTAAAAGTTTCTGTTTCTTCGGTTTTATAATATTCTTCATTATTATGCAAATACTGCAAGACACCAGACACATTTGTTCGCCTTTCTTTTATTCTTTTTCTAAGGGATACAGCAAGCTTGTCACTGAGCCCATTGGACTGAGCATCAAGCTTATTTAACATAAACTGAAGCGCAGCATCTGCTGCTAACAAATTCGAGTCACGGCGACACAATGCCATCACTGTAGTTTTTATTATATCTAAACTATGATGAATGTTATGTAGATCTTGTATTTCTGTGTCTGTGAAACTTATATTTGATTTTAAGTCTAATAAAGCCTTAAATAAACTTGATTTCAATTTCAGAAATCGTCCAACCATATCTGATAAGCTGTTCCATCGCGTTTTGCAGTCTAGTATAAGATCGAGGCTTTTACCATGCTCTTGTAAAGAATATTTTTGCAACAAATCGGTCTTCAGTGGTGATTTTTTGAATGATTTAACAAGTTTTCTTACTTTTACTATAATATCTTTGTACAGAAACTCTGGTTCTAGAACTCTAGGTACTTCTATGAAAAGTCCGCCATCGTTTTCTTCAATTTCTTCAGTGTCAGTATCTGAAGCTTCATCTTCTAGTTCTGGTTCAGTAGTTGTACTTTTCCGTGTCTTATATAATACGTCCAGCACTGCAAGTTGTATTCCGTGAGCAAAACACAACTGATGGTGACCATCAAAATTTTTGCCCATTTTAACCATAACACTGGCTCCGTCCGTTGTGAATGCAATTATATCTTCAAGTTTCAAATAAAAGTCATTTAGATGATTTTCTAACAGTACAGTTCCAACGTGAGCTGGCATTGAACCCTTTATCCTTACTAGTCCTAAATTATTATATTTAGCTGGTTCTAGGTCTTTATTATGAATATTTATATTCATATACCTCCGGTTCCGGGTAGAGGTCCATTCATCAAACGTTATAGTAAACCGTTTTTTTTGGGACTTCATATCTTTAAACTGATTTATTAATTGTTTTTTTATGGCACAACTCTGTTCCAGGACAATTTTGGTAATAGTTGAAGGAGATTTCGGTAGATCATAGCCAGATTTTTTGAAAACATACCTTAGATCTTCAGAAGTACAAAATTTGTTTAATGGGATGCCATCCAATGCTGCCATTCTAGTCACTATAACGTCCAAGGAATACTCAGTGGAAAAGTAATCCGTTAGTTTAGTTTTCTTCGATGGAGGTTCTAAACTTTTTCTTGCTTGAAAGCACGATGAAGTACTTGCCCTTTGCGCATCTTGCTCTTGTGACATCTCGCCAATATGTTTAGCACGCATATGTGTATGTAGTGCTCCAGTAGCACCACCAGGAGTCTTCAAAAATTTTTGACAATGTTTACATTGGACACTTTGCCCATTTTCAGCCCTCAAAAAGTGTTCCCATATAGCTGATTGTGTGCGTTTGTTCAAAAACTCCTTATAAATAGTCTTCTTTACTGCAGACCTAAAACAATATATAAATATTTCATAATTTAATAGTTAGGTAATACATATAAATAGCATCTATAGTTAGGCACTACACTTAAAACGGGATACATTTACATACGTACCGTGAACTCATAATCAATGTCTATTTGCACAGACATCTAACAAGCAACAATAAAATAAAATCACACATATTTTTTTTTTTTTTTTAAACGTCGCACCACACTAGGAATTACTGCTGTATCGTGGGTGCACTCACAATCATGTAAACTAACATACACAAGACACCCAGACCCGGAACACCTATCTGTAGGTCATACAAATATTTGTTCCGTACGGGAATCGAACCCGTGACCCGCAGCGCAGCAGCCAATCACTCAACTACTGCGCCAACCGTGCCGTCAACAATATAAAATCAACTACTAAATTATATGTATAAACTCTCACACAATACCCTAGAAACAAAGTAAGTAGACAAGTAAAGTAATGTTAAAATAGGTACTTACATTTTCGTTGAAGTATCTCTACTCGTGTATGGTGATATCTACTTAGAAACTTGTAATGAAAAGCTTCTGAAAACCAAGCGTCAAACTTTGCGGCACATACACAAAATCACAAAAGTCAATAAAATAAGCTTAGACCAGGCAGGACAGTATCTCGCAGGTGTACGTAAGACGACTGAGTACCGAGTATTGAGATTGTTTCTAAATTCACGAAAGTAAAGAAAAATGTAGGGAGTTCCCTTAGCTTGCTCAATCCACAATATTAAACTTTATTATCTACGAGGTAGATCAAATACTTGCGAAACACTTATAAACTTTGATTGTGTTACGTACCGAACTATCCACAACCAACGGGGATTCCCTTCGTTTCCCGATTGGTCAACAATGAACTCTATTCTGTACGACTAAGAAATTAAATCTTGCGGACTCAAATTGGAAGTTATAAAATAAACCCCGGGAATTCGGGGGATACCCACAGAAAGGGTTTTGGTGTTGTCATAATGTAAGTCGTAGGTTAACTAAATTAAGGTAAATTGTAAATACACAGATAAACCCATGCCTTTTTCCCATGGAGTAGGCAGAAACTATAGAACTAAATAAATGGGTACCTAAATTAATTAATATTATCCTATAGTTACGTAATTACGGACTGCAGCTCTTCAGTTACGTATTTGTGAGATATCTAAAATCTGTCCGTAATTACGTAATTGCGTAATTACGTAATTACGTAATGGAAGCCCTAGACGCAACGATGACGACGGAATGTGTCTATGTGTGTGTGTGGTGAGGTCTCATTAGTAATTAGGTTGACTACGTTAAGACATCACTCACACAAACAAACGATCGCATTGCTACGTCCATAGAAATACCTATGTTCGCATTCAATTTTGTGCAATAAAAGCATGTTTAAAGAAAATTAGTTCTATTTGATGTAACTAGATGGCGTTGGTCAAATACGTCACAATTTTGAATCGCGATGTTAAGAGTTTCCGTCGATTAATAAGGTTAACGAATGTATGTTTATTTTTTGTGTTTGAGTAGAGTTTGAGTATTGAGATCACGCCAAGATCTAGTACTAATATATACTTTCAACGTATCCGGTGTTTTCTTTATCCGAGTGCCGCGAAGTAAAGTACAATCTATGATCATTAACGTGCTACTGCACTTATGACCGTCGCTGACTGTACAACATCTTATACCTGTAGGTACCTACATTCATGATTCATAGCAAATAAAGTTCTGATTCTGATTCTGACGATCTGGAAATGCCTCTAAAAAAACCTTTTCAATGAAGAAATCCCTTTCATCTAACTGTATTGTTTGAGATAAACCAGAAAATGTTCAACACCTCCATATAGATTGCATTCACAATAATTTTGAAAGGCAACATTTATGTAAAAAATTAAAATTAAATGCTGATTTAGGTAAATTTCAATGTACTCTGGCTTACCATGCAAGCAATAAAGCTAGGCTTATTTATATAAATTTACTAGCGGACCCGACACACGTTGTCGTGTCTGAACGATCCTAGAACCCGATCGCAGCGCCACCTACCGGGTCCAATTGTGTTTTCAAACCATCCAGGAACCCATTGAAATATACACACAAAATTTCATTTAAATCGGACCAGCCATTTAGGAGGAGTTAGGTGACAAACACACGTACAGACAGTGGCGTGCACTCCATACATGCAAATAAGCTCTGCGTACCCTGGAGTCCCTCCATACATATACGCCCCTCTAACTAAATTAAAATATAATAATATAAACTGATAAATAAATAACTACTAATAATCATTGGTAATTTATTAATCTAACTAATTTCGCCATTCGCTTCGCGTTTTTTATTTACGCGGCATCTATTGCTTTTTGTTGGAACTAACTCCTTCGAGCAACGATTACCCTGGAAAACAGCATGTCTGTTGCATGAGATTTTTTACATGAATCTGAATAGTTTTTCCACGCTTATTTCAAAAATATATGCCGTTTTTATGTAGCAGCTTTAGTTTTGGAGTTATGAAGTGACAGGGTTTTTCATTGAAAATGCACATAGTTGAATTAAAAAAAAAAAAATTAATATATTTATTCTGAATAAAATTTCCTTTTTTTGGATATTCTAGAATGAGATGTATTATGAGTACTATTTTGAATGCTCCAACAATAATCAGCCATCATATGTTCATTCCTGTACCCCTGATACCTGTCCTCCATAGTGCGAATATCCTGGTGAACGCGCTCTCTTTGTTCTTCGCTTAGGTCACCGAGATTAGGAAAATAGTCTAGATAGCTGTGAAGGTAGTGAAGCTTAATACTCATGTTGCATCCAAGCCGCTGGAAGTGTATCAGCAACTGTTCAATGTGCTGAATGTAGCCGTCAGACTTCCTATTGCCCAAAAAATTCCTTACTACCCAAATAAACTCTTCCCATGCACATTTCTCGACAGCTGTCATATGGTTGATGAAATTTTTATCGTCTATCAACTTCCTGATTTGTGGGCCATCGAAAATACCGCCTTTGATTTTCTCACTACTCAATTTTGGAAACACTTTTACAATGTATTTGAAACATTCGCCATCTTTGTTAAGAGCTTTTACGAACTGTTTTATCAATCCCAGTTTTATATGCAAAGGAGGCAATATAATTCGGTCTCTGGATACTAGTGGAGCATTAATTACATTTTGCTTACCGGGAATCAAAGCCTCCCTAGAAGGCCAGTCTCTTTTTGTCCAGTGCTCAGTTTTAGCTCGACTGTCCCATAAGCATAGGAAACAGGGATATTTTGTGTAGCCACTTTGTTGACCCAGGAGAAAATTAACCATTTTTAAATCAACACATACAACCCAGTTATGTTCCTTGTACTTGATTTTGTCGAGAACTAAAGATATTGTAGGATATTCTTCTTTAACCTTTGTAGAATGAGCAATAGGTAAGGAACCGAGTTTGTTACCATTATGTAAAAGTACACATTTCAAACTTCGTTTTGACGAATCAATGAACAACCGCCACTGGTTTGGATTATACTCTTTTAACCCCATTGCAGTCATTAGGCCCGGAATATCAGTACAAAGCATAAAATTATCTTTTTGAGTAAAGAAAGGAAGTAAATCTTTTTCCCTGTTACGGTAGTACGATATCTTCGTTTCTCTGGTCAACAAATGTCTTTCTTTCAATCGGGGAGCTAAAATTCCTGATGCCGTTTTAGATAGTCCAAGGTCCCTGATCAAGTCATTTAGATCATCTTGATTTAGTGGTCTGGGACTACCGTAGCAATCAAAGTTACTGTCACTACCACTGTCGTCGTTTCCGCTTTGTCCGCTGCACTGGTCTGGATTTTCCGAAGATGTACATGGCTGCTGTGGTATTGATGTGTCACTAATACTCAAGACTGGTCTTATGGCAGATTTTAAGTTCGGATATATCCACTTAGAGCAATTTTTACGATTTATTCCTATGATTTTCGTTACACAGAAATAACAGTCGTCATGATGGTTGGATGGTTCACGCCATATCATAGGAGTTTTGTACTTAAAAGTGGGTCTTTTTTTGTTTGCCCACAGTCGCAAAGATTCAACACAACTTTTACATACCAAACTTGGTATCCAAGGTTTAGCGTCTGATGGCAACGGAAACCCAAAGTAGTCGAAGTACGCCTTTTTCACAAAGTCCGACACATTTAAACGACATTTTTCGAACATATATTCTCCGCAAATAGCACAAAAACAATCAGATTTATTTAAACACGTCCTTCTTGAGGAAGACATAATGAAATTTATAAAGGGACTATACTCCATTTCTTATAACATTAGACAAATAACTGTTCTCACCCTTTCGTTATTTCGATGTAAACGTTTAATAAACTGCGTTATTTCACGATAAATACAAAGCACTGTAATCTATTTACCATTTACATTAAAAATATAACTCTAAAGTGCAGTAATTTCAACAATATTACACAATAACTGTAGTTATTTAGCCGTTATTTGTCTAATGCTATAGTAAATGGGGTATAGTTAAGTTACACCGCTATTGATAGAAACTATTGACAACTTATGTAAATTCAAGACGGTACCTGTATCTCACTAATTAGAGCTGCTACAAAAAATCTGAGGGTAGATTTAAAATCAGCACACCCAAATTAGTAAACAACAGTAGAAAAACTTCATGCAACAAAAAAAAAAGTTTGATTTTGTTTTCCAGTGATTAGCCGCCATGCGTCACCGCGCGGAGACAGCGCTCCCGTGACCATAAGCAGTACCACACCTTGCTTGTTCTTCATTTATCACATCTCGTGTAGTACACAGCAAAAGTGTGACTGTGTGCGTAAAAATGTGTGCGTGTAATAGAGTTTTGGAAGCACTGCTTTCGTTTTAATCCTTCTAAATTAAGAAGCCGTAAAAACACCATTTCATTGTCGATTCAAAGTGTTGATTTTTTTAGTCGGGTTGACCAAATGACCGATTGATACATTCGTTCGATAGTTCGTAATTGCAGTTTTATGAAGTTTTTTCGCCATATTGATTTTCTTGGCGCAAGTGATTGGCTGTCTTTATCTGTCTTAGTAATTATATTAAGTAAGTTTATTGTAAAAAATGGAAAATTATACCTGTGAGACCTATGCTGGCGAAGTGTGTTTAAATAAATTAAAATCTGCCGCGTTTTCGATGTTATCTTTTCACAATGATCTTATATTGGACTAGATCAGCAATGTACGGCACCAACGCATTACTACGTCGTATATGTCCACAGGCATACCTATCTGACTTCAGTTGTCAACTTGACGTAAAGTGAACGATAGCTTATGGATAAAAAATATCAAAATTGTGAAACGTGCGGTTAAAATTTGCATGTCACGGCAAGATTAATAAAGCAAGTGGTGTTACATTTCACAAGGAAGTTTGCTAAATTTTCTTCAGATTATTCACAAAAAACATTAAAAGACGAATTACATTTATAAATTTTTTTTGCCACCAGGGTTACCAGTAAAAACCATTTTGGTTTTGCCAGAATGTTGGGAGTTTAGTGAATGACGAATGTATGTTCCTGTAAGTCTAAATTATTATTATAGTCTGGTTTAAACATACTGTGCAGTACCCAAACACTAAATAGAAAAGTAACACATTCACGTGTATTTCGAAGGTTTTAACTTAATAAATCACCACTTACAAAAAATAATAATTTTATTAGCAATGAATAATCATAGATGTAAAGTGAGGTTATATTTTTAAATGAAAATTTCTAGATTGTTTATGATCACATTGTGTTAAATAGTTTTGTGCACTGACTGGACAGGCCCACTCAATCTGTGTGGTTCTTTCATCAAAAGCCCATTTCAGACACCAATCTACATGGTCTTCGCATGATCTGACCAAGATTATGTCTGGACTTTAAAAGAGACTGTGACCGCTGAGTTTGTTTCGGCCTTTCATCTCAGAGTAGTCACATAGGAATCGTCGACCTCATCTATTTTCAAAAATATGATTGACGTGTAAAAGTGTTTGTACAAACTTACTACAAACGACTACTTATAGAATTAAAATCATTTATCATTTGCGGCTCCGCCCGCGTGGATGTCGGTTATCGCGTAAAAGGTTACCAATGTCCTTATCCATCCCAGGCTATATATCTGCCAAATTTCATGACGATCGGTTCAGCGTTACTTTCATATTTATAATATTAGTATGGATAAATGATTGTCATAAACATTGAAATAATATCATTCCATTTTAAACAATAGTTATTTGACATAATTTTTAATAGTTTTGAAATATAATATTTACGTTTACGCACATTTTTTTTCTTCCTATATGTATCAAATTCTTCAATTTATTTCAATCTTTAATCTATTGAAAGTTCCATAATACTCGTACAATCTTTCATAGTAGGTAATTGATTAAATAACAAATATATTCATTCTGGGGTGATTACGTTGATCGTTGGCAACTCTGGCTGTTTTTCCGATGACAATGTCTTGTCTCGTTCCAACGTAATTAGTTTGACGGAAGAAGAAATGAGACAAACATATTATTTTGACATTCTGACATAATTTATGTATCCGTTGCAAAGCTACGTCTTTAACTCGTAAGTGGTTACGTTTTTCGGATTTTTTAGTAGGACGTTGCGCCTCTAGTATAATATAACCTCATTGTCTTTTGAGGAAAAAGTTACATTAATTGCAAAGGGAAGGTGTGTACCAGGGTTGAACTTTACTCAAAAAAAAGGTAATGCTACTCGTTATTTTCACAAAAAGTTTTATGATAATTATAACTGGCGAACAGGTTGTGTAAACACAAACACATTGTATTGTTTCCCTTGCATTTTGTTTACAAAACAAGATAAAAAGAATGTTTGGACCTATAACGGTTATTCCGATTTAAATAATTTTCACAAAGCGGCATCTAAGCACGATTCTTCAGAAAAACACCTTGAATCATGCTTGAAGTTCCAAACTTTTGGTAAAGGTAGAATAGAGACTAGTTTGAATAGCTAGTTTAAGTTAGATATTGAAAGGCACAAAGCGAAAGTTGAGAGAAATAGAAATATTTGCAAGCGGTTGATTGATGTAGTTTGTTTTCTGGGTAAACAAGAATTAGCATTCCGTGGTCATGACGAATCCAGCTCGTCGCTTAACAAAGGCCATTTTCTGGAACTTATAGATTTGTTGGCTCAATATGATGGAAATTTGGAAACCCACTTACAATCAACATCGGGTAGCTCATTCACGGGGTTATCGAATAGGACCCAAAATGATTTAATTTCTAGGACAGGTAGTCGGTTGTTCACCGACCGCAATAAGCTAAAACTGGTAAGTTTTTATTTTTACCCGACTGCCCCAGAAGGAGGGTAATGTTGTTTATTTTAGCTGTGCATACCCTGTCTGAAATCTCTGTGCACGCCACTACAGAAGAATTATATATATAAAAGATATTTAATAGTCTTAAGAAAATTTTGTAAGTAACTTGCTTAAGGAAATGATGGGGCTGACACGACCTGTTGATGGTTGCAAGGCCCCAATAAATAGAGAAAAAAAAAAAAGATTTAAACGCGGTTACACAAAAAGCACGTTGCTCCCCCGTGAAACACGACATGGCGAATGAATTTCCACAAAATGGCGTCTCACAGTCATTCCCTCCGTACCCTGCGCTCCACGCATTTTGTTCTTAGAACACATTCAAATAGTGAGTTTATTCTGAGACAATAAAAAAAAGACACCCAGTTGCATTTCCCTAGGTATACATAATTACTAATGATACGAGTAGTCTGTTGCAAAAGCACAAAACACACAAAGAAGGGGTGCGGGTCGCGCGCGTTTCGTGTGCCGTTTCAACCTGCACCCGGTTTCTGTGTGTTTTGCGCTTTATGCCTCTCGCGCGAAATGTTTTTAGAATAAGGTATCTTGGTGTATGCGACAAAACACAAATAAACTGAAAAATTAATTAGATACCTGGGTACCTCATAAGCTCAGT
Source organism: Dryobota labecula (assembly GCA_947523025.1). Classification (NCBI taxonomy): domain Eukaryota; kingdom Metazoa; phylum Arthropoda; class Insecta; order Lepidoptera; family Noctuidae; genus Dryobota; species Dryobota labecula. The sequence goes on along the minus strand of OX383302.1, from coordinate 24,087,638 downwards.
TTCTAAAACAATCGTATTCCCTGAGGGAGTGTCCAGTCGCCACGCCGTAGGTACCGACCATAAATTCCATTTAATTTGGGCTCGCAGACTATGTGTGTGATAAATTAATAAGAAATATGAAGTGGGGCGAGTAGTCTTCGGCGCGCAATATCGGGTTAGGTACGTCGCAAGTCGGGAGGTGAGCTCGCTTGAAAGCTGTCCGCATTAGTTGAACTTCAATATCCGCGGATCAGCGCTATTGACCCGCGCTCGCCATTCATTGAGACGCACACTAGCACGACATAACTTAGGTACATAGATACAGTTATTAAAAGCTGCTGCCTATGTACTTACTTTATTTTACAGCAGAAGATTAAAATTAAATTAAAGAACGTTTCAAGTTCCTTCATGATACACATACCTAATATATAATGAGGTCATCGGAATACTTGAGACTTGAGATCCCAATGCATTCCACTAACTTTTATGTCAAGTCTTTTACAGTTCAAGCAGTATGATTACGTGCCTTGCCCGTGTCGTTAAGGCGTGCTCAATCTTTGTCCACTTTTAAAATTCTGGTAATAGAACACTTCCTCTCTCCTTAAACATCATCATCATTACTTAAAGTTCCTTTCTCTTGTTTATTATGTTTATTATATACTAGCTTCTGCCCGCGACTTCGTTCGCGAGGAAGTCGTAAGACACCACAGTAATAATTATACTAAAATACCAGCACATTTTAATAAAAGTTCCCTGAATACCTACTGTTATTTATATAAATAAAAGATCTTTTATACAAATTGGACTTTTTTTTTCGCTCCAAAAACTGACATGACATTGACAGAGGACTGATTATAAAAATCTGTATATGGTGCATTCACAAACATCCCCTTTTTTTTATAAAATAAACTTCGTAGTCTGTAAAATGACGAGGCAAAATCTAGACCGGTGACTACGTCGAACTTCTAACCTCGAGGACTCTTCCGGACGCTCAACTGATGTGGTATCTGAAGTAGACGGCTGTACCGGAGACTCTATATCTTGAAGTTGAGACTCTATATTTGGATGCCCATGATAAAACGTATCAACACCTGAAAAAGTAATATTATTATCATGGGGCCTGTACTCAGCAGTGTGTTCTGTTGGTCGGCCAACTGACTTAGTGCCAGCTTTTCCTGAGAAAGGCTTGATGTGGCATCTGCTTCTTCTATATTCCTTATTACCTGCTACCACAATGTAGGATCTTTCATTTAGTCTCTTACTAATAATGCGAAAACTCCATTTCTTATTAACTTCAGGATGTAGCTGAGTAACCTTTTGTCCAACAAACAAATCTGATAAAGTTCTACTTCTTTTATCAAAACCTTCCTTTATCCTTTCCTTCTTTTCTTTTATCTTTTTAGGGACTTCAGTTACCACTCTAGGTTTGAGATGATGCAATAAACAAGGTTGTCCAGTTCTCGTTCTTCTAGAAAACAACTTTTGTACAGGGATAGTATTGTCCATTTGTATAGGGGCATTACGATGATGCAACAGACAGTACCACAAGTCTTGCTTTAATTCCTGACTCTGAACAACTAATTTCTTGGCAATCTTTACTGCTAATTCAGCCTTCCCATTAGACTCTGGATGATGGGGTGAGGAAGTAACATGCTCAAAATTCCATTGATCTGCATAGCTTTTAAAAATCTCATTGACCTAATTAGTGGCGTTATCAGTACAAACTTTCTGTGGAACTCCATGTCGAGCAAAATTTCTCTTACTTAAAATAATTATTTCATTTGCTGAAAGTGTATTAAGTTTATCCAATTCAAAATAGTCCGAATAGTGATCCACTGTAACCAGGAACTTAATATCATTAACAGTGAAAACATCCATAGATATGTATTGATCCGTTTCAATACATATCTATGGATACTCGTATCATGGCAGATTAAGGGCTGATTCTGTTGTGAAGGAGAGTGCTTAATACAAAATGAGCACTTTTCTATATATTGTTTTATGTCCTCTGACATACCAGGCCAGAATATATTTTCTCTTGCCAACCTGAGAGTGCTAGCAACACCATTATGACTTACATGAACTTTTTGAGTCATTACCAAAATTAAGATAATACCAGTTTTTTCTGATGCTGCAGCCAGGGTCGTATCTTCATGAGGGAACTCCTCAACAGTTGATAGCATCGACTTCAAATTTGGTATACGCGTTAGGTTTTTATAGTAAAATTAAGATAATAGCCAGTTTCTACTGATGCTGCAGCCAGGGTCGTTTCTTCATGAGGGAACTCCTCAACAGTTAATAGCATTGTCTTCAAATTTGGCTTACGTGTTAGTTTTATATAGTAAAATTAAGATAATAACCAGTTTGTGCTGCTGCTGCAGCCAGGGTCGTTTCTTCATGAGGGAACTCCTCAACAGTTGATAGCATCGTCTTCAAATTTGGCATACGCATAAGGTTTATATAGCAAAATTAGATAATACCAGTTTGTGCAGATGCTGCAGCCAGGGTCGTATCTTCGTGAGGGAACTACTCAACAGTTGATAGCATCGTCTTCAAATTTGGCATATGCATAAGGTTTATATAGCAAAATTAGATGATACCAGTTTGTGCTGATGCTGTAGCCAGGGTCGTATCTTCGTGAGGGAACTACTCAATAGTTGATAGCATCGTCTTCAAATTTGGCATACGAGTTAGTTTTATATATTAAAATTAAGATAATAACCAGTTTATGCTGATGCTGCAGCCAGGGTCGTTTTTCATGAGGGAACTCCTCAACAGTTAATAGCTTCGTCTTAAAATTTTGCATACGCGTTAGTTTTATATAGTAAAATTAAGATAATAACCAGTTTGTGCTGATGCTGCAGCCAGGGTCGTTTCTTCATGAGGGAACTTCTCAACAGTTAATAGCATTGTCTTCAAATGGCTTTCGCGTTAGTTTTATATAGTAAAATTAAGATAATAACCAGTTTGTGCTGATGCTGCAGCCAGGGTCGTTTTTTCACGCGGGAACTCCTCAACAGTTCAAATTTAGCATATTACGCGTTAAGTTTATATAGTAAAATTAAGATAATAACCAGTTTGTGCTGATGCTGTTTACTGATTGACAGTTGTACAATGTTTCCATTTTTGTGATAAAGATCGTTTACCTTCAAACACATAATTAAATAACTTAAGAAAAGTAAAACTAGAATTGAGGTTTAAAATAAAAAAAATAGGTCAGGATGAATTAGGTAACTACTTATAAAGTTTTAACATTTAGAAATTCACAAATGGAGTATTAGCATTTATAAATTAACACATAGCATGTTTGTATACTGCCTTCTAACCGTGTCGTGTTATATTGTCAGATGATTTATTAAAAAGATGCATATTTGATTTTACAAAGACAGCTATTTCAAAAATGTAAAGTGATGGGAATGTTAGCAAATGAGACTTGAATACAGTTACGCAACTATATGTTACTTTCATGTTACACATGTTAGAAAAATTTAAATTAAATTAAATTAAATTAATAAAAATAATTTTTTTTTGATCGTTGGTAAAAGTAAGTTAAATAATTCGTTTTATTTTAAAATAAACCTACTTCTATTTCAGTATGTTGTTTTCTTTACAACGGTGTTATGTACGTTCACGTTCTTTATTTCTTTTTACTTTTTCTTTGTTTCAAATCCTGCTGCCCATATTTTCACCAAGGAAGGCATTTCTACTTTAGGATTCTTCATGAATAGCACACGTATTTAGATTCCATGACAATACAATATTTTATGGTGCAAATCATAATGATGTGTCTCTCTATCTAAGCAGGCCTTAGCACATACTGCAGAAAAAGCCTACTTAATCCTCTTACACCTATACTCCATTTACTATAGAATTAGACAAATAACGGCTAAATAACGACAGTTATTGTGTAATATTGTTGAAATTACTGCACTTTAGAGTTTTTTTTTTAATGTAAATGGTAAATATATTACAGTGCTTTGTATTTGTCGTGAAATAACGGAGTTTATTAAACGTTTACATCGAAATAACGAAAGGGTGAGAACAGTTATTTGTCTAATGTTATAATAAATGGAGTATAGTAGCTACAAAGGTTTTGGATAAGGATTCAGTCTACCTTCGATTTTCTCCTCCATAATTTTATTTAAACGATAGCACATAACTCGTCTTCTACACATAAGGAAAACTGTCGAAACGAGGACTAGAATACACGCTGTTTGGAAAATCTAGCAAAGCGAGGTCTTAAATACACATTGTTTGGAAAAGCTAGCTAACCGAGGTCTTTTGTGTTAAAGTTAACACATAGGTCCTCGGATAATACAATGAACGTGAAATGAGTGTAAAGAGGCTGTGTATGAGGCGACAGTGACGCCACCTGGTGGATACACAATGTTTAAGATTATGAATAATCTTGATCAAACCGAGGTTCAGACAACTTTTTCTTATTAAGTATACAGAAAGACTCAAAATCGCTTGCAGAATACGAATCTTTGGTCAAGTCAAACCGAGGACCCTCGAAAAGGTCGTCGCTTTGAAAAGGTCCTCGGTCGTGCCTTGTTTATTCATATGGACGTCCTCGGATGGTACTTAAAACAAACACACTGTACACTTAGAAATGCTTAGGTGGTGCTAGCATTTCACATGATTTTTTGTTTGTTTCTGCTGGATGTATTGTATTGCTATTAAATTGTAAATCCGTAATTGGCTGTAAGACTAACTTATATATTTTAAGTTATAATTTCAAAGAGCTGAGGATTTTGTGAATAATAAATAAATAAATAAAATAAATAAATAAATAATATCATTCCATTTTAAACAATAGTTATTTGACACACTCTTAATAGTTTTCAAATATAATATTTACGTTTACGCACATTTTTTCTTTTTTCTTTTTTCAGTGCATCTTTTTCTTTCTATTTCATTAAGAAAAGGACAGAAGATAAATTTTAGTTAAGTCCTGTCAAATTAATCAGCGCCTGTCACTACTCCATACAAGTTTAGACGTGATTAAAAACTTGCCGACTAAAATTACGTCAATTTACGTCAAGCGCTGATTAATTTGACAGGACTAAACTAAAATTTATCTTCTGTCCTTTTCGTAACGAAATAGAAAGAAAAAGATGCACTGAACTTAAATTTAGTTTAGTTTGTGAACAAGGGAATCAGCACCATAATCAGCCCTTTTAAGTCCACTGCTAGACGTAGGCCTCCCAAAATCGATTTCCACTCAAAACATTTTTCACCCAAAATGTGGCAAGATATGCTACTTACGATATGAATCTATGAATGAGAGTTGTAATTATTAGTGTTGTTGAAGATGTAAAAAAATTGAAAATGTTTGGATCTCCTGCATTGTTACCAGTACCATAAAATATTTTATACCAGAAAATCTCCTTTTTTTAATAACTTTGTTAAAATATTTATAAAAATAATACGGTATGATTATTTTATAGTTATTATTTCTTAAAATCAGTACTTAAAAGAAAATGGCACCATTTTTTTCGCCATTCTATATGAATAACCATTACGAAGATATTTTTTTTGATGATTTATCGTTCCGCCACAGGATTGTATTTTTATTTAAGTAAAGGTTGTATTTGTATTTTTTAAATTTTTGTATTATAAAGCTGAAGTTTGTTTGTTTGAACGCGCTAATCTCAGGAACTACTGATTCGAGTTGAAAAATTATTTTAGTGTTGGATAGCCCATTTATCGCGGAAGGCTATAGGCTATTAACATCACGCTACGATCATTAGAAGCCAAGCGAAAAGAACAAAAGTCAGAAAGAACGCTAAGCGATAACGAAGTTATAGCGCGGGCGAGCGACGGGATGCGACGCAATGGGTGGGCCGAAATTTCACGCGGATGAAGTCGCGGGCAGAAGCTTGTTTTTAATAATAGGAATCACTGTGGTCTTCATAAGCTCCTGGGGTAAATACGAATGTCCTACACACAAATTGTAGAACATGACCAACACTCTGGGCAAGTGAGTACCCGCGTACTGCAGGTGCTCGATGCTGAGGTCATCGTACCCTGGAGACTTACCTCTAGTCATACTCTTAATGACCTGAGCCACTTCTTTTATACTGAACCTAAATCGCACTCCATCTTCAACCTCAGCATCAAGCCCCTGCCGCACGCCTGGTAAGGGAGACTCAACCTTAAAACGTTCCCTAAACAACTCGGCAATATGCTGGGGCTCATTTCTACCCTCAGCACACGCAGGCGCACACAAGCCTGTTTCCAGTTTCCTCTGGTATGCTTCCAAAAATGCTTGAAGTCCTTATCCTTGTGGTGTGTGGCTAAGATGTTCATTTTAATGCTATTAGCACATTCTCAAACATTTTTTTTAGGCCGCATTGTTTTCGACTTATGACAAAAAAAAAAAAAAAAAAACGGTCCCCGTTTTATCTCCGAAGCTTGCATAGATAACAATCTAAAATTATTCTATGTGTTAGAAATTTATGTAAAGATTACAGGAAAAATAAAACGATTTCTCTAAATAACACACTTTTTCAGAAATCATCAACAAAACTTACATTAGTTCCACTATCGGTCAAGAGACGGCGCTGACCTAAAACTGCAATGTTCTACACCGCCGCACGGTGGATCGAAAATCGGCTGTAGAAGACATAGGATCTCGATGTCTTAAATGTTATTTTTTTTGCTGGAAATGACTTCTGCCGATCATTACTGTTCTATAAAATGTCATAAGAAGTAATTGTGTGCACAAATAGAAGAGTTATAATTTTTATAAGAAAAAAATGTATGGAGCTGACATGAAAAATGAGGATATCTCTGGAATCGCTAGGATGGCCGTTATATCCTTGCACACTGTTATAGTACTATTTATTTGTACATTTTTGACATACTTAATATTGCGGCATCACTTGCGATTTTTTTTTTAAATCGTCAAAATTAAAAAATTAAAAATGTTTATGATTGTACATTTTAATGCTTAAATATGGCTATACCAGGTGTAATTTACAATATTTTTTATGCTTAGACCAAAACATTCTAAGAAATCACAAAGTCGTATTACCTACTTTGTGATTTTCATTTGAAATGACATGGTAATTATGAATTACGTAATACGTAATCTTGTCTAATGCCTCAAGTCCACATTAGCTAATGATTAATAAAACTTAATACCTATATACCTAGTTAAAAGGATACGTAACAAAATAATTAGGGGTACTCGCTAATTTAGCAATTAGTGCAGGATTAACTTAATGAAAGTAATTAGATAAATGTGATACCATCATTAGTCAATAACAATAAATTGTCAAACATTGGATTCACAACTTCAGTTCATTTAGAGCATTTCTAATACTAACATCTATCCTACCGTGTCTTTTTACTCAGTGATCGTGAATAATGGAAAGCATTATTACAAATTTGGATTTGTTTGTTATTCTGAGCAATCAGGATGCTTCGTCTTTCGATCATGAAATATTGTTCAACACACTTGTTATTCGACTGGGCTCTAGCCTTTCAGATGAAGACAGTGTTACCGTGAAAGAATTTTGTCGAAGATTTACACGGGCAGTTCAAAAGAGATGGTTACGATCCCACAGGAAAAGTGAAGTTTTTAGACGTGATTACAGTAATTGGCTTGACGCAAATATTGACTGGCCAAACTGCGTGCAAACCAATTTGTTCATTCAAGAATCTACAAGTGAAAATATTTCTACTGAACCTGTACCTGGACCTGTACCATCAACTTCAATAATGAAATCAACTTCAACGATGACAAAAAGATCTCGAAAGCCGTTTGAAAATCTAAGTAACAAGCAGAAGAAGAGACAATCTGATGAAGATATAGGCGATGACCCTAATGAAGTAGCTTATTCAGCTGCAGCACTTTTGAAAGGAGATGGTCGTGAGGATATTGCATCTCTTATTGAACATATGCTCCAAAATCCAGAAGCAGCAGCAAAAATCAAGGAAATGTTGAACAAACCAGCTCCTTCAACAATATTTTCACCAGAAAAAGCACTGAGTTTGCTACTTTCATTAAAACTATCGAAATGGCAATATATCACATTAAGGGAAACGACTATTCGAGAAGGTTCAAAGGAGATATATCCGTCTTACTATAAAGTGCAAAAAGCTAAGCTACAGTGCTACCCTCCGAAGACATTTGTGACTGTAACGGATTCATCTGCTAAGATTGCACTACAAGCGTTACTAGATTTAACAGTGAACAGAATTTTTTAAACTATTCGTAGTCCTGATGCGATACAAGATAAACAATTGATATTAATATCAAAGTGGGGATTTGACGGTGCATCTAACCAAAGTAGATATAAGCAAAACATAGAGAGTGGTCAAGATGATTCCAGCATATTTATGACCTCTTTGGTTCCATTAAAGTTGACAGCTGACGGTGATACCGTATGGGTGAAACCAAAACCCTGCTCACCTAGGTATTGCCGTCCAGTCCAGTTTAGTTTTGTGAAAGAAACCAAAGACGTTGTCATAAATGAAAAAACTGCAATGGATAACGAAATTGAAGCTCTCGTTCCCTCAAAATGTCAAAGACATGAAATTAGTCACAAATTAATTATGACGATGATTGACGGCAAAATTTGTACATATCTGTCTGAAGCTAAGTCAAATGCGGCCTGCTACCTGTGTTTGGCTAAGCCTACAGAAATGAATAAGTTATATGTCATTGCGTCAAAAACCATTTCTTCTGGTGTGTATGAGTTCGGATTATCATCACTTCATGCCCGCATTAATGTGATGGAATGTCTTCTACACATAGCGTATCGTCTCGACTTCAAAAAGTGGTCTGCAAGAGGAGAAGGTCATCAAGAGTTATTGCATTCACGAAAAAAAATCATTCAAGATCGATTCAAAGATGATCTCAACCTTTTGATTGACATCGTTAAGCAAGGATCAGGCACAACTAACGTCGGGAACACAGCAAGGCGGTTTTTTGAATTTCCTGATGAAACTGCAGCGATCACTGGATTAGATGAAGACCTAATACGCAGATTTGCTGTGATTCTGCAAGCTATCACATCTGGAGAGATTGTAGACGTGCCGAAATTTGTTGCCGAGTTCTTAGAAGTTATATCTATTGTAGAGCCTGATTCTGAAGTGGATTCTGATGGTGACGAAGTATAAAATAAGTTAACTTTTATTGTTTATGTTAGGTTAGGTTAAGTTAATATTTTTTTTTAATAATTTGCTTTTATTTTTAATCATACAATAGTTTACCATTTATTGTTATTGACTAATGATCACGTTTATCTAATTACCCTCATTATGGTACGTATCCTTTTAACAGGTATATAGGTATTAAGTTTTATTAATCATTAGCTAATGTGCACTTGAGGCATTAGACAAGATTACATATTATGTAATTCATAAATACCATGTCATTTCAAATAAGTAGGTAATACGACTTTGTGATTTCTTAGAATGTTTTAATATTAAGTATGTCAAAAATTCACAAATAAATAATAATAATAATAATAATAATATTTTATTGACATAAAAGTATGTTACATTTATATGGAAACCCTGACTCCTGCGCTAGGTGTAACCTGTGTTACAGGAATCAGTGTCTTCTCCCAGTAGTTTTACACAGATATTATGCAATAAAATTTAAACAATTTTAAGTTATACAATTTCTGCTCCATGCGTATGTGCGAGGGTGGGTTTGTGTGTATGTGTGTGTATATGTGAGCGTGTGAGGGGGTGTGTGAGGGTGTGAGGGTGTGTGTGTGTGTGTGAGAGAGGGTGCGTGTGTGTGGATGCGTGAGGGTGCGTGTGCATGTCTATCATGGTTTATATATATTTATCGTGCATGTTTATAATGGGACCTGGCAATTGCAGGGTTTATGTTATTAATGTTTCAGTCTGTATGTAATCCAATGTTTGTAGCCAGGTGTTTATTTTCTTTTTAATTTTAAAATCGCAAGTGATGCCGCAATATTAAGTATGTCAAAAATTTACAAATAAATAGTACTATAACAGTGTGCAAGGATATAACGGCCATCCTAGCGATTCCAGAGATATCCTCATTTTTCATGTCAGCTCCATACATTTTTTTCTTATAAAAATTATAACTCTTCCATTTGTGCACACAATTACTTCATATGACATATTATATAGAACAGTAATGATCGGCAGAAGTCATTTCCAGCAAAAAAAATAACATTTAAGACATCGAGATCTATGTCTTCTACAGCCGATTTTCGATCCACCGTGCGCCGCATTGTTAAAATTCTCTGACGAATATGGAGCGGGAGGGCGTGTCAGACTTTTACTGATTAAAACCCACCCGTGTTACTTCAGTTGATTTTGTGCCAGGGCCACGGTATCGCTTTCGGACAAACCCGCAACCCTGGCAGGCATCGGTCCTAGCGGACCCCGTCAGTTCGTGCTGAAATCTCTTTGAGGCGCGCGTGGAACACAACGTGCCGTCGACCCGGGCCTGGTCCTTACCAGACGGCGAGCTGCCCATTGCATGCCGTCCGCAAGAATTAGCAAGCAATCCAATTGATTTCCGCCGGCCAGAGCGTCTCCTGCGGCGACTTGGGGCATGAGGGCGCATAGACTACCTCTCCCCCACGCGTTCCGCCTCCTTCTTAGCGCGCATTACTGCTTTGCAGAGGGAGGTGACGGCCTCCCGTGTACTCTCGCTCCGTACCATGGCCTGGACCAGGGCCGGACGCGAGAGATCGACACCACCGATCGCCAACGTGAGGACACGGCGGTGCTCCACCCAAGCCGGGCAGACCTCCACCGTATGCTCTACCGTGTCCTCCTGGCGATCCACATAGTGGTAACACTGACGAGGAACTGAGCTCCCAAAACAAACGTGCTCGGAGGAAGGAAGTATTAAGTAAGTGCTTGTAGGGATCTTGACCATCTTCTGGGCTCTGGGATTGTTCTGAGAGCCGTGGAATACCTCTCCACTCCTCGAGCACCTCAGGATAAGTTGCCCCCTTGTCGCTACGTCACTATGTGCTAGCGACCGTTTCCGGGGGCCGATTAATGAGTGTGCAAGTCACCTCCTGCCATTTTATCCGTGTATATCCGTGTACAGTAAAACATTGATCAGGCAGGGGCCATAGTCCTTCCATAGTTTTAGGTAACCAGTCCATTTTAACCACCCAAACCCATAGTCCAATATCTTTGTTTCCATATCTTACAATAGTCCTACACCAACCGAGGGTTGTCCTTGGGTGCACTTGCATAGTGCGTACAGGGATAATCGTCGGTTGGTGCCTCATTCCATTTAAAATTGTCTAAGGAGCCTCTGCGAGTTGGCTTCGGCCCCTCGTACGCCTTCCAAAAATCCGGGACCCCAGGGTCCCGAGATATATAAACGTACTAGCTTTTGCCCGCGGCTTCGCCCGCGTGTAGGTCGGAAATTATGCCACGGGAACGTACTGTCGGGATAAAAAGTATCCTATGTCCCATAACAATACTTATGCAGAGTAATTTTAATAAAATAGGTATATATCGACACCTCCCGCGCATAAGGTCGTATATTTAAATTTGTGATTTTTCGAGAGAGAGATTTTTAATGTCATCTTTGTGTTGATCAGCCGCAATACATAATATGATAAGACTATTATTGGTTTAGAAACTCGGTTTTTAGTGAAAATATGAAAATATAGTTTTTAAGAATTTCTAGTATTTATAGGTATTACATTATAGCACTAAACCTCATATTACAACAAAAAAAAATGTTACGAATTTTTACGTGGGAGGTATCGATATCTTATGTAAACACATTTTTGTAAACAGCACACTAAGTGCAAAAGAAATTATTTTTGAAACCTAATGAACTAACTAAAAATAAGTCTTATTGAATACACTACTTATAAAACAACATATAAACCTACAAATTACTAAGGTCAACGTCAACGGAGACAACTTTTGAGATCGTGAAGGCAATTTACACTCGTCAACTGCGATCAACGGAAGTTAGATTAAATTGATTAAAAACTCTATAGAGTAGAGATTTAGAAAACACTCTACCGAGAAGCGAGACCTCCTGACCTCGTATTGCCTCGTACTAAACAAAATCCGGTCGATCGAACCAGAACAGAACTTCGACCAGTTCGATCGATTTTTTTTTGCATTTCATTGCATGCCGTCCGCAAGAATTAGCAAGCAATCCAATTGATTTCCGCCGCCCAGGGCGTCTCCTGCGGCGATTTGGGGCATGAGGGCGCATAGACTACCTCTCCCCCACACGTTCCGCCTCCTTCTTAGCACGCATTACTGCTTTGCAGAGGGAGGTGACGGCCTACCGTGTACTCTCGCTCCGTACCATGGCCTGGACCAGGGCCGGACGCGAGAGATCGACACCACCGATCGCCAACGTGAGGACACGGCGGTGCTCTACCCAAGCCGGGCAGATCTCCACCGTATGCTCTACCGTGTCCTCCTGGCGATCCACATAGTGGTAACAGCCGGGCGTTTCCTCCCGCCTTATCCTGAACAGGAACCTCCCGAAACAACCGTGTCCGGTGAGGACTTGCGTCAGGCGGAAGGTGAGGACGCCGTGGCGCCTCTCTAGCCACTCCTCAAAGATGGGACTTATACTTGACTTCCCGTGTGTTTACAATTAATAACTGTTCATCAGGAATAATCTCTAAGAATGACAATGAGAAACATTTAATGTTGTGCCATTAGTGTATATGCAGGAACATAGGCCTTCAATAATTCATTAGAAAAGAGCTGGTAGACCTTGACACCGACCTGCAGACAGTCCAGGGAAGCTATGCCATTCTTAGATGGTAGGATAACCAGGCGGTTATTACTCCTGGACAGGACCTGGACCGGCCTGCGCCTGGTGACGGGGACCATCACGGGACACTGCTCACTAAACAAACACTTCTACACAATTGGCATATCGGACAATCCTCTGTGCAAGGCCTGCATGGAGGTCAAGGAAGCCGTCATGCACGTGCTCTTTGCACATGCGTCACCCAGATTAGAACAGAATTCAGGGCACCCAGATCTTTCACAGATGTTCTAAACAGACCGGGAGACGTAATTATCTTCTGGAGGGAGGTGGGCTGGTTGCAATAACTACTGATGGCCGTCATGGCCCATATACAATGCTCCACCTGAAGGATTAATTGCGGAAACCAAACCCTTTTACCATAGAACATGGAACTGTACGTCGCTTGCTCCCGCGTCACCAGTCCTGACTCTGTATATTTTGACTGCTGTGACCAAAACTACAAACGTAGTATTCAGGGAAGTTTTATTAAAATGTGGCTGGTTTATTATTTATTATATTGTGTATATTTTAGTATATTGTGTTGTCTTACGACTTCCACGCGAACGAAGTCGCGAGCAGAAGCTAGTCTATCCTAAAACCAAAACAGTTGAGGCAGCTACAGTTGTGCGCAATAAAAATAAAATCACATACGAGTAGGTAGTAGGTACTGACCCGAACTGCAGTTTTTATGAGGTCGCGTAGTTTGACTTTGACCAAATAAAGTGTTCAGAAGGTACTCTTTTTATTATGGGATAAGAATAACAGTTCAGGGATCTTTACCTAGCTTGGTAGGAACAGTCGGTACAGCAATCCCTAATCTTGATACAGGATGATTGTGAAGGAAGGCATGGAATTTCCACGAGCGAAAAATTTGCAACGTGCATACGGTAGCTAGATAGGTATAAAAGGGCCTAAGTGGTAAAATCCTAAGCATACACAACAAGCTTGTTGCTAGCTGTACCTACTATATATCTAAATAAATTTATATTTTTCTCAAATGTGAACATTGTGAACCCGTAGAACATCACTCGCTACGATACGACACAAAAAGGGAGCATTTGAGAACCAATACAATTTTTAGGGTTCCGTAGTCAACAAGGAACCTTTACAGTTTCGCCATGTCCGTCTGTCCGCGGCTTAGCTCAGATATTCTTAGTACTAGAAAGCTGTAATTTAGTATGGGTATATATATTTATCACTTTGACAAATTGGTAAAATGAAATCATGAAACAAGTTTTTTTTTAGGGTACTCTACATGTAAAGTGGGGATAATATTTTTTTTCTCGTCTATCCCATGGTGTGGGGTATCTTTGGATAGACCGTTCAAAAATATTTTGGGTTTGTGAAAACCATTTTTCGATTCAGGGATCTGTTTGCGTAATATTAAGCTTTAAACTCGAATATGCTCTTATCTAAATAAATTTGTCTTTGCTCTAAAAAGCTTAAGAAATTATCAAGTAAAAAAAAATCCCTTCGGCAAGCCGCAGGAGGAGGTAGATTTCGAAGAAGGTTCTACGAAGAACCTTTCTCCGCGCTGACATTCTCATTTAATTTTGTGAGCAGTACATATAATAACTTAAATAAAACGGCAATTTTATTAATTAGTGTATATTTTTATTATAACCAAACCTTATCACATTAGTATTTATCCCTTGTTTTTCAAAAGAAGCAATGATGGTGATGATTAAAGGTCGTAGCACACGTATCAACTCGGAAAGGGATCGTCACCGTATGAATTCGAGCCGTTCAGTATTATTTGTATGAAACGCACACTAATCGGAATCGTAACGTAATCGCCTCGCCTCGGGACAAGCTCACGAATCTCGATGCGGTGCGTGGTGCTCCGTACCCTAGCTTTAGGCTCTCCGTACCCTAGCTTATGTCTCTTCGTCCACACCCCTCCCGCGGTCTGCGTTGCCGAACGTTTCTCTGAATGTTGTATGCTTCTTTCTTATACATTCTTCTACAGACTGCAGTATGTTATAACAGATATTTTGGCATATGGAAATAAATATAAAATTTCTTTTCATCATCTATCAAATGTTTTATAATAGTCCGAAATTCTCCTTCAGTTCTTCTTGCTTTATTCATATTGTGTACCCATATTCTTTTTCTTCGTTTCTTTCTATTTTCTTTTTCCTCTTCATCAAGTGCTATGGCAATGATAGCCAACTCACGTATTGTGAACCGAGACATAACCGTGCGCTACAAAATGATTGAACTAGTGCCGCCTAGCCGTCAACTAGCGGTCGTCGAGCCGTAAGCGCGGCGTCGCCTAGCCGTAGCCGAGTCGACGTATCGGAGCTTCTGATTCGCTTTGGTTACGTGCTTACGTTAGGTTGACGACTGTTTGACGGCGACGCGAAAGGCGATACGGTTACGATCCCTTTCCAAGTTGATATGTGTGCTACGACCCTAATATTCAAATTTGGTTTATCCCACTCAAACGTCCAGTCCCCCAAAGAGTCCGAAAAATACCATAGAGGTCTGTCACGTGATTGCCTCCATGTTGCGACTAAATACTATTTAGAAGTACCTCCATTATGAATATTAACAAAAGACTTGGTCGTCAACGCAACGAGTTTGGCATGGAAACAACCAAAATTTTTCAGTTATAATTTTTTATTTCAAAAACTATAAGTTTTATCGCTAGACTTTAAAGTTAAAAATTGTAGAGTAAAAAAAAATATATATAATTCCGACGGTGAAAATGTTTACCGTTTCGGAGATATGATTTTTTCTTTCCAATAATTTTGGAAATTTTAACCCCCTCCCCAAGTTAGGGGTTACATCAAAAAAGTTTAAATTTAAAGTTGTCCGTATTCTTACTCTGAATGATAAAAATGTTAAACAGTTCAAAAAATTTCCATAGGAAAAAAGTTTCGAAAAACCAAAAAACCAAAAAACCAAAAAACTGAGTTTCGAAAAACCGCCTTCCGCCGCCCCGCATGGACGAATTTCGCCCGCCCATTCACGAACTTAACCTAAGTTTTGACGCTTTCGATTTTTGGGCCAAGTTTGAAAGCAATCGGTGCATAATTCGACCTGAAGAGTGTGGCTAAATTTTGCTTGTCGCTCCACCAACCAACATACATACATACGTACTCAGACCAAATAAAAAACCAAGACAGCGCTGTGAACAGTGACGTGAGGCCGGTTTCGTAAATATGTGTGCACTTAGTGAGGTGTAGTTTGATTGTAAATGGTTGTAAATGTGTGCGTGCGAGAGTGTGTGCGTGTACGCAGAGCGCGGAGGCGTAGTTTTGGCATGCTTCACTATATTGTTCGCAGCGCTCTGTCTTGTATATCTGTCACCGACATATATATACATATGTCGGAAAACGGTAAGTTACTCTCATTATCATCAGCCATATTTTAACTACTGTGGGTAGTGTTGGTTATCGCGGAATAGAAAAACCGAATTAAACTCAAAAGTCAACTCTTTTTTTCAACCTGAGATAGCACTTTTAAAGTTTACATAAGACAGTCCCCCAAAACGCCCTGCCCTTCACCACTTCCTAGTGCTTTAGCTGGGAAGAAGAAGTAGTGGAAAAAACTTCCCAGCAGCACATCAGTCTGTTCAGTTAGAAGAACTTGATTCTATACAGTAATGTGTATGCAAAGTAATTAATGTTGAAACAAACACTCACAAACACTCCGCAGCCGCAGGTGCACACATGAATAACAAAATGGCGGGTGGGCCGGGAGACGCGTGCCGCCGCCCGCTCTCCGCGCACCCCGCTACCACCCCGTTGGAGTAGCAGTAATTGGCCCATTGAAGGGTTTTTAAGTTGGACCGATGTTGTTATGATAAATTAAATCCCTATAAAAATCTCCCAACAGTAGGAATAGAAGCAGTAGGCTCGCGTTAGTTGGCCTAATGTTGTAATAATAACTTAAATCCCTACAAAAATCACCCAGCAGTAGGAATAGTAACAGCAGGCCCGTCGTTGGCTATCCATTGGGCAAATAGTGCATGTTTATGACAATGGGCCTATTTTAAGTTTAGGTTGGCGGAACAACTAACCGTCTGCCAATACATTCCCAACTGTTGGCGTATGGAAGCCAACGGCAGTTGCTACTAGGGTATTTACCTACAAATCGAATTCCAATTCTTTATTAGTGGCTTTTGTGGACATGATATTTATTCAGATTTTTTACTGTAGTTGTAATAGTAATCATGTCATTTGGTTTAAATAGGTTTTCATTTTATTATATTTATATATATATATCTCTTTTTATTTTTATTTATTTATTTTATTATTTATGTACACACAGTTAAATACATAGAGATACGACATAATTATGATTTCAGTACAAAGGTACTGCTTATTTCTTACGAAATTATATATTATTATATATATATAAAAAAATAATCTATGTATACTAATGTATGTAATGTATGTAATGTGTGTAATAATGTATGAAAATAATAATAAATAAATATATATATATATATATATATATATATATATTTATTTATTATTATTTTATATGTATGAAAATAGAAAATAATCTATATAAAAGATAAAATAATACGCTCTGCCCGCGTGGATGTTGGTTATCGCGTAAAAAGTAGCGTAAAAAGTAGCCTATGTCCTTCTCCATATTCCAGGCTATATCTCTGCCAATTTTCATGACGATCGGTTCAGCGGTTTAGGCGTGAAAACGTAACATACAGACAGACAGACAGACAGACAGACAGATAGACAGACAGAGCTACTTTCACATTTATAATATTACTAGCTTTTGCTCGCGGCTCCGCCCGCGTATATGTCGGTTATCGCGTAAAAAAGTAGCCTATGTCCATCTACATATCCCAGGTTATATCCCTGCCAAATTTCATGATGATGGGTTCAGAGGTTTAGGCGTGAAAACGTAACATTCAGACAGACAGACAGACAGACAGAGTTACTTTCACATTTATAATATTAGTATGGATTATAGTATGGATATTATATTATATTAATATTGTATTATAAATTATAAATGTATGTACCTAATTATACTAATGTATGGACGAAGTAATAAAAAAAAATTACCACATGGTCATAATAGTAACGATTGAAGTGTTTTTATTTACCTATAATTTTACTTTAAGGTATTTTTTGCATGCTCAAATAAGTAAGCAAAATATGGGAAATTATTAATATCTATTTAAGAGGGCATACTACGGTCCACTAGCGCCACTCTTGTGAAAAAATATTATCTTGTGACTGAGAAGGAATTATGAAAAACGGCTCAACAGCGACCTCGGTAAGTGTGTCTATAATGTTCTAATACCTTTTATAAAGTTTCATATTGAAACACACAAGCGGGGCGCGCGGAAAAAAAATACAAAACCAGCGCGCCATTTTCCATAAATATTTGTTTTGTTAACGTTTTCGTTGTGTTGTTATAAGTTACTATCAAAAATACGAAATCTAAAGTATTGTCACCAACCGACGTTGAACAGTTTTTAAAAAAACGTCCGGATTGTTAGTACCTGGCAACGAAGGTCAGTTGAACTTTATAAATCTAAATGTATCATCTCTATAATTACGTTATTGAGCATAAGTTTTTACAACAAGTCTGCTTTTTTCCTCGCAAGTGTGTTGAAAAATGTCGTATGAAACGCGTGTGCATTGATCATTACACATTCCGCTCCCTTAACGCGCTCGTCTGCGACTCGCGCGAATAATACCGCCTCGAGTGCAATGACCAACACAGCACACTTGTATCATAATGTACTATAAAAGCAAAACTATCACAGCTAAGCTTTACGTCCCGTATTACGGAACGTCACTCAAAACTCAAGCATTACTTAAAATTAGTTTCAACCAATCAAATGGCTTGAATCTAGTTTTAAGTAAAGCTTGAGTATTGAGTGACGTTCTCTAATACGGGCCTACAAGTTACCGAGTAATATTCGACCAACTTACATTTGCAGTTGAAAAACATGTTCTCCTATACAGAATGTATTTTTACATTTTTACAATGTTTGTTAAGTTTGTTCTTGGGACAAATACATCCAACTACGGAACTCTTCATTGTACGCGGTCCGACACGCACTCGGCCGGTTTTTTTTTTATATAATGTTTTTTGTAACTTAACATGTTTCAGGCTTCGAAACGAAATATATCAGGACAAAAAGGTTATATATTGAAAAAAAAAAAAAATAAACTCGCCCAACCGCTCAACTGAATGTTAACTTCAAAGAAAATTTAGTACAACTAGCACTCGAGAGATGGCGCTAGGTGTTCACGAGAAACATTCACGTTCAAGTTTATTGTTTGTGAACGACAAAAGGGTTCGGATTTTGTTATTTACATTCATTGTACATTTTGTGAGCGGATTCCTGCGTCTTACCCAGTCGCAGGCTAGAGCCGAGTCGCGGTATCATACTAATAAATAGCCAATAACGTCGGCATTGAGCCTACCGTATTGACAAAGGTCTTTTAAATGAAAAGGGTTCCCTAATTCCTGATAGTAGTAGGTTTTTAATAAGTTGCTTCGTTGCAGAAATGGCGCAAAATAAACTATTGGCATAAAGTTCTCCTGTGACGATTTAACGTTTCAAACTTATTAAAAAATGTGCACGTAAAAGTTTGCTTCATCCGACAGCGAATGAATTTTAAATATAAGAATATCCGTGACGATGTCTCAACTCGATAAGCAATCTGAAGTGGAAGTATTTTTGTGCGGAGGTGAGTCGTCCGGCGGACTCAAAAGTGGCCGGATATTGAAAAATCAGCGCGAGGAGGCGCGGCGCGGTACGGCGAGGTGCGGCGGGGTGCGGCGAGACACGGCGAGGTAACGATACTGCATAAAATGGCACAGAAGGACAGAACGCCCACTTTGCAAATAGATAGGGAACTCCATTTAAAATCAACCTTTGCAAAGGTTCTACTATCGTTTATTTATTTATTCTTTAATTAAAACTGTTTAAAAGCCAATTACAAAAATTAAAGACACAGTTTGACACAAGCATATAAAAGAGTAAACATAGAAAGAAAAAAAAAAAAAAAAAACAAGTTCAAAGTAAAAAGTTAACAACATTTTCAAAAATCTGTCTCACAGTACTTTTGACATGCCAATAAAACCTTCGTCCATTCGTCCGCAAACAGATCGTTTGTTGGATTAGAATCCAAGAGATCATTAAGTGCGGCCAGGGTGCGAGGTACTGGGGACTTCGCACGCGCAACGGTGCGACATGGAGGCATAGCAAACAGCCTGTGCTTTCTGCTGCGGCAGTAATTGTCCGGGACAATCGTTATAGTGTTTATTCTTATCTTATATTTCTATCTAAGTATCCTCATATTACTTAGAATAGTTCTTGTACATAGTTTAGTGTTCTGGTTACTCATGTTATAATACTCTTTCTTTATTTATTTCCTTATTACTGTACACCCTCGAAGAGATACTTAAAAAAACTTTAATGCAACAAAAAATTATACAGGTAGTGTTCTATTCTAGGTTATTGAGAACTTACATGTTGAAGTAGGCAAGTACCTACGTGCCAGTACGTTTCTAGAATCATATAAGGCGCCGACGATGATGATGATGATGATGATGGGGCTCCCTTCTCCGCACTTAGACTCTCATTTGGTCCGTTGTGCGTGGGGATTCTGGCTAACAAAGCCAGCCTAGCTCCGCCCAAAAGCACAGAAGCTTCCTGGGAGCTTCACAGGCTTCATGGAGCGACCTCACTGTTCCGAGGATTTCTTCACGTTGCGGAGCCACGGCCTCGCATTCCAGGATGACGTGGGCGGCTGATTCCTCGGCGTCAAGGCAGCCCCTGTAAAGGGGGCTGTCTGTGACGCCTATGTTAAAAAGATGTTTGTTAAGGAGATTATGGCCCGTAATTGTACCTATTATTATTCTAAGATTATTTCTACTTAGGCTGAGAAGTTTTTTGGTTAATCGCGGGTGTACCATTGGTAAAGCCAACTTTGACTGTCTACAGTCTGTTACCCGTGACCATCTGTTGTTATGGAGTTCGGTCGATCTTTGGCGAATCCACGCACAAATTTGAGAGAAAGGCAGAGGGAGAAGTGGGTACGGGCCTAACACCTTCATATCGGAGCCTCTCTTCGCAAGTTCGTCTGCAGCGTCATTGCCCAAGGATCCACTATGCCCTTTGATCCACTGGAGGGTTATTCGTCGATAAACTCTCCAGAGCTAGATGGCACTCAAAAATTAGCTTGTTGTTGGTTTGTTTGTTTCCTAAAGCTTTGAGCACAGATAGGCTGTCGGATAGGAATTTAATGCCGTAGTTCCGGATGCCTAAGCGCTGTACTGCTATTGCGGCTTGTGTTAAGGCAAAGCATTCACATTGAAAGATCGCTAAGGCGCCCACAAACGTAGAACAAGTTGCCAAAGTAAGTACGTTAAGTATTTATCTACTTATTGATCTGTTCAGTTTTGAACCTGTATTTAAGGGGCCGGAGACTCGTGGGCTTTGTTTAATCTCCTTTATCATTTTCGAGTGGGAGGTTGTCGTTGTTGTTCTGATGGTTGACTACAGTGTGCCCACAGGGGATCGTGTGTAGCGCCTGGAAGCGGGAAGTCTCCCTGTAATAGAGACATCGAAGCTATCAAGTTTGATTCATGGTATTTGTGATCCTCTTTTGATTAATTTTGGCTGTGATTCAGCCGATCTTATTCTGCTTCTACCTACTTATATTGGGGAAGTGATTAATCGATTATATTATTATCAAATTGCTGGCGATTATGGTTGGATTGTAGTCATAGCGCATACGCTATGACTCTATCAAAATTATTGATTATAATACAAATTCCAAGATTATTGAGAGCAATCTATTCCACCAAGCCCATGGCTGACCATAGTCAGCCATGGGATTGGTGGAATCGATTGAAAAAAAAGTTCTTTTATAAAACATAAAACCCGACTGCAAAAACATAATGCAACTTTTACAGAAAAACCAATAATCTGAACTATGGTGTAACTTTTGTTTGTATAAATAAAATAAAAAAGATATTAATGAAATATTATGTTAATGTGTATAATATTTTTTTTAGATATTAATTAATTTATTAAATTTTATACGTTATAATGCTCGTTTTTCTCTTTTCAGTTATGTTTTTGCAGTCGATAGTAGTTTTATTATATATGTCGAAGAACGGTAGTTCTCACTCGTTATCATCAGCCATATTTTAAACTATTGTGGGCATGCTGTGCGTAATGTTGGTTATTGCGCAATAGAAAAACCGAATTAAACTCAAAAGTCATTTACTCAACCTGAGATTCAGCACCCTCAAGTTTACATAAGACAGTCCCCCAAAACGCCCACCCTTCACCACTTCCTAGTGCTTTAGCTGGAAAGAATAAGTAGTGGAACAAACTTCCCAGCAGCACATCTGTCTGTTCAGTTAGAAGAACTTGATTCTATGCAGTAATGGGTATGTAAAGTAATTAATGTTGGAACACGACACAACTATACCGAACGCACAACAGTTTCTAGACGTCTTCACTGCTTGACCGCCACCGATGAACTTCACTTGTCGAATGTGCGGCGTTCACTTCCCACCGGTCGAAATTTATGTTATAGACTCTGTTACTCGTATGCGCCGCTAAACAGCACTGGCTTCCCGATTAGTCACGACTCGTTGGCGCGAACTTCATCAACTCCATCGAACGCCACTAGATGGCGCTGGCGTACCGGATACAATTCGTCTCCGTCACGGCCATCCTGCTAGCACACGTCCTCGTTTGTTAGCCTGTTGTTAACCTGCAACCAAATATCAACAACAGTGCCTGTTCCACTCAGCCAATTCTGAACAAACTTTAGATTCATCGGGTCGGTGAAAATAAGGAAATTTAAGAACTCTATAGTTTTACTTTAACCAAATCTTAGTCTTTATTTCAATTAAATATGGTAAAATTGGGATTAATCGAAAATACAACAATCATTACTATGGGTCATGTACCATTTACGGCTTCCAACTTTTGAAATCGGAAAACTTTAATCCTCAATCGTTTTATTGTTTTAACAAAACACCATAACAACATAACATCACGCCTTGTTTCCCCGCAAGGTTAGGCAGAGGTGTACCCATAGTAGGAACACCCACATTTCGCCAGTTATGTTTAAGTCTCATGTATTAGGGGGCGAGCCTAATGCCATCAACCGGGCACAAATCCAGACTCCGGGCTGCTACTGAGAAATGACTAATGTAAAAACCCAATAACACTTTGCCCGACCCAAGGAATCGAACCCAGGACACCATGCTCAGCAGTCGCGCTACAAAACAATACTTCTAAATTAACTTAACAAACTTTGGTTAGTCAAACAAAAATAATCAACCATAGCCATGTACACAAAGCTCCATTAAGTCCTTACCCCCTAAAAGACATGTGCGTTCAAATCCGTGATAGGCCCAAGTTGGTTTTTGTATTTTGCAAAAACATGTTATTACAATCAATGTATTGTTTTAGTGAATAAATAAGTATTTTCTGTTTTAAATATTGTTTTATTCAATAAAAAGTTAATACTTTTATTAATGCATATAATGACAAGCAATAATATTACAATCAATGTATTGTTTTAGTGAATAAATAAGTATTTCTGTTTTAAATATTGTTTTATTCAATAAAAAGTTAATATTTTTATTAATGCATATAATGACAAGCAATAATAAGCTTAACATTTACGAAGACTTTTACAACGTCTAAGTAGTCCGGAGGTATTAAGACTGCTTCCCGTGCAGACTATTGGAGGTTCAAATCCTAGGCACAACGTGTGTTTTCTTTCTGATATATAGAAAGAATTTAAAAATCAAGAAATATCAAGTATTTTAATTTTAATAATAATATTTATTATTGCTATTATTTAACAAAATTTTGATCTTATTTTACTAAAAAATATATACATATATTGTAAAGATAATAATTTATATTATCTTTACAATCTTTGTATTTATATATTCTTTTTTATATTTTTTTCTTTTTGTAAACGTTCTGTTTGTTTTTTTTTATATTGGAAAAGATTCGATAATATACAGTTATCATTAGTCATTACATATTTTGCCAACTGACACAAACGGGTCCCTAGACAACGTTGTAGTTATAATTTGAGGGTATGGATTAATTTTATAAAGAAAACGTAAGTAAGTAAAATTAATGGATACCCTCAAATAATAACATCTATCGATTAGACAGAGACCTAAAGATAAACTACTTGGACGATAGTGGATAACAATTTCATCGCAATTCTCATGGGCTCGCTGGCTAGTCTGTCAAACTACCGGTATAAGTATGACGACATTCGGAAATACTATAGATTTATTTCTACAGATCCATACTAAAATTATAAACGCATAAGTAATTCTGTCTGTCGGTTACCTTTTCGCGCCTTGACGGCTGACCGAAAGACGAAGAAAGGCACGCTGGTGGACCATGAGCTGCGTTAGGTAGCACATACGATTTGGGAGGAGCCGCACCGTGCCCTCATCTTTGGAGTAGGCAGTGGCCTGTCGCCGGCCGTCGCTCGTTCGATGGTCGGCAACGAGGAGTCCTGGGACGCGGTGGTTTCCTTCTGCGAGACAATCATCTCGCAGAAGGAGGCTGCGGAACGGGAGAGGGAGATCTCATCCACTCACCCGGCCCGCAGCAGGCGCACCGGGCGTCGGCGGAGGGCGGACAACGCCCTCTTCCAGCCCCCCTAAATGGGTCCAGGGACGGACTTGGGGACGTCCATCGCCCCCCATACATCGGACCCGAGGTGGCGGCGCGTAGTGTTTCACGCGCGCCCCTCTGAGACGCCGCGGGGGGAGTCAAACACCTCACTCCCCCGCTCGACCAGAGCAGAGGCCCGCCGCGGCGGGCCGGCACCAGTCGGGGGTTGCGGAAGTAGGTACGTTCCCGCGACCCCCGGCGTAGGTGTGAGATGATTTTTATGATTTTTTTAACACCGAGGTGGTTTTTAGTCAGTAAGAGTCTGACAGATCCCTCCGCCCACCCCAGGGCGGAGGACATCCAAGAGGATTATCCACCACGGAACGAAAAAAAAAAAAGGTAGCACATACGATACTTTATAACCCGGTGTTTCCGTGGGATAAAATCCGACCTCTGCGCAGGCGATGCCACGGGCCAAAGCTAGTAAGTAATAAATAGCTAGAATTGACACAAATAAGCGATCTCAGTGAGGCGTTGCCCTGTTCTTGCTAGTTAACATAGCGACGAGCCATTTGTCCGGCGCGACGTTATCAGTCGTTATCAGTGGCCACCGCCGCTGTCTGCTGACCGCTGTCAGGAGCTACGCTTGGATTACATCTTACAGTTTAATTTTGACACCGCCTTTATACCGTAGCAGTAAGCTTTTGTTCAAGGGTCACAAGTCATAACTGACTTGTGGTTAACGCTACTACCGCGCGGACGGTTCTGTTGGTGGTGCCTGTTTAGTGTATTACTGAGCGTCTCCCCACCCTTGATTTAAACATTGTTTGAAGATCTGAAGCTCTGGCAAGTCATATGGCCAAAAGTCAAATAATTTTTCATCAGTAGAGAAATGTTGCTTATTTTCAGAGGTGCTCTGCGATGCTAGAGGTACTTAATTGTAGCTGTTTAAGATAAACTGAATACACAATGCGTGATCGTTGTAGGATTTTCGATACGAACATAAATTCTCAGTTATCAATAACGCAACTTGTAGATCAGTTAAAAATTTTACGTTCATCACCAATTTGTTGATGTTGCTATAAACGTAATGGGTCATAATCGTAAACATGTATGTGTAACGTTCAGCCGATGGCGGGCGATGCGGTGCGGAGCGGTGCGGAGCGGTGCGGTGCGGCACGAGGAAGTGAGAATCAAATATTACTTAATTTATGAGCAGTTTACGACTTCCGTTAGTGTCGCCAGTGTTGCCTATTAAACTCGCGAACGATCTCTACAGAAAACTTACCAAGAGAGCAGGAAACGCCTTTTTGTATTAAAATGATCAATATTCACGAAATATTTGAAATAAGCCAACAGGCATCAGTTCAGGTGTTACAATGATAAAATATAATATTTGGTGAGGAGGACAGCGTGGGGTGATTTAATTTAAATGATGCTGAATGTATAATAAATAGGCCTGTGGGGAGGCTCAGTTCTACCGGCCTGAACACTGATGCTAACAGTGTTGCCAGACTTCGAACACCCCCAACAACCCCCTCTTATCTTAAACAACGTTCCAAGTTCCTTCGTGACACACATAATAGATATCTGAGTTCATCAGAAAACTTGAGACTAGAGATGCCGATGCACTCCACCAGTTTCTATGATAAATCTTTTACAGCAGCGCGGTTATGGAATGCCTTGCCCGTGTCGATAAGGCGTGCCCAATCTTTGTCCATTTTTTAAATTATGATTGAATTTTTTTATTTTTTCCAACCCGGCGCTGTACGACGTCCGACTCAATGGATCAAAAAACGCAGCGCCACCCCGACTCACTGGGGAATCACCGCAGACAGTTCCGACTCACCGTGAACTATGCGGCACCCGGTTCCGACTCACTGGAACCACAACTGGCCCTGGCAAGCATGATATGCACTGACTCAGCCCACTACTGACCTCCGGTCTCCGGAGGGGAGTAATGTGGCGGTATCAACAATATCACATGCGAACTACGCATCAAAGACCTGACGTCACAAATCTTGCATCGCGCTATCAGAGTTTACCGCGCGACTAGCATATATACAACATCCCGACATCAACCGTTGGGTAGTTGTCCACCAGACACAACAACCGTCTGGTTGGAGGATCCTCCCTTTACTATAGACTATGAGTAAACTTTACACCCTGTTCCTCATACCTCTAAAGTTCATTGTTTCTAATTAATTTTTCTATCCTCACTACGAGTAAAAAATCTTGTTAAAATATATATTTAAGAAGATATTTTTTATGTAAGTGCTATTTATTTATTTATTTAACAATTTATGTACACACATATAAACAGACAAGAAGAAAGGAACAAAAAAATACGTACAAAGGTGATGCTTATTTCTAATGAAATCTCTTCCAGCATACCTGCGATGGGGAAGTAGATATAGAGATGTAGAAAACGTGTGTAAGTGTAGAACAGCAAAAATAAAATAAAAAATATACATAAAATCAAAATAGCTATACACTAATATAAATACTTATAAACATACAATAAGAGAATATACTTACATACATACATACTTCTAAAATAAATATCACTCAAATATATACTTAGAACTACAATGTAGTGGAAAATAATAAATACATAATAATATGCAACTATGACGATGTAGAAAGGTAGTGATCTTTTACTCTTCTTTTAAAGGCTGCAACAGTTTGGCAGTCCCTAATGTCGGATGGCAGTGAATTCCACAACCGAGCCGCGTGCACAGTGAATGAGTAGGAGTAGAAGTCGGGTGAGTGGGGAGGGAGTCTAAGGAGATTTCTATGATGCGACCTGCAAGGTGCATCCGAAGGACGATCGTAGGAAAAGCGTTGTCGCAGATAGGTTGGCGTTTTAGGGTTGTGAAAGATGTTAAATAGCAGACACAATATTCGAGTATTCCTGCGAAGTCGAATAGGGAGCCACTTGAGTATCTTGCGATAGATAGAAACGTGGTCATACTTTTTAAGGTTAAAAACAAAACGAATACATATATTTTGCAAACGCTCAAGTTTATTTAAAAGCTCCTCAGTGGCATCCAAACAACAGGCATCAGCGTAGTCAATGATGGGTTGTATGAGAGTTTGAGCAAGGGAGATTTTGGTATTCAAGGGCAAGAAGCTCTGGAGGCATTTTAACGAATGGAACGTGTAGTGCACTTTGCGACTGACTTGAGCAACATGGGCAGTCCACGATAGGTAAGAATCCATGGTCACCCCCAGGTTTTTAACCGTGTTTGCGTATTCAATCTGAACTCCATTCAGACAGAGTGGAGACAGCGACGCAACATCAAGCCTTTTCCGCATATACCTGCCACCAATAACTATGGCCTGGGATTTCTTAGGGTTGATTTGCAGTCCAAAAGACCGCGACCACTCGCTAATCAAATCCAGGTCACAGTTCATAGCAGATACGGCTGCTTCCGCATCCTGCTTCAAGAAGTGACTGTGTACGCCTGTAAGTGACCAATTCACTATAACTCAATGCTTATGTTATTTTTTATTATGTTAATGTTTCTAGTGAATAGGTCGTTGGTGTACCTTTCAAATAAAATAAAATAAATAAATTGATAAAAAAAAAAAAAAACACTATCCCTCTCCTTAACCATAATTTCTCTTTTGTTTTGTTATTTGCACTTGCTTCATGATTATTATTGTATATATTTATATAGATAAGTATAACATGTTTTATCTATTTATTTTATATAAGTAAATAGTACACCACAAACTACCTGCAGTAATGTGTCTCCTTCCCCCTTAATCCATCCACAGGTTGTCTTTAAAAGATCGCTTTTAGCGATAAGACCGCCCATTGTATCACCCCTTGTAAAATTTTCTACATGTAAATCTGTAATTTTTATGGTGTGCAATAAAGAGTATTCTATATATCTATCTATCTCATCCCAATTTATTTGGCGTCAGCACAACATGCCGTTTTCTTTCATACTTCTCTATTAGTTGAAGATTTGCAGGCCATGAATGATCCACCCCTGTGGTCTAGCGGTAAGACCACAGGGGACTCTGACCCAGAGGTCCCCGGTTCCCAGCGGGGGCAAAATGTTCTGCTCGGTTGTGTTGGTGTTAGGGCTTGTTCTAAATTCACCTGGCTAGCTGCCTCCATTTTATCTAAGTCTGTCGCCATAACAACAATGTTAACAGCATTGTTGTGGTTCGGCAGTTAGAGGTAAGGTAGCCAGTCCTTTGTGGTTAAGGATTCCGGATGAAGCTTGCTTCCACCTTCGGCTTTATCATCCCTTACCATCAGGTGAGATGAAGGCCAAGAGCTTCCCAGATGAGAAATTAAAAATGTTCTTATACTCATGGAAAAAGGATTTTAGATTTTAATATAAAAAATAAATACATAGATTAAACGCAAGAATTTCCTGTTTCAGATTTTGAAAAATTAATTAATTTCCTGATTCATAAACCGCTCTGAAATAGGTTAGAAACCACAAAATATCCCATTTTGGATAATGGGATATTTACCAGTTTGTACTGGCAACACAAACCTGACAGGATGGTCATGAGCTCGCGGAGACCTCATGAATTGCAAAACTGTAAGACTTATGCCGCAATGAACGACAACATCGGCGACCGCAGATCACTCCGGATCGTTACTACTCCTCATTATACGTTGTATTGTAATAACATATTCTTGCCCGTTCTTCTCCAGACTCTTCGAACAGACAAATAGCTTAAATTTTATTTCTTTTTCCCGATTATCTATATCTTCTATATCTATATCTTCTATATCTACATCTATTCTATATCTATCTATTTATATCTATTCTACCTATATCTATCTATCTATCTATTCTTCTTCTTCTATATCTACATCTATACATACAATAAATCTGTAGACGAGGCGTTTTTTTACATTGAAAATATAAAAAAAAATGGGGTGTTAAAGGATATAAATTATAATTATAATTTTTATAATTTTTATTATATTAATTTTATTTTCTGTTATTAATATAAATTTAACTCACACACTGACTTATTATATGTTTTTTTTTTTTTGGATAGTCATATACAATGTTTGTAAATATGTGAGCACTATGTACCTATCGCATTTATTAATTTTTCCTGTCATTACTTCACTTTTCATTATTTTTACCAATTGTGGTAATTTTTATTTTTATTCTAGGTACATCGTCTTCACCTATAATTGTTAATTAATGTATACAAACTATTGTTAACATTTTAAAAGAGTAAGTATGGAGTTTCTTGCCCATTGTTCTCCATAAATAACTACCTTTTGGAAGGCGCAACTAGAATCAATTAACTATTCATGTAATTTTTGACGTTCAAAAGTGCATCTTCGTGCCTATTTGAAATAAATGACTTGACTTTGACTTTGATAACCAACTTGGAATTTTTGTCTGTGTCGGTTTGTCTGTTTGTATGTGACAGATTATTGTTTCAACAGGTTTAACGTAAAAAGTACCAAACCAATATGGTTAACTTTTATACTTAAATATTGTGTATAACTCGGGGTAGTGATTAGTTTTTGTTTCATCGCAATCGCTTTACTCTATCAAAAGATATTATAAATTTAAAGTCTTCAAGAATTTAACTATTCAGTAGAAACACGTGACATCTACTGACCTAAAATGACATTATTGTGAACTCAAGTAGCTTTGTGACATAGTGCTTTTTTTTAAGGTGGTTATTTTAGCACACTGCGCGCGAAAACTTAACTCGATACATTGTGAATAGATTAATATCTCCCAATGACCCAATCAAAGGTTAGGCTAATTAAATTATTCAAAATGCGTTGTTAAATATAATAGTTTAGTAGTAGTGCACTAGCTAGTGCTATACTTAATTTATTTAACATGAAACAATAATGATAAATATAAATATGTATTCCTTTAATAGTACATTACTTACCAAGGGCTGTAAAAGAAAGAAAGCCCGAAATTGCAGGTATTGGTGACTCGAGCCGCAGGCGAGGGTTGTAAATATGCGATAGAGGGCTTTCTTTTTTACTGCCCGTGGTGAGTACACAATTTTACGTCGTCACCTGGCCACAATGCGAGTTTTACTGTACGTGTAGTATGCGGTAAAACTCACATTATGGTCAGGTGTGACGTAAAAACTATTTATTCTTTAATATAATGTTTTTTTAAGTCTATATAGCTTACAGAGTGTTTGTTTGAACGTTTTCTCATCCGTAATATTTTGAGTTCTTTTAACGTCATGTTCTGAATCGCTGTGTCTAGATTTTCCGTGGAAAAATGACCCTCGCTCATGTATAAACCTAATTTTCGAAGAAAACTAAGAGAAGAGAGTTCTGTGTCCTTGATCTTGATCTTGACTTTTTCATTGTCGATATAATAAAAGGGTTCCGTTCGTTTTGGGCTTAACACACCTGGTCTTCCAGCATAAATTTTTTTTTAATTAAAGTCGGTGTGCCTGTATAATAATTCTCAGAAATGTAAGTCCTTCTAAACCTTCGATCAATAATAGCACTAGATTCCCGATAAGCGCTTCAAAAACAGCTCGAAAAATAAGAGTACAAATACTTTTGTGGTCTTATTTCAAATTAGTATCGTCCAAACATAGCCAACGTTAAGACGTCTAAATGCCGCAGTGCGCGTTATAAAATTGTGTAAATAACCACCGTAACACCAAGATTTTGGAAGGAATATCTTTTTTTTGGTAAGTTTATATCATTATGTATGTGTTTTTCGTAAAATAATAACAATTAAATAGTAAATTATACATCATTTAGCAAATATTATGATTGTTTGGCCAATGTTTGCGACCACGCGCCAACTGTTCTGATTGTTCTGGAACAGGGAAATGCATGGAGTAGTATTGTTATTTTATATGTTATTTTTGTTTGTAGATTTCCTAGCGACCCATTTCGCAATGCAGAATGGGTATCTATTGTCGCGAAAGAAAGAGAAGAAATATTTAAACCTTGAAAAACAACAAACATGAAACATGGTAAATATCCCGCTTATGTAAATAAATAACCTTGAAAAAGTTCTAAGTAACAAATTTTTGAATTTTTGATTCAACAATTTGTTCAATTCTTTTTGATAAATTGGACATAACTGAACGGATCAAGATTACAACCTGAAACGGACCTGCAAATTGCATAAAACGCAAGAAAATCAAAATTTCGCGGGCTACCACAGCGCATCCCCCTTATTAAAATAACTATTGTACTAAATTAGTCCTACTACCTACTTTTTTAAATTGATCAAAAATATTTGCTACCTTAAAAAAAGAACCTTCGCTTAAAAAAAAAATAACCTGCAACTCTACGTCTTTCAATGATTACTGTGTTCTGAGCATTGAAATGTAATACCAAGAACTACGTCTAGTTCCAAAATAGAGTAAGCACGAAATTATCAACAAAATGTTTTTAACCTTATTGCTTAGGTTTTAAGTTTCATTTTAGATTCAATATTTTTGTACTTATTATAAAAATGACTTTTTATTTTCAAGCGATATTTTAAATTTATTTATTTAGCTTTCTCAGATGAAAGAAGGACTTAAATGTAAATATTTTGCAATCGTAATTAAACTTTATACTTAAGTGTTAAGGTTTATATTGAACTGAAGTTGTTAATATTATAAAACTTTTTTCTTTATTTCGTAGTAACAAATGTAAATGTGTATGTGTGTGTAAACGTGGCCACTTCAATTACTTATTTTTGTTACTTCACTGAAGTGAAGTGCCGTGATTTCTTGTGGCCGCGGAGTTAGGCCCCGGCGTTTCACCTCCTCGCGCCACTCCCATAAGAGCGCGAGGATTTTTGGCTCCGGATCGCGCGCCTCAAGGAACGCGCCCACACCGGTGCCCCGTAAAGGGCCATGGACCGCACGGCCTCCGGGAGGTGGCGTTTGGACCCCCAAGATTGGACAGGAGCCGCTTCAAGGCAGCCCCGGCCCGCTCCAGTCTGGGAGCCAAACGTCGGAAATGCTCCACGGAGTTCCACCGGCTGTCGAGGACGAGTCCCAGAAGAATATATAGAGAAGCATTTTCCTAAAAAACAAAAATTTTGTGGCAGCTTTTGACTAGAAAAAATCACCAGGCCTGGTCGAAAAATTCTCCCTTATCAATGGAGGAGGTGACACACCTATAAGCGGTACAATATTGTTTTCCGACATCCACGCGAACGAAGTCGCGGCACAGCTAGTTTGAAATAAATGCTATTTGAGTTAGCAACAGACATAGTCACGCAAAAATGCACAAACGCGTTGCGTAGTTTCTGAGAATACTAATAAGTAAAACAGCGCGCAACAAAATTATTTACCCAATTTGTGTATTTTTAATTTAAACATAGATTTTACACACTTTGTTCAAAATCTGCAAATTGAAATATTTTTTTAAACAAGCTGTTTGCATGTTTGCACTTTCTTCTTACAAAATGCAACACCAAGATGCAGGAAACTGTACTTATGATCACAAATCTACATAATATGTTTACTGCACAATGCTGCTGTAATTCTTTCTAAGTTTTTAATACAAAGAGTGTAAACATTGAACTTGCTCTGCTCTCAACATATTGCTCGTTATAATTCACTGAATCTCTGCAATATCCATAAGTGATTAATTATATCTGACATAATATGGACAGGAGATGTGATATATCGTCATTGATGAGCGGTCGTGCAATATATTGTCTTGTGAGCAATGCCTCGTTTCCCGTCCGATGATGGGCCCCACTTAGTTCTCATGTGGGTACGGATAAATTACTATTAAGCCGGGCCTAGGAATATCGGTATTGAAATAGCTAAAACTCGTACATACATTGTCTTAATTGATCAAGGCAAAATAAGTATGACTTTGTGTTATAAATAAGAACTCGGTCACATAAAATTGTACCGTGTAAGTTGTACATATTTGTAGATATTGACCTGAGACTGAAATTGACATACAGAGGATAACACTTGCGGCAACGAACTATTGACGAATTAGCATCGATGTTTTAACTACGAAGCGTAGTAGGTATAGTTACTTAGTTATGTCAGTGTTCACTTACACTAGGCATTCATTTAGGTGTCGAGTGTTAGTGAAAACGGACATTAGTGGCTACAAGTGCTACGCTACGGCCTACGGACTTCGCAGCGAGCGTAGTACTGCTACAACTTGTAAACCTGCCGACGACATGGGAACCATCTTTGAACCGATGCCGATGAATACCAAACTTACATAAAGGAAGTGCGAGTGCTAGTGTGTTACATAATTAAGCTGAGGCGGATATTCCTGATCGAATAGTTATAATCCTTAAATTAATTATTAATTAACCTTACAAGTGTGGAGCAGGAAGTCGGTTGTATACCGCGGATTAATCGCAATATTTTGTCTATAGAAGTAGAATACAGTCTTTATTTTTTTGTACATAAAGCAGTTCCGTAATTAACTGATCGGCAATGCACGTAACAATGATGATCGTAGAGAACACTTAAGCGGATGCAACGGGAGGTTGTAGTTTTGATTCGTAAGAAGTCGTGAGCGACGGCTATTCGTAGTATCCAATATATTATGAATGCCTGTCACAGTAGGATCGCGAGCGTCAATGAGCTCCACTAGATTCAGCGCGATTATGCACGATTATCTACGTTAATGCTCGTCTTCGGCTACTCACTGAGGACTTAGTAGTAGTTTTGTTGACTTGTTGCTGTGCTATCATTAGATATTCTGTGATTCATTAATTGAATCCTTATGTGATTGGCAGGTACTTAAGTAGGGAAGTTTAGCGACTGTGATGGGACGCATTTGTTCGTTTCCTTATTCGTATCGTTTTAATGAATTCGCAAGAAGTTGTGTCTTCTAGTCGATAACATATGGTACTTACTTCCCTATGTTTACTACAACTTATACGTAGATAGTCCCTCGATAGAGTACTGGCGCACTTTATGACGCACTCGTGTTACTGTGTATGTCCAGCAGCTGCAACACGACTGTATAATATACCGCTGCAACGGTGGTACCGCCTTAGGTGATAAATGCAAAAATTTCATATTCAATTACCCCCACTTTAATTACATACGAGTATAACGATTTACCGATAAACAAGCTACCCAAAAATATAAATATGTCAACCATTTTACCTAATTATCTCCGCTCGATCATGACCTATGCGAGTCCAGTCTTTGCACACGTAAAACCCTATCTCATCCATAAGATGCAGACCCTCCAAAACCGTTTCCTCCGTAAAATCACGGAAGCTCCCCGGTTCGTTCGGAACCAAAACCTGCATTTAGAACTTAAAATCCCTACGATAGCCCAATCCATGAAGCGCATTTCAAAGCGCTTCTTCGATTCCGCAGCCACTCATCGCAACACTCTAGTTGTGAAGGCCGCCAATTATACCCCCTCTCGCATCCGTAAGACCCGCCGTCCAAGGCATGCATTGACCGACCCAGACGACCCCACGACTCTCCTCCAGGAGAGCAGTAGGGAAACGAGTACAGTTCGAAAGAGAATACACAATACACGACCGTCATTCCGACCTTGCCGCCGAGGCCCTGCGTGAAATCCCCGACTACATAGTTCTCCCCGACCCTTGCTCGTAAGCGAAGCGCCAGCCAGCGCTATAGCTGAGCCAGAAGCTTTAAATCCTCCAGATAATAATCATAACCCTGATTTTATCCAGCCACCGTCGGTCCCTTGCCATCCTCCCTCCGACTCTGCTCTAAGCCGAGGTTCGTACCCCACAGGGGGTGCCCTTAACGCGCAGTCGTTTAGTTTATAAGTTTTTACGCCCTGGCTGGAGGCATTAAGTTTCATTAGGAGCTTAAGGCAACCACAGGAAAGTCCGGTTAAAGAGTCTCAACCTCTCAAAGTTAACTCTGAGTGCCCTAGCAAAAAAAAAACCTAAGTATCACTTATTTTTCGATCTCCGAAGTGACACATCATTACGTTGCGCTTGCTTTATCAGTAACTCATTAGCACATATTGTTGGTGTAACTGTGAATTCTCAGAATTGTATTGTTTGTGACATGGATTTCCAAGATCAAGGTATGTTCTTACTATTTAGTTATATATCTAAAATTTTATTTGACTTATTAGGACGTGTTTTTACGTGCTTCGCCACATATGATTTTGACCAAATATTTAATTTATTGTTGAATTCACATAGACTTAGAACTAATTTCAACCATAGTCGAATACTCTCACATATCTTAAATTAAAGATTGAACTGTCTATTTTGAAAATATAACAGGTTTTTTTGCGTCCTTTTGCGACTTTTTTTACTTTATAGCCTCTACGACTGCGTAGGCTCAGGTGTAGCACGGTCTACGAAACATACGTAAAATATTTTTTTATTTTTTATTCAGGTACTTTGATTAAATGTACTTTCTCAAGAATGCATTTCTTTGAGATTTGGTCTGCCGTAACTGTTCCTCAGAAACATCAATACGTGTTGGAAAGTATTCTAGCTTCACTGGATGAGGTGGAGAATCTAG
Organism: Dryobota labecula; assembly: GCA_947523025.1. Lineage (NCBI taxonomy): Eukaryota > Metazoa > Arthropoda > Insecta > Lepidoptera > Noctuidae > Dryobota > Dryobota labecula. The sequence continues at coordinate 24,051,840 of OX383302.1, read as the reverse complement.
ACATTAGGAAGTTCTTCGATAGTAAGATACTCAGTTTATGTACAAGTTTTGATAGATTTTGGAAAACTGTTTCAAGAAATAAATATTTTTTTTGCATAAGTACTCAGATTGGTATGAAATTGAATGTGTCGAACTATAATAAATTTTAATGTACTGCGAGGTAATCAGCAGTACATTCAAGAAAACGCGAACCAGCCCGGGCCATTTTGCGAACGCGGCCGCCCGAGGAAAGACTTTTCAGAATTGTCTAAGCGCTCGAAACGTAGAAGATTGGCAGAAATATCTCAAATAGATGACTCTGTTGTGAATGCACTACTCAATACTTCTGATACGTCTAATACTAGCTTAAGACTGAATAGAAATGCGGACGAGGTCTTATCCCTTTTTGTTGAGGCTAAGTTGACGAAGCATCAATATTCATTAATTAAGTATTTTATTAACAATAAAACTGCATGTGACATTTTACCATCTTACCAAAGGTAAACTTATCCGTTTTAGAATCTAAAGCAGAAGTAGAATTGCAAAGTTTATTAGATCACACAACTTATAGAATACTCGAGTCGCAAAAAGAAATTTTAGATAGAGTGCCAACAGATTCCACTCATAATTTGACTTTTATTGGAAAGTGAGGATTTTATGGTAGTACTTACTACTTATTCAGATCCCTCTTGTACTGATGACAGTAGTTTATTTGTGACGTCTTATCCCACTTAAGTTAGTAGTAAATTGCCCTTCAGATAGTATTACAGTTTGGAAAAATCTCGAACCTCTTTCAATAGATACTGCAGAATTATTCGCTTTAAATTTTTGAAAGAAACCTCTGAAGTATCTAAGGAAGAGGAAGCCTACATCCGACATAAGATTGGGAATTTGACTGCAAAAACTTTTAGTTTTAATAACCGCGATTTCAGAATTCAGCACTCTTTAACAAGTTAACTATGGTAGATGGTAAAGTGTGTACTGCTTTGAGTGAATCATCATCCTGTAAGTGTTATATTTGTGGAGCAACTCCCAAAGAAATGAACAAAATAGACGTTTGCTTACAGAAACAACTTGATAAAGTAGGTTTGAGTTTGGCCTATCTCCTTTACATTCTTGGATTCGCTTTTCGAATATTTTGTTCATCTTGCTTACAGGATGGATGTTAAGAAGTGGCAGGTTAGGTCGGATGATGAGAAGAAACAAGTAGCAGATAGGAAATCGTATGTACAGAATGAGTTTAGAGATTAGGTTTAATAGTAGACAAACCACGAAGTGGCGGAAGCGGGACATCGAACGATGGAAATATGGCGCGAACTTTTTTCACTAATTGTGCAGTTTCAGCTGAAATGACTGGCTTAAATAAAGATTTGATTGATCGTTGTTCCACAATTTTACAAGCCTTGTCCTCGGGTTTTAATATTGATTCGGATAATTTTTATGAATATGCTTTGGAAACCGCGCGCCTTTTAGTTCAAGAATTCCGTGGTATAATCTCCCAGCTTCCGTTCACAAAGTCTTCATCCATGGTGCTGAAGTGGCACAGTATGCTCTATTATCTATCGGGGAATTATCCGAAGAGGCAGCAGAATCAAACAACAAACATTATAAGGCCTTCAGGCGGGATCATACGAGAGATATGTCGCGAGTATTTACGAATACGGACTTACTTAACAAACTTTAACTCAGCTCAGACCCATTAATGAATGGGTCTGAGCTGAGTAAAAGTTTCTAAAGACTAGTAACGACTAGTCTTCAGAAACTTCCCCGTAAGAAAAAGAGCGTTATGTCGAGGCAGGTTTTAGATTTATTACGGATTTACTTTAAATTGAAATTAGGTTGGTTGTTGTGGTTATTTTAACTTAGTTGGGATTATGATTACGCTTATAAATAAATTGTAGTTTTACTTTTCTTGCCTTTTGTTGTATATAATATGTGTAATATATTATATAAAAGAATACATATTTAATTACATCCCCTTCATGAATAGCGTTAATATCATATTCAGATGTATTTCCGAACGAGGGACAATAAATCTCAAATATTGACTATTTAAATTTATATATAAACAGTACATATTGTGCAGTTTATTGTATATTATGTATTACATAATGTAAATAAAGCATTCATGTACATTTGTGAAGTATTTTTTATTATTTACCATTCAGAAAAATCTCATTTAATAAAGTAAGTATTTGTGAGCACGCTTGTAGGGCGCTTGGACCACCGTGCGCTGGGTTGCCCTATAAACTAGTGCCCAGTGCGTGCTCACTCACGCAGCCACAATTTATGTCCCGCTATTAAACAATTATTTAGCCTCCAAACAAAACTACAAAGCATTTTCATCTCTATGTCGAAGGTGATAAGATTTGTACTGGGTGCTGATTTAATGTTGTGGTTGGTTATCAATGATCGTTTAGTAAAACGGATGCGCGAGGACACAATATACGAGTCCATAGCTGAGGCCAGGAAACATCATTCGATGGCCCCACCGAATAAACGTAAATAATGTATAATCCAATTATTGGTAAAAAAATAAGCTATAGACTTGTATATTTACTTTCTTGGCGACTCAAAAAGCATGTAATTATAACATATTCCTATAATTTTAAAATTTATTATTTCCCTAGAATAAAGAAATTCACTATTATAATAGGCGTGTTTTGAGTCTAAAATTCTTAAAAAAAATAAGTGGGTGCAGGATAGGCAAAAGAAACGAAAAAAAAAAATTCGTTCAAGAAGCATTGCATGTTTATTCGGTGGGGCCATCGAATTAGGTATATTGTTTTGATTGTACAAAAATACGTAACTATGCATACCTTATCCAGTATGCAGGGTGGATAATTGTCGAACCTGCATTGCTAGGTACTTTTGCTCAATAAGTTGAAATGAATAAACACATACAAATGATACGAAACTATCAAATAATCATTTAATTTGTTCAACAAATGAGTACACACTACTAATTCGGTACAATGGAAGCTTAGCCGGTAGCGGGACGCGGGCGGGACGGGCGGCGGCATTACGAATGGCTTCATATAATACATTATTACGCATTAATTACCGCACTAATTGCCATCGGCACATTAGCCACTACAGCGAATTACTACTACGGATAATATCTACAACGCTCACGATAAAGAGCTTACTGGAAATTGACATGATATTATCTATTATCTGATAAGCGGGAACATAATATTATATATGTTTTTGAAACTTGATGCTCGACAGGAGGGTAAGCTTTTATTTTGTTTTTGTGCTTCACGTCGTACAAATTAATACTAAAAATAATCGAGGGTAACGAAAAATACATAATAATTAGTAAGCAAGCATACCTACTTGCGTTGTGTGAAGCGCCATTGCAAGAGCACCTAAGAATATTATTAATAAAAACATATTTTATAATTGATTAAGGTTAAATAGTTTAAAGCATACATAATAAACCATACACAAAAATGACAAAATAACTACCTACCTACCTTAGATTTATTAATAAAAACATTTTTTTTTCTCTCTCTTTTAATTAGGTTTAAAGACATTTATTTCTCAAAGAACAAATTACAGTTCACTTAAAGAGAAACTTAACTAAATTAATAATAAGTTGTAGTTTATATTACGCCGTTCAAGCCATCCAAGAAACAGAACACCATAGTTCCATTTCTAAAATATAGCAAGTACCCATGTTCCAAAGTCTAAATAAAATACAAAACAGTTCAAGCCAAACTTATATGTGTCCAATATAAAAAAGTTAAACTTGTATATCTAATATATAATTCCTCTAATATATAATTCATTAAAGTTAAATACTTTAAAAAATACATCAAAAAGCAAATTACATAATAAAACCATAACACAAAAAATAAAATATTAAAGCTAACAAAGACATTTATACTTTTTAGGATCAACCTGTAAAAACATTCCTCCACCACTTCTGGGGGCCAAGTCTACTAATGTACAATCGTTGCAATGGTCTCTTCATTGTGAGTTTTTGACAGATTCGCCATACAAACACTGTCAAACACTCACAATGGCGAGACCATTGCAACGTTTGTAAATTAGTAGACTTAGGCCCCAGGTTCTAAGGACGGATCGGACGGTCAGAGTGGTCACCGATGTTCGCTCGTTAATAATAGATAACTGTTATTATTTCGCTTTCACCCTCGTTATATTTTTGTTATCTGTTTTGTTGAGCAAGTCCCTTCTTATGTTATTTAAATTATGTAGTCGATGTTTTTGGTCCCGGTGAAACTGTAATGAGTTTATGTTGGCACCAACTTAAATGTATACAATGTATGTAAACTACTAAATGAATAAATAATAATAAACATGTTGGTGCGCAGTGGCGTCTTCTAACTGTGTGTGTTCCAGCGACGCGTGGCTGAAACTTATCGTTGACAGTGGGCGTGTTGAAGTTAATCATGGTATATATAAGTTCAACTTATTGGTAACGCTTCCGTTGTGTATCCTTCTCAACAGATTTAGACACAAAACTTGTGGCGAATAGCGAGTTTGTAACGTTGTAATTATTTGAAAACTTTGTAATAGTGTTGCTTCATGAAAACTCATTCACCTACGCCTTAACTCTAATTACCATCTTATTCATCATAAAGTTATCCACTTCATAAATCTATTTTAGCTACCGAACTGTTTTGTCCCTTTCTATCAAACTTCATTTTAATTTGACAGACAGGGACAAAACAGTTCGATAGCTAAAATAGGTTTATGAAGCGGATAACTGTACCTGTTATGATTATTACGGAGCGTTTAACTCATAAATAAGTAGCCACTTCTGATATTTTCATAACATCTAGAATTGAAGATTACGGGTCTGTGGTAAGATCGTACACAATATCTTCCACTAACGTAATGATGCGGTATCATCACATACATGTGCGGGGGCATTGTTAGAAAATCAGTGCTCGGCTAACTAGCTTAGCCGGCCACTCGTGCCCACTTAGCTCGGCGCCGGCTACACGTGGGCCACGCATAAAGGCTCGTAATGACTAGTGCGATATTGCAGGCGCGACGCGACACTAGTAGCACAATTTCTTTGTCGGTGCCTGTCGCGGCCGCGATATCGCGCGAGTCTGTACGAGCCTTAATGTGGCCGCGCGTCGCTGCCTACAAATTTAATCGGAGCAGCTTGCACACGCTCACTTGTCAATCAGGAACTGTGGATCAATTGCATTATCAGTAGAGCTACCCACTGAGTCGGATCACTCGCCTGATTAGCGAGCTGTGACCACATTATGTGTCCCGTCGGACCACCGGTACCGCACCGGACCGGATCTCAGTGCACTTCACATTTAAAAGCGACGACTTGGGGGCAGTTCCGTTCGTAAATCAAATTGAGCTTCACCTGTGGAATAATTACGTAGCTTGCATGGCCGCCAGAGAGCGGTTACCGCGACCACATTGTGTGTCAGTCGAGACTTGCTAAACTGTTGCATTTTGTAGTTAATTTTGTGAACTGTGTCTGATTTGTAAGTACATGTTCTCATGTAACAGTAAAGCAATAAGTTGAGACAGTTGATGTGCGGACGAGCGCACGACGAGACCCGGCGGCGGGCGGGTAGTCGCCACAGCGCATAGCATGTACCTACTAACACGAAGCGGCAGCTGACTGTGTATCTTGAAATTAAATTGTACCTACCTAATATTATGTGCAAGATTTGCTGTGTTGTATAGTGGTATTCAGTCACATCTGGTGGTACTAGAGATGGAATCTAATGTACTTGTGAAATTGCTAGAATAACGAAGGTATACTATGAAATAAAGTGATACGATGAATTTTCCGAGAAAAATCTGTACATAAACACAATTTTTGCAGACATTTTCATTCCGCATAAGGATACATTTTGTATCACGGTAATTTAATGTTTAGTATATTTCATGTCCAGGAAGGTGTTTGTATAGTAATCGGAACACAATGCTGGCTGCAGCGCTAATTGTGGAGGCGACAAGTATTAGCAAACGTTACCCGCGGCCGAGACAGGGCGCAGGTGAACAAAGGGTTCCCGTTATTTATGTTGCTTATAAACACAAAGTATTTTAAACAATTTTTAAAAGCTTTGTTTTATTTGTCTTATTTTACATATTTTTTGGTGACAATGGAAAGACTGGTTCAAGAAAATCAGCAGTAAACTATGTAGTAAGAACCTGTATTTGTACAATATAGTATTTAATATTTCTTCATATCTAACTAAATGATGAAAAAGTATAAAAGTATAAATAAACGATGTGAATATACTTAATGCAGCTCATACTGTACAATGATTAATTACAAGTTGAGTTACTTTCAACAACTATGATTACCTAATTTTGGTGGAAAAGTTTGTTTCTGTTTTTTTTTAATAATCTAAGATGTTGATAAGCAAGAGATACGTATTCTGGTACATAAAATGTGAGAGAAATTTATTTATTCCTGAAAGCTTCTAATATACTGTCGACACCAGAATTGGTACGACACCAAAATTGATATCTGACACCAAAATTAGAAATAACACCAAAATTTATTTCTGTCACCAAAATTAGAAAGTCTTGACACCAATTTTTTTCACTGAACCAAATTATAAATAAAATAACAATAAAAACCTTAATAAAGTGAATAAATGTTTTAATAAAAAAATAACATGATGAGATCAATAAAAAAGTAACAATGAACAAATACAACTTTCTTATTTTGCCATGTCTTGTTAATTTTACATTTTTAATTTAAATAAATTGCAATCACTTCCTCCAACCTCCATCATCATCATCATGATCATTTTTATATTTTTATAAAGTGAATAAATAAATGATTTAATAAAAAAATAACATCATTATGTTATTTGTTAAAACTGTAGAATACTGTTTACTATTTTCGTCATCTTCATAAAATGATTTCACTAGATTACCTATATTTCGTTTTTCAGGACTGATCTTTATTTTTTCAAGAAACCAGGGTTCTTTTACTTTTATGTTTTGGGCTTATCTTCGTTGTTTTTTGTAATCTATGTAGTCTTTTGCGATACATTTCCTTTTTTCTTTTAGTTTTTATAATAGTTTCCCTTAGCGTCATAATTTCTGCGGATTTTCTTCCTTGGTTTATAATTAAGTTCTCGTCTTAGAACAAAGGAATTCGTTGACACATCGGATTTTGGACTATTGAGCGCAAAAGTAGAAACTGACGAGTGTATGCTACTGACGCTGGGCGCGATTGGTGGCGAACATGGTGGATAAACCGGAGTGCTTGATTGTTCAATCCAAAGAGCCAGAGAGAGAGGTTCTCGCATTGAACGAACCTCAACTGAGTTTGTTTCTGAAATTCATTCAATGGGAATGTCCTCAGATGTTTCTTCTTGAACTCGTTTTTGAGAACGTAGAATTCGCGAAGACGTTTGATGCATGATATGCTGATTGATTGTATCTGGGATGTAGTTGGAATTGGGCTTTCAGAGCGAGGCAATAATGATGGTGAGATCCTTTCATCATTGATAGTTTCACATAATATCTGATTTGCTTGCTTAGTACCTATTCACTAGGAGTGCCCTTTTTTTCCTTTCATAATAAGCTTCGAAATTAACCCGATTCCTTTTTTGTTGAAATCTGCGAGCACGCGGTGGATTTCACTCAAAGTTACAATTTTCCCTTCAGCTTTTTTTTAAATGATATCTTTCTCTTTCTTTTCTTCGCAATTCCTCTAGTTTGACGGGATCATTCCAAATTACTTTTCTCTTCCTTTATGCCATCCTTATCCTCTCCAAGCACTCTGCGTGTGTCAATTTTGTTTTTTCTTTTCTTTGCCATGCTGGAAAACAAATAATACCTAACTGAATTTTTTATTGCTATTGAAAGCATTTTTCATTCGTAACGTCTAAGAGAATTACTACGAGTAGTGCAGAATCACACATCATCACTCTCAAACTACTCGTAGGTATAATATACTGTACTTCCAAACCGAGTTATCTTATTATGGTTCTAAAGCTAATTTTGGCAATTTTGGTGATTGGTAAAGTACCACCAAAACCACCAAAATTGCACCACCAAAATTAGAATCTTGTTGGATATGTTTATTAAAAAAAAAAAAAAACTACTAAGAATACACTATTTATTTTTGTATAATTTTGAAAGCATACTAAACCTTTATATTATAAATTTAAACTACAACAACGAATTAGTCATAAAACGTTTTTAAAACATTACACCAAAATTGCAGGATTTTTGTTCGATTACTACGAAAAGACTTGCTTACGTTTTTGGCGGGAAATCACAAAGGGATAACACACGTCTGTCACTGCTGTGCTTGAGTGCCTGACTAAACGAAGTGAACGTTGGTAGCATCGTCCATGTAGGTTTATTCTATACGAGTCACTTAATTATTAGACTATACACACCAAAATTTTAAATTTCGCGCCGACAGTCCTTTTCGATTTTCACTAGGATAAAGTATTGCATGCCCTTAATATAAAAATAAAACTGTCATTAGATAGAAAAACTAATACTGAATACAAATAAAATTTGTAATTTCTAGTAAACTAGTGTAGTTCCGTTTAAGCGGTGGTCATCCCCAGAAAAACCGATTGTGGTCGCGCCACCAAACTTAGAATTATGCTAAATAACAAATTATTTTTTCACTACCGCACTGTTATCTACTTAAATATTAACGGCCTGATCAAGATAAGTATGCCTTCTTTCTTTTAAAAAAAGTAACCTTATTGTACGTTTAGTAAGAAATGATTTTCAGCCGCGCCGCCTCAATATTATGCTTGAGAAAATCACTCACTTTAACGAACTACTGTCTGATGTAAACATAGTAAAAAAAAAAGTTTCAAAATCCTTGACGTCACTGATTTAGTGCGAAGACTAAAAAGGGTACTTAAAACCTTTTGAGTTGGTTTAGTGCAGTGCCAGTGTGAGTGAACTTAAACTGCAGTGCAAGTGTACACGTGAATTATGTGTCTTCCTCTTAACATAAAGTGAATAAGAAAGACGTTATTGGACGATTTCTTTATTTTATATTTACTTAGCAGTTTAAGTCACATCTTCATTACTTATTAGCGAATAAGCTAGATTGTAATGTGAATAAAGTATCACCAACTGTGATACTTTATAAAAGGAAAAAAAAATGTGTCAAAATTACGTCGGCCATAATCCCTCTTTTTAGATACACCAGAATTACTACTTAATATCCAGTTAGTTTTACTTAATATATAATGGACATAAAAATGTTAAACTTTTTAACATTGAAATTCCGTCCCTAAAGTTAATGGCGCACCCGGTCACCCTTCGTCCCACAATCCACATGGGTTGAGGCACCTACAGGCTTTAAATAAATATACCGAAATGTATAGAATAAGAGATATATACAAAAAAAAAAAGGCCATGTGCGTGTTGGACCACGCACAATGAAGGGTTCCGTACTTGGGATGAATTTATCTTAAGAACAAACTAACATTGTAGTTGGTAAACATAGTCTCTCATACATTCCAACTGTAAATGCAAGTTTGTACGCACAATATCGAGAGATTTACCATGTTATTTTAAGACCATAGACTTCTTATAGATTTTCCTGTAATCTATGAGAATAGAACTATTTTTTGTATTTTTTTCAAAGTTTTGGGCACAGAAGTTTCGGAGATAAGGGGGAATGGTCAATTTTCGTCTATTTTCACTTATGAATTTAAAACAATTTATGTTAAAATTATTAAAAAAAATATATATATTGAGACCCTCACAGTAAGCCCTTTCATTTGATATATCACACGGTACAGTTTACAAAACTTTTATTTCTTATTTGCCCCCAAAACTGACCCCAATATTCTAAATTCATTTATTTACGGTTCACGTCCCTGTCTGGGTCAATCAAATTGATATGTATATCAAATTTCAACTTAATCGGTCCATTACATTCGGAGAAAATTGGCTGTGACAGACGGACAGACAGACAGACACACGAGTGATCCTATAAGGGTTCCGTTTTTGCCTTTTTAGTTACAGAACCCTAAAAAGAAGAATTGCGCAACGTCGGTAAAACAAATAAACGTTGGTCAAAAGTGTAGATAATTTATTTTGTAGGCGTTTTTATAATCCCCATGTCCGTACTATGTCCTAATGTCCCACAGTAGCGCCCGTAGTCCGGAAAGTCGGATGTGCGTTAATCTACGACCCATTCGATTTGATCAGTGGTTCTTAACTGTGGTCTACTGTGGCTACGAGTGAGTTAGAGCCAGTCAAGTCAGGGGGCCAGCCGGGTCTTGTCAAATGTCACGTGAAATTGAAAAAAAACTGTTTTGGAAAACATTAAACCGCCTTCAAAAAATCCTTATAAAAACTAAAAAGAAATAAAGTTGATTTGAAAAGTAAACCGTTTTGTAAAAAAAGTAATTCTTACCCAGATCCTTGAGTTGAAGGTACTCGTAGTGCAAAATTATGAATGGTTTATTTTATATCTACTACCCACTACGAGTACTACCCTAGTTTAGAGGCAGGGCTCTCCCAATATTCATGTGCAGACCTTGTGGTTACAGCATAACTATGTAATCTGTCTTTACTCTTATAATAATAATAATAAATTCATTTATTTCAGGTAAATAACACCCATTGCCAAACATTTAAAATCATATAAAATAAATCAAATCAAAACAAATAAATTAAAATCAAAATAATCGAGTCAATTGAAAACAAAAAAACAAATCAAATCAAATTAAATCAAAATAAATTAAATCAAAATAAATTAACGCAAAATAAATTAAATCAAATTTACTAATTATAATAATAAAAAAAAAACAATTAATACCTTCTCTCCGACACAGGCACAGCAACATGTGCAACTTATGCTAACCAGTTGTAATCCATCTTTTACCTAATTTTAACCATAACAACATATTATATGTTTTTCCGTCTGTAACTTATTTGAAATATTGTTTAAGTTTTATTACTTAGGTACTAGCTTATGCCCGCGACTTTATTCGCGTGGAATTCGTAAGACGACACAATATACTAAAATACCAGCCACATTTTAATAAAACTTCCCTGAATACTACGAGTACATTAATTTGTAGTTTTGGTCACAGCAGTCAAAATATACAGAGAGTCAGGACTGGTGACGCGAGAGCAAGCGACGTACAGTTCCATGTTCTATGGTAAAGGGTTTGGTTTCCGCACTTAGTCCTTCAGGTGGACCATTGTACATGGGCCATGGCGGCCATCAGTGGTTATTCCAACCAGCCCACCTCCCTCCAGAAGATAATTACGTCTCCCGGTCTGTTTAGAACATCTGTGAAAGACCTGGGTGCCCCGAGGGTTTCTGTTCTACATAATATATGTAAGTGACGCCTGTGCATTTAAAGAGCACATGCACGACGGTTTCCTTAGCCTCCATGCAAGCCCTACACAGAGGATTGTCCGATGTGCCTATTGTGTGGAAGTGTTTGTTTAGTGAGCAGTGTCCCGTGATGGTCACTCTGTCACCAGGTGCAGGCCGGTCCTGTGAATCAATTGGCGATTCCCGGCCACTGTAGGCGTGGGCTTACAGACGGCGAGCAATGGGCAGCTCTCCGTCCGGTAAGGACCAGGCCCAGGTCGACGGCGCATTGTGTTCCACGTGCGCCTCAAAGAGATGTCAGCACGAGCTGACGGGGTCCGCTAGGACCGATGCCTGCCAGGGTTGCGGGTTTGTCCGAAAGCGATACCGTGGCCCTGGCACAAAATCAACTGAAGTAACAAGGGCGGGTTTTAATCAGTAAAAGTCTGACACGCTCTCTCCCGCTCCGCCCAGAGCGGGAGAAATTATTTGATAATTTCCTCGAACCTTCACAATTACAGCAAAAAAGTGGAAAAAAAAAAACGGTCTAGGGCGACTCGGACTCGCGCACCGAGGGTTCTGTATCATCATATATAGTGTAATTCGTATATGTACCTAAATAGTTCTGTGCCCGGAAAAATTACTACTGTGCTTCACCCAAAGCAACCTGCGAGTAGGTAGAAAGGAGGACATTTTGGTTCACAACCAAAATGTCCCCCTGAAATGTTTTTAAATTTTCATCGGCGAGGCCTATATTAATCAGAGAATTTTAACACTGCAGTGTAGAATATTGCAGTTTTAGGTCAGCGCCGTCTCTTGACCGATAGTAGAATTAATGTAAGTTTTGTTGATGATTTCTCAAAAAGCGTGTTATTTAGAGAATTTGTTTTATTTTTCCTGTAATCTTTACATAAATTTCTATAACATACAAAAATTTTAGATTTTGATCTATGCAAACTTCGGAGATAAGGGAGGAACACCGGTTTTTTTTTTGGTCAAAGTCGAAGACTATGCGGCCTAAAAAAAATTTTGAGAATGTGCAAATAGCGCTCTTTCATACGATACCCCACATGCCCTAGTAGCCCCACTTCGATTTTTTAAGACCCCCTTACCTAAGTCCCAGTTGCAAAAAATAAATCTTTCTTTTTTGCAAAATAGGGAAAATATCGACACCTCCTAAGTACAACTAAGTAACTGATAGATGCAAATTTTGGAGAGAGAATTGAAGATTTCAATTTCTTTATTAACATAAGATATTAACATCATGACGGTACCTTGTCAATACATCTATGAAAACATTATGTACGTAAGGAAAAAATTAAATATTTTCAGTAAAAGAGGTGAAAGACACAATTATAGTACCAGAAATAGGGACCAATTAGTTCAACCAGGTTTCAGACTGGCTAAAGTAGACTTATCCTACATGGGGTACTGTTTAAAATGTTACAATAATATACCTCCCCACCCTCCAGTTGAACGAAACAAAATTTAAAACTTGTATAAAACGCACACTATGCAGCCAGGCATATTATAAGTTGGGGGATTACAACGCTGACAAAAATGCTTGGCTCAATGCTGGTCCTGCTCCATAAGGGCGCATAAACTAATTAATTAGCATTTGAAAATATTATTGGAGCTGCTGAAGATTGTAAGACTATCTTTGCATTGTATAAACTCAATGTCCTTGAATTATATAATTGCATAGCACAGGTGTGAGTACTATGTACTATAGAGCTACCATTTACCGGGTAATATGTCTTTTATTGACTTGAATATGCCCTGGCGGCTGAGAGTATGTCATGCTCACTCAAATGTCTCGCTGGTGGTGGCGTGTTTGTTGGATCATTAAGTTCCCTTCATAATGGTTGAGCTAAGTGGTGCTGATCCATGCGTCATGTTCGTGAACGGGTGCCGTCAGTTGGGACTGGTCATCTCTTAGCTGCCACGGCTTATTTTTAATTTTTGAATTGTTTTAATTACGGACGCTTCTAACGTGCACGTCTTTCTACATTGTTCTCACATGTATAACTTCAACATGAATGATGTAACCCATATTTTGTAACAATATTTTGTTTTAAAAGAGTGTCCGTGGAGTTTCTTGTCCGTTCTTCTCCATAGGAACCTACTACACTTTGGAATGGGCAACTAGCTTCATCTTTCTGACTAACCGACCCCTTGACAATTCAAAAGTACCTGTATTTGGTTTATTTGAAATAAATGCTTTGAGTTTGAGTTTTAAATCGCCGTAACTAAGCCCCTATATAGGTACGTTTGAGAAAAAAGTATGTTGGGTTAATTGAAAAAATAAAATAAACTTGTATGTGGTAAATATAGGTATATAAATGCCAAAAATGCAATAAAAACCGTTTCGTGTATCTGGCAGATACATACGTATACTTAGCGGGTGTCGATATTATCTAAAACTATACCAAATTTCAAGTTGATAGCATTAGTAGTTCTTGAGATATCCAGCTGTGACAGATAGACGGACAGACAGACTGAGTCACACCATAAGTTTTCCTTTTTACCATTTTGGTACGGAACCCTAAAGAGAAGCACAAAACATATTTTTTTGGAATCGAAATCAGATTTGCATTGTTTTGTTGAAAGTTGACTGAAATAGCCATAATTGACTGAATATGTCATAATTGACTGCTTAGATCCATAAGGTATGATAATCATTTAAAAGATTAAATCTGTAACTATCTGATAAATTCGTTTCCTATTTATTCAACACAGCGAAGTAGTAATTGAATAATTCGACTGTTGTCATACACTGATACATTGTGTTCGTTCTCATCTCAGCATCAGTCCTATGAACTGTATGGGAAAAGTTTTTTGCGATTTCTGACTTTTCTAGTACTCAAACCTCAGTTGGTTCCATACAGTTTTTGATCCTCGTAATAAACAGGATCGATTGGCATCAAAAAACTTTTTGTGAAAATTGCCCATTTTCTTGCTGACTGTACATTTTTTCCAAAATCTGTGAATGCTGATAATTTTTTTTCTAAAAGTTAAAGATAGTCTTTTAAGACCATTTTCTTGTAGCGACTACGGTTAAGGTAGCTGCCCTTATTGACCCATCTCAAAACATAATGCAATACTGCTCATCGATAGCAAATAGCGTGGTATTTATACCTAGTAATTTGACCAGACCTATAGGAAATATCTATTAAAATTTGAACAAAATCTGTCCGGTAGTTTTTGCGTGATGTTGGATTATACATTCAGACAAACAGATAAACAGACAAAAATTCTAAAAACTATATTTTCGGCATCAGAATCGTTCCAAAACCTCGTGGCAATCACTTTTTCAAAAAATATTCAATGTACAGTTTTGACTTCGCTACGTAGATTAAATTTCAGATAGGTAGGTATGTTTTTGCCTAGAAGTGCCTTGGGAGAGACCTAAAGTACCGTCTACAACTCAAGGATCCGGCTAGGACGAGGAGGTAACGGTTTGCATAACAAATCAACTTTATTTCATACTATTCAGTTACGAAACTGTTTTATTTCAATCTTTTTGTCGTTGGAACTATACCTATGTGGAAAGTTTTTGGGTGAAATAGGCATAAAACGGGATTCATCCCCAAATTTTCCATCCTTAAAGATAGGTGCAATATTTTCTTCTAATTTAAATAAGACCACTTGGAAAGTATACCCTTCCAAACAAAAACTAATTTTCTAAATCGGTCCAGCCGTCTTCGAGTAATCGGGCAACATACATCAAATTAAAAAAAGATTGCGACAAACTGAGAAACTCCTCCTTTTGTTGAAGTCGAGTAAAAAATAAACGTTTTATTGTAAAAATAACCTTTTATATTATTTTTTTCAATTTTAAGTTGCGTTTTACCATCAACTTTTTCTAAAAACCTGAAGTTAAGGACATAAAATGTATTTTACAAGTGAAATAAAAAGAATAGAAATGTACTTAACTAACCTACCGATTGAAAAAATACTTACACGATCATTAAAAAACATCATCATCAAAAATAATCATAAAAAACAAATTTTAAAATGTTTTGAAAAAAATACATCAATAGGTAGATTCGGATAGAACAACCCTTTAATTTACCCGCGGCTCCGCCAGCCTGGATGTCGGTTATCGCGTAAAAAGTAGTCCTTGTCCATATCCCAGGCTATATCTCTGCCAAATTTCATAATGATCGGTTCAGCGGTTTAGGCGTGAAAACGTAACAGACAGACAGAGTTACTTTCACATTTATAATATTATTAACTATGGATTACTTCAAAGCAGTTAATGGTCCATCATTAAAAGGTTAAGAACCACTGGATTAGAGAGTGCGTGTACTAATAATGCACGAATATTTAACGTTAAGGTTCGCAAATCGAATGATATTAGGGTCTACGGTTCAGCTACATTTTGCTACGAGTGCTACGCCGTAGCGCGTAGCATTGTTAGAAGGAAAATGTATTTGTTAAAATTCAGACTTTTCGTGATTGAATCATTAAAGTGGGCAATTTATCTCAATAACGTACAAGAAAAGCAATCACAAAATTGCCATTTAATAATGGCAATTCCTATTAATATAGAAAAAGTGTCCATTACATTGTATAGTAAAAAAAGAGCAATATTGTGGATTGATCGTCGAGGCTTCTTTGTGAACTGTAGTTAATTACATCAAACGCCTAACTACTACATGCTGTATAAGAACAAAATGTTTCACTTTATGGGGTTATTTAGTTTAGTACAATTATTTTCCACTTTGGCTTCTGTTAACACATACGCTAATTGTGTTAGCAACTAACTTTTTGTTTTGCAGACAATCTCCCTTTATCTTTTGGTGCCCATGGTACAGGCTTGCTTAGTTTGGAGCCAATGTAAAACCTATATAATCGTTTTAGCATTATAGAAAAAAAACTTTTATAGATCATTTGTTATTATTTTTATCTTCTTGCATTAAATAGGCAGGTCTAAATGGTAAAGAATTGCGGCTTCATAGCAGTCACGAAACTCCATATTTATATTGAGTACATTTCTCCTGTGATTCTGAACAGCCCAAGATTATGCGAACGATTTGTCATATCCTATTTAAAATCAAATATGTGACTTTCGTGCATGTAATGCGCGAGTGAATGCGGGCTCTGTTCTGATTGAGACATAGAGCTACAGTAGTCCTTAAAATGCCTTCCTAAACCTGACCAAAAACAACGCTCCTTGAACAGAACACAATGCTTTTTTCCTGCATAGTATAACGTTGAAAAATTGAATGATTGTTTTTAATGAAATTTACTGTTTTCTCGCAGAACGGACGTCCGATGGGTTTGAAAAGGTCTGGAGTGACGACCGCGCACCGGAAAGCTCAGCGTCGGTAGACGCACTCCGCCCCTCCTTCCGCGACGTCACGGTCTAGTTATACGTATATGCAGTAGTCGCCGTCTTTTGGCAAAATGATTGCTGATTGTTGATGGGACTAAAACGGAGAACGGGCTCCACATTATCATTTTAGTTAGTGGTTTAGTAACTTTCTAATTGACAACTCCAGACTTATACAATATATTCCGGTTTTGATGCACGCCACCAAACACCCCAATTAAAATATGATGTGCTAATCATAATACACACACTGAATTGTTACTTCGCACACGTCTACGGGTCTAGCGTAGCTCACTACGCTAGACCCCTAACTTCGTCCATTTTGGTTTGTTTCGACTGTACAGCGGAAGTGTGACAGTAGTTTACGTACTTTTCATTATGTTTGGGATAAAAAAGAGCCTTCATTCAAAATCAGAAATCGATTCAGTAAATGTGCACTAATTCAGTCACACATATAGTGACGCAGTGCTCCCCGACTGGTGGCCGCCATTTGTTTTACAATACAATTTCTAAGCTTTGTAGTAAACAATGCGCTTAGACGGTTTCGCTGCTAGGAACTAAATATTATAGGTACTGTTGCTCTTCTGTCGTTTAGTTGAATGTTGTTAAAACCTACATACAGGCAGTCCTGAACAGTTGTGTAAAAGGTTATAAGAATGAGGCACAACTTTGTCGCTTTGTATGCCACATTATTCATAAGTTTACTCATTCTCTTGTCATCACAAAATAAGTGGATCAGCTAGGTTGCTTCTACAATATCTTTATATCGCTAGATTGCTTAGCATATTTAAAATAATTGTAAGTTACGGAGAGGAAACGGATATGAATATTATTTGATTGTAACAGAAAAATAACAGAAAGGAATTATTAGAGCAAGTTTAAATAGCACACGTTATTTAAATAAATAATTAATGTTGAGCTAGTTTAAAACATCTGGTATTATAGTAGAATACCATCATCAGTATCACCACCTAAAAATACCTATTACAGTTCACCTACTTATATTAGGTAGAACAGTGCTACGAGTGCGAAGCAGGGGCGCCCCGCCTCGGCTCATATTTTAGTATAATTGCCATGAATCATAAAACAAATCGTATAGTACATCAAATTTCTACACGATTATAATAATTAGAGTTCTGTGTGAATGTTACTTTTCGAACGGTAGCCAGCTTTTTTTCTAGCTTACAGTAAGAATTAACAATTTTTTAAATTTTACATTTCGACGTTTGAATGAAAAAGAGTTTTTGAGATATTAATTTAGAAAATACTCATAAAATACAACTTTCATACAAGAAAAGTTTTTTTTACAAAACTAATAAAAAATACAGATCTCCTTAATTTGGCACTGAATTACTTTCAGGTAACCTTTTGAAAAATGGCCCCGTTAAATAATTTGTGACAACAAAACTAAAAATAAACGCAGCGATTTGGAAAGATTCACATATTTTTATTGAAGCCGGTACCACTTTAAATACTCACCAAATGGCGGGAAATTCAATATAACGTAGTTTTTAATGAATAAATAAATAGTTACGAAATTAATTCAGTTAATTATATCCCGACAATGATTGTAAAAATTAATTCAATTCAGTTCAATTCGTTTATTGCATCAAATATGATAGGTACATAAAGTTCTTATATCAAATATTTAGTAACCCACATTTGGCCAATATTTAGCATGCAATAATTATTCAAATAGGTTCAAATATTTTGGATAGTTTTGAATCATTAACGAAAATATCAAGGCCTTAAAAACTACGTTTCATTGAATTACTCGCCATAGTGGGTCGAAATCACTTTTATAGCAGGGCACTGTATGGCACATTATTATCTATGCTCAAACTTTACATACTTCAAATTATTAAAAAAATGTTTTGGCTTTCCTGCGGTGCAGTAAGTATTAATATATTATTTCGCTCCGTTAGCGTACCGTTACATTTTTGTGACCATTGCCGTTGAGACCATGGGTTGTTGGCGCACTGAGGCCAAGAAGCTCATTAGTGAGATAGGGCACAAGATAAGTGACAAAACGGGTAACTCCCGGTCCGGCTCGTTCTTGGTGCAGAGGTTAGCCATTGCCATCCAGCGTGGCAATGCAGCAAGCGTTTTGGGCACTTTTGCGCCGGGAACAGTTAGGAGCGGGTTATTTGAAAATGTTTGACTGTAGCTTTTAATATGATGTAAATAATTTATGACCTAATTAAATTTTTATATAATTAATGTGTTGTATTAATTAATTAAACTTAATAAACAAACAACTTATTTTCATTAATTCATACATGAGATAATGTGAATAAAGCCTAATCATTCATATCTGTTATGTTACAGAAAAAAGTGACACATAAAATAACGTATATGAATTAATCGCAGGTGTCTAACCTACAAATCTATTTATTTCCACAACAATTCACATGATTCAAAGTCAAAGTCAAATCATTTCTTTCAAATAGGCACGTAAAATGCACTTTTGAACGTCAAAAATTACAATAATAGTTAATTGATTCTAGTTGCCCCTTCCAAAAGGTAGTTATGTATGGAGAAGAATGGGCAAGAAACTCCATACTTGCTCTTTCCAAATGTTAACAATAGTTTGCATACATGTATACTATCTATCTATACTAATATTATAAAGCTGAAGAGTTTGTTTGTTTGAACGCGCTAATCTCAGGAACTACGAGTTGGAATTGAAAATTCTTTTTGTATTGGATAGTCCATTTATCGAGGAAGGTTATAGGCTATATAACATCACGCTACGAGCAATAGGAGCGCAGCATAAATGAAAAATGTTGCAAAAACGGGATTTTTTTCTCTTTTTTCAGAACTTCCATTGCGTCCGCTGCGTAAACGGTTTAAGTTACGCAAATCATATATGATGGAATTATTTGTCTTTAAAAGTTCAAAAAAAAAAGTCTAAAGTAGATTGAATCACTATAACCTTTTTTATGGTAATCAAATTTGTTCGAAATTAATGCATTATTTGCGAAATAGTTTTATCAACATAATATTAATCCTTATCCAAATAAATATGTTATTAATCAAAAGTATTTAAATGTAAACAAAATTGTCCTTGACATCACTTGATTTCAATCAACATCTTAGGAGATATCATAATTTTAAAATAACTCCATATCAAAATAAGTAGAAAATTCATTACTTAAACCACTCTCTCTCTCTCGTCTCTCGCCTCTGTGTGGCAGTCGAAGTTGCGCGGGTCAGCTATATTATAAAGCTGAAGAGTTTGCTTGTTTGGTTGAACGCGCTAATCACGGGAACTACTGATTCCAGTTGAAACATTATTTTAGTGTTGGATAGTCCATTTATCGAGGAAGGCTATAGGCTATATAACATCACGCTATGATCCTTAGGAGCCAAGCGAAAAGAACAAAAGTCAGAAAGACCGCTAAGCGATAACGAAGTTATAGCGCGGGGGAGTGACGGGATGCGACGCGATGGGTGGGCCGAAATTTCACGCGGACGAAGTCGCGGGCAGAAGCTAGTTAATTAATAATTCAAACTCAACCTCAAACTCAAATTATTTATTTAAATTAAACCATTTACAGGCACTTTTGAATTGTCAAGGAGTCGGTCAGTAAGAAAAATTAAGCTACATTCCCATTCCAAAGCGTAGGTACCTATGGAGAAGAACGGGCAAGAAACTCCATGGACACTCTTTTAAATTAAATTGTTACAAAAGTATTCGTTACATCTATAATGTTGAATTTATAACTAAAAGTGAGAACGATGTAAAAATAAAAATAATAAAAACTTACACGTTAAAAGCGTCAAGCGTAGGTACAACAAATAGAAACAAAATAAAATAAAATAAAAAAACCTGTGGCAGCTAAGAGATGACCAGTCCCAACTGACGGCGCCCGTTCACGAACATAACGCTTGGATTAGCACCATTCAGCTCAACCATTTTGAAGGGAGCTAAATGATCCAACACACACGCCACCATCAGCGAGACATTTAAGTGAGCATGACATACTCTCGACCGCCAGGGCACATTCAAGTCAATGAAAGACATATTACCCGGTCAATGGTAGCTCTATAGTACATAGGACTCACACCTGTGCTGTGCATTTATATAATACAAAGGAGATTGAGTTTATACAATGCAAAGATAGTCTTACACTCTTCAGTAGCTCCAACATGATTGTCAAATGTTAATCAACTAGCTGAGGTTGTGGAGCAGGACCAGCATTCAGCCAAGCATTTTTATCGGCAATGTAATCGCCCAACTTATAATATGCCTGCCTACATAGTGTGCGTTTTAAACAAGATTTAAATTTAGTCTCATTCAGTTGAAGTATGTGGGGAGGAATTTTATTGTAACATTTTAAACAGTACCCCATGAAAGATGAGTCTACTTTAGCCAGTCTGAAACCTGGTTGAGCTAATAGGTCCCTATTTCTAGTACTATAATGATGTCTTTCACCTCTTTTTCTAAAAAGATGTAAATTTTTCCTTACGTACATAATGTTTTCGTAGATATATTGACAAGGTACCGTCATGATATTAATATCCTTAAACAGTTCCCTTAGAGAATCGCGCCTGCGGAGATTATATATGGCTCTGATGGCTCTTTTCTGCAGAATAAAAATAGACTCGATGTCTGCAGCCCGTCCCCAAAGTAAAATACCGTAAGACATTATACTATGGAAGTAACTGAAATAGACTAGCCTCGCGGTGTCTACATCAGTAAATTGACGGATTTTTCTGACAGCATATGCTGCTGAACTTAGCCGTCCTGCAAGAGATGTTAAATGAGGACCCCATTGTAGTCCCCCTATTGTAGTTATCTTGAATCGAGCGTGATCCCCAGGAAAACCGTTTTATCGACGAATTCTAGTTTCTCTTGATTCAATACTATCTCACAATCACTACTTTTGACATTTGGTAAAGAAAATTTTATGCACTTCGTTTTTTACCCATTTAAAACTAAATTATTAGCAGTAAACCAATTTTGGACCTGCAATAGAGCGTTATTTATGTCGTCAAAATTTGTAGCACGTCTATCTACCTTAAAAATTAAGGAAGTATCGTCAGTAAATAACACCATTTGTGGTTGATTTTTTAATAAATGGAGTAGATCATTTATATACACTAAAAAAAGGAAAAGACCCAATATCGAACCTTGTGGAACACCCATTTTTACTTTTAAACCGAGTGAATTGATACCATTTATTTGAACTTGCTGTTGTCTATCATTTCAATAAGATTTTACTAAACTAAGTGCAAGTTTTCCAAGTCCGTAACGCTCAAGTTTCAAAAGTAAGGTTTCGTGATCGACGCAATCAAATGCCTTGGAGAGGTCACAAAAGATTCCTATGGCGTCTTGGGCCTCTTCCCACGCGTTAAAAATGTGTCTTAATAATGTTACACCGGCGTCGGTCGTTCAACGTCCTTTGGTGAAACCATACTGTTGTTCGTGAAGGATTTTATTCGTGTTAAAATGATTGAGCATTTGATTAAGCATTACCTTTTCAAACACCTTACTGAAAACCGGCAACACGGATACGGCTCTATAATTATTGGTGTCTTTACTGTCCCCGGATTTGAAAAGAGGTATTATCTTAGTGTATTTCATTAAATCCGGGAAGACTCCTTGATCTACACACAAATTAAATATTAAGGCTAAGTAAGGCGCTATAGTCTCAATTATAGAGGTACAGACTTTAATAGAATTATAGGTGATGTACGAATATTTTATATTTATAACAAATATTAAAATACAAAGCTATTTTCTAGTGTCGGTAATAAAACTGTAAGTACTTACCGTTGTTTTAAACGCCTTACATTGAATATTTTCATTTAGAAGTCTAATTTTCTTCGACAACGAAACGAACTGAAAAGCTATATTGAATGAAATGGCCGAGCATTTATTCTTACGTCCAGGTAGTGACAGCTAGTGAACTCATGTTATCAGTATACCATATTTCTTTATTGCCAATGAAATAATGATAAGACAGCATAACAGAGAAGAATAACAGATATGTGTAAAATAACGACACTCATTAGGTAATCAATTAAATTTGAAGAACAATGAATAGTATTTTATACTTTATTTAGCGAAGCGATGAATGTTTAAGCAATTTTCTCAGAATAATATTTTTTTTTTAACTTTTGTGTAATGTTTATAGAATTTTTTTTTTTTTTTGTAGTTTACCGTCTAAGTCTTGGACATTGAATACTTGTATGAAACAGAACCTACGCAAAGTCTGGTTTGTTTTTGTTTAAATGAATTGTTTTACTGTATCAAAAGGTTTCATTGTTTTTTATTAAGCTCAAATAAACATTTAATCTGTTTGTTTATGAAATTCTAGTCAGTTGTATCTCATTATCAAAATAACTGGGTTGGACATTAAGACAGTAGTGAATATGGAATTATTTTGAATATGACCCTTGTACAATATCTATAAATAAGTTGATCGGCTAGATTGCTTCTACAGTATCTATATGTCGGCACGCGATGACTTAGTCGATTTATTGTGACACTTTTTTAAAGTTGTAATCGATTATTTGTACTCTGTGGTTTAGAATTTATTTCATTTGTGGTATTTTTATTTAGAGCGGGTAAACCCGAATGGGGTTTTGAGTGTCATGGCGGCGGTGGCGATCACTTCTATTCTAAAGCGATCGTCACGCGGTGTACACGTCCATTGGCTCTAAATGGAAGCTTAAATCATTGTAATCATTATTTTAACCGCCTTCCCAAAAAGGAGGAGGATCTCAATTCGATTGTATTTTTTCCCTCAGAACTCCGTCGTTTATAACCGAATCGGTGGCAAAAAACAAAAATACAGAACCAAGGACACCGACTTCTGAAATTAAAGTAATTTTTCATTTTTAGTTTTTTTGTTTTTGGAAGTTGGTTGTTTTTTTTTTTTTGATAGAAAGTTTTCTTATGGTTAAGTGTGGTGATATATGTGATTAAATGTTCGTATGACGTGTTTCCTTTAACCTTTAGGGATCGTCTCAGTGTGACCCTCCGAAAAATCACTGATTTTCGCGAATTTTTTTTTTAATGTTCAAATAAACTAATCGGTTCGGTTTTTTTTTTATAAATAAATACGTTTATGAAGAATACAAAATGATTTTTTTTAAGTTTATTTATTGAGTGCATCATTGTTGTAAAAATTGTTGTAATTTCACGTGAAAAAAAAAGGTGCTGCACGGTTTCCACGATGACGGCCGCAATTTTGATCTGAAAAAAAAATTTCAAAAAGATTATTGATCTGTAGGAAAGTCGCTATCGCGCTATGGAGGGTTTTTTTTTTTTTTTCAAATTTGACAAAATGGCGGCGGTTTGAACAAAAAGTGTCGAATTTGGCCCTTTTTTTCGACAGTTTTTCCTAAAAAAAAATAGGAAGTTTTCAAAAAAAAAAAAAAAGCTTCCATAGCGCGATAAAGAATGACGTTAAAAATGTTCTCGCGAAATTGGAACTAGATATCTTTAAAACTCTTCCTTTGAGAGTGGAAACCGTTTTGAAAAACACCATTCTGAGAAAAACGCGTTTAAAGATTACAGTACGAAAATTTTAGAGAAATCGTTTACTTACAATCAATCGGCGATGCCAGGTCCATACAATATTCCTTCTGCTTCCTCGAACTGCTCATTTTACTATCCGATAATGCAATAAAAAAAAAAACGATTTTTCGAAAATTTCACACTGAGACGATCCCTTTATTACCCTTAATATTTTCTTAAAAGTCAGAGCCGTGAACGTCCATCTTACACTAAAAGAAATCCTCAAGCTTTTCAGAAAACATTAAAGTTCTATGTTTACGCAAGTAGCTACTTTTTAGTTAATTAAAAGCTTGTTTTTAGAGAGTTTTCAATTATGTCTGTTTGCATCATAACTTGATGCAAACAGACATAATTAAAAACATGCAGTAATCTTAGGACAGCAAAATACTTATTGTTATTATAGAATAACAATTAGTATTTTGCTGTCCTAAGATTCTGATGGTCCTATGACGTTCATGGTCATAAGACTATGAACGTGTTTTAATATAAAACAGTAACAAGCTTTCACAATGTTTATATAACTAGAATATTATTAGTACGTGTGTCAGCTAGGTGTTAATACAGCATCTTACTGCCGCTTCATAACAGTTATTATTTCGAGCTCCCTTGTTAAATAACTACCTGAGCCAGCTTGATTAGTAACTTATTACAAGTAGGTACAGACGGCATTCGGTAGTAAGAGGTGTCCCCATTCGTTATATAGCTCATTATCAAATATACAGGCAGTATAACAGTATACCGTGTATGTTAAATTATCTGTGACTAATCTGATCAGTCTAATGATAAGAATATGTATGGAATTCGTATGTACTATATAGTACAATTCCCAGATTTATTAAGTTTAACCTAAATATTTGGAAAATTAAAAATTAATTGTTGTTACATAATTGGGCTCACATAACGTACCCAAAAATATTGGTTACGAAAGGTTAGATATAATTGTAATATGATATTTACATGTAATAGGGGGCGAGCTTTTTACCAGCACATTTATAAACAAAGATGCTGTGCATCCTCCAAACATTAGTATGATGGTGTTACAGGCTAGCCTCCAATAGGCAAACGAGTCTCTGCTTACCCACAAACTATCGCGTCTAGTCAATAAGTAAGTTCTTTGGTCGCGGTTGAGTACAAGAAAGCGCACTCAGCAGGGCCGCCATTAGAGAACGATACGCGATAGCAATAATTATGGATATGGTCGATATGATGCGGTTTCGATACCGTATTGTATGCGGTCGGGTTATTGGATATGTTGTGTGCTATTTCATTCGCAATTTAAAGAAAAAGGCTTTACTACCTTTTTTACTTCTTAATATTTTTTATTTATTTACTATGTGCTTAACAACAAACATAAAAACCGGCCAAGTGCGTGTCGAACCACGCATAATGAAGGGTTCCGTAGTTGGGATGAATTAATCCCAAGAACAAACTTAACATTGCAGTTGAAAAACATGTTTTCCCATACAGAATGCATCGGAGAACATGTTTTTCAACTGTAAATGTAAGTTGGTCGGCTATTACTCTGTAACTTGTAAAGCCTTCTTAGCTATGATAGTTTTACTTTTAATTTCGTTATATATACTACTGCTGTGATTTTTTTCACATACCTAAATACAAAATTTAGTTTGCAAGGGGAAGGGACACTTGACTCTAACAAAAATTTGCACTAGTAAGCTTAATATTACGCAAACGAATCCCTGAATCGAAAAATGGTTGGCACACTTCAAAACTCGGTCATTCTGGCCAAACCACAATGAACATGGTTAAGAGAGAATCTATCAAAACTTGACGCCAATAGTTAGCTTAATCGTCACTTAGACCGAATACGCAATTTATGCGCGCCATAAAAGCTAGTCACATCATCAATTACCACAAAGACTTCTTCAGGTGCCACACAAGCTCTGAAAAATCAAATAAACTACTGGCTCTATGCTCTTACAAAGTTGGCGTTATTTTTGTTCAGCACGATTGGGCTTTACCTAACAATGCAACCGTGTTCGCTGTTGTTTACCAGGGAACCTACTAGACCTTGTTTATTGAATTACCCCAAAAAATGACTCCGTATCTTAAGTTACAGGACACTAAGCCGTGATAGACAGTTAGCAGCGCATCAACATTTAACATCGTCGGGGCAAATTTATACAGTGCATATGTGGACTTACAAATTTTTTTTGCTTAATGCTTCCGTATGTTTTTTCCAATCTAATTTTGTGTCAATTAGTTATGGTGGTTATAGTGTGATGGTACGGAACACTCGGTGCGCGAGTCCGACTCCCTCTGGACCGGTTTTTATTATAGAATTAATTCTTCGAAGATTTAAACAATATAAAAAATCTATTTTTAATTATTATGCATCTTCTTAAATTTGTAAATACGTCACTAATGTTATATTATCATTGTAATATTACTATATACACACATAGCTACTTACATTCGCTATACTCACAACAGAAGATTTATTCTGTTCAAATTCTACTACAAATATAATACTTTGGTATCTCCTGTACAATAATCTAGTCATTTCGGATTAAGCTAAGTTACGTACAAAAAAAAAAAAAAAACAAATCACTTGTTTGCTCTCAGCCTTGATTATGAATGACAATGTTAAAATAATTGATGATATAGAACACCTTTCAGCTTCAGCATCAGATCACTGCTCCCGGAACAAGTTGACCCATACCTACATAACGTCAATCACGGCTTGAAATTTTTTCACGATAATATCAGAAGCAGTTATCAGCAGGTATCAGAAGGAGGTTGTTAAAATTTACAATGCCCCCAGCATTGTAAATTTTAACAACCTCCTGATATTGCTGCATCGAATAAAGACACAATTTGACGTTGTGGTTTTATCGGAATGCTGGTTACGTAAATGCCCTCATCTTCCCTCCATACCTGGTTTTTTATCTAATTACTCTGATCACTCAAACCAAAATGATGGAGTTGTGGTGTATACTAAAGTAGAGTTACAGTTTCTTTTAGAAAAACCTTACTCGCCCATGCAAATTGTCTATTCAAATTTAAAAATGAGGTGGCGCTTATCGCTATATTAGGTCACCTTTCAAACAGAAATGTTCAACACTTTATTACCATGTCTAGATGTAATTCTCAATTCACTAAATATTTTCAGAACCGTTATTTTGGTTGGAGATATCAATATAAACATAGCCCCAAATTGGGTTGATTCGAACTCAGACATGTACCTTAATGCTGTTGCGTCACATGCCATGTTACCTGCTCATGTTTTCCCGACACGCAACGATAGTTGCATTAACCACGTTATGCTAAAATCAAATAAACCAACTATTACCTTAGTTATTGACTCTCTTATTACTGACCATGCTCCTGTTGTAGTGTTTTGTAATCTGAAATTAGATAACCCTAAATCACCTTCCCGTCAACATCGTGTAGACATTAATGCTTGCGTAATGGCTCTTGAGAATGTTGATTCTAGTCCCGTTATGAGCTGTCAAGATGCTGAAACTGCTGCCTCCATCATGTTCAAACTTGTTTCCTCAGTTGTTGATAAAAATACTCGTGATTCTGTTGTCCCGAACCGGAAACGCATTATTAAGCTATGGATCACACCTGGGCTCCTTAGGTGTATTCGAAACCAAGACAACATGTATCGCAAAATGAGGAGTGATGTTGATAATAATACTATGAAAATCATCTATAATAGTTTTTTTTTTTTTGCAACAATCCATTAAAGAATTTTAAACGAGGATATGAACGACATGAATTTGAAAAACATCGTAAGAACCCGAAAGCTACCTGGAATCTCATTAGAACTATCTCCAATCTTCATAAGAGTAAGGCCTCTGCCAGTGAGTTGTTATCTATAACTCCAGATCCATCTCAATAACCTGATTCTGTCAACGACTTTTTCGCAAACGTGGGAACAAAACTGGCATCTAAAATCTTTAACTCTCCAAACTATAACTCTACCAACACTTCGGACTCCTTTGGATGTCTACCCTTACTCGATAGCTATTTTTGGCACAGATAACGAAGAGATAGCTTATCTCATTCGTGGCCTACGACTAACTAGTGCTACGGGTTGGGATGGTATCGCCCAACTGTAATCTACAGTGCTAGAAGCAGTCTTGTCCCAGTTATTTGCCACGTCCTTAACCTGGTCCTTACATCTGGATTATTCCCAACGGTGTTCAAACAGGCCGTTGTGCACCCTATTCACAAGAGTGGAGACAGATACAGTGTCAACAACTACAGACCCATATCTGTATTATAAATTCTGTCTAAGCTCCTCAAAAAAGTACTAAATAAACCTGCTATATTACCTTAGCTCACAAAATATACTCGCAGATAACCAATATGGATTCAGATCAGACAAAAACACAGAGGATGCCACTACACTCACATCCAACACGCTCAACATTTAGCACTTACCTATATAAATTTTTATTATATAATTTTTTACTATTTATTTTTTTACTATTTAAATTTTTTACTGTAAATTTTTTTACTATTTCAATATTTGATATTGTTTTTTTACCCCTACTGTATCTGGAACGCTGTCGTCTCACATTTGGAGGTGGGCGTTAAAAGCTGCGACACAGTTTTGTAACTAATGCAATCAATTTGTAAAAAGTGTTTTTGTTCAAATAAAAAATATTATTGTTATTGTTTTTATTCTTTGATATATCTCGGGTCCCTGGGGTCCGGGACTTTTGGAAGGCGAACGAGGGGCCGAAGCCAACTCGCAGATGCCCGTAAGACGCTTTTAATGAAATGAAGTACCAACCGATGATTATCCCTGTACGCACTATGCAAGTGCATCCAAGGACAACCCCCGGTTGGTGTAGAACTATTGCAGTATATGGAAACAAAGATTTTGGACTATGAGTTTGGGTGGTTAAAATGGACTGGTTATCTAAAACTATGGAAGGACTATAATAATAATAATAATAGTTTATTTTTTTCTCTCTTCACAAAGGCTCACATAGTTATAAACATAGAGACAAGAATTATAGCGTTTTGACAAAAATGCATAAAATATGATCCTTTGTGAGAGACTGGCGTCCATACTAGGATACCCTGTGTGACGGATCACCAGGCTCTCACCCCGAATTAAATTGAATTAACATTAAAATGGTCAATTTTAAACTCTAGACAAATTATTTATTGATGAAGGGAATAAACAGACATATTTAAATTAATTAACCAAAAAAAAAAAGTTATAACGAAAAAAAATATAAATTGGTGTAGTGTAATGCTTGTGTAGTGTGCAGGTGAAGTGTGAGGAAAGGTAGAATGACGCCGTGAGTGTGAGTGAGTAGGGCGTTTGTTACAGTAATGAATCCGAAATCACATATTATTACGAGGGAACAATGAGTAGCTGCTCCGTATCATCATAGCCCATTTTTTGTAACCAGGTTGAGAGGGTTTTTTTGCAACGCTGTTTTGGTAGGGCATAAATTGACAAAATCCCATTAATTTTGTTATACAAGTAGTTACTAAGAAAACCAAAATGTCGACGGGAGAAAGCAGTATGGAACCGAGTTGTGGGACATACTGCGTGTTTACGTCGCTTACCTTTAAATAGAGTAGGATTATAGGTAAGAAGAGAGTGTTTGCGCAAAATCGTATTTAAAATGAAAAGTTGACGAACAGTTAATACTCCCGTTCGCTCATAAAGTTCTCTGGTGGGAAACAAGAAAGGCAAGAAATTGCTAACCTTTAGAAAGGCCCTTTGTGCACGTTCGATCCGGAGCATTGATGTTTTCGTGGCACCACCCCATACCGTTATGCAGTACGAGATTAGCGATTGGCATAACGCAAAATAGACTGATCTCAATAAGCCAGGGTCCGCAATATGACGAAGATTATTAAAAACAAATATTAGTTTACGGATTCTAGTGGAAAGAGCATCTATATGCGGTTGGAAACTTAGTGTGTTATCTAGCAAGACGCCCAAATATTTTATTGAATCAGTTATATATAGCCCCTGCCTGATCAATGTTTCATTGTACACGCATAAAATGGCAGGGGGTGACTTGCAGTCTCAATAATGGGCCTTCGGGAACGGTCGCTAGCACTTAGTGTCGTAACAACAAGAGTGCAACATATCCTGAGGTGTTTAAGGACTGGAGAGGTACTCTATGACTACCAGAATAATCCCAAAGCCCGGAAGATGGCCAAGGTCCCTACCAGCACTTACTGGAATACTTCCTTCTTCCGAGCACATTTGCTCTTGAGATTCTCCACTCAAGCCAGCCAATAAAGGCAAGAATGAGGGGATCTCAGTCCTTCGTCAGTGTTCACTCCAGGCGGAAGGCAAGCCGGAGATGAGGAACATGACTTCTCCCGGGAGATAGGGTCCGTGGGGTCGCTACTACCCAACAGCTCGCCACATGCTGCCCTGCGGGTTTCTGTATCTCTTTTGGTCTGGCTCCTCACCCTAGACGTGTTCCGGCAAAGTAAACTCTACCGGCACAGACCTAGAGTTCGGAGTGCGCAAGTCCATTTATATTCTGTGGCGCAACGTAGAGATACGACGGTGGGGTGTTGTAAAACCTACTTGCTAATATACTTTTGTTAGGTTTTAAATGTCATTTGTTATGTAAGTGTACAATAGTAGATGATAGATCGATCCCAGTACAATGTGGCATGACCATTCTCGAGAACTGGGTCGGGCACATATCTGTAGTATGGTACTTCGGAATCCACAAGGTTGTACTGCAAGGCTAGTTGCTGGTGGATAATCCTAGCCACTAGATTGTGTCTGTGCAAATATTCGCCGTTAGCAAGACGAGAACAACCAGAAACAATATGTCGAATTGATTCACCGGGACGGTGGCATGCCCGACAGATGTCAACCGTACCATCCTTCACAATGTATTTCCGATAATTACTCGTCATGATAACTTCATCCATAATCGCACAGACAAAATCTTCGGTTTCCCCAAAGAGGTCGCCGAAACGCAGCCAGGATATAGACGCTAAAAAGTCTACATCAGGCCCATGGAGGGCCCGGAAAAACCGTCCGTGAAGCTCTTTGCCTTGCCATACTTCCCTACGATCGTTGGTATCAAGTACTGCAGGTTTGCGCCAGTTCTCTTTCGCCAAGGAGAGCGGGGTGAGGCCCTTGTTTACTGCGACCACATCTTGGTGCATCCCCACGTCAGTTTGAAGGAAATATTCCCTGAGACTGCAAATCTCGCGGTTGTGAAAAAACCTCGACCCCCACACTTCCGCGGGATGTACAGTCTCATAACCGATGATCGTGGGTGATGCATCCGACATGCCGTCAGCAATGTATGGACTGTTTTTTATTTTATTTATATTATTATTGGTTTTTATGGTTGAACGTTGTCTCGCATGATGACTCCACACGAGTTGCCGCCAATAACCGCAAATAAATTTCAATTCGATGAAAATCTGCAAAACATTTATTGTCCTTTTAACAAATAAAACGTAAAACCATTTCCATAAAATATGGGAACACACAGTTTTACGCCAATTTGTTTTTCGGCGTAATAATACAAATTACCGAATAGACCGCAAATCAACATTGTTTAGTGTCAAAACACACAATATGAACAATATTATTTGAGAGCAAAAAGTGAATATTTTACCAAAATATATTTCAGCAAACATGTATCAGTGTGAAACACATACCTTTATGACTAATAATTTGTCAATGCATGTATGATAAATATCAAATGACTGCGAAACAACAAAAGTTCAGGTAATGAATTTTGTTCGTTTATTGAACAAAAACCTCATTGCTCACAATAGTTGGAAACTATTACTCATAAAACATACCTACTTCCAAATGTGATGCTCAACAAAGTTACTTTTAGCATTCCGTAGCTGCTCGGTTTTGAGCTAGCGCGCGAGCTAGCGTAGCTGAGTAGCTACGACATTTTTGAGTGTGGGTGACGTCGTGAAGTGAAAGCTATAAATGATAAGCAATAAAAATAAAAAAATATCTTTTATCCAACATTTCCAAAAACAAATCATGCCTGAGCTGGGCTCTGTGAGAGTGCGGGTTGGTAAATGTCACGTCTTCGAATTTTTAGTTCTGGGACATGCCGGTTTCCTCAAGATGTTTTCCAGCACAGTTTTTAAGAGCAGCGGTGATGAAATTGTTTACACAAAGTTAAGCGCCTGCCTGGGTTCAAACCCACGAGCCACCGGGGGCCGTTCCCACTGGGCCACCACTGCTCTCTAAAACAAACCGATTCATCATAATTGGGGAAAAAAGAAAACTTAACATAAGACCACACTTACCATAATTAGGCCAATTTTATTCGCGGTCACGAATAACCAAAAAATTCTTAGTTTCCCGCACGAGCGGGCGTCGTCTTTTGGCCCCATTGGCGAGCAATCTTCCGCGATAATACGCGGAGTGCTGAGCGAGAGGAGCGCGACGAGCGACGCGAGCGGTTCGAGCGACTGCTGACGAGGCAGGTAGAATGCGGTGACGTGGCGGGAACCAGTCGCGGTACACAAATGTGCAAGCTGACAGGTTAGGTAATAGAGGCAATGCTCCATGGTGACGATTACACAGATTACATTCAATGCTAAATTGATACTAATCTTTGAAGGAAATGTAGGACATTTCATTGGAATTTGAACTACATAAATTGTGCACACTATTCGGCTCTGCCTTAGTACTGCTAAAGCTGATCTTATTGTGTATAGGTAACTAATTAATTAGTAAAAAACTTATTTTTAGTCAATCTATGTAATTTTTTATATTGTATTCTATATGTTCCTGCCCATATTTACGCTAACGAGTGCATAGTCTCACTAATAGCTAAAACTAAGTGATTCACTAATACGCTTAATAATTACAAATGCCATTCGCTTCTAATTGAGCAAATCCAGGTTACCTAACATATGTATTTAGTTAGTGAGGTAGATAGGTACTTAGCTCTTGGCGCGGATAAGCTAGTGTTGTTCCTTATACTATCGTTAGGGTATCTTACTTGCCCGGTGTAAACGCTAAGTGCACATCTCTGTTTGCAAGTTAGTTATACTTAGGAGTCGCTACGTAAAATAAAATTAACTCACAAACACGCTCAAACCGAACACGTCACTAAGTAAAACAAAGGTTTCACTTATTAATTTTGTAATGCTTGCGTTCTGTAAATCTGACTTTGGATACCTACTTAGAACTAAATATAATTAAGTTGCATTGGTTTTGTGTGGGAGTAAGAATTGGTTATCATTTATCGAAAGAGCTTAGAGACTCTAATTACAAATGGGCACTAATAATATTAATAAGCACGGCGCATTCGACTAATGGCCTTTCATAGTTTGCCTTCCCGTACTATGATCATTTGTAAGTGTGCATAAACACGGCGGCCCCCGAGCCATAACAGGGCGCGGGCTGTTCCACGGATTAGTTCTACATTTGTTCCATCGGTACTCACCTGAAATGTAATTTGTTTCGTGTCATTTCTTGCAGTAAATGCTTCTGATTTGGACCTCCAGCCAGCGGACTACTTCTGTGTTAGGTGCGTGGGGCTTCCTGCCAGGGTTGCGCGTTTATCCGAAAGGGATACCGGCCCTGGCACGTAGACAACTGAAGAAACACGGGTGGGTTTAATGTCATTCCTTTCAGACTTTTCCCGCTCCACCCAGAGCGGGAAAAGTTATTTGATAATTTCCCACCCAAAATAAAGGCGGCTGGTGCCTGGTAGTCCTCAGATTAGTCGCAAACTGTGTTTACACACTCGTGCGCTTCTCGTTGTACTAAACCTATTTTCTATTAGGTACCTACGCTTAATTTCTAAAATATTGGACGAAAACGAAACCATAATTAAACTTCGACATTAATTGAACTCTACTATAATATATAATGTAGTTCGCGTGGATGTCGTAAGTCACCACATTATACTAACTACCCCACATTTTTGTAAATAACTGCCTGGTTGTCTAGTGGTTACAAGCGCTACTGTTGAGCTGAGCTCCTGGGTTCGATTCCCGGGTCAGGCAAAGTATTATTGGTTTTTCCATCGGGAATTTCTCAGTAGCAGTCCCAAGTCTGGACTAGTGCCCGGACTTTTTAAGATTTTTTAAGACCCTAAAACAGGAATTATTCGAGTGGGAATAGGTAGAATAGGAATTATTACCATACTGTGCGGCAGCAAAGACAGGGTTATGTTTTTTACGCGTAACTGGGTCGATTTGCCGAAGCATCGCTGGGCTGTAAGCCCTAGCTTCTTGCCAAATTTCATGATTCTAGGTCAACAGGATACCTATAGGTTTTATTTGCGACTATTAAAATTTGTCGCATAAATGGCCGTACTTTTTTATTGCGTTGACTTAGAACCTTGATTTCTTTAGAACTCCAAGGGAGCGTAGACAGTAGATTTGATATTAATTTCAACTTGATACCTCCACGTGTTCCTGAGAAAAAGAGTCTTGAAATACATTATTATTGATTAGACCTTATATAGTTACCACCTAAGTACACATTATGTAAAAGCAATCAAGATATTTAGTATTGAGTATTGAAATACACGGACGGACGGACAGCGAAGTGGTTCCGTTTTTCCTTTTGAGGTACCTACGGAATCTTAAAAAGTAAGCTGGCGTCTCATTTCCCACGAAATTTATGGGAAAAGTTTTTTTGCAATTTCTGACTCTTCTAGTACCTACTCAACCTCAGTTGGTCTAATAGTTTTTTATCCTCATAAAAAACAGGACCTATAGGCATCAAAAAAATTGTCGGTGAAAATAGACAATATTGTTGCGGTATTTTTTTTCAAAATCTGTGTATGCAGATCATAATGTCTCAAAAAGTCAAGGACAGTCTCCTAAGACCGATTGTCTAGCTACAACGGTTCCTTGGTAGCTGCCCTTACCGCCCCATCTCAAAAATCCATCCTGTATATGTCATGATGATTGATTGCTTATCCCCATAATGATGACTGATGATAAACATTTAAAAGGTTAAATCTGTAACTATCTGTAATGTACTAACCGTTGGCTCGTCTTTTTAAAAGCGGGGTGACGACGCTTGGATCAAAATATTACCTACAACTTATATTTACTAAGACATAGATCTAAAGGCTAACTGAAACGAACCCTGAATCTCGATGCGCAAATTGATCGTCTACCTGATGCAATTGAAGCGATTGACAATATTACTACAATAGCAATTGATTGCAATTGATGACATGCAAGTAATCGTTTCGGGGACCCTTAACTTAGAAATAAATTGTGATTATACGGTTACATCAATAAGGTATCAAATTCCCTAAGCTATAACCGTCCACTTCATCGCAGGCACACGTACACAATAAAACAGCGGCGGCTACAATTACTTACTACTCTTGATTCACTACACAGATCTTACAACAAACAGTAATCCAATCCGCCGCCTGCGTCAGTGCGTGCACAATCTCGTTTACTATGTGTGTAGTCTGTGTACTATCTGCGTGCTGTGTACTGTTGTGTACTGAGCACACACAATCTCGCGGAGTGGTCGCGGCTGTTCGTCACGCCCACGCGAGCGGCACAGCGGATTGAGTCTCACACTTCACTCAGGGAGATTTATTACTATTCCGACATCTTCATGTTATATGACTTACTTATTGCAAACTTCAATATAGTTTTGAGTGGTAAACAATGGGAATTAGATGACAAAATAAGTGTTTCTTTACTATGATTAGAAATGTTACTATGCCAGCCTGCTAAGTGAGATACAAATAGAAGTTCGACTTAATAACTGTGTAACTGGTGACAAAGCGACCAGAATGGCGAACACCTAGTGTGTTATTTTGGTCACTTTTCTATTAAACTCAGCATTCTTACATTGCTTAAAGTTAACTGATTCTTTGAAAAGATTCTGCGACTTATTTCAAGATTTGAAAATGATCTCTAAGTTGAATATCAATTTGTGAAGGTTCAAGAGATAGCAGCG
The DNA here is from genome assembly GCA_947523025.1 of Dryobota labecula. Taxonomy (NCBI): domain Eukaryota; kingdom Metazoa; phylum Arthropoda; class Insecta; order Lepidoptera; family Noctuidae; genus Dryobota; species Dryobota labecula. The sequence continues at coordinate 24,015,806 of OX383302.1, read as the reverse complement.
CAACCCTTCGGGGATACAGGCGTGATGTTATGTCAAGAGGGGATTCTGAGATGATGACGGCCTCTTCCAGATCACTAGAGTATTTTAAATAATGTAGGTTATGTGTAGTGTTGCTCTATTTACCTAGCTGACATACATGGGTAAGTACATCCACTTTAAGATGATTGATACACACCAGCACTAGTATCTACCTAGTAAATCTAATAACTGAAGTAGCTCTGCCCATCGCACAATATTGACCTTGTTGTCGAACCAGTGGCCCATACTAACCACTTTTAATATTGAGCTGTTCTACACAACAATCGCTATCAATCACTCAGTGCGGCACACACCCTTACCTCGATGTTTACATCACTAGCGCGTAGTTATCGATGTGTTGTGTACTCTGATTGTTTCGTACCTAATGTGGTTTGGTCTGGCATCATATGTCCATATCTTTCAATGTATTGCGGAAAAAAATATGTATATAAATAAATAAATAAATATTTGTTCATCGGTAAGTATCTCTGTCTGATTGTCTGTTGTTTTTCGTGATATTAGAATTGTTGCTGTGGCTGAGGTATGTACGTGTTGTGTGGTCGGTTCGACAGCATTTGATTGAATTTTTAAATATTGGTTTTGTGTCGTTTATTTCATTCATCCACTGTGGATGTTATTGAGCTGTATTAGATTTTTTGTGGCTTTAACATGGAATTGGTTAAAAACTAACTACAGTGTTGATATTATGCCAATTACTTTTGTAATAACCAAAAAGCCATCTGTGAACACTCAAGTGTTGGGAAAAATATGGTACTCTATATTTAATAACATGATTGCATAGTTTATTTTTTCCATTTTCTTCTACTATCAGATGTGGGTGTGTTGAGATAAAAAATAAATAAAACGAGATTCGGCTTCCGAATAAACTTTTATTGGACAAACATGAACTTCTCGCGAAGCCGTATAGTACAATGTACATCAACTTGACTAGTAAAATACAATTAATTAACTAACTAGCAGTACATACATTACCATATCATATCATGACGATACTAGAGTCGCGACACGCCACCGCGGCGCCGGCGCGCACCGGCACGCACCGGCGCGGGCGCTGCCTCACGCACTTAATATCAAATGTCGTAAAAATAAACGCTATGGCTTAATGTAAATATATTATATTTGATAAAAATCTCGTTACACTAGAAGGTGACATAGTAAGAACTACATTTTGTACGAGTATTACAATTTAGGAAGCGGAGCGCGGAACTCTCAAACTGCTAATTAACAATGAACACGGAATTAAATACAGCAAAATTAAATTAATCTTAACTCAATTATAGGTTCTTATATGAAGTTAATGTCCCGCTACTCATAATAGTACCTGAAGTAAGAGCTGTGTCAACGGAACTAGGCAAGCAATAGGAACTCGACCGCCGACGAGTAATACGCTTCACTGGTTGGGAGTGAAACGGATTACACGCTACTTAATACTCTGTGGCCTTACAAATTAAAATCAAAAGCTGTCAAATTAAATGACGCGAAATCAAAATTTTATTTCAGACTTTTAACGAAGTGTTTGTGAAAAACACGATGGTCGTGTCAAGAGTGCGATTAAAGAAAAAAAAAAAAAAAAACAAAAGTCGAAGTTTTAGTAATATAATTTACGAATTTTGAAGAAAATACAATTTTTCACAACATTAACATAATATTTCTGACTAAAAATTTGGAGTTCGCGTCATTTGATAGTATTATATTTAAGAGATCATTAAGCTTTGGTATATGAAGACTCGCTAAACATAGTGGTTGGACTTGGACAGACAGACAGTTGTACCTAAGATATGACAGTTGTTATACAATAATTAGTTTTATTAGTTATATAATATTATACACAGTTTCCAGTAGTTTAGGCCTCGTCCCTCGCACTGCTCTCTGTGGAAACAACACCAACATGTTAGAAGCAGAAATGATAAGAGACAAAGATCCCGAAATATTTTACAAAATGTTACAATATATGTAGGTACAAAGTTTTTTGAGAAGACGGCTTTTACTCAACTTTACCATTAATAATGCAATTTATCAACTTATTTATAGTAATGAGTAAAAACCGATGTGAAATGTAGGCAGAAGATATTTCATGCTACTACCTACGAAGTGACCTAAAAATGTGTTGCGTACTTAGGGATTTTGTGGTCGTCTCCCCACCCAACTATTATGAACACATCTAACTACTTATTACATTAGATTTTTTATAAATAAAGCAGAAAAACAACTCGTTTCTCCCGTCGCCGCGCCGCGCCGTGAACAGAGCATTTGTAACCGTTCCGCGCGGCTGTGATTAGCACGTCGCACCTCTATTACAGCACGTCGCACCTCTATTCTCAGCTCGCCTGTGAGCTGCGAGCTGGAAGCCCGCAGCTCTAATTTAATTAAACGCTTATTCCGATACTTGTCGGTAATCGTTTGATTTACTTAGCGAGTTTCGGTTTTAACTTTTCAATTCGCGTCGGCTTCACTGACTGAGCGCTTTGTTCGATTGATTACACCGCTACACCGCGTTCGTTCAACTAAATAATACTTTGGAAGAATTTCGTAGATAATACTGAGATTAGGTAAATTATTGAGATAGCTGGCAGAGAGCCGGACAGGTTCGGTCAATCATTAAGACTACCTAGTCTCAAAATGCCAGGGATGCCAATATTTGAGAGACCATTAAGTTTTGTGAGAGCTCGATAACCATCTTACAAAACTGTGCATATTTCCATTCTGCATACAAATAGTTGGCTTCCCTTGGACTGTGACATTTCAATAGAATATCAAAACAAATCAAATGCCAGAACAAATGCCTGCACAACAGTAGGTCACGCACGGGCACTGTTCCGCACACGTAAGTTCTGCCGCGCGGTCGCTCGACCGGTTCGCACCAACTCGTGTATTCCAGAGCGACGCTCAAATGTACTGCACCGACTCACTGAATCTTTAGAATCACGGATGTTTGTACTTATTTTTAGTATCAAGTTATATATCCGCAACACTTGCTCGTTTATCTTCGTCTTTGTGCTTTTTATGAACAAACTTCAAGAAATTGGTTATTCGTTAACTTAATGTTCAGTTTTAGGAATAAAACAATTTTTAGTAGAGACCTAACTTAAGAATAAAACCAAAAATATACATAGGTACTCAAGTACTATCCAATATTATCTAACATCTACTCAAGACAGAGGAAAAGTATGGTAGAAGAGAGAAGAAACTAGAGGAACAAGCTCTAAGAACTAACTACATAGAACATACAGAAAGAAGGTGAAGGTGAGATAGAAGATAGACAGGGTGCTACGACAGACTAGTGTGAGGGAGATAAAGCTAATGTGCCACTATGTCTTGGAACTTGCTACAACACAGGAGCTGTGCTGCTACAAACGTCTCGAGCGTGGTTACCATGATCATCGTCTACCGCGTCCGCGTCCATTCGCGCTGAGCGCTTGCCCCACATTCCTCTTAAGTTAGTCCAGGCGGGCTCTCGCTTCCAGTAATACGATCCTGTTGGTTCATAGCAATACATCTATGTATTTTCTCGAATAAAGAGTTGTATCGAGTGCGTGTGACATCGACTGGTACGTGTTATCTATACAACAACTCACGTTTCTAAAGACTCATACAAACAGGTGCGACACGCGACGCGACACAAAGCCACCGCTCATCGCACCACACGCGGTGCCTTTGTGTCGTGTCGCGTGTCGCGCCTGTTTCTAGGATCCTTAATTCAACGACATTCAGTCAGTTTTAATATGCCATCTCTAAATACTACAACAAAATATAGACTTAAATAAAATCCACAAAAGTAATTTGACACGATATTCATAAATACATGAATGGATAAAATTTTTCATTAAATCGTTCATCGTTAATGCGAAATTATGAATTTGAACGCGTGAAAAACTCCACGAACTGTCGGCTCGGCGCTCGGCGCGGCCATATTGACTTGGGGCTATTTAATTTTAAAAAGCGAGCGAGGATTATTATCTAATTCTGTCGGCGGCTCGTACAAATTTCAACTTGGCTACAAATTTATTAGGGGCTTGTGGGGCGCAGTTTAAATTACACACGGAATGAAGGAGCAGTTTATTACCGCGACACCGATGTCGAGGTGTCTTGGGAAGTGTCGAGTACAGCCACAAGGACAAAGCTTATGCTCGATAGGGAACAACTTGTAATACGAGTATGTGACGCCGAGGACCTATCAATCTGAGCTCGTTCCCGAACGTTAGTTAAGTGATTCGGCGCGCGATAACAATACGAGCTCATTTCTACTCCAGTCCACTGCGAAATGCGAATTTATAAAGACGAGTGTTATCTTTTAACTAAACTTTAGTTATTAATGTTCGGAGCTGATGGCGCTGTCCACTCACCGATAAACTGAACAACGGGCAGCGAACAATTGTTAATGTTAATCAATCAATTTAACGCGAGCCATCAATCAGAGCGACGCGAGATAATTACGTCCTTCTGTTATCGTTTTACCGACGAATTTAACTACCAACGAAAATGTATTATTAAACTTTTATGAGCTGTCGTAATAAAAAAAAAAACATTATTGAGTGTTAACTCATCGGGGTAAATGTTTAGCGCGTAATCTAATTATAAACGATCGAGTACACAAGCTTTATAATAGTACAACTAAATAAGTAATGTAACCACTTGATTTACGTTAAACAATAATAAAATATAGGAAGCCGAGAAAATTAAAAAAATCTTTGTACCAAAAGGTCCGCATCTCTGATATGTTCATATAGGACCACACATTGTACTACTCTACTGTGACTTGCTAATCTTGCTGATGTACGTACCGCTGTTGTACTGGCCTTGCTTCGCGGGTCGCTTGCCCCACGCGCCGTGTAACGCCGACCAAGCCTTCTTCTCGGGCGCTTCCATTCGCTCGCTGTCCGATAGCTGAACGACATAAAACATTATTAAAACATAACGCACAAACATGTTGTGGCGACTCTGTCTCTTCTACCTGTCTAATAATTCTTAACAAGACTGGACAGGTGAAATAATTCTTGCATACAATTTGCATCCCAAGTTAGGAAAATTCGGTGAAAATATGCAAATACTCAAAACTTACTTTAGGTTCTTTAAGAATTTCTTCGATAAGTTTGTTTAGGTAATGTTAAAATATTTCCCTAGACTAAGCTATGAAGGGGAAATAATACATTATAATAATATCTTTTCTAAAATAAAAGAAACAACTGACTGAGTGACTGAGTGAGTGACTGACTGACATATCAACACACAGCCCAAAACGCTGGGTCTAGAGATTCCAAATTTGGCACGTAGGTTCCTTATGAGGTCTAGAGGTGCAATAAGAAAGAATTTTTGAATATTCCACCCCTAAGGGGATAAAATAGGGGATGAAAGTTTGTATGAAAAATCTGATTCATTTGGTTACTTGAAACTTGGCACAAATACTTGCCTAAGTAAGTAATAACATTATACATTATTAGTTTTTCAAAACTACCCCTAAAAAGGGGATTGAGGGCTGTCAAAGTTTATATGTAGGAATTTTAATGCGCGGTTCGATTAACTTGAAATTCAGTAGAAATACTTGCGACCAAAAATAAAGGATAACATGTATCAGGGTTTTTCAAAACTCTACCCCTAACGGGGTGAAAAAGGTTAGTCAATTTTACAGTAGAGGATTTTACTGCCGTGGCCTGATTAACTCGAAAATTGGTATAATAATTTATAGGTTAAGTTATGGAAACATCCCAAAGGATTTTTTTAAATTTCATCCCGGGGGGTGGTGAAAACAGGGAATGTAGTTTATATGAAAAATCTTATTCATTTGGTTAATTTAAACTTGGCACAAATACTTTCGTGAGTAAGTAATAAAGTCTGTCATTATTCGTTTTTCAAAACTACCCCTCAATGGGGATTGGGGGTGTCAAAGTTTTTATAGGTATGTGAATTTCAACGCGCAGTCCGATTAAATCGAAACTCGGTATTTATACACTTGAGACCAAAAATAAAAAATAACGTGTATCAGGGTTTTTTTAAAACGTACCCGTAACGGGGTAAGAAGGTTAGTAAATCTTAAACGGGAGGAATTTACTGCGTGTGTGTATGGGAGAGGTATTAACTCGAAAATCGGTATAAATCATTTCTAAGTTAAGGAATCCGAAACGATTTTATTCCTCCTTTTTTTGAAGTCGGTTACAAACAAAAAATAGGTACTTTTATCCTGGTTAAGGGTTCCCTAAGGAATTAATAAAATGTCGACGCGGACAAAGTCGTCGGTGAAATCTAAATAAATAAAACTGCAGTGTCTGTTTATAATGCCAAAATAACAGCTTTTTACTAAATGCATGTGAAAGTATAATTATACGGTACCTATACAAAAAAAAAAACTATTTTTAGAATTTTTGTGTCTGTCTGTCTGCCTGTTTGTTCCTGCTAATCTCCAAAACTGCTGGGCCGATTTTGACAGGACTTTCACTGGCAGATAGCTGATGCTATAAGGAGTAACTTAGGCTACTTTTATTTTAGAAAAATAATTTATTAGGGTTACAAACAAAATAATTAAAACCCATGAAATTCTGGACAAAATCCGGTTCAACTAGGGAAGTATTCACATCCACGCGGGCGAAGCCGCGGGCAACAGCTAGTAAATCTATATTTAGCCCCTTCTGAAGTCAGGGCCTACAAAGGGGGATAAGGTTATGACGCACCTGTTGGATGGGGATCAGCTGTTCAATAGCCGCGTCAATCTCTTCGTAGTCAGGTTCCGCGGCGCGCTTGCCCCAGGATCCGTGGAAGTTGGCCCACTTTTCCTAGACAGAAGGAATGAAATAAGTCATGTATTTTCATTGTATTTCTAGTCTGGTATCCTCCAAAATAGGCCTAATTAGTATCATGCCTGTGGCGAAAACATTGACGATCAAACCTCTGCTTGCACTGTGTTCATGTGTAGTTAAGTAAAAAGTCATCGAAGTTAAATGGTAGGCATCAGGCAACTAGCCCATACAACCCTGACACCTCCCCCTATTGTTATGTGAACCCTGGCCTGTTACCGTCCCTATACATTTTAAAATGTATTACATAATCTATGTGTAATCAATCAATCGCAGGGGGAATAGTTTAACTTTGACTATTTGACATTTGAAAATTTAGAACTATGTTTAATGAAAGTCACATTTGGAGGTAATGCCAATAATGGTAAAATAATGTACTTACAGGTGCTCGCTTGCCCCAGGCAGAGCTCATGTCGTTCCAGCCACGCTTGCCCCAGGCAGAGCTCATGTCATTCCAGCCACGCTTGCCCCAAGCCGAGCTCATGTCATTCCAGCCCCGTTTGCCCCATGCGGAGCTCATGTCTTGCCAGCCGCGCTTGCCCCATGGTGACTGGGACATATCCCTCCAGGCACGCTTACCCCAGGCAGAGTTAAGATCTTGCCAGGCCCTCTTGCCCCACGCTGAGTTGAGGTCTTGCCAGGCTCGCTTGCCCCACGCCGAGCTCATGTCGTTCCATCCGCGCTTGCCCCAGGCGGAGTTGAGGTCCTGCCAGGCACGCTTGCCCCACGCAGAGCTCATGTCCTGCCAGCCCCGCTTGCCCCAGCCCCCGCCGCCGTGCAGGCTGGACCACGCGCGCTTCTCCTCATCAGTTAACTCTATTTCGTTGTCGTTCTGTGAAAATGCACATTTATTTTAAATCAGTGCACCACAAGCGCTTGTTATGAAAGGGAATTGCTTTGATCAGTTTTCTTTTTAGCGCAAAGAGCGCTCGCTGAAAGATTTCAAACGTAGAATGAGGTAAGCGATTCGATTAGCTCTTTGTTTATTCACAGTACATTTTCGTTTGGTATCGGTACAGTTGGCTTGAACAAAGCTCGCTCGGGGGAATTGTTCGGCGAAAAAATTTGTCCACCACGTTGTTTTATTATTCTATTAAGAGGCGTTTGTCGTCCACGGAATGTTAATTGTGTTGTTCACATCAAACGGCGGACGCGCTTTTTATGCCCCACTTTTTCTTTTGCTGAGAAAACATTGTTCTAATTCCCCGAATGGATGTGTTACGAAAAGCTACCGCTGGGGCATTTTTCTCAATTTGCGAGGTCTGACCCAGGTCCTCTGCGACTAAAGAGGAGACCTTGTTTCAATGTCTAATGACAGGTACATACACATTTGAAGATAATTTAATTCTCCTAAAATAGCATTATCACATGTGCTATTTTAGGAATATTGACTAACTCAAAATGAAGCCTACAAGGGCGAAATGTCTGTACCTACAAGTAATTAAATGCCCGTTTGTTAGCATATTTATAACAAGAGCTATTTCACAAAGCGCGGGCTGCATGGCTCTACATTGTACAGTCGCAACCAAAAGGCGATGTTATGAGTTTTCCCTCGTCGTTTAAAATAGTTGAGTTTGCGTTTGTTCTGGTTTTTACAGCGAGCTCGGTAACTACTAGGAATGTGCTTGTGTCGGGGCTGGCTCGAGACTGCTCGAGTTTGCCCAGTATTAGTAGCTCGACTTGTTGTGGGAACATAAAAATGTTGTAAAAACGAGACAAGTCAGTAATACGTAATACCTACTGGATGGTAGGATGTCAAATATTTGTGGCGTATAAGTTTAGATTTTTTAAAAATTGTTTTTACAATAAAAACAATCTAAACTTCCTATTGGGAGCAGTGTTGCCATCGCAAGTGGCCTGGTCGATGTTACAGTTACTGTTGATGTTTGTGATAAAATATGTTACGATATAAAAATATATCGTAGACTTATAAATGCCAAATGTAGAAAAGTTTTGGATAGGTTATTTAAGAAAAACTTTTCTAACAAAATATTAATTTTGTTATAAGAAAAGTTCCTTTTCTATTTTCTAGTACAGTCACCCACGTTAATTTAATTTTAAAAGTATCTATTTTGGTCGGAGACATAACTTTTGATATTAAACAAATAGATGACGGATCCATTGTGTTGTGATCGAGTTCCAATTAACTTAATTGTGTCGTAAGGTTGCCGCATAAAAAGTAACTACCCTCAGAATTGGTGCAATTGAAATGTTTTTCTACTGTAGTTGGCTCTACACTTTATTCTTCTTCGGTAACAATAGAAAAAATAAAGAACAGCAATAAGATTTCGTCAGACGAGTTTGCGTCACTGTAGTATTGACGTGCGGGAAGGAATTTTAAATTAAGACTATTTTTGTAAAATTTGGTTAGAAATAAATGAATTTTATGTTCATGTCGTGATTTCGTGTTGTCTTTTCGGTATATTTCAATAGTTTATTTAACGAGGTCGAAGATCATGATATCATTTTTTTATTTCCTTGGTGTGGTGTGGTACTAACCTGTTGAGGTGGCGCGGCGTCGGGGTGGGCGTCGTCGGCGGCGGCCACCGCGAGGGTGGTCAGCGCGGACAGCCACAGAGCGGCCACGCAGTAACGCATCTACGACAAAGAAACATTCGGCCTTCAAAAAATTGCACAAATTAAGAATATCTTCTAAGCAATGCTTACGATGACCGCTGGATTGGAAGTATCCGCAGCAACAAAGTTTGATACAATTTCACTATTGAAGTAATTGCACTTTGCATTGTTATTGCATGGGTGTAACTTTTTGGATGTAAGACACATTCAGACGACCGTAATTAATAACATGAAACGTGTGTAAATAATTATTTATCTCTTTTGTCGACTGTTCATGTTGGTCAGGAACTAAGCTCTATCCGTCACGTTGTGTAATTCTGGCTTTACGTCCACAGCCACGCAATATGTTCAACCTTGCCTCGGCAGTAAAAAATTAAAAACTAAACAAGTGTTGTCTGAGATGAATGCACCGCTGTCGTGAAACAGGCAGAGGAGGAGGGCAGATTGAGACGGAAGGTAGCTGAGCTCCACCGAGATTAATCTCGATGCAACAAAATAACACAGTGTTGTTTGTAAGAAGTGGGGCATGGATTCTCTAATAGTTCATTTGTGTGACGTTGATGTGACCTATTCTGATGATGAAGCAAAATGTTTATAATAAAAAGGGGGGTAGCGTATATAGTAGAAGGAATAATGAGCCCTATAGCAAGCTTGTACGACAACAAATCGATCTAATTCCACCATTACTAATTCAAGTTTCCAGCTCATTGACCGTGGCGTAGATATGTGACGTCGTATTTAATTATACACTACAGATTTACGCAGTAGCATTAAAAGGTTCGCGTCTGATGTTACAACGTCAGGCACCTGCTACGTCCACGCTATGGTAATAAAGGTGTGTGCCGACGAGCCGGGCGTGCAAATGTCACCGCGGTCTGCCGCGCGATAGGTCAGCGGTCAGCGCGACCGACACGCGCGGTTATTTACGTGCGCTAAGATGGAAATAGCGATGACTTCGAAGCTCGGGTTCACACGTAGCGATAGTGTATTTTGTGGAGTTATGCGTCAATTATCCTTACGTTATGTTGTTGTTGTGAAGTCAATAACATTTTGTTTGAAACACGTGACATATTCTGGAAAATTTAATGAATGTTATATTTACGTTATTTTTATGCCTTACCGAAAGGTGGCTGTCTACACTACACACTACTCTACACTGAATGTTTTCTTCCTACTAAATTGTTTACATCGTTTCTTTAAGAATAACGAAAGCCCGAGAGTTTCAAAGGAGATGAAGAAGTTTTATTTGTTTCATTTAGTCAAGCAACTGGCCAACAGGCGTGCCTGTCTTTACAAAGCGGTTACTTAGACTACTTTAGTCTTGCCAAGTTAGTTCAGAGCGAGGGATGCATTCAGCGCGTCTTTGAGATAACTTGTGAACCACCGCTGTTTGTAAGTACAAAAATTATTAGTTTATTATATATATATTTTATAATGTCGGGGAGCACTAAGACGGTGTTTTTGGAAATTAAACCTTTAAGGGGTGAAAAGGGGGATTTTGTTTGTATGATAAAACTTATTCCTTGTGTTAATATCTAAACATGAAACTAGGCACGTATACTTTCCTTAGCAAATAGTGAAGTTCGTCATTAATAGTTTAAGGGTTTTTCGAAAATTTACTACTAACAGGGCAAAAAGGGGTTAAGTTTTAGGGGAGCATTTTACTCCATAGCTTGTTTATGTTTAACTCAAACATTTGTATCATAAGTAATCTTTATATGATTGTTTTGATTTAAGATTTGGAGGGTGTTGAACTTCGTAAAATACGAAATACACACGGACGATATCGCGGGCGAAGTACTAGTTTAAAAAAAACAAGGTTTTAGTTTATTGTTAGTTCAGGTTATGATGCGATCATTATGAATAAGTGAAGTATTTTTCTGGATTGAAATTTCTAACGAATGAAAAGAAAACCTTTTGCCGTCTGAAGAAATATTTCAAAATATTTGAAATAGTAGGTATGATTCTAAACATTATTTTTCAGCCTTACAGTTGGTAGCAAAGTTAAATGACATCTTGACGTATGAAAATATTGTGAAAGTAACAAATAAATCTGACCTTAAATAAATTTTCATAGCTACCTACTGGAAGTGGTCCGTAATGGCCCACAATGAGCGGCCAACATTAACTATTTGAAATGGTGCGAACATTTGTAGCGACAGATTAGGGCCCGCGGCGAATGAGGGCCATTTGTCCCACAAAGCGGGCCGCCAATACGACCCGCACCGACCCGCAATGTGTCATGCTCCTGAACGTTTGCACGAAAATCTGGATGTATTGTTACTTATCGTCCGGAGTTTCGGTAATCCTATTGCTAAGAGAGGTGTAATGGAGGTTGTAGACCCTAATCCCACTGACAAACGAATATTGTTACTCGGAGCAATAGTAGGCTTAGGCTGTTTATATTCTTGTATTGACCATCAAGCTGTTGTGGTCACGTCTATCCTATGCTTATCTTGCGGCTGGTGATGGATACAAGATATGTTTTCCCTAAACATATGACCGTAACTTAAGATACGGAATAATTTTTTGGGGTAATTCAACAAACAAGCTGATGTCATTTTTAAAACCCAAAAGAGGTGCCTTAGAACTATGTTTGGACTTCATGTTACTGAGAGCTGCAGACCTTTTTTCAAAAAATATAAGGTACTAACCCTTCCATCCATGTACATTTTAGAGACCATTATGTTTGTCAAATCGAACCCACATCTATTCCCCCTATTGTCAGATAAAGTCATTCGGAATAGACGCGACAATAGCAAACTTTGCATTCCTAGATCCAGGACAGCTCTATTGCGAAAAAGTATTATCTGTATGGCACCAATCCTTTACTATACGTTGCCAAAATATTGGAGGGAATACACAACAGAAAAATTAAGAAGTAGTTTAAAAAACCTCCTGTTAGAGAAAGCCCAGAAAGCACAGCACTGACGAATTTCTAACTAATAAATTAATCTGACTTGTGTGAATTATGTAGATTTTATTTATAATTACTTTGACTTATAACTGGATACCTAACATTAATATACATTTATATGACGAGTCGATGACACTATTCTGTAGTACATTTGTAATATAATAATTTGATTTATTACGTTTTAATTTGATATGTTAATTGCTTGGAATAATGGTCAAATTTATAGTTATTTGATGTTTAGATCCTACTAATAAAAATAATCTACCTATTTATATTTGTACGCCTTTAAGGCAAAACATGACTGTAAAATAATTTAATGTAACATCCTGCATGCCATGTGTGTGTATACTTATGTTTTGGACAAATAAATGATCTTATCTTATCTTATCTTAAACGTACTTTACTTGACTTTTAATTTAAAAAACTTGCTGAATTGGTCGCATTTGTAATTGATAAACGTGTTTCGATCGATTGCCTTCCAGTTTAAACAGAACTCGACCCTCGTTTGAAGTTGTACGAGTATCAAAACTCTGCGCGTTTATAATGTAATTATGATCGCGTTACGCGTCACAGATTGTGTCGAAGCGTGTCGTGTGATGTGTCGTGTCAACAAATTAGCGATCATGTCGCCACGGTGTTTGTGAAGCACACGTCGATGTCACATGGCACAGAGGGTCAGAATATCTTCTCCATTCGATACAGATGCTAAGCTAAATAAGAATATATTTCAAAGCGCGAGCATTTTTGTCTGCAAAGTAGTGCCGGAGATTGCTACTGAAACAACTAAGAATATTATTTTTACTCAGGATAAGCTCGCATTTACCTGCAGTCTCGAATGATGGGATGCAACGGTGTAATTGAAAACAAAGCACGCTTGAAAATGCTTTTTTAATTTTCTCAGAAAACTGTTGTCTTTGTTATTGCAATTTCAGGTAAATAAGTGTAATTCTTTGTATTCTTCAACACTATTTTAAGCGATGTTTGGAATGTTACTTCTGCATGTATTTCGTAGCGTCACGGCCACATATCACACCGACGCGTGTCGCGCTCCGAACCGCAACTTGTCGCAGAGTTTGCTTCAACACTTAGATTTGTTAATCTGAATAGTTTGTGGTGTTTGAGGAGATCTTAAGTTGTGCCAAAGTAATGACTGTGATTGTGATTGTCTCAAGTTGTTTTAATGAAGTAAGTAGGACCCGTTAACTACGTAAGTTCTTAAAATAATTGATCTAAAGAAAAAGTGAAATAACTCCACTCTATCCTTACTCATGCTTTACTTAGTGGGAACACTGCCACACCTTACACGTACGAGTCGTAAGGCAATCACAGAAAGGTCAAAGATTCAAAGTCACCAAACTTCGAAGCCAGCACTACTTCAACTAAATTCAATAACAAAGGTCGACTCGATTGAAGTTGAATACAAAACAGTGTCTTTGTCCGGCTGATGTCCGGTGTCCGGTGTCCGGGGTCCGGCGTCCGGCAACAGGCGAGCCGCGCCGGCTGCTTGCCCGGCCAACTTACTTCAACGAATCTATTTCCTTTCACGAGCCGTTTTACTTCCAGACCATTATGTGGTCAACTTTCACACTATTGTATTAGGGCTGAACTTCATAAAAAATAATACTTAAAATTACATTGAGGTTATTTTTTGCGAAATCTCTGACCTATCAATATTCAATTATGGAGGTCAACTTTCATCTGATAACTGAAGAAAAACAACTGTAAACAATATTCATTAGACGTACCCTAAATACATAATGAGCTACTCAATATACCGACAAGTATCTTGAGCGAATAATATGATAACAAATTATTTAATACCATCGACAATTCGACTTAACAAGCTCTATACACCTAGCTATAGTTAATCACTAATCTGTCTGCCAAGTGTGGTAATGGCCTCATAGCCAACTCCAACTACTACCTACTAAACGCACAACCCTGCTGTGCACCTGCGTGTACACGCAACAATAGCAGTACCTACTCAGGAAATTGAATGATTCAATCGGTGGCATCCCTGACGAAGACACAAGCGGTCGGGCACAGAGCGTCGTGCTGCCGCGCCGCGTCTGTACCTCGCGATGTGGCGGCGACGCGCGGTGAGTATGCGACTAAAGGCTCGTACAGACTCGTGCGATATCGCGGCCGCGACAGGCACCGACAAAGAAATTGTGACACTAGTGTCGCGTCGCGCCCGCGATATCGCGCGAGTCTGTACGAGCCTTAACGGAGGTAAGGCTCTGATAAAACGCACGTGTGCGAGTCCGGCGCGCGGCGCGGCGCGGGTGTTCAAATACGGGTCAGTTAGTGTTGCGTGACGCTGCCATTTAACTACCTACACTCGTAGTTTGGTTGGTGAAATATTATCGCTCGTCTATTGTTTGGTTTGCGGTTTCTATCATAGGTCACCCGACTATTCCCATGGGTGTTCAGAAGACAAACGGTTTGGGTTCAGAAGACAATAACAACAATATCCTTTGACCTATTCATTCAAACCGGCCGAATTTACTTATGATGGAAGACAGATAGATAGATTAGTAAATAATTAACAAAAAAAAAAAATGCAGTGTTACGGTAACAAATTGGCTTCTTACATTGGAGTACTACCTAACAGAAAGTTTCTTAGTTTAAGTAGAAAATCACAGTACACAGATTGACAATTCACAAATACACGTGCACTCACTAAATGCGTGTAACATACAGACAACCTCTTACAACACTAACACAAATCCTCTTTTTATAGGTTACTATTTTAAGTTTAAATGTGTATCTTTTTTTGTAAAATTGTTAACGGAACGAAGGAGCCTGGATCTTACAACACAGGGAATCCTAGTGTGAGGTCTAGGAATTCAATCCACTTGAATGTAAACTTAGCTAAATAAATTTATTCTTATTCTTGTATTACGAGTAGCAATGACATGTAAAGCAATGTATTATTTTGTTTAAACTCGCTGCTCCTGTATTCCTATTATCAACGGTCACAATTGACGAGATTTGTTAGTTGTATTTAATAATATGTGCGAGACTGGGGTATGAGTATGTATAGCGTCCTTGCTGCTCCTGCTTCGGAAGCAGCCAGGATGCTGTACAGGCTCGTAATCATTGGCAATTATTCGTAGAGGTAGATAATTTTAAGTAGTAGTAGTAGGTAAAGTCGATTTGCAACGATGAGGGTGGCATAATCTGTCTAGATTGAAACCCTTTTTAAATAAATAAAGAAAAAAAAAATACAGGCACTATAAGTACATCTATTTCACTGCTAATGAAAATTGAGCTTTTGCGTTGTTCAGTACTATGTTTAAAAACCGGCCAACTGCTGTGAATTTTTTCACGTATCCAAATACAACCATTTAGCTAGCAGGGGGGGGGACTTGACTCTAACAAAAATAAGCACTTTAAAGCTTATTATTACGCAAACAAATCCCTGAATCGAAAAATGGTTTTCACAAACCCGCAATATTTTTTAACGGCCTATCTAACGATACCCCACACGATGGGACGAACGAGAAAAAAAAAAAAATCATCTCCACTTTACGTGTACCCGAGGTACCCATTACTATTACTACATATTATAAAACAAAGTCCTCCGCCGCGTCTGTCTGTCTGTCTGTCTGTCTGTCTGTCTGTTCGCGATAAACTCAAATACTACTGCACCGATTCTCATGCTGTTTTCACCAATGGATAGCTTGGTTCTCGAGGAAGGTTTTAGTATATAATTTGTTATGTTTTTGTATGCATTTTTGTATGAATTAAAGATATTTGTTGGAGGTGTCGGAAAAAAATAAGCCGTCTGGGAGCTTTCAACGAAAACGCTGTCTAAACCCTTTGAGATATAACAAAATGATGTATGGTGGAATTATGTATTTTATAAAGGTCTTCAAAAAAGTCCGCGATGGTATATGTCTATCTCTTAAGGATAACATACTATATCCATTTTATTGTCTTTTTGTAGGTATTTGTTTGCCGAATTTTACTCTTGGAAATACGATTAAGATAACAATACGCTATAATATCAGTAGCTATTAGCCAAATTATGTTCGTAGATAAATAAGCTAGCTACTTACGTGTATTTCAAACAGTGTACAAGAATATTTATCATAAAAACATTACTAAACACGGCGGCCTTATGATCAAAATTTGTGCATTCCAATACTTTCGTTACTTTTTCACTGACATATTTATCACTTTTCGATAAACTAACACTCAATACGAAATCTACACTTATTTCACAGTAATTCTGTCTATGATTCTTCTAAGATTAAACAGTTTTCTCATTGAATCCATTACTTTACGCACGTATAACCTTGATGAATGTTTACATTAAGCATCGCGTCACACCGCCACACGACCACAGAGTATAGACGTATTTTGTTTTCTTTTTTTTTTCGTTCGTTTAGTGGTGTTCCCGCTAAAATGTCAACCGGTCAAGTATTAGTCGATTAATCGAATTCTACATCCAGATCGTGTTGCAAGTACAAAATAAATGTCAAATATTTCGTCCAATTGCGAACGTGACCCTGAGAAAAGTTATGCACCAATGGTGTTCATTAGACATTTCGAGCGTTTTCTCAGGACAAACGGTGTACCATGTGACATTTCGGAGGATTTCGTTTTGTTTTTACATCGTTGGTACTGACGTGAATTATTTTAAAATTATTATTTGTGTCGCATTTTTATTTCGTGTTGTATTTGGTACAATTGATTGCTTTAAGAATTTGATTGAAATTTCGTATTTTGATTTTGTGTTTGTTATCTTTAGGTAAAGACTCATTCACGTTCAGAACATAAGTACTTTTACTATATTAAATCATTTGTTTCGGTTTCTATTCACATAGTGAGTCACATTAAAATTAATATTAAGTTAGAATTTTGAGATATAGCCTGGGATATGGAGGAGGACATAGGGTACTTTATTATGCGATAACCGACATCCACGCGGGCGAAGCCGCGGGCAAAAGCTAGTTGATATATAAAAGTATATCAATGGAGGTACCCTAAATATTTTTTCAAGGTTTTACTTTACCAATTTGTCGGCGTGATTAATATGTATACTCGTACCACATTACAGCTTTCTAGTACTAAGTCTCTGAGCTAAGCCGCGGACAGACAGACAGACAGACTGATATGGCGAAACTATAAGGGTTCCTTGTACGGAACCCTAAAAATGACAAAAAATATAGAAGTGTACCTACCTATTTGCACCTTCAATTAAAATTATAGCTGATGTTCTTGTTCCTAGCCTCGAAAACATTTCGCAGCTCCCACATGTAGTAGCGGACTTCCGATGTCTTTTTTACCTATCGTCTATTTAGCGATAGTATGAATTCCTTAATACCTTTGTCAAAGTCCGCCTACCGAAGTACACACTTTAATTCATTATTTAGTTTTAATTGCGCGTCGCGCCAACTTTAACGCAAATCAGTGTGCATAACAAATTGTAGGTTTATGTTAAAAGCTTCCTCTGAATGCGGGAACTTTAATTTATAGTTAGTTAACAATGAGCTGGTTATGTTGTATTTGGAAATAAACATGATTAATAGTGGCTCGGTGAGTTGCATGTTCGTGTGGGTCGCTGAGCTCAACGAGCACGCTAAGCTCATGTGGACACTGCTCTTGTGAGCACAATGGACCAAAGGAATTTGAATTAAACTATACATTAATAATTAGGTAATTAGGTGGATAGAAACATTATTCGGTATCCATAATTACGACGTGCGCTTGAGTTGTAAGGATGTACCTAAATCATTAAGCTTCAACTTCTAGACTAGAAGTCCTGGATTTACGTGAAACTAAGATGTAAGGACGAAGAAATTAAAACCAGCTTGGCAGTTTAAACGCAGCTGTTAAGCCAGATCTACGGGTCAGGTCATTGTTTGTCTACTAGGGAAGTCCCTATAGTCATCCAGAAGTTGTGAAAGTGGTCGTGTGGGGAACAAAAAAAAATTAAGTAAAATTTTCCTGTAACTTTAATTTTTCGTTCATAAAAATGTTTTGCCCTTCGATCCTTCGACAGACATGATAAACGCTGATCCTCAGAATGCTCAACAAGTCAGATTTCAACAGCTCAGTTTATCCTCGCCAGCGGATTGATACAGATTGAGCACTGAACGATCTGTACTGCTAGGGTTGCCGCGTCGACGTAGATGTAGAGCCCTGTCGCTCCTGCGTCAGCACTCTTCTTACATGTCGGCTACATGTCACGCGACGTGTCCCAAACATCTTGTGAATATTGCCGACTTTATAATTGTTCAAGTTTATTGAAAGTGGTTTATTTCAGTATGCGTTTACAGACCGCCAAGTTGAAACTAAAAAGTGAATAATTACTTTAATTTTGGAAGTCGGTAGCAAAAAACGAGAATGAAGAACAAAGACACCGACTTCCGAAATTAAAGTTAAATTCACTTTTTAGTTTATTTTTGGAATTCGGTTGTATTTTGTTCCAAAGTTTTTTATTTTTCACTTTTTAGTTATGGTATCTACCCCACACCAATTCGTATACCACTACTTGCTGCTACATAACACAAACAACAGTGACACAATATACGAAGTGGATTAAATACGTATTATCGAAGCCAACTCAAAAACTACCCCAGTAAAGTTAATAAAAATCAGTTACAAACCATTTATAGCCCGAGTGTATCTCATTACAATTCCAATAAGCCCAAACACGGCTACGATACATTGTTTTATTACGGAGTTCTAGTGCCTACCTTTCGGCTTCATCATCAGATCAGTTTGATGGTACTTAACTATCGTAATCGAGATATCTTATTGCCATCCGTGAAATATGAACTTATAATTCAGGAGTTCCGGTGTCCATCTGTGGTCTTCTTTATCAGTTCCACTTCAATTTAAAATGATACTTTCTGAATGCAAATGCTTGACTTGTTAATGAAAAGAAATCGTTATATGTATGCCTATAAAATTTGAGGAGTTCCCTCAACTACTTATGGATCTCATCATCATAACTAGATTTTGATAAAAATGGGGCCAATCTGAAAGTAAGTCCCTTCAAACAAAAAAATATAAATGGAACGCAAATAAACGAATAGGAATATGAAATTGGTTGTGCTAAAAGTGAGTAGCGTAGCTATCTAATACTTATTATTATTGTCCCTACTAGTACAGGTATCCAAATATTGACGCTGCTCTAGACTCTACAAGTTTATTGTGGTAGAAACTATTAGATTATCTAACATTCTCCACTGTACTACGACACACAGTACGCGAGCTGTGTCAGCACATTTTATACAGCGTCCCGACGGAACGCTTCGATGACCGACCACGATGTCTTCTACATATGGCTGAAAAACTACGTTGATACCGTATGAATAACTTAGCAAGACATGAAGCTAAGGAAAACATCAAGATTTTGTACAGGCTTTACTTTACTGAGCACTTTTTTACAATGTAGAATTGTCTGAAGATGGAATCCAAACAAAGACATTTATTTATTTATCACAAACACTGCTATCATTACAGGAAAAAATCCTAATGCGGTAGCGTGGTCCTTAATTAAACTATCTTAAATAACATAACACATACAACATAATTTTTGTGAATTCATTCAGGGAGCAGGAAAACAAATCGATCCTGTCAGCCGTGTCATTCAGTGCGTGCAAGGCGCGCGTCAGTGGCGCTTTGCTGAGCAAGTTGGTTCGTGCGTGTGGTAGTAACCGTGGCCTCTGGCGCCGCGATTCGTAATTTAAATAGTAGCTTACGAGTAAATCTCTTTGAGGCCAAATTACTGTTGTGCGCCTCAATCAATATGGCTCAACATTGCTGTATTGTAGACAATTTGATGCTACAATACAGCTATCTTAGCTTTCCAAAACAATTTAGTAATATGGAGCTTAGTAGGTACATTGAACACTTTCCCAACTAAATAGGTTCATAACTCTATCACCGACACATCAAACCCAGCGCTCGACCCGCTGGCCCTCAATTTGCCAACAAATGCTCCGCGTGATTAGGAGTCAATCGACCCACAACGAGACGTGGAGGACCCTCCACAGTGAGGGTTTACCGAGTGGACTGTTAGTGCCCGCTAGAAAACTATTACATAAACTGTTAGTACTATGATGTCTAGATTGTGTGATCCAGTCGTATAGAACGGTATTAAAATGGTAATATTGGACGATTAGAGGGCATTATCATTAATTTGAAGCATACTTGCGTATGATTTTATAATGGCTCTAGATGCCGTTAGATCGAAATATTGCAAGTAATTATTGAATTTGTAATAAAGATCTAAAAAGCAGTATGATTTTGCAGATACATTTCATCAGCACGATCATGTTCACTGGGGTATTAAATTAACTCGTAGACCGTACGGACAAGGTAGGTACTATTGGGGTCGACAAATTAGTTATAAGTCAGTATTATCATGTTTTTGGATCACTAACGTCCATATACGATATGGAAAGAGCTGCAGGCTTAGCACGAGCATCGTTTTGTCGACGGAAGAGTAGACAAAAATGACGTTCCGTGTAGACAGTACGACGGCGGCAAAGTAGAAAGAGTATATTTTTTTCTTTTTTTTTGCTTATATCTCAAAAATGGTGAGTCATCTCGATAATGAAAATTTCAACCCCCTGTATAAAACACGTAAAGCCCTGAAACTCGGTAATAATTTTTCATATTTTCCATACAAAAAGTGAAAAATTCCATATAAAACATGCCTGCCCCCACTGCGCGCCTCTGACTCTTTAAAAAATTCACGGAGTAGGGCAAACAAGTATGTACCACTTTGCGAAGCTAAAGGAAAAATCTTCTTGTAGATGTTGTAGATAACCGTATATAATTTGTGGCCGTCGAGTAGAAAGTTTTCTACTGTCTTTAGCATGGCGATTGCAAAATCAAATTGTCTTCACTACCTTAGACAACTGTCCGTTGTCAGTGTGATTGACAGTTTGTACGTATAAAAAGACCTAGACAAAGATCGTAGACTAAATGACACATAGTAGAAGGATTTCTACGGCGCGATGTCAAAAATGGAGAAACGCAATATCACTTTGTATAGAAAGAGCTGTGTCTTGTCTTCGTAGACATAAAGTGTCATGCTAAGCCTGTTGAAGTCATGTTTATTTTAACTGCTGTTTGAAATACCTCCTTTTTTATATGGCTATAAATGCATAGTCTTGCTTGTTATAAACACTTATGCAACACTTAACACCGTCACAAATTCTACTTACAAAATGAAGTTTGCTATTTAGCAGCTGTTTATGTGTTAAGTGTTTGTGGCTCATTAGCAGAGTTTAGAACAAAGGGATACCTCCCTCCCCGCGTCCCTCACCGCAGTTCAACTTAATGAGAGCTTTGACCAACTGCTGGGAGCTTAAGAAGAGTTATGTGTTTACAAGTTTTACCGTCGTTCTAACTGGAGAAGAGTTTATACAAAATGTTGGTGACAACTGGAATATCACCTTGTGAATAAAACCTTTGGAAAAGTTAGTCGTTAAGGAACTTGTGTACCTCATGTATTCATTGTTTTGATGCAGAATGACTGAGCTAAGGAAAGGTAACTTGAGAATGATAGAACCTAGAATATTTTGGATACATTGTATGTAAGCCTTACATATTTATTTGACTAGGACTGAGGTATGTAGGTCTGAGGCATGTTTCAAAAAGGTTACACATGGAGAGAAACCTCTTTGAATGTAACCTTTTCCTACAGACGAGTGTAGCCATTGTAACAATTTGTTTGTCGAGCTGACAGCGAGTATGCGTACATTCGGGTCGTAAGAAGTATGCGCCATTGTTGAGCAAAGATTTAGGCGAACATTTCAGCAAGCTTCAGAAATGTACGAAAACGACTTATTGATGTTTGTAGGCAAATAATGGTCGTTTTAATTGAAATTAAATTAAAAGAAACCAAGTAAGTCGCTGTAATTTAATATTGTTTCCGTGACTATTGTCGAGAGCCGTCCGATCATCACATCTCAGTAACTCGCAACAGATCAGTTCAGGCTCTTGTTTGACTGGATCCAATTGATTTCAACCAGCCTCTATATCGATACATGAGTCGGTTCCTCCCTCGCGTTGCTTACGAAACATTCGATTCTATTCTGTAAGCCGAATTAAGATGGCAGATTTATTTTCGGTATATCACACTTTCGATGTCAAAAGAAATTGTTTTTTTATGTAATCGCTACTTTGCGCGCTTTCGAGAAAGGTTATAAACTACCAATGATACTACCAGTAGTAATACTGTTAATGTTACCCTTCTAACAACTTACGAGTATTAGGTACTGCAGTAGTAAGAAAGCAGATCAAATTAACAGTATTACTACTGGTAGTATCATGTAGTTACACGGGCGAGAAAGGTAGGTATGTACGTATGTACGTAAGCCAGGCTTTCAAAAAGGTATATAATTAATTGTTTAGTTTGTAACTGCTTAAACGTGAAGCCAAGAATTTGAATATTTAAAAGTGATACGTTGAAAAGTTTATAAATTTTGTGGTTCAATATAGATTTATTGTACGTTAAAGTTCGGAGTAAAGACAAATAAAACTTGTACGTTTAACTTCCCTGAACTTTTCACTGAATGTTAAACTTCTACTTTGATTAGTGCAAGCAGTACCTACGCAGTATTATATGCTATTTATATTTTGTTCCAAGAGTCGTTACGTATCGTTAACAGTTAACGTGAAATGAACGGTACGTAGAGAGGCGATCGATTTGGATCGACTGACGCGCGGCGGTCGATACTGCAGTATAAATAGGATATTGATGCGATGACCTGTACCCCGTGCCCCCATCGACGTAACCAGACCTCCCTCGTACCCCCCGTTCAATGTAACAATAAATAAAATCATACAAACTGCGTGCGACTCGCAGCTCATGTTGAACTGGTCGTCACGTAAGATTTCAGTCTGACTAAGCAGGGATTATTTGCGTCATCGTGTGTTGTTTTATACTTAGCGCTATAAAAATATAATCGACATTTAATTTACAGCTGTCTACAACTCTACAAGGAGTCTTATAGTCAGCTGCTTATGAGCTGAAATGATGATGACCGATTAAAAGTGTTCTGGAAAAACTTCTACAGGTTTTTCGGGTTTTACTTTATTTTGCGAGTTTATTTCGGGTTTGTCACAGTCACTGCTTGTTACGGAGATTTAGTATTGATTACGAGTGCTTTAAGTATTTAACTCGTATCGCATTCGCACTGAACTTTCCATTTCGCTTCGTTGGATAAGTAGTGGATCCACTTACTGCTCTCTATTCCGAACACCGTAGGTATGTAGGTACATCTATACTAATATTATAAAGCTGAAGAGTTTGTTTGTTTGTTTGTTTGCTTGTTTGTTTGAACGTGCTAATCTCAGCAACTACTGGTTAGAATTGAAAAATTCTTTTTGTGTTGGATAGTCCATTTATTCAGAAATATTATAGGCTATATAACATTACGCTACAACCAATAGGAGCGGAGCATAAATGTAAAATGTTGCAAAAACGGGAAAAAATATTCCTTTTTGAGAGCTTCCATTGCATGCGCTGCGTAAACGGTTTAAGTTACGCAAATATCATGTATGATGGAATTGTTCCTCTTTAAAAGTTCTAAAAAAAAGTCCGCGACAGCATATGTCTATCATTTAAGATTGACTATCTATAACCTTTTTTATGGTAATCAAGTTTGTTCGAAATTAAGGCATTATTTGCGAAGGAGTTTTCATAAACATGGTATTAATCCTTATCCAAATAAATACGTTATTCATCACAAGTATTTAATTTTGAACAAAGTTGCCCTTACATCATTTCATTTCAATGAATATCTTAGGAGATATAACTGTTTTATAATAACTCCGCAGCAAAATAATGATCAACTCTGCGAGGTAGTCTATTCTAAAGCTGAAGAGTTAGTTTTTAGGGTTCCGTACCCAAAGGGTAAAATGGGATCCTATTACTAAAACTCCGCTGTCCGTCTGTCTGTCTGTCTGTCTGTCCGTCTGTCCGTCTGTCACCAGGCTGTATCTCATGAACCGTGATAGTTAGACAGTTGCAATTTTCACAGATGATGTATTTCAGTTGCCGCTATAACAAAAAATACTAAAAAACAGAAAAAAATAATATTTAAGGGGGGCTCGGACAACGGACATGATTTTTTTGCCGTTTTTATAGATAATGCCCGCGGCTCCGTCCGCGTGGATGTCGGTTATCACGTAAAAAGTAGCCTATGTCCTTCTCCATATCGCAGGCTATATCTCTGCCAAATTTTATGACGATCGGTTCAGCGGTTTAGGCGTGAAAACTTAACATACAGACAGACCGACAGAGTTACTTTCACATTTATAATATTAGTATGGATGGTAAGGAACCCTTCGTGCGCGAGTCCGACTCGCACTTGGCAGGTTTTTTTGTTTTTGAACGCGCTAATCTCTGGAACTGAGAGTTGGATTTGAAAAAATCTTTTTGCATTTTACAGCCCAATTCTTGAGGAAGAATTACATTCTTATTAACTAGGACACAATTTTTTTTTTAATGATAGTTTAAGCGAAAACTAAGTAAAAGCACGGGCAGGCAATGTGATGCGACGGGGTGTGTCGGGGGAACAAGAAATTTCACGCGGACGAAGTCGCGGGCAGAAGCTAGTATAGTATATGTGAGATAGGGATCGGGACCAATTTGCAACAATTGCTTCGTTTGTATCGAGTACTCGCTATTACATGAGAGCCTTCATTGATCCTGCTGAATTCTAGTGACATTTATGGGTGCGAGGGATAATTCCAAAGTTAGTTATAAAAACTTCAATGTTTTCCTTCACCAATCTCAGTGATGTCCAGGATAAACTTAAAGTACATATGAATTGAAAAAGTCACATTGTTACTTGCCCGGATGGTGAACCTACAACCTCGTACATGAGAGGCGAGACCCTAGACACAGGGCCATCACGACCAATTTAATTTTGTATCTATATTAATTCAAAATACCGATTAACCTCCAATGGTAATTGAATTTCATTCTAATGATGAAATATTAGTCGACTGTAGAAATGTGTACTGTACTTTAAACTAATCGATACGCCATCGCCAGGACTATGACCACTGCTGGCACTCGGCACTCAAACTCTGACATTCATTATTATTGATTCACGTACAAATTACTTTCCTGAAAGTAATTATGTGGCAAATTCACTATATCGATACTCGTGAATGCTAATGGATGAGTTGTTTTACCAATAGACGCATTATTAGAAGAAATTGTCAGTAGATTGAGGGATAAGTAGATGTTGATGGCATACTTAATCATCTTTGAAGAATAAAAGCACATTGGTTTAGTTCGTTAGATCTACATTAGTAGATTTTAAAGTAAATTTTATGCCCACACAAAAGGTAAAGTGATATTTTTTATAACTTTTATCATTTTATTGTCTCCCAAAATCAATCACTAAGTCTAATGGTAACATTATTTTAATGTTCCTTTTATTTCAGTTATAGTAGAAACTAGTAGCAGTGATAAGTTTATACGAGCATCGATATGGAAGGTTCCAATAACTGGACAGTTAAGGGCAACCTAATGTATGGCATTACGCCGACAAATGGCGTCGCACTCACACGACGAAAGATGGCGATACTCGATGTGTGTAGTATCGACGTTGTGGCAGTGGACGATAATGGAGCCGTCACTTACGGAGTGGTTAATGTAACTGCATTTATGAGAATTGGAAGTTAAAAGGTCCTAGTAGGTACGTTGTAATAAAGTTAATTCTGTTTATAACTAAATACAAGGTACATCTACAAAGATAAAATATTGTCGAGGTAAGTGTAAATAATATATTATTATCACGTAAGGTTACAAGGATGGGAGGATCCGAAACTTTATGGTGTGGGAATTTTTAAGTAAGTACCTACAGGATGTTTCTGGCTGTTTCTTTTTCTGTTTTTTCTTTTTTTTTCTTTTTCTTACTTTTTTTTTATTACACGGTACACATAGTAATGAAGAACATATAAGGACATCAAATGCCGACATGACTTCATGTTGTCACAAAATAGTGCAGTTTTCAGTACGCAAAGCTGTCTTTTGAAATC
This sequence comes from Dryobota labecula, assembly GCA_947523025.1. Taxonomy (NCBI): domain Eukaryota; kingdom Metazoa; phylum Arthropoda; class Insecta; order Lepidoptera; family Noctuidae; genus Dryobota; species Dryobota labecula. Next base: position 23,989,457 of record OX383302.1, on the reverse strand, counting down.
GTTAGTGCTCCATAGTCTGTGTGTGCGGGTCCATTGTCACTTTGTCCTCGTAACTATTCGAGCCAGTTGGAGCCAGTTTTTTTATTGTGAGTCCTGCATAGTGGGTATTGACTAAAAGTGGTCATGCATGTGCATTATTATTAATGACATTTCATTGTCTTTCATAATTAGGATTTGAATTAAAAAATGAAGAGGTAATGTGAAATTGCTAATCCAGGAAAATGCAATGAAACATTTTGAACTTCTCATGAAGAATGAACTTGAGGAAATAGCAAGTTATGGTAAAAGTGTTCGATGAAGTAACTGATTTACCATGTCCGGACCCTTATCGATGCATAAACGTTTAACATTTAGATGGTTCGGTAATGACAGGTTGATGTTACGTTCGGGAGTAGTGGCGTATCGGTGAAGTGATGCTGTGTCATCGACTCTCAGTGGCTCATTAATTGACTACCTTCTAGTTTTCCTGTTCTAGCCTATTTATCTTTTCTTTAACACGCCAAAACATACACACACAACACGCAGTAAAACACCAATTAACAAGAGTTTTCACCAAAACTCGTAAAGCGTGTTATATAACTGAGTTCTTTTATGTGCTCTCAAACTTACCCCCATTATGCCTTTAATTGACACCCACCAAAAATTCGCTTACAATGCCGGCTTCCGAAGTCGCCGACTTAGATACAAGAGTCGGCGTCGACTTCCAAAGTGTATGTCAAAATTGAACGGTAAAGTAATGTCGGTTACTTGTTGATTTCAAATTCATTTCGGTGGGCTTTTGTTGTCATTGGCGGTGAAATTTTAATTTATTTTTTAAGTGTTTTATTTGACGTTTGACTTTAAACTTTAATGTATTTTAATTGTTACTCAGGAATTGTCCATCACTTCGAATAATTGAAGCCCGTCAAACTACTCATGAACCCTTTTAAACATTATTGTAGGTACCTACTTAAGAAAAGAAAAGTTACTTATATAAATATAACAAAACTATCTTACAATAATATGTTCCTAGTCAAACTATTCAAGAAGTTGGCATACAATGGCAATACAATGTGTCAACGGGACGCGACCCGTGGGCCCTTGTCATGTCGGTCGTATGTGATCACGTGAAACATTCCAGGGTGATGTCGACACCTGTGTCGCCGCTCTCAGGGCTGACTGGCATCCGTTGATATTATTGAACAACTGTAGCAAAATGGAGCATTTGGTTTTGATGTTCAGTAACATGCAGATTGGATATCTGTATCGAAAATAAATAGAGAATGAGATGAAAATCAATGTAGAAAGAGAGAGATTTATCAACAAAAGAGTCTTCATAGAGTCGGTTAAAAATTAAGAGGGGAGCAATATGAATAATCACTTGTTTTAATGAAGTCTGCGAAGTTTAAATCCTTATTATAATGATAGCTTCAATCTGGTTAAGAGTCTCTCGTCACCTCTAATCCTATTGTGGAGATAATAACACTTTATCGAGTCTAGATATAAGTGCGCTGGAGGGAAATCAGCTCAAACAAACTATTTGTATTCGTGTAAGACAATCGTAATCCTCGGCTAGGGCTGGCACTTGAGGGTGCGTCTGTGAGCGTCTGTGGTGGCGGTGGCGGTTAACTTCGTGCCAATCACGACGGCTAAGCGGTGTTTAGGGACGATGTCTACCCTGCCTGGACAGGAATCTTTCGATTTTAAAGGATTCCAGTTAAATGAGAGTCAAGTCTATAATAAAGTTAAATGTTAAAGTATATCAGATTTGTTTAATTACTCCATTATTTCTGGAATCGACGATATTTATAGATCATCAATGACTTATTGATCGAATTAACAAGTGAAACTACCCTCGCTTGTAGAAACTTTCTACTGTGTAGGCTTTTATTGGATGAATGAAGGGCCTGTCCTTATTACGGTAAGGATCCCATATTGGGGCAACCCTGCGTAGACTTGAGCAGGACCCGTCACTAATCGCACGGTAATAGCGATAATCGAATATAATCAAATCGAGTCGATTATCGGCTCACCGCGATTAGTAATCGATCAGCGCGAACAAAATTAATTAAAACAAGTTTGCTTCTTGTCGCGGCTGGTATGTGGTACTCCTCGCTCCTCAGTGCGAAGGAAGAGACAGCCCTTACCGTGCGGCGGGGAGGAGGAAATGAATGGCTTACCTGAAATAGAAAGAGAACATTTGTTAAAAATAGCCGGAATACGGAAGTAGAACACGGATGAATATAGAGCGCTTCCTCGTTTTATTTTAGAACTAATTTTAGAAAAGAGACTGCGGGATTAATTAGTTTTTTTTATGTGAACCGTTCGGTTCTTCGGTTGCCAACTTGTCGCTGATATCTACTTAAGTAAGGAGGCCAATTCAGTAGTTACTTAACATCACGCCTTGTTACCCCGAAAGGAGCAGAGGTGTACCCATAGTAGGAACACGCACATTTCGCCAGTTATGTTTAAGTCCCATGTTATAGGGGGTGAGCCTATTGCCATCAACCGGGCACAAATACAGACTCCGGGCTGTTAGTGAGAAATTAAAACACTAAATTAAAAAAATATATATCTTCTGCTCTTTTCTTAATAAAATAGAAAGAAAAAGATGCACTGAACTTAAATTTAGTTTAGTTTGTGAACAAGAGAATCGGCACTAATGTGAAGCGAACTTTAGTTAGTTTTTCACACTGTTATGTTTGAGAAGTTACTTAAATGTAGCTATTTTGATAACATAAATGTTTGGGTTAACTTCAGGACCGACTAAAACTAAAATGACATTTTGAATAGAAAATGAGTTTTCATCTTCGTTTCAAAGACACCCACGTGACACACCCTCGGTACTGCTGTCCTGATTCAGGTGGAAGGGAATTAAAAACTTAAACAAGATAATTGACCAGAAAGTAGAAACACTTGCAAGCTAATCACCCACCAGCAAAGTAATATAACCTCAGCTTCTGTAAAAGTGAATAACTAACCTGAGATTGAATCTCTTTTCAGCCAAACTAATTTAACTTAGTGTATTTAAAAACGGCTCATTTTATTAATTACCGTCTATGCAACTTGCAGAGACTTGTAGAAACTTGCGGCAACTTGTAACGACGCTATAATAGTTTGTATCAATTATGTAAATACTTGCTGCGAATACTTGCTGTGTCACATAACAGCCGGTTAACTTAACGTGAACATAACTATATAAAGAATGAATGTAGATTCATGAGCTGCGCAACTTTTAAATATTCATGAACACTGTTTTAATTATAATTGTTTTTAAAAGGAAAGCTTCGCTCATTTGTGCATGTTAGAGTTTGTGGAAATATTACCAAGACGTTTAGTTAAACTGATAGCCCAGCATAACATTTTAATTTGATTTCGTAAAATCAGCAAAATGTTTATTGTATATTTGCACATGTACATTTTAAAATTTCTATAGGGAAATTCAAATCAATGCAATTCAAGTCTGAAACTTTGCGATGTGACTTCTATTGCCTAGCACACTTATTACTGTTCAATTATTGTTTGTTTGTTTAACTTTGTTATTGTATAAAGGCTCCTACAAACAGGCGCGACACGCGACGTGACACAAAGACACCGCGTGCCGCGCGACTAGCGGTCTCTTGTGTCCCGTCGCGTGTCGCGCCTGTTTGTAGGAGCCTTAAGGCTGTACACTAGTAGGTAACCTATGTATGTGCAAGTGCTACCGTTTAGTATTTATTATTAGCAAAGTGTCAATCGATGCGACTTGCTCACTTATTTATTGAGCACATCGATCGCCTTGGGGCAGGTAAGTGCCCACCGCGGCCCACGGCGGGGACACGTTATGAACCGTAAACATTACTTACGGCGGTAATAGCAGGACTTCTTTTAAGGCAGAATATTAAAATACCCTAGTCATGTTCACGTGACGTCATCACTCATTTAGCAACGGCGCTCAGTTAGTATCGGCCATTTTTGATTCTATATACAAAAACCGGCCAAGTGCGTGTCGGACCCACACACAATGAAGGGTTCCGTAATTGGGATGAATTTATCCCAAGAACAAACTTAACATTGTAGTTAAAAAAGAAGTTCTCAGATAAATCTCAACTGCAAATGTAAGTTTGTACGCACAATATTCAGAGATTTACCATGTTTTTAGGTTGTCCTGTAATCTATAAGTAAAGATCTATTTTCTATATCTTTTTTTTTTTCAAAATTAAATTTCAGTAGTTTCGGAGATAATTTTCATCAATGTTACTTAAATAACTTTAAAAGTATATATTAAAATTAAAATATCTGATATCTTTACAATAAGCCCTTTCATTTGATATGTCACACGGTACAGTTTGCAAAACTTTTTTTGAAATGTTCCTTCTTGTTTTCAAAATTCATTTATTTACGTCAAACGTTCGTATTTGGGTCACAAAAGTTAATGTGTGTACAAAATTTCAACTTAATCGGCCCTGTAGATTCAGAGCAAATTGGCAGACTAAGAGATAGACAGACAGACACACGAGTCCTATAGGGGTTCCGTTTTTACCTTTTGAGGTACGGAACCCTAAGTCAAAGTCAAAGTCAAATAATTTATTTCAAATAGGCACGAAGATGCACTTTTGAACGTCAAAAATTACATGAATAGTTAATTGATTCTAGTTGCGCCTTCCAAAATGTAGTTATGTATGGAGAAGAATGGGCAAGAAACTCCATACTTACTCTTTTAAAATGTTAACAATAGTTTGTATACATTAATTAATATTTATAGGTGAAGACTATGTACCTAGAATAAAAAAAAAAAATATATAAAAAAAAAATCATCAAAATTACCTAAAAATTGAACGCGTACATAAGATACTTTTTTTGTGACTTGATCATTTATAATACAGGAGGCAGGTATATGTATCAATATCAGTATCTACCATAAACTCTAATTCACTTCAGTTTATCAGTATAGGGTTGGATGATGGCGTCCCCCTTCAAAAGTTTAGTTAGTAAGATCCCGGCTACTTTTGCCATAATGCAGTTGTTGTCATGATTATATTACTTCAAGAAACATGATAATTTGGAGGTATCTTCAAGAATCAAAATCAATTTATTTGATCTCACGTAAACCTATTTTACATGGGCATGAAACGTCAGAAGCTTTGGTGCACGGTTCCAATTGGTCGTTTCCTATGGAGAAGAGCCGGCAGGAAACTCCACGGTTACTCTTTTAAAATAATTGGCTTTTACAATATTTTCAAATAACAGTGTTAATTGGATGGGAGGACAGTATAGGCCTTTCAACAATTACTAGAAAATAGTCAAACAGTAAAAAAATAATAATGTTGGTCAGTTCAGTGTGAACGTATCTTATCTACGGTTACTAGCGCTTTGAATATTCTTTTTAAGACATGAATATTACAACTGACATTGAAATAGTTAGGTAGGAATAATGCCAGGTTCACAAGCCAAAACAAGTTTTCCAATTACATATTTGATAGTACACTTTACTCAACGGCCAATCCATGTGTTAAGTGGTCGTGTAGTGTAGTGTTATGATTTATGAACTAATTGGAGCCCTCAGTAAATACTGAATGGAATAAGTGAAAAAAAAAAAAAAAAACTAATAATATACGAACTAGCTTGAAAAATAATAGTTGGCTTGATTATTGACTGTAGTGTCGAAATTCAAAGTAACTAGTTTAGAAGACCATTTTTTTTGTTATGGACAAAATTATAATTAATAATAGGCTTTTGGTATCGAGGTTTCTCAAACATATAACAAAGACTTGAATAAAGACGCGAAAAAAAAGCTTTTCTTGAAAATGCAAATGTATCCAAAATATTAACTACATTCTTTAGCACATTTATCATTGACACAACTGTTAGAATGAGTAAGTATGTCAATATCATCGAATTGTACTGTTTGTAATAGTTAGTAGTTACACAGCTCCATAGATATGAACACAGTCGTTAAACATGTCTGTCTGAAGCTTGTATCGATTTAGGACAGCTTTTTATCACATATTTTTATGAAATCAATGAATATTTATTTTGGACTGGTCCTTTTTACTAAGAAACGAGGCTGTTTGGTGTACTTACTAAATACCATGAGGTATCTGAAATCATAGAGCGAGGACAGTTTATGTCCAAACATACCGACGCGCCGCCGGTAAGTATTCCAGCCGTAGAAGCAAAGTTGAAGACTCATGTCCTTACTGGTTTGTTGGAAGTCATATATTATGTATATTTCCCCAGAAAAAACCCTAAACGGAGCTAACCTACCTAAAAAGTCTTCATTAAAAGGTGTGTATCATGAATGTTTCCGATGTTCTTACTATTCGCAAATTGAAAGTTCAAAATAAAATAAATAATAATTCATGGTTAAGTCATCAATTTGACGTAGAATGCATCCGTGACCCGGTGATTGTTTTGGAACAATTAAATTAATGGCTGAAACAATCAATGGATATCACACGGGAATACGTAATGCCACTCGTATGTAGGTATGCAGACACGATCATTGTTATAATAAAAGATTGGTCCTAAAAGGCGACTGCAGAACTATGCGGAAACGTGGAAGGCAATATCTAACACGGTTAGGTTGTTCATTAGTATTAATCCCTGTTATGCTAAACATGACAATACAATTTCGCCTTCCAACTTAACTTGAATACAGGATACGTAGTTATTCAAGTAATGCCGCGAAACAGATATAAGTTGACATAATTGTCAATATTGTGTAACATTAGCACCAATTTATTAAGTCGTCTGTTTAAAACTAATTGTATGTCCAATACTAGTTTCAACCGCGTGTTCGATTACGTACACACAGCTCCATTAAGTCATTACCCCCGCAAAAGACATGTGCGTTATAGGCCCAAGTTGGTTTTGTATTTTGCAAAAACATGTTATTACAATTAATGTATTGTTTTAGTAAATAAACTAGCTTTTGCCCGCGTGGATGTCGGTTATCGCATAAAAAAGTACCCTATGTACTACCCTCTCCATATCCCAGGCTATATCTCAAAATTCTAACTTAATATTAATTTTAATGTGACTCACTATGTGTTTATTACCGAGCTGGTAATGAGTTGAACTATCGAACTAATGTGCACACTAATAGGGTTGAAAATAAAACCACAATTGTGTACTGATCTAAGCTGGTATATTTAATTAAAATTGCGAGACCCCAGCCAAATCGCGGTAACGAAACCATAGCGAGATCTATTTCGACGTCAACGCCATCTATCGAGCTTGACATCAAACTTTTAACATTTCACAATAATAACTATGGTTTTATGGTTTCTTCATGAACACTATGTGAATAGAAACCGAAACAAATCTATACTTCTATACTAATATATAAAGCTGAAGAGTTTGTTTGTTTGTTTGTTTGTTTGAACGCGCTAATCTCAGGAACTGCTGGTTGGAATTGAAAAATTATTTTTGTGTTGGATAGTCCATTTATTGAGGAATGTTATAAGCTATATATCATTACGCTACAACCAAAAGGAGCGGAGCATAAATGAAAAATGTTGCAAAAACGGGAAAAATTATTCCTTTTTGAGAGCTTCCGTTGCGTGCGCTGCGTAAACGGTTTAAGTTACGAAAATATAATGTAACATGGAATTGTTCCTCTTTAAATTTTCTAAAAAAAGTCCGCGACAGCACATGTCTATCTTTTAAGATTGACTCACTATAACCTTTTTTATGGTAATCAAATTTGTTCGAAATTAATGCATTATTTGCGAAGGAGTTTTCATAAACATGGTATTAATTCTTATCCAAATAAATACGTTATTCATCACAAGTATTTAATTTTGAACAAAGTTGCCCTTACATCATTTAATTTCAATGAATATCTTAGGAGATATAACTGTTTTATAATAACTCCGCAGCAAAATAATGATCAACTCTGCGAGGTAGTCTATTCTAAAGCTGAAGAGTTAGTTTTTAGGGTTCCGTACCCAAAGGGTAAAATAGGACCCTATTACTAAAACTCCGCTGTCCGTCTGTCTGTCTGTCTGTCTGTCCGTCTGTCACCAGGCTGTATCTCATGAACCGTGATAGTTAAACAGTTGAAATTTTCACATATGATATATTTCTGTTGCCGCTATAACAACAAATACTAAAAAACAGAAAAAAATATATTTAAGGGGGGCTCCCATACAACGGACATGATTTTTTTGCCGTTTTTTTTTTGCTCCGCCCGCGTGGATGTCGGTTATCGCGTAAAAAAGTAGCCTATGTCCTTCTCTATATCCCAGGTCGATCGGTTCAGCGGTTTAGGCGTGAAAACGTAACATACAGACAGATAGACAGACAGACATACAGACAGACATAAGACAGAGCTACTTTCACATTTATAATATTAGTATGGATAGCTTTTTCCTGCGGCTCCGCCCGCGTGGATGTCGGTTATCGCGTAAAAAAGTAGCCTAAGTCCTTCTCCATATCCCAGGCTATATCTTTGCCAAATTTCATGACGATCGGTTCAGCGGTTTAGGCGTGAAAACGTAACATACAGACAGACAGACAAATAGACAGACAGAGCTACTTTCACATTTATAATATTAGTAAGGATAAGGATTTGTATGGATGGTACGGAACCCTTCGTGCGCGAGTCCGACTCGCACTTGGCCGGTTTTTTGTTTTTTGAACGCGCTAATCTCTGGAACTGCGAGTTGGATTTGAAAAAATCTTTTTGCATTTTACAGCCCAATTCTTGAGGAAGAATTACATTCCTATTAACTAGAACACCATTTTTTTTTTAATGAAAGTTTATGCGAAAACGTAGTAAAAGCACGGGCAGGCAATGTGTTGCGACGGGGTGGGTCGGAGGAACAAGAAATTTAACGCGGACGAAGTCGCGGGCAGAAGCTAGTGATTTAATATAGTAAAAGTACTTATGTTCTGAACGTGAATTTACCTAAAGATAACAAACACAAAATCAAAATACGAAATTTCACTCAAATTCTTAAAGCAATCAATTGTACCAAATACAACACGAAATAAAATTGCGACACAAATAATAATTTTAGAATAATTCACGTAAGTATCAACGATGTAAAAACAAAACGAAATCCTCCGAAATGTCGCATGGTACACCGTTTGTCCTGAGAAAACGCTCGAAATGTCTAATGAACACCATTGGTGCATAACTTTTCTCAGGGTCACGTTCGCAATTGGACGAAATATTTGACATTTATTTTGTACTTGCAACACGATCTGGATGTAGAATTCGATTAATCGACTAATACTTGACCGGTTGACATTTTAGCGGGAACACCACTAAACGAACGAAAAAAGAAAACAAAATACGTCTATACTCTGTGGTCGTGTGGCGGTGTGACGCGATGCTTAATGTAAACATTCATCAAGGTTATACGTGCGTAAAGTAATGGATTCAATGAGAAAACGGTTTAATCTTAGAAGAATCTTATACAGAATTACTGAGAAATAAGTGTAGATTTCGTATTGAGTGTTAGTTTATCGAAAAGTTATAAATATGTCAGTGAAAAAGTAACGAAAGTTTTGGAATGCACAAATTTTGATCATAAGGCCGCTGTGTTTAGTAATGTTTTTATGATAAATATTCTTGTATACTGTTTGAAATACACGTAAGTAGCTAGCTTATTTATCTACGAACATAATTTGGCTAATAGCTACTGATATTATAGCGTATTGTTATCGTAATCGTATTTCCAAGAGTAAAATTCGGCAAACAAATACCTACAAAAAGTCAATAAAATGGATATAGTATGTTATACTTAAGAGATAGATATAATGTCATCGCGGACTTTTTTGAAGACCTTTTTATGATACACAATTCCACCATACATTATTTTGTTATATCTCAAAGGGTTTAGACAGCGTTTTCGTTGAAAGCTCCCAGACGGCTTATTTTTTTCCGACACCTCCAACAAATATCGTTAATTCATACAAAAATGCATACAAAAACATAACAAATTATATACTAAAACCTTTCTCGAGAACCAAGCTATCCATTGGTGAAAACAGCATGAGAATCGGTGCAGTAGTATTTGAGTTTATCGCGAACAGACAGACAGACAGACAGACAGACAGACAGACGCGGCGGAGGACTTTGTTTTATAATATGTTAGTGATAAGTATTTTCTGTTTTAAATATTGTTTTTATTCAATCAAAAGTTAATACTTTTATTAATGCATATAATGACAAGCAATAATAGGCTTAACATAATATGCATAATATTGGAGGTTCAAATCCTAGGCACAACATGTGCTTTCCGTCATCCAGTATGCTTTTCTTAATATACGAAAATTATATTATTTTTAATTTTCTATTTTGTTTTAGTAATAAAAAGAATTAAAAATCAAGAAAAATAAAATATTTTAATAATCATTTAATAATATTTATTATTGCTATTATTTAACAAAACTTTGATCTTATTTTACTAAAAAGATTTATATTGTAAAGATTAATATTATCTTTATTAATATTATCTTTACAAAAAAAAATTACATATTTTTTTTTCTTTTTGTAAAAGTTCTGTTTGTATTTTTTTTATTGGAAAATATGATTTGATAATTTACAGTCATCATCAGTCATAACATATTTTGCCAACTGACACAAACGGGGCCGCTAAACAACGTTGTAGTTATAATTTGAGGGTATGGATTAATTTTGTAAAGAAAACGTAAGTAAGTAAAATTAATGGATACCCTCAAATAATAACATCTATCGATTAGACAAAGATCTAAAGATAAACTACTTGGACGATAGTGGATAACAATTTCATCATAATTCTCATGGGCTCGCTGGCTAGTGTGTCAAACTGCCGGTATAAGTATGACGACGTTCGGTAATGCGATGGTTTGAATCCAAGTCGAACTAGTAAAATTTCCCATTAATGAAAGTTGCAAAACTAATATTAGAGGTATACAAATTCAAATGTGTAGGTACTTTGAAACTATCGAAAATTGTTCATAAGTGTCAGAGAGGTTAAACATGAGTAAAGACAAATACTTAAATGAATATAAAATTATGGTAAATCAGTGCTTGATTATTGTCACTTATATGTCACAATAATCACTTTCACTCACTCCTTTTGAAACAAGGTATTATGAATCAGTTTCTTCAATACACGCACGCATTATTATTTTTATATATTTACAGGTGCTTAGAGACATAACCGTCAATACTATGTGCTCAGGTGTTTCAATAAACGCTATGTAGAGCATCCCTCGACAAGGGCACCTAGGCACCTTGCGAGTTGAGTGTGTCTCGACAAGTGAAACCAACAGTTTTTAAGTGATGACCGAACGAAACAGCTGGTTTATGAGCAGGTAATTATTTAACTTATTTTGCGAATTGAAGATATTTGTATACTTAGTTGACTAGGCACCGCAAACAAAATCCATAAAGTTAATGTATAGTACAGTAGATCTAAATAATGAACTCGGTAGGCGGAGAATTCGATCCTTCCAAACACAATTATTCTGTGTGACAAGTTAGACAAATGTCGGCCGAAAATGTTGCAAACATTTAAATTAGAGCAAATTCCCTTTGCCTTAGACCCCCACTGTTCGGGATTACTAGTTCGTTCGTGCAAGTAATTGATGATGTTTTTGAATGCAGTCATAACAATACCTTAATGTTGCTATTTTGTTATTTTAAACATGTCTTGTGGTATCACCATGTACCACATTTTTGAATACATGTATGTAGTTAAACACGAAACGCTGTCATATTCGTTGTCAGTGTTGGTCCATATTGCTCGATTCTATATAAAACTTGGGCCTATTTACCCTATCAGTCGCACGTCGCAATTACTTCAGGATCAGATTGCGGCTGCATGTAACAAGTTGGTCCTTTGTTCCACGACTGTGGTCGGTGGAGCTGATAACTCGGATCACGTTGTAGTTCGACTCGCTAGTTTGTTTGAGTAGCTGCTTACGGCGGATATCGACGAAACTATAATATGGAGGGTATGGTGTAGTATGTAGTCTTGTAGGGTTTATTACCCATTGTAATAGGTAGGTTATAGTAAGGCTAGACTTGTATGAAATTATTTACAGGGCCATTGATTTGCATTGTGTTTCAGAATATAAGCATACCTGTGAAAAATTCAAGAATCAGGATCTGCTCTACAAACTGCCTAAGAGAGACAGAGAGTGAGTGAGAGACCTCTCTCCTGAGAGTGTATTTAAAATATCTAAGTGAGACGAAAGTACTAAGTTATAAAATATGTTGCCAGTTATTTTCATCATCTGCGTGTCATGTGAGTATTGATAAGTATGACAGTTTTTATTTAGTCGGTATCTCCCTCTCTCCGCCACATATGACCAAAAATGATTAACGTTTTATGTAACACAAGTCACTACGTATGTTTATGTGGAATCCTAAATCCTTTCACTCCACTATTGTATTGGACCCTTTCCTCATTCGTCATAAAACGTTGACGTGTCGTCACGTTTCTAATTCGGCGATGTTCAGTGATGCACACTAAGACGACAGCCGACGAGTGCCGACTGCCGGCAACTGCCTGCTAAGTGAAGCACTTAGTTGCCAAGATTGCGGGGCCTTTCAAAATAATAGTTGTTTGTTTGAAACAAAAAAATTGAAAGATTCAAAAAGTTGTTTTTACAAAGATGTGTTTTTACGTGCGCTACAATAAATAATTAGGGACTTTTAACAACAGTCAAGTCAATTAAGTATTTATGTGTCAACCGAAACGAGCAACAAATTAAGTTTAATGACCCCCAGTAATAATTATAAAACGAAAACCGCAAGCTAACATCGTAACGATCCATTTGATCCGCGCAACGCGCCCGCGCCGCCGCGCTCCGCCGTAAACCGTGACAAACTAGTAAAACACACAGATACTATGAAAGCGATTATATTAATATTAGAGGACGGATGCAAATCTGTTGGTCGGGTAGTATTCTAATTTTCCAGATCGTTTGCGGTCCCGCCCGGTCCGTTCGTCCGACGGATTATAAAGGCTACCTACAGCTATTATTTTGAGACATATTCGCTAATGAATTTCTATTTATTCAGTTTGGAATAAATATTACGGGTAGGTATTGAGTTTGATTTGAATCATTCATGAATTTATGGCGGTTCTATTCCCAATAATTGGACTCCCATTTATAATGCCTGAATAAATAAATGGTGGAAATAAAGCATGCACAGTCACAGCTTAATTTGCTAGGGCTCAGAAATGATAATGTGTACAGCTTTATTTAAGAAATAGCCAGACTTAAAATCAGAGATCGAGCTAAACAAAATAGAGCGTTAGACTGACAGTCAAGAAAAAGACGAAAGTCATTTGTATTTAAAAAACTCTTATGCAAAAGCCACGCTAGACAAAGCCATGTAAACTCCCTTAGTTTGCGAGACAGCCTCGTTTAATAAACCCTTCAAACGGCGATGACTTCCCGTTGCTCTCAAGACGGTTATAAGGCCGTGTATACAAGCGGTTACGGGTTAATAAAGCAGGTTGTCTATCGCGGCGTGATTGAGCTGTCACGCTGTGGGGCCGGATGGCCCATCGACGGCCACGCACCGCCAGGCACTTTATAATACGGAGAGAGGTGCTTTACGTCGCATCTTTCATTACTTTGTGCAAAGATCTACTTTGTGATGCCAGTCTCTTTTTTTAGTTTTTAAGTCATTGTTTGCATCAAAAGAAGAGTTTTATCAAATGAAATGATAATGTTGCCTGTTGAGGATTTTTGATGTCAGAGGGTCGCTTGATAGAAACATAAGCACCAACACAAACTGTTTATTGCTATTTCACTTTATGACACTTCACAATGGTATTGGGTGATTAATTCCACAGTTTTTAATACAATTGTACAGAGCGCGTGTATGACAAATGGCTGTACTAGAGAGAGAGCGATACTGAGAAAGGGATGGACAGATGTGAATATAAATTAGTATGGTAATACTAAACATTGCCTAGAGATCGCTGATTTTGTTAAGATCCATTATTGTTTGTTTAACTGAACTTACAGTGCAATCGAGAACATTCTTCCTTCCAGTATCTTTTTTAATTTTTAAGTTAAGTACCTACCTAGTTGTTAAGGCTCCTACGAACAGGCGCGACACGCGACGCGTCAAAAAGACACCGCTTGTCGCGCGACACGCGGTGCCTTTGTGTCGCGTCACGTATCGCGCCTGTTTGTAGGAGCCTTAAAACTTTTCAATTCCCAATAAGTAGGCGCGTCTTCGTTTAAAAGTATTTATTAAACTCAAAGTTATTGGCCGTAGGCTCATCAGTCATCGTAACGGTTATATTATACATCGAAATATGTAGCGGCAATTCACAAAACTGTCGGACACTCTCATGTCTGGAAGTTCAACATCAATGATTAATGACTCCCGAATGGCCGATACAATCTCAACTTTACGCCTAGAACTGACGACACCTCTCCCTACTTATTATAAAGAAAATATTTTATAAATGGTTCATCTTATCAGTTCCAACAGATTTTCGTCCAAAGATGACTTATTTACGAGTAGAGTAAGTTTAAAACAATTTAGAGCAGCTTTGTGTTTGTGCCGCCGAGGGTTGGCGTCGATAGCAGCCGGCGATGCTATCAGCAAGATGGATGATGCAGACGCTCACTTTAACTTATAAACGAGCTGACACTGTCACTATGACAACTACCGTCATTCCGGTATACTTGACATTTACATTAATTGAGCAGTTAGTTAATCAAGTTAATCACATGAAAATTGTGTTATTAGGTATTCTAATCGTTGGTAATTTATTTAAATGCCATTTGGTATCGAATTAGCGTTGGGTTTTAGTTTTTATGCGGTTTGGAACGTAATTGGAACGTCATAGGTGTTTATAAAATGAAGGGCCAGACGGGAACATTTCTATGATAACATTTGATTGAGTAGTTATCGTAATTATTGTTTTAGAATTTCGCTGTTGCTCAAGTTTGTATAGTCTCCTCATATTAGGCTATCACAAAACTTTAATGTGAAAAACATAGTGGCAACATCGAGCATCAAATTTATCCACTTAGAACGATACACTCTTTTAACATAATTATGATTACGTATCTCCACATTTTCATGCCGGCGAGACATTTAACTCATTATTTTAAAAAGTTGCAGTCGACATTTAAGTGCTAGACGGGCAAACATAGGCACGTTAGCGATGCAACGAGGCTGGGCGAGGCTAATGAAGTTGTAATGAGCTCTCGGTGGCGACGCGACACGGTGCGCTGCGATGCGGTGCGATGCGGTACAGTGCAGAGCGGTAGAGCCACAGGCCGCAGGAAATTAAGGAAATGGCTTGCGAAACAGTTTAAACATAGTCTGCGTAGTAGTGACTTACATATCTTAAAGTCAAATCATCAAAAGGCATCTTTCAACGTCAATTTTAGTCTTACTATTTTAGAGGGTATGGAAAATACAAGAACGATAAATACCTGGACCGAAAATAGATTCTAGACCAAGGACCATAATCTTTTAGTAAATGGTTTACACTGTACAGATGAAAAGTAAGACGCTACAAAATGGACTCGGCTGACAAAATCCCAAAGTTCAAGGTACTTATGTGTGTGGTGAGTTGTGACATTTAACAGGCCATAGCATCCGTTCTTTCCGCGATATTTAACAGCGACCCGCTTGGATAGCCATAACTCAACGTTATTCACACACAGATTGCTCAGTTTCATTCAATACACCGCCGTCGCGCCGCGCCGCCAGAGGGCGCGCGTGACTCTTGTTTATGACAGAGATCACTTTTTATGGTTTGTGTATAATGTTTATTGTCGTATGTCAGCCCACTGTGATGCTCAAAATATGTTGATGTAAATAATTTTAGGATTCTAAATACTGTAAATAGAAACAGCCGCAACCTACGAGCTGTAGGTCGTAGGTTCGAACCCAGTTATTATTTTACTTTGTGTAAATTATTTTATATCACCACGGCTCTCGATGGTGTGGTGGATTACGGCCCGCTCCCTTTCACAGAGAGAAGGCCTGTGTCCCAGCAGACCATAACAATTTTAGGAGCATGTGTTAGGTTACAAGATATTAATAACAGCCGACCTTAAGATAGGTAGCCTACAACTGTCTATTTTTGGTACCTACTACGACATGACCTATTCTCATGTAGCTCGAAAAGATATCAGTAAAGATATTCAAAAACATGTGAAACAAAACCAATCCCTTAAAACAAAGTCGCTAAAAACAAAGTTGGAACTAGGGAAAGTAGGTATTAAGTAAGTTGATCCAACTACAGTGATTAACTGTATTTGTGTCATCGGATTGGCAACAATAATTATTATCAACAGATAATGATGCGCATTCTAGCTACAGACTAATAAATACAGTAATAAATAATAAATACTTACAGCTTCATTCGAGGCAAAAAGAGGTTCTATTATCTTTATATTTTTATTAGTTATTGATTTAACACCTTCGGCGCCAAGCATGATTTCCAAAATCACACTTTTTTTTTGTTTATATGGTTTTATTTATTGTATTAATGTGTTTTAAGCTTTCATCTTCCTTTTCCCATATTTTTTCAGGTTTTTCAGAGTGCATATCATAAATGATACACTGGCCTACCAAATAGTTTTGTGTGTTCTCATATCTCCAGGGCCATGTGTATCATTTTTGATACACATTGTATTAACAAGTGTGTGCAAAAATGATACACTGGCGCCGAAGGTGTTAAAAAAACCGGCCAAGCGCGTGTCGGATCACGCACAATGAAGGTTTCCGTACTTGGAAATAATTTATCTTAAGAACAAACTTAACATTGTAGTTGGTAAACATAATCTCCCATACATTCCAACTGCAAATGTAAGTTTTCACGCACAATATCGAGAGATTTACCATGTTATTTTAAGACCATAGACTTCTTATAGTTTTTCATGTAATCTATGAGTATAGAACAATATATGTATTTAAAAAAAAAAAAATTTGGTTCAGTAGTTTCGGAGATAAGGGGGGAATGGTAAATTTTCGTCTATTTTCACTTATAATTTTAAAACAATTTATTTTAAAATTATAAAAAATATATATTTGAGACCCCCATTGTAAGCCCTTTCATTTTACATGTCACACGGTACAGTTTGCAAACTTTTTTTTGTAATATTCTTGTTTTCTCACCAAAACTGACCCCAATATTCTAAATTCATTTATTTACGGTTCACGTCCGTGTTTGGGTCACTCAGTTTGATATGTATACCAAATTTCAACTTAATCGGTCCATTACATTCGGAGCAAATTGGTTGTGACAGAGGGACATACAGACAGACATACGAGTGATCCTATAAGCGTTCCGTTTTTTTTCCTTTCGAGGTACGGAACCCTGAAAATATTATATTATTATATTATATTTACGTGAAGAGAACAGCTCAGGTTTCCGCGAAGTTTTCATATCCAAGGTATTTTCCAATAGCAATAATGTCGTTTGCTATTTCGGTAATTTTCGTAAGCACATTGGGATTTAGTTCTCGTCTGACGCTGAGAATATGTTACACAAGGACCAACTTTCCGCCGTTTCCACTGACTTGCAATTTGCAGTTCTTACACAACATATCAGACTACATTGAATCGAGCAGCTAACGTAAGCTAACGTGTAGCGGATTAGGATTATACTATTTGTGCGCTGCAGCGAAACCTCGCCAGTGCAGCCTCAACCTGATGGCGTGACGTCACGTACCTACATACTTTTACTTACGTATGTACCTACCTGTGACAATAGATCGTGGATTATTGTTGAGCTAGCTTTTCATGAATTCCAGACGTGATAATATATGATTTATTGAATTTATAATGTGAATCAAGTCCCAAAACGTTCGGGAACACATAAAGCAGGATTACCCAAGTGAGTACACGACAAATATTTTTAATAAACGTGTTTTATCATACGCAGTCTCGACCTGCAGTCGGAGTGATAAAACTGAGATATGAACGATGCTCCTACGAGACGGAGATATTAGAAAATAGAGGTTGAAATTCGTACTGAAACTGGCGTCCGGAGAAAAATTGCACGAAGAAGTCGGTAGAGATTTAAAATAAGCCAGACTTCATTTAAAGATTAATTTAAATAGCCAGACCACTGGACGTTAGCCGGATGGTCTGAGTGAGATTCTCAGGATGAAATAGATAACATAGGTTTCACAGAATTGTGATAGAATAAATACGAGGCTGGAAATGGAACCTGCGAAATGGTTTCAATTCGTAGAATGACCGCAACAATTGGTTTAAATACGACACGTTGTTCCTGCGACATCGGGAAATGTAACCTATTTATTTATTTGGATCTCCAAAAGAGGAACAGTTTCATGCAAGTTTACAAGAACAGGGACAAATACTAGTATACGCTTCCAATAATAGGAGACCACATCATTCTCCTATAATCTAACTAGATTGTAGGAGAATGATGTGGTTATATGTTATATGTTTTCTACTATGTTTGACAAAGCGAACATCTTAATCTAAATATATAAAAGAAGAAACTGACTGACTGACTGACTGACATATCAACGCACAGCCCGAACCGCTGGGTCTATAGATTCCGAATTTGGTACGTGGGTTCCTTATGACGTCTAGGGGTGCACTAAGAAAGGATTTTTGGAAATTCCACCCCTAAGGGGATAAAATAGGGGATGAAAGTTTGTATGAAAGTCCGTCAGTTTTGAAGTTAGGATCTTCAAATTTTGTATTCAGGCTGATGATTAAAAATTAATTTATACGTGTCTCAGCGTTTTTGATAATTCCACCCCAAAGGGTTAAAAAGGGGGATGAAGTTAAGTTCCTTAATTTTCGAAAAAAAATCACAAATTTTTACTATCTAGACTTATGGTTGGAAGCCAAAGCATGTTGTCGGATTTCCAACCCTTAAGGGGATGAAAAGGGGGATGAAATTTTGTTTTTAATTAAAATTCTTCGTTTTTTAAGTTAAAATCGCTAAAATTTCGGCTTATGTTTAGAAACTAATACAACCAACGTAAATCGTTGTTTTTTTAACCGACTTTTCAAAAAGGAGGAGGTTCTCAATTCGGTTGTATTTTATTTTTAATGTTTGTTACCTCAGAACTCCGTCGTTTGTGAACCGATTTGGCAAATTCTTTTTTATTTGAAAGGATATACTTCCAAATTGGTCCAAAAATTCAGTTCTAATAATGGGATCCATGAGGAATTGAGGGAACTCCTCAAATTTTATAGACAAACACATAGCGATTTTTGTATTTTCATCAAAACCTCAAGCATTTACATTCAGTAAGTATCATTTGACGAAGTGGAACTGATGAAGAAGACCACAAATGGCCTCAAATGTTCCTCAATGATAAGTATTTCACAGGTGGCGATAAGATATTTCGATTAAGATAGTTAAGCGACTATGAAGCAAATTTAAATAAATAACTCTGATGAAAATGGTACCATCGACCTGATCTGAAGATGAAGCTGGAAGGTATGCACCGGAACTCCGTAATTAAACAATGTATCCTAGCCGTGTTTGGGCTTATTGGATTTGTCATGAGATGCACTCGGGCTATAAATGATTATTAACCGATTTTTATTAACTTTGCTTGGGTAGTTTTTGAGTTAGCTTCGATAATACGTATTTAATCCACTTCGTATATCTTTCGTCACTGTTGTTTGTGCGATGTAGCAAGTAGTGGTAATAGAATAGTTGTGGGGTAGGTACCATAACTAAAAAGTGAAAAATAAAAACTTTTATACAAAAAAACAACCGACTTCCAAAAAAAAAAACACTATAAAGTGAAAAATAACTTTAATTTCGGAAGTCGGTGGCAAAAAACGAAAATGCAGAACCAAAGTCACCGACTTTTTTTTTTGGAAGTCGGATTTCAACCCACAAGGTTCTGAAAAGGGTGATGATTTTTTTCATTGAAGTTGTTCTTTCGCTAAATTTTGTATTCGAGTAAAAATAATATAATTACACGTGTACTGTTTCTAAGTTTACAATATTTTACATGGAGTGACTGCCTATCTGACCTCCACAACGCAGTTACTGGGTAATACGATACCCCTTGGTAAGAATGGTTGTCAGACTTTCGGGCTTCTGACTTCCCGTAACGACTATCAAAGATCCATGAATGACAGCCGGGACCAACAGCTTAACGTGCTTTCCGAGGCACGGACGGGTCTCTGTATGCAAAGATGGTCATCCATCCACAGACCAACCGTGGCAATTAAGTGTAGCTTAACCTGATCGATTGACGTGTACGGCTGTTATTATTTAGCCACGGGCCCCTCCCCCGGAGAACCCCCATCCCCTTCTCCGGGAGAATCGATATAGATTAGGATAGATTAGGTTAGATTAGATTAGGATATGTAGAGTACACGTCAGCTAAGAAAGGATGTTTGAAAATTTAACCTTTAAGGGGGTAAAAAGGGTGGATTTCGAATGTTTAAAAATCTTATTCCTTCAGTTTATAAACTTGAAACTTGGTACGAATGCGTATCTTATTAAATAATAAAGTTTGATTATTTCAGTTTTTTTTTTAGACTACCCCATAAAGGGGGTGTCAAAGTTTGTATGGAAAAACTGATGACTATCAACACATATAGCTCAAACCACTGAACGGATTTCGCTGAAATTTGGCAAACAGATATTTAATGTGACGCATCCGCTCAGAACGAATTTTTGAAAATTCAACCCGTAAAGTGGTAAAAAGGGGTGATTTTATTTCTTTGCAAAATCTTATTCCTCAAGTTATCAATAAAACTTAAAACTTGGCACATGGGGGTATTGAAGGATGTCAAATATTGTATGGAAAAAAAATACCTTAACGGACTGATCTATTTCAGAATAAATTTCCATTCCATATATTGTAGGCTCTAAGAAGGGCTTTAAAGGGGTGAAATGGGGGAGATTTAGATTGTATGAAAAATCATTTTTTTTTTAGTTCATAAACTTGTAACTTAACACTAATACGCTCTTAATACATAAAACACAAAGTTTGTCATAATTCGTTTTTCAAAACATCCCCTCTTAAGGTGCTTATTCTATTGAAAGAAAAAAAAAAAAAAGAATTACGAGTATATGGAGTTTTCGAGAATTGATCCCAAACAGGGGAATGAGGGGTAATGAAGTTTTTAGCGGAGTATTTAACTGCGTGCCTTGAATAACTCAAAAGTTTTTATTTTTAAGTTTTTGAATTACTCAAAAGTATTTTTAATCCCGGTCATACCCTATGACCGGGATTAAAAATACTTTTGAGTAATTCAAAAACTTAAAAATAAAAACTTTAAAAATGGTAAAAATGGTACAAAATGGTAAAAATGGTACCATCGACCTGATCTGAAGATGAAGCTGGAAGGTATGCACCGGAACTCCGTAATTAAACAATGTATCCTAGCCGTGTTTGGGCTTATTGGATTTGTCATGAGATGCACTCGGGCTATAAATGATTATTAACCGATTTTTATTAACTTTGCTTGGGTAGTTTTTGAGTTAGCTTCGATAATACGTATTTAATCCACTTCGTATATCTTTCGTCACTGTTGTTTGTGCGATGTAGCAAGTAGTGGTAATAGAATAGTTGTGGGGTAGGTACCATAACTAAAAAGTGAAAAATAAAAACTTTTATACAAAAAAACAACCGACTTCCAAAAAAAAAAACACTATAAAGTGAAAAATAACTTTAATTTCGGAAGTCGGTGGCAAAAAACGAAAATGCAGAACCAAAGTCACCGACTTTTTTTTTGGAAGTCGGATTTCAACCCACAAGGTTCTGAAAAGGGTGATGATTTTTTTCATTGAAGTTGTTCTTTCGCTAAATTTTGTATTCGAGTAAAAATAATATAATTACACGTGTACTGTTTCTAAGTTTACAATATTTTACATGGAGTGACTGCCTATCTGACCTCCACAACGCAGTTACTGGGTAATACGATACCCCTTGGTAAGAATGGTTGTCAGACTTTCGGGCTTCTGACTTCCCGTAACGACTATCAAAGATCCATGAATGACAGCCGGGACCAACAGCTTAACGTGCTTTCCGAGGCACGGACGGGTCTCTGTATGCAAAGATGGTCATCCATCCACAGACCAACCGTGGCAATTAAGTGTAGCTTAACCTGATCGATTGACGTGTACGGCTGTTATTATTTAGCCACGGGCCCCTCCCCCGGAGAACCCCCATCCCCTTCTCCGGGAGAATCGATATAGATTAGGATAGATTAGGTTAGATTAGATTAGGATATGTAGAGTACACGTCAGCTAAGAAAGGATGTTTGAAAATTTAACCTTTAAGGGGGTAAAAAGGGTGGATTTCGAATGTTTAAAAATCTTATTCCTTCAGTTTATAAACTTGAAACTTGGTACGAATGCGTATCTTATTAAATAATAAAGTTTGATTATTTCAGTTTTTTTTTTAGACTACCCCATAAAGGGGGTGTCAAAGTTTGTATGGAAAAACTGATGACTATCAACACATATAGCTCAAACCACTGAACGGATTTCGCTGAAATTTGGCAAACAGATATTTAATGTGACGCATCCGCTCAGAACGAATTTTTGAAAATTCAACCCGTAAAGTGGTAAAAAGGGGTGATTTTATTTCTTTGCAAAATCTTATTCCTCAAGTTATCAATAAAACTTAAAACTTGGCACATGGGGGTATTGAAGGATGTCAAATATTGTATGGAAAAAAAATACCTTAACGGACTGATCTATTTCAGAATAAATTTCCATTCCATATATTGTAGGCTCTAAGAAGGGCTTTAAAGGGGTGAAATGGGGGAGATTTAGATTGTATGAAAAATCATTTTTTTTTTAGTTCATAAACTTGTAACTTAACACTAATACGCTCTTAATACATAAAACACAAAGTTTGTCATAATTCGTTTTTCAAAACATCCCCTCTTAAGGTGCTTATTCTATTGAAAGAAAAAAAAAAAAAAGAATTACGAGTATATGGAGTTTTCGAGAATTGATCCCAAACAGGGGAATGAGGGGTAATGAAGTTTTTAGCGGAGTATTTAACTGCGTGCCTTGAATAACTCAAAAGTTTTTATTTTTAAGTTTTTGAATTACTCAAAAGTATTTTTAATCCCGGTCATAGGGTACTCTCATTCGCGATAGTACGTTCCCGTTGGATTTTTCCGACATCCACGCGGGCGAAGCCGCAAAAGCTATCTCTATATCTATATATATAAAATTCAAAGTCCTGACAGACTGACTGACTGATATATCAACGTACAGCCAAAACCGCTAGGTCTAGAGATTCCAAATTTGGCACGTAGGTTCCTTATGAGGTCCAAAGGTACACTAAGAAAAGAGTTTTGGAAATTTCACCCCTAAATGGGTAAAATAGAGGATGGAAATTTATATGAAAGTCCGTCAATTTTGAAGTTAGGATCTTCAAATTTTGTGATTAGGCTGACGATTTAAAACTAATGAATAAGTTTCTCAGCGTTTTTGATAATTCCACCCTCGAAGGGTTAAAAAGGGGGATGAAGTTGAAAAGTCCTTAATTTTCGAAGAAAAATCACTCAATTTACTATCTAGGCTTATGGTTGGAAGCTATCGCAATGGTGTTGTTAGAATTTCAACCCTTAAGGGAGTGAAAAGGGGGATGAAATTTGGTTATTAATTCAAGTTCTTTATTTTTTACGTTAAAATCACAAATATTTCGGCTTATGGTTGGAAACTAACACAACGTTAATCGTTGGTTTATTGTTTAATTTCAACCCACAAGGGTCTGAAAAGGGGGATGAAGTTTTGTATCGAAGCAGTTCATTCGCAAAATTTTGTATTCAACTAAAAATAATATAAGTATAATAATAGTATACGTGTACTGTTTCTAACTTTACAGTATTTTACATGCAGCGACTGTCTATCTGACCTCCACAACGCAGTTACTGGGTAATACGATACCCCTTGGTAAAAATGGTTGTCAGAGTTTCGGGCTTCTGATTTCACGTAACGACTGTCAAAGATCCATGAATGACATCCGAGATCAACAGCCTAACGTGTTTCCGAGGCGCGGACGAGTCTCTGTATGTAAAGATGGTCATCCATCCACAGACCAACTGCGGCAAGTTTAGCTTAACCAGGTGGATACTGGTCCTTTACAGTAGGGTTTTCTTTACAGTATTCCTCAAATATCACACGTAGTGGAGGACAATTAGCCATGAACAAAGCTCTATACTGTTATTGTTATAATAATGATCTAGAAAAAAGAATTTATACGTACTCTACGCAGATGAAGTGAAATAAAATAGTAACGAAGTCAAACCTTACATTGAATATTCGAATCTGATGCCGAAAATATAGTTTTTAGAATTTTGGTCTGTTTGTTTCTATGTATGTTCCGGTTTGCACAAAAACAAAGGATTTAGATGATATTTGGTACACAGATAGTTTATAACCTGGATTAACATATAGGTTATTTTTTAATCCCGGTAGTACGTTCGGCTTATTCCACAAATCCCCCCTGAAAATCCCCCTTAAGAGGAAAAGTGGAATCTATAAAAAAACAGTCTAGAATTCGAAAAAATGTGGATGTCGAAAAATAGCCGACGAGAACGTACGGCTTATTCCACAAATCCTGTGGAATAAGCCGTACGTTCTCGTCGGCTATTTTTCGACATCCACGCGGGCGAAGCCGCGGGCAGAAGCTAGTACATATATAAAACAAAGTCGGGTTATTTACACCATTTAGAACCAAGAATGGCTGGACCATTTTCTTGATCTTGGATTTGTCTCCGCTCGAATAGCAGAATAAAAAACATGTATTAAAACATGTAACTATTAAAACATGCGAAAAAATCACGAAAATAAAAAATATATATAGAAAATTCACTTTCTCATACATTTTGTATAGAAGGGCTTTTTTGATGATATCTCGAGAACGGATTGGGGAACGAAATTTCACGCAGAAGCTACTCGTAGTATTAAAATAAATCAAAACATACAACACGATAATCATGTATAAACTCTATTCAAACAGTTTACCGAGTAACTGATACCTGCACATACAGATTCTCGTGTAACAAACAAAAAGAGAGGTTGTTTGATTATAGGGCTTAATGATTATGATTGCGATCCGCGACCAGCGCCGGACGGCACGTGCCGCCACCGCAACGAGCCGGATGACGAGATATGCACCAGATATGTAGCTTTCGTTCACGGGTTTATTTATGAACAAAAATAAATTACAACTAATCTCCAATGGGACTGGGCGGGCCATGTATGTAAGATGCATCGGGACAGATGGGCCAGAGTCGTGCTAGAAAACGGGCGTCGTCGACACCGAGGGAGGCCTTGGAAACGCTGGCGTGAGGACTTAGAGGCGTTTATGGGAGATTGGCTGGAGGAGGCAACACACGGGGAAGAGTGAAAAGCTGTGGGGGACCTTTGCCCAGTAGTGGGACAGTACAGGATGAATTAAAAAAAAATGGCTATGGTAAGTATGTATACGATCGCTTAATCAATTCAAGTTGCCTCACGAACTACAATACCTATGTGCTCTCTTTCGGCGAATTTTCTTGCGAATGAACTGTAAAGGTCAGCTATCTATTGGTGTAGAGCTTTCAATATTGATGTCTTTAGAAGCAGAGTTTTGAACAGAATTAACGACTCGGAATATCAGTCAGTCACGTAAAATTGATGTTGTAACTTTTGTAAAAACATTTTCGTCGACCGTTGACACCCTTGCGCCATCCCATCTTCCTAGCACGGCGGGCTGTGCTGGGGTGGCTACTGCAGGTGCAATAAACCTCAAACGGCGCAAATATAACCTTATTGGGAGTTATATGTTTAAGCCGTTTGGAGTTAAAACACTAGCACCGCGGGGTCCGAGTGCCCACTTAGTATTTCGAGACATCACCAAGCGGTTGGTCGACTCTTCACGTGACCAGAAGGCTATTTCATTGCCAAAGAATCAGCATTGCCATACAACGTGGCAATGCTGCCAGCCTTTTAGGCACTTTTCCTGTTAACAGCTTGTTTTAAGACTGATAGCTTTTAAATTATGTAAACATCATATAATCAGATTAAAAATGTGTAAGTATAGTGCATTAATATTAATTGTTCCTGAAAGAAGCTCTCAAATAATAGTAATCTCATACAATATGTAAGCCAAAATTATTATTTAGAGCTACGGAATATTGTATTTCACGGTCTTCCACGTCACGAAGGTGCCTGTCAATTTAATACACATCGTTCGCATTTTTCCAATCAGGGTCAAATTATTTGATAAGTAAACGCAATAATTTACAACCGTTCCGAGAGTTATCCGCGGTGTTGCCAGCGGCGATAAAATATGGCCGCGCGCGAAATTGAATGCTGACTTTTTGGTGTTGGCAACTTTGAGTTGTCCCAAATTAAGAGCGAGAATTTATGGAATGAGGGTTTTCAGTTAGGGGACGTAAATTGATGACACTCTGCTAGATGTCCACGCTTTGGAGAGAGACGATTAATTGTTACGAATTCCGATTCCGATTTGTTGTTCGAATTTATTATTGACTTTTAGTTCTAGCGTTTTCGAATAATCGAACTTCATTTAAGATAAAGCAAACACGTACAAAAAAAAAAGTTATAACGCTATTATTCAAGTTTTTTTTTTATTGTTACCTTTTTTGGCGGGACGTTGGCAATAATTATTGTTGATCATTTTCTGTCCGTGACGAGTCTGCGCGCGGCGGAGGAGCGCATTGTGCCGACACGTCAGAAGTTGAAAATTGTTGAGTCTATCCTCTTCATCATTGAAACCCGGTGTTCGATACCTCGCATTCATCAACATTGGCAATACCTGCGGGTCTGTCTAATCCTATTTCTGAATCAATCTGAATAACATAATTTTGCCTATAAATTCATAATTTTTTTTAGAACATCGATCACCCGTTCTATTAGGGGAATTCGTATTCCCTAAAGCTAAATAACAAATTCAGTCTGCTCCTGGAATTTGAAAGAAATTGCTTTGAAAGTAAATAGAGAGCGAAGATTTAGAGATCACTAAAATGGAGCAAAACAAATAATATCTGTGCATTACATTTGAACATTATCGCGACAACATTAAAGTTAGGTGAGTTGTAACACACTAAACTCGCTATAAAAGTAAGGCCGAGTACACACGCGCGGCGGGCGCTGATACCGTTTACGAGCGTGTTTGGCGTAAGCGACTTGTATGTGCTGTTACTGCTTTTATTAACGGCGTGTCAGTTATCCGAAAGATCGTGTGTTTATAGCCTATTTATCTGCAAGAGTAAAACTTTTTATACGAAAGTAGTGCTCAAGATAACAATGGTTTGTAAAATATTATTTTAATCGCTCGCGACGCTTATATTTTCGGTTGAAATATTAGTTTTTTCATTTATTTAACTTTATTAATTCGTAAAAGCAACTATCTGTCATGTCAACGATCTAAATAATAGTAAGAGGAGATATTTTATATTCGCCATATCAACTTACTTTATGGAGCCAAAGGCATTTCAATAATTAACGAAATATAATTCTTGACAATTTTAGCTCTGGAGTGAATAATAAAACTGACTTTGCCTCGAGATCTAAATACACAAATAAAAAATTGGAGCAACATCGACGTAAAATCGAAACGTCAAATTAATTGAAAGCGATGCTGAGAGACTTTTAACTAAATATTGGTTGAATTTGTAACGTTCAGGTGTTGAGCACTGTTGCCACGCATAGCGGTGTAGGCGCTTGTTTAAATGTATTTACACGAACGTGGGGTAATTGAGCTCCCCCCGGCGGGGAGGGGGGGCGTGAGTCGCAGGTGACAAGGAATTCATATTATTATTTATGGCAATATTATGAACACATTTTCGAGCTATCTCATAAAGTAGCGTACCCATTGTTGCTGTGATTGTTGAGTTTCATGTGAAGTGTTGATTTGATTGTTTCTCAATATTTTGGTGCAGTGCTTTTGTCATTTGGTGGATGAAACGTGTCTATGTATACGTGTACGTGTGTGTGTATGAGGATACGGAATTATTTGTGAATTGGTTTCTTGAACAAAACGCAACAACTAGCAACTAAACAATACTTACGTGATTAAAGCCTTTTTCAAATATAAAAAAATACTATAATGATGAATGAAAACTAAGCCAACTCCTCCCGTATAGATAGGTAGCGCAAAAGTTATTTTCGCACAACTTTTTTAACCCATTACAATATTCAGCTCTACAACGGAGTAATATTCTCGACGCTAATAATCAAATATATTGTTCATTTTGCATCACGTTTGCATTGCGCAACACCGGGTTATTTCCCTTGTGAAACGTTCCAGTCGTAACTATTATATGTATATTACGCCTTCCCACATCTACCGTCCGCCATTCCACCACAACTTTCTTGGAACCACTTGATGCGAACGCGAGGCAATTAGAAATTTGAATCTGAACGAACTCGCGCTTCATGCATCGCGTGCCATTGTCTATGTTGACCTCCCGAAATAATTTCAATTAAAATTCTGTTCTATTTTCTGATTCGTAAAGTTGTTCGTTAAATTTTATATTGTGCGCATATCGAAATATTAAAAATCCTCTTTTAATTGTTGTGTATAGCGGTAAAGCGATGTCAGTGCAATTTGTATGGTAATCGCTCGCGTCATGGTTATGTACGCAGCTTTATTTGTTTTGCGTTTTTATTGTTAATTGATTGAAGGTGCCTAAAATGTAACTGTCCGCTCTTTTATTATTATTGTACGTTTTTAATTAAAGAGTAACAGCGGTTATCAATATAATGGGTCTATTGGGTTGTGACAGGTTCAATCGTGAGCCCATTGTTTAATGATGGGTGAAATCGAGTGGTTCTCGTTTCATTCATACTTGTGCGCGACGATGTGGAATGAAATCCCTTATTAAGTGTTGCAGGCTGTTCAGATCGCCCACAAATTGAAAAACAAATGACTGAATATACCCACTGTTGAACATCGTGCATTTTTTAACGAGATGCATATTTTAGCCACGTAGGTACAGTAAATGGAACCAATTAAAATTCACAGTTTCATTTGGAAAATTGGATATTGGATTCGATTGTAAAAAACATACTCGTGCTCTTTGGGATCAATTAAAAGAATAGGCAAAAATAGAATCCGAAATCGAAGTAGTGCAATGAAACGTGACTTTAGTAAATAGAATAGATAATGGTGCCGATTCTCTTGTACACCGAACTAAACTAACTAAACTATCACTAAAATTCCTTACTTTTGGCTATGAGAATCTTAAAGCTATTCTGCAAACAAAATTCTCTAAATTTAAAAATAAGTTTGACACAACTAAATCGAATTTGACAATCGTGACTCCAAGAGGTATTTTTTTTTTTTTGGCTTCGCAACGTTGTACTTGTTTGCCTATGATTTATTTTAGAGCCGGAGACATGGGGGGCAGCCGCGACGTGTTTTTTTATGGAATTTTTCACTTTTTGTGTGGAAAATAAAAAAAATATTACCAACATGTAGAGTAATAGTCGTTTAAGGGTTTCTAAAAGGGGGTCGAAATTTTCATTATTTTTGCGATAGGACGCACCATTTTGGAGATATAAGCAAAAGAAAAGAAAAAAAATATATAGGGATAAACACGAAATATTTTAAGTGATACACTTATAAGTGGTAAAGAAGCCATGGAAATGATTTTCTTGTTTATTCCGAGTATATTATTTAAAAATTAAATAATTTAAAATTACTTATCAAAATTCACCGCGCTCGTGCCGCCACCCCACCGCACCGTTCGGCGTCACCGCGTCGAGGCGGGTCATTCATAGAATAAGTAAATAAAGGATTTTTTCGCTTTTTTACGACATAAAGATGTTTCTCTTAAAATATTTCGTGTATGGATAGATACACCTTATATACAGTACTGGTTTTGCACCAGAAGACGAGGTGATTGGTGTGAATTTTAGTTCATGAAAACTAATTTTATTCCACACCTTTTTAATCGCGATTAAAAATAGTCAGATTTAGTTAGAAAATCTAAATTTTAGTTTAAAAACGTCAAATTCAGAATAGCAAAATTGCCATTTTCACTAATTTTAAAAACTCAGTACTATCTTAGAGCTGTCAAACTAAAATATAGTCAAGTTGTGTCACTTTAGTCAATTTCAGAATAGGAAATTGTCGTTTGACAGGAATAAACTAAATTTTGGTGATTTTTAGTCTAGTTTAGAGAATTTTGTGACAAGAGAATCGGCACCATTGTATATCAAGTTCAGTTTCGTTACTTAAATTCGTAGGTAACTTATGTTTCCACGTAACGTCTTGCGTGGCTGGATTTCTGAAAGCGCAGCTGTTGACCGTGACGAACCTATTAAGTTGGACTTCCAGCTAATTTTCTAATTTAATCCCCGATAATAAATTCCGAGTACATAACAGAAGGTTCTGTTGTCTACTGAGAACTTCCAGCAAGAAGCAAAATGCGTTTGTTCTATATTACAGGGTACGGCGGGGTCGGCGAACTGCGGGCTTAGAACTTAGATTAGTACTCATCTGAGGGTAGTCAGCATTCATTTTAGTAGCTACTATAACAGGACCTGGTTCAGCCAGCCAAAGCAAAAAAAAAAAAACATAGATTGATATACCTACGTTTCTCAGTCTCACAAGATCCCACCAAAAACAATAAATGTGAAAAATGGAGAAGTTCGGTATAAAAGAACGACTGAGATTCCCGACTTCGACGATTAAAGTGTTGAAATTTCAAGGGTGGCAAGTTCTAGTAGTTCCTTCAAACATAGTAAAAGGAAGAAAACGACTACGATTGTATAACAGAGAACAAGAAAGGCCTCCCTATGTCCTAACAAACTGAATAAACCGTGATAATCCTCAGTATTACCACCCTGAGCCGCAACACTGCACTTTTCCCACGACAGATTACGGAACTAGACCTTTATGAATAAATCCACTCTTTGTGGGATATTATTCATGCTGGCAACTCTAATACCACAGTAAACGAAGAGGGTAGAAGGCAAACTTGTTTAATTCGCGGACATGAAGACGACCGCTCTGACCCAACACTGCCGGCTGGTTTGAGAGACCAGTCTCTCATTTTAATAGATTAATTTAAATGTTAAAAATGACCAAATTAAAACAGTGACGGTTTTTTATTGTCATACTCGTATTTAAAACAGTCGTTTCTGTGTATGTTGAACAATTTAAAAGTAGCTACTTGAAGTTGCTGTGAGACAGCGTTAACACAAAAAGTCGTGCAAAGTTTTTTTGCAAAACGACAAAAACTGTGAAAGTTACAAACAGATATACATAAAAGATATTGAGAAACGAACGTTTCTCTGATAGAGCCTTGTTAAGACGCACAGACAGGCCATCTTTTTTTCACCGATTAAAGAAACAGAAAGTGGTCCTTCTGTACAAAGCTTATTGTGTTACAACTTATACCTAATTATGTGTGTACAAGATCTTTGTGCCCGATGTGGGTCATCGAGGCCCGACGAGATTGATGGCAGGCAAACAGACACGCTGGTACGCGGACATCAGTTATGATCCACAGACGGCGACATGGCCGGGTGTAGGTGACTTCATATCCTTTGTGGCGACCACTCCGACCGTTGTAGCTAAGACTTTGGGATTTTCGGATAAAATGGGCTTTGAAGGTGATGAGATATTTGCAATAATCCAGGTTTTAAATGTAATAAACAATAATAAGATGTTTCCGCTGGTCAGTTTAAGGAAGAAACAGTATGGAAATAAATCGTACTAGGAAATATTATTCAATTAAAAGGCTTTGGATGTCTGTATGTTTATAATTTGTTATAACAAACCAGCTAAACGAAAAACACATAATTCATACTAATATTATTAATGTGCAAGTAACTCTGTCTGTAACGTTTTCACGCCTAAACCGGTGAACTGATCGTCATGAAATTTGTTCGCGGGCAAAAGCTAGTAGAGAATATAACAGACATAGTGAATACTCTCAATCACGAGGACTAAGCAAACCCATCAAAACTGTTGCAAATATAGATGGGCAAACTATTGACACAAAAGCCCACAGTTCTGCCACCCTCTCGCCACAAGCACCTAGTACACGGAACATTGTGTTTTTATTCAGACATCTTATGGAAATCCTCGACAGAAGGAAATTTGTGAAGGATTAGTTTATATCAACAACGGCAGGGCGTCGAGTTCCGACTGACTCGCTCTCTTAACAAATTACGTGATCATTTATCATTTCATGTTAGATTTAATTACTGAAGGCCTTGTTTTTGTAATAACTAGGCCTACGTACTGTAATCCTTTCATGTTAGTTCAAATATGTTGGAACACCTCTAGCTCTTTGAGGACTGAGGTGTCTTCCAAAGTCGTCGCCTTTATAATAACGTCTATCTGTCTTGCGATATTGCTCCTAGCTTTACCACGGACCAATAACTTCAGCTTTGACCAATCGTCGCCGACCATGTGGCAATTTCGATCTGTGATACCAAAATGGAAAACTCTCCGAGCCACAATATTCTCGTTACTAAAGTTTAGGACACTTACCCATACGAAAACTAGTGTTGCTAGTTCAATCTAAACAAAGTTAGCTATCTAACACTGATTCCATATTAGTTTACAACTACACTAAGCAAATTATCCAGGATCGCCATTAGCAAGGCTGTCACGTAGTACCACGCGCAAACAGCTGAGGAACTAAACTAATCACCTTGTAGCGGTCAGCCAAGTTATATTAATATTTACATTGAACGTGTGAAGGAAAGTGTGTCGAAGGAAAAGTGATTTTTGAACAACGTAGAATTACCTACTCGTACTAAAAGTTTGATGAATTTATTGGTTGAAGTAGAAATACAAAGTGGTAACATTTACCAAACGATACATGTACATACTTTTTAAGTCAACCGAAGTCACCACTGACTGCTGTACTTTAATGATAATAATACAGCTTTAAAAGTATAATTTTCTGCCCGCTGGGAAACTAGAAATGATCATTTTATGAACGTAGTGAAGACAGACAAGGAATACTACCCAAAGATGCATGTTATGTTTGTGAATGGAATTATATTTATGAATTCTTTAAACATCACTTGTGCATCTGAAACTGCAATTGAACTATCATATGATTTACACAAACCAAAACGTAATTGAGTCCCATGCCAGCAGTTATTAATATGTAAAACTGCCGCATAATTATTTGCTGTTAAAAGCATCCCCGTATACACTGATATTCAGAATACATAATTTTTGTGAATGCTGTTTATTATCCCGCAACTATCCGCGATTCCCGGGATCGCGGAGATCCGGGGTCCCGGGCGGATGGGGTCGGGTCCGGTATAATAACGCGTGCCCCCGAATTAATTATAAGTGTAAATTGTTCGAACCATTATGAGAAGATAGCTGCCCACTGTTCAGCTGTCATCGATGGAATATATTATCTTTTATTAAATAGTCTTCATGTATTAAATTACCATCCCATCTTGCTCTCGCAATGGATGAATTTTATGCTAGTTAATTGTGGTTGGTTGAATTTAATAGAGCTGTTTAGGTGTCAGTTTAACAAATGACAGCGGATGTTGCCAATGGACCATCGGGAGGACTTAGATGTCTGCCGATGCATACAATGAGTTGGTGCCTTCGAGACGCCGCTTACATCTACTTTTTGGATATATCCGGCTAAAAAGATGAGTAGTAAAAGTTTTCAGAGATAGCGATAAAAACGAAGCACTGTGTTGTAAGAACACATTTAAAATATTGCATTTAAAATAAACCAAAACCTATTTTTGCATCCAGGTTACTAGGTTAGTCACAAAAAATAGGAAAGACGTTTCTCATTACACTGGCGAGCTAGATAAAAGTTTTTTTGCAAGAGAATAGGTAAGAGATCTCAGTGCTCTGCGCTCCATAGCAATGTTAATAGTCACCGCAGGAAATAAGAGAAATACTTGTGGAATTGTTAGCCGCGGACTGCTAATGAATGTCGCCACTTCATTAGCGAACAACGTTGTTCCCTATACATTGCTACTTTTCTTCGTGGACTCAAAATTTTCCGAGTTGAGAGCTGTGTTTGGTCGCGACAGTGGTGGGAACGTCGCGGGGTGGTCCGTCGCGGGCTGGCCATGATACTCTCTCATTAGCGCCGGCATCCGTCGCCGTTCACTTTGTAAAGCCTTTCGTTTTTATGCTTAAGATAAGAGCTTTATGTCCACACTTTAACAGATTTTCTCGGCCACATTACTTTTTTGTACTCGAATTTTCTGAAGCGTCATTTTTAATTAAATTTCTTAGTCGGGCGGGAGTTTATGACGGAGTTGCGCGTTAAAACTTCTTATGTTGTTTTACTGAATTATTTGTGAGATTGTAAAAAATAGCGGTTACTTTAGGTTGAGAATATGTAACCTAACCTCTATCGAGTTATTTGCCACAAGTTTGAATTCATTTGCGAGTTTGTCCCATATTTGTTTGCACTACATAAGTTTCGTGAGACAGGACGTATACCCCTTTCGGCCGGAGTCCTCGGGGAGCACTCTGGGCCTCCCAAGGTTTACCTGAACTTAACATAAGAGCCCTTCAAAAGGTTTTTCCTGCTACGACTCTTAGGACGACACTCGAAGTAAATGTGATTTTTCGATTAGTTAATATTTTGTTTAAATCGCTCCGATTATTATTGAGCTATTAAATAAAAAGACAAATGGATTAATGACACCATTTTTATCTCAATTACAAGACTCGATTTTTGTGTTTGATAGTCAAAACATTCCATTTTAAGTATTTTTTTATATTTCATTCAAATGAGAATGAAGCACACTTTGGTGCCGGCGCTGACGTCCAAACGATTGTCCTCTTTTCGGAGCATCATTAAAAGATCTAAGCACAGCCATATTCGTAGCACAAATAAATTATATTCCATATCCTATATGAAATATCGTCCACAGTAAGTGAAAGGACTCGGTCATTCGCCTGCTCGGCAAACAGCCGGCGGACATCATTTATTCGTGAGTGGGACGCACTCTTTATTGAGACAATTGAGAAATTATTCATATCGACATGTTTCTACCAGATTTACTTAGGCACCGAAGTACATGAATTTAATAATATTGTAGTATCTAAGTATGTACTTTCAAATCGACCTTTTGTACAGAAACGATTGTTATAATGGCCCTGAATACATATTACACAGCGAAATGTGTTAAGAACTAGTGCTGGGGATAATTTTGTTAGTAATTGCTGCCCTCTATTTTTGGCACCATTTTGTTTTTTTTGTGAAACGCATTTTATTCTAAGGGGTTCCTGAAACAGCCAAAGGCAATTAAGCAATTTCAATTCAATTCTTTTTTTCATTTTGTATTTTAGTAATATTGTCTTCAATTAGCGCATCAATGTGCATCAATCACGTAAAAATTGACGATTGCAACTGATCGTTTCGGGGACCTTTAACTCTAAAAGCGAAACAATCGAGGCCTTAATTTGGTTAAATTGTTATCAGTAGTTTTTGAGTTAAGATCGAACATCCATTGTTAAATTAATTAGCTTTCATTTGCTACGTTACCGCGTTAGTTGAGCATTCCTTAGCTACGCCGTAGTCAGGTCATCCTTTGCTACGCCGTAGTTGGGAAATCCTTTGCTACGCCGTAGCCAGGACAACCTATGCTACGCCGTAGTCAAGTCATCCTTTGCTACGCCGTAGTTGGGAAATCCTTTGCTACGCCGTAGCCAGGTCAACCTATGCTACGCCGTAGTCAGGTCATCCTTTGCTACGCCGTAGTTGGGAAATCATTTGCTACGCCGTAGCCAGGTCAACCTATGCTACGCCGTAGTCAGGTCATCCTTTGCTACGCCGTAGTCAGGTCATCCTTGCTACGCCATAACTGGGAAATCCTTTGCTACGCCGTAGCCAGTTCAACCTATGCTACACCGTAGTCAGGTCATCCTTTGTTACACTGTAGTAAAGGTGCACCCTCACCTGGAGCATTCGCCTGTAATGAAACATTTCAGTTTCGATTTTGATCATTACCTTAAATTACTGCCTCTCTGACTTGACGAGCATTCGCCTGTAATGTTGTTACAAGTTGTATCAAAATATTACACATTGTATCAGCAACTTGCGCACTGTAATGCTCGGTTCTCCTCCCTCACTGATGTAATCAGCTCAGCTGATGTTGTCAGCTGATGGTCGACTCTGTAATGTTACATCACAGGTGAATGCTCCAAGTGAGGGAGCACCTTTAGATCAACCTTTGCTACGGCGTAGCCGAGTAAAAAGCTACGGTGCAATAATGATTTGCTAATAAACGACATCATCGTCATTAGTCATTCGACTGGCCACGAGGAAGATAACTTTAATTACCTATAACTTTTCAAACCGAGTGGTGATTCCAGTTTTTTTCCATCGCGAATGAAGACGCTGCTGCCTTTCCCGTCAGTAGGTATTTTTATACAGTAATAATGAAAATCCTGTCTTTTAATGTTTATCAGCATTTGGGGTTGGTTGGTCCTTCGTCATTTGGAACGCTTGTCGATAAAAGACAATGCCTGTCTCAGATTGAAAAATAAAAGTATTTCAATTAAAGTATTACCTTCTCTCGTATCTTTCATTATATGGTCAAACAAACATTTTGTCTATTTGTATATGTTTTTGTTTCACAGTTAGAAGAGCTACGTAGGAATACGCCAATTGTCAGTGCCTTTTAGCCCCAAACAGCAATGAATCCAATTCATTCGGCTTTCAAGTCACAGGCATCCATCCAGGGCTAGTTGGAAAGTCGTGTAAATGTATTAGTTGGCGCGGCCACGACGTGCGGCTGCAGCCGGTGACAATGAGCGCTAGTGCTGTTCCGTGTTCATCGACACTCGCGATACGCTAACTTTATAGACTGGTGCCTTTCTGAAGAACTGCTCCTTTTGTGTGAGGGTGGACTATTGTGAATTCGGGTAGATGTGGTAGATTTATGGGTTCTGCACCCGACACGCGTGAGTACAAAGATCCTTTATTGGAAAAAAGACGCTTATGTACACACCTCTACGTATCAAGCTATACATTTTCAGCAAAAGCCTCATTGTACCGAAATCCTATACAACGCGAGATCAGCTAATACTGGAAATGTATAGCTCGATATTGTAGCCGTGTGTACCTACGTAAAGAGATGTTGCGTTATGTGAATTTAGATATTAGGAGCCTGATAAAACCAACAACTGCTGTTCCCAATTCCCAAGTAAGTAAAAAACTTCTTCAGTTAATTGAGCCATTAAAATGGACGTAAAAATAAAACTGTCCAGATGAGTGTATAAGAGGCACGCCCCAAGCAGTGATTAATGAATTAAATTCATTCAATCTGAAATTCAAACGAGCCTCTTTACTCGCTCGGACTCGAACCCCCGGCCTGCTCAATTAGCTGCTTCTTTTTATTTGTCGCAATGGTTTAAGACCCTTCCCAATGAAATACCTACTTCATTCAAATAATTATGCTCGTCTAAACGTGCACTAGCACTTGCCTACCAGTGCAAGTGGTTTCATACAATAGGACAGCGGGGATTACGTTCCGATCGCCCGTCGATGACTAATCCGATTAGCTATTGTCACTTAAGCCATGCCCTGTCTATGTATCATCGAATGTGGTTTTCGATGCTCATATTGTTATGTACCTACTTACAATATATTGTATGTATACACATGTTAAATATGAATGCAATATGGATAGAAAGTGCATTGAATTTAAAATCACTATACTACAATATACTACTATATACTAGTAATTATTTATGTAAACAAAGGGGATAACAAAAATAGCGGAAAATGGTTCCATTTTCTTTTAAGTACTGATTTTAGAAAAAGTTATTTAAAAAATGTCATACCGTAATTATTTTTATAAATTTTCGGTTTTAAACAAAGTTATAAAAAAAAAAATAAAGAGTTTTATGATTCTAGTAACAATGCTGGAGATCCAAACATTTTAAAATTTTTACATCTTCAACAACACAAATATTACAACTCTCATAGATTCATATTGTAAGTAATGCATCTTGCCACATGTTGGATGAAAACGGCTATAAACTGTTCCGAGTGGAAATCGATTTTGGGAGGCCTACGTCTTGCACTGGACTTAAAAGGGCTGATTATGACGATCATATGCCGTGTTTCCGACACACTACACAAAACATTGTTCGCATAGTTCTTATAATTAATTCACTTTAATTTTATAGATGACTAGCTTTTGCCCGCGGCTCCGCCCGCGTGGATGTCGTTTATCGCGTAAAAAAGTAGCCTATGTCCTTTTCCATATCCCAGGCTATATCTCTGCTAAATTACATGACGATCGGTTCAGCAGTTTAGGCGTGAAAACGTAACATACAGACAGACAGAGTTACTTTCACAGTTATAATATTAGTATGGATTATTTATAAAAAAACGTGACATTGTGACATTATCATAGCACAGTGACATTTCTTGAAGTTTCTTTGTTTATATAAATTATCTGAATTAGAGACTGAGGGTATGTCTAATTGAATTTGGAAGGCATGATGTAATTTTATATCGGGTGCCTAATTCTAGCTTTTCTCTTTAACAAGGGAGAGAAAGCTGCTGTAAGCTAAAGTATTAGTTAAGTGACTATGGACGGTTTATATTAAGTTTACTATCCATAATTGCGTAACACACTTCTTAATGTAAACAGCGAGTGCTTGTGACTGATGAATAGTCTCAGATTGTTCTAAACACTCGCGTTTAATTAAACACAACATTTCCCTTCTACCGCGATAATACGTGTCACTACCAAAACTCCGTTGTTTTTCATTTGTTTCGAATCCATTGCGTGCTCCCCACGAACAAAGAGATACTCACAATGGCCACGTGGTTCAAACTACACGTAATTTTGCGAATAAACCGCCGGCTGTTCTAAATAAGGAGTGTTTCAGACGTTAGTCACCTTTTGTGTAAAATAATGTGTTCCTTACAAAGTGTGAATTGTTTTGTGTATTCGTCGCGGCTCTACTAAACTGTATTCTCGTTTCGGTATTATTCTCCTTGAGTGGAGTGGCGGCCGGCGCGTGCGTTTCACAACAAGCGATTAGTGAAATGTATTGTCCTTGTGTACAACTAAACATTATCTAAGTAGATCATAAAAAAAATGTGGTAGTTCGATAACCACCCATAAAGTAGAATTATTACAGTAGATTTAAAAAAAACCGGCCAAGTGCGTGTCGGACCACAATTAAGGGTTCCGTACCCAACAAGCAAAATAATCCTGGAATCCGATTTTATAATGCTACGTGGACTTATAAAACTCCGATGATAGTTTTGATGGATGCTACTGCGCTTTTAACAGCATAAATACATGCTGTTTTTACTCAATTACGTTTAATCCTATAATTTGTACTTATATTGGTATATAGGATCATATTTCCTGACAAATATAGGATCAATACTCCTATAAAAGCATGAAACAAGAGTAATTGCACTCAGGAGTAATTACTCCGGTAACTCAGACTTATATGCGCCTATATGATAACATCTGCGGACCATTTAAATCTTAATACTCCTGTAGGAGCATATACCAAGAAGATATGCACTGAGGAGCAATTACTCTTGTTATTTTTACTTATAACCTCATATAAGCTAATATTTTGTGACCAATTTAAGTAAATTAAAGTTAAATTACTGTAAATCATTTATGTATCTGGTTTGGTTTTACATAAACTTAAAAGTGAGTGTTAAATTAATTTCATATCCACGTTTTAAAAATAATAAATCACCAAGATTATAACAGCACTCGGTGGGATAAAATGTTCTCTATATCAATTTATCGTATGCCGTTTCAAACCTAGACATATTTATATTGGCATTCCACAGTAGTGTTATTGTCTAAGTAATCTCAAACAGTCTTGGTTAAAACTCTTGAGAAGCTTTTGCTTGTTTAAACTGATGTTTAACCTAGCACGTAGAACAAAACCCTTAAAATATTCCTTTAACTTACTTATCTATAAATATCAATCGATTTTCATCTGGGCATTGCGGAACCCTAATCGGTAACAATGGCGAATCTTTTTCGGTTTTGAGAAAACCCAATATAGAACTAATATACTTATATTGGTACTATGTCACACTTGGAAATGCTAAAAATACTTATTTTAGCACTATGTCATACTTGGAAATGCTCACCAAGAAAATGGCAGCTGCCTTCATAATATTTATTTAATATTAATTAATACTAAAATGTAAATAAGCAAATTTCAAGAGGCGCTTTAATTTTTTTATCAAAACTATGATAGATTTAACAGAAAATTTACATTCTCAAACTCAAACTCAAACTCAAACTCAAACTCAAAGCATTTATTTCAATTAAACCAATTACAGGCACTTTTGAATTGTCAAGGGGTCGGTCAGTCAGAAAGATGAAGCTAGTTGCCCATTCCAAAGCGTAGTAGGTTCCTATGGAGAAGAACGGACAAGAAACTCCATGGACACTCTTTTAAAACAAAATATTGTTACAAAATATGGGTTACATCATTCATGTTGAAGTTATACATGTGAGAACAATGTAGAAAGACGTGCACGTTAGAAGCGTCCGTAATAGAAACAATTCAAAAATTAAAATAAGCCGTGGCAGCTAAGAGATGACCAGTCCCAACTGACGGCGCCCGTTCACGAACATGACGCATGGATCAGCACCATTTAGCTCAACCATTTTGAAGGGAACTTAATGATCCAACACACACGCCACCACCAGCGAGACATTTGAGTGAGCATGACATACTCTCAGCCGCCAGGGCACATTCAAGTCAATAAAAGACATATTACCCGGTAAATGGTAGCTCTATAGTACATAGTACTCACACCTGTGCTATGCAATTATATAATTCAAGGACATTGAGTTTATACAATGCAAAAATAGTTTACAATCTTCAGCAGCTCCAACATGATTGTCAAATGTTAATTAACTAGCTGAGGTTGTGGAGCAGGACCAGCATTCAGCCAAGCATTTTTATCAGCGATGTAATCCCCCAACTTATAATATGCCTGCCTGCATAGTGTGCGTTTTATACAAGATTTAAATTTAGTCTCATTCAGTTGAAGTATGTGGGGAGGAATTTTATTGTAACATTTTAAACAGTACCCCATGAAAGATGAGTCTACTTTAGCCAGTCTGAAACCTGGTTGAGCTAATAGGTCCCTATTTCTAGTACTATAATTATGTCTTTCACCTCTTTTTCTAAAAAGATGTAAATTTTTCCTTACGTACATGATGTTTTCGTAGATATATTGACAAGGTACCGTCATGATGTTAATATCCTTAAACAGTTCCCTTAGAGAATCGCGCCTGCGGAGATTATATATGGCTCTGATGGCTCTTTTCTGCAGAATAAAAATAGACTCGATGTCTGCAGCCCGTCCCCAAAGTAAAATACCGTAAGACATTATACTATGGAAGTAACTGAAATAGACTAGCCTCGCGGTATCTACATCAGTAAATTGACGGATTTTTCTGACAGCATATGCTGCTGAACTTAGCCGTCCTGCAAGAGATGTTAAATGAGGACCCCATTGTAGTCTTGAATCCAGCGTGATCCCCAGGAAAACAGTTTTATCGACGAATTCTAGTTTCTCTTGATTCAATACTATCTCACAATCACTACTTTTGACATTTGGTAAAGAAAATTTTATGCACTTCGTTTTTTTCCCATTTAATACTAAATTATTAGCAGTAAACCAATTTTGGACCTGCAATAGAGCGTTATTTACGTCGTCAAAATTTGTAGCACGTCTATCTACCTTAAAAATTAAGGAAGTATCGTCAGCAAATAACACCATTTGTGGTTGATTTTTTAATAAATGGAGTAGATCATTTATATACACTAAAAAAAGGAAAGGACCCAATATCGAGCCTTGTGGAACACCCATTTTTACTTTTAAACCGAGTGAATTGATACCATTTATTTGAACTTGCTGTTGTCTATCATTTAAATAAGATTTTACTAAACTAAGTGCAAGTTTTCCAAGTCCGTAATGCTCAAGTTTCAAAAGTAAGGTTTCGTGATCGACGCAATCAAATGCCTTGGAGAGGTCACAAAAGATTCCTATGGCGTCTTGGGCCTCTTCCCACGCGTTAAAAATGTGTCTTAATAATGTTACACTGGCGTCGGTCGTGCAACGTCCTTTGGTGAAACCATACTGTTGTTCGTGAAGGATTTTATTCGTGTTAAAATGATTGAGCATTTGATTAAGCATTACCTTTTCAAACACCTTACTGAAAACCGGCAACACGGATACGGGTCTATAATTATTGGTGTCTTTACTGTCCCCGGATTTGAAAAGAGGTATTACCTTACTGTATTTCATTAAATCCGGGAAGACTCCTTGATCTACACACAAGTTAAATATTAAGGCTAAGTAAGGGGCTATAGTCTCAATTATAGAGGTACAGACTTTAACAGACATTCCCCAAAGATCTTCGGTTAATTTGATCTTGATTTGCTTAAAAGCTTTTATTACTATTATGGGGTTAATATGCTTAAAGTTAAATTCAATCGGGCAGGCTGAAACGTTCGCCTTTACTAAATCAAAAGAGAGCGAGGGTGAGGAATTTAAGGTTTCAGTCGTTTTGAGTGGGATACTGGTAAAGAAATTTACAAATTCTTGCGCAACTACTTTGTTATCGCAAATAAGACCACACGACGTCTCCAGTGTATAATCAGAATTATGCTTTTTGTTCCTATTTGTTTCATTATTGATAATTTTCCAAACCGTCTTTA
This sequence comes from Dryobota labecula, assembly GCA_947523025.1. Lineage (NCBI taxonomy): Eukaryota > Metazoa > Arthropoda > Insecta > Lepidoptera > Noctuidae > Dryobota > Dryobota labecula. The sequence goes on along the minus strand of OX383302.1, from coordinate 23,946,872 downwards.
TTTTATCGTCTGCTGATTTAACCTTGTTACTGATGAATAAGGCTTTAGCTGCCTTACAAGTGTTCTTAAAAATTCTAGAGTAAGTAGCAACATACTTATTAAAAGTTTCTGTGTTAATATAAGGCTTAAGGCCATACAACTCGAAAAGTCTTTCCCTACTTTTCCTGAGTCCTTTAGTTGCCCAGTCACTAAATAAAAACCTAGGGCTGATAGTTTTAGTGTTCTTTTTACAATATTTATTGAACTCGGTTTGGACTACTGAAAAGAATTCTTTATACAAAATATTAACATTGTTCATTGTAAGGTCCTGATCATTTAACTTATAAATTAAAGTGCTATTAAATTTATTTAAATTAACTGTTGTTAATGGTCTGAACTGTATCTGCACTTTTTGTATTGGTATGTTGGACTCAAAGGTTACGGTTTGACCGCTGTGATCAGAAGGGAGATAATTAACTATGGCTTTATCTAAATAGGTGCAGCAACAAAAAACATTATCAATACATGTAGCAGTAGTCGTAGTTATTCTGGTTGGTTCTACAAACACATTTGACAAATTAAATGATTTAAACAAATTTAATAATCTACTGGTATTTGAATTATTTTCTAAAATATTAATGTTAAAATCACCACAGATAATTACTGATTTATTACCAGTTGCAAGTTTTGCCAAAACATCTTCCATAACAGACTCAAATATAGAGTAGTTTTGATAATTTGGGGGTCTATAAACGCACACTATAACATGCTTATCTAGCTCAACACAAGACAACTCAATGCTATGTTCAACCGACAGTTCACCTATGTCTTTACGAGTTTTTGATTTAATACAATTTTTTATTAAAATTAGTGAACCACCACGCAGCATTGATTTTCGGTTAAAACAACTGGCCACACTATAATTCTCATAGTTAATTAACATTTCATGTTCTTTTAACCAATGCTCAGTTAAACAGATAATGTCAAACATTGTTTTTTCTAAAAACAATTCAATTTCCAATTGTTTGGAAGAAAAACCTTGAATATTTTGGTGAAATAATTTCAAGGTTTTCTGCTTAGCCCCTTTTCTACAGTTAACTATACTAGTGCTAGAAAATACCTTTTTGCTCTTAAGTGTAACTATACTGTCAGTGGTATCTTCTGTTGTCTTACAAACTAGTTTAAATTATTTGAGCTAACCACCATATTATTAGTACTATTACTAACTGTGGTGCTAATTGTACATGACTTCGACATACTAATTATGTCTGGGTTAATATTAAAAGCTAATAGCCTAGCTATTTGACGTCTAAAACTAATGGGCAGATACACAGTATCCCTAGTCGACCTTAGCTTATCAACAAAAATGTTGGTGTCAAAAAATATAAACTTGTCACTATGGTGACTAACTAAAAAATGCATGTAATTATTTAACATGTGAATGTACTTGTTTTGCCTGTTTGACAAGTGCTCAAAGTAGGGAAAAGCACACAGAATTATTTTATTACAATTCAACTTTAATAGTTTGGTAACACTATCAGTGATATCATCTTTTTTAACGTTAAAACTATTACCTATAAATACAGTAATAATCGCCTTAGGATCATATTCTTTCCTAGTTATTGAAGACATTATTTGATTGTAAGAAGTCTGAGGCATACAACAGTTTTGAGAAGAATGACTCAGATTGTTGTTAAGTAACTTTCCTAAGCCTCTTCCTATACTATCTGAGAACATAACTGTATGATAAAGGTCCTGACTACTGGAAGATGGACAACTAACAATCTCAGGCCGTACCACATGAGATAGATCTTGTACTATATCAGATATATCTTGGTTGAGGATACAGTCTTGAGAAAAACTCACAGTCTGGGACGGGTCCTCCGTTGCCTCAGGCTGGACAGAATCAGGGATTGAAACCTGACAAGTACACTGACACATAACTAACTCATTAGCAGCAAGAATATGTTCTTTAATTTGGTTCTGAGAACTCACATATTTAATGTAAAGGGAACTAAGCTGACCCTCAAGTGCCTCTATGTCAGACTGTAAGCGCTGGGTGTCAATTTCATAGATTTTTTTGCTGTCTTCTAATTTGATTTGATAATTTTTTAATTTATTGATTAAATCAACATGCTCTTTTCTCTGTGGAATATTTTTAGAAAAGTGTTGTTTCTTAATTTGATTACATTTTTTGAGTATTCTATTCAGTTTAGCATATTTTTTCATTTTATTATAACTAACTTTATAACCAACATTCTGTTTCAGCAAGGAATCCTCAGTAAGGTCAATACTTATAATGGAATTAGGGTTAAAATTACTATTTAATAATTCATTACACAAGAGGCTAGTTTCTTTAACCTGAGTACATTGTTTTTCTTTCTCTAAACGGATAATACGACTATTAGCATGAATTAATTCATCTTCTAGGTCCCTAACTTTGCTTAAAGCCTCTTCATACAAGTTACTACAGTTGCTGAAACCATCCGTGACCACCTTCAGTTGGTCGCGTTCATCAACAATATTCAGATATTGCTGATTTAGGACTACTAGCTCCCGTTTAAGGCTTGAGTTTTTGTTAATTATCTTCTTGACTTCCTCCTCACTTTCATCATTCTCCTGTAACAATTGTTGACATTGGAGTTTCGATGCTTCAAGGTCTTGGAGGGCCGTTCTCAATTTAAGCTCCATATCCTGAGCAGTAGCCTTACGGGTCATCACAGGCATGGTTTCAGAATTTGTTACTGAAATTAGAATAAAGAAACAGTGAGAACGAGTTAGACAGACAAATAAAATAAAGTTGGAAATGAAAGGGAAAATGGGAGAAGTTAGTGTTGTTCAGAAGAGAAATAAGGTAGGCTACTGAATTGACTTGAAGAGCTATTATCAACGCTATATTATCAAATTGAATGAAAATTTTTAATGCTTTTATACCCTTAGGATTTTACTTTTCCTAATGTGGGTAGGTTGCCTAGATTTTTTAAAGTTATTATTCGATATTAAATTATAACGAAAATCCAAAATTAACGATCATGAACGTTTTATTGTTGTATTTTATGTTAAAGAACAGATTGAGATTAATTGAATCTTCGCTAAGTTTCGTTTTTACGATGTAAACAATGCGATTTAAACTCAATTCTGAGTGATAAATCAGTGAACTATTTATGATAAAACCTAACGAGGATGTGTAAAAGAGTTTAAGTGACGATTGTGTGCTATTAAAAAGTAAAAGTAAAGCAATACTCCCCGTTTAAATCCGTAGTTCGAACGTCAGCTGTTTGTTTTAGGTTACCGGTGTGTAACCAAACACTGTGTTTTACTTTATATATATACAGGAAAACAATAATCCTGAGTATTTATGCTATTATATTACGTTTACACATTAAATTACACCTTAATTTTACTTAATTACTATTAAAAATAATTTTAAAATACGGAACAAAAATTTGACATGTCACTCGGGCAGTGTTGCCAGTCCAACCATTCCCGTACGAATAAGCTATAAGACTAACAATTTGACAATATTAAGATTTTGTTTTTCTACTAAGGTTGAGATTAATAAATTCTGATTCATATGAATGAAATACTCTCAAGATGTTAAAAAAAATAAATCACAAAGCACACTTCGACTTTTTAGATATTTATTATAGAAGCATTTCTAGGCGCGTATTAATCTCATTTTTGACTATAACTTACTTATATTGAGATCTTCAAGAGTAACTGCATTTACGTAACTCAATTACAGGAGCAATATAGGCGTATATGGCATTTCAGCGGTCTAATATAAATACGTTATAAGTAAAAGTAGACTTATAAAGTGGGCCCTTTTCGAGACTTATATGCGGATATAAGTCTCATATAGTCTTCGATAAATGGTGGTTCTAGGATAGTTTAAAAACCACCTTTTGCTAGTTGGGTAGTTGGAATGAATTTATCCCAAGAGCAAACTTAACATTGTAGTTGAACAACATGTGCCATTCCAACTGTAGTGTAAGTTTGTACGCACAATATTGAGTGATTTACCATGTTATTTTAACACCATAATATGGTGTATATTATACTTCTTATAGTTTTTCCTGTAATCTATCAGTATAGAACTATTCTCTGTATTTTTTCCAAGGTTTTAGGCTCAGCGGTTTCGGCGATAAGGTCAATTTTCGTCTATTTTCTTTAATAACTTTAAAACAAATTATTTAAAACTATGAAAAATATTTATTTGAAATCCTCATAACATTATTTAACTGTGTGTACATAAATAATAAAATAAATAAATAACAAGTCCTGATAATGTCATACTGTACAGTTTGCAAACTTTTTATTAAATTTTTCTTATTTTTCCCCCAAAAGTGTACCCCCTATTCAAAATCATTTATTTACGTTACACGATCATGTTTGCGTCACAGAAATTCATATGTGTACCTACCAATGTTCAACTTAATCCAGTACATTCGGAGCAAATCGGCTGCGACAGCAGTGGCGTGCCTAGATGTCAAAATCAGGGCAAGCCAATATATATTTTGGATAAAATAACACATCCTACCCTATCGCCTGGCAAAGTGGCGCCTACCGACTGAGCCGTTAAAGAATTGACTAATATTCGTTTTTCATAATTGTAAGTAATTGCGATTTATTCTTTTGTTCCAAAACTAATACCACTATGTATGTTTTTCAACAAATTTGATGAAAAAATATCAGTGGTATTAGTTGCTAGATAAGGTATAGATATAGACCTAAATATTTAAATATGAATTAACAACAAAACATGACTGGAAAAATGTGGGTGTAGCTAGGTAGGCATACCTCTGCTTAACCCTCCGGGGAACACAGGCGTGATGTTACGCTTAAATATAGGTAAATTTTAAATACGAAGAGTACCTACTGGTAATCCTTTAGAAAATCACAACTATTTTAAGTACAAGTTATCAGTATCGTGTAAAATATGATACGTGAGCCATCTATTATCATTATTGGCACAACAGAGCTCTTCGAGTCGTAATCATTCATATTTCAAACGCTCGCTAATTCGCAACAGTTGTTATGGGAAAAATATTACAATACGGCTACTAGATGGCGCACAAAGAATTGATTGATTTGTGATTTCTAACTACACATTGCTTACATTTAATTCGTTTGATAAGTAACTGGGCTCCGGTTTGTTGCCATCTTGTTGCTGCATATGTTTCTCTAAGACTAGGTCGTAAAAAGAAAGCAAAGATGCAAGCTAAGAAATTGCCTCTATTGAATGAGGTTTTAAACTCATTGTGACCTCGGAAAGAAAGTTCTTAAAGTGCTAAATGACACACAACATCAACCTAATCTTTGAAAAACAGCGCGATTGTGTTCGACACGCATAATGTATTCAGCGAGATTATATTTGTCTGTAAAACTCAAAGTATTTACCTTTTTCCAAGTAACCATTGCACACCAATACACACTTTAATCCTTCACAAGGAACAATTGCATGCGTTTCCGAATTCATTTTAATGATAAGAAACTTTTTCATCACTTCAAAAAGAAGGTAATTACAGCAAAAACTAATCACAACACAAACTCACAGAAAATTTAAAAAAATCAAAACATAAACGGCGTCAGTAACCGCTCAAAACAATTAATTTGAAATTACATCATGCAAATTCACGCTTTGCGCAGCGACTCGCGCACACATACTCAGGATCTACAATCCTACCACCTCCTACTACGATTCGTTTCATTCATAAAAAGTCAAAAGCCGGGCTTAAAAATTCGAACATTTGCAAAATGAGTACATACTATCATATCAAGGACGTTAACACATTTCTTTGCGAAAAAATGAGAAGTTAGAAGCCCGATTTGAAGCCACCTTGTGTGAGCGAGAAAGCTATACTTCATTCATCGATACGATCTCGCCTCCTGCTTAGCGCTATAACGTTAGAGCGAGATCGCAACTGCGGCATCGGAGATAGTTTGGCAACGGTGCATGATGAAAGAGGCGATGAATTTAAATATTATTCCTTGAGTATGTAACTCTGGCAACGTTGCATCGTAGTACGTATCTAGCGCGCGGCCGCGGCCGGTACCACGTTTACCGTTTTTATTCTTGTGGCCGGTACTACGCGGAGAGTTTAATGTTATTATTCGTATCAATTCTTGCGACATTGAGTTTGTTTACAGGTGTAGTTTTTTTATTAATAGGCTCACTTTTGATTGAAAGCCGGGCTTTTCGGCTTTAATGAAAGGAACGCCCCTGTGTGACAGGCGGACAGATAGATAGATAGACAGACAGACAGACAGACAAACGGACAGACAGACACAAGAGTGATCCCATAAGGGTTCCGTTTTTTCCTTATTTACTTATTTATGATAACACCTTAAATCTATCATGACAGGTTACCCTAATGCGATAGTTAAGCCTACATAATATGTATCCTCCATAATTTCTAATTATTAAATAAATACTGGTCTATTATAAACGAAATTCACCATAAACAAATATAACACCTAAATTTAACTTAATTATAACATAACACCCTAGAGGTCGCCAAAGTGAAGTCGTTCAGAGAACAAGAAAACACGTCAATTGTATCCGCTACCCTGTTGAGCGTGCTCAGCGCACGCGTCAGCGGTGCTCGCTGGAGCAGATTGGTGCGCGCGGTCGGCACCACCAGCAGCCGCGGCCTGCTCACATACTCATCTGGTACACACAGCCGAATTGACTGTAGTAACGCTAAATTCGAAATTTTACCCCTCATTACAAGGAACAAGTTTGTGGCTAGTCCTAATTCCCGCTTAATCTCTAATTTATAATAACCAACCATTTCCAAAACAAATAAGGTTGGATATAGCAATGGGTATCCCGGATATACGCCATGTAACCTCAAATACATAAACCTAACATATTTGTTTTGTATCCGCTCTAACAGCATACTGTATTTGGCTTCACTAGGACTCCAAATAGCCGCGTTGTATTTCAAGTGGCTCTTTACAAGTGCTTCGTACAAAGCTCTTAAAGCACTCATGTTAGTGAATTGATTTGCCTGTCGCAAAACAAACTCTAGATTGCGGTATGCCTTTTTGCAAACCTCAACGACATGTTTGCGGAAGTGCAAATCTGTGGTAAAATGAACGCCCAGATCCTTGACCTCCATGACACGCTGCAGCGGTTTACCTTCTATGTGGTACTCATGGTGACGTGGGTAGCGGGCGCGGGTGAATGAAAGGATAGAGCATTTGGCCACGTTAAAATAAAGCTTGTTTTCCTGAATCCACTTGGTGACTCGATCCAAATCCTGCTGCAGTATGTCATGATCGGCATTATCCTTCACCACATGAATCAGCTTTAAGTCATCAGCAAAGAGTAGGCAAGTTGACTCCTTGACTACTTTCGGTAAGTGATCCACCACAAGGATAAAAAGGAATGGTCCAATATTACTACCCTGGCTGACGCCCGATCTCGTGTAATAAATCTCCGAAAAGCGTCCGCCACAGTCAACGTATTGACGTCTGCCGCACAGGTAATCGGCGAAAAATTTAATGGTGTGCGGTGTGAAACCCATGTTGGCTAATTTCAACAGCAGCACATCATCATCGACTGTGTCAAATGCCTTCCGAAAATCTAGGTAGGCTACATCCACCTGTAGTCCAGCGTCAACAGCTGGCACCAGTTGCGTCATTAGGTGAAGTAAATTTCCTGTTGTTCCCCGCCCAGGACTTAACCCGTGTTGCGCCTCCGATAAGTGTGCGCTCACCTGTGTGTATAGACAGCTGTGAATGGCTGCCTCAAACACTTTCGCAGGAGCGCATAAAACCGCCACAGGCCTGTAGTCACTTGCTTCCGTACCTCCGCGACCTTTCGGCACCGGCACCACTCGGCTGAGCTTCCAACGATCAAGAAATGTTGCTGTAGCGATGCAGACATTGAACAAGTGTAGTAAGGGTTCAATTAACACCATGCGGCTATCCCTAAGGATAAAGGGTGGTACGTCATCCGGTCCGACAGACCATTTTGGCGGCAAGCGAGCGAGGTAGGCTTATGAGGTACAGAACCCTAAAAACCGCAAATCCAGCGTCATTGTATGTAGCTATTTGCTAGAATAGCTCTAACATGCACAGTTCGAAAACACTATCGACTTCCACAACTCTATAAAATATAATTGGTCTCCCGCGTAATGAGTCACGTATCAGTAATGAAATCCGCGGGTGTATCTAAACTTCGGCGAGTGTCGGCCACTTCCGGACGTGTTCGGTTCGCCGTTCACGCACAGAACACATTCAAAGCTTTCAGAGCTCGGTTTATTATCGAACTTGTAAAATTTGATTTGAATAGAGAGTTTAAGAAACCATATTTCTAGACTTGTTATATTGTTGTATTCGGCTCGGAAGTGCTTGGACTAAGCTCCACACAACTTGAGCGAGAAAATATTCGAAAGCTAGTTGCTTCCTCGTCGGCGGGGGACTGATGCCTTAAGCTTCAAATAGTTGTTATAAAACGATTTCAGAATAGCCCAACGGTTGCGGCGCAACGTTGCACTATTCATAAACACTCGACCAAATCCAGTAAAATTATTTTTATCCTGGTTAGTTTAGTTAACAGGGAAACTAATAGCTAATGTAGGATTAGCAAAAAAAAAGGTCTCCTCGAAACATTTTCCTAAACCTTTAGAAATTATGAAAATGTCAAACTAACACCCGATATTGTAAAACCCGTGGAATTAATCTAATAAGTACTTAAGTATCTAATTTAGCTATCAAAGTGTCAAGTGTAGTATTATTTGAGTGTGGTAATAACATGTGACTTCCAACAAACCTATCAATTATTGTAGTAATGATAATAACGTCATTACTGAAATTACAGCTTCAAATAAAATGGCCTAATGACGTCCGTTTTACACATCAAAATAAAATCAAAATCAAAATATTTTATTTCACATAAGCCTACATGGGCACTTATGAAACGTCAGAAGCTAGGTGCACGGTTCCATTTGGTCGTTTCTTATGGAGAAGAACCGGCAAGAAACTCTGCGGTTTTTACTCTTTTAAAAATTTTTTTTTTTTTTTTACAATATTTTCAAATAACGGTGTTAACAAGTATGGGAGGAAGGCCTTTCAACAATTACCAGGAACTTAACAAAATAGAAAATGGTCAACAAATGTACAGTCTACTAGGCCTTCAAGGTTCTCACATTCACAAAATAGAAAATAATCTATAAACAAGATTTAAAAATATATAAATATTATATAAAAGTGAAAACCTATTTAAACCAAATGACATGGTTGGCACAATTACAGTAACAAATCCGAATCAGTAGGTACTGACTAAATATAATGTCAAAAAAAAATATGAGTTGAAACTACAATAACTGTAGGTATATAATGTCAAATAATGACATGATTATTTGATTATGTCAAGGAAGAATGTAAAAAATTCATCATTATTTAGGAGCTGTTAATAGACACTTACATAATTATGGCGTTAATGAGTTACCAGGGAAGCCACACGTGCAGAAGGAATTATTGCCAAACTTCCTTGTCTTCAACGTAGTCTTTAAAATATGCTTTTTTGATAAGAACACGTTTGATGTGGGTTTTGAACTTTCCATCGCTAAGTTCTGTAACTGACTTTGGCAACTTGTTATAAAAGCGGATACTGTTTATATGAAATAAATCCGGAAAACCGAAATCAAATGAACGGAAGCAACTGAACACCAGTATTTTACATGGAGCGACTGCCTATCTAACCCCCACAATCCAGTAACTGGGTAACATGATACGCTTTGGTAAGACTGGTTGTCAGAGTTTTGGGCATCCAACTACCCGTAACGACTGTCAAAGATCTACAAATGACAGCCGGGATGAATGGGTTTATGTGGTTTCCGAGGCGCGAAGGGTTTCGGTATGTAATGGATGGTCACCCACCCATGAACCGACCGCGGCAAGCGTAGCTTAACCTTCAATCGATCCGTGCGGCTGTTATCATTCAGCCACGAACCTCTACTACTACACATCGACCATTGACAATTAAATACATTTCGTTGATGTCGGCTCTTGTTTAGGTGAGGATTTTTAAGAAGATAACGCAAATCATTTAGTCTGCGAAAGGTACCTTTTCTGGTTAAAATGCGAGTTTTATAGGTTCTTGTTTTTTATTTAATAAAACTACATATCTATACTAATATTATAAATGTGAAAGTAACTCTGTCTGTCTGTCTGTCTGTATGTTACCTTTTCACGCCTAAACCGCTGAACCGATCGTCATGAAATTTGGCAGAGATGTAGCCTGGGATATGGAGACGGACATAGGCTACTTTTTCCGCGATAACCGACATCTACGCGGGCGGAGCCGCGGGCAAAACCTAGTTTAAATATAAATGAGAAATTCGTTTGGCGAGAACTTGAATACAGTTTTTAGGAAACGTTAGGACAGTTTAAAAAGAAAACAATGAACTAATCAAACTTTACATTTAACTAACAACCCTTTTATCCTAAAGAAGTTACTTGGACAATTACAATTTTTGTGTGTCCCTTTAATGAAGCAAGTCCGCGCCACTGTCTCACTCAATTTGGCAAATCTAAAGTACATATTATAGTTATCAATTAGTTGTTAAGATTAAGATAGATTTCTGATTAGTTGCTAGTGTTCAACTAGTCAGTAATTGTACCATATTTTTTAGCAGTGTGAAAAATATATACAGTCCCAAATACGTTAGTACGAAGAATAGTAATACGGAACGGTTATGGTTAATTGATTGGATGCAATGGTTGATCGATCGTTTGTTCAGTTGATTGATGTGCAATAAATACTTAAATGTGATTGATTCGCTAGAGTTCCATAAGGGCGCTTATTCACCGGCGGCAAATTATGCGTCGTTTTGGTTTAAAAATATTCATATCAAATGAAACGATCGCCTACTGTTTCACAAAGCCTTTTACCTCATTATGTGTTCGCTGAGTAAAATTATCACAGCTTAATAAATTATACATTATGACGATTTATTACTACAAAAAAAAGTCACCCGAAGTTTTTAACCAACAATGATTAAGAAACTATGCGCTACGCACACGGTTAGTTAATTCCCGATCTCGCCTAACAGTAAAATATTTAGAGAAATGGGTTTAAATTCGTCATGAAAATAAAAACACGGGTTTTGGTACGTTGTACATGTTGCACACAATAGATAAACAAGTGCTTCTGTATGGAATTACTTGATATAATTAACCATCTTGTCACTTGTAACTAGCTTGGGTTCGCAACGAAATGTCCAAGTCACCTAGTGTGAAACCTCTCTAAAATTCGTCAACTTGATTGATTCCTTACGGACTCGTAAATCCCACTCCATTCAATTTCTCCCGAACACAGAACTTTCGTAATTGTTCCGATTAATATAACTTTATTATACCTTGAGTAATTTTGATTAAATCTTATTTTAAGTGAAATACTGTCAAGGTAAAGTAAAGTAAGGTAAGTTTTCTTAAAACATTATTAAATATAATGTTTTCATAGAGCTTCTCGATAGATTGAACGAGACATGTACTTTAAAGTTACATTTGTGTCAAATGTCCCGCGCTATTTTATTGTTGCCTGTGAGCAGAAAAGGCCTCCTGTATAGAGTATATAAAAAGTCTGTGCTTTGTACTGTGTGACAAAAGTAAAACGAATGTATTTAAACAGTTTCATTGTATTAAATGCGAGCTTAGAACGGTAACTTGAGAATTAGTAATTCCCTTATTGTTGTTGGGCCGATTTTCTGAATGAAAAAAGGCCTTTGCCCTGCAGTGGCACTGTTTCAGACTTATTGTCTAACAGTATTCGAGGAAACTAAAAGAGTTCCTGCAATTAATCTATTACATTTTCAAGTTACAATATTTTTTATGTAATCCTCAATTTATTCAGAACATCTCTTTGAATAGCGAGCAGTGTCACTACACGAGGCATTCCTCTTAGACGTGTCCGTCCGCTAAAGAGTTCAATAAAATGTGTGTCATAATTCGCGCACACACACACACTTGTTTGAAACTCCCGGCTGCTGGCGCAGCGCGCAGGAATGCTGTTACCCGTTATTTACATTGAAGTCCCGCGGAACGTAACTAACACATATTTATTTTGTGCACAACACTGGGTTATACAAGAACTATACTCCATTTACTATAGCATTAGACAAATAACGGCTAAATAACGACAGTTATTGTGTAATATTGTTGAAATTACTGCACCTTAGAGTTATTTTTTTAATGTAAATGGTAAATACATTACAGTGCTTTGTATTTATCGTGAAATAACGGAGTTTATTAAACGTTTACATTGAAATAACGAAAGGGTGAGAACAGTTATTTGTCTAATGTTATAATAAATGGAGTATAGTCGCGAATGCAAAACTTGTATTTTACAGGTAATTGCGTATATATAAATGTTTCAGCCAGCTGTCAGCTGCATGTAACGGAGTTCAATAACATTAAATGCAAAGGTTTAATAAATAAGAAATACTGTTCAAGTCGGAAAGTTAAATACTTTTTAGTTTCAAATAAATTAACACATACATACATACATTAAAATACCACTGTGTTCCTCGAAGGGTTCGGCAGAGCTGTTCCTATAGTACACCTACATTTCGCCAGTTATGTTAAAGTCCCATGTAATAGGGGGCGAGCGTATTGCCATCATTTAAAACTCATATTAAAAGCACACTTTGTAAACTAGCATATTACAAATTAGAGGATTATATCCAAGATGCTGGTCCTGCTCCATACGACAATTTATTTAGAGTCTAGACAAAATCAAACTGGTTGCTGATTTAATTGTATAGTTTATAATTTTTATAATATTAATTTTATTTTCACTTATATTATAATATGTTAAAATGTAAAAAAAAAATCATCTTCTTTTACAACGTTTGTAAATATGTGAGCAACGCGTATCTATCGCGTAATTAATTTGTTTGTCATTACTTCACTTTTCAGTCTTTTTACCTATTGTGGTATAGTAATTTTATTCTAGGTAAAGTACATCGTCGTCACATATAATTATAAATAATGTAAAAAAAATATTGTTCACATTTCAAAAGAGTAAGTATGGAGTGTCTTGCCCATTCTTCTCCATACATAACTATCTTTTGGAAGGGGCAACTAGAATCAATTAACTATTATTGTAATTTTTGACGTTCAAAAGTGCCTTTTATGTGCCTATTTGAAATAAATGATTTAACTTTGACTTTGAATTCAACTAAATCCAGACTGCGGACTGCTACTGAGAAATATCTTACGAAAACAACCTTCTTAAAGATTTAGTGAGGCAGTCCAGAGATATGTAAGCTATGGTCGCATATAAATCTTTTACTTCGTCTACGAATCTCTTGTAATCTAAAATCTACAACGAAACAAAACACTATCGAATGTCGTTTTTCGTGTGACTCATTGAGCTCGTCTTAGAAGTTGCGGCAAAACTAATCACAACCAGAACACGAGAGTGACACGACACAGAACTACTCGTTAGCAGTATTGGTTTAGAGCCGGGATCACACCGAAAACGCAATAAATAATAGAACAAGTTGTGGCAGACAGTCTGCCACAACGTGTCAGCCGAAGACTTAATGTCTCATTTGAATAGGTGTCATAAAATGAGACTTTCTGGGGCTGTAATATTATGATCGTTTAACTTATTCAGTCGACTCAGGAGTGTGTCAGACCAAGTCGGAAAAGAAAAGTATCAGAGAATTTTAAAAGCGGACGGATTTTTTTAAACTTATTCACTTCTTTTTTTTTCATTTATTCACTTTATAACATATTCAAATTCTGTCTGTAAAGACGCTGGTGATCGATTTACAGATTCAAAATATTGTGGAATAGGAATTTACGATAAAATAATTATGATACCCGTCGGCTCCTTCCGCCGGGTGCTGGCAGTCGAGGTCGCGCATCGATCCGACGACACAAATGTATTCACTTTTATGTTTTGTCACCTTTAATTGAGGGAAGTTAGAAATTGCTTATACTCTGTAAATGATTACTGTTTAATAAATGTACTAATATAATATAATATGTGTTGTACTTAGGTACGGCATTAGAAACAATAAAATTTAATTTGTGCCGTTGCTTGCTTATATGAAGATATAAGATACTTTTCACACCGGAAAATTAATACTAATGACGCGGTCGGAGGGTTCAGACAATAGGTTATTTTAATAATGTGACTGCCTCACACGTACGAGTAGGTACACTCGTTCTACATTATTCCCATTACTGGGATTCAGGCCTTAACTCTCTGTGAGAAAGAGCAGGTCGTAACCCATCACGGGAGCACTAAGTTATGTTTATATGACAAACTCGTTTCTTTTAGTTTACAAATTTTACAAAGCCAACACAATAATATTGTTTACACACATAAAATATGAGTTACGAGTTCTATAGTTAGAGAATTTCCCAGAAGGGGCTTTAGGCTTTACCTACGTGGTCTGCGAGATTGTCTTCAAATGGAACACAATAATATTAAATTTAGATACACAATGTATCTTATTACTCTCGCGGTAAACTGAATCGAGACGTGTATAAAATATTATATATAACCGTTCAGTTTATCTTCTAAAGTAAGCGAGTCACCTTGAATAAATTGAAATCTTGCAATAGTATTCCTGAAATTGTATCATAGTCGTGAGTTTTAGTATTTAACTTAAAAGGGTGAATTTTACAAGAATTTGACAAGTCATGTTGTATTCTATCTTTTGAAATATCAAGATTTTTTTTATCACAGTTCACTTCAATACAAAATCTTCAGATAGTTTCCGTCGTCACACATTACTTTAGTCAAAGTTACAAGTTTTATTTTTAAAGACCCTAAAGCTACGGTGTCCTAGAAGAGCGGTTCCGTCATATTATAACGGCCGTCATGGTAATCCTTCATTTTCACCAGTATTCGACATTAAGGTGACAAAAAACACTCTGTATTTGGACAGTCTATTATGTGTTCAGTCTAGTATGTGTATTCACCGCTGTCTAAGGAAACTGAAGCTTTATAAAAGTTACGAGATTACGGTTCCTGTTTATTTGAAAAGAAACAAGTGAATGTGTCTGTTCATTTGTTTATGTTCCGTGACGCATGCCAGCGGAGCGGTGAACATTGCGCGCTCAGCTGTGGCAGTATGCCAATGTTACCGCTTGTCACACAGGTACTACATTATGGAATTAATGTGAGTTTGAAGCATTCACGTGATTTGATGAGCGGCGACTGAATATAATTGTATAAAATGTATTATTCGATTAATTTAGTATAGCAAGGACCAGCGACCCGCTTCTACTTCACACGGTTTTTATAACTTGAGAAAAACATCAAGATTTCTTTATTGTGTTGGTTTAATATCAATGGTTTAAACTTTCCGGAATAAATTCTCTAAATGATGGTGAAAACTGCATTAAAGATTGCGAAGTTTAGAAGAACTACGCGGTCACACAGGACACAGGCACACACGAGAAGAGATTTTAATTTATAATATGCATATAGATACAAATCATTATAGATAGTAAATGGCTCAAAGCCGGTTACAAACTTAAACATAAAGTTATCTGAAAACTGTGTCTAGATTCTAGAAATCCCTTGTTGTTGGTGAGAAACGCGCTTACTAATTCACGCGACTATTTCTGCTTACTGATTGTTGGGGAAACAGTTAACTTGTTCATGAAAATAGAATAAAATCAATGGGGAAAAGGCTTGAGTTATAAAGGCTTGGGCGTAAAATTAATGATCGCGACAATCTTTTGATGGTTGAAAACAGCAAAAATATATGATCAAATATTTTAAAATCTTATAAGGTGCTTGTGGATATCATAGTGTTTGTGTACCGAGGACAGGAATATATTCAGACCTTCATTAGATTAAATCTCACTGAAATAAATGAGGTTCTCCACATTAAAAGAAAAACTTGAAGTAATTACAGCTAGGTTCCGGATTTCGGAACAGTCACTAAAAGAGAAAAGCTTGTATTTTTCAAAAGAGCTTTTTCTATACTTACACTGGCAACATGAAAATTATGTTTTTATCATAAATTGTAATTCTTAATGTCAGTAAGAAAATCGTTTTCGGCTTATCTGGCCTATATTAACGACACTTGATTAAATCGATTCACGTCCAAGTTATAGGAACCGTCACAATATCGACTTTAATTAACATTCAAACTGTCCGCTGATAAATTCAAATATTTCCAAGAAAAATCTCGGAAACAAAAGGTTCTGCGATATCAAAAGTTTAGTTATTAACTGCCATCTAGTTTAACGAAAGTTTTGTTTGATATGTTGTATCCGTTCGTAGTTGTTTGAAAAAATAATAACGTTCTTCATGTCGCACAAAGGAAGGTAATATATTTTCCAAAACCAAATATGAAGCAAGTTCGGCTCAGTGAATACGCAAGATGTTGCTACGCCGTAGCGCTTGCTACGGCGCTCCGACGCGTAGCTCTTCCGTAGCTGCTCGTAGCATGTTTGTAACATGCATTCTAATGAAATTGTTTCAAATGTTGAATGACTTGAAATACATCGCCAAATATTTTTTTTTAATCATTTGAAGTAACTTATATCAGAATGAATAGGTTCAATAAAGTTTATGAAAAACCTTATTCGTGGGGAGTTAAAGAAAACTAGGCAGTGACTGGTAGGTTGAGGATATTGAATGTTTGTAGAACATTTAAATAACGAAATTGGTTTTCTTTGCTTATTAATTGTTATTTTTATCAATTTTAGTTATAACACAGTAAAATACTACAGGTATAAGGCTATACGGGTTGACAATGCTTCAGATATTAAGTCCGTCTTTCTACGGTTTTTTTTTTATCTATACATGTTTTTTACAATTATATGAATCGCGCGGTGCTTTGAAATAATTGCTTAAAGGTTTCACTTCCAAACAATGTTTCCTTCAGCGAAATATAATCATTTCGTTAATAGTTAACGGGATAAACCGCATTTTGTATAATTCGCGACCCAATGTTGTTAATGAGTACACCATGAACAGTTCCCCGGCGGAACATTCATAATTATAATTGTAGTTCAAGAGAACCCGGCCGATGTAAGTTGTATTAATTACCTAAATAATACCACCTGGGTAAATAATAACTACCCCACTAAATAGTAATAATGCTCTGGAAATTTTAATATTCATAATGATGAAATATTGATTAGATATGATTATTAATCAATAATAAGTAATTAATTAAACGTATGATAAAAATGTTATAACATTAATTGTTATGACTAATATCAGCCGTTTGTTGATTTTTAATTACTCGTAGTCAAATTCGAAGTTTAATTTATAAAGATATGCTCATTTTCCAGACTCCCAAAAAAGTGCTGCTGTTCCCGACAGCTTTAATGTAAAACCAATCCCTAAAACCTATAATTAATCATCAAAAATCCTTGCTTATAATATGAACTCACCGTGAGAACTCGACGTAAAGTTTTTCTGTTGGACCGACGAGCACCTGGCGTTGAACTGCGGTGGTGACTGACGGCCTTTCGAGGGTCGCAGGCTTATATACTGGTGCGCGGTGCGGGGGCGGGGGGCGGGGCCAACGCGCGCCTCTCCCGAACACAGCTCCTCCCCATTTTGACAGCAACCTGGTGACGTAGACTCTGACGTTACTGAAATTCAGTGGTAATATACGTGGTATTGAAATCGAATAGTTTGAGTAAGAAAAAGCTTATTATGCATATTTTGGGGAAGATTCAGCATCACAAACGATCACGAAGGTAACACTGAAGGGGTAAGCATGATGGGGCTGTAACAGCTCACAGATGATATTGCTGTATTGGACTCAATGCCTTTACACTGTAGTATCTAAATTACCTTTAAAGCAATATTGAATTCGCCTTCAGCTTTTGAAATCACTTATAATTCCCGGCTACAGTAACTGGATATTAATTTTTATCTCCATTTCATATTAACTTGTACCAAGACTCGCAATTTCCATTATGACCAAGTTCACAAATGTATTTTTTTAAATTATGTAAAAGTAGTGCAGAGCAGTGGTGGCCCAGAGAGAGGTAGAGCCCCGACTTACGAGTTGTAGGCTGTGGGTTCGAACCCAAGCAAGCGATTTACTTTGAGTAAATAATTTCATCCCCACCTGCTCCTAAAAATGTGAAGGAAAACAGCATGGAGAAACCGGCATGTTCTAGAACCAACAAAGTCAAAGTCAAATCATTTATTTCAAATAGGCACGTAAAATGCACTTTTGCAACAACTTTAAGACATGTGACATCTACCAATCCGCACTGGGCCCGTGTGGTGGATTATGGCCCACCCCTCTCACAGGGAGGGGGCCTGTGTCCCAGCAGTGGGAACATTATAGGCTGATCATGTTTATGCATGTAAACGTAAACTCATGGTCTATACTTTGAAAACTTTACATCATTAGTGTTTTCCCAACGTGCTCCCAAAGTGCTCCCAACGTACCCTCAAAGGAAGGTTATCATTCAGGTCATATAATGAACAAATGCGCAAACGAACCGGTAATTTCACAGTTTATAAATTCTCACTGAAATCGTCATAGTACAATAAGATGGGAGATTTCAGGGATTTTATAAATTAGTTGCAGATGTAATAAGCACCTCTTAAATGAAGCTATAGGTAGGCATAAGGGTTTATCCACAGTCTCTGAGTTAAATTGTTCTCGGATGTCAGGGAACGCCGCAACTTAGGGAATTCCAATCAACGTTCCTCAAAGAGCGGTCGTAAGAGTTGCCCGCACCTACTTATTGACTACCTATCAGGGGAGTTGGTACTTTTATTGAAATATTGTATGTAGGTAAGGCAAGTTACCTTCTAATCTGAAACCTAAATAGTTGGCATAAACTGTCGAAGAGTTAAGCACATCATAAAAATACATACAGGGTGTAAATCTACCCATGACACACCCAGCCGTCATGTACGCATTCTGCACATCCAGCTAAGTAACATGGTATAAAATAATTGCTGGAAAACGGTTGTTATTTTTTATGAAAAATCGCTGTTTACGGTACACGCAACGTAACGCACGTAAAACATTGTGCTTACGGGTGCTTGCAACTGTACAGGGCCGTGGGGGTAATTCAATGAAAGTCATTTAAAACTGGTTTTTTGTAAAGAAACGTCGAAATAGTTGGAACTTTGACCTTCAATATCTGCGTATCCAGTAGCTTCCAAGGTATGGTCCATGACAAAAAAATATTCACAATGTCGGAAAAAACATAATATGATTCTCGGTTGCTAGTCACTAACCTGGGGCTCCTTCTAAAATATTTTAAAAGAAATTTATATGTTTCTACAGGTATGACATACCTACTCAGTAATTCACCGGTTGGGAACCTGTTGTAATTTTAATTACGCCAACTTGACTTTGTCTCAAGATTATGTTTCATTGACACAAGACGTAAGGTTGTCACACTACCCGCATTTATTAAGACTTAGAGAATCAGTTTGATGATCTGTTTTCTATGTTATTACGTATTTCACAGCCCTTATCTTCTTATTGTCGTTACGGCCAAGTGGTTGAGGCTTCGTATGTCATACACGAGATTATGGGCTCAAATCCGGGCAAGTACCAATGGAATTTTTCAATTCATAAGTAGTTTCTGAGTTTATCTTGGACATCACTGACATCGGTGTTGGGAACCTGGGACTTGTAATTAATATACGTCTCAAATCGCCAACCCGTTTTGAGCAAGTGTGGTGATCAATGCTCATGCCTTCTGTGTATGAGAAGAGGGCTTTGCCCAGCAGTGGACAATAATATGCTGGCATTAATATCTTCCTAAGAGGGCTTGATGAGAAGTGACTAAAAGTTAGTTTCTTCTAAACCCTCAATAACTAAGTATCTACATAGTGCAACGTTTGCGTCAACTATAAAACATAACAGAGTTAGTAGCTACAACTCGTAACTGTTAACGGCTCGTAAACAGCTGATTAATATCCCACGGCGGCGGCGGTCAGCCATTGTTTCATGACTATTGTACTGGAAAAATATTACTTCCTTAATTACTGTCGATTTAGGGCTATTCGTCATAGGTACATACGTATGCCCCTTTCTACAATTTTCTCATACGACAAAACTTACACACGTAGTGTAATAAGATGCATTTTTAATTAATTCATAGAACTTTGAGAAAGGGATAGCGCTAAAACCATGTGCTATGAAATAATATTACCTACAACATTATCATGGAACTACTAAACTGGGATAAAATGTACTTTGTAATTTTCGTAGCTAACTGATGCTGAAAGTGGTTTCATCACGGAAAGTATTTAAAGCGGTATAAGAAATGGTGCGGGTAGAATGAACACTGTGACGACGTCCAACAGGCAGGTAGCAAATATTCCTATTTGTCGTAAGTATGTACATACGCTCGCTAGGGCGCGCGGCATTCGTAGCCGACGGCCGACGACGATATACGGCCCAATTTAGTTATTATTTATTTCGCGACGATGCACATAATTATGCATTTACATTGTTTTTTATTGAATATAGTAGTATATAGAGAACTTGTGTTCTATTACTGTTTATGTACGTATAACTATAAAACTGCAGACAAACCCGTGTCAATGACTAGTGAACACAAAAGTCCCGCACATCGTCACAAACTGCCGTCAATTACCGGCGGCAGTTAACTTGACTTTATTATTGCTTCACTTTTTGGTTTACGCGATCCGCAGGGCTGGCAGACTGGCAAGACGAGGTACTTACACAAAAATATTATGTTGCAACAACTATTGTCACATGGGAAAATAATTATGCCAAAAGTTAGTCCCAATACAAAAGTCTCAGTAAATATCTAAGTATTGAAAATCGATTACAGAAATAGAAAACTGTTTATTGACCAAAAGGGAATAATATTTTGTGCTATAATAAAATTGAACTACATGATTAACATACTTGTACACAGTAAGAACAGGGAGGCTATAATTCACACAAATTATTTACGGCAAGCACCAATAAAATCGTTTTTAAAATATATTACCTTCATCAGCTAAAAACGTTTTTTGATAATAATATACTTTTCCAAACACCTTCACTGATGTGTTTTTTGAGGAAATTATCCTAGTCGCCACGTTTTGAAATCAGTATGTGCGAATAAGTTAGATATTAGGAAGACACAACTAATTTTTTTTCTCTGACAGCCCTATAAGCTAGCTGACTCGGAGCGGGCAGTTAAACGCAATTGAGTCAGTTATGGGCATACGATTAAATACTTTATTTTGTGACTGCCGGCCGCTATATAAGGGCCCAGCCGCCATATAGCGGCCACTGTTAGCCATCACTGTGAGGGCCATTGTCGGGCATACGATACGTGGTAATGGACAAATTTAGGGAAATTCAATTAGATTGTCCGCTTTTATAATTTCTAACGTGACGATATTATCGTGGTCATACATGGCACCACGATACAGGCACAGGGAAGTAAAATGAAAATATATGAACTCACTTTTAAATTTTTTAAATTTCTGTCCGCGATGATATTAAAACGTACACGTGTTTCCTTACAGTTTATGGAGGTGAACGGGACGCCCACGATAACGTCCATGTCACGTTACAAATCATAAAAGCACACAATGGAAGGATTGATATATTCGTGTCGAGCGTTGAGTTGGCGAAATTTTGATTTTATTTTATTTTATGGTAGGTCTAGTTAAATATTTAAATTGTATTTATAAGTAATGTATGTAGTCTCTCTCTCTGTGGTCGGTCCCTCATGTCTGAGGATCGTGGTCAGCTTCGGAGTTGCATCTGGAGCGGATGATCCGCCTCCATCGGTTTCTGTCCAGCGCATCCCTTACCACCGTTTAGAATTTAGAGGACGATGATTCTTTCACCTGATCGGTCCACCGTGTTGGTGAACGACCGCGCGATCGTTTGCCTTCGGTGTTCCCAACCACAATCAGTTTTTCTGAACTTTCATCGCCTCTGCGTACTATGTGGCCGAAATAGGAGAGAATGCGTTGGTGGCATATGGTCGACAAGCGAGATTTTATTCGAAGCTAGTTTAAGATGGATGCATTGGTGCGTTTGGCAGTCCACGGTACTCTCAACATTCGTCTCCAGCACCACATCTCAAATGCATCAACCCTTTGTCTTTCTCGGGCCAAAATCGTCCACGTTTCTACTCCATACAGGAAGATAGGGAATACGAGTACTAGGGCTCTTATCTATCTGATCTATGTATAATGTAGTATATAACTTAATATTAAAGAAATATTTTTATCGTTTCACGGAAAAATTACACGTTTACTAAAACTTGTTGGTCTCCCTAAGAAGTTTCCATTTTTAAATGAAGTCTTGTGAATATAAGTGGAATCAAGTAGAAAAAAATAAGTTTGCTGTTGCCACGTTAAAAGTAAAAAACTCTGATATTTTCTCATGTTAATTAGTTACAAGTTAGATACGAATATTTTAATTAATTTTGTTTATGAAAGTTTTTACTTTGCATCTACAATGATGTTCTATGAAGAAGTTCATTTAAAAAAAAAATAGTGTTGATCACATCTGATACGACGCGGACGTGGCTTGTGACGATCTGTCCCGATAATAATAGGATTAATGTCGACTCAGGGATTACAGTAGGATATACCCGGAAACATCTTAACCGGGTTATTAATATGTTGTTGTAGATTACTAAACAATATCCATTAGATAGAAAAGTATCCTCATAATATTCAAATTTTGTTTCAATGAATCAAAATCATCGAAATCAAAATATTTTACTTCACATAAGTCTACATGGCCACATATGAAACGTCAGAAGCTAGGTGCACGGTTCCAATTGGTTATAGTTTCCTATGGAGAAGAACTGGCAAGAAACTCCACGGTTACACTTTTAAAACGAATTGGCTTAAATTTAGGGATGGGTCGAACATGGGTTTCACCGAATACGAACATTCGGCCGAATGGTCGGTATAACTTTTACCGAACCGAATATTCGGCATAATTGATTCCCTTACGTGAACAGTATACAGGTCTAAACTTGTTCACGCAAAGTGCGCGGATTGGTGCCGGACCCTCCTGCCCGCTACCCCCGCTGTACCAGATGTTTTTATTGCATCATCTAGTAAGGAGTAAAACTTCACCCGAAACAGCTGCATACTTTTGTTTTTAATAACCATCTTTTTTATCTACTGTTATTGGAATAAAGCTACAGTGTCGACAAAAACATAAACCTGCACTGTAAATTACTTATCTAATAAAAATAACATATTTAACACAAGAAAGAAAAGAAATAAGAAAGAAAAACGTTTATTTGCGATAAACATGACGCAAAAAAATGAACACAAACACAAAAAGAAACAAGTTGGGGGTAAATATGCGGCACATCCACGCAAAACGGCACTCGCTCAGCATAATGCTGCGACCCTATGCGAGACACAGCCCCAGGCAACACAACACAACTCATGATAAATCATACACGGCTCAATACAATAAAAACTTTTGAGTACTACTTTGCCGAACATTCGGCTATATAGCCGAATATTCGGCCGAATACGAATATTCGGTAAACCTGTCGAATATGCTGAATACCGAATATGAAATGAATATTCGGCCCATCCCTATTACAATATTTTCAAATAACAGTATTAATACTCGTAGATATGGGAGGAAGGTCTTTCAACAAGTACTTAACAAAATAGAAAATGATCAACAAATCTACAGTCTAGGTACTAGGAATTCCCCTCTTTGAGGAGTGGCTAGAGAGGCGCCACGGCGTCCTCACCTTTCGCCTGACACAGGTCCTCACCGGACACGGGTGTTTCTGGAGGTTCCTGTTTCGGATTAGGCGAGAGGAAACGCCCGGGTGTTACCACTGTGTGGATCGCCCGGAGGACACGGTGGTGCATACGGTGGAGGTCTGCCCGGCTTGGGCAGAGCACCGCTGTATCCTCACGGAGGCGATTGGCGGTGGTGATCTCTCACGTCCGGCCCTAGTCCAGGTCATGGTCCGGAGCGAGAGTGCATGGGAGGCAGTCACCTCCTTCTGCGAAGCAGTAACGCTCGCGAAGGAGGAGGCGGAACGCGTGAGGGAGTGGCAGTCTGTGCGCCCCCACGTCCCTAGTCGTCGCAGGAGATGCCCTGGGCGGCGGGAATCGATAGCCGATTCTGGGCCACCGTAGGCGCGGGCTTGCGGACGGCGAGCTATGCGCAGCTCGCAGTCCGATAAGGACCAGGCCCGAGTAGACGGCGCGTTGTGTTCCACGCGCGCCTCAAAGAGATGTCAGCACGCACTGATGGGGTCCGCTAGGACCGGTGCCTGCCAGAGTTGCGGGTTTGTCCGAAAGGGATACCGTGGCCCTGGCACACAGGCAACTGAAGGAACACGGGTGGGTTTTAGTCAGTAGGAGTCTGACATACCCTCCCGCTCCGCCCAGAGCGGGAGAAGTTATTGGATAATTTCCTACCCAAAAAAAAAAAAGGTACTAGGACTACAATGTTCTCACATTCACAAAATAGAAAATAAAAATCAATTTAAACCAAATTACATGGCTGCCATTACAACTACAGTAAAAAATCTGAATAAATATCATGTCCACAAAAGCAATGTAATATTTCCTTCAAAGAAATATACTTGTACTAGCCTTTGCCCGCGACTTTGCCCGCGTGAATGTCGGAAATTCTCCCACGGAAATATACTACCGGGATAAAAATAATAAGTATATTCCGACTACCTAAAGACAACAAATATCTACAAAAAGACAATAAAATGGATATAGTATGTTATCCTTAAGAGATAGACATATGCCATCGCGGACTTTTCTGTAAACCTATATAAGGTACACAATGCCACCATACATTGTTTTATTATAATATATCTCAAAGGGTTTTGACAGCGTTTTCGTTGAAAGCTCCCAGACGGCTTATTTTTTTCCGACACTTCCAACAAATATCGTTAATGTATACCTAAATGTATACAAAAACTTAACAAATCTATACTAATATTATAAAGCTGAAGAGTTTGTTTGTTTGTTTGTTTGTTTGAACGCGCTAATCTCAGGAACTACTGGTTGGAATTGAAAAATTCTTTTTGTGTTGGATAGTCCATTTATTCAGAAATATTATAGGCTATACAACATTACGCTACAACCAATAGGAGCGGAGCATAAATGTAAAATGTTGCAAAAACGGGAAAAAAATCCTTTTTGTGAGCTTCTGTTGCGTGCGCTGCGTAAACGGTTTAAGTTACGCAAATATCATGTATGATGGAATTGTTCCTCTTTAAAAGTTCTAAAAAAAAGTACGCGACAGCATATGTCTATCTTTTAAGATTGACTCACTATAACCTTTTTTTATGGTAATCAAGTTTGTTCGAAATTAATGCATTATTTGCGAAGGAGTTTTCATAAACATGGTATTAATCCTTATCCAAATAAATACGTTATTCATCACAAGTATTTAATTTTGAACAAAGTTGCCCTTACAGCATTTAATTTCAATGAATATCTTACGAGATATAACTGTTTTATAATAACTCCGCAGCAAAATAATGATCAACTCTGCGAGGTAGTCTATTCTAAAGCTGAAGAGTTAGTTTTTAGGGTTCCGTACCCAAAGGGTAAAAGAAGACCCTATTACTAAAACTCCGCTGTCCGTCTGTCTGTCTGTCTGTCTGTCCGTCGGTCACTAGGCTGTATCTCATGAACCGTGATAGTTAGACAGTTGCAATTTTCACAGATGATGTATTTCAGTTGCCGCTATAACAACAAATACAAAAAAAACAGAAAAAATAAATATTTTAGGAGGGCTCCCATACAACGGACACGATTTTTTGCCGTTTTTATAGATAATGCCCGCGGCTCCGCCCGCTTGGATGTCGGTTATCACGTAAAAAGTAGCCTATGTCCTTCTCAATATCCCAGGCTATATCTCTGCCAAATTTTATGACGATCGGTTCAGCGGTTTAGACGTGAAAACGTAACATACAGACAGACAGACAGAGTTACTTTCACATTTATAATATTAGTATGGATGGTAAGGAACCCTTCGCGCGCGAGTCCGACTCGCACTTGGCCGGTTTTTGTTTTTTGAATAATCTCTGGAAGTGCGAGTTGGATTTGAAAAAAATCTTTTTGCATTTTACAGCCCAATTCTTGAGGAAGCATTACATTCCTATTAACTAGGACACAATTTTTTTTTTATGAAAGTTTATGCGAAAACGAAGTAAAAGCACGGGCAGGCAATGTGTTGTGACGGGGTGGGTCGGGGGAACAAGAAATTTAACGCGGAAGAAGTCGCGGGCAGAAGCTAGTTATATATATATATGGGCGCCAAAGCATTATTTGATTTTAATGTTAAGCTTGTTTGGATTATTTTGTACTTAATCTGACTTCCATGTTATTTATTAAATTAATGCTTGTATTTCCGGTTAGATCTCTGTTAAGTTTTTATCTTGATTTGTTTAAAATATTGTGATTTCCGTTTGAATTTATAAATGGTTTCTATTTTGATACTTCCCTTTTGATTTGTTTAAAATATTGTGGTTTCCGGTGAATTTATTAAAAGTTTCTATTTTGATAATGCCTTTTTGATTTGTTAAAAATATTGTGGTTTCCGGTTGAATTTATATTAAGTTTCAATGTTAGTATTAAGGATTTATCTTGATACATCCGCTTGAATTAAATTGTAATACTAAGAAGGAATTATTTTGACATATCCGGTTGATTTATATAAATTCTATTTGCCGGCAAAGATTCGCGGTAAAGTTTGGCGGCAAAACTTGGCGGTAATTTTGTGTATAAAAACTGTTGTAATATGAATTGATGGACATTCTTTATTCGCTGCTCGTGGAATAAACATCCTGAAGTAAGGTATCTTCTTTGTACTCTTTTAAAATATTTTCCTGCCATTTCCTATCGCTGTGTATTTGTGTGGTGTATTGGTGCAACCCAATATGTCAGTCTCCGAAAATGATGGTGCGCCGACATATACCTTCCTCGAGAACCACGCTATCCATTATTGAAAACTGCATGACAATCGGTGCAGTAGTTTTTGAGTTTATCGCGAACAGACAGACAGACAGACAGACAGACGCGGCGGAGGACTTTGTTTTATAATATGTAGTGATAATATACTCGCAAATTAAATATATCTCCCCTAGTTCGTGGGACATCCTCATTGCTTTGTTCACATAATAATCATAGATGTTTGAAAATATTTTCTAAATGAACAAGATAATTATGCAGTCACATGAAATAATAGTTGACTGACATTAGGTTATACATAAAGATCTTGATTAGTAGTTAGTCAAAGACACTACACACACAATAGCATGTACACGAATATACTAACAAAAGATTCTTATAACGTGTAGGTAAACAAACTATGTGGACAGAGCAGATTGGGCAACATGACGTCTCTATACCAACAGAGGTATTATATTTATATATATTGTCTCAATGTCCGCTCATCTTCGTAATGACTCCTAAACCTATGAGGTTAGTACATAATAATTATGTTTCATGTCAGGATAGATTGGGACCCATATGACAGACGTACGTAAAGAGGATCAGTTCTGTGCCACGCGGGGCTGGTGCGGCACTCTTTGTGGACTATGTGGAGGTGCCTCAGAGAGCCTGGTCATAAATACATTTTGTAAAAATCGGCGCAGGTACTTGTATTATACATCAAACTGTAGCTAAGAAGTTAGTCTACTACATTATACATAAATTATGTATGTGGCTTATAACTTCCATGTTTTATATATCTATAAAAACATGGAAGTTATGGATTTCTGACCCGAAACCGACTCAATCTCCGCATAGTGCGGCATTCCGTATAAAACGATATCTAGTATTGTATCACTTGTAGTCTCTCCATGTAAAATACTGATATTCAGCTGCATCCAGCTAGACCGAAAGCCCGACCCCATAGTTCGGAAAAACAAGCAGATTATGATGTAATTGTAACATTGAACTGCGAAAAGCATTCACTTGTCTAGGATAGATACTAAGCTACTATAATTATTGTGAGTTAATGTTTGTGCTCTAAGTTGGCTTCCGTAAATGCTTTAGGAACAGCTACACGTAATGTAAAGTTTGTCAAGGTACTAGTCATGTACACTTGTAAGGTATGTTATGCTATGTCAACGAGTAGACGAACGACTCCCGTGATTGCTAATCCGTATTACTAGTTATTAAACACATTATTATTAGAAATTAAAGAAATGCACAGCTAAACAATATCGTCGTGCCAATTTATGTACAGTGTAGCTGGAACATCATTTAACCTTATTTGTAGATTTTACTTTGTTTAGATTGATTGGAAGCAGACGAGCATATTTAAGTCCAACGTAATTTACACAACCTAAAATTATTAATTTATTTATCAAAATCTGTATTTACGACAACAAACAAAACGTCTGCCAAACTGCATAACAGTTTGTCGGCAGTTGTTCTCGTCTAGGTATGCGTAACCCCAGCAAAATATTGCGCCTTAGGGAAAATTGACTATTACAGATAATTAGTTCAGTTAGTTGCAATTTGTTCAAGTATAGCAAAATTTGTTCAAGTAGTATTTTGGAAGTTATTCGAGAAAAACTGATTTTGCTGGAGTAACGTTACCCCAGCAAAATGTTTTAAAAAAAGGCATTTAGCCTGGAACCAAGTACATGAAAATATAGCTTTTAATGAGTTGTAAATGTATACCAATAGCAAAAAAAATTCATCTTATAGTTTTTGAGATATTCAAGATTTTGCTGGGGTAACGATTAGGGATTTTCAAAATCTCAGAAGTTTGAAAAAAATACCAGTTATAGGCCTTAATCTGTTCAAATTTGTTCAAATATAAGTATTTCGATTCATCAACAAATGTCGATGTAATTAATTGTTTTTAAGAATCAGAAAAAATCGATTTACTCGTAAATTTTTACATCTACAAACAAATAAAAAGCAGTTAAATATACCTATCATATACCCTTTTAAGGTGTACAAATCTGGATTAAAAAACTTTACGCGGTATGAAGATGTAAAGAAATTTCATCAAATTTCAAGCGGTGTTTCTTTGGCGATCGAATACACAGCTCCTTCTGAATACAAAACGATGGACTATAGAGAACAAATTTGTTCAATTTGTTATAAAACATCCCTGAAAGTTTCAGGTTTAAATCCTGAATGAAATAAAAGGTATTCAGAAAACAAGAAAGTGTCAGCAATTCTCTTACAAACCGACTTAATTACGGAGGCTACGAAAATGCGACGATTTCATACTTGCGGGTGTCCTACCCAAATTAGCAGCCTAATAACCAATATTGAATACAGTCGAGCAGAAAAATATTCATGTACTTAACCAAAATCTCAAATGTTTTAAGTAAGGTTATTAAATTTTTCTATAGATTTGTTAAGTATTTTTAAATGTTAATGTGGGATGGTAATTACTTGAAATCATAGACATAATCATAATCACAAAAATATGCAAAAAAAGTCATCCTTATCGATTTATCATGCATAACATTATGTACTTATTAAATGTCGTCATGTTGTATTTTTGACGTCTCAACTAAAATAGCGTTTTCAAACTCCAACGAACAAATAAAAATCGACCACAATAATCCTTTTATATGCGACTGTACCACCTACAAATTACTATTATACCGTTTTTTCAGATGGTTACGCTCAAGTATGAAATCCTCGCATTTTCGTAGCCTCCGTAATTAAGTCAGTTTATATGAGAATTGCTGACACTTTCTTGTTTTCTAAATAAATTTTATTCCATTCAGGATTTTAACCTGAAACTTTCAGGGATGTTTTATAACAAATTGAACAAATTTGTTCTCTATAGTCCATCGTTTTGTGTTCAGAGGGAGCTGTGTATTCGATCGCCAAAGAAACACCGCTTGAAATTTGATGGAATCTCTTTATATCTTCATATCGCGTAAAGTTATTTAATTCAAATTTGTACACCTCAAAAGGGTATAATATATGATAGCTATATGTAACAGATTTTTATTTGTTTGTAAATGTACAAATTTATGAGTAAATCGATTTTTCTGATTCTTAAAAACAATTAATTATATCGACATTTGTTGATGAATCGAAATACTTATATTTGAACAAATTTGAATACATACACTTACAACTCATCAAAAGCTATCTTTTCATGTACTTGGTTTCAGGCTAAATGCCTTTTTTGAAAAACATTTTGCTGGGGTAACGTTACTCCAGCAAAATCAGTTTTTCTCGAATAACTTCGAAAATACAACTTGAACAAATTTTGCTATACTTGAACAAATTAACAAATAAACAAAATTATAAAATAATATACCTACAGTCGAGATATGATCTCGACTGTAGGTATATTATTTTATAATTTTCTTAGTATAATTAAGTTTTAGCACATTAATTTTGAAAATCTGTAATCCATCGCTAGACGAGGTATGCGTAACCCCAGCAAAATGTTGCGCCTTAGAGAAATTGAGTTTTACAGATAATTAATTCATAGTTAGTTGCAATTTGTTCAAGTATAGCAAAATTTGTTCAAGTTGTATTTTCGAAGTTATTCGAGAAAAACTGATTTTGCTGGAGTAACGTTACCCCAGCAAAATGTTTTTCAAAAAAGGCATTTAGCCTGAAACCAAGTACATGAAAAGATAGCTTTTGATGAGTTGTAAGTGTATGTATTCAAATTTGTACTATTTTATAATCTCACATTTTACAAAAAGACATTTCCGCAGTCGTGAGGTGTGTTACAGACATAGCTATGGTCACAATGAGAGATAATATTTTTGTAGAACTTTGCGGTATCAGTTTTGGGGGTAACTCATTCACTAATTTTGGTACTATAAACCTTCTAGTGCGACAAAAAAAAAAAATGTACATTATGATACATGTGTGCTATGTTGATTATTGCGCTTGAGGTGGTATTATTTGCGCGAGCCGCAGGCGAGCGCAATAAGGAAGCCGAGAGTGTAATGATCAATGCACAAGCGTTTCATACGACGTTTTTCAACACACTTGCGAGGAAAAAAACAGACTTGTATTGTTATTAAATTTATGGAAAATTTCGCTACTTTTGTTTTTCCGCGCGCCGCGCTAGCGATTCGCGCGCAAATGTAAATAAAGGCACTGGCAAAACCGCTAATGAGCCTAAATAAAAATAAAAAACACGAAATAATGTTTAGACTGATCTTAATGTTGTCGTATGTCAAATTGTAGTTTAGTTAGTATGGAATTAGAAAGTACTATTGGTATAAATAAATATACATACATATGTTCAGTGAGAATCCGCAATAATAGAACGCCAGTCAGGGTCTTTTTCGTTTGGTTCCGGGAAGGACCACAGACAATTTAAGTTACATTTTTAGTTCATTTAGGGACCAAGGACAATTCAGATTATAAAAAAAAAAATATGGCATTATGGCTCCAGCATTATCAAAGTCTCTTTGATGAGATTAAAAAAGCGCAATTATCCGATTAGTAAATAGTTATCTATGGCGTTAAAGCACTAGCGCGGTAACGTAAAGTAAAAAGCACGCGTTTTTAATACACTGCATTGTGGATCTAAAAGCATTAAGAGCCACTTTACGAGTAAGTGTGTTGAAAAAAATATAATTATACAAAATTGGTAATTTATTACACATTAAATTCACATTTACCTATTGTACACCTTATAAGCCCACATCCTCATCCTTTTGTTTGTTACAGTAGTAGCAGAAGTCCCGGCAACACGCGAGCTCTACCAGCTCTTCGGCAATGCGGTTCAGGCGGCGGGACAAGTGGCGGGACAGGTAGCGGGACAGGTCCCCAACACGTTCGCGCGATCCGCTGCCGACTTCAACATGTTCCCTGATAAGTCAAATCAGGTATCTGTAATTATAAATGTAGAAGACGGAACCACAGACGAATACGAGTAGTACCTATCTCAAAAAAGTTGTCACATAGGAACTGTTCCACGTTTTGATTCCATCTTCTCTGATTCTACCCAAGTTGAAATGAATAGGATATAATAATGATTTGCTTTGTAAGAACGTCAATTTAGCGATCCGAAATAGTTAGTACCTACGTAGATAATAGCTTAGCTTGCTCCTTGTAGCGTCTAAAATATAAACGCTTCTTATGCAAAAATGATATGAACGATAGATAGAGTAGGTATTCTTGAACTAGATCATCAATCCGGCTGACAAGCGCGGCATCGGCAATATTCTTGCTTGATCGGTTTACAAATAACACTATGAATAGTCAACTAGTCTGTGTTTTACGATGAATGGAACTAAGTAAAATAAAATAAACTTTATTTTTTATGGTGAAGTCAATGTACGGTGGCCAGCACATCAAGTTCCACAAACTGTAAAATTTTCGCACTGTGTGACGTTCAATAGATAGGAAATTAGACAGTTACGTAACGTGCCTCTCTTCAAACTTGGTTCAGTCAAAAGTTTCCAATTGACACAGTTTTTGGTTACGTACAGGACCAGCGTAACTTCACGCTGGCGGAGGTGCGGCAGTGTACCGGGCATAACGGTGGCTGTCTGTACGTGGTGTTCAACGGGCAGGTGCTCGACCTCACCGAGTTCGCGCCATACGTAAGTGCTTTATTTACTTTTGTTTTATTTTGAACTAACTTTTGCCCGCGGCTGCGCCCGCGTGGATGACGGTTATCGCGTATGTCCTTCTCTATAATCCAGGCTATATCTCTGCCAAATTTCATGAAGAATGGTTCATCGGTTTAGGGTTTAGGCGTGAAAACGTCACAGACAGACAGAGTTACTTTCATATTTAAAGTATGGATTATCTCATGACGACGACGAAGTAAAAATACCATCCTCAGAACGTTGCGCTTACTTACTACTGTAATTTTATACACCACTATCATTTGAAGGACAGGTAATATGCGGGGTAGGCCAAGGTATACGAGTATCCTAGATACTCTATTAAATCAAGATATTACAAAATCTACTTATGGATTTTCTTGTCCGTTCTTCTGCATAGAGTTCTATGTTTTGGAATGGGCAACTAGCTTTAACTTTCAGACTAACTGACCGACATCTTGACAATTCAAAAGTGCCTACTACCAAAAGCCTACTTAGCTGTGATAGTTTTCCCATAATTTCTTTATTTAAACTACTGCTGTGATTTTTTTCACATATCCAATTACAACCATATAGCTGGCAGGGGGTGGAACACTTGGGTGTGTAATGTTTGATATAATAACATATAGTCTAATTTCATTTGACATAACTTTCATATGATATAATTTTCATTTGCTATAAAAACATTTTACATAATTTCATATGATATAATGTTATATTTGATATAATGTTCATTTTCTCTAATTTCATTTATTATAACGTTCATTTAATATAATTTTCAAATTGTATAATGCTCTTTTTATATAATGTTCATTAGACTTAACTTTCATATTAAATTAAATTAAATTCTTTTATTTCAGATAACTACAATCCATACAATCCGATAATAAATTAAAATAATATTAAAATAAAATAAAATACAATTATATTACCCGCTTAATAAATGATCTCCATAGCGGGGAAGAGATCCTATCAGCAACAGTCTTCAGAATTCCGTTGCAGCTGCCACGCATTCTGCAGATCAGGGATACAGTTTTCTTGCGAATGACGGCATGAAAGCCATCAGTGCGATACAGCATAAACATCCCCGATGCACTACAGAAGCGAGGCAGCCCCAACATCATCCTGAAGATGTTATTATACTGGACGCGCAGGACATCCAGCGATCTTTTGGTGTGGCTAACCCACAGATTTCCCGTATAAAAGCTTTGACAATACGCCTTAAACAACGTTATCTTAACGTGTTTAGAGCAGCGGGAGAATCTGCGGGCCAGCATGTTACCTCTGACCGCTAAAGCCCTGCGCTCCCTCTCAATATCCAGGTTGTCCTCAAGACCTTCGGTAATTAAATGCCCCAGGTATTTGAATTTCGTAACACGATTTATGCACAAGCCGTTTAGGGTAATATTATGTGAATACCCGGGACATCCACCGGCGGCCTTGAAGACCATATATTCAGTTTTTAGGACATTATATACAAGGCCATGTGCACCAGCATAGGTCTCACACACTCTTAACAACTCTCCGAGACCTCTCACCGTCGGGCTCAGCAGCACCATGTCGTCCGCGTAGCTAATGTTGTTGACGCTGACGCCATCTATCGAGCAACCGACACGCTTGCTACTGAGCTCGACGATGAGGTCATTTATGTATAGGTTGAAAAGCTTGGGCGACGTCAGACCCCCCTGCCTCACTCCGCTTTCCAGCGTATACGCCTCAGAGAGTGTATTATTCCATCTTACAAAATTTGTTTGGTGAGAATACCAATATTTAAACATATTGAGCACCCCCACCGGTACACCCGCGTTTCCCAACTTTCTCCAGAGCACATACGAGACAGATATTAACTAATTTTCTAAGGTAAGCAAATTATATTGTAACCTAACCTCAAAACATTAAAGTTGCTTCTGCATCGTCTCCGGCGCTGCGGGAAGTGCCACCCCTTCGCCCTTACGTAAAAAAGGATAGGTATATGCTCACCTCCGCAGCTTCGGCTTGCTGGTCGCGCCTCCGGTTTTTACATACACTCTAGGGTAGGAGCCAAAAGAGTACATAAAGTCGGGGTGCCCCGATTCGGTTTTGGAACAGATTCAACCTATTAAGTACTACTATTAAATCTAATCAGTTTTTGCAAAAATAAAAGTAGGTAGACGTTTCCAAATTATATTAAACGTTACTTATAGATTTTGAATATTATTTCAAATGTGCGTTATATAAACTCTTCATTATACCGTATGAAATAAGGTAAAATGAAATTATATCAATAATTCATTATATCATTTGATCGTTATATCATTTGATCGTTATATTAAATATTAAATTATATTAAATGAAATTAGGTCTTATGATCATTAGAATTTTTGTTATTATATCAAACGTTACACACCTGGAACACTTGATTGTACAAAAAACATTTTTTTTAAACGTTGCGAACCCGCGACACGCAGCGCAGCAGTCAATCGCTTAACCACTGCGCCAACCGTGCCGTCAAAATTAACACTTATAGCTTAAAATTACGCAAACGGATACCTGAATCGAAAAATGATATCCGAAAAACGGCCTATCCAACGATATCCCACAGGTAGACTTGAAAAAAAAAATATCATCCCCACTTCACGTGTACGGGAAGTCCATTAAAAAAATATATTTCAAGATATTATTTTACCACTTTGGCGACGTGATTAATATGTATACCCATGCCAAAGTACATTATAGTACTAAAAGTCTCTGAGCTAAGCCGTGGACAGACGGACAGACAGATGGACATGGCGACGTTTCGCCATGTCCGTCTGTCTGTGTGTCTTATAGTTATAAGGGTTCCTTGTGTGACTACGAAACCCTTAAAAAATCGGCCAAGTACGAGACGGACTCAACAAAAAAAAAAAAAAAAAAAACTCGCACACGAAGGGTTCCGTACCACCGTATTTAGCAAAAAAGAAAACACTTTTCTTGAATGGAAGATTGGCCAATGGAACAGGTTGCGTATTTGTGAAAAATTAAAGGGGAGCCCCTTTAATTTTTCACATATACGCAACCTGTTCGTTGTTCTAACTAAATTACGCAATTTCCAAGGTTAATTAGTATATTTCCACCGATTTTATTGCAGAGTCCAGCGTTACGTATACTGTTTACAATGTGTGAGAACTAATTAGGTTTAGATAACACTTAAAAGTCACCCTATTTAAGACTAAGAACGTAATAGGTCTTCCAAAGAAACACTTAACATTTCAAAATTTTGCTTTTTCGCGAAAGCGTTTAGGCGAGGTTCTTCAAGTTAACCTCTAGGAAATGAAATTTTAATGTCATTTTATTAAGAAACGGTAATGATTAAACACGTGAAAAAATTATATGTTGCTTTTGAGACCTTTTTGTAGGTACGTCGGGTACTCGTTAAATAATTAGATAAAGTTCGCTCGATAGAAAAAAAAATCCAAACATACCCTTATTTTGTAGATTAAAATCATTTTATTTCAATATTATATATTGAAAATCCCATCCAAATAAACGTCTATGATGATGTAAAGTCCGTCGGGTTTAACATTGTTAATATCGTAAAACATATAATTTTCAACCCAAAATTAACGAAATTCACGGCACAATTTACTCGCGCCCAGCTGCCGCCTCAAGAACAAAAATGCACGCTCGAGGAACCTCGCCTTAATGAAAGGTCAAAAGAATAGATGTTCATATAAAAACTGCATTTCACGTGATATTTACGGTTCAAAGGCGCAGTGTGGGCGGAATGTAGGCGGTCGAACAAAGGATGGAGGTTGGACCAATTCGGTTTTACTCAGAATTTATAATGTTACACTAACTACTGCAGTTGAATTAATTGATATTGTGCATACATGTGATTGTGTAATTGAGCATATTGATAGGGATGTGTCTGAAAATAATACTTTACTGATAATTGACGTGATTTATTTTTGCGTTGGTTGTTATATCATCATCGAGTAACAGTAGACTTCTGGTAGTTGCTGAAATGTGGGTGAAATAGTCACACCTCTGCATAGCCCTGGGATTACAAGTGTGATGTTATGTTGTATGTTGTAGAAATAAAGAAAGAAAGAAATAAAGAAGAATTGTTTATTCTGCATAAACAAAACCCACTTACCAAAAAATTAAATTATAAAATACACACATTCAATTAGCCAAAAGCCTCTAATCAAATCTAAAAAGATAGAGGATCTTACCATAGTTTTTATGTATCTTCGCTTGTGCAGCATTTGGGCGGCTCCAACATGCTGCAGAAGTACGCTGGCCAAGACGCGACCGCCGCCATGCGTGCCGCCGGTATGCCAGCAGCAGTGTTCAATGACTTCCTGTGGAGGTTTTTTGTGGGTAGACTTGTGAGTTCCAGTGCTTTTCACACTTGCTTCTCATATGAGGTGGGCAGACGTTAATTTATTAATATAAAAAAACCCATTTGATGAAAATCATGCTCTGCAAACTGATCACCTTCCATCTCCATCACCAGACCAGCTATATTAATATGTATAGTTAGTTAGTTTGTATAATGTAATTTAATTATAATTTTAATTTAATTTATTGTGATGTAATATTTCAACAACATACATTGTGATATGGATATGGGTTAATACCTGAAATAAACGATAATGATGATGCTGATGATAATATTATAATTTATTAACCGAACTAATTGGGGATGTGTATTATGGAAAATAGGATGTTTAAAAATTTGCCTTTCGATTTCTGTGATGTACAAAACTTAGTTTTGTTCACAATTTCAGGTACACTCATCTTCAATCAGCGCAGCAGCTCGCCCACCAGCGGCTCCACAGACCTGTGGCTGGATCCCCTCACACATGGGCCTCTGTGAGTTCTTATCCTCATAACTGGAATAATAAAGTTGTTAAAAAGCTTAGACTTATATAGCCCAGCAAAGGATGTTTCAGTTTGAATGGCATATTATAGCGGGCACATAAGTAATTTGAACTTTACGTCTTAGGCTACCAACATATTTAGTACTTATTTAATGGACAGCGTCTTTTTAACCATATTTTATTTTATTTTCAAACGTTTCTTAACTTAAAGCAACCCATGGGTTGGTAGGTTCATCCCATTTGTGACATACGGAATCAAGGGCTACAATGAAATGTGGTTGCTATTATCATAAATAAAATTTTCCATCAGTTAAAGTGTTATGTTTAGTGTAAAAGCACGTTAGGCTGTCATTCGTAGATCTTTGACAGTCGTTTCAGTCAGAAGCCCAACAAAGTCTGACAACCAGTCTTGCCAAGGGCTATCGTAAGACCCAATAGCTGGGTTGTGGAGGTCAGATAGGCAGTTGCTCCATGTAAAATACCCCAACATAGCTGGGAAAAGGCTTGGCAGATTCATTGAATTATAACATTGTAACAGTAATTAGCGTGAAATCGAATGCTCCGCGGTAATAGCTCTTTTAATATTACGAGTAGGTAATTGTATTCCATTTGTTTAATACCATTCATTTGTTTCATTTCAATTGGTTTTCTATTTTGTTTCGTATGAGCATTTTATATCACCTTTAATTTAACTTAATTTATGTATTTAAACGGACACACCTATGTTTTTATTATTCTAGCGTATGGCACTCGTGGGTTGTAGCTGAAAATCAGCGTCAGGTGGTACACCTTGTGTGTCATCTGACATTATGCTGAGCTGAGGCCCTTTTGGCATTATAATCATTGTTTTCTGTTTTTTAGAGTTTTGGTGTATTTTTTGCTGTAATGCCAATACACGTATTTTTCTTTCTTTCAGGTAAAAATTCAGAAGGCAGCATATCTATGCAACAAGTCGACTGAATAATGAGGGGTGCTGAGTGAAACGCTGGAAGGATGGCTCTAAGATACAGTAGTGTTTTAGTTTAAGACAGCCATGATTAAGGCTTTTTAATAACAAGTTATTAATCTTTAAAAAAGTTACAAATAAAAGTTGAGGTACGAGTGTTTTACTTGTCTTTTAATTTTATATACTTACGAATGTTATTCTGAAAACATTGTCTATACAACAATATGCAATTTTCATTAGTCTCTTAACATAATACCTACTTACACTACGATACACATTCTCTGCGTCTTGGTGTGAACGTGAAATTCACAAGTCAAAGACAAAACTTTATTTATGAAAAATTGTTGTAATAGCTGTGGTAAACAAATAGGGAGGAATATAAATCAATACGTTTTGCCGTTACCGTCGTACAAATATTAATAGTATTAAATGTTACATTTCAGAAACAGAATACAATTTTCGTTATTTTAGTTTTCAATTACAAATATGACAAAAAAATCAATAGAGTAATATTTATAATGAGATATATCAACGCTAAATCATAGGTACTTATTCTAAAACGAAGATAACAATTTTGCCATTCAAGAATAACCATTCAAGGAAATAGATTGTCCACGGCCAAGTAGATGGTTCATGGCCAAGCAATTTTTAGTCATGAGCCCCGTGATTGTTTGCTTTTCCACTGACTGATCATTAGGAAAACCCCAGTTTTATACTCTAAGACAAGAACTCGTCAAGTACTGGTTTAACAGAAAGCCTCTTATGCTCGAAGAGTTATGAGCGCTTTCCCAAGTGGCAGTGATAAATGAGCAAACAATGAGCTTGTAACAGCAGATATAAAAAGATAACAAAATACTTCTTTATCTAATATAGTAATAGCAATATTTGAACTAGTAAGTGGGTAGATGCAGGCAATAAACAATATCGAACATACGTGCGAGTGAACATGCACTTACTATCAGCTGTATCGGATAGTACATAGATAGTAGATGGCCGTGACACTAGATACCTATGTAGGTTCGGCCAGTAGAC
Source organism: Dryobota labecula (assembly GCA_947523025.1). Classification (NCBI taxonomy): domain Eukaryota; kingdom Metazoa; phylum Arthropoda; class Insecta; order Lepidoptera; family Noctuidae; genus Dryobota; species Dryobota labecula. Next base: position 23,907,581 of record OX383302.1, on the reverse strand, counting down.
GACTGTCGCCATCTTCACCTGCCTAGGCTCTGCCCAACTACCACTACTTTCACGATATCGAAGATGGTAGGAAAGAAATTGTTAGTGCGAAGACACATTTCGCGATAAATTGACATGCAAATTAAAACGTATCTTAGCATCAAAGTATAATATTGGTAAGTTCGTTGCTGTGCGCTTGAGTAGCTACTGAAGGTGGAGTTCTTTGTCTCTCTAGCCTTTTCGCCATCAAACTGTTGAAAGATGCAAATTGCAGACATGCAGGCATAACATATATGTACATCATATTCCTGTATTCTCCGAAGTGGTAGGAAGCCGGAGCTCACCAGTTATGTTTCAGATCCCATGTTAATGAGAGTGGGGGAAACTAGGTATTGCCATCAACCGGGCGCAAATCCTCCGGGCTGCTACTGAGAGAAACCATATAGAAAAACAATAACTCTGCCCGACCTGGGAGTAAAATCCAGAACATTACCAAGATTTGCCTAAAAACATTGTCTAGAGATAGATAGATAGAATACTATATATTATGTATCGCCAAAAGCGATCTTTTACAGACAACCTTCTTTGGATGGATTATAAGTAGACGGAGGGACAATACTGCAGTAGTCAGTGGTGTGCCATTAACATATACAATAAATACATACACACATAAAGTATATAGATACTTATCTATAAGCATATAGATATATATATATATACAAGAAAAAGAAAGATTTTTTTTTTATTTGGGACACGCACATGAAATACACGCAAACTAACAAAATTTACATTGTAAACAACAATAAAAAACAAATAGAAAAAGACCTGTGCCAGGCCAAAAAGGCCCCTATCTCAGCATAATGCTGCGATATTTAAAAAACAAATACCGCCGCGCATATATATACAGACAATAATAAATATGAAACAAGAGCATGGAACTTTTTCTCTTAACACTTCTCTTCAGTTCTGCCATCGTGGCGTGCTACGTAAATTCCTTTCAATATTGCTAAAGATAAAGTCGAAAGACGTACTTAGTTGAGTAAAACGGAAATTTGATATCATACCGACATAGTTACGCTATAAGCTTGAGTGAATAGCAGGAAGAACATGACGTTCTTGTTTAATCTATATCAGTACATTATTATCGCAATTTTTTTTATCGTTAGTCACTTTAATTTCGTGTGCGGTTTTTACCATTTCGAGAATTTATTCAGGATATATACGGAAGGTTTCTGTATATGATACATTAATATTAAACTTACATTATAATAAAGAAATCTCGATGTTTTTTCAAGTTAACTTATACGTTCTTATCGCATTTCAAAATATAAAAATAAGTGGCCCACGAGCCTAGCCACCGGTAGCTTGTTACCGATGAACAGGTCCAAGCTAGTGGTGGGCAGGGCTCCAAAGAGAGGAAGAACTCCTCACAATGCGTACCGTTTGAAATATCGCGAACTGCATGGAGCCTCCTCCAGTCGCTAAACGTGTCTCCTGAGATGTTACAATTAACTAATAAATTAAATGAACAGTATGCATGATGACTATGTATGATGACGTCAGCAGCTATCGGCAGCATCTGACGCGGCTGATAGCTGATAGCGTATCACTGCCGAAACAATCTGCTTATCATAAGTAGTTATCACACGGAGCTGCCGGTCGACGAACGTGTTCACATGTAAGTACCACGCCTAATTACATCATATATATTTTATTTCCTGATAATTTTTTCAAGAAAAAATAGGTCACATTCATGGTGAGAAAAAGAAAAATTGGCAGTAAATTGGAAGTTTTCACTTAAAAATTTTGATATGAAGGGAAAAGGGGTCATGTGCAATTTAATGAACTTTCATTTTAATTTATTTTATTTTTGCTAAATATGGTTGCAGGTAGTATCTACCTTAGCACTTAAAGGTCAACCAGACTACTTAGTTTTTTAAAAGCTTGGTTTTTTCTAAGTCCTCTATTTTAGTTAGCCTTAAACGTAAGCGTTTCTAACGCGTAATCTAGGTAACTCCTAATCATCATCATCATCATTTCAGCCGAAAGACGTCCACAGTTGGACATAAGCCTCCCCCAACTCCTAATATTAATATATTATTACTATTATATTATATTATTATTATTATTTTATATTATTTATTGTAAGAACTCATGCCGCCTGTGATTCAGGTTTATCCTAGTACAGGCATCATACTTTGTAATACCTACATTATTTCTAAGATTTATACCGTATTTTTCCAAAAATTTTTTTGATATTTTTTTTTAAATTTTTTATTAAGCGTCTAAACAGATGGGCTGAATTTCAAAACCGGCTATCACAGACACTAATCTGCATGGTCCTTGTATGGCCTGAGCAAGATTATGTCTAGACTACGAGACTGTGACTCTGTGACCTCTAAGTTTGTTTCGGTGTTTCTTCTCAGAAGAAATTTTGTCAGAGTCAGACAGGAAACACCGGCCACCTCATCAGGTTTTAAAACATAATTTAATTTTGACCTGTTAGAGTGTATATTTTAACCCAGGAAATCGGGAAAAAAAATTTGGGGTCTGGTCCAAATGTCCACCATCAACGAGACCTAGTCACAGACTTTTTCTACTACCATTTTTCAATTCATAAGTACTTTCTGAGTTTATTTTGGACATTACTGACATCGGTGAAGGCAAACATCGTGAGGAGACCTGGACTTATAGTTAATATAAGTCTGAAATCGCCAACACGCCTTGAGCAAGCGTGATGATCAATACTCGTGCATTTGCCCTGCAGTGGGACAGTAATTATTATTTTAACTTTTACTAAGACCCCCATGAAAAAATCTGTCAGTGAAAAGTTACAGTTAAATAAAAATTATAGTTTTTTCTATAATTTTAGCCTAAACAGCGCGATTGATTTTAACAAATGAGGTGTCGTTAGATTTTTCATGACCCCACGAGTAACTTTTTTAGTGCTAAAAAAGTTTGAGCTATATAAGTGTATGAAGTCTTGATGAAAGAAATAGATCGCTACCATTTTATATTTAATCTAACAACTATAGGAAGGAACTACTTACCTATATTGCAACCATGATGAGGCGGGAAATATCTTTTCTTATAATAAAAAATATGTGATAAATATAACTCATAACTTTGCAGTCAGATTAGGTCAGCAACCTAGAAGTGGTTCGTTAGAGTGCTTGATATTTTAAAGTGATTTTTAGGGTTCCGACCCTAAAAGGAAAAACGTAACCTTAAAGATCACTTTATTGTCCGTCTGTCCCAGACGCTTTTCGAGATCTATGCAACGCAGTTATTTGAATTTTGGTACAAAGTTAAATCTAAATGAAGCGCACATAGACTGCTGTTCAGATGACCAAAACTCATATTCGGCTTGGGCTCAGCTACGCCACTGCCTTTTGACCTAAAACCAGGAAAACGACACACAGGACGCAAAAGTTTAACATTTTCACAGCCGCCATCTTGGATTTTCATTTTCACCTCACGAACGGCTTTAGTACCTTCAAAAACCATGGAAACGACACCCTTAATGAAAAAAATTGAATATTTTCGGAGCCGCCATGCTTGATTTTGCTTTCGATCCCATCAAAATCAAAATATTTTATTTCACATAAACCTACATGGGCACTTATGAAAGGTTAGAAGCTAGGTGCACGGTTCCAATTGGTCGTTTCCTATGGAGAAGAACCGGCAAGAAACTCCACAGTTACTCTTTTAATAATAATTGGTTTTTACAATATTTTAAAATAACAGTGTTAATAAGTATGGGAAATCAGGTTTCTTGGATTCCCATAACGTTCCTGAAATAATTTCATGTACCTACAGGTCATCTAAAAAGATATGAAGAAAAAGATATGTAAGATTTGCTTTAATGTGATGAACGATGAAATTTTTGATATGTTGCATGTTGACATAATTTATTATAGTATGCCTATTAGGCAGGACATAATGGATCTGTAATTTACCTAACATCTGTCTGTATAACCTATGCCCACAATAAAATAATTTGATTTGATTTGATTTGATTTGATAAGTATGATATACTGAATTCACCCCATCAGTCTGCGGAGAGCTGTCCCTTCCACCCTGTTTAATGCACATTTTATATTTCCAGTGGAGCAAAATAGGTTTTGAGTTTACCAAATTCCATTTAAGAGCAGATCGTTTCTCACGTTATAAACGTTCACCTGTAGACGATCGGTTATTTTTTCGGGCGCACAAGTCTGTTAAGCATTTGACCAAAAGTGATTAAAATAAAGATGATTTTGGGTTCGTTCACAAAAAGAGGCGCATTCATTGTAATTATCAGAGTGTTCAATAATATTTTTAGGAGACTAAAATGGGAATTATTTTTTGTCTCTGCATCACCCTAAGGTAGACTGGTAGAAAATGCTCAAGGGATTGAGTCCGCCTTTGTACAGTTTTTACTTGTGCAAAAAGTTTTAATAAATAAATAAGTAAAATTATTAGAGGTTCGTTTAAATACATGCTTAAAACTAATAAAACGCCCTGCTCCTTAAGCGTTGTTTTCATGGCAAACAAAAATTGCAAATATTTGTTTGAAATAAGTTGCTGGCAGCTTGAACTGTTGCTGGCAAAATGTAGGTAAAAGTCTCGTGTTCATCGTCACCTATTTTTGGCAGCTGATATTTTAAAACTTTTAACGGCTCGTGGCTAAATAATAACAGCCCCACGGCTCGATTGAAGGTTACGCTACGCTCGCCGCGGTCGGTTCGTGGATGGGGGACCATTCATTACATATTAAGACTCCTTCGTGCCTCGGAAAGAACGTTAAGCCGTTCGACCCGGCTGTCATTCATAGATCTTTGACAGTCGTTATGGGTAGTCAGAAGCCCTTTCTTACCACCAGACTTACCAAGGGGTATTGTGTTACCCAGTAACTGGGGTTGCTCCATTTAAAATACTGGTATTCAGTTGCATCCGGTTAGACTGGAAGCCGACCCCAACGTGGTTGGGCAATTGCAAGGCAGTTTGATATTTTTAAACTTCAACTAGCTTCATCTTTCTGACTGACTACTCTTTTTGTTAATATTCGGCCTCATCAATTTGTTCTGGAAGCCGATTACAACCTTAAAAGAAAAAGGCCGAATGAAAGTGAACCACCCTGTATACTCGTGTTAAGTTACCAATTTTATAATGGTGGAAACATAAGTTATATAATCGGCTAATTTGGCTGTATGATTTAATCCCAGTTCGGGCTGGCCCGCGTGGCGGCCCACTCCCTCTCCCCGAGAGGAGGCCGTGTCCCAGCAGTGGGAACATGATTATGCTATGCTGTATTCAATCCCAGGTAAGATACTGAGAATGATTACATGTTTGGCTGATAACAGGTTTATTTCTTTTGCTTACTTACTGCATCTGTTTGTCCTAAACTGAATGAATGTAGGGACGTATACTATTTACTTATTTATTTATTTAGGGTGTCCAACAAACGATATACACAAGACATCTTACGTAAATAATGGGTAACATCAGGTTTTAAGTAGGGGTACTCACAAAGCATGTGCAATAAAGTTGACAACTAAGATAACAAACTTAAAATGATGATAGGTACTTTAAAATGTTTAAAACCCCATGTAAACCTAAAATGGAAAGATAAACGTTAATTTTGAAGTGGATAGGTATGTCGCAGGCAGATTGTAAGATTTGTCATTTTACAAACGGCCGCCGTCCGTTTTCAAACGCGCGGCGTTATTCGAACTGCCTAAGGCAAAAATGTTTTATTCGCCGGCCGCTATCGCGGAACCGCTCGAATCGCTCGCTCGGCTCGCGTGTGGTTGGTCATAGTTCTAAACTAACGTAAGGTAGGTCGTAACGTAGGTCGTCGGGGTGCCAGGATGACGAAATTATAAAAAATTTACGTGTTTGTAAAATGACGAATTATATACAATCTGCCTGCCACAGATATAAAAGAAAAAATAACTTCTTTTAGAGATACATACACAAATTAACTTGACATAAACTAAACTTATATTCATTTGAAGTCAGTTTCTTATGATATTTTAAATCGAAAACTAAGAGAGGTCCTAATTTCATTTAGTATTAGCCGAGTTATTTGAAGTGGTACAAACAGTGAATTATTTGTGTTATGTTATCTTGAAGGTAACCTACCTGGAACGGATATTGATTTTTTTTGACAAATTAAACCTAAAAAATCAATATCCATTTCAGAACGACATGATCTGTTATAATTTTGTCGATCATATTAATCTCTTTTGTAATCCTTCTTGGTTACGAAGCTAAATTCTTATTCAATAGCAAATCTTATCGCGCATGCGCCAATAGTTATACAATTAAGTTTATCTAGTTTATTTATCTAAATTAAACAAAGATGGGTTTTTACGCTGGTCTAAGAAATAATACAGAAGTCTGGATATAATCTATAGACCATCTACATCGATATCTATAATCTATAGTCTGAATATCAGCTTATTTACTTAAGTACTTACCTTACAATTCTTACAAATGGGTGAGACTGATAACTTATTGTTATAATCAAGCACTTCGCGAACAAACTCCGGTTTATTACCTAATACATAAATAAACTGTAGGTAAAATTATGCCAGCTTTTTTCGAGATTCTCATGTAATGATGATGAACCCGTGTTCCCACAGAGACTCAACAATGGGTGAAGTGAAACGATACACATTCGCGGAGGTGTCCTCCCGCGACGGCAGCAAGGGGCAGCCACTGTGGGTCGTCTACAAGGACTCTGTGTATGACATCACCAAGTACATCAATGAGGTAAGCAGAGACTGTGTCCGCTGGTGGAACCGGGAGCACATTCATCCTAGTCATACAACTCTCTGTAACCTTTATCTGGGTAAATTGGTAAATAAAAAACTCAACACATAGGTAAATAGAGAAATACATAACTCCCATGGGAACAGCTATCGTCCACCGTATGGATACGGACACGGAAGAAACCATCATATTCCTGCCATCATCCTCCGTCTTTATGGTTCATAATGCTCCTCAATCCTCCTCATCATATTTCCATACCACGACCATCGGCCGCTCCCCAAATTTTCTTTAATTGATAATGACTGCATCCTATTCATGAAAATTTCTATGGTGGTGGCACGAGCATGAACTTTCCCTCGGCAATAAACAAAAATATACATTTTCAGAAGAAACTCAACATCGTCCGGCAGACATGGCCGTTGCTCTAAATGCGAATTTGTTAACATTGCAGCACCCGGGCGGCTATGACACCATCATGGAGGATGCTGGCAAGGACGCTTCCCGCTCCTTCGACGACGTGGGCCACTCGTCTGATGCGCGCGCCATCCTAGTCAAGTGCAAGATCGGGGAAATCGTTGAGGTAACTGCTTTAATCCTTCGTATGTCTGAACATGGATCCACGTGAGAATAAATGGTTTTTAATTTTTTCTATAAATACGGAACTCAACGTGTAAATACATCGAAGTTATGTATCTTCTTCTTTTGTGCCTCTCAAATTACTGAAGGTTGGCCATCAACTCCGAATATTTTTCCATGCCCTTCCGGGTCATTCGTGGATGTTTCTCAACCAGACCGACCACCAACCCGTTCTGTCTATCTACTTAAGGATATCAAGCAATATGACTTGTGGCTTTTGTGGAGGCACCGCAGTATAGTGTAACAGACAAGGTTACACACATCGGAGAAAGCCAGGGCTATAAAAGGGTCATGTTCCAGCACGGGTTGGTGGATTAAACTGACTTGTCATGCTTACGATAAAATGTTAAACACATCCTAGTATTATCATATAAAAAAAACCGGTCAAGAGCAAGTCGGACTCGCGCACCGAGGGTTCCGACCCATCAAAAATCATAAAAAAAATAAAAAAAACATTAGTTCCACTGTCGGTCTGTCGGCGCTAACCTAAAACTGCAATATTAGAAAAGTGTGCTATTTAGAGACATTGTTTTATTTTTCCTGTAATCTTTACATAAACTTCTATCTCATAGAATACTTTCAGATTTTTCTCTATGGAAACTTCGGAGATAAGGTAACGGTGCCGAAAACTACGCGGATTAAAAAAAAATGTATTTGAGAATGTGCAAATAGCGCTCTTTCATATGATAGGTACCCCACATGCCTTTCGAAGTGGGGCTATCACTTCGAATTTTTAAGATCCACGTTCAGTCCGTTAAAAAAAAATATCTTTCATATATGCAAAATATGTAGTTGGGCAAGCGTTAGTAGGTTTTGACATATCCAGCTGCGACAGACGGCCAGACAGACTGGTGACACTGGTATGGTGCGATTCAGTCTGTCTGTTACAATTTTGCTGCGGAACCATAATTACGCGTTATTGGTATCAGCGATCACAACCCAAATAGAACGAGCATGATTAGATTACGCCATTAAATTATATATAAGTAACACATACTCTCGAATCAGCGAGCTTTCGAAGCAAAAGAACGTCAAAGAAGAATCGCCAAAAATCATTCGCGGAAATAAGTAACCAGTAATGCATTTGATTGAACTCTATAATCCCTGTCAACAATATCGACGCTTTCCACTACAAAGGGCATAACTCCAAATCCCATGTTTTGGCAATGAGCAAAAAACGACAAAAAACAAAACTTTCTTATATAATTGTTTTGTTTTTATACTTATAAAATAGAGTTCTAGGAAAGGAGTTCTTAAGTTTTGGGGATCTCTTGCCTCATTTAATGTAAATTATGTGCGAGAGCTAAAAACGAAGTTAGCGTGGAGTCACACCCCAGAAAACCTAAAAACATGCATATAAAACCCATAATTATTAATAAAATCAAATCAAAATATGTTATTTCACATAAACCTACATGGGTACTTATGAAATGTCAGAAGCTAGGTGCACGGTTCCAATTGGTCGTTTCCTATAGAGAAGAGCCGGCATAAAACTCCACGTTCACTCTTTTAAAAATAATTGGCTTTTACAATATTTTCAAATAACAGTGTTAATAGGTCTGAGAGGACAGTGTAGGCCTTTCAACAAGTACCAGGTACTTAACTAAATAGAATTGTCAACAAATCTATAGTCTACTAGTAGTGATGGATTAATTAGCATTTGCATTCATTGTTAGCATGCTAAAACTCATTTAGCATTTAGCAAGTGTCATATAGTTGCGAAATTCTGTGAAGTGCTAATTCATTGCTTCGTACGTCATAAAAATAAAAAATCAAAATATTTTATTTCACATAAACCTACATGGGCACTTATGAAACGTCAGAAGCTAGGTGCACGGTTCGAGTTAGTCGTTTCCTATGGAGAAGAGCCGGCAAGAAACTCCACGGTTACTCTTTTAAAAATAATTGGCTTTACAATATTATTAAATAACAGTGATAATAGGTATGGGAGGACAGTGTAGGCCTTTCAACAATTACCAGATAACTATCATACAGTAAAAGATAAATAATATCATACGTTATAAAAGGTTTTAAATTGTTAAAAATATTGAATTACATGATCATTACTAGTACTAGCACACATAAAACGTTATCCGCGAGTAAAGTAAACGCACGCTAGGAGACGACCTCAGGCGAACGCGCTCTTTAATTCGCATATTAACAAAATTCACATACTTAATTATTAACAATTATCGTCATATTAGCCAATAGCATAGAAATTAGCATGCTAAGTCTAAAGAATTCGCATGGTCATGACATTTATGCGAAATCGCATTAATTGCCATCACAATCTAATATGTCTACAACGTATTAAATATCCTGGTAAACTCAAACTCAAACTCAAAGCATTTATTTCAAATAAACCAATTACAGGCACTTTTGAATTATCAAGGGGTCGGTCAGTCAGAAAGATGAAGCTAGTTGCCCATTCCAAAGCGTAGTAGGTTCCTATGGAGAAGAACGGACAAGAAACTCCATGGACACTTTTTTAAAACAAAATATTGTTACAAAATATGGGTTACATCATTCATGTTGAAGTTATACATGTGAGAACAATGTAGAAAGACGTGCACGTTAGAAGCGTCCGTAATAGAAACAATTCAAAAATTAAAATAAGCCGTGGCAGCTAAGAGATGACCAGTCCCAACTGACGGCGCCCGTTCACGAACATGACGCATGGATCAGCACCATTTAGCTCAACCATTTTGAAGGGAACTTAATGATCCAACACACACGCCACCACCAGCGAGACATTTGAGTGAGCATGACATACTCTCAGCCGCCAGGGCACATTCAAGTCAATAAAAGACATATTACCCGGTAAATGGTAGCTCTATAGTACATAGTACTCACACCTGTGCTATGCAATTATATAATTCAAGGACATTGAGTTTATACAATCCAAAAATAGTTTACAATCTTCAGCAGCTCCAACATGATTGTCAAATGTTAATTAACTAGCTGAGGTTGTGGAAGAGGTACCAAACGTCTGCAGTAAAAACCAGTTTCGCACATACAAGGGTAATTTTTATAGTTGTATATACAATGATGTATAAAAAAGGAAGATAAGGCACCGCTCTAATGTTACGAAAACATTATTGGACTAGAACAAATTGGATGTACACACGCCCACACAACTACATTTCCCGATGTGGTTGGTCTATTTGAACTATTTGAGCACATTTTAAAAACACAGGAATTACGGTACGACGATTACGGCATTGACTATTTTATAGAAATGACCCATAAGTTTGACCATAGCAATAATAATAACTTTAGTAACATTGACATTACTACTAACACTGAAAGTATCTTTTTGACTCCAGTAAATGAACAAGACATTATAAAAATTATCAACTCTTTAAATAATACTAACGCTACCGGATATGATGAAATTACCACATTAATAAATTAAGCAGTAAAAGCATAGCAGCACCTCTAAGTTATATAATTAATCTGTCATTTGAGACAGGAACATTTCCTACTAGGTTAAAGCAATCCATAGTTAAACCGCTATACAAAAAAGGTAACCGCACGGATATGTCCAATTATAGACCCATTACATTGATACCTATCATAGCAAAGATTTTTGAAAAGGCAATGTATGGTAATATAATCAACTTTTTAAATAAACACAACATACTTACTGAGAACCAATTTGGTTTTAAGAAGAATAGTTTGACTTCACTTGCTTGTTTTACTTTGGTCAAACAGATATCTGAAGCCCTCAATAACAAAATGACTGTATTATCAGTATTTTTAGACATGAGCAAAGCATTTGATTTTGTCCCACATACTCATTTACTGTGCAAAATGGAGAAATACGGCATATGAGGCAAGGCGCATGACTGGCTTAAGAGTTATTTATCGAGTCGCCAGCAAAGGACAGTAGTATCAAAAGTTGACAATAACAAAAAAGAAACGTACAGTTCAGAGTTAAAAATAAATAGTTGTGGTGTTCCTCAGGGAAGCGTATTAGGGCTTCCATTATTTATAATATATATAAATGACCTTTGCAAGAGCCTAAAACATAATTGTACACTATTTGCTGATGACACTACCCTGACTATAAAATCTTCAAATAGAAATGACCTAGAAACTGACACTAACGATGAAATACTAAAAGCAATGAAATGGCTGGAATCTAATAATTTACATGTAAACATTGAAAAAACAAAGTTAGTACAATTCCAAACATACAATTCTTTAGTAAAACCACCTAAAATACACTACAGTCATTCAATTTTGGAACCAGTACCATCAACCTTATTCTTGGGATAGTTATTGACGAAAAATTAAATTGGAAAGAACATATAAAAAAAGTCTGCACAAGAATCGATAAATTTGTTTTTGCTCTTCGTAAACTGAGACGAATAGCCAGTAAAGAAGTAGCCTTTAATGCATATCATGGCTATGTTTCATCAGTGCTGCGTTACGGCCTTGTGATATGGGGTAATTCGGTAGATGTGAATAGAGCATTCATTGCACAGAAAAATGTGTCACAGCTGTATGTGGAGCAGAATATTTAGAGCATTGTAAGCCATTATTTAAAGCACTGAAAATTCTTCCACTTCCTTGCCTTTAGATTTTTGAAATTTGTATATTTGTAAAAAGGTATCCGCACATGTTCCCACTGTATGAACATATTTCTAAAAGAGTTAACAGCAGAAACCCGAATAAGTTACTAGCACCTAGCCAGAGACTACTTTTGTATAGCAGGAATTCCAATTGCATGGCAATAAAAGTCTTTAACAATTTACCCTCAGGCATCAGAGTGTTGCCCATTAATAAATTTAGGAAAACAATATTTACTTGGCTTTTAGACAACTGTTTCTATTCAGTTAACGAATTTTTTAGTTGTAAACTTTGACATTACTTTTTAACAATTAATTGACAATGTAATAGCGGATATTGACTTTTTTCTTTCTTTTTTTTAAGCCTTTGACATTATATAATTAGTAAATTAAGACATTTCATTCATAAACTAAAAATGAAAAAATCGTACTTATAAAACTTGACATTGCATTAAATAATTAAATATTTTTATTTTAAACTTATTTCTATTTAAATTAATGGGAGAATCAATTGTACTCTAATTTGATTATTTCTACACCAGCAACGGTAGTATATGTGAATCTATTAATTAATATTACGATCTTAATGTACCTTTTACTCAGAAATAAATAAATAATATAAATTAAATTAAATTAAAATTAACTAATATTTGTATGACCTACAAGTAGTTGTTCCGGGTCTGGCTGTTTGTGTATGTGAATTTAATTTTTGTAAACGCACCCACGATACAGGAAAAATTGCTAGTGTGGGGCAACGTTTTAAAAAATAAAATAAAAATAATAATAAATAACTTTACTTAACTTGCTCATGTCCTACACAAACGGCAGTTCGATTGTTACAAAGGTCAGTTGAGCCGGTCGGCATAGTTTATGCGGTCCACGTCGAGGAGCGCTAGGTACGCGCTCTATATTAATTCAACAAAACGTTGTCCACTTTTGGATTTCGGTAAAATCATTGGAGTTGATTTAAAGAAAGGTATCGCTACACAATATATTTATTTTTAAATACTTTACACACAAGTAAAAAAATACTGTAGATACAAAGGCGGACTTAATGCCTGAGGCATTTTTTACCAGTCAGTCAACCATAGGATGATGCAGAGACAAAACATGGCAGGTACAACATAAGGGATAGATAACTCGAAAAAGAATAAATACCAATACATACATTTATACCTACAGAATAAACTTTATCAGGACAAATAATGATATCAATAGGTAGAGGAGAAAACGAATCCAGCAAATCAGGGCTGGGATGATTCTGCCAACTTACAAATATGTTCGCGCGCCTTCACCTTAAAAGATAACCAGGTGGTTACCGTCCTGATGTTCAGAGGGATTGCATTCCAAAGGAAGACCGCCTGGACAAAGAATGAAGAATGAATGAAGCCAGAACGGTGAGAAGGACATTGTAGAAGACGATTGTTGGTGGAACGAAGATTTTTGCTATGGGCAGAGCATAAGTATTGAATTTGGGAAGTTAGGTAAGAAGGAGAAGTGGTTTTGTCGAGAAAAGAGAACAACGTAAACAGTGCCCTCAACTCTCTGCGCTAACGAATGTGTAACCATTTTAAAAGTAGTCGGTGCGTGGATACGTGGTCTTAAACAAAGATTTAAAACGAATCGAATGCAGTTATTGAGAAGGCGGTCAAGTTTATTGAGAAGATCTGCATTCAGGTCATAGTAACACACATCGCCATAGTCAATTATGGGAAATATTAGGAATTGTAGGTACAAGCATTGCCTTCATGTGTGATGGTAGAAGGTTTTTCAACCGATAGAGCGACCGCAACGTTCCGGTGACTTTTTGACTAACAGTCGTGACCTGCTTTTGCCACTCAAGACAAGTATCGACATGTAGACCAAGATTCTTACATCGGAACTAAAATACTGATTGGACTAGTCTGTTACTTCCTAAATGGGCTCAAAGCTCAGTTTATTCCGCCATCAGTTCCACCTTTCTCTTCGGGAAATACAGGCGATATAATTTTATTGAAATAAATACAAAAATCTGCTAACACAACCAATAAAAATTGATCACACCTCCTTATTGTTATGTGCACAATTCGACAAAGTTTTCCTTTCGCATGTCGAGTACAGTTCGATGTTCCGACGCAATCGACGCAGTATCGTAGGCTATAAAAGAGCTGTGTGTGGAGCTATAATGGAGCTTTTACGGGCTAACATATGACTGTTTTGAAAAGCATGGGGGTTCCAGAGTCGCTGTGGAGGGATAAATGAAAGAATTCAATTATTCCTATCGACATTATATTTTCTTACAGAATTTTCATGATTGTTTTCACCTGGGAATCATACCTAATCATTCTGAAAATCTGAAGAATGGACAACATGCTGCGAAAATCTAAATTAATAATAATGTTTAGTTTCAAGAAGCAGCATTTGCCTGAAAGTCCAGACCATCTTTGTCAAGATCGTATCAGACTCAAACACAATTATTTACTGTTCTGTACCTTTGAGAGCGGAATTAAACAGTACAACAGGACCTATTATAAAGAGCAAAGACTATTGACAAATACCGTTCATTCGCGACTGAACGAAGCACAATGATTGAGCGATAAGACGCCCGACGCTTGTTTTAGCTTGATTAGTTGTTTCAAATAGTTTATCTTCCTTTAGTAGGTTCTCTTTATTTACTTTATTTGGGAAGGAATCTACGATTTGATTTTTTTTTTAGTTTTCTCCAAAAATAAACGAATTTATAATTATAATATTATTATTAACACAAACGGGATATTATATTAATCATCATAACAGGCGAAAACTGGTCACCTCTGCCCAACCCTACGGGGAGTACAGGCGTGATGTTATGTTATGTTGTGTGTAAATAATATTGTAATGCTTAATTTTATTTTTCAAAAACATAAGCAATACGCAGCTTTAGCAGTCATCTCATTATTTAATTCTCGTAATCCTAATCATGGCTTTGAAAAAATCTTCTATATTACAGGACGAGAAACGCTACGACGCCAACGGTAAGAAGAAGAAGAAGGTAGTCCCGGTGAAGCCCGACGACAAGCCCACGAGCCGGAGCTGCCTTGGCGTCATCACGTGCGGCCTGCTCGGCTGACCGACACACATTGACTAGTCTTACTCCAATATTGTAGGATAATGTTAATACCTCGCCATTCATACTCGCTATATTCGGCACCGTGCTTACTGTGAGCATCAACAGCACAATTTATTGTTCATTACAACACAACTGTGACACACAACATACCTTAACTGTGTGACCTGACCCTCTTTCTTAAACTGGGTGTATAATTATATAGATCTGCCCGAGTATCTACTTGCGGGAATCACGTCATAGTTATGCTATAAGTTCATTCCTATTCTACGCAATCAAGCATTGCTTAAATTTTGCTCAATTTGACGTCACACGCACCGTGCATAAGTCAAGATACATGTTGCGCGGATCGGACAAAGTTATGATTAAGTTCTTCTAATGCGAGTCTTTCAATGTGATAAATTAATTTAACTTTCAGTAGCTTTCTCGAACTTTCCGGCATTGAATAAGTTTTAGTTAGTATGAATACCTCCAGTGACATAATATTTATATGCAAAAAACTTTGAAAAGAGATTAATCGACCACATTAGCGCCCACCCCAAATACAATTTACTTTTAATAGGTACCTAGAACTGAGATTAGTTTTATAAATCTATATATTAAAAATATTGTAAGTTTTTATTACGAATCAAAATAAAATGTTTCACAAAAGATTGTGTTTTTACAGAATCGTAACAAAAATTCCCAGTGCCCTTCAACAAAAAGACATGTAACTCAGTGCTGACTCTAGGTTACTATAAACCCCTACCCCAGCTAAGTAGCTACCTATATTACCTATATTCAATCCTCACGTCCCAAATGAGATGTAATTCCAATCATATTCCAATATGATTAGGTTTTAAATCCATCACCGAGCCGCGGCGACTGATTGCGATGTTCATACGAAAAGGCCCGGAAGGGAGGGGTGAGAGTGACATGTGACAAAGTGCCAACTCCTACGTCAGTTTGATCAGAGGAATTGAGGATTGTTTTTGTGAATTGCGGGGACTCTCCAAGTGATCACCTGACTGCGGCTCTGAATACTATACTATCCATACTAATACTATAAATGTGAAAGTAATGTCTGTCTGTCTGTCTGTATGTTACGTTGTCACGCCTAAACCGCTGAACCGATCGTCATGAAATTTGGCAGAGATATAGCCTGGGATATGAAGAAGAATATAGGCTACTTTTTTACGCGATATCCGACATCCACGCGGGCAAAAGCTAGTAATATTATAAATGTGAAAGTAACTTTGTCTGCCTGTCTGTCTGTTACGTTTTCACGCCTAAGCCGCTGAACTGATCATCATGAAATTTGGCAGAGATATAGTCTGGGATATGGAGAAGGAAATTTTTTACGCGATAACCGATACCTATCCACGCGGCCGGAGCCGCGGGAAAATATAGTATTTAAATAAAATTGTTGTACGTTGTTCATAGCTAATAGTTTTATAGAATTTCGTTTCACATAAAAAATTTCTCATATTTTCGTTTCATAGAATAATCAATACGCAGAATACTAACTTTGAAGATTTTTAAATCATTGATTTTTGTTTCACATAAAGTTTAATGTTAGAATAGTCATATCATAGAATAACAAATTAAATAATCTTTATTCTTATATTGTTTATTTAATATAAAACTTATTGCCAAGATTAACATTTTATCCATTTTAATTTTTTCAACAGCAGTTTTTTTTGCATTTTGCAGCATGCAAGCAAGCATGCAATATGCAGCGTGCGAGCAAGCATGCAACATGCAGCAGGCATGGTTTCTGTCACGGCTCCGCGCCTACGCAGATTTAAATTACACTCTAGGGGTAGGGCAGACAAGACTACGTGGAGTCGGTTTTGCAGTGATTCGTTTCTGTCACTAACTTATGCCGAACAAACAATATTTGTTAAAAATTAATTGTACTGTTTGATAAGTTTGTTAAACAAAAAAATGTGATTAAAAATTCATTGAATTGTTTTTCTGTGAAACATGTTTCTTTCAAGTAAATAGTCTTGAAACAATAATATTCGAACTAAAAATATAAGGACCCAATATTACGAGTATATGAAACATTTTCTGGGAAACGAAATTCTATGAAATTTCTGTCTGCGAAATAAGGCTACACCAAATAAAATACAATTAATATCATCCGTAGATATGAATAAAGCCTCAAAACTAAGTTACGTAATGTACTAAACGAGGATTTTCAATTTTAAAATCGTTTGAATTTACGTAAGGTGCGTGTAAGTCCTCCGCGAGTATATGCTAGGCCCACTGATGCTAAGTATTGTCTTATTTATGATGTAGCTGTCTTAACTCTGGCTCAATTTACACCAAAAAGAAAGGCTGTCGCAAATTCTTTCTATCCAGAAATATCATCCCATCCAGACAGGATCATGTCCCAGTGGGCAGTGATTAATCCTGACGATATCGATTGAGCAGTAACGATGCTCAAAGGAGCACCCACACTAACTGTAGCTAAGCTGACTGTTTAATTTTACAATCGTCACCCTTTTTTCTGAATTCAAGACCTATGATAAACAATGTGTGCTACCTAGCAGAATTTTCACATAGCTTCCTGCCATCTTCCCTTTATAACTACCAATTAACTTAATACAGGACAACCAAGGTCGAATCATTGTGATTTTAAAACAACATATACCTAACCTAAATATACCTAACAACATATAACCTATATTGTTTTACCTACCCCTTCGAGAAATACAGGTGTAGAGAGGTCTCTACACCTGTATTTCTCGAAGGGGTAGGTAAGCAGAGATATATACAGTTCATTTACAATCACATTCCTCCAGTTATGTGTAAGTCCGATATACCTAAGTCTACATTCGCACGGGCGCTTATATTAACGCGAAGTTTTTGAATGTGCACTAGATTTTCAACGCTGAAAATCCAACAGTGTATTTTCTTGACGCGCTTGAATACGCTCTATTGGATTCTCAATGCTCGGCCCAATACCAAGAGTTGAAAATACAGTGAGCGAAGTAAAAAAGCGGCCGTGCGAAGGCTGCTAATAGGGGGCGAGCCTATCTATTGCTATCAACCGAGCATACATCCAGACTATGGACTGCTACTGAGAAATCCAAAAATTATCCGCATAAATCATTTTTAAATCATCTACAGTAAGCTAGTTTTCAGTACACAATACAATTATTTCTCATCGGTAATTGAAACTTGCGGGATAAAGGCTCTTACAAACAGGTGCGACACGTGACACTCTTTGTGTCGCGTCGCATGTCGCGCCTGTTTTAGGAGCCTAAATTACGTAACACACGTATAAATTGATCGAAATAGGTTTTATTTTGACAGTTCACCCACTTCCAATGCGTTATTTACATTGTAGAAAAAATCAAAATCAAAATATTTTATCTCACATAAACTTATGGGCACTTATGAAACGTCAGAAGCTAGGTGCACGGTTCCAATCGGTCGTTTCCTGTGGAGAAGAGCCGGCAAGAAACTCGACAGTTACATTAAATAGTGTTAATAGCTATGGGAGGAAGGTGATAAAGGTCTTTCAAAAATTACAAGGTACTTAACAAAATAGAAAATGGTAAAAAATCCACAGTCTACTAGGCCTACAACGTTCTCACATTCAGAAAAGAGGAAATAATCTATATAAAGATTTAAAAAAATTATTGCAATCTGTTTAAACCAAATGACATGGTTGCCACAACTACAGTAAGAAATTTGAATAAATATTATATGATCATGTCCACAAAAGCAACTATTAAAGAGTTGAAATTAGAATTGTAGGTTTAAAATGTCAAAAAATGAGATCATTATTTGAATGTGTCAAGGAAGAATGTAAAAAAATAAAACATCATTATTTGGGAGCAGTTATTAGACACTTACATAATTATGCCGTAAAGGAGTTACCAGGGAAGCCACATTGCAGAAGGAATTGCCAAACTTCCGTAGTCTTTAATCTTATATTATGCTTTTTTGATAAGGACACGTTTGATGTGGCTATTGAACTTTCCATTGCTAAGTTCTGTAACCGACTTTGGCAATTTATTATAAAAGCGGATACCTACTGTTTATATGAAATGACTTACCTACTTGTTTTATTTAATCTTTTGGATATCACAATCTCATGTCTACTGCGTGTATTTATGTTATGGAAATCGCTTCTTATTTTGAAAAGTCCCAAGTTTTTGCGAACATACAAAATACTTTTTCTAAGATATAAAGAGAAGGCAGAGTCAGTATATCAATTTCATTGAATTTGTTTCTAAAGTACCCGCGGGGACTCATTTTATAGATCGCACGGATTGCACTCTTTAGTAAAAATGAAAATTCACTCTACGTCAGCTGGCGATCCCCACAGCAGAACGCCATAAAATATAATACTGTGGAAATAAGCAAAGTATACTAACCTAGCTGTGGCTTTATCAGTCAACTGCTTTATTTTTCATACTACACTTGCAGCTGAACTTAATCTAACTGAAAGAGTTCCCCAATGTGCCCCATTGCAATTTTGAATCTAAAGTAATTTAAAAAAATACAGTTTCCGTATTTGCTTCTAGTTTCTTGCCATCAAGTTTTAGATTTAAACCCATTTAGGGTCCTGTGAAGCAATGGATTAGCAATATCCTTCAAAACTCTTGGATTGTGATTCAAAGTATTACGCAATTAAGGTGCAGTTCCAATACGCGTTAAAATGGTGCACAATAACACTGGCCCCCGCCCAGCAGACAGCGACGTGTAATGCACTATGGAGGGCAACAGCTGACGTGTGTCGTCACGGTATTGTGCTGTCTCAATACTGCCACGAGTTAATAACTCTCGCCCTCTGTAGCGGCTGCTGAGACAACCTAACCAGACATTGTGGAATACAGATTGTAATAACATTTAGAACAGAAAAAATAAAGTCGTTTATTAGATTGTTCCTACTTAAATAACATCACAGTAAGTGGGTAGGTACCTTGGCATTCAATCGTTTAAAATTTATAGAGAAGAGTAGATGAACGGCTGAGTTGCGACCCCAGTCTGAGCCCATTATATCATTTTACACTTTCCTTTTGCCTCCACAGCAATAAAATTATGATAAACTGCTGAAATAGACGGGTTTGTGCTTGAATTTCAATTCCATCCACAGGCAGGTAAACTTTTATTACAGCAGTGTAAACACATAAAATAAATTAACTTAACCTATACTACTTAAAAACTGTCTTCTTAATTCTTATGCCACGGCTACATGGTCGCGATAAAGCGAACTACACTTCGCGCGCTCTCTGTTGTACAGCGAGATGTCGCGTCGAGGTGTATGCGAGAGAGAGCGTGCGAGTGTAGTTAGCTTTATCGTGACAATGTAGCCGTAGCATTAAAGCTTCATGATTGTGTAGCGGCATCTACAACGCCACATGAGAACTACGCATCAAAGACCTGACGTCACACAAATCCTGCATGGCGCAATCATAGTTTACCGTGCGACTGGCATATACAGGATGTTAAAGTAATTGCGTGCCATAGCTTAGGGGTTCAGTATCAGTATCAACCTAATTTAGTACCTATCTACTAACTTAAAATAGCATCTTATGATAATTTTCGGATTTTTTAAACTTTTTTTAACGGTATTTATTCTTTATTTTTTACGGGTTCCTTTATCGATACTAAACTCACCCTGAAGCTATGGCACGCAATTTCTTTAACACCCTGTATACAACCAGTGGCGGCCCTAGAAAAAATTTTGGGTGGTGCGAGATCTCAAAGTGGCGCCCTTCTAAATACAAAACCTTAGTGTTCTTGTAATATGCAGTTGCTTATCCGTGATTATAATTAGTAATTAGTAAACCTTAAATCTAGACGTATAATGTTGGAATCGACGTTTCAGTTAGATTTATGTAACAATTTGTATAATGGAATATACATATATAAGCAATAGTACCCAGAACAACTATATAATATGTCGACGGATGCGCGCACGACCGCTGTTTGCTGTAACCTCTTGTCGATCAAACGCAGGCTCGCGAGCACCCCTGCGGCGTCTTACCACGCAGTTCAATAAGATTTTCCAAAATATCGAATTCTTTGCTGTTTCTGCTGGAAAATTTAGATGTATTGCGCTGAAAATTATACCAGAATTAGGTAAATAACAATCCCAAAATAAAATCAAAATTTCTATTATAAATATTCTATCTTATTTCTCTTGTTATTGTTTTTACTTGTATTAGTTTCAGATTAATTTTCTTTTATATTTAAACATACTCTCTACTCAATGTTATTTGTATCGCACATCGTTCGTGTTTGTTTAACTTTTTATATTATGTGGAAAATGTTGTGGTTATACATTTATACATCCATTTTAGTTGTAAGTTCTATACCATAATATTTTAATGTGTAATCGTTTATTTTCCCAAATAAAATAAAATTATAAATTAATAGTATTAGACCTACCAAATATCTACAGGTGTATCTGCGGGGCAAGCATTGCCATGTGCTACCGTAGGTTTGAATGTAAGTTTACTAAGATAATGTTGGGTGCTACCGCGAGCGAAACGAGCTCGAAAATTTTAGCACCCTGCCACTGATAGGTTCATTTTCTTTCGACCATTTCATATAGAAATAGCAGCTACTTGGTTGACTTATACTGTTCATGAACCTAGGCAGCAGCAGCGAGCGAAGCGAGCTCGATAATTTTAGCATACCTTTTGGAGTTAAGTTTAAAATAGTATTCTAAAACCCTAAAGCGGTATAGGGCGTCTAAGCCGCTAGCCTTGCTGCTTTGGCAGATCTCCCGGCTCAGACACTGAGTGCGGCCAACAAACACCGCACCACTGCACCTTAGAAGTTACGTTACTGTCACAGATTTACAGATCCGAAAAAAGACTCGAAAATATTTTAGTAAGTAGGTATATATCTATTTCGGAGAGGGTTTGAACCCTCAAAAGCCTCCTCTGCCTACGGCCTTGTAGGTAAAGTGTTATGTTCTGTTTAAATAGGTAATTTGACAACCTCCTTAGGCTAGAACTCCATGAATGTGGTTTGGTTCAAAACCTGGCGGCCTGGTGGGACATTGGAGCTCTTGTCTGTAGAGATTCCTTATCAATGTAATGGTCTCGTTTTAACTTAAAACGTAACTGTGCATAGGATTTCGCATAGCATTGCCTTTAAAGGGCTTTGTTTAATTCTTATTAGGTAGGAAGTTTATAACATGCGATGCGTGTCTTTTATTCATACATAAAGGAAGACCCATAGAAAAAGTAACCTCCTAACGGATTCCCGTTCGTCTCACTATGTGGACGAACGGGAATTAATTTTAGGGGGACGAATGGGAATATGTTCTTAGATTGGTGCCATTCGTCCCACTAAATATTATTATGCATGAAATGGTAATCGTTGTTTTGCAGTTTACTTTCAAATTAGTTACTTGGTTGGATTTAATAATTATTTTACAAAATATTTTTTTCTTTATAAGTACATGTGTATTACCTTTATGGCTCGGGCGAGATGCGCCGGCGATGCCGCTACTTAATAAAAGTGTGACGATAACATTGTTTCATTTGCGTGAACCCTTTTGGTTTACCTGATATTCTCTCCCTCTAGTATCCTTAAATATAGCCTCCTACAAACAGGCGCGACACGCAACGCGACACAAAGGCAGTGCTCGTCGCGCGACACGCGGTGCCTTTGTGTCACGATGCGTGTCGCGCCTGTTTGTAGGAGCCTTAAGTCGGGGGCTTAGTAGCACAGAGTACTTTTATATGTATAGTTAGTGATGTGACCATAGAAATATAAAAAACAGGAGAAGTGGCAAGGGGGCGTGTCTGTGTCCGCGCGCAATGCTCAAAATGCTCGCAAAATAGACAAATGGCGGTCTCCGCGAACTAGTGCGCTTTCGACCATGATCGTGATAAATTATATGAATGCCGTATTGTTCAGTGATTTCCTGTAAAAACCGAAGCCAAAACAAAATGTTTGTACATCATGGAATCACTTACCATAAGTCATTACAAGTATTTAACTATATTTGTCTTTAAAATCATGAAAAACAACAAGTCGTAAAATATTTCATGCTTTTACTACGTTATTTTTGTTTTCATACATAACAGCGACTGTATTATTTTTGCAATAAATACATTGCTTCTTAACCTTCTTAAATCGATAACTTTTCGATTTAGTCAATCATTAGCTTAGATGTAAAATAAATGGCTTTTGCACAGCACAACGATAGAGCCCGATGTTTTCGTGTGAGTGAGTTGTACGGTGCTCGGGGATTGCGCGTTGGGTTTGATGTGATAAGGTTTATAATTGATTGAGTAGTAAGTTACGATTTATGAATTGCGAGTGTGTGCGCGACTTCGTATCTATTGCTTTTACTGAACTGCATGTGTAGTTGTGGCGAGTAGAAGGGATAGACTGGAGACATAGGGTTTCTTTACATTTTTAGCTGCCGGGCATATCTCCACCTTTCTTATATCTATGGATGTGACAAAACAATGAAACAGCACAGGTGTTAATGTAATAGTAATTCTACATGAATTCTGTGGAAAACTACCTGATTCATCACTTCATACGTATGTGTCTATGTAACGGAAATTTTGAACATGATTTTGACCCCCTTACAAAACGTCGGATTAACTTTAACGAAATTTGGCATACATATCAAGGACCGATGACAATTCGTTATTAAAAAAAAAAACACGCTTTTGTATAAAATCCAACCAAAAAATGAAAAATAAATTATAGTTTTTAAAAAACACGCTTTTATAGAAAATCCAACAAAAAAGTAGTTTTTTTTTTATAAATTTGAATTTAGAATAGTGTAAATAAGAAAAAAAAAAAAAATTTATTGTATAAAAATCGTGGGGTGCATGGTGTCAATAGTTATAAATATTTTATTGACAGATATGAGTAGAAGGATTATCATTTTGATAATAATTATCTTAGAAAGCACCCTACGCTTTTTTTACAGTATATTTTTTTCTTATTTATACTGTTCTTAATTTATATTTATTAAAAAAAAATACACAATTCTTAATTCAAATTAATTTAAAAAAAAAACTATTTTTTAGCTGGATTTTCTATAAAAGCGTATTATTTTTTTTTTTTTTTAAACTATTATTTTTGTTATAGGTAAATATTATTAGATTGCCTGCATAGTTAATACTATTTTGTCTCATGTCGTATTAATTTATGCTATTAAACAACCAGTCTGAAATTATTTGAGGGGACAAATGGGACTCAAAAAAAATATTAATAAATTATTCCCATTCGTCCCACCAACAAAATCAGTGGGACGATCGGGAAAAAAAATAACGAATTCCCGTTCGTCCCACTAGATGGACGAAGTCGGGGGGACGAACAGGAGTATTCCCGTTCGTCCATGTCCAGCGGCTCGATCAGGATTATAAAAAAAATTGGCGTTCGCGTGGTTTCTTTGTCCAAACGTTAACCTACCTAAAACTCCATTTACACGGTGAAAATTGATTGCCTGTGGCATACCATAAAATTGGAGCAACAATTGACTGGCACCGTCTAAACAACACGTACAATTGTTGCCCGATATCAATGCCCGATACGGACAAGTTAGTTACTTACCGTTTAAAACTATAAAATCGCATTCAATACTTGAATCAATTGAATAAGGTTGCGCAACTCTGTGTAGATGAGACAAAACTTGCATGCAATAATCACCTTGCAATTATTGCCTTGATGTAAACTGAAGTCGCATGCAATTATTGAATGGAAAAACTTGCATTCAATTATTATTGATCTCACGTGAGTCTTCGGGATTTACTGTGAACAACTAGAAATCCGATCAAATTGTTGGTCAATAACGAGTTAGTAACGAGTCGGTAACCGCGGTGCCTGGTGGTAGCGTTTCGGTTGATTTCGGCGCCCAGTGCGGCCGCACCGCTCGCACCGCCCGGCGCCCTAGGGCCGCCACTGTATAGACAACATCCCGACATTAACCGTCGGGCAGTAGCCCACCAGATACAACACGCGTCTGGTCGGAGGAACCTCCCTTTTCTATGGAGGATAAGTGAACTTTACACCCTGTTCCTCATGCCTCTATAATTGTAACTTTTACCAGAGTAAAATTCCTACACAAACAATCATTCATTTACCGAAGTATGTCAAAAGTACGTATATACCCGTGAAACCTACATTTTTAAACGGCCTCACTTCAAAGATATCTTTTCTCGACAATAAATTGTTCAAAACAATCACAACTAAACCGAGTCTTCGTGCAGTGTCAAATGTCCACGATAAGTGTCCTATCCAGTAACCTTTCTTATAAAGTTAGTCACATTCACTAGTTTTCTATCTACGTTCAGAACACTAAGAGCATTTATAACTAAGTATTGGCATGTCACCTTATTTATAAACGTTGCTTAACGTCAAAAATGTATGGTTAAACAGTCGCTAATCGTTACTTAACTTTAAGAAACGTTTATAAAAAACCCCCGACTCAAACAAAAACCTCTAAAAACTAAAATAATAATATATATTGACCCTGTAAGTTTAATATTTAAGTTGTAGGAAATATTTTTATCCAAGTTGTTTAGTAATGTTTTTGTTTGAGTCGGCGGATTTTAAAATTTTTAATGTTACTTTTATTTCTTGATTTTTAAACTTTATAATATTATATTAATAGTAAACATACTAGGATAGACACGTGCCTCACCGATATCTGCGAAGCTGTACGTATTTGTACCACAGTGAAGCTAGTTACTCGTGTTTGTTGGCGTTCATTCCACACTAACGTATTCCTATATTTTTCTCCCTGGTTAATGATGCATGTCCAAATATTTTGGATTATTTGTATACCTATTGGATAAAATTTTAACCAGTGCGCAAACTGTAACCATGATTATATGATTTTGAACACCGTTATCTAGCGTCCAGGTCTATTATTTGACCAGCTCGGTCGTACCATATCATTTTGTAATCATAGGAATGCATACATTTGCGAATATTCAGACTAAGACCCCTAGAAGTGACTTACTCTTCAAGTATTCAGTTATCTACCGTCCAGGTATGTCCTGCGGAACATCGCCATAACTTTTTTCGCAGAGCAATTTCAAAAGAACCTTCATAGTAGTTATTGTTCTTTATTAAAATGCCTATCTAATGACATAATGTTTGGTTGTTATTGGGCGTGGGGACCATTTTGTCCAGTCCTCCATCATCAGCCCCTGGTCAGCAGATGCTGAGGTTATAGATAGATAACTATAACCTATTCCTTGAGACCATTCCAAGGAGCCCAAACAACATACCTCTGCTGTATGTTAAGGGAGTTGGATATCCTGCAAATTCCAGGTGAAGCTGCAGCAGCAGTTCAAGGTTACTATGTTCTTTTAATACATTGAAGTAAGAAGTAACGAAATACCAAATTTCAACTCAATCCGAACTGTGGAACATGCTCACGTCAATTCATCAACTAGAAAAGAGCTGATATTCTTCAAACGGCTGAACCAATTTTCGTGAATCATAGCTAAGAACACTCTCGATCAAGTCAACTTTCAAAAAAAAAACATCAATATCGGTTCAGCCGTTTGCGAGCTACGATGACACAGACAGACACACCAGATACACAAATACACACGTTAAACTTATAACACCCCTCCGTTTCTGTCGGGGGTTAAAAATACTAGCTGTTGCCCGCGGCTCCGCCCGCGTAGATGTCGGTTATCGCGTAAAAAAGTAGCCTGTGTCCTTCTCCAAAAACCCAAGTTCCAAGCACCAGAGTTACTGAAAAAAAAAAAAAAAAAAAAAATTGGATATTTTTGAGGTCGCAGAAAACTTTATTGTTTTTTTAAAGTTGAAAAAACAGAAATTAGGTTACCTAAAAAAAATAAAAATAAAGTTTGCAGTTAAAAATAAAAAAATGACATCATATTTGTTTGATATGTTAGCCCCATTGTTTTCATTAATTATCTGAATTAGAGACTTGGGTTATAGTTATATCATTATTTTTAAAACCAGCCAAGTGCGTGTCGGACCACGCACAATGAAGGGTTCCGTAGTTGGGATGAATTTATCCCAAGAACAAACTTAACATTGTAGTTGAGAAACATGCTCTCCTATACAGATTGTATGGGAGAACGTGTTTTTTAACTGCAAATTTAAGTTGGTCGACTATTAGTCGTAAAATTGTAAAGCCCACTTAAGTGTGAGTTTTCCTTTAAACCTCGTATATAGGTAGGTACTACTGCCGTGATATTTGAATTTCTAACTACAACCGTTTTAGTTGGGGGGGACACTTGACTCTAACGAAAATTGGTACTTTAAAGCTTGATAAGTCACGAACGGTTTACTTAATCAAAAAACGGTCTTCCCAAACTAATATTTTTGAAAGACCTATCCAATGATATCCCACACTATGGGAAGGACCAAAAAAAAATTGTCATCCTCACTTTACATGTAGGGGAGGTACCCTAAATAATTGTTTTTTTTCAAAATTTTATTTTACCACTTTTTCGGCGTCATTAACGTGTATACTCATGCCAAATTAAAACTTTCTAGTACCAATAGTTTTTGAGTTAAACCGCGGACAGACAGACAGACGGACATGGCGAAACTATAAGGGTTCCTTGTTGACTACGGAACCCTAAAAATAAACATACTTCGGCTAAAACGTGGGACATTTTGCTGTTTATTATATGAGTACCTAGGCTAACCAAAGTACCTTTTGTTTCAGTGCGGGTGTCGACCACAACTTGCAATATATATTTTTTTGGGTTATTTAATTTCCTGGGCTTTGAGTCAAGTTCAAGTCAAGTCACGTTATATATTAAGATTATATGTATAGATTAATAGGTAGTAAGTTATTTGATAAAACATAAACAGTGATTACATTATATTATTTTTTGGGGTCAACGACCGTAGGTGATGTACTTTTTTACCCGACTGCCCCAGAAGGAGGGTAATGTTTTTGTTTGATCGTGTTTAGATATCGATACCTAACCATCAAGTCTGCGGAGTTTCGCTAGCTAATTTAATTTGGCCTAGTACCTACTGTCCACCTTTTTATTTTGTCTCTAATTGGTAGGTAAGTATACACAATGAAGCAGGCCTATCTATTATTCATTTTAATAATAATGACTCAATGACCGTAGTAGGTAGTAAGGTAACTGGAAAATTGACTGCGTTTCCCAGTAAATTAGTAGGTAGGTACATAATGTACCTATAGGAAAGTGAGTAAAATCTGAGAACTTGCAACCCTCCACAAGTATGTACCTACTCTAGGTCTCTAAGTCTAACTAAGTAGTTAGACTTTATAGATAAGATTTCGCTGTATACCGAAGTACCTGTGCTAGAAATTGCATTTTTCAATACAGTTGTTAAACATTGCGTACCTACTTTCAGAGGCTATAATTATGATTCGAAAATTGAATCTTTAGCATTGGTATCTTTCTGTTACGCGCTCGTGACTTTTGTTTACGAGCTCGACGTAGGAGCTCGATCATTTTGGTTTGCAGTTTAGTTTTAAATTTATAAGTAAATTTAAAAAGTTTAGTAGCATGGAGTTTTTATACATAGAATAAAATGGGATAGATTTTATACGATGAAAAATGAATGAGTCCGTACGTCTTAGCATTGAATTCTCATAAGACTTTTAAATGGTGGTTAATATATTTAATTACCAGTTTTAATTTAATTATTTTCACATCATAATTTGTTAAAAACCGAATAGGCTCTATAGGCTGTTTTCGTTGTATTTTCTGAAAAAAATATTTTGTGTGATAAATTGATCTTTTTTTTTACTATTTCCCACAACTGTATTGAAAAACGTCGTATGATACACGGGTGTGTAGGTTATTGCAAACGAGCTGTCATTAAGAAGCCCGAGCCGAAGGCGAGATTTTTTAATGTTTTTAAACTTCCCACCCTTGTATCACAATGTACTATTTCTATCTACTTCGTGCCTTGCATAATGAGGGATATTAGTCCATTTGGACCCTGTTATGCAGAAAAGATCCAACCAACGTTTAATGAAACGTTGGTTAGATCTTTTCTGCATAACAGGGTCCATTTAGAGTATAGAAATTTATGCGATTTTTGAATGTTGTGGGAACATAAAATTAAGAAAAACAGAAAACAAGTAGCATTTTTTATTTATTTATGAATGAAATATTGAAGTGAACAGACAGGGGAATGATAATATTATTATTTTACTTCATCTGAGATACTAGTAGCGACATCTTGTATCATTACAAAGTACAAGAGAAGAAGGAGAATAATGTATAATATAAAGATTAATATGGAGAAAAAAAAGATAAAGATTAATAAATTAATAATTTTACAGATTAAATAATTAATAATAATGATAGTTACGAAATGGCTATACCGTAACTATTAGTATATAATTACACATTCGCTTAAAGCACCAAACACAACGGTTGTTAAGTTTGTGGCGTGCAGCGACACCTGGCTCCGTTATACAACACTAGGAGGTGAATTAACTGATTTAGTATAAATTACTATTCTTAGATGGCGCTGCACCGAACAATATTATTTTAATATTTCACCGTTATCTAGCGACTTGGATTTACTGAATCAAGACAATTATTGTGAAATATTAACATAACATTGAACGTTCGACATGCAGTAATGTTATAATGTAGTGTCACGATTCTAAGGTGCAATAGAATAATAACAATAATCGTGACACGTGTCAGATGCATCAATGTATCCGAGGTTCTAGGTTCAATTCCTAGAAACTGAGAGTTGTCTATTTCTGGGATTTCTTATTTTGTATGACCTACTCTTGATTCCCATGACTAAACAAAAGATTATAATGTATTTTGTAATTGGTATTGTCATTACGCAACTACCTATGTTATCGTCACGGCGTCACCAGTGGTTTGGAAATGAAAGTTGCGCTTATCCAAATCGTTTATTCAAGCAAATGAACATAATATGAACAAACTATAACATTAAATTTATCTACTTAATGATATTTACATTCCATACCTCGCTTACCTTATTATTTTATGATTATTCTACGTACGTACACCTAGGACACTTAACACTAAATTATATAAAAACGCAGAACATCATTCTTACCACGAGATCAACAGTTAAATTATAAATATTTAACACAATTTAAAAAACATATCTAAATTCATGCAATTTGACACGACTCGAGTAGACGCCAATTCCTCTGAATAAAAACGAATTCGCGCCAAAAAATAACATTCTGCATTTTTATTCTATATTATTTTCGGAAACGTTATTGATAGCATTATCAATGAAATTGTCATAGTTTAAATGGAGGTGCCAGTCGTGAACATGTTGAGAGTTCCCCAGTCTACTTCCAGGCACAGTTCACCGCGTGTCACCGTCAGACAGGCATTTGAGTTCGCTGTGTTCTTTAGATCAATGGGGTGCCTTAAATACTGAAAATAGCCTCGTCACTTGCGAATTAATTAATGTAGTTATAGATACACCATTGATCCAAAACTTCATGTCAACAAAAATGCCATCAAAATCAACAGCTGGTCATATAAAAAACTTAAATAGTGCATACTATGTTGTGATTTGACTAAAATTAAGAAACAAGTCACCATGTTCCTAATGGCTGCATCGAAATAACCATTCACTTTGTGAACAATATGCAATTTAATGTTTGCAGCCATTAAAATCAGGGCAATAATGATATAATATAAATCTATATATCTTCTAGCACGCTACACACACGAAGTGTCCGAAATCATTTATAAATTGAGGGAGGATTCTTTGGAAACTAAATAAAGCGGAAGACAGTTTATCATTAAACCAAAATTTAATGTCTTGTACTTGCCATGTCCAATTTATTATATCATGTAGCTCTCAGATAAACAAATGTACTGGATAATTATTTTACACAACACACCCAGTATGTATTTTTGAAAAATAATTTGAATAACCATAGTTGTATAACAAAATCCAATAACATACAAAAATAATCTAATACAAGTATTAAAACTTAAGTCTTACAATATAACATGAATTATTCTGTATATTATTAATGTGACATCGGTCTCCACAAAATAACTACTTCACAAACACCTTGTCCGGTACAACATCTAAGCACAAAAACTGCACAACAGGCACTTAATTGTAAATTTCTATTCGGGCCATCAGAACCTGATTGAGAACTCAAGGTACTTCTTCCATAGTCTACTGTATGGGTACAGATCAGAATAAATCTAGGAATTGGTGCATAGTCATATACATTAATATTAATTTATAAGAGTAAATAAAGTATTTTTAGTAAAAACTCTATGAGGACATTTTCTACACAGACCCATGTAACATATAAAAGACTCATATACTATATTCAATATGATTCAGAATATACTGTAGTCCGAGAAACGCACTCAGTGTTTATATTGAAATTTACAATCTAGAGACACCTCCGCATACACATCAGTCACACACTGGCAGTGCCGGCACCCCGCGGCCGCACCGCTCCGTGTACACCGCTCACTCCGCTCACGGCTAGCTAAGGGCACTCTGAGAATACTCGTCAGTTCAGCGGAGCGCCACTCGCGCTCACTGCTGCTGGTTGGACTGCGCCGCCTGGCTCGAGGACTTGGTGATCACGATGGTCTGCTTGCCGCCCACGCCCGACTTACCCAGCTGCAGCATATTGGACGGCAGCGTGATGATCTTGTTGCCGCCGACCGTGTTCGTCGACACCAGCTTCACGATGGTGGCGCCGGGCGCGATACTCTGCGCCTGTGCGGCCGACGATTGCACCGACGGCCGATTTTGCATCATTGCAACCTTGGGCATGGTCGCCACCGTCATGCCAGTGGACGTCTTCACCAGGGTGACGTACTGCGGCGGATTGCTCGACTGTGCGTTGGAGCCAGGCGTCTTCTTGATGATGACGGGGATGCCGGCATTGCCGCCAGCCTGTCGCAGCACGGTGGCGCCCCCTGCCACCGCGCTCGTGGTGGACGTGGCCGTCTGATCTCCAGACTTAGCGGTCACGATCTTGTACACTGGCGTCTTCCCCTGCTGGCCGCCGAGCGTGCTGCCCGCAATCTGTATCGCGCCGCCGCTGCTCGCTATGACGGGCAGGTTGCCCGCGCCTAGTTTCATAGGCATACCTGCTGCCACTTTTGTCTGTAGATTGGCGACGCCTGCCTGGATGGGGACGCCGCCTGCTGTCTTGACGAGTACATTGCTTGTGCCGATTTTAACATTACCTGCGCCCAATTTCAATGGCATGTTAGCGCCGCCCACTTGTCCGACCTTCTGCACACTGTTAGCCGTTATCTTTCCCTGGAGGTTCGCTGTGCCTATTTTTAAGGTATTTCCAGAGAGTTTGACAGGCATGTTGCCTGCGCCGAGCTTGACGGGCATGGCGCCGCTGGTGCCAGTCTTCACTTGCACAAAACGCGGTGTGGAGCCGCCGCCCGCCGTCGCCGAGGTCAGCACGATCTGTGCGTTGGATTGCGACGTGGAGACGCGCACCGTGCCCGGCGTGCCGACGCCACTCACGATTCTGGTGACTCCCTGCGGCGTCACTGCGGCCACCTTGATCTGCTGCGAGGAGCCAGCCGTCGCTGTCGCTGGTGACTTCACTACTGTCTTTGTCTGGTACGTAGCTTGTTTTAATGTTGGAGTGTTAGGTGTGATTTTGACAGAGGCCTGCGCGGGTACCTTGATTGGGGTCGGAACGATCTTCTGAGGCGTGGAGGCGGGCGCTGGTGCTGGGGACGCGACAGTGGGTGTCACGCGCACGGGCTCGGCTGCCGGCGGCAGACCGCTGGCGACGGGTGATGTGATGCCAAACGCTTTGCTAGCATCAGGCTGGCTGGCCACTGGCGACGCTGGCGGCGGAGCGACCAACGGCTCGGCGGCAGCTGGGAACCGAGCTGGCGTGACCTTGCCGCATTTCTGTACTTGAAGCAAAAAGGTTGTTACTGTGTTCATAGCAGGCCAGCACAGTTCCAGTGAGGTGGTGCCGGCGCGCACGAGGGCCACACGGTTCGCCTGGGGTGGCACTCCGACCTCCAGGTACCACAGGTCTTTGCAGCAGATCTGATTGTTCCAAGTTTTCCGGTAGCCATCTCTTCCTGACCAAATATATAATCTAGTTTGGATGGCGACAGCGCTGTGACCTGCTCGAGCTCGAGGGACGCACTCTTCAAACTTGTCCAGGGCGATGTTGTCCCATGTCATAGACTCCAGGTTGAGCGAGGCAAGTGTGTTGGTACATTTCCATTCCTTTTCATGAGTGGCAAGTTTTGATTCATCAGGCACAAGTGGTACCCATCCACCATAGACATACATGTGATGGCCAATGACTGTGGCAGTGTGCAGAGAGCGGGGCAAGGGTGGTGGGCCACCTACTTCAGGGCGTGACCATGACATGCTGTCCACGTCGAGCACCCACAGGTCTCCCAGGCGCGAGCCACTCATACCTCCATAGATGATCAGGGATGATTTGCCACTGTTTCTGTCCGTGTATGAGACACCACTGTGAGATTCGCGTGGCGGTGGCGACTGTCCGTAGGTCAGGGGTATGTCCCATACTGTCATTGAAGAATTTGGATACAGCTCTAATGTATACAAATCATTGAGGTACCTTGGGATGTTGTTCTTGGGGTCATCGCTTTCATTGGCCAGTCCACCAAATAGGTATACCTTTCCATTCAGAAGAGTGAAGCTATGGCCGAGGCGGGGACACGGCGGGAGACCTTGCTTGGGTGGTAGGGGCTTGAGGCGCTTCCATTCCCAACGTGAGGCCTGCAGCTCGTACAGATCGTTAGAATACTTGCCGTATTCCACCATGCCGCCAAAAACGAGGAGACGCGTTCCGTCGACCACGAAGCCGTACGCGGCGCATCCTGGGGGCACTTCTCCCTTCGTGACAGGAACGAACCATTGGTTTGTGGTGGTGTTGAAGACGTGAAGTTCATGAACTATCCCTTCGTTTCCGCCGCCGAAAACTATCATCAAATCTTTTATGGCGACCGCGCGATGGCCATGGCGAGGTCGTGGCTGCGGACCGGTAGGATTGTAAACTTTTTGCCACTTAAGTACGGCGTTTTCCTTCATTTTTACTATACATTTGTCACTTAAAGCTTTACACCGTATGTATCGCTCGGGATGCGTATCTACAGCATAGACAATGAGAAACGTCGTAAATAAGCTTTGAAGAAAATATTCGGGATAATCGAAGCTACATACTACAGTCTTATTCGACTCTCTCTTTCGCACTTGTTGGCACCGGCTATGAGTAAAAAAAAATCACCTTATGAAGCTTCTAGTGTATAACAAAAATGGCGTTAGCAACAGCGCTGCCAACCTGACGGATATCAAAAGAACGGCGTCGGACGTCAAGAAGTTGTCTATGTCGTGTTATAGTTTTAAAATATTCAGCCAGAATGTTTGCAGATAACAAATAAATGGATTTTGGCTATGAATGTTGGCTTTTCAAATATTAGTAAAGGTGTTGTTAGATGCTTTACTATTACATGTTAGAATATTTGTCTTGTTTAATTTTTTATTATTGTACACCCTTTTTTTTATGGGTGGGAAATTATTTATTATTTATTTATTTATTAACTCATCATCACTATCATTACAGGAATTTCATAATTCAATAGCGTGGCCATAATTACATTTTTATTATTTACAATAACATATTATGTCCATATATTATAATATGTTATAACTGCCCATAGCTCGCCGTCCGCAAGCCCGCGCCTACGGTGGCCGGGAATCGGCTACCGATTCCCGCCGCCCAGGGCGTCTTCTGCGGCGACTAGGGGCGTGAGGGCGCACAGACTGCCGCTCCCTCACGCGTTCCGCCTCCTCCTTCGCGAGCATTACTGCTTCGCAGAAGGAGGTGACTGCCTCCCATGCACTCTCGCTCCGGACCATGGCCTGGACCAGGGCCGGACGCGAAAGATCGCCGCCACCGATCGCTTCCGTGAGGACACGGCGGTGCTCTGCCCAAGCCGGGCAGACCTCCACCGTGTATTATTGTACACCCTAAAGATACATGTAGTAGAGATTTTTTTTTTTTTAATTTAAACCAATTAGTTGTTAACCATCTGTACAGTGCCCAGCACATCAAGCTACACGAAACTGTCAAATTTCGCCAAACGATTTCGAACTTTAAAATGCTGGTAATTAAGTTCAAAAACAAACGAGAAAATTTGACAGTTTGTGGTAACTTGTGGTGGCACAGACCGCCGCTTATATTTTCGTGGCCCGCAACGTTTAATCTTAATGTAAAAACTCAAACTCAAAACATTTATTTTAAAGAAACCAATTACAGGCAGTTTTGAAGTGTAACCCCGAGTACAATTTGTATCATAGGCCGCGATTTACAGATTTTGACATCGCTTGCACCTAAAAAATCGGCTGTCAAAATCTTAGTTTTGAACGTCAGATTTTAAAGTCATCGGTAATTAGAGTCACTGCATGTAGATACGGTGGTCAGTACATCAAGTTACCACAAACTGTCAACTTTTCTTGTTCGATTTTAAACGTAATAATCAACATTTTAAAGTTTAAAATCGTTTGGAGAAATTTGACAGTTTCGTGTAGCTTGATGTGCTGACCATTGTGCCAAAAGATGCCAGATTTTCACAATTTATTATTACATCAAGTAAAGTCAGGGAAATGCATAATTATACAATTAGAATAAAGTAATTCTTTGACAGTTGTATGAAATGGCTTTAACTTGGTAAATTGACGCAGGTTGTCAATTTGCCTAACAATTAATTTCCCTGACTTCAACAGCTAAACTTTGCTTACAATTTAACTGCCCTGTAGTAGTCACTGTCACTAGCGTACCTGCTGAGCGTACATCCTGAGTTTGATACCTACCCAGGTCAGGCAAAGGGTTATCGGATTTTTTCAGTATGAATTTGACAGTAGGAAATAGGAACTAGTTTGACAGTTGGTGGTGTGACACCCCGTGGTTGAACAACGTAAATTCCTAATCAGAACGTTGGCGCGGTTGCGTCGTGTCGGAATGCCGTCCCATAACTCCCATCGAACTATGAGATTTAGGACATATGGAGTGCACCTATGTTTGCGCACACACTTGTTGTGCACTACAAAGTCACCTTCGTGGTTGGCTAGTCTCTGTTGAGATCAGGCACCGTGTCCAAATATAGTCAATACAATTACCTTCTATGAACTAGAACATTAAATCTAGTCTATGGTACAATTAATAATTTTGGATGTGTATCCAAATGCTTGCTATATTATTGATAAGTTGGTATGTCTACTTGCAAAGCGCGGCAAACTCGGCAAATGATGGCCTTCAAAACTTCATTCTCTCTTTGTTCTATTTTCCCGTCCCCGTCTATTATCTGTGGTCACTGGTCGTAATTACTCAATCAATGGATGAAACGTGATAAGAAAAAGCGGGGGTACGAATATTGTAATAATTACGATAGTTATAATCGTAATTTTATTTGAGTTATTAATTCAAATTCAAAGTCAAATCATTTCAAAAAGGCAATTTTGTACGTAAATATATATATAGGTATATAGTATATAAAAAACTTGATTTTAGTTGCCTCTTCCAAAAGGAGAAGAATGGGCAAGAAACTCCACATCATTTACTCTTTTAGACATTCTTTTAGATGTCAACAATGTTTTGTATACATTAATTATACCTATAATTAGCTACCTACCTATACCTATTTAAAGACGATGTTCCAAGAATAACATTACTGTAGGTAGGTATCACAAGATAATAAAAATGAAGCAATGACATAAATTAGGTTTATTCCCAAAGTACTCCAAAAAGAGTTTCCAAACTACTCATGAAAAATATAATATTTTTAATTAGGTTTCATTCTACTCCATGATAACATTAAAATGTTCTCAAAGTACTCCAGCACATTTTAATCAAAAAGCTAATTTAAATATGTACCTGAATACTATAAAAGGGTAGCTGACGTACAGTCAGGCTCAAAAGCTTTGCAAATATATTTTTAAGTATAAATATGTTTTTAAAAAGACTGTACTTAATTCTATTATTAACATAAACGCGATATTTACCATGTTTATTTTTTTGTTTTTTGTTTGTTGTTTAAACATGGTAAATATCCCGTTTATGTTAATAATAATATTAGTGACCATGACAGTTTAAAAAGTTGTAGGTACTTACTTCAACAATCATTTCGAGTGTTATTTTTTTTTAATTTAAAACAGTGGGGTCTGGATTCAGAAGTATATAAAACAGAAAAAACATATAATAAATAATCTAAATTATTGATATGTGGCAATTAAGCCTAACATTATATTTATTATAATTCAAAAATCAACCGACAAAATAAAAAAGTGGGGCTCTGGATTCAGAACTCTACAAAACATGAAAAACAAATAATAAAAAATCTAAAATGATTATGGCAATTAAGCCTAACATAAAATATTTTAAAAATTCGACCAATAATAAATAATAATTTGAAATTTTATATAAGACGGTAAAAAATACTTATACATACATATAAAAGTTAGTCTTCATAAACACTGAATCTTAATAAAAGTTACCAAATTAAGTTACTAATTAAGATAAAACTAAGGTAGCTAATGTAGTATTATTTCAAGTATGTGGAATCAGACTTAAAACTATTTTGAGACATGTATGCTATGATTACAAATTGTTTGCGAACTAGTGATTTTTTTTGTTTATTAATAATAATAATAAATTCGTTTATTTGCAAATAGGAGTCACTGTTACATAAAAAAGCTCTGCCTCCTGAACTAGGTAGTTAACCTGTATCTCAAGAGACAGTGTCCTTCCTAATTACATAGTACAATTTGATGACATGTACAATGCTAATAGAAACTTTAAAAAAAAAAGATATAAGAATTAAAATAAAACTATACTATAACCCAAAGTCTCAAATTCAGATAATTTATGTAAACAAAGGGGATAACATGACAAAAAAATATCTTCGTAATGGTAATTCACATAAAATTGCGAAAAAAAAGGTTCTATTTTCTTTTAAGTACTGATTTTAAGAAATAATAATTAAAAAGTAATCATACCGTCATAATTTTTATAAATTTTCGGTTTCAAACAAAGTTATTAAGAAAAGGAGATTTTCTGGTATAAAATATTTTATGATACTGGTAAAATTGCAGTAGATCCAAACATTTTCAAATTTTTAACATCTTCAACAACACTAATATTACAACTCTCATAAATAGATTCATATTGTAAGTAGCATATCTAGCCACATTTTGGATGAAAACGGCTGTAAACTGTTTCGATTGGAAATCGATTTTGGGACGCCTACGTCTAGCACTGGGCTTAAAAGGGCTGATTATGACTATCATATACCGTGCCTCCGACACACTACAAAAAACATTGTTTGGCAACGGTATTTTGTTTGCATAGTTCTTATAATTAATTCACTTTAATTTTATCGATAATTATTTACAAAAACATTTAATGATCAAAAGTGTTTTGCACCACTGTCCTGTCATTTTGACAGTGACATTTCTTGACATTACTTTGTTTACATAAATTATCTGAATTAGAGACTTCAGGTTATAGATAGAAACATGATTGCCCATGTGGTGTGGTATGTTGTGCATGATGCTGTGTTTTTGTGTGTATTCGTAAGAATTAAAGCCTACAATTTTAAATATGCATTGACGTTATAACAAAATGCTAAACTTTAATCTTTCTTTTAAGAAATTTTGTGATTGACTGTATTGAAGTATATGTATTATATAAGTAATGTAGATGGAGCAGTTTGGGAATTGATAACGAATAATCGGTGGTGTATGTACTTTGAGAATGATTCCAGATACCTATGGAGCAGAATGGGAACAAAGTAATAAGTATTTTTAAATATTAATAATAATTCCTTGGAGTAACTTGGGAACTAATGTATGAGATTCTTATCTTTTTAGAACAAAAGAATGGAGTAGTTTGGGAATAAGCCTTATATTAATTGTGTGGTAAATATGTGAGCAACATGTCATGTTGCTCACATATTTACAAATATTGTAATCTTAGTAGGTAGGTAGAAGAATTACCAAAAAAATAAAAAATAAAAATATAAATGTTAAGTCAGTGTGTGAGATCGTTAGTTTATGTCCCTTCAATACTCGTAAATGCTACCGGAGTAGATCTGTACGTAGGCTGGTGTGCCGCAATTAGTGGTGTTCAAAGTTGCTATATGGCAATCACTTGCTTAATGGTTTCAATCAATCAATCAATCAATTCCTTTTTCGTTTTTTCTTATATTCTTTTTTTATTCAATCACATTTTAAATTAAAATAAATTATACTTATTTTCTTTAAGTACGCTGTGCTGGTACAGCGTCTTAATAATTGTTTGCTGCACCGGACGACGTCATTACGTCAACGCCGGCTGTCGCTGAAAACCAGCGCTGGGGCTCTGTCTTGCATAGGGTTGCAGCATAATGCTGAGCGATAGCCGTTTTGCGTGGATGTGACGCATTTTTCCTCCATAGTTCTCAAATTAGAATTTTTTGTGTTTATGTTCTTTATTGCGTCATGTTTACCGCAAATAAACGTTTTTTTCTTTCTTTTCTTTCTTTCTTTCTTTATATTTTAAGCAAGTTATTTTATATGCTTTATTAAAGCATGCTTTTTATATGCGTAGGTATTTTTTACGGCCAAACGGGCGGGCGCGACTAAGGAAATATGTTTTATAAAAATATTACATCGCGCTGAATTTCGCGCGGAACAGTAAAAAAAAAACCAATGAACTTTCCTTCATACTTTCCAGGCTTAGGACTGTCTATAATTGATTGTTATTATAAAAATAAGTATGTTGGTATTTCAAGTATTTACCGACACACGGCCACATATCAAGCTATTCATTTCCAGAATTCCACGTGTAGCCGTGTGTACACAAAAAAAAGAACGTAACAAAATAACATTATATTACGTGAGCCGCCCGAGATCGCGAATTCGCACGCGGCGCGTAGAACGATTAAGCACACGACCGATAGCAATAGCAATCGAAATATTGCGACGACTGGCCGCCCGCCACGCCGCTGGCCCCTGCTTTGCAACTTGCGCTTGCGATATTGCGATGTGCGACGGACAGAGACAGTGCGATGTAAAGCAATAAGCAAATAAGCAAATAGCAACAAGTGAGAGCCACGATAGCATTTGCTTTATGATATGTATGATAAGCACGGTGCTTTATTTTGCTTTATGATATACTAGCTTCTGCCCGCGACTTCGTCCGCGTGAAATTTCGGCCCACCCATCGCGTTGCATTCGCATCCCGTCACTCGCTTGCGCTAAAACTTCGTTATCGCTTAGCGTTCTTTCTGACTTTTGTTCTTTTCGCTTGGCTTCTAAGGATCGTAGCGTAGATATATAGCCAATAGCCTTCCTCGATAAATGGGCTATCCAACACTAAAATATCTTTTCAATTCGAACCAGTAGTTCCTGAGATTGGCGCGTTCAACCAAACAAACAAACTCTTCAGCTTTATCCATACTAATATTATAAATGTGACTGTCTGTCTGTCTGTTGTTATGTTACGTTATGTTACGTTTTCACGCCTAAATCGCTGAACCGATCGTCATGAAATTTGTCAGAGATATAACCTGGGATATGGAGAAGGACTTATGCTACTTTTTTAAGCGATAACCGAAATCCACGCAAAAGCTAGTAAATTATATAGCTGACCCGCGCAACTTCGTCTGCGTCACCTACTCGTAAGAGAGAGAGAGTGGTTTAAGTAATGAATTTTCTACTTATTTTTTTGCGGAGTCATTTTAAAATTATGATATCTCCTAAGATGTTGATTGAAATCAAGTGATGTCAAGGACAATTTTGTTTATATTTAAATACTTGTGATTAATAACATATTTATTTGGATAAGGAATTAATCCTTATCCAAATAAATATGTTATTAATCATATGTTATGTTGATAAAACTCCTTCGCAAATAATGAATTAATTTCGAAAAAATTTGATTACCATAACAAAAAGGTTATAGTGAGTCAATCTTAAAGGATAGACATATGCTGTCGCGAACTTTTTTTTAGAACTTTTAGAGAGGAATAATTCCATAATAAATGATATTTGCGTAACTTAAACCGTTTATGCAGCGCACGCAACGGAAGCTCTCAAAAAGGAATAATTTTTCCCGTTTTTGCAACATATTTCATTTATGCTCCGCTCCTATTAGTCGTAGCGTGATTTTATATAGCCTATAATATTCCTCAATAAATGGACTATCCAACACAAAATAATTTTTCTATTCCAACCAGTAGTTCCTGAGATTAGCGCGTTCAAACAAACAAACTCTTCAGCTTTATAATTTAATATTAGTATAGATTAGTATGGATAAAACACATGTAACTTTTAATAGTACCGGTAGAACGGGGCAATTTGGTTTTTCGGGGGTTATTTGGAATAAAGTAATTGTCAGATTTGAGTTGACATAAGTTCTACCAAAACACCATAGACAGCTTTTATTGTATTTTATTTCTGGTCTTGTTTACTTTTACAATTTTTCGTACGAAGATCATAATTCGAATTTATGTCAACTTAAATCTTACAATTGCTTTGAAACGCTTTGTTCCAAATAACCACCGACAATCCAAATAGCCCCGTTCTACGGTAGATTCATATTCATATTCATATTTATTTGCATTCCATAATGTTTAAACAGGTGTTACAAAGGCAATAATCCAATACAATATTAAAAATAAATTACGGTCACTAATTCAATTTGCAAATTAGAGGAAAATTCTAAAGAATTCGCGCCAATGTCTTTTTTTTTATTTCTTCTGTAGCCGCAACGCATTGCATGCATTCAACCAAAGAGATCGCCGATTTTAGTTCCATTTTCAAAAATAAAATGTTGAGACTCATGTTTAGTCTCTCATGTTTAGTCTCATGTGCGTTGCATTCTAATAGGCTTCTCACCAAAGTATTGTATAAAGCGATAATCGCCGTAATATTTGTGAAACCACGAACTGAAGCTAAGAGGAACCCGAGGAGGGGCCGCTCGTCAGGGCTTTTGCAGATAAGCCGACGACGTAGCGGCCACAATTAGGTTGCGGTGCCGCTTTGGCGACATCGCAACTGAGGCGGGCCGCGATGTGGTGTGGGAGGCATCGCGGCTGAAGGTTGGAGGCCGCGGCGGGAGGGGGCGCGGCGGCGGTGCGCCGTTCTCCCTACCTTCCGCGGCCTTGACGGGGTCGCCACCGGTTGATGGCGGACGCGGTGGGGCCGCAGAGGAAGAGGAGTGTCGGTATTGCGTTGGCCGCTCTCCCTATCCTCTGCGGCCGAAAAGTGGTAGGTGGCAGGGCCACTGATCTGACCCGTCGCAGGGGGACCAAGGGCGCCTAAACACGGGGTCGTCTGGCGCCCCTGTGCTGGTTTGGTCCCTGGGGTGGTCACGGCGCGCAGTGTGTTTTGGTGCACCGGTGATGGGGGTTAGTCCCCAGAGGAGGGTCCGGTGACGGACGGCCGCGGCAGGTTCGCGGATGATTTCAAGTTCCCGTGTTCCCGCCATAACCGGCAGAAGAGGACACCGTGGAGTTTTAGTGGGTTGGAGTTCCACATAACTGCACTGCCTCCCCGTAGTAGTGTAGAATGCGTGCGCATTTCGCCACGAAAAAAAAAAAAAAGTGGTTGACGTCTCAGGCTCTTCAACCTGTTTGTAAATGATCTCATAGACGAGCTCAGCAGTATGCGTGTCGGCTGCCGGGTTGGTGGTATTAGTATTAATAGCAGCAGCTACTCGGACGACATGGTGCTGCTGGGCCCGACTGAGGGATATATCAGAGATATGCTGAAGGTCTGCGAGAAGTACGCTGGTACGCATGGCCTGGTTTATAATGTCAGGAAGTGCGAATTCATGGTCTTCAAGGCCGCCGGTAAGTGCCCTAACCATACACCTAATTTCATCCTAAATGGCATGAGCATTAATAAAGTGGATACTTGGGGCACATACCTACTTACCGACAACCTTAAGGATAATGTAGACATTGAGAGGGAACGTAGGGCACTAGCGGTCCGAGGTAATACGTTGGCCCATAGATTCTCCCGTTGTAGTGACCTAGTCAAGATCGCCCTGTTCAAGGCTTTCTGTCAGGGTTTGTATGCGGGGGGTCCATGGGTCCGCTACACCAAAAGATCGCTAGATGCCTTACGCGTCCCTATAATAATGTTTTTAGGATGCTATTGGGACTGCCCCGGCTCTGTAGTGTATCGGAGATGTTTTCGCAAAACCGAACTGACGGTTCCCACGCAGTCATAAGCAAAAAAGTTGCTTCACTGATGCATCGAACGCGTGTCAGTAACAGTAGTATCCTAAAATTAGTGGCGGAGAGTCCTTACTCCCTATTCTGAGGCATTTTGTGGAGAGGATGGTCAATTAGGTAGCTGATCTCTTGCTTGATCATTCTCTGTGCAACCTGCCTCGGACATTTAATTCGTTATGTCGACACCTGCCAGGAATAACATTGTAACTAATATTTAGTAACTTTACAGGAGAGCGCGTCAATAAAGTCTTAAAATATACATATATATAATAATATAATCATACGAAAGTGTAGCTAATCCCTCGTTGACTCATATTTTCAAGATTGGTTGGCAATAAGACTTAACCGAAGTCTGAGAGATTTTTTTAAATCTTTGACGCGCGGAGAGCGCGTCAAAGATGTAAAGTACTAAATATTCGTTACAATGTTATTCCTTGCAGGTGTCGATGTATTGTCGGTGTTGTGTTGTTGATAGTAGTGCCGATTCTCTTGTACACCGAACTAAACTAACTAAAATTCCTTACTTTTGGCTATGAGAATCTTAAAGCTATTCTGCAAACAAAATTCTCTAAATTTAAAAATAACTTTGACATAACTAA
The DNA here is from genome assembly GCA_947523025.1 of Dryobota labecula. NCBI lineage: Eukaryota > Metazoa > Arthropoda > Insecta > Lepidoptera > Noctuidae > Dryobota > Dryobota labecula. The sequence goes on along the minus strand of OX383302.1, from coordinate 23,863,759 downwards.
AATCGAATTTGACAATCGCGACTCCATGTAGTATTATTTTTTCTTTTGACTTCGCAACGTTGTACTTGTTTGCCCTCCGGCATGATTTTTATAGAGCCGGAGGTGCCCAGGGGCGGGGCAGCCTCAACGTGTTTTATATGGAAAAAAATATTACCTACATGTTGAGTTTTAGGGCTTTAAATATTTTATAAAGGGGGTTGAAATTATCATTATTTTTGCGATATGCACCATTTTCGAGATTTAAGCAAAAGAAAAGAAAAAAAAATAGTACTGTTTTTACACCAGAAGTCGAGGTGTTGGTGTGAATTTTAGTTCATGACAACTAATTTTATTCCACACCTTTTTAATCGCGATTATAAATTGTCAGATTCTGTTAGAAAATCTAAATTTTAGTTTAAAAACGTCAAATTCAGAATAGCAAAATATTTATTTATTTATTAATAACCAACTTATACTAACAGTTTGCATACAAGTTATTAGTCAATATTAGTGATTACATATGTCATACAATCATAAATTTAGGTTAAAACACATAATAAAAACTGGACAAAATTCTAAGAAATTAAATTAAGTAATCCAAAATTGGTCAAAATTAGATAAAATAAGACGAAATAAGATAAAATTAGACAAAACTAGATAGAATTAGGATAAATTGGAATAAAATTATTATTAATAACAAGTAACTATTTAATTTATTTACTCCAAGGAGATTGTACTGGGAGTGGCAATGGACTCCAGGTATCGAGTAGCAGTGTTCAGGAAACTCAGTTCAGTACTCGCGAAGATATCTGAAGACTCGTCAAAGAACAGAATGTTGTTGATATGGGTGAGGGCTAGGTACAGTGGACTGGTGTTAAGGGTTATGGTACCGTTAAGAGGCATTTTGAATAGAGGACGTCGGCGAGGGCGAAGTGTGTGCCTAATGGCTAGTGGGATGGTAAAGGAGATGTAAGGAGGAATTGAAATGGGTACCACGAATTAGGCGGATGAAATATTTTACCAGACTAAGATTTCTCCTTAATTCTAAACTATGGTACCCCACCATACCCAGCACAAATGGTGTTGGGTACATGTACGAGTAATAACCATAAAGTTTTAAGTACAGGTAGCGGAAAAAAGACTTCTGAATCTTTTCGATGGCCAGTGTATACAGTTTTTTATGAGGGTTCCAGATTGCGCTGTTTGTCTCTAGCAAACTTCGAATGAAAGAGTTGTACAGTATGGTTATGGCTTGACGATTATTAAAAAAATTGGCCTGACGCAAGACAAAACCTAAGTTTCTGCGGGATTTGTTACAGGTCTGTATTATGTGCTGGTTAAATATAAGATGTGGATCGAAGTGAGCACCCAGATCGCGTACAAATAATAATAGCCATTTTCACTAAATTAAAAACTCAGTGCAATTTTAGTGCTGTCAAACTAAAATATAGTTAAGTTGTGTCACTTTAGACAATTTCACAATAGGAAATCGTGGTTTGATAGGAATAAACTAAATTTTGGTGATTTTTAGTCTAGTTTAGAGAATTTTGTGACACGAGAATCGGTACCTGACAGTGTGTTTTGTATTACTAACATTCATTTTGTTATAAGGTAATTTTAACTGCAGCTGCCATTTGTCATGTCACCAACGCAATAGAAGTCAAAATCAGTTGAACGGACTGTAAAAAAGGTTTATTTAAATGTCTATGTTATTTCAAACGGAGTATAGTGTAAAAAAAAAGTAAGAAGGCGCAAGGCAAACGATTCCAGTCTCGGACAATACCTGCTGGATTTGATTACCTACACTAATGCTTTACTGACGCGTAGGTACTCAGCTCCGTACCTACAGGTGATTAGTAGGACGCATTCCCTTGAAGCTTTGACTGTGGACAGTCCCGCCCAGAGCGTGTAGCACTCGGGCCGCATCTCATTACGTTTATACTGGCCAAAGAGTAAAGTAGGCCTAGGAGGGGGTAGGTATAGCAGGGGCGCAGCCTTCAAACAACCCGATTCGTATCGGCTTCCCTTCGGAACTACCAGGACAACCACTCTTCTTAGTGTCTACTATATATTATCAAATAATAATATATGGCACACCTGTCTGTGTAACTGTATATCACATTACATTACCAGTTTAATACTTACATAATAATAATCGGTAATATTTTCGTTTTATTTCTATAAAACATTGATAATTCTGTTTGTGTAGTGATAGTGTCTTTTTGGTTATGATTCTTGACCATAGATGGCGAATTTAGAAAAGTAAAAGAATGACTTGAATTTTTCAGTTAATTCATTTTGATGTTAACTAGAGTTTATGAAAACTGAACAATTTTTTCTTGGGCTTGGGATCTAATGATAATTGTAGCTGCGCCACTGAGGTATAGGTGTGTACCTACATGGAACAAGTTTGAGCCCCGTACGGATGCGCAATCCAAGCGTTAATCCACTCGACGGAAGTTAAGGCTCGTGCAGACTGGCGCGATATCGCGGGCGCGACAGGTAGCGCAACCCTTATCGCGACCGCGATATCGCGCCAATGTGTGGGAGCCTTTAATTAGGCAACTATTTCTAGAAATAAAAGAACTCTAAAAAGTAAAAAAAAAATATATAATGGCTTGGCCGTTTATGTTTAAAATAGGTAAAGTAATATGTTGATCCAAGCGTCGTCGTCGCGTCGGGGGACGGCTTATGAAAGTAGCGTTTTTATACAATAGCATACATTCATTATTGCTGGGTATAAAGCCTCGTACAGACTAGAGCGATATCGCGGGCGCGACGCGACACTAGTAGCACAATTTCTTTGTCGCGCCCGCGATATCGCGCGAGTCTGTACGAGCCTTTTGCCTTGTCTGTTTGGCATTCGTGTCGGGGGCTTTTTTTATTTAACTTTATTTCCTGCAGCTTTTTAATTAAACTTTGCATATTACTAGTAGACACGCTACAAATCTGAGCTGCTGTAGGTACGTGTTTTTTCTACAGTGAGGCTAGTTACTCATTTAATTGTATCCTCATTTCTCTTTTCTGCTCCTTCATCAGACTGGTCACCATCTATCTATAACCTATTAATTGAGACCATTCCAATAAGCCATGATACCTCTGCTGTAAGTTGGTGAGGGAGTTGGGTATCCTGCAAATTCTAGGTGATGCTGCAGTATCTGTATTGCATTGAAGTAACAGAATACCAAATTTAGACTCGATCAGACCTGTGAAAGATGCTGCTCACATCCATTCATCAACTAGAAAAGAGCAGATAATCTTCAAACGGCTTAACAGATTTTCTTGACATACTTTCATAGCTAAGAACACTCTCGATGAAGTCACCTATCAAACAACTAAAAAAAAAATTGGTTCAGCTGTTTGGGAGCTGCGATGCTACAGACAGACACACAGATACCCACCTTAGACTTATAACACCCCTCTGTTTTCGACGAACACTTCGTCGGGGGTTAAAAACAGGTTTAAGGGACAATAATACTAACGAAAAAAAGATAAGGGTGATAATAGGTACCTACCGCATTCCGATAAGCGTGACATTACCGCGATAAGCGGACGTGAGGGTTTGAAACCGGACGATTCTTTTATATTCCATTTCCAGGTTTTATTTAAACTCGTTATTAATAACCGACCCTAACGCTCCCCAGACTAAAGTTTAGGTAACATTAAACGTTGTAAACCTAGTACAGGCCCTCATCCAAAGCAAACAAATACGGACAGTGGATTATCAACAAGGGCGAGTGTAGCGCAGTCAGGGAGCTGTTCGTTCTACGGTTAACTAATAGATGGCGCTAGTTGTCACAACACAATAAGATGATAGAGTTCTTACTCTATCATCATAATAACACTCTCACCCTCACTCAAAAAATAAAAAAATAAAAAAAAATAAGAAAAGGACAATAAATCGCTATCGTAACCTTTAATATCTATATTATTATCGTAATCTTTTAGTGGACGATAAAAATATGAATACACAATAAATATACCTACATAAAAGATTATTTTCGATATCTTTTTGCATTTTAGTAATATGGTACTGGTGTAGCTAGTTCAATTAGGACTTCAATTTAATAGTCCGTTATAATTATTTATGACTAGCTGACCCGACAGACTTCGTTCTGTCAAAAGCTATTTGACTGTGGCAGTTTCTCTACGCTCAAAGGAAATATAGTATAAACTTCACTACTCTACCCTACCTACCTACCTACCCTACCCTACACTACCCTACCCTACACTACCCTACCTACCTACCCTACCCTACCCTACCCTACCTACCTACCTACCTACCCTACCTACCTACCTACCCTACCCTACCTACCCTACCTACCCTACCCTACCCTACCCTACCCTACCTACACTACTTACCTACCTTACCCTACCCTACCCTACCTACCTACCTACCTACCCTACCCTACCTACCCTACCCTACCCTACCCTACCTACCCTACCTACCGTCCAACCTTCTCCTGATAGTAACAAACACAACAAAAAAATAATTAGCGAAATCGGTCCAGCCGTTCACTAATAGTTTTTTTTCCATATTTTCTCACCGTTTAAACCTTTCCTGGACTACGACAAACCCAAAATCAGCTAAATCGGCCCAGCCGTTCTCGAGTTTTAGCGAGACTAACGAACAGCAATTGATTTTTGTATAAATAGACACGAGTGAGTTAATGATCATGAAACTTGCGAGCTTCTTCCGTATGTGAAGTCGACATTTTTGATAATTTGCAACACAACGAAAACGTTAACAAATATTTATGGAAAATGGCGCGCTGGCTTTGTTTTTTCCGCACGCCGCACTAGCGATGCGCGCGCAGGTTTAAATAAAAGCCCTGGCAAAACCGCTAAAAAGCCTATATAAAAATATAATAAACACAAAATAATGTTTTGTCTTTTGAATACGCAAAATAAGGATAAGATGTAGTTAAAAATATATAAGTTGGTGAAATGATGATAATTTTGATGATTGATTTATCATATAACTAGCTTCGGCCCGCGACTTCATCCGAGTGAAATTTATTGTAGGTACCCCTGTTCCCCAATCCGTTCTCGAAATATCATAAAAAAAGCCAAGAAAGTGAATTTAATTATTTTTTTAATAGTCCTTCATTCGGGGAGGAGACAAATTCCACAAATCCAAGGTCAGAAAAACTTTCTAACAAAAAATAAATAAAAGAAATAAACTACAATGTGATAAATAACAATAATTTCGGAAGTCGGTGTCTTTGGATATGTATTTTTGGTTTTTGGCACCGACTTCCAAAATAAAAGTTATTTTTCACTTTGTAGGTCGTTTTTTTTTTTGAATAGGTTTTATTTTTCACTTTTTATTTATTATACCTACCCCATACTTATTCATCTTCCACTACTTGCTATGTAAATAACAGTGGCAGGAAGTATTATATCATCATCAAGATAGACAAAGTGGATTAGCTACGTATTATCGAAATTAACTTAAAAACTGCCTAATCAAAGTTAATAAAATTTATATGGAATCAGCGAAATGCCATATGCCAATCATTGAAAAAAAAAAAAAATACATACGCTACGAACAAAGAGCCTCCTCTTTTTTGAAAGTCGGTTAAAAATCGGTCCAGCAGTTCTTGAGTTATAAATGGTGTAAATTTCAACTAACCTAAAATACTTAGTTTATATATTCATTGTTTTTAGACAAAAACTTTTTGCAGAGATTGAAAAAATTTAATGAAAAATTAAAAACAGTAGTGTTGTAGGTAATGTAAAGTAATAAACACGAGTGTATGATAAGCTGAATTATTATAAATATATTATTTTTCTAAATTATTATGAACCTAAATGCGTTGCCATAAGAGTCACTTTACAGGCAAGTGTGTTGAAAAAATTATAAAACTTCATACGTAAGTAGGTAAGTATCCATACTTACCATTATCCATACTAATATTAGAAATGTGAAAGTAACTCTGTCTGTCTGTTACGTTTGCACGCCTAAACCGCTGAACCGATCTTCATGAAATTTGGCAGAGATATAGCCTGGGATATGGAGACTACTTTTTTACGCGATAACCAACATCCACGCGGGTGGAGCCGAGGGCAAAAGCTAGTTGTCTATAAATGATAAATGATTTTATTTCTGTAAGTAGGTTTGTACAAACAATTTTACATGTCAATCATATTTTAAAACTGGATGTGGTCGGCGTTATTTATAAATTGTCGTTTAAAAAACATTACCTAACATCACTGTCCTAACTGAAAGCGACTGTCGCGCAAATACACGGTTACGTGATCGATGACATGAATAATGACGTAGGTACCTGATTACGAAATTCGGTACTTGATTGATTGCGCGAGTATGTCATATTCATATAAACTAGCGCGTCGATCGCGTACCTGCAGCTTTGGTTTAGGACACGGCCATACCCCGCGTCTTAACAACCCTAAGCGATCGTCGCGCGAGTACGCGACCGTTTGTATGAATTTTGACGTAGCTCGTAGTACAAACGCAACTTGATTGATCGCGCGACTATGTCCAATTAATTTAAAATAGCGCGATGATCGCTTTTGGTTAGGACGCGGCTATCCACCAGAACGTGAGGTCTCGCCGTCAGAGGGCGCCTACCGAACTAATGAGTGACGTGAAAGATCACGTGTTCGCGCGCACGGTCGCTTTGGTTAGGACGTATTATTCTGGAATTCCTATGTTTAGTTCAGATTATTTCATCCAAATCAAACTGGAAGGTCCAGTGGGGATCATCTTTCGTCTTACTCAATAATCTTCACCCAGATTATTGAGTAAGAAAGAAAGAAAAGAAGAAAGAAAGAAAAAACGTTTATTTGCGGTAAACATGACGCAATAAAGAACATAAACACAAAAAAAATAATATGAAAACTATGGGGGGGGAAATTGCGTCACATCCACGCAAAACGGCTATCGCTCAGCATTATGCTGCGACCCTATGCAAGACAGAGCACTAGCGCTGGTAAGACGAAAGATGACCCTTTTCGTTGAACTAAATTGAAAATTATTTATAACATTCTTATTTAGTCAATCAAATTATCGGCAGGCACAGCTGTTACTGGGTAGGTCGGCGGGCTTATGGAAATCTAGGGTAGGCATGCTCTTCTTTTTTAATCAGTTTTGAATATCACATCTTATTTTATAATAATTTGCGAGGCTGCCTACAGCTTGAAGCAGATATTGAATAAAATAAATAAATAAAAATATTGAAATGAAGGCGACGATAACAGACTTTTAATGATTTTATACTGAAGATCGTGTTTTTAAACGAGTAGTGTTAATGATATGGAAAAAATGTAAGTATGTTAAATAAGAGCATTTTCTTAATAACTTAATATATATGAATATTTTAGATTATGTTTATATTACATAGTGACATTAATATGTAAAGTTATGTCTAACCCGGATAAAAAACTGAGCATCACGCAAAATCTATCAAGCGTTCAAAAATATTTTTCTGAAACAATCCTCAATCCTTTTCAAAGATAATTTTGATTATAATTTTTTTAGTATCCTTGTTTTATTGAAATACTTTTTATTTTATGTATAATAAATTAATAATGCGTCTTATTTGGGATAGCGCTCCTAGATGGGCGAGCCCTGTTACTTGCTGGACGTACGAAGCGTTGCGTGAGCTCAGTACAGAACACGCAAGCTAACCACACAAGGTCACTGGCATATGTCTGCGACTTAACATGGATACCTAATAACCTAAAATAATAATTACTATAAACAATAACACAGATCTTCCAACTCAACCCTCTGCCTAACCTTTCAGGGAAAATTGTTCGGGGTTGGGGTGAGATTAAGATAAACTAAGATGAAAGATTATAAAGATATTTCAGTAACACAAATGGGATAACTATTAAAACTAATGAGGTGAATGAATGGGATTGATTCGCGCCCGATATGCTCTCCGAAAACGTACTGACTATTTTACTATACCTAAAGTCTCAAATTCAGATAATTTATGTAAACAATGTAATGTCAAGAAATGTCACTGTCAAAATGACAGGACAGTGGTGCAAAATATTATATATATTTTTTTTTTTTTTAAATAATCATCTATCAAATTAAATTGAATTAATTTAAGAACTATGAAAACAAAATACCGTTGCCAATCAATGTATTATGTAGTGTGTCGGAGACACGGCCTATGATCGTCATAATCAGCCCTTTTATGCCCACTGCTAGACGTAGGCCTCCCGAAATCGATTTCCACTCGAAACAGTTTACAGCTGTTTTCATCTAAAATGTGGCCTAGATATGCTACATACAATATGAACATATACAACACACACATACACCACATATACATGTACATACATGTGTACATACATGTATAACATACATGTTAGTGTTGTTGAAGATGTAAAAAATGTTAAAATGTTTGGATGTCCTGCATTGTTACCAGTACCATAAAATATTTTATACCAGAAAATCTCATTTTTTTAATAACTTAAATAAAATAATTTTTCACTTTTGTGTTTTTTTTTTTAAATTCGGTTGTTCTTTTTTTTGGGGTCTAGTCTTGCCTAGGTTTCGGCAAGATATTTGTATTTTACTCAGAGTGAATTGACTTTGTATTGCATCATGGCAAAGTCCAAAAGGTATTCGTATGACAACAAACGACAGCTACATTTTCCAATTGCGTGTTAAAGTTAAGATAAACTATACGTTATGTTCAACCACAAATAGGTTCTTATTTGTAATTTAATGCCTCAGTGTATTTCAAATAAACATTACCTGTCTATACTGTCAAATACCTATTTTATATCAATCAAACTGAAAGTATCTATTCTAACTATTTATAAATTCACATAAATTAGGTAATACCTAATGTACGCCACGGTTGGCGCAGTGGTTAAGCGATTGACTGCCGCGCTGCGTGTCGCGGGTTCGATTCCCGCACGGAACAAATATTTGTATGACCTACAAGTAGTTGTTCCGGGTCTGGCTGTTTGTGTCTGTGAGTTTAAATGTTTGTAAACGCACCCACAATACAGGAGAAATTTACAAACGACATAATTCATAATTTACGTCATCCCAATAAACAAATACCTAACTATTAATGTTTGATGAAGACTGTCGTCTGTCGAACAAATTGTTTGCGTACTAATAGGTAAGTATAGTCATTCTTTGAAAATAAATACAAAAATTACAAATAAGTTTGTATTGGTAAAAATTAGAGCACTCTCATTGGATCCTTCGTTTTCTCATATCTCTTCAAGTAAGTAATAGGTAAAAGTAACATACAGAATTAACACTGGGTGGATAAAATGGCGGCAGGTCACGGGAACAATCTGCGACTCCTGCGTTCCCCTTAAACTTAAGGGGAAGATTTAAAAAACAATGGTTAGACCTGGGGCCTAAGTCTACTAATTTACAAACGTTGCAATGGTCTCGCCATTGTGAGTATTTGACAGTTTTTGTATGGCAAATCTGTCAAAAACTCACAATGAAGAGACCATTGCAACGTTTGTACATTAGTAGACTTGGCCCCCTGCTGCCTGTTCTGTGGCCACTAAAGGGGTGAATGAATGGCAATTGCATGCAGCTGAGATGAGAATGTTAAGAGGGATGTGTGGGGTTACGCGAATGGATAGAATAAGAAATGAGTACCTATATAAAAGGAAGTCTAAAAGTGACACCGGTGGGTGACTGAAAAATTGTGTGTAAATCATTTGTCGTGGTATGTTATGCATAGGAATGAGGAAAATTTATCATTAGGAAAGTTTTGATTATGAATGTGGACGGCTATACGGGCAGGGGAAGACCAAAGAAACGATAGATGGACTGTGTGAAGAATGATATGGGTAGAAAGGGGGTGACTACCGACATGACGACGAATAGGGAGTATGGAATAAAAGGCATGTTCCGCCGACCCCAAATAAATTGGGCTATAAGGGCAGGAGAATGATGATGAGGAAATAAAAGTAAAATCTTAAGTAGCTATAACCTACCTACCCAGTACCCAACTCATACCCTTCAAACATGAACAGAGCCTTATAAAACTAATTATTGCTTCAATCTACAGCTTGCTTTACCCAAAACAAACCTCAATCCGTAAGCAGTACCTAGTTAGTTTTCATTGTATTTGCTGGTATATTGGCGTGTGCTAGCTAACATATGACAATTTAATTTACTGTTCTGTGTCTCGTAATGCTAATTACTTAGCATACCTACTATTGTATAGAATTAAGTTAATAATTTGTAACTTTAAAATATGAATTCACATTAAATAAGTGTTTGCAATAATATTCCATAAGTGAATATTACTTAATCCAAATGAAATAATAGTATTTTAAGAAAATAGCTACCTACTTATCAATAATGGAATTTTTTATGTTATTGTTATGTTATGCGAATCTAATTACTAAGTTTTCATGTATAATTTCAGTTTTATTTTTATTCTTAGCTTTATATCTAACAATATTTTTTGCTGTGCCCTGACCGGGTCCACAGCGGCTCTTAGCTCTAAGCCTTTTGTTAACATCTTTTTACCTTGTGGAACGCAAATAAATGAAAATGAATATGAAGTTTATCTAATTGAACAGACAGATGTGCTGCTGGGGAGTTTGTTGCGCCATTTCTTCTTCCCAGCTAAAGCATTAGAAAGTGGTGAAGGGCGGGCATTTTGGGGGTTTGTCTTACGAGTATGTAATTTTGACGTTCGAAAAGTGCTGATTCTCAGCATAATTTGAATAAATAACTTTTGTTTTTTTTTGCGCACGATAAATAAAATAAACCGTGCTTCTTATTCTGTAATTTATATTTCAAAGATAAATTACATAATAAAGAGATATCTAATCTCCGAACAGTGAAAAATCAGAAATGTGGAATAATAATGATTCATACTTAACTAATTGTAATGAGTGCTCAGTCTTGAAATGTTTTTTTTTTTTCTAGTTTCAACATTTATTTTCTCTATTTTTATTGTATCCTGATTACACCGAGTAAGTAATCAGCTGCATCTGATTAGACTGGAAATCGATGCCAAAATAGTCGGGAAAAGGCAGATTTATTTATTTATTTATTTAAACTTCTCACACACAATAAGGTACAAAGGCGGAATTAATGCCATAGGCATTCTCTACCAGTCAACCAAGGGCTTGTCTTTTACATGTTTGTAAATGGACTAGACTCGCTCCAGGAGATATTTACACATTTCTACACTCTTTGGAGCTTGTCTTTTACATGTTTGTAAATGGACTAGACTCGCTCCAGGAGATATTTACACATTTCTACACTTTTTGGAGCTTGTCTTTTACATGTTTGTAAATGGATTAGACTCGCTCCAGGAGACATAGTATATTTATTATATTGTATGGGTCACATGGATAAATAAAAATAAGCTATACAACACGGGCGGAATTGTAGACTCTTTAACCAAAGCCTACTACAATGTCGCCTAATAGAGCGGTTTGTTACTCTATACTTTTTTTTTTTTTTTTACAACGTCCCTCTGATGTAATCAGAGACCTTAGTTACTACTATTTGTTACTTTCCTTAAATTTAACAAGCTATAGACTTATAGCTATTTATCATTATATTCTATTTTAACATTTTTTATGGGTCTTTCACATGTTCAATATCCCTATATCCCTATATCTTAATATCCTTATATTTAACAATCATTAACACATTTTCTTTATCCTTATGTCTATAAATAGTACATCTTTTACTCTACATTTCTTTTTACATACATACTACATTCTAGTATATTGAGCACACATTTTGGTCAAGGTATACATGTTTATTCAGTTTTGCCCACTCACCATTTCGGACTTTTTCAACGACAAGTGTAATAAATTATGCTACTGTTAAATATTATGTACAAATATGAATCCTAAGCATATATTCGTTTACTTATTCCTAGTAATAGTCTTTTTAGCTATTTTTATGCAAAACCCAATAAACTTTTTTCTGGTATCCCTGTTTGTGATTAATGCGTTCAAGTTAACCGTCGTTACTTCAGTTCCCAACTCCTGCTCGATCTTATGAGATCGAGCAGGACTGACTGCCCCGCCTATGGTCTGGAAAGGTATGCCTTTCCAGACCATAGGCGGGGCAGTCAGTCAATATATGTATTACAGTTTCCTGTTTGTCAGAGTCACATATGCACGATGGGCTCTCCTTGCACTTAAACCTGTGTAGGTATTCGGAGAACCCACCGTGCCCCATCAATAGTTGGGTCAGTATTCCTGTCGGTTTTAGTTCTCTAAGTTGACTAAATGCTTTAATGGCGTCCGGGAAAAATAGCTTAGTCACGCCGGCTGTTTCTTCGGATCTATATCTCCGATTCCATTCGTCAAGTGTGTCCGTACGGATCTGCCGCTTGACGAATGAGATCGGGCATTGGTCATAGTCTGGTCTTGTTTTTGTCCTAAGGGCGGCGTCTTTAGCCAGCTGGTCTGCTCTCTCATTGCCCTTCAAACCTGCATGAGCTTTGATCCAAAAGAGTTCGACTTTTTTGGATCGATCCTTGCACTGTCGCAGGTTTTCGCGGATTTCGACTTCCAACGACGACCTTGAGTCACTGTATACGCCAAAACTGGATTTTGGACTACGCAAAATTTCCCTTGTGGCCTTGCATATAGCCAGCAGTTCCGCCTGGAAGACGGTACAGTGTGGCGACAGCTTAAGTTTTTGGGCTTTGGTTTCAGCATCATTGCTCCTATGAGACAATGATGCCCCAACCTTGCCCTCGATCTTGCTGCCGTCTGTGTATATCCGCACTGCTTGAGTGCAGTGGTTGTCATGTTGCTCCTGGTCTGCCAGGCATATGAACTGCAGGCTTATATGTTTGGCTGGGTAGGGAGTTCTGTCGAACGCGGTACGTCGCTCGACTTCCTTGTCTCCTAATGCTGGCCGAGGTACCCTCCTCCTTGCCTCATACAGGGCCGCTGCCTCTTGTATTCGGAGGTCAAGGGGAAGTATCCCAGCCAGCACCAGTGCCGAGTTCAAGGAGACGGTGCGGTAGGATTTGCACAGTTTCTGTGCGAATCCCCTTTGGACCGCGTTTAACTGTTTGCGCACCATTAGTTTTTCGGTTGCTGGTGCCCACGCACTTGCCGCATATAGAATTGTTGGTTCAACTACTGCCGTGTAGATGGAGCGTATGATATCTGGATTGAGTCCCCAGCTGATCCTGGCTGTCCTTGACAACTGCTTGTACAAGTTTAAAGCTTTTTTGCATACATTAGATGCATGGGCATTAAAAGTCAGCTTGTTGTCAATGGTCAGCCCCAGGATTTTGATTTCGCGCGACATACCAATATCGATTCCGCCCATGCTCAACAGCGGGGTGTCATATTTAAGTTTCCGCGTGATGATCATCGCGTTCGTCTTATGCGGTGCGAATCTTAACTTATTTCTGACTCCCCACTGGTGAACATACTCAAGAGCGTCATTGGCACGTCGCTGGACTTCTATCGCTGAGTCCCCATCAAACATTAAAACTACGTCATCGGCGAAGGCTTGGCAGTAGTCTCCCCTTTGTACCAGGCCTTTCAGTAGGGGGTCGAGTAGTAGGTTCCAAAGAATTGGGCCCCCTATCGATCCTTGCACACAGCCTTTGTAACCCTTTCCCTGGTAACCTCCTGCCCCGCATATCTCACCCTGACCTTCCTGTGTTTTAGGTAACTGTCCATCACCCTTCTGATGTTTACCGGACATTTGGTTTCCGCCAGTCTGGTTTTTATGGCCGGCCACCATGCACTGTCGAAGGCTCCTTCTATGTCCAGTGATATCATAACGATCAATTTCTTTTCTTTTAGTTTTCTGCGTACGAGTTCTAGCAGGTCATAGAGGGAGTCCTCGGTGCTTCTCTGTGGCATAAACCCGTACTGGCGGGTGCTGAGTCCGGGTATGATGTGTCATTTCACCCTTCCTATCAGCAATTTCTCCAGGACTTTTCCCATCACTGGTAACAGTCCGATTGGCCTATATGATTTAGGAGCTGTATAACTATAACTATCCTTTCCGGGTTTCCTCAGGATGACTACTGTCGCTTCCTTCCAGATCCTCGGATAGTAGCCCAGCTCTAGGGCATTTGTTAGCCAGTGATAAGAAGAGCTCCGGATCGTGGTTTAATGTTTGCTGGCAGATATCGGCCGTGAGGCCATCTGCCCCGGGGGCTTTTTTGGGGTTGAAGCTGCTTATGGCGACGTTCACCTCTTCCTGGGTATACGGAGGGTCATGTTCTTCATCATGACTCATCTCGTTTACTTTTTCGGCTACCTTCCTGATACGCCTATGTTCGTCACTATCTTCCTCCTTCTTGTCCTCGGGGTAGAAAGTTTCTGCCAGTAATGTGGCAGATTCTAGGTGGTTCAATGTTTTACCTGCCTTGGTCAGGGGCAGATCCTCCTGTCTTTTAATGGTCCTACCTATGACCCTATAAATTCCTTCCCAGAGTCCCTCTCTATCCTGTTTTTCACAGAAGCTTATTCAGCTTTCTGTTTGAGCCGCTCTTTCCGCTTGCTCATATTTTTCTTTAATTTGCAGGTACTCCTCGACGACTTTCGCCCTCCGGATCTGCGCTGCACAGCGGACTCTGCGCTTCCTAGTGGCGACCTCGTTTTTCATCATGGCGAGCTCATTGGACCACCAAGGTAATTTAAGTTTGTTGTTTGGCTTTAACTTTGGTATACTTATATTGGATGCTTCTATTATTACGTTTATATATAATTCTATTTTAAGTTCTAAATTTGTTTTGTTATTAATTTCATCAATTTCAATTTTGCTTATTTTATTGTCTTCTAGTAACTGGCCCAATTTCTCACGATATAGATCCCAATTTGCTTTTTTACTATTAAAAATTCTGGTTGTTCTACTTATATCTAACCCTCTAGCCCTTTCCAGATTAATTTTAAAAATAATGGTGTTGTGGTCAGAGCTCGTCATTCCTTCGTCCACTCTCCAGTTCTCGACCAGGTCGAGCAGATCCGCTGTACATGCCGTGATGTCCACATAGCTGGTATACAGAGAGGTTCCCCTAACTGTGTGGAACGTGGGTGTGTCGCCTAAGTTGAGTACCTGCAATCCCATCTCTTCTAGGGTACCCGCCATTTCGATCCCTCTTTGATCGATTTTGCGGCTGCCCCACCAAGAGTTTTTGGCGTTTGCGTCTCCACCCAGGAGGATTCTCCGGCCTAAGCTCTTCTCTATCTTGATAAGCTGCTCCAGGTATGGCCCTATCGGTGTTGGTTTCGGTTCTAGGTAGAATGAGACCACTGCGATCTCCCAGGCGCTTGTCTTCATCTTCACCACTGTGATGTTGGGCGTGGTGAAGTTCGGACACTGGACCACGTCTATATCGCCATCGAAGACTGCGATTGCGGTCTTAGTGACACCGTCTCCATTGCCGGTATGCTGGTATATTCTAGCACCGCGGTAGTCTTTCATTCTGCCCAAACTTCCGATGTACGGCTCCTGGAGCAGTGCGAAAGCCACCCCCTTCTTGTGAGCCTCAAGCATAATCTCGTTTGTGGCCAGAGCCTTCCTTTGCAGATTAGCTTGTGCCACGAGGTATGGCCTTTTTTGGGAGACTGAGTTTTCTCCTGGGACCACCTTAGCAATATGATACCTTATACCCTTGATCTTGCTATCGCATCCCATTTTGCCCTGATGGGGCAATCCTGACTAAATGCGTTGTGAGGAGCTGGCTTTTCTAGCTTTGAACGCACACAGTTGCAACATGACGGGGCCGCACCTTCAAGCCAGTTGGGACACTCTGCCTTCATGTGGGGTCCCCCGCAATGACTGCAAAAACGCCTGCCATGCCCATAGCCCAGGCAGAGCGAGCACTGTACAATCGGAGACTGGTCGGCCACTCTTATCCTCTGTAGGTCAATGAGGACCGACTCAGACTCTCTCAGTCTCTGCCACATTTTGGGGGACACCCTCATCACGATGTGACTCGTGTGGGGGTTCCTGGTACGCTTTTTGTAAGCTATTTCCAACCTACTCTCTTGTTCATCCAGGTTCGTAAACATTCGCTTGTTTTGGTTTTTCAACGCATTTTTAATGTCTTCGTCACTGTTACAACTGAGCACGTCCTTCAGGATAACGAGGGGATCTCTGTTCTGGATATTTTCCACTTTCAGACTTTCACCGGATTCTATTATTTTGTTTTTGACTCGTTCTCTTTCCTCATCAGTTTTGCAGTTTTACACTATACTTGAAATGTGACCAGAACCCTTTTAGGTCGTAGGTTTATTTATTAGCTAACCCAAATTCAATTATTTCACATAGGTTACATGGATAATTAAAAATAAGCCATAAAACACGGGCGGAATTGTAGACTCGATAACCAAAGCCTACTACAATGTCGCCTAATAGAGCGGTCTGTTACTCTATACTCGAAGTGTAACCAGATTTCTGTATTGTTTATGTATGTATATACCTTAAATACCTTTATAGTATCATTTATGTTTATATTAGCTATGGGGATAAAATCTTATATGTAACCCGCCACTGCCACTGTTACATAAAAGATTTTATCCCTCTAGAGGTAATGGAACAAAGCCTTCATGCAAGGTGGTTACGTATTGAAATACAAGGAAACAATAAACTGTTTGAAATAACATATATTTAAAAAGAATACTCCTTCTTAAAATAATACACGGTAGTCTTTAAGGGACTACCGCATAAATCATTAATTATTTATATCAAACACATAAACTAAGGTAACCTTTATAATAAATATGTGACTATAACTGTCACTTATTAACGCCAGCCAGCTCAAACTTCAGCTTAAAGAACTAAGGTCGTGGGGAGTTGGAGATAAAGCCAGTACTGTTCCGATTTTAAGTTCAGATTAAAATATAATAAAAGATTGAATTATTAAGGTGTAACCTTCCAATTATTTAGTACGTAAACAATTAGTAAATGGGCGCCAGGGATTTAGAAAATCCCGGATCCCAGAGCCGACGAAGATGTCCAATATTCTTCCAGATTCAGATAACTGAGGATGTCGAACTCGGGGTCCTTAATTTAAATTTCTGATAAAGACCGGGTTCCCATTATTGAAACCCGGACCCGGATTGTTTTTTTTTTACACCGAGCAAGTAAATGCATGCTGTGGCCTAAGGAGCACACGTTAATAACCTTTTGTATTGTTATAATTTCTATTGTATCTGTGTATCCTTTGTTGGAGATCCCAAATAAATAGATAGTCGAAAACATAACCATCTGCCTGTACTTACCATACGACAGGCAGAGGAGTATAGTTCACCCAGATTTCAGCAGATGCGTTGTGAGTCCCCAGCAAGAGTCACCCCCTTTTTTTTTTGGGTGTGAAATTATGAAATAACTTCTCCCGCTCTGGCCGGAGCGGGAGGGAGCGTGTCAGATTTTTACTGTCTAAAACCCACCCGTGTTCCTTCAGTTGCCTGTGTGCCAGGGCCACGGTATCCCTTTCGGACAAACCCGCAACCCTAAGTCACCCTTATGGTGACTTTTTTGTCATTAGGTAAATCACCGGCAAATCCAGACTTCGGGGTGTTTCTTCGGCTTCCCTAGGGCCTCTGAGAACAAAACATTGATATATATACCTACCTAATGTAACTTGAACGAACTTCCTTTTATGTAATATGTGTACCTAGATGTAAGTTCTAAACACCCCGATCTACGTATCTACCGTATGATTCTAAACGTGACCTAGGTACCTACTTTTAAGTCGCGAATGAACGAATTCCTAATGAGCATAGTACTGAATACGAGATAGAAAATTATATATAAAAATGAATATTTATTATGTACTAGCTTCTGCCCACGACTTAATTCACGTGGAAGACACCACAATATATTGTACTAAAGTAGCACATGTTTAGCTAGAACAAACTGTCCAATTAGGTAGAACCAACTTCGAGAAAGAGGTCAATTGGGTAAGTAATAGATGATATAATAACAAAATCTCTAATATTAACAACATATAACAACGGAACCTGTAATTTTATTTAATACTAGCTTCTGCCCGCGGCTTCGCCCGCGTGGATGTCGAACAAAAGCCGACGGGAACGTACGGCTTATTCCACAAATCCCCCCCTGATAAATCCCCCTTAGGAGGAAAAGTGGAATATATAAAAACCAGTCTAGAATTCACCACTGATAATCCGGCTTATTTCACTAATCCCCCCAGAGAATCCCCCTCAGTGGGGAAAACTGAACCCTAATGTAAAAAAAATCACTTTCAGGGGATCATGGGGTTTTTTTTTTTCAATTCTAGTTTTCCCCGCTAAGCGGGATTATCAGGGGTGAATTCTAGACGGTTTTTTATAGATTCCACTTTTCCTCCTAAGGGGGATTTTCAGGGGGGATTTGTGGAATAAGCCGAACGTTCTACCGGGATTAAAAAATAACCTATATGTTAATCCAAGTTATAAACTATCTGTGTACCAAATATCATATAAATTCATCCATCCGTTTTTTATGCAAACTGAAACATACATACAAACAAACAGACCAAAATTCTAAAAACTATATTTTCGGCATCAGATTCGAATATTCAATGTAAGGTTTGACTTCGTTACTATTTTATTTTCCTTCGTCTGCGTACAGTATAAATTCTTTTTTCTAGATAATTATGAATTATTATAACAATAACAGTATAGAGCTTTGTTCATGGCTAATTGTCCTCCACTACGTGTGATATTTGAGAAATACTGTAAAGAAATACCTACTGTAAAGGACCAGTATCCACCTGGTTAAGCTACACTTGCCGCAGTTGGTCTGTGGATGGGTGACCATCTTTACATACAGAGACCCGTCCGCGCCTCGGAAAGCACGTTAAGCTGTTGATCCCGGATGTCATTCATGGATCTTTGACAGTCGTTACGTGAAATCAGAAGCCCGAAACTCTGACAACCATTTTTACCAAGTGGTATCGTATTACCCAGTAACTGCGTTGTGGAGGTCAGATAGACAGTCGCTGCATGTAAAATACTGTAAAGCTAGAAACAGTACACGTGTAGGTACTTATATTATTTTTACTTGAATACAAAATTTAGCGAATGAACTGCTTCAATACAAAACTACATCCCCCTTTTCAGAACCTTGTGAGTTGAAAATAAACAATAAAACAACGATTTACGTTGTGTTAGTTCCCAACCATAAGCCGAAATATTAGTGATTTTTACTTAAAAAATAAAGAACTTGAATTAATAACCAAATTTCATCCCCTTTTTTCCCTTAAGGGTTGAAATTCTAACAACACCGTTGCGTTAGCTTCCAACCATAAGCTTAAATAGTAAATTCTGTGATTTTTCTTCGTAAATTAAGGACTTTTCAACTTCATCCCCCTTTTTAACCCTTCGAGGGTGGAATTATCAAAAACGCTGAAACACATACATTTATTTTAAATCGTCAGCCTAATCACAATATTTGAAGATCCTAAATTCAAAACTGACGGACTTTCATACAAACTTTCATCCCCTACTTTATCCCCTTAGGAGTGGAATTTCTAAAAATCCTTTCTTTGTGCACTCCTAGACCTCATAAGGAACCTACGTGCCAAATTTGGAATATCTAGACCCAGCGGTTTGGGCTGTGCATTGTTATATCAGTCAGTCAGTCAGTCAGGACTTTGAATTTTATATATATAGACATAGAGATAGCTTTTGCCCGCGGCTTCGCCCACGTGAATGTCGGAAAAAATCCAACGGGAACGTACTACCGCAAATGAAAGTACCCTATGACCGGGATTAAAAATACTTTTGAGTAATTCAAAAACTTAAAAATAAAAACTTTTGAGTTATTCAAGGCACGCAGTTAAATACTCCCCTAAAAACTTAATTACCCCTTATTCCCCTGTTTGGGATCAATTCTCGAAAACCCCATATACTCGTAATCCTTTTTTTTTTCTTTGAAAAAAATAATCACCTTAAGACCCATGACCATGTTTTGAAAAACGAATTATGACAAATTTGTGTTTTATGTATTAAGAACGTATTTGTGTTGAGTTTCAAGTTTATGAATTAAAAAAAAAAAGATTTTTCATACAATCTAAATCTCCCCCATTTCACCCCTTTAAAGCCCTTCTTAGAGTCTACAATGTATGGAATGGAAATTTATTCTGAAATAGATCAGTCCGTTAAGGTTTTTTGTTTTTTCATACAATCTATGACATCCCCAATCCCCCCTTGTGCCAAGTTTAACCACTTTACGGGTTGAATTTTCATAAATCCGTTCTTACCGGATGCCTGCGTCACAATAAATATCTGTTTGCCAAATTTCAGCGAAATCCGTTCAGTGGCTTGAGCTATGTGTGTTGATAGTCATCAGTTTTTCCATACAAACTTTGACACTCGCTTTATGGGGTAGTTTAAAAAAAATATTGAAATAATCAAACTTTTTTATTTAATAAGATACGCATTCGTGCCAAGTTTCAAGTTTATAAACTCAAGGAATAAGATTTTTCAAACAAACGAAATCTCCCCTTTTTACCCCCTTAAAGGATGAATTTTCAAAAATATTTTCTTAACTGATGTGTTCTAATCTATATCCTAATCTAATCTAACCTAATCTAACTTTACTATCTACTGAATTGTATATATATAGATCGTTCGCTGCATTTGCTAAAAATTTAGTTTTAGTAACAGAAACGAATCGCTGTAAATCCGACTCCACGTAGAGTGCACCACGTGCCCTACCCCTAGAGTGTAATTTAGAATCGCGTAGGCGCGGAGGGGCGAGGCGGCCCGCGAGTTGAGGAGCAGGTGGTTGTAACGCTTGCCGCCGCGGCTGAGGCTGGCCGGCGAAGCCGGCCAGCAAGACGAAGCTGCGGTGGTGAGCGTTAAACCATCTGCGACGATAAGCTCGCGTGGGACCGCCGGAGCCCCGCAGCGCCGGAGCCGTGACAGAACCCATGCCTGCTGCATGTTGCATGCTCCCTTGTATGCTGCATGCTTGCTTGAATGCTCGCTTGCATGCTCGCTTGCATGCTGCATGCTTGCTGCATGCATAGTGTATGCTTGTTTGCATGCTTACAGGGAAATAAAAACTCCATGTTCACAATCAATTGTTTTATTGAATGATAATAGATACATCCAGTGCCGGAGACGTGACAAAATGCTGCATGCTTGCTTGCTTGCTTGCTCATTGCATGCTGTATGCTTGCTGAATGCATAGTGTATGCTTGAAACTCCATGTACAACAATCAACTGTTTTATTGAGTGATAATAGATACATCCAGCGCCGGAGCCGTGACAAAAGCCATATTGCTTAAATTGCATCTTTACTATTTATGTATTATATCAGTTGGATGAGCACTATCGCATTCTGTTAGTATCCTAACTATCCTAATCTATATCGATTCTCCCGGAGAAGGGGATAGGGGGTTTCTCCGGGGGAGGGGCCCATGGCTAAATAATAACAGCCGCACAGATCGATCGATCAGGTTAAGCTACACTTGCCGCGGTTGGTCTGTGGATGGGCGACCATCTTTACATACAGAGACCTGTCCGTGCCTCGGAAAGCACGTTAAGCTGTTGATCCCGGCTGTCATTTATGGATCTTTGACAGTCGTTACGGGAAGTCAGAAGCCCGAAAGTTTGACAACCATTCTTACCAAGGGGTATTGTATTACCCAGTAACTGCGTTGTGGAGGTCAGTTAGGCAGTCGCTCCATGTAAAATACCGTAAATTTAGAAACAGTACACGTGTACTTATATTATTTTTACTTGAATACAAAATTTTGCGGATGAACAACTTCAATACAAAACTTCATCACCCTTTTCAGATCCTTGTGGGATGAAATTAAAAAAAACTTTTTAACAAAAAAACAACCGACTTCCAAAAAAAAAAAAACTAAAATTGAAAAATAACTTTAATTTCGGATGTCGGTGACCTTGGTTCTGCATTTTCGTTTTTTGCCACCGACTTCCGAAATTAAAGTTATTTTTCACTTTATAGTGTTTTTTTTTTTTGGAAGTCTGTTGTTTTTTTTGTTTAAAAGTTTTAATTTTTCACTTTTTAGTTATGGTACCTACCCCACAACAACTCGATTACCACTACTTGCTACACCGCACAAACAACAGTGACACAAGATGTACGAAGTGGATTAAATACGTATTATCGAAGCTAACTCAAAAACTACCCAAGCAAAGTTAATAAAAATCGGTTAATTATCATTTATAGCCCGAGTGAACCACCCGCCACCCGTGAAATACTTATCATTGAGGAACATTTGAGGCCATTTGTGGTCTTCTTCATCAGTTCCACTTCATCAAATGATACTTACTGAATGCAAATGCTTGAGTTTTTGATGAAAATACAAAAATCTCTATGTGTTTGCCTATAAAATTTGAGGAGTTCCCTCAATTCCTCATGGATCCCATCATCAGAACTGGATTTTGGGACCAATTTGGAAGTATATCCTTTCAAATAAAAAAGAATTTGCCAAATCGGTTCACAAACAACGGAGTTCTGAGGTAACAAACATTAAAAATAAAATAAAATAAAATACAACCGAATTGAGAACTTCCTCCTTTTTGAAAAGTCGGTTAAAAAAAACCAACTATTTACGTTGGTTGTGTTAGTTTCTAAACATAAGCCGAAATTTTAGTGATTTTAACTTAATAAATAAAGAATTTTAATTAAAAACAAAAAAAAATCATCCCCCTTTTCATCCTCTTAAGGGTTGGAATTCCGACAACACGCTTTGGCTTCCAACCATAAGCCTACATAGTAAAAATTTGTGATTTTTCTTCGAAATTAAGGAACTTAACTTCATCCCCCTTTTTAACCCTTTGGGGGTGGAATTATCAAAAACGCTGAGACACGTATAAATTAATTTTCAATCGTCAACCTGAACACAAAATTTTAAGATCCTAACTTCAAAACTGACGGACTTTCATACAAACTTTCATCCCCTATTTTATCCCCTTAGGGGTGGAATTTCCAAAAATCCTTTCTTAGTGCACCCCTAGACCTCATAAGGAACCCACGTGCCAAATTTGGAATCTCTAGACCCAGCGGTTTGGACTGTGCGTTGATATGTCAGTCAGTCAGTCAGTCAGTCAGTCAGTTTCTTCTTTTATATATTTAGATAGCGATTAGTTAATATAATGAACGATTGATATAATTTTAAAATAACAAATTTTTATAAGCATAACATGCATTAAATATAAAATCGTTTGACATACCACTCAAAAGATATAAAACTTATTTGGCCTAATATGATGAAAACGCCTACTTAAAAACACAAAGCAAAATGAAGCAAAGCAAAGGTCAACAGAGCCCCGCTTGGCGGGGCTCCTATTTCTGGGTGGTTTAAAAAAAATAACCACGAAGGCTAAGGCGGGAGCTCCGCTCCGCTTCGCTTCCGCCTTAGCCTTCTAACCTAACCTATCCGAGTCGGGGTACTCTGAGTCGGGGTGTTAACCATAATGACGTTTTTTATATATATATTAAACGTTAGACCTAATGATTTTCGATTATATAAACAATATACATATTAAACGTTAGACCAAATGATTTTCGATTACATAAACGTTATA
Organism: Dryobota labecula; assembly: GCA_947523025.1. Classification (NCBI taxonomy): domain Eukaryota; kingdom Metazoa; phylum Arthropoda; class Insecta; order Lepidoptera; family Noctuidae; genus Dryobota; species Dryobota labecula. The sequence continues at coordinate 23,840,284 of OX383302.1, read as the reverse complement.
TCAAACAACGTTATACTAATTAGGTTTTAGAATAAATAAATGTTATATGTAAGGAAATCATATCAACAGTTGGTAGGTATATCTCACGATGATTATATCTTATGAACGATAATAAAATGAAATTAGACCAAATGAGATTATACGTTATGAGACGCACCCCAATCGACCAATCCGACTCGGCTGGGCAGCGTTCGGGAAGCTACGCAATATCTTCTCGTCCCACATACCGCAGTGTCTCACTCAAGACGAAAGTCTTTAACCGGTGTGTGTTGCAAGTAATGACCTATGGCACTGCAACGTGGTCGCTCACAATGGGCCCTATTAGAAGGTTAAAAGTCACTCAAAGGGCTATGGACAGGGCCTAGCATAGCCCTCTTCATTGCCTTTTGAGTGACTTTGGTGAGTTTCCCTACGGGATCGAATAAAAAATGAAGAGATCCGCAGGAGAACCACGATAACCGACATAGCCTGAAGAATTTACAAACTTAAGTGGGCAGTGGGCAAGGCATCATTGCTCGCGGGATAGATGGCCATTGGGGCCAAAAGGTTCTGGAGTGGCGACCGCGTACCGGAAGACGCAGCATTGGAAGGTGGACCAATGACCTTGCGAAGGCCGCAAGAATCCGCTGGATGCGGGTAGCACAGAGCCGGTTGAAGTGGTAGTGCCTGGGGAAGGCCTATGTCCAGCAGTGGACGTCTTTCGGCTGAAATGATGATGATGATGATATTTTTTTCTATATCTGTAAATGCCGATCAAAACCGACTTCCGAAATTAAAGTTTTCACTTTTCATTTATTTGCAAAGATACAACATACAAACTAAAAATAAAATATTTATACTCTAAACCTACACGAAAAAAAAAGAAAAAGAAAAAAAGGGGAAAGTGCTCATTGGGCATCAAAAAATTCTTCCGCATCGCCGTCAGTGGAAAAAGTGCCCAAAAGGCTGGCAGCGTTGCCACGTTGGATGGCAACGCTGATTCTTTGGCCTAAAAATAGGCCAGACCTCTGGTCACGTGAAGAGTCGACCAACCGCTTGGCGATGTCCCGATATACACGATGAGCACTCGGACCCCACGGACCTAATGTTTCAACCCCAAACGGCTCAAAAATATAACTCCCTATGAGGTTGTTATATTTGCGCCGTTTGAGGTTTTCTGCACCTGCAGCAGCCGCCCCAGCACAACCCGCCGTGCTAGGAAGATGGGATGGCGCGAGGGTGTCGACACAGGTTGCATCCCACACCAAAGGCCTACCCAAGTTCCAAGGCATTATGGTCATTCCGTCTGGCCTCTTCCCATCGTCACGTGCCAAGCCACTGGGTTCTAAAACAGCAGGCACCCCGGGTGACAAGAGCCCGACGGATAATGTCATTAATACTGGCGTGTCGTGCTAACCGACCAGCGCTCTTGCTGCAGGATAAGCCATGGTGTCCGAGGCGGTCGACTGCTTCACCGCACTGACAGCGATGTGGAGCCACGCAAGGAGCGCCCAGACGCAGACTTGTAGCGAGCCGGAAAGTGGTGTCCCCCAGCATAGTGCCTATGTTGGGTGACGGTAGTGCCTGAAGCAAATTAAAGTTATTTTTAACTTTGTAGTGTTTGTTTTGGAAGTCGGTTGTATTTTTTTTTTTCGTACAGGAGTTTTTATTTCTGTAACTTCAAGTGAAAACTTAACAGTGGGGTCTAGTAAGCTTACTAAATAATTAATTAGTAAAGTAGCTGTCCCGCACCGTTTATAAAAACTTTATATTATTTACTCTGTGTTTCTTCATCACTCGGGTGCTTGCCGGGTACGTACCTACTTATGTCGTTTTCTACATCACTGGTGCGTTTGTCTTGATAATTCAATTAGCTAACGAACCACTACGCCGGCCTAACTCATTACGTGTTTTCACTTTGAAGAAACCATATGAGAGATTATAAGACATCTTTGAGGTAACGAAGTTAATTTATAGCTCAAAATTAAACTTGGGTGGCATTTACTCAACCATCAAACATCTGGACAGAAGTTTTTTTGGGTTAGTATCATTAGTCCCCAGTTGCGGTTTCACCCAAATAAAAACCAATGATTCTGTTGCGTTATCACCCTATTGTTGGATCTGTGCGTAAAATCAGTAGGTTAAAAAAAAGGAAGGTACAGACAGCGAGAAAAAGTGTTTCAAAATTTATAACAGTGTTTATTAAAAGATTTTTCTAAAATTAGAATGTTTTTTTTACCGAGTAAGCTTAATCAAAACATTTCTTAAAATATATAAAATCATGTAGTGTGTATCTATAAATATGTAAGTATGTGTACTTAGGTATTTCTAACAATCACAATAACAATCATAGTACTTAGTTGAATGTTTTTTTCATGTAATTTTTGACGTTCAAAAGTGCATCTTCGTGCCTATTTGAAATAAATTATTGGACTTTGACTTTGAATCACAGTTTTTCTATACCCTAAGACTGACTAAATGTATTAAATCACCTACTAACAGTTTCTCCTAATTACCGAGCTTAAAAATCACGTGTATAGTATTCATTATATATGTATTTATATATTAAAATGGGTACAGAAAACATAAAAAAATATATACTTGTTCTACTCCTAAAATATAAACAATTTAAATGAAACGTTTTTTGGTCTTTTTAAATCACAAAGAGCTGTATAATATTAATTAATTAAGAGCGTTCATCCCGCGTGCGCTAGCACCATATTGCATTTCTAGAGGATTTTCGTGATTATTTAATTTAATTTACAGATCGTTGTATTATAATTATTTTTAACATTTACTGTATAATAAATAAAATATTTAATCGTAATACTGCTAATAGAAAATATTTGAGTAATTTTTATGACTAAATACCAAAGTAACTGTAAAAAAATGGCATAGGTACATACTTATAAATACAAACGACCAAGAACCTGGCTGAAAAAAAAATGGGTTTTTAATATTAAATTAAAAATTTTATATTAAAAACCCGGGTTTTGCTCACCGATAGGGTAGGTAGGTACTACTTAAATGCAACGGTGCGGAATCGTAGGTACACCAGATTGTCACACCAGAGTATCTAGCAGGACTTTTTTACTTTTTGTTACATTGCTAATATTTCTACATCATGTACCACTTTTTCATTATCAACTAGTGCGGTGAAAGAAATGTTTGACGTTATTATATGCATAAGTTTATGTATTCGATCGGACCACCAATGCGCCAAACTCACGACCCCATGGGTCCCTCTTAATAGGTACAGTCAGAGTTACGCCTGAACATCAGACCAATTTCAAAAACCACAGAAAAACGAAAAAGATGGTAAAATGGTGTTATGGTCCAATCCGCTATCCGTGTCGCTCCGCTATCGCTGGCACCCGTTCCTTTTTAGTCGCATTCCACAGTTCAAATGCGGATTTCAGAGATTGTAAAGCACCACACATAGTTGCGAAGTCCTTTCCTTATGGCCCCAAAATCAGAACATGATAGTGTTATTATGAAGTTATGACAACAACGTGGGTAGTTCAATGAGTTGACCACTATTGTCTACGATTGCGAGAAACCGCCGATAGAGGGCGGTTATTTCGACAAGAATGTGTGGCGCATGTTCGGGTGAAACAGTTTACATGGTGGGATGAGGTTTTAATGTGGGGGATTTATTAATAACAGGAGTATAATGAGTTGTTTATTAATTTAAAACACGAGTTGAATATTGTTATTGAATAAATTACTAGTAAAGTTTAATTAACCCCAAAAATACAATAACGAAATGAAACATTTATTAATAATGGGAAATATTTAACTGAGCCTCTATAAACTTTTTGCGCTTCTAATGATTTTTTAAATAATTGAACCTCTTTTTAAATTTCTGCTTTTTTCTCACAGTTGTTCGCAGTAATTAAGCTAGGTCGAAGTTGGTCGCTTACTGGTTACTTGGCTATTTCGTATTTATAAGAACCCAAAACATCTATTATTATTTGAGGTTCACAAAAAAGGGCGCAATCATTATATTAAGCTGTTCAATATTATTTTTAGGAGCACAAAATGGGAAATATTAGATGTTCGATTAAATCCATGCCATTAACTATAAAAAAAAATAAAGGATCACTAGTAAAACCCTCTTTAGATATTTTGAAACAGGCATCCCACCTGAAACACGATGGTGTGAATGATAATCTCCTTAACAATTCAAAAGCGGGCACAGCTTAATGGTCTACCTAGCTAGCTATACTGTATTGTCCTGCAGCGCAGTGCTATGTAGCAGCAGCTCCCTCGCCTTTCTCCAAACAGTTCTGTTCGTTACTTCAGTAAAATGGGTGACCATTCAGTACATACCGAGACCCTTCCGTGCCTCAGAAAGTACGTTAAGCAGTTGGTTCCTGCGTTCATTCGTAGTCTATGACAGTCTTTACGGGTAGTTAGAAGCCCGAAAGTTTGATAACCAGTCTTGCCAATGGGTATCGGGTTCCCACTAACTGGGTTGTGGCGGTCAGATAGGCAGCCGCTCCGTGTAAAACACTGGTATTCAGCTGCATCCGGTTAGACTGGAAGCCGACCGTAACATAGTTTGGAAGAGGCAGGCAGATGATGACTTCGGTAAAATTGTCAAATATTGTCTCTGGCTAAGTTTTAATATTCTACGTTTAGCGGTTGGTACAGCTACGAAGCCATATCTTCTTTCTTTCTACGATTAAAGAACATAAGGTTAGTTTGCGGAGCCCTTCAAAGCTAGTTTCCGGTTTGTTTACGCGGGAAGCCATTTCGTATTTCGTGTAAACAGATGACGTTGATTATGTTTAAGACGATAGTGATAGATTAGTACAGTTACTGAATGTGTGTCATTAGTGAACTGCTTCTGACGCTTAACTTGTAGTTATGCGAAATGGGTCCTACTAATTTATGAATAGGTACTGCAGAGTCATTCCTGTATTGTAATTGTACCTCAACTTGATAATAATGACGATCGCCTTGTTTGAGGGGTAATTCTAGGGGATGCTAGGAATTGACACTATTGACAACTCAGTACACCTCAGTTTTCATCGTGAAGTTTTTATAGAATAGATCGGTAGATAATCAGTTGGTCTGTAACGAGAATCACTTAATAATAAAGAAATTCGTGTACAGCAGCGTCCTCCCTTCTACTTATAACGACTGCGGTCACCGATCCGTCAGGAGAGCGTTCAAGTTGATTTAGGGAGGTCATTTTTGGCAGTAAAAGTAGAAGTACCTGTCTTTGACAATTCAAAAGGGCCTGTGAATGGTTTAATTGAAATAAATGCTTTGAGTATGAGTTTTAGTTTGATAAAACGTACGACTTCTAAGTTTCAGTTTATTTCTTTGTGCAATATACTATCCATCCTATAGGAATGTGATCAGCTCCTAACAGACCGTATCCAATGAAACCCTAGGCCTGCTTGCATCACAATTTTTTGCATTCTTGTGCTAGACTAGTTCTCGCGCACCAATAAGTACGAGACTCTGGTACAACTGGGGATACCCGTTAGCATTGATACACAAATTGCGTTATCACACAATATTACTCACCCCCGTTGTACTCCACAAACAAGCATCACGCGCTTACTCACCCACGGATACGCACAATAATATCACTGGCATATTGCCACCCTGTACCCAATTAGAAAAAATAATAATAATATTGTCCCCACTTTACGTGTACGAGTGGTACCCTAAATAAATTTATTTTTCAAGAGTTTATTTTATCACTTTGTCGGCGTGATTAACACAACGTGGCGTGGCGTGTATACGCATACCAAATTACAGCTTTCTAGTACTAAGAGTCTCTGGGCTAAGCCGCGGACAGACAGACGGACAGACGGACATGGCAAAACTATAAGGGTTCCTAGTTTACTTCGGAAACCTAAAAACGGGTTAAAAATATTTCACATAAACGTGCGAAGCATTAACAAAAATTTTGATCATATTTCCGAACATTATTGTCCCGACTAGATTTATTTCTTTCTTTATTCATTTATTGCACAATTTACACACATTTCCAGTGCGATATCCTGTATTGTCTGAGTGTTGGCTCAGCAAAGCACCTGTTCTGCCCATAATGGAAGGTTATGTGTCATACTGCACAAAAACATAAAAAACCAAAACGATGGGAGCTATTTATATCCTGTATCCCGTATTGGGAAAAACCCAATAACACTGCCCGACCTGGGCATCGAACCCAGAAGCTCATGCTCAGTATGAGCGCTGGCGACTCTATACTAACGAGGCAGTATGCCTCTCATAACATCGCGCGTGTAATGCCCGAAGGGTGAAGCCCTTCGGGGATTACACGCGCGACGTAATGTATGTACCTATATGTAAAACTTAGAAAATGGTAATTTTTCCGGTAATCACTAGTTTTGGCACACATACTGTTGATTTACTACTAGCTACACGAAACTGTTAAATTGCTCCAAACGATTTTAAACTTTAAAATGTAGATGATTAAATTCAAAATCGAACGAGCAAATTTGACAGTTTGCGGTAACTTGATGTGCTGGCCACCGTACAATGTTTTATGACAATTCGCCCGTAAGTATCGCCAACCAGTCTTCAAGAAACAACATGTCACGCACGACCCACTTAAGACCACTTATTCCTTGGCATGAATACTTTATTTTTATCCAGCCCTCTGACCGTACCAAGCTGTTTTCGACCAGGATCACCGGGTTTAATTAACAAAGGGTTCTCTACAATACAAGAGACTTAATTAAAGAGCGAAGGACGAAGCTTACTGTCAAACGCAGTACAATGTTCATAATTCTAATTGACATTGTACGTCTTCTGCAGCCTGCACACGAATTATTCGCTTTTCTGATTACCCTCTTAATATACTTATGGGCTTTGTCTGAAATAAAAATATTTGATTCTATTCTATATAGCGAATGTTTATAGAATAGAATAGGTTTTTTTATGCCTTTTGCTTGCGATTTCGCCCGCGTGGATGTCGGGAATTATCCCACGGAAACATACTTCCGGGATAAAAAGTATGTTATGTGGGTACGTAGGTCATGGTCTACCTGTGCGACAAATTTTATCGTAATCAGTTCAGCTATTAAGGCGTGAAAAGGTAAGACAGTCAGACAGAGTTAATTTCGCATTTATAATATTAGTATTTAATGAAAGTATGGTTATGGACTTGGATGATGAAGTTATTGCGGAGGCAATTTTAAACACAGTGTTAATTTTAATAATTTATTTACGACTAGCTTCTGCCCGCGACTTCGTTCGCGTGGAAGTCGTAACATGACCCAATATACTAAAATACCAGCCACATTTTAATAAAACTTCCTTGAATACTACGTTTGTAGTTTTGGTCACAGCAATCCAAATATACAGAGAGTCAGGACTGGTGACGCGAGAGCAAGCGACGTACAGTTCCATGTTCTATGGTAAAGGGTTTGGTTTCCGCACTTAGTCCTTCAGGTCGACTATTGTACATGGGCCATGGCGGCCATCAGTGGTTATTCCAATCAGTCCACCTACCTCTAGAAGATAATTACGTCTCCCGGTCTGTTTAGAACATCTGTGAAAGATCTGGGTGCCCCGAGGGTTTCTGTTCTAATCTGGGTGATGCCTGTGTATTCAAAGAGCACATGCACAACATTTTCCTCAGCCTTCATGCAAGCCCTGCACAGAGTATTGTCCGATATTGTGTGGAAGTGTTGGTTTAGCGAGCAGTGTCCCGTGATGGTCCCCGTCACCAGGCGAAGGCCGGTCCTGTCCAGGAGTAATACAGACCTATAGGGAATTTTTATACAAAATTTGAACAAAATCTGTAAGGTAGTTTTTGCGTTTAGCTTGAACATACATTCAGAAAAACAGACAAACCGACAGACAAACAGACAAAAATTCTAAAAACTATATTTTCGGCATCAGAATCGTTCCCAGACCTCGTGGCAATTACTTTTTTTCAAAAATATTCAATGTACAGTTTTGACTTCGCTACGATTTTATTATATGTATAGATATAAAAGATAGTAAAATCTCTCGCGCACATTTCAGAACTACTTCCCTCCTCGAAAACACACTCGACGGAGAGAGTTAAAAGTAATAGTCCATTTATTTGTCAGAATATTGTTACAGAGTTGTTACATAGTTCTAAAAGTTCATAATATAAAACAGTTAAATTGACATCTATCATAAACTCGGTAAACTCTAAACAATTTCACGTCTCCTATACATATACGGGTGTCCCAGGAAACCTGTACCAGCGAAGGTCTGTGGTCAGGGGACACTAATACACATCGATTGAACCCCTATGTATGTTCCGCGATATTTTGTAGTTTTCGAGAAATTGTTTATTTTTTTTGTTTTGTTTCCAGTTTTTTTTTTTAATTGTGGGTGGTATTAGTCACAACTTTTTCTGATTCCTGTTTCTTTGAGATTTTTTTCGTCAGTATTTTGGCTAGAATATGTATTCACATGTACATAAAACACATATACATACACAAAACACCCAAATCCTAACTTCTAGTAGCTCAGAATTTGATCACAAGTTTAACATTTCTGTTGGAGAGAAATTTATACTTGATTTCAATTTGAAAAAAATAATAAAAACCACTGTTACTGTATCATCCCGATGCTGGGCAAAGGCCTCAAGAGTTCCAATGCTTGCAATCCAGTGCTAATGTGGAGCATTGGTCGTTTGCTCCAACTCGTCCCGCCATCTTTTGCGGGGTAAACCACGATGCCTTCTAGCTGCCCTGGCTCCACCTAGTCGTTATTTTGGCCCAAAGCTGGCATGCGACAGACATGGCCAACCCAGTCCCACTTCAACTTTGCGGCTATAGAAGCAACGTCAGTAATCTGTGTTTAGGAGCGCAGCGTGGTGTTGCGTATATGGTCTGGTAATTCGACGCCTGAATACTGCGCTCCATCGTTGGCAAACCTTGAGTTGAAAAACCACTCTTACTGCTACGAAACAAAGGCGCTCTAAATTGTTACCCCCGTCTGGTTGGCTGTGGCATGAGCCATGATATTAATTGATTTTGTCAGCAGTCACCAAGGGATCAGAGAGCGAAACCAATTACATGCCATGGCAGTCGGTGTCATCAATTTGATGAATACCTTCGTCATCAATCACTGTCACATGAATGGATTAATATAAAGAAAACCTCGTTTATAATTTTTTTAACGATTAAGTATGTAACATTTAAAAGTTTAGGCCGGAGTGTTTTTTTTTTTCATGTATGTATGTACACCGATTTTTCAGTGATTGCTGGGCCACTAAACGTGTTTTTTTTTCTATACATTGTACAGGTTCCATTTATTAACTTAGTTTGGGTAGTTTTTGTGTTAGCTTCAATAAATATGTATATTTAATCCACTTGGTGTATTTGGATGACGTTATAAAACTTCATATCACTGTTGTTTACATATCAAGAATTTATGTGCGGTATGTACCACAACCAAAAAATTTTTTTTTGTATGTCATTGGAAGATAAGTTTTTTTTTAAATTACGTAGTAGTTGGTAGTGTCTACTGTCATCTTATTTTGACTCGAAGCCATTTATTCCTATGAGTTTGGTTTTGAAAGGTACCTACCAAGGGATTGTACGCGCTTATATTTAAATTTATCCCTGCCTAGTGCTTTAAAATTGAAAAATAGTGCATTGTAAAGACTAATGCTTAACATTAAATACAGACACACCAACAAATCTATCAATCTATACAAATCTTTAAACCTGACGTGGTTTTTGTACGTCGTTTTCGGGTGACCACTGAACATGAGCGCTGTGCTGTCTCCATAGCACAGTATCATGCTAAGTGGAAGCCTTCTTGTCACAGTCACGACATGCAGCTGCCGACTATTTATGTTCTGTGCACGTGTATAAATCTGTTTTGTTTTAATTTAAATTTATTCGAGTTATCTTATCTTTTTGTATGCATGTTTCTGTGACAAACAAATTACACAATTTCTCTTTCTTCCTTTCAAATAGTACCTCTGTACAAAAGTTTATTTAGAGAAGCATCTCTGGGCCGGAAACTGGCTAGAAGCTAGAAATCTTCCATAACTTCATCTCGTTAATCAGGCACCTATCGTCAGTTGTCGGAGCTGGCTTCAATCAAGTATCGTTGCATACAAGTTGCAACTTGCTATCTTGCTTAGGAGTCTGGGTGTTTTGTATCGTAGAAAAATTTAGAGGGTCGATGTTCAAAGTTAAGTTAAACTTGCCCCACTCCGTTCGTGGACCATCTATTACATATCGAGACCCCTCCGTACCTCGGAAAGCACGTAAAGTCGTTGGTCCCAGCTGTCATTCGTAGATCTTTGACAGTCGTTACCGGTAGTCAGAAACTCAAAAGTCAGACAATGGGACTGTCTTACCGAAGGGTAGCGTGTTACCCAGTAAGTGGGTTGTGGAGGTCAGATAGGTAGTCGCTCCATATAAAATATAGCTGCATCCGGTTAGACTGGGAGCCGACCCCAACTTAGTTGGGAAAAGGCAGGTAGGTGATGATGTAATGTGGAGTGAGCTAGTTTGAGGGGTTTAGAGAAAAGAAGTAGTACTGTGGGTTTTTTTAAATTAAAAATAATAGGTGTCGCGGGGACGTAAGAACGGCGTGCAGATGGAAAAAACGTCTTGAAAGAAATGTGGACTTTTCTTGATGAAGAATAACATGAAGAACCAAACGGCAAACGGTTTAAGACAACGTTGGTATATTCTCAAAGTTCCGCATGCTCACCTCAAGGCGAAAATCGCATAGCACGGCTCACGAGTCGATCGCCAAGATGAGTGAATCTAATGAAGAAATTCGATACATTTTAAAATTTTGCTACAAAAAAGGTAAAAATGAAACGCAAGCCGCGAAAAAAATTTGTGATGTTTATGGACCTAGTGCAGTGTCTGTGAGAGTAGCACAAATTTGGTTTAAGCGTTTTCAATCCGGAAATTTTGATGTCAAAGATGCACGTCGCTCTGGTCGCGCTATTACGGATAAAATGGATGCCATTTTTGAAAAAGTGGAGCAAGATCGGTATATCAGTAGTTACGACGTAGCTGAAGAACTGGGAATTGACCACAAAACAGTTTTGGCATATTTGAAAAAACTGGGTACACAAAAAAGCTCGATATTTGGGTACCTCACGAGCTCACTGAAAGAAACCTAATGAACCGTGTACTCATTTGTGATTCTTTATTACGACGTTATGAAACCGAACCATTTTTGAAGAAGCTGATAACTGGTGATGAAAAGTGGATCACGTACGACAAGAACGTGCGAAAAAGGCCGGTCAGGGTTCACAGACTGTGGCGAAACCCGGGTTAACTCGCAACAAGGTGATGCTGTGTGTGTGGTGGGATTGGAAGGGCATTATTCATTATGAGCTGTTACCACCAGGCGAACCACCGATTCTGAACTCTACTACGAACAACTGATGAGATTAAAGCAAGAAGTTGAGAGAAAGCGGCCGGAATTAATCAAAAGAAGGTGTGTGGTTTTTCATCATAATAACGCTAGACCTTCACACATCTTTACCAATTATATTATTTATCTATCAACGACAAGTTTACAACCAACTTATGTCCATATTATGTTCCCGTACAAAACGCTTCACTTTGAGTGCTTTAAAGATAAATTTTGATACTCGTTTCTCAAACTTTGATGTCATTGCGAATGAAATTAAGCTTTTTCAAAATCCTTTTGATTCTGACATTTAAACCTTGGCTCCGAAAGTCCAAGTGAAAATTATTGATTTACAGTGATATGATTAAGAACAAATACCAAAATTCATCTTTGTTGTAATTTTATTAGAATTTTATAAGTCTTCCACTGGTACAATTTGATAATTTGCATAAAGTATGCATTTACCTATTAATATTGACTTTATTACTAATGTGAAAGTTTACATAATTCTACCACCTTGTGATATATACAAAAGTTAAATTGTGTTATAAAGTAAAAAAAAAACGAAAATGTTAATTAAGTATATTTGTACGCCTCTCAGCAAAACATGAGGATCTACCAATCTGTAACATCTCGCACACTGTTGTAATTTGACCTATGTTAGCATTATGATTCTGATTCTGATTCTGTAAACTTACATGCCATCAAAAACATAACCTGTAAAAATACCAAATCTCGCAACTCAGTTCTTCTATCGTAAAAAGTTGTGAGACCCATGTAATAACCAAGTCGGTCAATTTATTCAGTCCCTACTTAAGGGTAACCTTCTCTCTTAAGTTATTACTTAATTGGCTAACCTAACAACATCTTATAGTGACCATATCAATATTAAAAATCTTTTATGTTGTAAATGAATAGATTGACTATCACTATTTACTATTACTACGCACTAAACACAATTTATCTTTTTATTATTTTATTTTTTATTAAAAACACAATGTATCTCGATTATATTAAATTAGATTGTTTTGTATTTATACAATGCCTGCCTGGTTACTGAAAATTCAGGCTTCTAGTTTTATCCACAATGAAATTATAGGGGGGTCGAAAATGGCCTCAACTGCTTCGAGAAAAGGAAGGTACGGCTTGTTTTTACTCGACTTGGCGCTTAAGAGGGCGTACTAGGGTCCACTAGCGCCACTTCTTTAAAAAAAATATTATCTCGTGACTGAGAAGGAAGTATGAAAAACTGCTCAACAGCGACCTCGGTAAGTGTGTCTAGAATGTTCCAATACCTTTTATAAAGTTTCATATTGAGACACGAAGCAACAAAATACGATCTAGAGGAATGTGGCAGTTTTTCTTCAGAATGAATTTTAATTAAAAAAAAAAAAAAAATGTGTGCGCTCTTAAGAGGATCATGAGGGGATTTATTCCTGGACGAAGTCGCAGTCAAAAGCTAGTATCTATCTACCTATCTATTAGTACACCTAGGTTCTGTCTGACAAATGAAAAAATATTTTCAGAAAATTTAACTTCAAAAATCACAATTATTCACATTTTATTTACGAAAGCTTCAAAATTTATTACAATGAAAAACTTCGCCTTTCGTGTTCCATTTAATATCTTTTTACCATTTTCATCTCAATAGAATCTACCGTCTTAGCCGGCCCGTAGATTAGAGGCGGAGCAGGGATTAATTAGGTAAGTAATCTCCTTAATGACCAGCGTCTCATTAATTATATTCATATTATAATTATTAAATGTTTTTATTCAGTACAAGATTTCTTAGCGGACAAGTATAATTGAAAAACTCATCTCGATTTAGTAATCTATATTATGGTAAAATGTGCATACATTGATTCCTCGCAAACTGTAACAACTGATTTTTAATCGACTTCAAAAAAGGAGGAGGTCATAATAATTATATGTTCATCTGTATGTATTATTTTTTTGTGTTTGTTCGTCGATGTTTTCGTTAACTGTAGACCGATTTTCATTAGGTAGAGAAAGCTTGTGCGGTTGTCCCATATAAAGATTGACTTTGCTTGAGTCGTTTTTGAGTTAGCTTCGATAATACGTATTTAATCCGCACGACGTACCTATGTTGATGATGTTTTAATACTTACTTTCACAGTTGATTACATAGCGAGTAGTATTATAAGAATTGATATGGGGTATGTACCATGAAAAGATTTTGTTCCTACATTCATAGCAACTGACTGCCTCGTTAGTCTAGTGGACGCAATCGCTACTGCTGAGCATGAGGTCCTGGGTTCGACTCCCAGGTGGGGCAAAGTGTTATTGGGTGTTTGGGTATTTAGCCCGGAGTTTGGACTTGTGGCCGGTTGATGGCAATAGGATCGCACCTTTTACATGGGACTTAAACATATAACTGGCGAAGCGACCCACATTGCGCCGTACCAGTTACCTCTGCCTAACCCTTCGGGGATAACAGGCGTGATGTTATGTCTATTCAAGAAATGAGGAGGTCTCTAGCGGTTTTTAAGAAGGTACATAATATAGTAATCATATAATGTGTCGGGGCCGGCCCGGCGAATTGTAGGTACTTTTAGGGCCGACTGTTTGAATCATATGGCTACATTTTATTTAGTGTCCTAAAAGCACTTTAAGAATTCGTTAGCAAGAAATTCAACTAGAAATGATACAATTATGTGGTAAAAACACTGATGACCCGATGTTGGTATGAGCGTTTGCAAATTGAACCTGTGAGACATAGATCTAAAGTTGATCGGTCAGCCGCTGCCAAAACATGGCGCCAAAGTTTTCCTACGTATCTACCAACATTAGCCCAGAAAGTTGAAAAGTTGAAAGTTTCATTGAAACTCGCCCAAAGTAAAGCTCATCAATTTATTTTCACATAACTACCTACTAAATCTTTTAGCACCACAATGGCTGTCTAAGCCTGTCCGTCTAACCAGCAGCAGCTGCTATCAGTATCGAACCAGGCTGACCGCTGTCTGTAAGATTAATTACATCATATCAGTCTGATATTGTCCCACAAAAAGGCAGACAGTCTACAAAAAAGCACGAACATTGTTAATAACTCCTTGTGAGGCGGAGATTTGTAATGAAGTCCAGGCTCACGATGTTTTTCTTTTACGTCTTTTATTAACATAAAATGAAAGAAACCTGATATTGATCAATACTGGAACATGCATGAATGCCAGAACCGGTAAACTCCATGTCATATTTCAGGATCTACGTCTTCGATCGATGTAATCCTAGCGATTCATTGCAAATTAACCATTGATGCCAGGTAGCTGTGGCAGATTACTGTTCTTCTTTGAAATATTTGTGCTGCGCGAATTATAATAGGTATATCAAAATTAAATAATCCACCATGCTTGTATAATCCTTAAGCAACATTAAAAAAAATCTTACTTATATATAATAAATAAAAATCTATGTTTGTATGTTTGTCCTCTATGCGTTCCTAAACCACTGATCAGATTGTGATGAAACTTTGTTAGGGTATTCTGAGAAAGCCAGGGAGGGTATCTGGCCCAAAAAAAAAAGTTCGACCAAACACTTTTTTACTTTAAGTGGCATTGCAACGGCTAAGTTATAATATAAATAATTTTTCGTATTGATATTTCAGCCGTATCCTAATCAATAGCCGTATCAAATGAGCTGAAAGGCGTGTCTGCGTCCGTGTGGTCCTCAAGGTGCTATAATGTATGTTGGGTCGTCTCCACCCACTACCGGTCAGCGCTCATTCTATCTCTGCCGCCGCCACGCCGGCTGTTGACCCACTTCACACCTTGTAACGCCAAGATTTATTTCTAAAGGACCCTTGGCCTCGTATCTGTGATATTCAACTGTTTGACAGCAGTTCGGGCACTACTAAGGTAGAAGATTTTTCATTTACGACATGTTAACTTCTCTATGTATTTTTGTATCATGAATCAACTGGGAAAACGTTCCAAAAAGATAGACTCATGTAGATTTATATAAATTTCAATTTCCATTCTTACATGTATCAGTAGGGTCACGTCGCAGGTGTCGCCATAGTTTTGTTAGACGTCTTGTAGAACTACAAAATGTTCATTATTGTGCTTGGTCGTGTCATTTTCCTAGGGCGAGTTATCTCACGCGATGGTCTCTTTATCAATTGACAAATTAGAAACCGGCCAAGTGCGTGTCAGACGACTCAATGTGAAGGATTCCGTGGTTGTAGTTGAAAAACAAGTTCTCCAATACATTCCAACGGCAAATGTAAGTTTGTACGCACAATATGGAGAGATTTACCTTGTTTTTTTAAGACCATAGGCAACATATAGGTTTTCCTGTAATCTATATGTAAAGAAGTATTTTCAGTATTTTTTTTTCTTCAAAATAACTTTAAAAGAATATTATTTTAAAATTATTAAAAAAATATTCCTGAAATTCTCAATATAATCCCTTATATTTGATATGTCACACGCTACATATGGCAAAACTTTTTTTTAAATTTTCTCTTCTGCTTCCCAAAAGTGCCCCTTTTTTAAAATTTATTTATTTATGTTATACATCCGTGTTTTGGTCACAGAAGTTCATATGTGTACCAAACAACTTAATCGGCCCCGTACACTGAAAAACTTTTGAAGTTGATTTAACCTTTTTTTAACCTATATTTTGGGTTAATATACTCGTAGCACCTACCGACATGATTTGTAAAATCAACAACATTTTTGTCAAAACAAACGTCATGGAACAGTTTTTTTAACACAATTTAATGTCAATTCAACCAAAAGGAATCAACAATCAAAAAATCAACTATTCGGTTTTTCAGTGTAGATTCGGAGCAAATTGGCTGTGACAGACGGACAGACAGACAGACACACAAGTGATCCTATACGGGTTCCGTTTTTTCCTTTTGAGGTACGGAACCCTAAACATATATTCAAAGAAAAAAAAATACAAGTACGTATTGTTTAAGGAGGAGAAAGAATCATAGGGCATCATAAAATTCGTCCGTACAGAAAATTCGTTCAAAAGTGCCCAAAAGGACGGGAATAAAATAAAAAAAATAAAAATTGTCCAATCAAAGCACTCAATTTGTATGTTGCACGACAAATTGGCATCCACAGTATACGTTTCCTGATTGATTTTGTTTTCATTTTGATCAGATACTTTTGGAACAGACCATATATCTAAGTACAAGTATTCCCCAGTTAATAAAATAGAACGCAGTTTACTGCGTGAGTGGGGAGGGGAGACGTTCGAACAAAGTGTGGGTGAAGGAGCGCTTACACTCGGCGGGAGACAGCGCCAATGTATGAGACGAGGAGCGCATTTTAATTCGTTGGGAAATATATTATGTATTAGCTGGTCTTGGGTTCCGCGAATAAAAAGAACAGAAAGAAAAATGTTATGGGGGTACTGTGTTTTGTAGTTTAGTTTTTTTGTGTTTATAAAGTAAGCAGTGGTGGCCCGACTTACGAGTTGTAGGTCGTGCGTTCGAACCCAGGCAGACGCTTCACTTTGTGTAAATAATTTCAATTTCATGTTCGAAGACATACCTATTACATCTACCAACCCGCACTGGCCCCGCGTGGTGGACTATGGCCCACTCCCTCTCACAGAGAGGAGGCCTGTGTCCCAGCTGTGGGGACATTATAGCCTGATTTGCTATGTAAATAAATATAATTTATCTATCTATATAAATAAAAATCAATGTTTGTATGTTTGTCCTCTATGCGTTCCTAAGCCATTGATCAGTTGTGATGAAACTTTGGTAGGGAATTGGGGAAGCCCGCGAGAGTTTCTGGACCAAAAAAATTAAAAGATAAAAGTTCGACCAAACTCTTTTTTACTTTACGTGGCATTGCAACGCATGCGCAGCTAGTCATAAATAAACATGGTTTACTCTGCAAAAATAAGACGCACATTATAAAATAAACATAAAATTATACAAAAATTGTATTAAACAAAACACAAGATGGCGGCGTTATTTCCAATGTAAGCCACGCGCCGAAAGCTCCCTGTACCGTTGAAAAACAACGCTGATACAACGGTACAGGAACCGTTGTATCAGCGTTGTTTTGCAAGTTCTACGGAACCTTTCATTTTTCGAAACGCTTTCCTTAATATTTTCTATTGGTTTAATAGCCACTGGGAGCTTCGTGCCTGTCTTACCGTCCATATTGATTTGAACAATTCAGCCTTTTCAATTGAAACTCCCTGGTGTACATTAAACTCAAATGCTATCCTTACAAATCCATTTTTATGATATCTGTAATTACTGTTCGACTGGGAGATATGAAACATTGTTTTTAAAAGTCATATAGTGCTTATACGCTGTAATAGAATAATAGCTGTAAAAGCACAAAAGCATGGATTGACGAGCAAGAGTTTGTATTTAGAAACAAGATCGCCTCGATCGATCGGTTGATCGATTCGATTCAATTATTTACAAAATATTACCTATTTTGTAAACCCCTATATGGTAAAATAAAATATAATAGCTTTATTTTCCTTATACAGTTATCTTTATAATACTATGATCTTATGTATTAGTTACTTATGGATCACCAGGAAAGTATACCCTTTCAACAAAAAAATATTTTTTCGAATCGGTCTAGCCGTCTTTGAGTAATCGCTGAACATACCTCTCCTCCTTTTTTTAAGTCGGTTAAAAACGGTACTTGAAGGTAATTGTGTACTTTTGCAAGTAACCTATTTTAAAGAGAGATATAATTCATATCATTTTATAAATATTCAATTGATATCACACACGTATCAAAGGGCCTCACATAGGACTACGTGTCACTCAATCAGACGACGGCTACTTTTTTTTACCCGTCCAATTTTCATCAGGATTCTTATGAAAGAAGATATTCTACACTCGCGGTCAAATAATACGGGTCGATGACGAAAATCCCTGTAGCTTGCAAATTAATCATGGTCTATGCATGAAACTAACTTTATATTACCGAGAATATTAATATCGTATGAAATAAAACCCTAGATGATCTACAGCGTAATTTAATCATTACAATTTAAAAAACTTTGAATTTGGAAATAAATTCTATCCGCGGTACTTTTGCTTGTTTTCTCACTCTTGTTTTCAATCTGTCAAATCAAAATGATAAAAGGCGGTCATTGTCGTCTTTTACCATCATTATTGAATTACTATCATGTCGCTAACACCAGAAGAATGTACACGTAACATCATTATGTTAGAAGAAGGCAGAAGTCAGCGAAGTACAGCAAGAACAATAGGCGTGTCATTTTCTGCAGTGTCGCGAATCGTCAAACGTTTCCGAGAAACTAGGCTGAACATAAGAAGACTCGGAACCGGCAGACCGAGATGTACTACGGCTCGAGGGGATCAATTTATTGTTACGGCCACGCTCCGAAATCGGTACCTCATGGCAGTTGAAGTAACAAATCAACTTCGGGAGACCCATAGAGACGACGTAAGCGAGCGAACTGTAAAGGCTCCTACAAACAGGCGCGATACGCGACTCAACACAAAGGCACCGCTCGTCGCGCGACACGCGGTGCCTTTGTGTCACAGCGTGTCGCGCCTGTTTGTAGGAGCCTTAAGACGGTGGCTCATTGAAGCTAATTTGACCCTACATAGACCCGCAAATGGTCCAAAGCTTGAAAGGAAACCACGTTACGCTCGCAAACACGTAAAATGGGGTAAGGAAGACTGAGCAAGAGTTTTTTTTTTACGAATCCAGATTTATGCTGAATGCACTTGATGGGCAGCGAAGAGACTACCGACGGACAGAGGAAAGTTTTATTCCAGCTTGTTTTGAGGAAAAAGTGCCGTTTGGCGGTATATCTGTTTGGGCTGGTTCCTTCAGAGACAGCACGTAGTTAGTGCTGATAGAAAATGCATGTCAGCCCATATTTATTTTACCTATTAATATGGGTGAAAATTTAATGTTCATGCATGACAATGCCTGGCCACATAAATCTGAAATTGGAGGAGGGTAAGAAGTCGAAACCCCGCCTCAGCTACTCTTCGTGACCTAAAATATGCGTTAGTGAAAGGATGGCCCAATATCCCGCAACATCGCATAAGAAACTTAATATACAGCATTCCCAATCACCTGGCAGCTGTGAGAAGAGCCCGTGGAGGCAATGAAAAGTATTAATTTTGTTTTAAAGTTCTTTTTCGTATTGTGTGTGAGATTATGAGGTACCAACCTTTATTTTTTTTTTACGATAAAAATAATAAAAATTATGTTTAGTGTAATTTTGACAACTACAAAAAAAAGGAAAAGAAAAAGTTTCATTCATGCCAATAGTTCTATTATTTTAAGAGTAATTTTAGTTCTTTGTACTGACCCGAATTCTTTGTCCGCGAGTGTATATCCGCACTTCCACAGATGAATAATTTAATCGAAGCTTGATAATATTCTGGAATTTGGGACTTGTTAAAATATAATTTGACACTTTTTCTGTAATGTCTTTATTTATTGCCCGGACTTTCTCGCCCTTTCGGTGTTGAGTGAGGTTCCAACGTCAGCAAAAGTGTTTGAATTATGGTACCTATCAGAATGTGATATACTTCGCTGGGTCAAACGTTCTAACGCAGAGACGGAACCTATCAAGAGGTTAGTTTCAAGGATGTTTTCTGACCGTAGATCCATGTTTCCTCACAATAAGTATTTTAGATACAAAAATCTCTGTGAAAACTGCTAATATTGGCCTTCCTTTAGTAATGTTTCCAGCGCGCGTCATTTAGTTTTAAAATATTGACCGAAATTAATGTGTAAAATTGTCTTTAAAAGATCTACTTACAGAAATAAAAAAATTAGTATTTATCAACAAAAAATCTGCTGTAAGTTTTCTATAAAATTAAACTGTGTAACAACGCTACGCCTGGCAGTTGGATTGGCATATCGTTTATTGATATCGGCTGTCGAGCAGGCCGGCGCCCATCCTTTGAAGTAACATAAGTTTATCCACATGAAAAATACACAATCCTTTATAATTCATAATAAATGAGTAGGTACACACTGGCCTGCTGTATGGTGTTAATGAGTTTCTGCACACATGAGGAGTGAAAACATATCAACGACTCCACTCCGGCTCTATTTGACAGGTATCTACATATTTGTGTAGGCTGCGCGTGTAGCCGTTTGAATGGGCTAAAAGTTAAGGTGATAAAGGGAGAAAACAAGGAATTGGGATGTTTACATTTTCTCCGAAAACGAGACATTACAGAGCTTCGTAGCTTATTAGAGATAGTCGGTACCTAGTGGCTTGGAAGGCAAGCTTATTATAGGTAGATTGCTACTGGTTGAAGATCGTAGTAATGACTGCATAATTCATGGTAGGTAATTGAAAGTACCATTTGAGTCTGAAAATAGTTGTGCACTCGTGAAACAAAATGGTTATAAGCGACAAAGTGTAAAGAACGTATTTTATTTTAATAAAGGTTTCGAATCGACAAGATATATCAACAATATTCGGATAATGGCGTAATTTAGATTTAAAAAATGTAAAATAATGTCAGTAATGAAAAATGATTGACATATAAATTGGTTGACAAATATTTATGCATGCATTCAGAAATTAATTTTGTGTAAACTAAGGAAAATATATCTCAAGCTACTTAACTAAAGAACAAATGCCTCTGTACATGTTTTTGTGCTTAAAGTATTAAATAAATAAATAAATAAATGACAAATGAACAAAAGAGTTAATTAAAACACAAAAAAAAGTATGTATATAAAAATGAACTGATGTTTGTTAGTCTCACAAAATCTCGAGAACGGCTGAACCAAATTGGATAATTCTTTTCTTTGTGTGTTCGCTATTGTTAGGACAAGGTTTGAATGTTATTATTTTAAATATATTTTTATACCATCAGTTGTTCAGCAAGGAGTTGTTAAATTCAAACAGAACATAAGTTATAATATCAATGTTGTATGCGCCCGGGAAGGTTTTAGGTAGGGTAGGGTAGGTAGGGAGGGTAGGGTAGGGTGGGCAGGTAGGTAGGTAGGGTAGGTAGGGTAAGGTAGGTAAATAGATAGGGAGGGTAGGGTAGGTAGGTAGGGTAGGATAGGTGTGGTAGGGTAGGTAGGGTAGACGGTAGATAGTGCTATCCGTGCGAAGCCGGGCCGGGTAAAGCTAGTTTAAAACAAAGTTATATCAGCTAAAGCAGATACGTACTCGTATTTCGACACAGTAAATAATCTGTAAATTTGGGCAGCCTGCTGTTACAAGCTCGTTCATTCACTCAGTCCTTCGATTTGACCAGTGAATCCTTTCAATTCCAATAAGGTAATGCCCTTAATGGAACACTTTCACAATCCACAAACGACTTACTTTTCTTATGTGCTAAATATTATTTATGGCTCCTTTTGTGCGGCATAGACCCTTGGGGCCTGGGCCCTTTTGATACCCCTTTATATTTGTTTGATACCCTTTGATATCTTTTATTTGATACCCCTTTATATTTAGAAACTGAAGTTATAATAGTGAGGGTAGATTCTCCGTGTTCGAAGGTCCTGCGTAGTGGCTACGGCGTAGCTCATTTCCCGCTACGCGAGCTACGGCGTAGCGGATACCCGACTGTTACGTGATCGTACTATTTCGGCATTGGAATATTGTTTATTGGATGTCTTCCAATAGTTATGTACATAGTCGTGTGTGCACGGCGCACGTAAGTACATAAGAAACTGTATTCACAAGCTGATCTGACATTCATAGGTAATCCGAGTCGATATCACTCAAGTCGCTGTCAATTAATGAGATGTACCTTCATAATCCATATTAATATTATAAAAGTGAAAGTAACTCTGTCTGTCTGTCTGTTACGTTTTCATGCCTAAACCGCTGAACTGATCGTCATGAAATTTGGCAGAGATATAGTCTAGGATATAAAGAAGGACAAAGGCTACTTTTTTACGCGATAACCGACCTTCATGCGAGCGGAACCTCGGGCAAAAGCTAGTAATACTGTAATTTTATTACCTAGTCTTGATTTATGGTGTGTCGCAACACCAGGTTATCGCCATCCGCAATCAATGCCTCAATGTTCCTGCTCAATGTTCCAATAATCAATATACCAAGTAGCAAAATTTGGTCATGTAAATATCCTAGGAGCATGTATTTTTTTGTCCTATTGGAATCCTCAAAACGTTTACAGAACCGCATTTGGGCGCAGTTTATAGGACCATTATGCCCTAAAATCATTTTTTTTACGGTCCGGTAAAGTGCATTTCGATTTTATAATTATCTTATTAAGTGTTTTTACAAGATATAATTGTCCTATAAAGATCCGGTAACCGCATTGAATAAGCGCGATTAGTCCTCTAACGATATGACAAGTGCTGCTACTGGTGTAATTGATCCAACAGTTGGCAGCGCGATGCCATTACTAGAGCATTCATTCGATCATTTTTGTAACCGTGACGTGCTGCGGTGTCTTAAAAAAAATATATAATATTTTCAAATATTTTCAATTCCACAATCTAATATCTATTTACAATAGGTTAGAACTTTTGTCTTTTGACTGTTGTTTTTAGAATGTCTACTCAACTTGCGAAATTAATTTAATTGATAAAGTGTTCGATGATAATAAACATATCTTCATGCCCCTTCAAAACTAAACATATTTTTTATTAACTTTATTCGATAATAATTAACAAATACTTACTTACTTACTTTACAGAACGAGTATTTTCAGAATAGTGTCAGAATTAGGAATTTGAAAGGATTTTACATTTCTTAAAATTGATAACGAAATACATAGATAACGAAACTCGTCTTCGATAAATGCCACTGCGCTCAAATCTTTTCCATTTGTTTAAATCCATTTCTATTTCTCTTGTTTTCTCTAACAAATCACAAAATGAAAGTAAAATGGATGATTACTCTAGTAATAGCAAATGTAGGACACATTTAAGTAGAATCTTACCTATAAAAATCGGAGGGCATGCTAGTTTTATGCTAACAATCCATTATAAGTCACGACTAAGACAAATTGATCCTATAATATCCTTGACCTATAGCAGCTATATCTAGGACGTCTATAGAAGTGCATGTCTTATAGAAGAATGAAACAAGACGTTAACAAGAGCCAAAAATCATATTAAATGCGTTTATAGGACGAAAAGCAACACTTTCCTAATTAGTTTTATAACATGCGCTTTTAAGACTGCAAGTTCTAGTAAGAATCTTATAAAGTGATCCTGTAAACGTTTATAATATTAGTTATGGGTTCGTATGTACTTGTAGCGCAAATCCTCTTTTAAATGCTGTTGTAAGATCACTGCCTTAGACAAAACGTCTATTCGATTTCTATATGACGTTTATTCTTATAAGTCGATTACTATAGGAAAATTTTGCTACTTGGGATATTTACTTACATTCCACAATGTGGTAGGGTTTACAAAGACATGACTATTGGACTGTAGCGTAAGCTCATACAAAACCCCAAGGGGTGTAGCCAAAGTCCGCTCTGTTATCGTAACGAGCTTGTATTGTGAACACGATACATTTCACACTCCAATAGAAATGCAAAGCACGGCGATATTTGGTTATCCTATGCACAGCATCCACTTTCGAGGCTCATCCCAAAAAAACAGCTCACTTCCCATGACACTATCAAGTACCACCACGGAAGCATGCAACATTGATAACTTTAACATTCATTGATCGTGAACGTGATCAGAGATTCGTGATTATCTATCTATATCTTCTATATAATGAAAATGAAATGCTGTTTGTTGATAAGCGTACCTCAGCCGGGGGTTTGACCACAAGCAAAGCCGCCAGAGAAGCTAGCGTCGGCAGTAGTATTTTTGGTGAAGTTGGACGTATACGCATAAAATATACTGGAGGCAAAAATGGACGATAACATCGCAATTGCTGCTGCAATTTCGGTGTATATTTCTCTGGCGTAAAAAGAAAAAATAATAATAATTAAAGAGTAGATTTTGGGTGAGACCAAATTAGGCGTGATGTTCCCAGAATGCTTGAAGAATTCAGAATGGATGATCTAAACCGAAGAACTCTTCGTTGAACATTTGAAATGTTTCGGAGGGTACCGGTCTATTGAAAACGAATACTAATTAGAGAAGTGCTATACTCGTATCAGCTCAAGTCCGATTAACGATAACTTTGAGATACCTTGCTACTGGAGGCAAATTTTTTTTAGGTACTCTGTTCACAGTTTCTCCAAAAATTGTTAGTTCAATTTCAAGTTCAAAATTCGCCATCTCTGTCCATCTGGCTGTCTGTCTGTCCGCGGCTTAGCTCAAAAAATCTTAATACTAGAAAGCTGTATTTTGGCATGGGTATATGTACATATTAATCACGCCGACATTACAAAATGTAATTTGGTCTTTAATTATTTATTTTTAAAATGTGCTTGCTGAGTTGGAATCTGCAAGTTTGTAAGTAATCGTA
The DNA here is from genome assembly GCA_947523025.1 of Dryobota labecula. Taxonomy (NCBI): domain Eukaryota; kingdom Metazoa; phylum Arthropoda; class Insecta; order Lepidoptera; family Noctuidae; genus Dryobota; species Dryobota labecula. Next base: position 23,815,561 of record OX383302.1, on the reverse strand, counting down.
GCAGTTTCGTATTTTTAGGGCTCCGTTGTCCGTCCGTCCGTCTGTCTGTCACAGGACTGTATCTTTTGAACCGTAACGTTTCAAGTGTCAACCACTTGAAATTTTTACAGAATGTGGACTACTATGGCCGCTATAATAACAAATAATTCTAATAAAATAAGGTTAAAAATTAAAGCGGGGGGGGGGGGGGGGTAAATTAATGTTTATTATTTAAAAAAGTTTTTAAAATTGTTTTATATATTGTACGGTGCGAGCCCAACTCGCAATAAGCCGCTTTTTTGAGGCGCTCAATGAAGAGAATATTCCATTTTATTGAATTCAGACGCGCGCCGTCGGCGTCGTTTTTGCTTATTTCATTTAGTCTAATTTATGATTATTGTACTGTAGTAAACTCATTTATTTGTTGGTGACACCATGTGCACGTTTTATTTTACAATTACATGCCTGTCGAAACGATTGATGGATTTTTGAATTGAAAAGTAATAACATACATTTATCCGGACCGACAAGAAGATCATCGAGCTCGAAGAAGAATTAAGCAGGTTACGATGGGGTATAGCAAAGATCACCGCATAGTAAGAGGCACATTGAACTTAAATATCAAGCTGGAAAGGTCTGGACTGATGAAGTCTAAGCTCCGCCCAGCACTGATCCAAGTCCAAAACCCCGAGAGATTTCAGCTCGAACTTCCGAATCGTTTCGAGTGCATAGGGAACTCCGTAGACGATTTCTATTTAGTTAAGTACCTGGTAATCGTTGAAAGGCCTACACTGTCCTCCCATACCTATTTATTAACAATGTTAGTTGATAATATTGGAAAGCCAATTTTTTTTAAAAGAGTAACTAACCGTGGAGTTTCTTGCCGGCTCTTCTCCATAGGAAACGACTAATTGGGAACATGCACCTAGCTTCTGACGTTTCATAAGTGCCCATGTAGGTTTATGTGAAATAAAATATTTTGATTTTGATTTTGATGATAACGATGGGTTTGTGGAAACTGTCCATACGGTCGGGTCTAAGATCTTCAAGACCCGTCGTACAGGTAGAAATAAGAAGCTCTCTGATCCTACTTTACAGCTCATGGAGGAGAGGCGCGAGATGATCCTGCAGTCTTCAGACGATGCGCTCAAATACCGGCAGCTCAATAAACAGATCTCTAAGTCCTTGAAAGCCGATCTTCGCCGCTTTAATGCAGAACGCATTAAGGACGCAATAGAGCGGAATGAGGGCTCCAAGGTCTTTGCCAGAGATCTGTCTATTGGGCAGAGCCAGCTTGACGATGACAGAATCGTATCCGCCAAAACCTGAGCTGCTGAGAGAGATCGAGAGGTTCTATGGACAGTTTATACACGTCAACAAGTAACCCCGTTACGAATCTGGCAAACGACGCAAGAGCTAGATTGACCGTCGGGTCAATCTAGCTCTTGCGTCGCAATAGCAATTACGGCCGAACTTCTTAAGGCCGGTAGAAAACCCGTTCTTGAGGCCCTCCAGAAGCTGCTTGGTTCCGTCATACTCGAGGGCAAAACGCCATAGGCATGGAATAGGAAGAGGGTGGTGATACTTTTCTTTCCACCAATACCAATCTATATGGTCTTCTCATGATTTGACCAAGATTATATCTGGACTTTAAAAGAGACAGTGACCTCTTAGTTTGTTTCGGCCTTTCTTCTCAGAGTAGTCAGATACGAAACGCCGATCTCATCTAGTTTTAAAATATGATTGACGTGTAAAATTGTTTTTACAAACCTACTTACAGAAATAAAATCATTTATCATTTAAGAAGGGTGATCATAAGAATTATAAGTCCATCCACTTGCGACTTGCGAGCCATGTCTACAAGCTGTATTGAAGAGTCGTTTTCGTTTAACGACGTCCAGCCTCCCGGATTCCATTAAGGCTTTAGTACCGTAGACCACATACATACGCTGCGGCAGGTTCTACAGAAGACCGAAGAGTATACCTGCCTCTCTGCTTAGCGTTGGTGGACTACGAGAAAGACTTCGATTCGATCGAGATATGAGTTGTACTGCAGTCTCTTCAACGGTGCCCGATCGACTATCGGTACATCGAGGTGCTGAAGTGTCTGTACAAAAACGCCACTATGTCAGTCCGACTCCAGGACCAGACCTCGAAACCTATCCTTCTGCAGCGAGGTGTGAGATAGCGAGACGTTATCTCTCCGAAACTGATTACCGCTGCACTGGAGGATGTCTTCAAGGTTTTGGACTGGAAAGGGCTCAACAAAAATGGCGAGTACATCACTCACCTTCGGTTTGCCGACGATATAGTTGTCATGACTGAGACTATGGAAGACCTCAGTACAATGCTCAATAACCTCAGTAGAGCTTCTGAAAGAGCGGGTCTTAGAATTAACATGGACAAGACAAAGGTCGTGTCAAATGCCCATGTAACATGATGATGATGAAGATCGGATCGCTACACTCGAAGTTGTGGACGAGTATGTTTACCTAGGACAAACTGTCCAGTTATGTAGGTTCAACTTTAAGAAAGAGGTCAATCGTCGAATCTAACTCGGCTGGGCAGCATTCGAGAAGCTACGCAATATCTTTTCGTCCCACATACCGCAGTGTCTCAAGACGAGAGTCTTTGACCAGTGCGTGGTGCCAGTGATGAATGCACTGAAACGTGGTCGCTCACTATGGGCCTTATTAGAAGGCTAAAAGGCACTCTAAAGACAATAGAGAGGGCTATGCTTAGAGTTTCCCTACGTGATCGAATCAGAAATGAAGTGATCCACATGAGAACCAAGGTAACCGACATAGCTCGAACAATTGCCAAACTTAAGTGGCAATGGGCAGGGCACATTGCTTGCAGAACAGATGGCCGTTGGGGCCGAAAGGTTTGGAGTGGCGACCGCGTACCGGAAGACGAAGCATTGGAAGGCGTCCCACAAGGTGGACCGATGACCTTGTGAAGGGCGTAGGAACCCAGTGGATGCGGGAAGGACAGAACCGTCAAAGTGGTGATGCTGGCAGTGGACGTCTTTTGGCTGAAATGATGATCAATGATGATATCTATATCATCACTACATATTATAAAACAAAGTCCTCCGCCGCGTCTGTCTGTCTGTCTGTCTGTTCGCGATAAACTCAAGTACTACTGCACCGATTCTCATGCTGTTTTCACCAATGGATAGCTTGGTTCTCGAGGAAGGTTTTAGTATATAATTTGTTATGTTTTTGTATGCATTTTTGTATGAATTAACGATATTTGTTGGATGTGTCGGAAAAAAATAAGCCGTCTGGGAGCTTTCAACGAAAACGCTGTCTAAACCCTTTGAGATATAACAAAATAATGTATGGTGGAATTGTGTATCATAAAAAGGTCTTCAAAAAAGTCCGCGATGGCATATGTCTATCTATTAAGGATAACATACTATATCCATTTTATTGAGTTTTTGTAGGTATTTGTTTGCCGAATTTTACAAGAATATTTATCATAAAAACATTACTAAACACGGCGGCCTTATGATCAAAACATTGCATTCCAAAACTTTCGTTACTTTTCACTGACATATTTATCACTTTTCGATGAACTAACACTCAATACGAAATCTACACTTATTTCTCAGTAATTCTGTTTAAGATTCTTCTAAGATTAAACCGTTTTCTCATTGAATCCATTACTTTACGCACATATAACCATGATCAATGTTTACATTAAGCATCGCGTCACACCGCCACACGACCACAGAGTATAGAAGTTTTTTTTTTTTTTTTCGTTCGCTTATTGGTGTTCCCGCTAAAATTACTTCAAAATCAACCGAAGATCGTGTTATTTGCAGATGACACATCATTGATTTTTAAAATAGATCGACGGTCACAAAAACTTGACGACGTGAATAACTCTATTCTTCAGGTCCAAAATTGGTTTACTGTAAATAATTTGGTACTAAATAATAAAAAAACCAAATGCATTCGATTTAAGTTACCTAATGTTAGAAGTAGCGAATGTGACATCATATTGAACGGAGAAAAACTGGAATTTATTAATCAAACGGTTTTCCTAGGAATCACGCTAGATGAGAAATTACAATGGGGACCTCATATAACATCTCTTGCGGGGCGGCTAAGCTCGGCCGCGTATGCTGTTCGAACGATAAGACAGTTAACAGATATAGAAACCGCGCGTTTAGTTTATTTTAGCTACTTCCATAGCATTATGTCGTATGGCATTTTACTGTGGGGTCGGGCTGCCGACATTGAATCCATTTTTATTTTACAAAAGAGGGCTGTCAGAGCCATTTATAATCTACATCGCCGCGAATCTCTTAGAGAACTATTTAAAACGATTAATATAATGACGGTACCTTGCCAATTCATTTATGAAAATATTATGTATGTAAGAAAAAATCTACATCTTTTTAATAAAATCAGTGATAGGCATAATTTTAATACTAGAAATAAAGATAAAATAGATCAACCATTTTTCAGATTATCTAAGGTACATACATCTTTTATGGGGTACTGTGTTAAATGTTACAATAAAATACCTTCTGATATATTACAATTAAATGAAAGAAAATTTAAAACTCATATAAAAAGTACACTTTGTAAACAAGCATATTACAAATTAGAGGATTATATCCAAGATAAGAATGCTTGGAAACATGCTGGTCCTGCTCCATAGGACAATTTAGAGTCTAGACAAAATCAAACTGGTTGCAAAAATTTTTTTTTTTTTTTTTTTGGTAATTAATTTTATTTTCTGTGATTAATATTTTAACTCACACACTGACTTATTATATGTTGTTTTTATTTTTTATTTTTTTGGGAAATCATATACAATGTTTGTAAATATGTGAGCACCATGTACCTATCGCATTTATAAAATTTCTGTTATTACTTCACTTTTCATTCTTTTTACCAATTGTGGTAAGTAATTTTGATGAATTTTATTTATATTTTTTTATTTTTTTATTCTAGGTACATGGTCTTCACCTATAAATATTAATTAATGTATACAAACTATTGTTAACATTTTAAAAGAGTAAGTATGGAGTTTCTTGCCCATTCTTCTCCATACATAACTACATTTTGGAAGGCGCAACTAGAATCAATTAACTATTCATGTAATTTTTGACGTTCAAAAGTGCATCTTCGTGCCTATTTGAAATAAATTATTTGACTTTGACTTTGAATGTCAACCGGTCAAGTATTAGTCGATTAATCGAATTCTACATCCAGATCGTGTTGCAAGTACAAAATAAATGTCAAATATTTCGTCCAATTGCGAACGTGACCCTGAGAAAAGTTATGCACCAATGGTGTTCATTAGACATTTCGAGCGTTTTCTCAGGACAAATGGACAAACGGTGTACCATGCGACATGCGGTGGATTTCGTTTTGTTTTTACATCGTTGGTACTTACGTGAATTATTTTAAAATTATTATTTGTGTCGCATTTCTATTTCGTGTTGCATTTGGTACAATTGATTGCTTTAAGAATTTGAGTGAAATTTCGTATTTTGATTTTGTGTTTATCTTTAGGTAAAGACTCATTCACGTTCAGAACATAAGTACTTTTACTATATTAAATCATTTGTTTCGGTTTCTATTCACATAGTGAGTCACATTAAAATTAATATTAAGTTAGAATTTTGAGATATAGCCTGGGATATGGAGAAGGACATAGGGCTTCAAAATGGTTGAGCTGAATGGTGCTATTACCATGCGTCATGTTCGTGAACGGGCGCCGTCAGTTGGGACTGGTCATCTCTTAGCTGCCACGGGTTATTTTATTTTATTTTGTTTCTATTTGTTTTACCTACGCTTGACGCTTTTAACGTGTAAGTTTTTATTATTTTTATTTTTACATCGTTCTCACTTTTAGTTATAAATGCAACATTATAGATGTAACGAATACTTTTGTAACTATTTAATTTAAAAGAGTGTCCATGGAGTTTCTTGCCCATTCTTCTCCATAGGTACCTACGCTTTGGAATGGGAATGTAGCTTAATTTTTCTTACTGACCGACTGCTTGACAATTCAAAAGTGCCTGTAAATGGTTTAATTGAAATAAATGATTTGAGTTTGAGTTTGAGTTTGGTACTTTTTTATGCGATAACCGACATCCACGCGGGCGAAGCCGCGGGCAAAAGCTAGTTAATAATAAAGTTGAAGAGTTTGTTTTTTTTTTGTTTGTTTGAACACGCTACCAGTCGGATTTGAAAAAGCCTTTTTGCATTTGATAGCCGAATTCTTGAGGAAGATTTAATATCCCACTACGGCTATTAAGAGTAGAGCAAAATAAAAAAAAATAAACTATAGAAAGAACGCTAAACGAAAACGAAGTAATAGCGTGGGCGGGCGATGTGGTAAGACGGGGTGGGACGGCAGTACAAGAAAATTCACGCGGACGAAGTCGCGGGTAGAAGCTAGTTACTTATGTATAAATAGTAGTTTTCTACAAAAAGAGCTGCCTATTTACTATCTGTTCCCCTGAGCCACATAATAAAGCATTGTTTATGCAAACCTATGTAATGTTATCAGGAAACACCTTTCATTTGCCTAAGAGATGGGAGGTCAGGCGGCAGGCGGAATTGTTCAGCCACTTGCTAATTCAATATATGAGCACGACGGAAAAGTTCTTTAAGAAATCTTATTCACGTACTAATCTTATAATCTTAAACAGATAGGTACAGAAAGGTAAAACTTTAACAGGAAATGTAACGGAATGAAAGGCAATGCTTGAACAGTCCCTTATGTGTCCCATAATTGACTATGGTGATGTATGTTACTATGATCTGAATGCAGATCTCCTCAGTAAACTTGACCGCCTTTTTTACTATGGCTTATTTTCTCTCCAGGTTTAAAAAATCTAATAAAAAAAATCCAGTCAAATATCCTAGTGAAACATAACAAGTTTTACCTATTTACGTGTTACGTTTACTTATTTACTAGCTTCTGCCCGCGACTTCTTCCGCGTGAAATTTCTTGTTCCCCTGTTCCCCAATCCGTTCTCGAGTCGTTCATCAAAAAAGCCGTTCTGTACAAAATGCATGAGAAAGTGAATTTTCTACATATAATTTTTTTCGTAGACTTTTCGCATGTTTTAAAAGTTATTCTGCTATTCGGGGCTGAGACAAATCCAACAAATCAAAGAACACAAAAATCGGTCCAGCCGTTCTTATGTTATAAATGGTGTAAATAACCCGACTTTGTTTTTTAATTATATTAAGATGTATTTATGTATTAAGGTCAATACTTTATGCACAAGTAAAAAAAATACTGTACAAAGGCGGACTGAGGCATTTTCTACCAGGCAACCTTAGGGTGATGCAGAGGCAAAAAATGGCAGGTGCAATATAAGGGATAAAAATAATAAATACTAATACATACATATTATACGAGTACATACATTATAAACAGAATATACTTTGTCAGGAGAAATAACGATACGTAGAGGAGAAAAAATGAATCCAGCAAATCAGCTCTGGGATCATTTTGCCTACGAATATGTTCACGTGGCTTCACTTTAAAAGATAACCGGGTGGTCGCTGTTCTGATGTTCAGAGGGAGTGCATTCCAAAGAAAGACCGCCTGGACAAAGAATGAAGAATGAATGAAGCCAGAACGGTGAGAAGGATATCATAGAAGACGATTGTTGGTGGAATGAAGATTTTTACTATATAGCATAAGTATTGAATTTGGGAAGTCAGGTGAGAAGGAGAAGTGGGGTTGTCGCGCGAAAAGTACATAAAATCGTACAATTTGTTCAATGCATGGAGACATTATAAAGGCGCAAATACGTTTCCGGAGACTATAATGCTATCATACTTCATTGAACTATCTAAAACAAAGAAATCAAGCACACTGGAGCATTTACTCGATGCTAAAAGCCACGATCAAAACAAACACTAACTTAATATATTATTAAAGTTGTTTTTCTTGCACCTGGCATTTTTCTCGCTGTAGTGAGGTGAAAAGTTGTGTGGTTCGCTCGGCAGCAAAGTTATTCTGCGTCTGGTAGCTTTGAAATCCTCGCTACAACAACTTCGCAGCCTTGCATAACAAATAACTATTTCACCTCACAACCTCGGAAAGATTCTGTACCACTACTTTTTACTTTTACTAACTATTTATTATTTAGAACTTTAAAACGCTCTATAAAAAATACAGCGGCCGCGGAGTCTCTCGAACGCCGCGCCGCCGCCGCCGACACCGCCCGGTTCGGGAAGTCTACGTCTAGGAATAAGGTGCCCGCGCGGCCATTATCTCATTTGTATTAGTCTATGGCTCATTCGCGTAGCCGGACTTCCGCAGTGGTCGCGAGCGGTATCGAATAATATTCGTTCGAAAATATTTAGATTTCGTTGTTTAAATTAAACCGAACAAAAAAGGTCTCAGAATAAAACCCGATTTTTTTTCAACTACCTTTATTCGTCTATTTTATTCAAATCAAACTGTGTTTAATATAATATTGATACACTCCTGGACATTTTTTTCGACATAAAATTAAAAGTTCTTTTCAGATCTCATGATATTATATACTTCTCTATCCAAACAGTTTAGTGACTTGGTAAATAATATTACAATGACACTTCGCAATTGCAAGCAATTGGCTTTCAGATACGATCCACAGGTTGATAATGTTCAACTGAGGCCTCCGTCCAAATCGGACCCATGAATAAGATTTGCTCAGGTGCTGAGCCTAATGGTATATGCTCTGCTTATGGAAAAGTTACTCTCCCCAATATTCAGGAGCCACCACAACCAATAAAAATCGTTTGACAAATAATCATTCACGGTACAATAGGTTCTTTCAAATGACTTTGTTTGGCGCGAAATAAATCAGGGAAATAAATTTCAACATTATATTATTGTCAGCTTGTATCACCTCTCTGCTGCGCAAAGGCATTCCATTGTAATTAAAGAAAATCAAGCACCGAGTTCCTGTATCTTTTTCCTTCTGCACGAGATCCGCTGAGAGCTCTTATCCAAGTACAAGTAAACTTGTTTAGATGCCAACGTTTTAGAATAAACACACGGAAAACCTATAGGAAAAAGAGTTTAAGGAACCTCCCCGATGTATTAACAACCAAAAGAAATTGATTTGGAATGTTGACTCTTACAATCGAATCAAAGAGAAGTGTTGAATAAATAAAATATATTTTTGTCGTGGATATGACAATAGCTTCGGCGTAGCAACGTGGCCGCGTTCAGTTTTTCTAAACAATACAAAGACAATAAAGTCAAATCATTTATTTCAAGGAAGCCAATAGACGGCACCTTCCATTGCTTTCCATCAGGCGAGATCGAGGTCAAAGCAGGACCAATCATTAATCGTTAATAAAAACATTTAACATTTAAAATAATAACATGTAGGTACAAGAATAGAGAATTGATTCGGGGCGCCCCTTCCAAAAGGTAGTTTCGTGTGGAGAAGAATATGCAAGAAACTTTATCGTTACTCTTCAGATAAATAGATAGATAGAATACTCTTTATTATGTACACCATAAAATTACAGATATAAATGTAGAACTGTTACATAGGGTGGCATAATAGGCGATCTTATCGCTAAAAGCGAATTTTTACAGACAACCTTTAAAATGTTTTACAATATTTTGTTTATATTTATTATAGGTAACTAGCTTTTGCCCGCGGTTCCGCCCGCGTGGATGTCGGTTATCGCGTAGAAAAGTAGCCTTTGTCCTTCTACACATCCCAGGCTAAATCTTATGAAATCTCTGCCAAATTTTATGATGATCGGTTCAGCGGTTTAGGCGTGAAAACGTAACAGATAGACAGACAGAGTTACTTTCACAAGCAAGGTATAGTGGTCGCAAGCGCTACTGCTGAGCATGAGCTCCTGGTTTCGATTCCTAGGTCGGACAAAGTGTTATTTGGTTTTTCCATCAGGAATTTCTCTGTAGCAGCTCGAAGTTTGGATTTCTGCCCGGTTGATGGCAATAGGCTCGCCCCCATTACATGGGATTTAAACACATATCTGGCGAAATGTGGGTGTACTATACGGACAACTCTGCCTAATCCTTCGGAGAAACAAGGCGTGATGTCATGTGTTATGTAAACTGTAAATATTCCATGTGACGCTCAGCGTATCTCGCAATGTTTTACTTGCAAATAAATCTTCACGAATACTTGCTTTCTCTGTTTTATTGAACACGTCAGGGATTTCACGATAAACTGTCGAAAAGAGAGACGGCTCGTATTTATAGTGTACCAAACACTTTTGTGCAAAAGTCACGGTTTCGATTTCTTTACATTTATGTAACTTACAATGAAGTTTCCGCCTTGAAATCTTTTATTCATTTATTAGGCTCTTCAATAGTGAGTAGATATTATTATATTACTTTATCTATTCCTTTACCATTTGTAAATTGCAAACTTTAGCTCTGGATAAGGATGCCTGAATGGATTTGGGGGAGGCCTTTGCTCAGCAGCGGGACAGTGTAGGATCACTTAATAAAATAATAAAAAACTTTAATCAAGGCGTATTTAAAGAAAAGCACAACATGCACTACGTTATGCGCAGGTAATATCACAATTAATCAATTAAAACAATTATACATAGTTCGAATACGACTGTAGGCTAAATTGATTACATAGATTATGTTAGATTTTATTTTTGATAATCTTTTCCAAAACTCTCGGAAAGAGTTAAAAGAGAATACAGACAGTGTTAAAGGAGCGAACAACAAACTCATGATAATAGAAACACGCTTCACAAAATGTAATGTATGGAGACAAATTAGATTACTTTATTGTACTGACTGCTGAACAAAGACTTTCCGACCTTACCACGGTTATAATTTTATGTACGTACTAGCTTCTTCCCGCGGCTTCGTCCGCGTGAAATTTCCTGTTCCTCCGACGCATAGCCCGCGATATTATTTTGTTTTTACTTAGCGTTTTTTCTGACTTTTTCCTTTACTCGGCTCTTATGGGTCATAACGTGATGTTAAATAGCCTCAATAATTGTGCTATCAAATGCAAAAAGAGTTCTTCAAATCCGACTGCTAGTTCCAGAGATTACCCCTACATACAAACTTACAAACAAATTTTACCTCTTTATAATATTAGTATAGATTTATAATAATATTTTTAAAGGGCAAAACCTGCAAATTAATTAGCATGTCAAACTGTATCAAAAGTTGCAATAGTTGAGAAAAATATTGCAAAACAGCTGTCAAAATGTCTGGTCTAGTGAAATAATAAATTAGTAATAATAACATTTTTGTTATTGTTACTCATTTAGTAAGTTATAATATTATGCATTATTTTACTCATCTGTAAGTAAAAGCAGTAAAATAAGTGAAGTGTAAATAAACAGTTACATTATTACACTACACTTACTGAGTACGGGCTAATATTATTTAGAAACTGAAGTTATAATAGTGAGGGTAGATTCTCCGTGTTCGAAGGTCCTGCGTAGTCGCTACGGCGTAGCTCATTTCCCGCTACGCGAGCTACGGCGTAGCGGATACCCGGCCGTTACGTGATGGTACTATTTCGGCATTGGAATATTGTTTATTGGATGTCTTCCAATGGTTATGTACTGGTCGTGTGTGCACGGCGCACGTAAGTACATAAGAGACTGTATTTATAAGCTGATCTGACATTCATAGGTAATCCGAGTCGATATCACTCAAGTCGCTGTCAAAAGTAATAAGATTTTATTTATTTATTTATAACAGCTTAAACTATTATTACAGGGTTTACCCAGCAGTTATGTGACAGCTAAGAACTTAAATTAATAAACTAACCTTACAACCAAATTAGAAAAAAATAAAAAAACTAACATCATTATTAAAATTAAAAAAACACAAAAACATTGCATTAAATAATTACTAACAAAAACATAGTACAAGATGTACCTTCATAATCCAGACTAATATTATAAATGTGAAATTAACTCTGTCTGTCTGTTACGTTTTCATCCCTAAGCTGCTGAACCTATCGTCACGAAATTTGGCAGAGATATAGCCTGGAATATGGAGAAGGACATAGGCTACTTTGTTACGCGATAACTGACATCCACGCGGGCAGAGCCGCGGGTACAAGCTAGTATACCATAACATAACATCACGCGTGTAATCCCCGAAGGAGTAGGCAGAGGTGTGCCCATAGTGCACCCACATTTTTTCAGTTAAGTCCCAAGTAATACGGGGCGAGCCTATCAACCATTGCCATCAACCGGGCACACTTCTTGACTCCAGGCTGCTGTTGAGAAATTCCTGATGGAAAAAACCAATAACACTTTACTGGGAATCGAACCCAGGACCTCATGCTCAGAAGTAGCGCTTGCGACCACTACACCAATGAGAGAAACCAGTTGAACGCAAATGAATCACCATTTCAAAATTAAGTAATAATCAGTTGATTGATTGGCTATTCCAGCCCTCCGTCTAAAGTATCCGGTCCGATGGTGTTACAGTGAATCAATTAGCGAGGATTAATATGCGTTCGTATCGGCGTACGCCGATGACACAGCGCAATAGTTTATGATACTGACTGGGACAGAGCGATTAAACGGGCGGAGCAGTCGCTTCGCCTTGTAATGGAGTGGCTCTCAGAGAATTTACTTACCCTTAACGCAGCAATGACAAAGGTCATTAGTTATTCGCTACCTAACACTTTAACTTCCCCACTGAAATCAGGTCAAATTAAAGCCTACAGTTGCTTAGGTGAGGCACCCAATTGCAGCTGCCCATTTCTGTCCTCAGTTCCAGACATAAAATATTTAGGAGCCCACTTTGATTACAAACTTAGCTGGCAACCCCATATCGAAGCCCTTTGTACAAGGATCAGAAAATTAATTTATATATTTGAGAAACTTTGGCACTCTGCTGATCCCCATTTGATGGGACTATCACTGGCAGATAGCTGATGCTATATGGAGTAACTTAGGCTACTTTTATTTTAGAAAAAGAATTTATTAGGGTTACAAACAAAATAATGAAAACCCATGAAATTAATAGGGAAGTATTGGCGAAGCCGCGGGCAACAGCTAGTTTATATATAAATATAAAACTGAATAAAATGTGCGTGGCGTTATCCCGTCGTGCTCATTACATACATTATCGTGCACGAGTGACGCCCTGATTACTCGGGGGCCATTAAAACATTATCGTGCGCGAGTGACACCATATTACTCGGGGGCCATTAAAACCATGATAGTATAATCTTAGAGGGAATGTTATTATTTACCTCGCTTACTCGCTGGGTTTTCAAATTCTCATTTTTTTTCAGCCTGTATTGTCCCACTGCTGGGCAAAGGTCTCCCCCTCAGCTTTCCACTCTTACGTGTAAACGCGTCTAAGTTATCACACCAGTGTTTCCTCGGCCTTCTTCGATGACAAAACCTGTCTTCTGCTGAGTGCGTGACGACTCTGGCCCATCGGTCCCGATGCATCCCACATACATGAATACGACGCATCCTACTTACACAAAACATTTTGTTTCACGTAAACCTACATCGGGTACTCAGTCAGAAACTGGGTGCATAATTCCAATTGGTGGTTTCCTATAGAGAAGAGTCGTCAAGAAACTGCACGGTTTTAATATAAATAAAAATAAAAAGCCTCTTTATATCATGCAAACTTGACAAGATGCAGTGATTTTAAAGTTACTATTATGCTAATTTCATGTATTAGGATAAGGAACATCATTTTATAAAATGTATACGTCTTAAACGCTTCATTTGAAATAGTGACAAAACGATAATAATAATATAATCGATCATCATAAGCAGCCTACGTAATGTTCCCACTGCTGGTTCACAGTACTCTAGTAGTCCTCTCTGTGAGAGGGAGGGGGCCGTAATCCACCACGCGGACCCAGTGCGGGATGGGAGATGTCACTTGTCTTCGAATTTTTGGTTCGAGGACATGCCGGTTTCCTTTCAAAATTTTTCCTTCACCGATTTGATATAATCGATATTCTATCTTATCTTAATGTATAAAACAGAATCGGGTTATTTAGACCGTTTATAACTTAAGAAGGGCTAAGAAGAATAACTATTAAACATGCGGAAAATTCACGTTTTTTTTAAAAAAATTCACTTTCTCATGCATTTTGTACAGAACGGCTTTTTTGATGATATCTCGAGAACGGATTGGGGATCGTGGGAACAAGAAATTTCACGCGGACGAAGTCGCGGGCCGAAGCTAGTAATAAAGTAGCAACAGCCACCAGTGTATTCTTTCTATGTTTATAAATGGTCTTGTAGCTGGAGTATTGTCCTCCATTTGACAACTAGATGGCGGGCAAAAAACGCGACAGGCATGAATGAGGTTGTTTCACCATGGAGGGTCAATTCATACTAGAGCAGAGTCGCAGCGCATCGAAGCGTCAATCTGTAACTTAACATAGCAAATTCACCCTTATCTTCACAACATAATACACATATTTCTTCTAAGATAAAAAAAAAAGACACGCGAATTCGACTGAATTCGCGCGTTGGAGCGCAACCAACGCTGATTGGTGGGCGCGCGTTACGTTATAGAGATAAGGGTGAATTTGCAGTGTTATCCTTTAGAGTGACGCTTCGCTGCGCTTCGACTCTGCGCTAGTATGAATTGACCCTTCGGGCCGGAACACATTTGGCGAGGTGCAATGCAGGGCAATATCACTGTCAAATGCTGCTTTTCTTCCTCTTGTACAAGTAATGCAATAATATCACAATACAGGAGAAATTCCTACGTTTAAAAAAAAAGGAAGAAAGAAGAAGAAAGATATGGGCCTCGCAACCCATCTTTTTAAAGTTAAACTGACGCGGTGAACCTGTCCGTTACTCCGTAAAAAACTTGGCGGATGTGCACTGCACTGCAGACGGATGTTGGCCGACCCTAATATGTCTAGATTGCTACGTCTTTTTAGCTAGTATATTTTTAATGGCTTCTAATAATAGAATGGCTTCTGACAATGAAAACCTTGTAGCCATACATTTCTATAATTACATTACTAAAAATGTATACCTAGTGGTTTGATCACAAAGGTTACAAATGTAACAATAGAATGTACTATGGGGGACATCCGAATCGGCACAATTTCAAAACATAATCCCGTGCTCATGGATATCCACATCTGTTTACTGCCCCTTTTTACGACGACCAATAAAAAAAAACTTTAGTTTAAATCAATTTCTCAGGCTCTGTTAAAATGATCACAGGTCTGACCATCTCGGCTGGATTTTTACGGTCTTTTTTTTTTTCTTTATCGCAGACAAGGGGCTCGGCAGGAATCTGATGCTGCGATAGTATTGGTTGATGAGCGTAGGTAAGCGTTACTATAGCGGCCGAGCACTGCAAGCAAGCAAGCAAAGTCCTTATGTTGGTTCGTTTCGGATGTCCCCCATAGTGCTTGTAAACCAATGAATCAAATAAAAGTTACAACCTAATAAAATGTTAATTTACTGGGAGTGTAAAAAGTGGTACAGTAACTTCATGGTCGACTATAATATCTGAACTACTAAAATATTAATCTCTCGTTATAAAAAGGTAGAGACAGTACTAAGTTATAGTTTTGACGTTTGGTTGTATATTATTAACTCTAGCAGACAAAAAACTTTCAAGAAAACATATAAAGCGGAGCCAAACTATTCCCGAAAAATATAGCAGGATGATAAATAGGTGGAAATAATGTAAATTATTTTGAAAATAAGCTAACCGGAACTGATCTGGAGGTGGTTTAACAGGTCAATATTTTTGGACTGGGTACAGAAGACCAGGTGTTAAAATATTTATTACATATATATTTATTATTCCTATTATTTCTAGCGATTACACTAAAGCTGAGTGTTAGCGTTCGTGGACGTCAAAGCTGGCTCCGAAACCCTTAGTGCTCGTCCCCAGTAATGTTGCGTGCTGGCTATACTTTCTCTGACAGAATACTGAGCCTAAACAGCCCAGAATCTGGAAAAGAAATAAAGAAAAATATTTTATTTGGGACACGTACAGGAAATAAATCAAAAAGTAAAAAAAAACGGCCAAGTGCGTGTCGGACCACGCACAATGAAGGGTTCCGTAGATGGGATTTATCCCAAGAATAAACTTAACATTGTAGTTGAAAAACATGTTCTTCAACTGCCATTTTTTTTTTAAGTTTGGGAATTTAAGTTGGTTGACTATTACTCGGTAAGTTGTAAAGCCTACTTAGCTGTGATAGTTTTCCTTTTAATTTCGTTATATATATTATTGCTGTGATTTTTTTCACATATCCAAATACAACCATTTCGCTGGCAGGGGGGGAGGGACACAAGACTCTAAAAAAAATTAGTACTTTAAAGCTTAATATCATGCAAACGGATCCCTGAATCGAAAAGTAGTTTCCATAAACCCGCAATATTTTTAAACGGCCCTTAGGCCACCCGTGCTCTTTTCGAAGTGTCCTGAAGAGTTATTAGCTAGTTGTGATTAGGAACTTGCTCTAAAAACTGCAATTCATTGGGCTACTGGCCAATAAATTGTTGTAGTTTTTAGGGCAAGTTAGCAGCACCATTAGGTACAAGGAGTACCTAATAGTGCTCCTAACTTGCCCTAAAAACTGGTTACAAAAGCAAGATTAGTGTTTAAAAACTTTCCCAGTAAAAACGGGAAATATCAGGCATTTCTAGCGGTGGCGACTGACGGGATTTAAGAAAATGCACATTTTATACAAAACTAGCTTCTGCCCGCGGAGCTACAAGACCATTTATAAACATAGAAAGAATACACTGGTAGTGTATATTATTTTATTACTAGCTTCTGCCCGCGACTTCGTCCGCGTGAAATTTCTTGTTCCCCCGTTCCCCAATCCGTTCTCGAGATATCTTCAAAAAGCCATTCTGTACAAAATGTATGAGAAAGCGAATTTTCTAAAAAAAAACTTTTTTTTGTATATTTTCCTCATGTTTTAAAGATATTCTGCTATTCGGGGCGGAGACAAATCCAACAAATCCAAGATCATAAAAATTAGTCCAGCCGTGCCTGAGTTATAAATAGTGTAAATAACCCGACCTTGTTTTATCATCACTACATATTATAAAACAAAGTCCTCCGCCGCGTCTGTCTGTCTGTCTGTCTGTCTGTCTGTTCGCGATAAACTCAAATACTACTGCACCGATTCTCATGCTGTTTTCACCAATGGATAGCTTGGTTCTCTAGGAAGGTTTTAGTATATAATTTGTTATGTTTTTGTATGCATTTTTGTATGAATTAACGATATTTGTTGGAGGTGTCGGAAAAAAATAAGCCGTCTGGGAGCTTTCAACGAAAACGCTGTCTAAACCCTTTGAGATATAACAAAATAATGTATGGTGGAATTGTGTATCATAAAAAGGTCTTCAAAAAAGTCCGCGATGGCATATGTCTATCTCTTAAGGATAACATACTATATCCATTTTATTGACTTTTTGTAGGTATTTGTTTGCCGAATTTTACTCTTGGAAATACGATTACGATAACAATACGCTATAATATCAGTAGCTATTAGCCAAATTATGTTCGTAGATAAATAAGCTAGCTACTTACGTGTATTTCAAACAGTATACAAGAATATTTATCATAAAAACATTACTAAACACGGCGGCCTTATGATCAAAATTTGTGCATTCCAAAACTTTCGTTACTTTTTCACTGACATATTTATCACTTTTCGATAAACTAACACTCAATACGAAATCTACACTTATTTCTCAGTAATTCTGTATAAGATTCTTCTAAGATTAAACCGTTTTCTCATTGAATCCATTACTTTACGCCCGTATAACCTTGATGAATGTTTACATTAAGCATCGCGTCACACCGCCACACGACCACAGAGTATAGACGTATTTTGTTTTCTTTTTTCGTTCGTTTAGTGGTGTTCCCGCTAAAATGTCAACCGGTCAATTATTAGTCGATTAATCGAATTCTACATCCAGATCGTGTTGCAAGTACAAAATAAATGTCTAATATTTCGTCCAATTGCGAACGTGACCCTGAGAAAAGTTAGTACTTACGTGAATTATTCTAAAATTATTATTTGTGTCGCAATTTTATTTCGTGTTGTATTTGGTACAATTGATTGCTTTAAGAATTTGAGTGAAATTTCGTATTTTGATTTTGTGTTTGTTATCTTTAGGTAAAGACTCATTCACGTTCAGAACATAAGTACTTTTACTATATTAAATCATTTGTTTCGGTTTCTATTCACATAGTGTTCATGAAGAAACCATAAAACCATAGTTATTATTGTGAAATGTTAAGAGTTTGATGTCAAGCTCGATAGATGGCGTTGACGTCGAAATAGATCTCGCTATGGTTTCGTTATCGCGATTTGGTTGGGGTCTCGCAATTTTAAGAGTCCCTATCAATTTCGACGCGCTACTAGTTTAGGTAACTTTCGGAGCGCATCGTGTCTGTGTGCGTTCGAACTATCGGCGACAATCGTAGTATGCATTGTCGTACGGTGAAGCGGGAACAAATAATCTTGGTCCGTAACCAACAGCACTCCCGAATTTTTACTTACCTACTAGGTTCTGTAATACTGGATGGATTTTATTGTAATTATGACGTGTTATATTTATAACACGTCATAATTACCACCTAGTAGGTAAGTAAAAATAACAATATTAAGTACGGCGTTCATCATAGTAAAAGCAAACTATAAAGTGTGACCAATACATATGTATATATAAGATAGGTCTGAAACTAATTACATGTGTTATTCACCTAACCTAACCTAACCCACCCTCCTGTATTATTTACCTACTACAGACCTCCCGGCGAACAGTGTTCGGAATAATTATATTACGAGCCACTTAGATTTTTTATATGAAATTTTGAATTTAAATGTAGGTAGGTATTTGTTTGTAGACTTATACGATAAAAACACATAATTATATTACTAAGTATAATGTTGTATTTATATAATGTGTACATATACGTATAGTCTTTAAATAAAAAAGTTTTTGTTACGTTTAAGACACTTTTAAATAGGCGGTCTTGAAAAAGGCCTTTGGCTTTTGTCTACTCGCTGTTTGCTTCTTCATCGGATAAGTGCATCCTTTCAGGCGCTTCAGGAGCTTTCAATAATTGTAATACTTCTGGCGCCAAAGTACCCGATTTTCTCTTAGGCAATGGTCTGATGCTGGATATTAATGAATCGGAGGAGATAAGCAGAGCGTGTCTTCAATAGTGTGCTTCCTTACAATTTTTCTCGTGCTATGCTTTCTCAAACTCAAATCATTTCAATTAAACCATTTACAGGCACTTTTGAATTCTCAAGGAGTCGGTCAGTAAGAAAATGAAGCTACATGCCCATTCCAAAGCGTAGTAGGTACGTATGGAGAAGAACGGGCAAGAAACTCCATGGACACTCTTTTACATTAAATTGTTAAAAAAATATTAGATCTATAATGTTGAGTTTATAACTAAATATAAGACCGATATAAAAATAAAAAATAAAAACGTACACATTAAAAGCGTCCAGAGTAGGTACAACAAATAGAAACAAACAAAAAAAAATTTTAAGATAAAATAATTATAATAAGATAATTAAAATAAGCCGTGGCAGCTAAGAGATGACCAGTCCCAACTGACGGCGCCCGTTCACGAACATATTGCATGGATTAGCACCATTCAGCTCAACCATTTTGAAGGGAGCTAAATGATCCAACACACGCGCCACCATCAGCGAGACATCTTAGTGAGCATGATATACTCTCAGCCGCCAGGGCACATTCAAGTCAATGAAAGGCATATTACCCGGTTAATGGTAGCTCTATAGTACATAGTACTCACACCTGTGCTATGCAATTATATAATACAAAGGAGATTGAGTTCATACAATGCAAAGATAGTCTTACAATCTTCAGCAGCTCCAACATTATTTTCAAATGTTAATCGATTAGTTGTGGTTGTGGAGCAAGACCAGCATTCAGCCAAGCATTTTTATCAGCGATGTAATCCCCCAACTTATAATATACCTGCGTGCATAGTATGCGTTTTATACAAGATTTAAATTCAGCTGAAGTATGTGGGGAGGAATTTCATTGTAACATTTTAAACAGTACCCCATAAAGGACGAGTCTACTTTAGCCAGTCTGAAACCTAGTTGAACTAGTAGGTCCTATTTCTATTACTATAATTATGTCCTTCACCTCTTTTTCTAAAAATATGTAAATTTTTCCGTACGTACATGATGTTTTCGTAGATATATTGACAAGGTACCGTCATGATGATAATATCCTTAAACAGTTCCCTTAGAGAATCGCTCCTGCGGACATTATATATGGCTCTGATGGCTCTTTTCTGCAGAATAAAAATAGACTCGATGTCTGCAGCCCGTCCCCAAAGTAAAATACCGCAAGGAATTATACTATGAAAGTAACTAAAATAGACTAGCCTCGTATCTACGAGTACATAAGTAAATTGACGGGATTTTTCTGACAGCATATGCTGCTGAACTTAGACGTCCTGCAAGAGATGTTAAATGAGGACCCCATTAGCCTTGAATGCATCATGATCCCCAGGAAAACAGTTTTCTCTTGATTCAATACTATCTGGTAAAGAACATTTTATGCACTTGGTTTTTTCCCATTTAATACTAAATTATTAGCAGCTCTATAATTGCGGCAGTCTTTGCGTCTAGACTAGAGCTTCTTCGCTCAGTAGACCTATAGGAAGGACAAGGGATTTGATGAAATTAGCTCCGTGAATTAATATTTTATATACACTAGAAGGCATTTTGTACCATTGGTACTTGGTGACGTAGCCTAGTCATGTCAAGTGTATACTCCTTGTAGGCCTCTGGCTTTACATCGTACACACGGCCACAAATCGACCTATACATGTCCAGTATAAGCTGACCTCTCATTGTACGGAAATCCTATACAATGCGAGATCAGCCTAAACTGGAAATTAATAGCTTGATTTGTGGCCGTGTGTACGAGCACGAAAGGTCTTTCAGTATAACAGAGAATCTTGTAATGAGATCTTTGTCAACCCCAGTGATCGCAGCTGCGAGAGCAGGGTCTTTAAAGAACGTTCGCACAGTATTGCACTCATTGGTTGAGCCGCTACATTGCTTTACTGTATCGACGAGGAGCCCAGTTCGACGACGATATTCTTCTGTAATGGCGCGCTTTTTTTCTTCCACTGCTTCTTTTATATTCTTAGTCACGCGCCATGTTTTGTGTTCCTTCCTATACGATATGTGAAAAAAAAATACCTAAGAACTGCACATGCCTTTCGCGTTTTTTCTTTTTTCCTTTGATTTTTCCGTGATAATAAAGTTCACTTTATCGACCCATTTTCTAAAAATTAAACACTAATTTACTAATAGTATAATACAAAACATTAATATGTATGAATAACATTAACAAATCACAAAGTGTCACACTATGCATAAATAAAATAAAAATATACTCACAGTCTCAAAACTGATTAGGCCTAGTACAAAATTCGCACAATTCGTGAGTTACGTCGGGAGCGGCGAACGTCACGGGCGACACAGGTCCGTCGTCGAGAAGCCCTTGGGCGCGACTGAATGTATCGAGCAAGCGCATCGGTTTATAAGGCATTATTTAGATATTTTATTACAATAAAAGTATTAGTCAAAAAAAAAAAAAAAAATTGGTTTGGTAGATAAATACATCAAATTTTAGAATATTGAACACTTATTGTTATTTTCAATAAATTCTTACGCGTAGACAACGGTTTTGCACATGATTTTATTGTGTTTTTTCAGCGTGGATAACATTTTTTTTAATGAACTTATACGTTAAACTTAAAAAAAAAAGTTGTAGGCTTACTAGTATACTATATGTCCAGTATGTATGAATTTTTTCAGATTGTTATTTGCCACCAGTGAGCCAAAAAACAGATTGGAAAACCGGGTGTTTCGTGCTTACGTAAAAACATGTGTTAGATTTATATTTTTCGTAATTTATATTAAGTAGTTATCAAAATTTTAATCAGTACACTTACTAGATAAAGATATGATGAATAACAGGGCATTAAAAAAAAAACCAGGTATCTTCAGGTTACTGAGAAATTTGTGCTGAAAAAAATAGAAATTTCTGTTTTTAGACCGCGAAATTGATAGGGACTCTTAATTAAATATACCAGCGTAGATCAGTACACAATTGTGGTTTTATTTTCAACCCTATTAGTGTGCACATTAGTTCGATAGTTCAACTCATTACCAGCTCGGTAATAAACACATAGTGAGTCACATTAAAATTAATATTAAGTTAGAATTTTGAGATATAGCCTGGGATATGGAGAGGGTAGTACATAGGGTACTTTTTTATGCGATAACCGACATCCACGCGGGCGAAGCCGCGGGCAAAAGCTAGTATATTATAAAGACAGGACAGCTAGAGTATAGTAAATAAGATATGAAGGATATATATATATATGTGTATATAATTAGATATGTTGATACTTTTTAATAATATAAATAAATAATCATGGTTACTAAAAGCTCCATGGTTACTGTTTAAAAAATAATTATATATGTTTCATATCACCATTATTATTGGTATGAGAGGACATTGTAGGCCTATCAACAAGTACCTGGTACTTAACAAAAATATGCTGGCGATGACATACTTTGGAGGTGAGGTTCCTTCCTTCAAGGATAATATTTGACGGATCAGTCCGGCACTTGGATTTATTGATAAAATGCACCCCAATCGCGTAACACCTTTTCACAATCCGAAGAATTTTGAAGGAAATTGCTAAAATCCATTGTTTCATATGTTTAAAAATTCACCTGCCCGGCAACATAAATGACACAATGAATGTTGCTGAATTGTCAAATTAAAAGCATTGCCATTGAAACTGTACTGCACAGTTTAAGTGCAACCTTCAGTGTTTCTGCAACCTTCCGGAACCCACGGTTTAGACGTGATAGTTAGATGTGGAGGTGACATCTACCATGTTTGTTTATTTATTTATTGCACAATGTACACACAGTCACAGGCTTCGCTTAAAACTAATGAGTACATGACCCCGTTAGGGCGCAGCAAGATAACTTAAAACTAGAATATTGTGACGTTATCAATTAGAACATTATTTTCATGAGGTTGCATTATATTATAATATTATCATTATTTTTTGTTATTATTCCATTTATAGTATTATTATAATCTATTAGTATCTAGTACATAATATCACATAACATAATTATATATATATTTTAGAAATTTTCACAACATACATTTTGTTTATATATTATTAATTAAACGTATATCTAGCTTTACAGTGAACATAAGAAATATATTAATCACACTAATATTTTATAGACGAAAGTTTGTGACAATGTGTGTGTAGTGTGTGTATGGGTGTGTGTGAGGGTGTGTGAGGGTGTGTGTGGGTGTGATACAGATACAGTATAATCTAATTATGTTCACACGTACATCGCTCCCGCTGTTCTCATGGCCGTCTAAAACTCGTTGAGTGTTTAATTTCACTAATCTTAATTGAATAACTGCCGGAGCACTAAATCTCATTAATTGGTGTCTGCGCCCATCGTTCGAAACCCTCCAAATTGGTGTTGATGTGACCAGAGTGTAAAGGCCTACACGCATTACATACGTTATATACAGAGTGGATTTTTTAGACGGGGCAGTAAGGGTAGGTACCCTATCCGTTGTATAGTTACGGAAAAACGGTTTCTGGAGACCGACCATAATTTTTGAGAAATTTTGATTCCCATTCACAGATAAAAAAACAAAATTACAGTCAGCAAGAAATTGGGCCATTTTCACAAAAAACTTTTTTGTTGCCTATCAATCCTGTTTCTTATAAGTATCAAAATATTCTATGCGACCAATTGAGGTTTGAGTACTAGAAATCGCAAAAAACTTTTCCCGTACATCTCGTAGGAAATAAGATTCCAACATACTTTTTTATGGTGGATAGCCTGGCCACTTTCGTTTCAATAGGTAATTAAATTATTCCAAACATATATATTGTGCCTTTGCGTGCTTTGGTGCTTAGTGCGTTTAGTAACTAAGAACAAAATTTCCTAGGGACCATGTAATCTAAGTAAATCCAAGATTAATCATGTAATCCAAGAGTAATGGCACACGTGTTCGAGGCAATTAACAATAACAAGGCAGTTTTCTACGACCTTTTTTTCTACGGTCTTTCTTAGAAATTTCGGTACCTCAAAGACTTAGTCGGAACTTTTGTAAGCTGATATAAAAACAATTACACTATTGAATATTTCTGTAAATATTTGCTGGCGTCTAAATATGAAAATATTTCTTCGTAGTAGAGAATGGCTGTGTATGTAGGGTTTGGACGTAAACCAACCAAATTGAACTAATTTCTATGTTATAGGAAGTTTTTCATCATAACGAACGACGTTATTAAGAGTTTACACTGTACGTCGTATCTCTATGTACTTTACTGTGTGTACATAAATAATAAAACAAAACAAATAAGTTATGTTTATCGATATTTTTTGAAGATAAAACGAGAAAAATATAATAATTTCAAGCGTAAATAATACCAGCCGCTGAAATTATGAGTTTCTTCTTAGAAAATCCCTTTTACATCGTCCTTAGATATTGACTCATTACGTCTGGGAAGTTTCGCTAGATCATTATATTTGACTCCGTATTGCAGAGAGATATTTCATGTACATACAAAGAAGTTATTTTAGAAAACATTTCTAACTTAAAGCTTTTAAATTGCTCATCATCATCTGAGTGCCCTTGTTCCATGTTGTTCATGTTGTGTTGTTGTTCTATTTGTGCCCGACAAATACATCGGTCACCGCCAAAGTCGCCGACACAATCAGTTCGCGCAACTGCCTTGCAGAACGGTCGCCAGAACTAAATTGTCTGTGTGTCGTACTTTAAGGAAGCTCAACTGATGGCCAAATCTGAATGTGATGTGTTTGCGGACGAATGGAGTAAAATTAAGCGCGTGTACGCGCTTACATGTCTGATGTTCTGTGAGAAACAGTACGTGAGGTCCACTGTTCCATGTTAGAAAGTAGCGAATAATTGTTTATGACAAAAATGGCTGCATTGTAATAGTTTTGTTTTATTTTTATGTTCATTTATGGAATTGGTGTTGTACCGTGTTAATTAACTATAACTAACTAAATAAATGTTACATGTAGTCGGCGCTACACGTTTTCTGCTTCCATTCTCCCCTGTCAACCGTCACGCTATCACTCACTCCCTTCAATGATAAAAGCCCAAAACTTTTTTCAAACCAAAGTCCAATTTGATTAAGCTGTCATATCAATCACATTACAAAAGCAGTTTTGAGCTAGACTCCACCACTTATAATATTAAAAGATAGTACTAAATGTTATATTTTCGTCAGTATATTTTATGAACTTAATAAATTCGCCGATAAAAGTCAATATTTTCGTTGCTATCTTAAACTAGTAAGATGGATATTTATTGAATGGATCTTTTGATACAATCAGACTGTGTAAAGTAAGTGTGAAGTAAGTTTCACATTTGTGTCGATATTAAACTGTGCGTCAAACAGACTTTGAAGCGAGAGCGTCTCATGGCTGACACCACCCTTGTGAAAGTGCTTAAGTGCAAGTATTTACTTAGTGTTAAATGCACTTGTAACTGATATTAGGAATAGGAACCCTTATTCCTAAATGATCATGGTCTTCCTGACCTTGTGGTCGGCGCAACACGTTTACTTCTTCCATACTCTCCTGTCAACCATCACGCTATCATTCAATCCCTTCTCTTTCATATCGTTCCTCACATAATGCATCGATCTTTTCTTTGGCCTTCCTCTCCCTCCCCATCCCCTATTCCTAATATCTAGATTATATAACCACCTTAACAACAGGATAGAAAAAATAAATATTTACCTATGTGTGCAAATCTAAATGCTATACCTGCATGCCTATATTGTTAAGAAGTGTAATGTACATAATATTTGTGCTAAGGATAAGAAATTAAAAGGCTTTATTATTATTACTAGCTTTTGACCGCGGATCCGCCCGCGTAGATGTCAGTTATCGCGTATAAAAGTATCCTATGTCCTTCTCCGTATCCCAGGCTATATCTCTGCCAAATTTCATGACGATCGGTCCAGCGGTTTAGGCGTGAAAACGTAACATACAGACAGACAGATAGACAGACAGAAAGACAGACAGTTACTTTCACATTTACAATATTAGTATGGATTACTCAAGTGCACAAAGAATATACGAAAGTTAATTCGTTGTAAATAAATAAATAAATATGTTAATCAAATGTACAAGTAGCCCACAGCACGTCTTACTATGTAATAGCTACACTTATTAAATAAGTCCCTGAGTGTAGAACTAGCCTTAGACGACGCATATCACTAAACATTATTGGACGGAGCAATATGTGAGAGGATAGGTGCATTAAAAGTTAGATCGTAAATAATATTCAAAAGACAAAACTCTAAAATTAAAGACATTTAAACTTTTATCGTTTTGAATAGACTTAATGTAGATGTTCTGCAGATGTTCAACACTATCAACAGTATCAACGTTCCTACCTTTATCTATCTATATATATATATACATATAATGATCTATCTATCTATAATCGTAATGTTTGTTAGTTTGTGCGCGATCACGTAAAAGCCACTCATTAGATTCAAAATCGAACTACTGAAAGATAAGAGGGTTTATTGTGAGTAACATTTAACGTTTATTTCATCAAAATCGACCTACAAAATCAAAATATACGTTGAGTAATAATAATAATTCGTCTTACAATTTCTGAGCAGTACACTAGCAAAAAGTACTATATAGGCTTGCACTAATTCACAATAGTATTTCAATCAATTGTATCGTCAGGATTATTAATAGGATTTGGTTGAAATTTGGTACACAGATAGTTTATAACCTGGGTTTAACAAATAGGATACTTTTTATCAATGTTAACACTTTCGCTGTCCCATGAGTCACATATGATTCACGTTAATTGTTTAACTATTGTGTCTACTTTGTGGACAGTGAAGTGGTTAAAGAAACCAGGTGTAAATCAAACTGAATGGTCGAGCAGTTGATTTGAAAACGTATTTTTTTTTTGCTATTCTTCACTGTACTCTTTTAAGAGTGGTCCAACCGTTAATTGGATTCCGTGCTCCTTTTGAATTCTAATAACATTTTATTAAAAAAATATATTAAAGTTTTGATATTTGATAAGGGTCTCTCAAGCTAGGATTTGTCAAATATTGTATTATTTATTTGTAAATTGAAATTCTGAATAAAAATACCTTTTAGAAAAAACAAGAGGTTTTGTAAAGAGTTTTCATCAATACGATCTCTATTTTCGTTGACAGACATAAAATAAAATTATGTTGAAAGCATTCATGTTTTTACTTACAAAAGTACTCCAAAATAACTCAGCTCGTTCATAGGTTAATGACTGAACAGCTCTCGTGTAAAGTGTTGTGCCAAGCAGCAACCACTACAAAGTCCCGCTCCATTTGATTAAAAAGCTTTAAATTGCTATAAAAGTGTTGTGGAATTATTTAACTGTTTATGAAGGTCTGCATGTTTTCAGACTCGCCTTTAGATGGAGGGGTCAAAACTAGGAATTTACAGTACAACTGTTTTCTTAATGTCCCTCGGCAAACTTCTTGTTTCGTCAGTCGTTCGCAGCTTTCCTTACATTTTTAAAATAGATTACATTAAGTTAAGAGAGTATTAACAACTCTATATACTTCCAAATCGATTGAGAGCATCCGGTCTGCACCAAGTGCAAAGAGAAACTGATATAAATCCGACGACTGACGAAACACGAAGTTTGACGAGGGACACTAAGAAAATAGTTGATCTGTACATTAATTTGCCATTTGACATTTGTAAAGAAAGAAGAAAGATAAGAAATTTATTTGACCCAGGTTATGGTACATAAATATACAACACAAAAAAAAAAGTGCGTGTCGGACCACACACAATGAAGGGTGCCATAGTTGGGATGAATTTAACCCAAGAACAAACTTAACATTGTAGTTGAAAAACAAGTTCTCCCATACATTCCACCAACTGCAAATGTAAGTTGAAATACACAATATTGCGAGAGTTACCTGTAATACAGGTTTTTATACAAACCTACTTCAGGCTCCAGTCTCTCACAAAGTTAGCTCCTTGTTCGTGTGCTACTGACAAAGCTTAGCTTTAAGTTCATAACTTGTGTGAAGAAAATAAACGTTTATTTTGTATTTTTTATTTACCATGTTATTTTAAGACCATAGCCTTCTTATAGGTTTCCTGTAATCTATAAGTAAAGAACTATTTTCTGTATTTTTTTTTAATTTTAGGATGATCAGTTTCGGAGATAAGGGGTTAAATATTTCAACTGAATCGGTTCAGTAACACGACTGATCCTGGGTTCCGTTTTTTACTTTTGAGGTACAGAACCCTAAAAATATCTATTGTGTAGGTAGTGATGTCTTTATGATAGATAATATATGTAAACATAATATAGTACATGCTAATTCCATGCATGCACATCAGAAGTGAGGTAGCTGCCACTGATGTCAACTGTCAGTCACCACGAGGCAAGAGGATCTTAATAAGCATTTCATACATCTAATTACCTATAATATTGATTTTACAAAATTTTACTGTTGCTTCATTTCGCTGTCATCAGCGGGTTAAAATTATAATTCTTACTCGACTCCATATACCAAAGACCTCTATACGTAGTATGCATACTGTCCGGTGGTAATAAAATTCGTAATTTTATTAAAAACCCATGTTTGGAAGTTGATTTATGTTGGCGAGGTTTTTCGGGGCTTAGTAGAGATGAAGATACCTAATAAGTTACTTTCACATTTATAATATTAAGTATGGATATACTCGTAATATGGTATAGAGAAATATCAATTCCTAGAATGCTTCTCCATTGTAAAGTCAAGCGTACACGACATAGAGAAGAATAATAACATGCACTTCGTTATTGTACACTCAGCATATTGCGGCTCTCCGTCTGTCTGTATAGCACCTAATAATAATATGTAACTGAAAGACAGACACCGAAATAAATGCAAGAATATTTTGCATATTTTGTCCTACATAAAGTCTGTGTTTTATCACCAGACTTTTAGGAGCTCTACAGAGAGTGCACAGCGCTGTAGTTACAATTTTGTTTTGTTTATTTTGCTGGGTTTTACTGAGGGTTTACATAAATGAAATAGGAATAAAATGCTCAATTTAATCTGCAAATCGCCACGCATCGCTCTTTCTGTCTGTAGAGCGAATTCTAATTGTGTATTTGACAGTGATACAGGTAAATCAGCGTTTTAGTCATGTTCGTTCAGAGTAGGTCAACAGGGACTCTAGGCGTCCATAATTAGATTTAGATAAGAAAAAGAAATGTCCATCACAGAGAAAAAACTTCACATTCACAAAGGTACCTTTTTAATTTTCTTTTCATGTCCCGAGTTGTTGGATTATAAATTATACGTAGAATTAGATACTTTGATCCCATCCCATAAACGGAATTGAATCAATTTTTCGATATCTATTTAATATTCGAAACGCACGACTGCGACGCAGAAGGCTTCAAAATATCCCAACAAGTTGGGATTGACTTTGGATGTCCTCAGTACCCATATACCTACGTAAACACGATGCGCTACCATAGTACTTAAGTTCTTAAAGGATCGGGATCATTCGTGCGTTTTCGTACGTGTCCGCGTTGACGTTGACGTGTGTAGACATGTCGTGGTACGCTGTATCAGGGAATCTCCAAATCTGACGTTCATGGCCAGTCTATCATCATGAAAAAGTAAGTTTGAGTCTCATTTCCTAACAAAGTGTATGGAAAAAGTTTTTTTTTGAGATTTATGACTTTTCTAGTACTCAAAAATTGGTCCGGTAGAGTTTTTTTGATCATTCTAAGAAACAGGACCGATTGGGATAAGCAAATTTTTTTTTGGATTTTCGTTTCAAATATACAATTATTTTAGTGTACTGCTAGTAATTCAATTTCAAATTATTTATTTATTTATTTGCTCTCATGCACATCACACATTGTCGGTTTCTGTAGGTACATGAAGCCTGTCAGGGCGCTGCAAAACATAGATGCTGGCTTGCTGTTGAGATCATAGAATTAACATAAATTCAAAACTCAAAAGCTTATAAAACTACAATATAATATGTTTCAGATTTTTTTTTAAGTCTAGATGTCGGTAAACAGTAATGAACACTATAAAATAACTCACAAAAACAGATACTGTCATAAGTCAGATAGTATTAGTAGATAGGTAGTCAAAAAAATTCGATGATATAAGAGATAGGTAGTAAGTACAATCATGTCTTGTCAAGTTATAATTAGTAGTCCTCGGCCCCCACCCACCGCGTCGCATATCATCGCATCGCCCGCTCTATTACTTCGTTTTCGCTTAGCGTTCTTTCTGACTTTTTTCTTTTTACTCGTCTTCTAAAGGTCGTTGCGTGATGTTAAGTAACCTTCATTCAGAATTGGGTCCTGGGTAAAAATTGGGTGGTATCAAATAAAAAAATATTTTTTCGATGTTCCAGAGATAAGTGCGTTCAAACAAATAAACATTACTATAGAACTATAGATTGAAAAATGTAAGTTTAAGGCGGCCGCAGCGTTAGTAAATTGCCCTTTAAGTGGACTTTCAACTCTCAACGCCACGCCGAGCGTTCAGAATCCAGTGCTCGGTAAATACCGCACCAAAACAGCGCCCGTGCTTCGTGTGGCAAATTGTCATTAATTAATTCGATGTTTATCCGTACTCGTATGACCAATGTATGTAATGCGATTCTGGTCACCAATATTTACGTCAAAGCTTGCGGTTGACGACAAACGGAATATGAAAATAGTGTACTAATGTTATGAACAGTTTTGCCACATTTACATAATGTAGTAAACGTGTACATTTTCGTGTTAAAATTTGTCTTATGAATTGTACAAAATGTGTAAATAAAACATATTTTATTTATGAGCTACGCTTTTCTCTGAGCAGTGTTCATCCCTTCTCTGTTTGAAGCTTATGGATCTCCTCATACCTGCACATTCTACTACTCCCTCTTATTTTAAAAATATTTGCTTTCGTTATATTTGTACAAACGACCAATTTTATACATACTTTAAAGTAATCTAACTAAAAAAACAGTTAAAGAAGGTAAAGACTAAACGGTATAAAATGTAATATACAAAAAGTTGTTGCTTTTACGTTTTCTAATTTATTAAATCATAATTACAGCGCTGTAAAAAAAAAGATTTTTGTTTACAAGTTTTTTATTTTTCACTTTTAGTTATGGTACCTACCCTACAACAATTCGATTACCACTACTTGTTATACCGCACAAACAACAGTGACAAGATATATACAAAGTGGATTAAATACGTATTATCGAAGTTAACTCAA
Source organism: Dryobota labecula (assembly GCA_947523025.1). NCBI lineage: Eukaryota > Metazoa > Arthropoda > Insecta > Lepidoptera > Noctuidae > Dryobota > Dryobota labecula. Next base: position 23,784,226 of record OX383302.1, on the reverse strand, counting down.
AAACTACCCTAGCAAAGTTAATAAAAATCGGTTAATAATCATTTATAGCCCGAGTGCATCTCATGACAATTCCAATAAGCCCAAACACGGCTAGAATATATTGTTTTAGTATGGAGTTCCGGTGCATACCTTCCGGCTTCATCTTCAGATTAGTTGGATGGTACCATTTTCATCAGAATTATTTATTTAAACTTGCTTCATTCATAGTCGCTTAACTATCTTAATCGAAATATCGCCACCCGTGAAATGCTTATTATTGAGGAGTTCTGTTGGCCATTTGTGGTCTCCTTCACCAGTTCCACTTCATCAAATGATATTTTCTGGATGCAAATTTTTGAGTTATTGATGAAAATACAAAAATCGCTATATATTTGCCTATAAAATTTGAGGAGTTCCCTCAATTCCTCATGGATCCCATCATCGGAACTGAATTAAAAATAAAATTAAACCAATTTTTTCCTTTCAAATAAAAATAAAAATCCAAGTGAGGTTCATAAATGACAGTTCTGAGGGAAAAGACATAAAAAAAAATAACAACCGAATTGAGAACCTCCTCCTCTTTGGAAAGTCGGTTAAAAAGAGAGAAATTTTACAAAAGAGTTATGCTTCGAGACCCAGCAGTATAAGCTGTGCGTTGTCTGTAAGTGAATTTAAGATTTTTATTAAGCGAATAGGACAGTTCCAGTCTACTTCTTTCATACTATATTCGATACAAAATTATGTAGATCATGGAAACGGGTAACCAGGGAAATCTCAACGCAATCAGCTATAAGAATGAGTGGGTTTACAAACTCGTTGCCGTCCAATTACATTAAAAAGATGAGTCAAAGTCAAAGTTTTTATTTAGTAAACATATATGTAGGTGATATAAATAAAATAGATACAGAGATCTCTATGTTTTGCCGTTAACGGCGTACAAATATCAAATAAGTAGTCATATTAAATAATAAGTTGTATTTTATTAAAGTTCCCATTTTTATTTAAGCCCCTGTCCTCGGTCTCAGTTCGTGAATGTTAGCCAGAATAGCATTCACTTCACTTCACGTTTATTCGTGATTGGTGATTTTACTAAAAGGGGTTAACGCGCCAAGTCAGTTGAATGGAACGAATGATCACGTGAACGGACTAACGAATCAAATGGTTGTACGATTTTGGGTCTGAATAAATAACGTAGATAAATAGGAAATACTGTAGGTACTTGCTTCAGTAGGATAATTCACGGAGGTATTAAAGAAGTTTTAGTTCAGTTGCAGTGCAATTGAAGTTAAGTTTCAAACTCAAAGCATTTAATATATTATTTCAACTAGTTTCTGCCCGCGACTTCTTTCGCGTGGAAGTCGTAAAACACCATAATATACTAAAATACCAGCCACATTTTAATAAAACTTCCTTGAATACTACGTTTGTAGTTTTGGTCACAGCAGTCAAAATATACAGAGAGTCAGGACTGGTGACGCGAGAGCAAGCGACGTACAGTTCCATGTTCTGTGGTAAAGGGTTTGGTTTCCGCACTTAGTCCTTCAGGTGGACCATTCTACATGGGCCATAGCGGCCATCAGCGGTTATTCCAACCAGCCCACCGCCATCCAGAAGTTAATTACGTCTCCCGGTATGTTTAGAACATCTGTGAAAGATTAGGGTGGCCCGTGGGTCTCTGTTCTAATCTGGGTTATGCCTGTGCATTCAAAGAGCACATGCGCGTCGGTTTCCTCAGCCTCTATGCAAGCACTGCACAGAAGATTGTCTGATATGTCTATTGTGTGGAATTGTTTGCTTAGCGTGCAGTGTCCCGTAATGGTCCATGGAGCGAGATTGCATGGGAGGCCGTCACCTCCTTCTGCGAAGCAGTAATGCTTGCGAAGGAGGAGGCGGAACGCGTGAGGGAGAGGTAGTCTGTGCGCTATCACGCCACTAGTCGACGCAGAAGACGCCCTGGGCGGCGGGAATCAATTGGCGATTCCCGGCCACTTTAGGTGCGGGCTTGCGGATGGCGAGCAATGCGCAGCTCGCCGTCTGGTAAGGACCAGGCCCAGGTTGACCGCGCGTTGTGTTCTACGCGTGCCACAAAGAGATGTCAGCACGAACTGTGACGGGTTCCGCTAGGACCAATGCCTGCCCCCCCCGGTGGGTTCCCGCATTGACGAGGCGGGGGGCTCAGTAGCCGTGGCTTGGAGGGCCACGGTGAAGCTAAGAGGAACCCGAGGAGGGGGCCGCTCGTCAGGGCTTTTGCGGATAAGCCGACGACGCACTATGGAAAATGGTAGAACAAGCGCATATCAAAAATGCTTTTTACGAATATCATAATTTGGCTAATATGGCTATTCTTTTAGGTTTTCTAATAGTCAAATTATAATATTCATTACGATTTTTTTTCTTAATACGCGAAATTATTATTTTTTTCTTAGATAGAAATACATAGAAGACAGAAGTGCCAAACTCAAGTCTTTGCGTACACATGTTTCAATACCATATTGTGAAAAAAATACTTGGTACAGATATGCAGTATTATACATTTTTAGAAAGGTTATTTTATGCTTTTTGCGATACAGCTTAATGATTTTAAAAGTAAAGAAAAATATTTCAGTAATTACTTAAAAAGTGACATACCTTTTTTTTCACTTGTATGTTTTTTCGTCGAAGGTTTTCAGTATTACCCACGTTTGCCCAAGCGCTACTTTTTGTGTCGACTAGTAGTCTAACTATTCATAAACAGAATGCAAAAAAAATCAGCTGCGGATATTTGCGGTTTTAGAAGATATGAGAAAAAAACTGATAAAAGTCAGAACCCGAAAATTAGTATCTTTTGCGGTTTACCACTGACACCATTCACATGAACAATATAGAACTTTTTGGATATTTTCTTCATTATTTCGTGATAACAAAGGGACCTTATCAAATTTGCACTCGGTTTGCGTGGGAAATTACAAGATAATAATGATGTAGGTACCAATTCGATATTGTAAAATGAGTATTTAAAGGGAAGCAAAAACTATTCGAACCATCTACATCAGTGTAACTTCAAGTGAAGCAAATCTCGTCTACGCCTATTATTTCTGCAGATTGTGAAGTGTTAAAATGTCTTCCTTCAGCTGTACCAAACGAGACTTCATAATCCCCTATATAGAGGGCGGCAAGACCATGGAATCATTATCCAAAGTTTTAGTGGAAAAGCTGAATGTTTCTGAAAACAACTTGTGTTTTATAATTAGTGACATACAAAGGCACATTCTTCCTATTTTCAACAAACGCTGGGCCCTGGCATCTCGGAAAAAAGAAACATTTTTACAGAAGTATTGTACTTGGTTGGACTCAAGGTATTCGTTAAATTTACCGGATTCTGAACAATATTCTACGCCATCAACATCTGGCCAACGAGGACGAGCATGCGTGGCTTATGGAGACTCCTCAGAATCTACCAAGAAGAGGAAAAACACTCTTCTACTCCAAGACTATGGCTTCGAGCATATAAAAAACGCCTATCTGCAGGGACTACGGGCTTTACGTGAGTACACAGAAGCTCATCTTGTCGAAGAATTAAGAACCGCTGACACTCAAAAGAAATTAGATATTTCAAGTAAGTGGAACGACTCAGACCAGATGAAGATTCTTTCCGATACGGAAGAATTGAGTGCTTTTATAGATTTAGATCTAACAAAAGCACAATATATGTACCTGAAAAACTTAACCAACGAACGAAAGTGTTGTATATTCCCGCCTTACTACAAAATACAAGAAATAAAAAGATCCTGTTATCCACCATCTTCTACAATCGAAATCACGAATACTTATGCTAAAGTGATTAATATACAAGATTTATTGGATCATACTGCTGCTAGAATTTTAAAAATCGATTCTGTTTTCCAAAAACAACATAGAACATTGATCCTTTATTCTAAATGGGGATGTGATGGTTCATCTGGTCAAAGCCAATACTTGCAGAAGAGTCAGAAACAATTTCAGATGCCAATTTGTTCATCACTTCATTAGTCCCCATCAGATTAGTTGATGTGCAATCGGGATCCGTTGTTTGGCAAAATCCGGTACCTTCATCTGTCCGTTTTTGCAGACCCATTTCTATTGAGTTTTGTAAGGAAACTCCAGAAAAAACCAAGGCAGTTGTTGATGATATTAAAAAACAAATTAGGGCTGCACAAGCATCACTTATAAACAAAGATGGTGTTGTAGTAAATGTGAAGCATGAACTATTTCTAACGATGATCGATGGAAAGGTGGCTCAGGTCCTTACAGATACTCCATCTGGTTCCACATGCACGATATGTGGGGCTACTCCACGGCTAATGAATGACCTATCGAAAGTAACTGCCAGACCCGAAAACGAAAACGCCTACCAATACGGATTGTCCACCTTACACGCCTGGATTCGCTGCATGGAAATGATATTGCATATTTCCTATAATCTTTCGTTTAAGACTTGGTCTGCTTCAACTGAGGAAAATAAGAGATTAAAAAAAGAAAAGAAAGAAGTTGTTCAAAAACGTTTCAGGGAGGAGTTGGGATTAATCGTCGACAAATCTCGGCAAGTTAGCGGGAATACGAACGATGGCAATACCGCACGAAGATTCTTCTATAATAGCACTTGCTCATCGGAAATAACAGGTGTAGATGAGGCATTGATTAAACGCCTATACATTATCTTGCAAGTTCTTTCTTCTGGAATGATGATCGACCCTGAAAAATTTGGGGAATATGCAATAGAAACTGCAAGAATCTATGTAAGTAATTACGATTGGTATTATATGCCATCCTCCGTTCATAAAATACTCATACACGGGCAAAACGTTATCAAACATTTTGCGGTGCTTCCTATTGGACAGCTATCGGAAGACGCACAAGAGTCTCGCAACAAAGACTACAGAAACATACGACTTCATCATGCCAGAAAATGTTCCCGATCTGCTACAAATGAAGATGTCTTTAAAACGCTTTTATACACGTCAGATCCATATATAACAAGTTTGAGAAAACCGTACGTAAGAAATGTGAAAGAACTTGAAGAAGAGGCACTAAGTCTTTTAAACGTGGCACCTGAAAGTGAACCCACATTTACTGACCCTGATCCTGAAGTGGTATAAGTTAAAAATAATATTTATATTTAGTTATTACTTATATTTGTACCTAGCTACATCATTTCCTGAAGCCAGAGTATAGGATGTACCTATTAGTAATATGATTTTAATTTAGTATTTTTTTTTCATATATATATATTTTGTTTACTTTGCTTGTTGTAATTAACCATGGTTTAATCTTTTTAGTCATTATAAACTTGTATTCCACTTGAAATAAATTGTTAACTATTTTTTTCGTGATTTTTTCCCATTTCTTTCATTCTATGCAAAAAAACATACATAGATATACAAGAAAACCCTATAAACTACACATCGTTCGAATCTCCGAACCTTGCTGCATATTTATGCCAAATTTCATCACGATACAACAAAAATTCATGAAGTTACAGATTTTTGATCCGATACCGACCTATATTTTCCATAGTGCGACGTAGCGGCCGTAGGTTGCGGTGCCGCTTCGGCGACATCGCAACTGAGGCGGGCCGCCATGTGGAATGGGCGACATTGCGGCTGAGGTTGAGAGGCCGCGGCGGGAGAGGAGTGCCGGTATTGCGGTGAGCCGTTCTCCCTACCTTCCGCGGCCTTGAAGGGGTCGCCACCGTTAGATGGCGGACGCGGTGGGCCCGCAGAGGAAGAGGAGTGTCGGTACTGCGTAGGCCGCTCTCCCTATCCTCTGCGGCCGAAAAGTGGTAGGCGGCGGGGCCACTGACCTGACCCGTCGCGGGGGGACCAGGGGCGCCTGGACGCAGGGTCATTTGGCGCGGGGTCCCAGGTGGATGCCAGCAGGTAACGGGTGCGGGGGCACCCTTGCCTGTATTGCACAGGCCTCCACCAGTGTCGGACGGGAATGGTCAGGTGTTCCCGGCCATTCCCATATCCCCCCCAGTGGGTGGGCATGCGGGGCCCGCCAGCTAGACGGGCATGCGCCGGGAGGGTTGTGGATGTAAAGGCTGAGCCGGTTTCCCATGACCCTCCCATCAAGGCGATGAGGGAACTCCGCTGAGTTTTAGTGGGTATACTGCCATTTTGGCAGGAAGTCCCACATACCACGTCTCGTCCCCCGAGCGGGAACGCGTAATGCATTTCCCAACGTCGAAAAAAAAAAAAAAAGGACCAATGCCTGCCAGGGTTGGTTTTTCCGAAAGGGATACCGTGGTCCTGGCACAAAGGCAACTGAAGTAACACAGGTGGGTTTTAGTCAGTAAAAGTCTGACACGCCCTCCCGCTCCCCGTAGAGCGGGAGAAGTTATTTGATAATTTCCCACCCAAAAAAAAGCCCTATAAAGTTCTTCGAACTATCACAATTACAGTAACAAAATGTAAAAAAACCGGTCAAGGGCGAGTCGGACTCACGCACCGAGGGTTTCGTACCGTCATAATTGTATAGCTTTATTCGTATTAGTACCTAAATAATTATGTGCCCAGAAAAAACTACAACTTACTGTGCTTAACCCAAAGCAATCTGCGAGTAGGTAGGAAGGACGACGTTTTGGTTGTGAACCGTGAAATGTTTTTAAATTTTCATCGGCGAGGTCAATATTCATCAGAGAATTTTAACACTGCGGTGTACAATATTGCAGTTTTAGGTCAGCGCCATCTCTTGGCCGATAATGGAACTAATGTAATTTTTGTTGATGATTTCTGGAAAAGTGGGTTATTTAGAGAAATCGTTTTATTTTACATGTAATCTTTACATAAACTACTATCACATAAAGTAATTTCAAATTTTTTCTATGCAAACAACGGAGATAAAGGTTTTTTATTTTTTTTGTCAAAAGTCGAAAAAATGGGGCCTAAAAAAATTTATGAGTATGTGCAAATAGCACTCTTTCATACGATATCCCACATATCCTAGTAGTCTCAATTCGATTTTTTAAGACACCCAGTTAAATCAAAGTTGCAAAAAAAAAAAACTTTCTTATTTGCAACATAGTTGGGCAAATGTCATCTAAAATTATTCCAAATTTCAAGTTGATAGCATTAGTAGTTCTTGAGATATCTAGCTGTGACAGACAGACGGACAGACAGACTGAGACGCACCATAAGGGTTCTTTTTTACCAATTTGGTACGGATCCCTAAAAAGAAAAACATAAATATCAATTCTTTGGAATCGAAATCAGATTTGCATTGCTTTGTTGAAAGTTTACTGAAATAGCATGATATGTCATAATTGACTGTTTAGATCCATAAGGTATGATAATCATTTAAAAGATTAAATCTGTAACTATCTGATAAATTCGTTTCCTATTCAACACAGCGAAGTAGTAATGGATTCGACTGTTGTCATACACTGATACATTGTGTTTGTTCTCATCTCAGTCTCACCTACGACCTGTATGGGAAAACTTTTTTTCAATTTATGGTTCTTCTAGTACTCAAACCTCAGTTGGTCCCATAGAGTTTTTTGATCCTTGTAAGAAACAGGATCGATTAGCATCAAAAAACTTTTTTGTTAAAATTGCCCATTTTCTTGCTCACTGTACATTTTTTTCAAAATCTGTGAATGCAGATCAATTTTTTTCTAAAAGTTAAGGATAATCTCTTAAGACAATTTTCTTGTAGCGACCACGGTTAAGGTACCTGCCCTTATGGACCCATCTCAAAACATAATGCAATACTGCTCATCCCTCATAGCAAATAGCGTGATAATTTATTCGTAGTAATTTGACCAGACATATAGGGAATGTCTATGCAAAATTTTAACAAAATCTGTCCGGTAGTTTTTGCGTTTACCTGGAACATACATTCAGACAAACAGAAAAATTTATAAACAGACAAAAATTCTAAAAACTATATTTTCGGCATCAGAACCATTCCCAGACCTCGTGGCAATTACTTTTTTTCAAAAATATTCAATGTACAGTTTTGACTTCGCTACGATTTTATTATATGTATAGATTGAATGAATTGTCAAGGGGTCGGTCAATTAGAAATATGAAGCTAATGCCCATTCAAAAGCGTAGTAGGTTCCTAGGGAGAAAATCGGGCAAGAAAAACAACGGACGCTCTTTTAAATCAAAATATTGTTATAAAATACTCGGTCGTTTCGATCAAAACAACTCTTTTCGTATTCTCTGCCGCTGCCGGGTACGCTCGCGTCATGTTCGCGTCACGCGAGCGCAATAAGAGCGCATTCGACCGCTAAAGGTGCGCTTACACGGGCAACTAAAATTGCTCAATCCTGGTCAATTATTGTTGTGTATGACGTCACGACTACATCCAGCAATTTAGGGCGATGGCAACATGTAGTCACCTGTTGCCTGAGATACGGCCACACAATACCAGGCAATATGGAGCAACTTAAAAAACTAGGCAATACAAGCCAATACACCGACGACACACTTGTACTGCACTGCACGTAGAACGAAAAAAAAATGCCGGCGGGGGGCGGCGGTTGTGCACCCCCCCGCCGCCCCCGCCGCCGGCCGGTCGGTTCCTCTCGCAAAACGAGAATCTATACTAATATATAAAGCTGAAGAGTTTGTTTGTTTGTTTGTTTGTTTGTTTGAACGCGCTAATCTCAGAAACTACTGGTTGGAATTGAAAAATTCTTTTTGTGTTGGATAGTCCATTTATTGAGGAAGGCTATAGGCTATATAACATCACGCTACAACCAAAAGGAGCGGAGCATAAATGAAAAATGTTGCAAAAACGGGAAAAATTATTCTTTTTGAGAGCTTCCGTTGCGTGCGCTGCGTAAACGGTTTAAGTTAGGCAAATATAATGTATGATGGAATTGATCCTCTTTAAATTTTCTAAAAAAAAGTCTGCGACAGCATATGTCTGTCTTTTAAGATTGACTCACTATAACCTTTTTTATGGTAATCAAATTTGTTCGAAATTAATGCATTATTTGCGAAGGAGTTTTCATAAACATGGTATTAATCCTTATCCAAATAAATACGTTATTCATCACAAGTATTTAATTTTGAACAAAGTTGCCCTTACATCATTTAATTTCAATGAATATCTTAGGAGATATAACTGTTTTATAATAACTCCGCAGCAAAGTAATGATCAACTCTGCGAGGTAGTCTATTCTAAAGCTGAAGAGTTAGTTTTTAGGGTACCGTATCCAAAGGGTAAAATGGGACCCTATTACTAAAACTCCGCGGTCCGTCTGTCTGTCTGTCTGTCCGTCTGTCACCAGGCTGTATCTCATGAACCGTGATAGTTAAACAGTTGAAATTTTCACATATGATGTATTTCTGTTGCCGCTATAACAACAAATACAAAAAAACAGAAAAAAAATAATATTTAATATATGGCTCCCATACAACGGACATGATTTTTTTGCCGTTTTTTTTGCTCTGCCCGCGTGGATGTCGGTTATCGTCTAAAAAAGTAGCCTATGTCCTTCTCTATATCCCAGGTCGATCGGTTCAGCGGTTTAGGCGTGAAAACGTAACATACAGACAGACAGACAGAGCTACTTTCACATTTATAATATTAGTATGGATAGCTTTTGCCCGCGGCTCCGCCCGTTTGGATGTAGGTTATGCGTAAAAAAGTAGCCTATGTCCTTCTCCATGTCCCAGGCTATCTTTGCCAAATTTCATGACGATCGGTTCAGCGGTTTAGGCGTGAAAACGTAACATACAGACAGACAGACAGACAGACAAATAGACAGACAGACAGTTACTTTCACATTTATAATATTAGTATGGATAAGGATTTGTATGGATGGTACGGACCCCTTCGTGCGCGAGTCCGACTCGCACTTTGCCGGTTTTTTGTTTTTTGAACGCGCTAATCCCTGGAACTGCGAGTTGGATTTGAAAAAATCTTTTTGCATTTTACAGCCCAATTCTTGAGGAAGAATTACATTCCTATTAACTAGAACACCATTTTTTTTTAAATGAAAGTTTATGCGAAAACGAAGTAAAAGCACGGGCAGGCAATGTGTTGCGACGGGGTGGGTCGGGGGAACAAGAAATTTAACGCGGACGAAGTCGCGGGCAGAAGCTAGTTAGTTATAAGTACAAGCAAGATAGCTTGAGCGCTTGCAAAACTTGTGCATTCGCTTTGTTTTCGGTCTCCGAAAGTATGACCATGTTTCTCACCTTCGCAAGGAACTTAAGTGGCTCCCAATCCGCCTTCGCTGGAACACTCGGATTTTATGTCTCCTATTCAACATCTTACAAAACCCGTCTTATCCTTCCTACCTACGTGAGCGTTTTTCATACGCTCGTCCTAGCGACACACCGTGTAGATCAAACCTTAGATCCCTCCTTAAATCTCATCCTCATAAAACTAGCTACTATTCTTATTCCTTCTCTGTCCATGCTGTAAGATTATGGAACTCGCTTCCGCCTAGCATTCGCGATTTAAAAACTATATCTCTATTCAAACATCGAGTAAAAGAGCTTTACCTTTCCTCTCAACTGTGAGTATTTTATGTATACAGGTATATATATAGATATATGTATTTATATTTTGTAGCTTTATTTAAGTATATGTTATATTTAATATTTTAGTTTAAGACTTCGCATATTCATATCATTCTGTTCATGTTCGCACACACTATTGTCTACATTTCTTTTTCATTTCTCCTTTCGCAGGTCTGCTGGAAGAAATTTCTTAAGAAATAAGCAGTACCTTTGTACTGAAATTATAATTATGTCATATCCCTATGTATTTAACTGTGTGCAGATAAATAATAAAATAAATAAATAAGTAAGATAGAAAGAAAATTGACTACAAATTTCCAAATCGATTGGATATTCGGCAACTTATACTGGCAACATTGAGAAATGTGAAATATATGGAGCAATTAGAAGCAATATTCCCGAAACAATTGCCGCATTTTATTGTTGTTGCTCCAGATTGCACCACTTAAATGATTCACATTTATCCATTAGTGTTGTCGAGCAATTATTGCTCAAAAAATTGCCCGTATAAGAGCACCTTAAGTACAGTTCAAAAATTTCTAGAATACAGTCCAGCACTCAAACTTGAACTTAACTGCAACTGCATCGCAACTTGATCAAACTAAGATGAAACTAAACACATGGCTTTAAAAAGTGAATTTCCTACAGATGGAAACCTTATTTAAAGAACAATATTCGCAAATAAATAGGCAAAAAAATCAGATATAACCCAAAGTCCAACCACCAAGCACAATCACTCCCACACCCACACAAACACCCTTAAACACACATACCCTCACAACATACAAAACACTCACACATACATTACAACACACACACACACACCACAAGAGCATGCATGCAGTAAATTCACTTCATTTTACTTTATTTAAATTTTAATTGAATTGCATAAATTGTTAATGTTCTACAAAGGGGAGAAGACATTGACACTTGAGAAAAAAAAAATTGATTGTTGCTTGTTTAGAACATTCAGACTTGTATGGAAAAAGTTATAAAAGACTGTCCGCTACAAAAGTCAGAAATGCAAAAAACTTTGTATAGGATAATTTTTCAAAAACATCAAACTATCTAAGGGCCGCCGTACACGGACTGCTCGAGCAGTTAGCGGTTGAGCGACGTACACGGACTGCTCGAGCGGTCGGCGTCGACTGCTCGAGCGGTCGGTTGTTGACTGCTCGAGTTGTCGCTACCAACCGCTCGAGCAGTTGATTTTTTACCACAGTCGAGTCATGGATTCTGACGAGGAAGCACTGCTTTTGCTGCTTCTGCTCAAGCGGAGACGACGGCGGCGACGTCAACAGAGAAAATTTTGGGTTCATCCAATTTTGGAATTCAAAGATCAGTCGACAAATGAGACGAGACAGACAGACGCCGCGAGGCCACAAGGCACGGGGGGGGAGGTCGGAGAGCTGTCGACTGCTCTAGCGCAGTCAATGGCTCGAGCAGTCGGTGTATGCCTCGCGACCGCTCGCGAGCGGTCGACGGCACGATGCAATTTCGTCATGCAGTTGACGGCTTGAAGCGGTCGCGACTGCTCGAGCAGTCGTGTGTACGGCAGCGAATGAATGACTATAGTTCACCGCGCGGTCGCGGCTTTAAGCAGTCGGTCTCAACTGCTTGAAGCAGTCCGTGTACGGCATAATAACTATATTTAATGTTTTCAAAGCAAATCAAGTTGTAACGCTTACTTATTTGTTCTAAGTTCGGAGTTAAAATTTTTGCACACCTCACAACGCGCTAGCTTGATTAGCTTGTTTGTGCTAGTTTTTTTTTAATAATCGTAAATAGAAGGATAAACCAAGTTTTTTCAAAAAATTAAAAATATTTTTTTATTGAGTTAGTCTCATTGTTTCCGCATTTCTTTTAAACATTAATAGTTTTATATTATAATATGCTATATTATTTAAAAAAATCAGGTGCGGATAATGCGGGACTTCTGAGTTACTGAATTTTTATTTTTGAGGTTTGGGCTGTCACTTTATTCTTTACTATAACTATTCTTGGATAACTTTGACTGCCAATTTAATCTTTCTTGATGTAAAATGAATTATGATGGTTTTATTTGGTGTAAAATTAAGTATTTGTAAGACTCCTGACACGCCTATTTCCATATAAATTCTATGGAAACTTTAGAAATGTAATATTTCCGAAGTTCTGCTGTTAACTTATTTGCTTTTTATTTTGTGTTGTTAATAACTATATTATGCATGCTCAGAATTAAAATTGGACGCGGGATCGATAGGAATACGGAGAAAACCGCAATTTAGTGAAAATAGTAAATAAAAACTATTTCTGTTTGTACATCGTAGATGCAATACCTAAACTTTGTATGGACTTAGATATTGTATTGCTACTGTAATAAAGCAATGATTTATGTAAATCTTAATATTATTTTGAAATGTGCAAAAACAGTTTTTTGCTGACGTCAGCATAATTTTAAATAACTTTAAAACTAAACATAATAAAATCTTGGTTCCTTCCCAGAAGTTTTAGTTCTTCGCTAGTTCTATAGGATGAAGGGATAAAATATAGGTGGTCGCAATTGAAGCTTAATTACAAAGTGTGCATTGTTGGCGTGATTAATATGTATACCCGTACCAAATTACAACTTTCAAGTACTGTCTCTGAGCTAAGCCGCGGACAGACAGATAGACAAACGGACATGGCGAAACTATAATGGTTCCTTGTTTACTACAGAACCCTAAAACCAATAAAATAATTAACATGTACGTTACACTTTACCTTAGATATTTACTGGATTTTGCAAGATAGGTACTAACTCTTACGAGTAGACTGTATACTAGCTCAAACTGTCGAACAGGTTTTCAATGTATTGGTTAATTGGTAATAATGAACTATATCTTAACAGCGTGCAAGAGATGATTCTGTGGCGTGTGTGTGTTCGAGCATGAAGGTCAAGAACATGCTCGATTATTTAACTGTCCTGTCTGCGCTGACCCTTAGGGCCGGTTTTTTGATCCCTAGTTAAGTCGACCAATGGTTAGAAATTGCAACAAATGGTTAAAATCCTACAAATTCTGGTTTTTGATCCCTTGTTAACACGACAAGTGGTTAAATATGTAACCATTGGTCAAAATATTTAACCACGGCTCCATCAAGGGTTTAGCAAGATGGCGGATAGTTAACTCTGTCGCAACCGGCTGTTTCGTGTGATTTTGTTTTAATTGAATGTGTGTTTGAGTGTTTCCAGTTTAAATTAGTGTCCATTGCAATAGCAACATTGTTAACAACAGTTAATTCTAACCATCGTTCAAATGTGGATTAAAAAACGTAAACCTGAGTTAACAATTGGTTACAGTTTTAACTATGGTCAGTTTAACAAATGGTTAGCTTGACTATTACTAGGGATCAAAAAACCGGCCCTTAGTCGGCTTACCAGATGTCCGGGGTGGGTTGACTACATTGTTGCCAGGCAAGTTGATTAACACAGTAATTAGCGTAAATTTATGTGAAGGGATTAGTAACAAACGACTATTAGCCTTATTTTCAGTAAACTATACGACATCTACAGGTTCTGAAGTAATAACAAAATGATTACCATTATTCTTATTATACAGTATAAAGTCTATAATAAGAATATTGTATTAAAATGGGGGTTTCGAATGTGGTTATAAGACATAAGTCTCGCAGCACCAAAAAGTTTTTAACAGTTGTCTAGCTCTACAGTTAACTATCCCCAATTTTCTCTATTCTCAAATTCGTGTTAAACAAACCACAGACATCAAATTAGGTCATTATTTTACAAGTGGTACAGTTTGATACGAATAAGGTACCTACTATTTTTTTAGATATTATGATTCGATCGTTTCTGAGAAATACACCCGCGATCCTGACATTCACCAAAACTCCAGCCTATATTTAAACATTCGGTTCTCACCCAACCCACTTAAACAGAAAACCCTCAACTTTACAAAATTAACCATGTTACAAATAAAATAATAACTTTGCCACCAACAACTCGACAAGTAAATTCAATACACCAAGTAACTTAATTAATTTTGTTTGAAACAACTCAATATAACGCAACTTCTTATACTTATTATACGATTAAACTTAAGTTACGAGTTGTCAAAATATTTTCACTCCGTTCAAACCATTCACCATTACATAATTATCGAGACCCCTCCGTGTCTCGGAAAGCACATGAAGCCGTTAGTCCAGATTGTCATTTCTGACAGTCGTTACGGGTCGTCAGAAGCCCAAAACTCTGACAACCGGTCTTATCAAGGGGTATCGTGTCACCCAGTAACTGGGTTGTGGAGTACAGATGAATACTTGTATTCAGCTGGATCCGGTTAGAATTAAAGCCGACCATAACATCGTTGGGAAAAGGCAGATTGATTGATTCTCCCACATTTTCTATAAATCTCCATCCTGCACAGCTATTCGCAACCGTTCGGTATGCTCCCGAGCCGTATCTAACATCTATCAATGTTATCAAAAGAGTCCTCTAACACACACAAAACCTGTCAATTTTGTCATTTTAAATCAATAGACGACCGCCATTATTCTGCTTCTGCTACATATTTGCTGTCGGGGGAACAGTACGGGGACAGGGCAAAAAATGTAATTTTCGATTCGACTGATACTGTCGAATGGTTGTGTATGCTGAGCAGGTTTTCCTAGCTTCGACCAATCTGACACTGTGCTGGACAGTGTTAAGACGCCGATATCAAAACTTTAAATGTAAACATTTTTATAAAACTTCCCCGTCTGCTAATACGAAGAAGTTTCACAGAAATGTGGCTGTAATACTCGTAATACAAAGAAAGATGGGATTCTCATTTTCTATGAAATGTATGAGAAAAGTTTTTATGTCATTTCTGATTTTTCTAGTACTCAAATCTCAGTTGGTCCGATAGAGTTTTGTAATCCATAGAAGAAACGGGATCGATTGGCATCAAAGTTTTTTTATGAAAAAGGCTCATTTTCTGTATTAAAAAAAAAATACTGTGAATGGGATCGAAACTAAAAAAAAAGGCACCGTCTCCTGAGACCGTTTTTTTGTGACAACAACGGTTAAGGTTCGGTACTAACCGTTGTAGTTACAAAAAACAGTATTTTTGCCCCGTCTAAAAATCTACCCTGTACGAGTATAAGTACAACTAAGCATTAGTACAGTTTCCTAACTAGCTGTAGTTACTAACATACTGTCACCAAGGGAGAACTTTGCTCTCATTCAAGTAGGTACCTAGACGAGCTATGTGAAGGACCAGTATGAATGAATACTGGATGCGGTATATTTTGTCGGGTGTTCTATATCATCCATGGCGCTGATATCATTATCTGCCTAGCCTTTCCATAACTATATTGGGGTTGGCTTCCAGTCTCAACGGATGCAACTGAATACGAGTATTTTACATGAAGCGACTGCCTATCTGACCTCTACAAGTCAGTTTCTGAGTCATCAAAATCAAAATATTTTAATTTCACATAAACCTACATGGGCACTTATGAAACCTCAGAAGCTAGGTGCACGGTTTCAATTGGTCGTTTCCTATGGCAAGAAACTCCACAGTTACTCTTTTAAAAATTATTGTTTCTTTTACAATATTTTCAAATAACAGTGTTAATAAGTATGGGAGGAAGGATAGGCCTTTCAACAATTACCAGGTACTTAACAAAATAGAAAATAATCAACAAATCTACAGTCTACTAGGCCTTCAAGGTTCTCACATTCACAAAATAGAAAATAATCTATACACAAGATTAAAAAAATATATAAGTACTAGCTTTTGCCCGCGGCTTCGCCCGCGTGGATGTCGGTTATCGCATAAAAAAGTACCCTATGTCCTTCTCCATATCCCAGGCTATGTCTCAAATTTCTAACTTAATATTAATTTTAATGTGATTCACTATGTGAATAGAAACCGACACAAATGATTTAATATAATAGAAGTACTTATGTTCTGAACGTCTAATGAGTCTTTACCTAAAGATAACAAACACAAAATCAAAATACGAAATTTCACTCAAATTCTTAAAGCAATCAATTGTACCAAATTACAACACGAAATAAAAAGCGACACAAATAATAATTTTAAAATAATTCACGTAAGTACCAACAATGTGAAAACAAAACGAAATCCTCCGAAATGTCGCACGATATACCGTTAGTGCTGAGAAAACACTCGAAATCTAATGAACACCATTGGTGCATACCTTTTCTCAGGGTCACGTTCGCAATTAGATGAAATATTTGACATTTATTTTGTACTTACAACACGATCTGGCTGTAGAATTAGATTAATCGACTAATACTTTACCGGTATTAATACATTTTAGAGGGAACACCACACAACGAACGAAAAAAAAAAGAAAAAAATACGTCTGTACTCTGTGGTCGTGTGCCGGTGTGGCGCGATGTAAACATTCATCAAGGTTATACGTGCGTAAAGTAATGGATTTAATGAGAAAACGGTTAAATCATAGAAGAATCTTATACAGAATTACTGAGAAATAAATGTAGATTTCGTATTGAGTGTTAGTTTATTGAAAAGTGATAAATATGTCAGTTAAAAAGTAACGAAAGTTTTGGAATGCACAAATTTTGATCATAAGGCCGCCGTGTTTAGTGTTTTTATGATAAATATCCTTGTATACTGTTTGAAATACACATAAGTAGCTAGCTTATTTATCTACGAACATAATTTGGCTAATAGCTACTGATATTATAGCGTATTGTTATCGTAATCGTATTTCCAAGAGTAAAATTCGGCAAACAAATACCTACAAAAAGACAATAAAATGGATATAGTATGTTATCCTTAAGAGATAGACATATGCCATCGCGGACTTTTTTGAAGACCTTTAATACACAATTCCACCATACATTATTTTGTTATATCTCAAGGGTTTTCGTTGTAAGCTCCCAGACGGCTTATTTTTTTCCGACATCAACAAATATCGTTTATTTATACAAAAATGTATACAAAAACTTAACAAATTATATACTAAAACCTTCCTCGAGAACCAAGCTATCCACTGGTTAAAACAGCATGAGAATCGGTGTAGTAGTTTGTGAGTTTATCGCGAACAGACAGACAGACAGACAGACGCGGCGGAGGACTTTGTTTTATAATATGTAGTGATATGAAAATATATAAATGAAAACCTATATAAACCAAATGACATGGTTGCCACAATTACAGTAACAATCCGGATCAGTACCCTGCTGACTAAATATCATGTCCACAAAAGCAACTAATAAAGAGTTAAAAGTAAAATAATTTTAGGTATATAATGTCAAATATTGAAATGATTATTTGATTATGTCAAGGAAGAATGTAAAAAATAAAACATCATTATTTCGGAGCTACTAATAGACATTTACATAATTGTGCCGTTAATGAGTTACCAGGGACGCCACATGTGCAGAAGGAATTATTGCCAAACTTCCTTGCCTTCAGTATCTTATAATATGGTTTTTTGATAAGGACACGTTTGATTAAATCAGGAAAAGAACCGCTGTTTATACAATGGTTAAAAATGCCTGTTAGGACAGGGGAAATTGTATCAATGCAATGATATCTCCATGAACTTTAACAGAGATGCTCCACAAGTGTTCAGTGGTTTTTAGGTTAAGACTATTAAATGTATTTCTTTAATTGTAACAATAAAAACAGGCTTGAATTCAAAACTTGGAATGATTTTACTGAAGTTTTCTTTGAGAAGAGATAATAAAGATGACGAGGGGAGAAATTTCGTAACCTCTATTGGGATGTTGGTAAATAAATTTTCTAGTGTCTCAGCAGCTCTAAAACTGCTGCTGCAAAATTTTTAGAGACAATTCATTCGGATCTCGTTGTTTTGTGTTTCCAGTTTCTTTGTTAATTATCTGCCACCCAGTTTTTATTTTGTTACTAGTATTATCAATTTTGTTACTTATTAATTTAGCTTGGGCGCATACTCTTCTAAAAATCTTAGAATAGTTTATTACATTATGAACGGCTTGATCAGAAGTCAATGATTTTTCGTGATACGTTACACATAGGAAAGTATGGCCTTCTACCTCTGCACATGCCAGCTCACATATGCGATCAACAGAGCAAGCATCCTTCCTTTCTTTATGTCTGAAACAACTATTGCATAATATCAAGGTACCACCCCCTATTGAGGACCTATTGTACGCACTGGCAACTGAAAAATTATTTACATTAAAGAACATCCTATACGGCCTTAACCATGTTTCACAAAAACATAAGATATCCATAAGATATTTATCTGTTAACATTTCCACGTCTAGGATGTTGCCAGATAAGCGATTTATATTTTGGTGATACAGTAAGATATTCTTATTATCCTTCTCTTCTGTCGATTTTAAAAGTTTAAAGAATCCATTTCAGTATTATTAGAAGCATTAGATACTGTTTCGTCACTTGAGCTAGTCTCAGTTAAAATATCAATAACTGCGTGTATATTATAAGCTAATAAAGTACCTAAAACATGTTGGCTTTCTTAGGAAAAATATGAGTAACATGATATCCCTTGGTAATACTTTTGGGCTTCTGATTACCCGTAACGACTGTCAAAGAAGTATGAAAGACAGCCGGGACCAACGGCTTAACGTGCTTCCCGAGGCGGAGAAGAGTCAGAATATGTAATGGATGGTCACCCATCTACGAACCGACCGCGGCAAGCCTAGCTTAACCTTTGACCGACCAGTGGTGCGGCTGTTATTGTTTATCCACGAGCCCCTTCTTGTTCTTCATCATCATCAGTAAATATAATATGACCAGGGTACACTGAACTTACATTTAAGCATCGTCACTCATAGCACCAATTTAACTGCACCCTTTTTGTCGGCAGGTAATAGTTATTTATGCAACTGTTGTATAATAAGGGGTATTATACCTGTTGTATAATACCTAATTATTACAGTTACATACAAGACGTTATCTACACCCATGACATGAATTCTCTATAAAAGGTTCTGAAACAGTTTTTGCAATGTTAATATCGAACAAAAATGGCGGGGTACGACGCTATGGTATAGTATAGTGAAACGCGCGTGTGTGACAATGTTCTTTTTTTGAAATTCATAAAGATACCACGAATTGAGTAGTGAGAATGGAAGGGAGGATGATGATCCCTTCCTTACTCATCAAACAGATGAGTAAGGAAGGGATCATCATCCTTGTAAAAGCCAAGGAGTTGCATTATGAAATTCAGTACAACATTATAACTCCCGTTTGAATGCTATTATGGTTACTATGACACTGTTTTAATGTTGGCTATAAGCTAACTGTTTCAGAAACTTTTATAGAGGATTTATAGCATGGGCGTAGATAAACATAATAATGACGCTGCTCGCCCCCTTTGGTCGTCCTGCTATGTTTTGGCATGGTTAAATAAGGGAATTGACATTTGATTTCATTTTATTGCCCAGGACGGAGGAACCCTCATTTTCACGAAATTTTTGAAATAACATTTGTAATAAGTATTTTTTAATCGTGTTGCTGTTATTTCTCAAAATCAACTGAAAAATACTCATCACAAGAAATACTATATCTAAGGAAAACTAAATTAAATTACTTTTTCACTAATATTTTTTACCTAAGGTACCTAAACAAATATCGAATTCTAAAGCAGAAAGAGACTGCCAATATGAATACAGTGTCGAAGCTTGATATTGAATAGGTTTTCAGAAAAACGCCAAGAGTATTCTGACATTTTTCATAATATTCAAAAGATCTTTATAAATTGTGTCCGATAAAATATTTTACATAGAAGTCGCATTCATGCTACTGAATACAAACCATTAACTTCGTCACTTAAACCTGTACAGCCAGGCTATCAAAAATAGGGTAATAGCGATATTCACGCCTTCGCGCTACCTACGCTAGCTGGCATCACGAGGGTAACTAGAGCGTTAGAATAGAAAGCGATTCGATTACAGGCCGCCAGGTACGCAGGTGACAGCAGGTGACGGCAGGTGGCGGGTTAAGCCAATAACGCAATCAGAATTTTCTGGGAAGATTTTACGATTAGAGAATTAACTTGTATGTGGACGCCCATGGCACTGAAATATTGAAGTGATCATAATGTTGGTAGGTATTCTGTTCGAAGACTAGCTTTTGCCTGGGGCAAGGGAAGGTACTACCGAGATAAAAGTATCATCAATCAATAAAGAAGAAAGAAAGAAAGACAAATTGTTTATTCTGCACAAACAAAACGCACATAACATAAAATAAAATGATAACATTTAAGTAGTCAAAAGCCTCGTATTCAAGCAATAAAAGATTGACAATTTAGTCCATTGCTTGATGTCAGGACCAGGGACCAAAGATAATTTACATTGCGTAAATAATTACGCTGTGTTGCGTCACTAGCAAAAAGTCAACAAACAAACGATCAAAACAAAAACAAAATGCCAATTGCAGAGTGGAAAATAACTACTTTTTTAACAAACAAACAACAATAACAAGAACAATTAAGCCGTGCGTCGTCGCAAGAACAGGTCGTTGCTCAGCAAAATGTTGTGACTTCGGACGAACCTACCATCAACAGCGCTGATTTTTAGCAACTAACTACCTTTCGAAAAAGTCAATCAACTCAGCCTATCGCAGCCCACTGCTGGAATAGGACTCTCCCAGGCTGAGGCCACCACACCCTGTCCTCCGCCTTCTGCATCCAGTCTGTCCCAGTCACCTTTTTAAGGTCGTCGATCCATCTAGCTGGGAGGCGTCTCACACTACCTTTGCCGATACGCGGTCTCCACTCCAGGAGTCGTCTGCTCCACCGGCCATCGGTCCTTCAGCTTGCTTACTCTGCAGGCTACGTCGGTTTCCCCGGTTCTTTTCCGGATAACTTCGTTTCTGATTTTAACCTTCAAAGAAAAAAGAAGAACATAGCCCACTCCATAGTGCGCTGAGCGACCTTGAATTTTTAGACCAGCCCGGCTGTCAGTGTCCACGTTTCGGTACCGTATGTCATAACAGGCAGGACACACTGGTTGAAGACCTTAGTCTTCAAACATTGCGGAATAGGCTACGCGAAGACTTGATGAAGTTTTACAAATGCTGCCCAACCCAACTGGATCCTTCTGTCGACTTCTTTCAAGTATCATAATAATTCCTAATCCAGATCATGGTCTATCCGTGTGCCCACTTTCATTGTAATCGGTTCAGCCATTAAGAGGTTGCAGACAGACAGATAGACTGACAGATAGGCAGTGGTACTTTTATAGAGGTATGAGGAACAGGGTATAAAGTTCACTCATCCTCTATTGAAAAGGGAGGATCCTCCGAGCAGACGGGTATTGTGTCTGGTGGTCAACTGCCCGACGGTTGATGTCAGGATGTTGTATATAAGCTAGTTGCGCATTTATCATATTATTGAGTATGGATGGATTAAATTAAAAAATAAATTATTTTTAAGTCCTATTTTTACATAATTAGAACAAAAATCTAATTACGTCCTCTAAGCCAGTCAGCCAGCATTAAAAACACCTAGCACGATAAAGCGATTGAAGAGCTACCATTAGTATAATTTGTTTGCATACGAAACTATTTTTAGTGCTATTGTTGAAAATATCTATAAACTAATACTAATATATTAGACTTGATAAATATTATGTATGTAAGAAAAAATCTACATCTTTTTAATAAAATCAGTGATAGGCATAATTTTAATACTAGAAATAAAGATAAAATAGATCAACCATTTTTCAGATTATCTAAAGTACACACATCTTTTATGGGGTACTGTGTTAAATGTTACAATAAAATACCTTCTGATATATTACAATTAAATGAAAGAAAATTTAAAACTCATATAAAAAGCACACTTTGTAAACAAGCATATTACAAATTAGTGGATTATATCCAAGATAAGAATGCTTGGAAACATGCTGGTCCTGCTCCATAGGACAATTTAGAGTCTAGACAAAATCAAACTGGTTGCTAATTTAACTGTATAATTTATACTCGTAATTTTTATGATATTAATTTTTATTTTCTGTGATTAATATAAATTTAACTCACACACTTATTATATGTTTAATTTTTTTTGGAAAATCATATACAATGTTTGTAAATATGTGAGCACCATGTACCTATCGCATTTATTAATTTTTCTGTCATTACTTCACTTTTCATTCTTTTTACCAATTGTGGTAAGTAATTTTTATTTTTATTCTAGGTACATCGTCTTCACCTATAATTATTAATTAATGTATACAAACTATTGTTAACATTTTAAAAGAGTAAGTATGGAGTTTCTTGCCCATTCTTCTCCATACATAACTACCTTTTGGAAGGCGCAAATAGAATCAATCTATTCATGTAATTTTTGACGTTCAAAAGTGCATCTTCGTGCCTATTTGAAATAAATGATTTGACTTTGACTTTGACTTTGAAGAGTTTGATTGTTTCAAAGCGTTAATCTCAGGAAGTACCAGTCGGATTTTAACATTACGCTAGTATTCCAATAAATGCTGGATTTAATATTTATTCGAGCACTTTACAGAATCATGCAAATATTTACATAGTACAATATTTTCACATGTTGCTCTGTGGCTCTCGATATTCGAGTGTGGAATTGAGTTTCCATAAACGTTTTATTGAACAGCACTTTTAATCAAAGCTGTTGATTTATTCCCGTAAATCACAGCCGTTATTTGCACACTTTATATTGATTTATTATAAAGGATCCTCTAAGCATTGGTAGTTATCACGGTTGGTTGTTTGGTCTTTACCATGTTTAAAAATCATAGAATATTAATTTAGGGTAATATAAAACTAAGCACACATTACAGACGCGTCGGGCTGCAGGGCCTGCAGTGTGCTACGGTTCATACGAAATGTACAAAAGTGATGCAGAAGGATTTTGGCAATGTGGTACGGCCCGCCCAAATCTGTGTCATCCTTTACAATGTCTGACAACGTTTGGCATGGTCCTTTGAAATGTAAATACAAAGGATATTTCACAAAGGGAACTTACCTTAATACCAACATTTAACTTTACACCAAATTCCAGCCACATCCATAGTCAAAACATTGCAGTTCAGTGACGAACATCAGAAGTTTCACATTTGTACTATACGAATGTAAATAAGTCGCGTTTCCCTACTCTGGCTTGGCTATGATGCATAAAACTTTTAATTAGGCGCCAAGACTAAGCAAAGCGGTGGTTCCAGTCTAATTATTAATAATTTAACTTGTTAGTTATAATGTGCTAACTCGTTGGTTAAGGGGGGGGGGGGTTACAGTCGTAGGTTTAAGTAAGTTTTGTTCGATCATGGCGCTGATATCATCATCTGCAGCTGATGCAGCTGAATGTCAGTATTTTACATGGAGCGACTGCCTATCTGACCTCTACAATGCAGTAACTGGGTAATACGATACCCCTTGGTAAGACTGGTTGTCAGACTTTCGGGCTTCTGACGACCCGTAACGACTGCCAAAGATCCACAAATGATAGCCGGGACTAACGGCTTAACGTGCATTCCGAGGCATGGAGTGGTCTTGGTATGTAAAGATGGTCACCCATCCTCGGACCAACCGCGGCAAGCGTAGCTCAACCTGATCGATCGACTGTTATTACTTTAGCCACAAGCCCCTCATCATCAATCAACATCAGTTATCATGGCGCTGATATAATACGTAGTAATTAAGATAACTACATTTTACCATTGAAGTAGGAGTACCCTGGCTTTTGGTAGTAGGAATGACATGCTGATGACAGTTTTTTTTCCTTTTATAAAGTATCACGGTTGGTGATACTTAATTTACATTACAATCTAGCTTATTCGCTAATAAGTAATTTAAATGTAACTTAAACTGCTAAGTAAATATAAAATTAAGAAATCGTACAATAACGTCTTTCTCATTCACTTTATATTTAGAGGAAGACACATAATTCACGTGTTCTTTAGTTAGCACTTGCACTGCAGTTTAAGTTCACTCACACTGAGTGTGTCAGATGCAACCAGAATTAAAGTCAAAGTCAAAGCATTTATTTTAAATAGGCACATAAATGGCACTTTTGAACGTCAAAATTTACACGGAAATAAAAGTGATTACTCTTTTAAACTGTTTTACAATATACATCAATTATATCATGACAAGTGAAGACGATGTACCCAGAATAAAATTACTGTACCACAACTGGTAAAAACAATTAAAAATGAAGCAATGCGGGTTAATTAATATGTTAGATACATGGTGCTTACATATTTACAAACATTGTTAGAGTAGATGATATTAATAAAAAAATTACAAAAAAAAAACGTCAGTATGCGAATTAAACTAATCACAGAGTGTAAAATTAATGTCATAAAAATAAATAATACAATAAACAATTAAATTATCTACCTGATTGATTTTGTCTAGACCCTATATTGTCTATTATTATCTTGGATTTAAACCTCTAATTTGTAATAAGCTTGTTTACAAAGTGTACTTTAATACGAGTTTTAAATTTTCTTTCATTTAATTGCAATATATCACAAGGTGTTTTGTTGTAACATTTAAACACACACACAGTACCCCCTATAAATGTACTTACTTTAGATAATCTGAAAAACAGTTGATCTATTTTATCTTTAATTCTGGTATAAAATTATGTCTATCACATAATTTATTAAAAAGATGTAGGTTTTTTCTTACATACATAATATTTTTGTAAATGAATTGGCAACGTACCGTCATTATATTAATCTTTTTAAATAGATCCCTAAGAGATTCATGGCGACGTAGATTATAAATTGCTCTTCAATGTCAGCAGCCCGATCCCACAATAAAATGCCATACGACATTATGCTGTGGAAGTAATTAAAATATACCAAATGTGCGGTTTCTACATCTGTTAACTGTCTTATCTTTCTAACAGCATAGGCGACCGAGCTTATTCGCCCCGCAAGAGATGAATGAGGTCCCCATTGTAACTTTTTCTCCATTCAATATGGTGTCACATTCGTTAATTCTAAATTTAGGTTTTTTAAATTTAATGCAATTGTTTTTTTTTTTTCATTTAGTACCAAATTATTTACCGTAAACCAATCTTGGACCTGAAGAATAGAATTATTCACGTCGTCAAGATTTTGTGACCGTCCGTCGATTTAAAAAATCAATGATGTGTCATCTGAAAATAAAACCATCTTCGGTTGATTTTGAAGTAATTGGGGTAAATCATAAATGTAAACTAAAAAGAGGAATGGACCCAATATCGAACCTTGAGGAACGCCCATTGTCATTTCAGACCCTATTGAGTTTACGCCGTTTACCTGCACTTTAACCTTCCTATCTGTCAGGTATGATCTCATTAAATTAAAAGCTGTGTTTCTAATCCCATAGTGCTCTAGTTTCCGCAGAAGTGTATCATGGTTTACGCAATCGAACGCTTTAGAGAGGTCGCAAAAGATTCCATTGGCATCTTGTGCTTCTTCCCAGGCGTCAAAAATGTACTTTAATAGGGTGACCGGCGTCATTTGTACAACGCCCTTTGGTGAAACCGTACTGTTGTTCATGAAAGATGGAATTTTTATTAAAGTGTCGTAACATTTGATAGAGCATCAACTATTTAAACACCTTACTGAGAACTGGCAGAATCGACACAGGCCTATAATTGTTGGGTTCTTTACTATCATCGAATTAGAACAATGGACACTTTGTGTGATAGCCTGATTTGTGTGTTGAAACCTAAAATCCAAAGGGCATGCCTTTACATTCTTTCTAAGTAAAGCAGCAGAAAGCGCGGGTGAGGAATCTAAAGCTTCAGTAGTTTTAAGAGGAATATTAGCAAAAGTTTTCAATTTCCTGAGCTATTTCTACATCTGAGTTGATGGGGCCATGTGCAGTCTCTAAATTAAGTTCAGTATTACGCTGTTTTTTCCTACTTGTTTCATTATTTATTATTTGACAAGTAGTTTTTGCTTTATCATCAGCTGATTTTATTTTATTACTAATATAAAAAGCTTTCGTTATTTTGCACGTCGTCAAACACACAATCGTTTGAGCACGTTCTCATTAAGGAGCACCCGTGCGATATTTCGCCAATTTATTTTCAAATTGCAAGGCTGTTTTTCACTATGTTGATGTTTTGCGCAAGTGTGCCAAGTAACATTATTACGTAAGCGCTATGGAATGCCATCAATAATAATGTTTGTACATGGGGTAAACACGAGGAGGTCACAAAAGATTGTATAAATGACAAGAAGAATGTTTCTCATATCATATCCCGTCAGCTCGTTACTTACAATAGTGAGTCTGTTACGGTGCTGGGTAGAGTACATTTAGGTGCTTTCCTGGCGTGTTCTGGTCCTGGTGCATAAATTATGTATTTCCATCTTTCTTCTGGCTGTTTGCTTGCTAAAATTTGTACTTCATTCCATTTGGAGCCCTTGTCAGGTCGCATGATGAAGTGGTCTGCGCGAGCGCTGGAGCACAATATTCTGCAAATTTTTGGTCACCGCGTGTAAAGAAGAGTCTCGTGATTTTGAGATCGGCATGACCCAGAGAACAGTCTAGTCGTTGTTACAGAAACCAAGTAAAAAAAAAAAACTAACATTCCTGGTGAACTTTAAAAACCCCTTTGTCTTAACACAACTCAATTTAAAACCAACTTAACATGAAATTATTCACTTAAATCAACTAGAGAAGCTACATCTATTCAGTTAAGTAACATCTATTCTCATTACAAAATTGTTCCATATTTACTGCCGGTCAGTGTATTTAAGAATGCAGATTAGATTTAAGAGGTAAAAGCAGTTTAAAAGAAGCGTACACAATTTATAAGAATTCCAATTGAAAATTAGAAAGATCAATTAGATTAATAGCACCGCGTAATAATACATTCCGACGGGAATTTTCTGCTTATCAGGCGTACAGGTAATTTTTAAAAAACGAAAAATTAAAAAGAAATGTATTAATTAAAAAACCGGCCAAATGCGTGTCGGACCACGCACAATGAAGGGTTCCGGAGTTGGTATGAATTAACCCCAAGAACAAACTTAACATTGTAGTTGAAAAATATGTTCTTCCATACGGAATGTATGGGAGAACATGTTTTTCAACTGTAAATGTACGTTGGTCGGGTATTACTCAGTAACTTGTGAAGCCTACTTAGCTGTGATAGTGTTGCTGTGAATTTTTTCACATGTCCAAATACAACCATTTTGCTAGCAGGGGAAAAGGAGACTTGACACTTTGGGGGGACACATTACTCTAACAAAAATTAGCACTTTAAAGGTTATTATTACACAAACGGATCCCTGAATCGAAAAATGGTTTTCACAAAGCCACAATATTTTTGAACGGACTATCCTACGATACCCCACACCATGGGACAGACGAGTTTTTTTTTTCTAGGTACCCTAATATTATAAAAAATTGTTTTTATTCCACTTTATCGGCGTGATTAATACGTGTATGTATACTCATACCTAATTACAGCTTTTTAGCACTAAGAGTCTCTGAGCTAAGCCGAGGACAGACAGACAGACCGACAGACAGACGGACATGGCGAAACTATAAGGGTTCTTGTTTATTACGGGCCCCTAAAAGCTGGTCATCATAGGATGTTTTCACTTTTCCCAAAAATAAATGACTGAATCAGGCGCCTAATCTATTCAGCCAGTTTTTCCCGTTTTCATTATCCTCGTTCACTTTGCATAAGTTATGTAATGTTTTAAGAATAAATGTTCCCAAAAGAAAAAGCTTACCCACTCTTACATTTACAACCCCGACTTCAGAAAAAATCCTAATTACCGTAATTACAACAATTAATAAAAGGTGCAGTATTTTTCTTAAGTCGGCGGTCGTTCAAAGGGAATGGGTGAACAAAGGAAAACGCGGGATAATCTCACGGTCGGTACCTACTTACTAGTTACTTTATGTTGATTCGTACATTTTGGAAACATCTACTTGTCGACTTAATGAGGATAATTTTACAAGGTATTACAGTATTAGCCTTTAACACGTCAACTTACAGTGCCTAAATATCTACAAGGTGACAAAGCATAAAATAGCATGGGTGAACTATATTTTTACCGCTCAAAAGTCTGTGTCAAAGTGCAATCGGCTACTACTACCAATATGAACTTTGAACTTGGACTTTTCTTAGTGGGCAACAGCAATCCTGACTTCTATGACAATCTTACAATGATTTGACATTAAGTATATAATATGTCGCAGGAAGATTGTATGATTCGTAATTTTACAAACGGCGCCGTCCATTTACAAACGCTTGCGGTTATGCAAAATGCCTAAGGCTAAATGTAAATCTATTTCTTAAGGCGCTCGCCGGTCGCTGCCGCGGCTCCGCTGGCTTCGCTCGCTTGGCTTGCGCGCGGTTGGTCACAGTTCTAACCTAACCTATTTGGGCGGCCTGGAAGTAGAAATTATAAAAATTAAACGAGTTGCCAATTTGCCTTAGGCATTTTGCATAACCGCGAGCGTTTGTAAATGGACGGCGTCGTTTGTAACATTACGAATCATACAATCTGCCTGCGACATATACATTTGTAACTTCAATTCTTTATTAGTGGGTTTTGTCCACACTTTTATGGACTATATATTCAAAATTTTAACAAATCCATACGGTAGAATTTGCGTGATGCTGGAACATACATGCAGACAAACAGACAAAAATTCTAAAAACCTATACTATATTTGCAACCTCGTAGCAATTATATTTTTTTTTTCAAAATAGCAGTATACAGTTCTGACGTCGCTACTATTTTACTATGTATAGAGTATTTTCTTTTCTTTTGTATGCTTCGATTGGTTGACAATTTCTATTTAGTTAAATACCTAGAAGTTTTTGACAGGCCTACTCTGCTCTCCCATACTCACAGTACAAGTTGAGAAAATTATAAAAACCAATTATTTTTAATAGAGTAACCGTGGAGATTCTTGCCGGCTCTTCTCCATAGGAAACGACTAATCCAATTCAACCCAAACCAACACGGCACGCACGGCACGGCTCCAATTGGAACCGTGCACCTTGCTTCTGGCATTTCATAAGTGCCCATGTAGGTTTCAATCTGCCTAGCCTTTTGCCAACTATCTTGGGGTCGGCTTCCAGTCTAACCAGATGCAGCTGAATATCAGTATTTTACATGGAGCGACTGCCTATCTGACCTCCACAACCCAGTAACTCGGTAGGTACTACTATACCCCTTGGTAAGACTGGTTGTCAGACTTTCGGGTCTTTCTAACGACCTGTAACTACTGCCAAAGATACGAAAATGACAGCCGGGACCACCGGCTTAACGTGCTTTCCGAGGCACGGAGGAGTCTCGGTAGTAAAGATGGTCACCCATCCACGGACCAACCCCGGCAAGCGTAGCTTAACCTGATAGATCGACCCGTGCAGCTGTTATTACTTAGCCACAAGCTCCTCCCATGCCCATGTAGGTTTATGTGAAATTAAATCTGAAACTTTTCTAAAACCTAACTTAAAAGTTCATCACGTGTTAGTATTTATAAGTTCGGACTTATAAATATTATTAAGTAATGAACATTTTGTTGGGAAAGGTTTATAGTTAGGTACCTACTTCAACTCTTCTATATTAAAAGTACGCCTTTTATATTGCCTTAATATTTTTTCCCTGTAACTTTTTCAGTGTGTTGACACGGATAGGTAGAGACACTCTAATA
Organism: Dryobota labecula; assembly: GCA_947523025.1. NCBI lineage: Eukaryota > Metazoa > Arthropoda > Insecta > Lepidoptera > Noctuidae > Dryobota > Dryobota labecula. The sequence goes on along the minus strand of OX383302.1, from coordinate 23,754,126 downwards.
TTAGGTACCTGTCTCACCACCGACGGGAAAGCGACTAGCTATCAACGATTTTCTCGCTCAAGAAACGTACAAAAGATTATAGGTCCCGTCCGGGACTCCCGTGTAAATAAAAGAGAACCATATTACTAGTTGATCGCTGACTGTTCTCAACACCGGCGTGAACTCGTTTATCGCAGTGACAAGAGCTGTCAAAGAGAGAACTCGATCAGCGACGCTCGCTTGGCGGGCAGAACACTCGCTGACAGACTCAAGCTTGGTACATACCTACGCATACCAGCGTGTAATCTCTCGTCGCCGTCGTGCACTCGCTGCTCGTTGCTCGCAGACTTGTTTTTAGTTACTAGCAGCTGTACTCGCTTCTCGTTAATCGCCGGCGGCGGGACTCATCTCATCGGGTCTTACGCGATTCCAATATACATATCTACTTAGTAGGTACTCGCCCTTTGACGCAGCTGTGGACAAGGTGACCAGTTGTCTGCTATTCACTGGGAATTTCGGGAATGGTAAGACTAAAATAAATAAATTATTAAAAGTTTTATTGATTCATAAACAAGTGTTACAATATTTAGGTATGACGCTGGATCCCGCACTAGGATACCCTGTGTCGCAGGATCCAGTCTGTTTCGACAGATAATACGAATTTTAAAGATAGGTTAACAAATGCACCGGTTTCAGTATAATTAATGAAACTTACGACTAAAAGTTAACCAAATGTATGTGTGTATGTGATGAGTGTAAGTATGTAAGTGATGAGTGTCAAACTATTACGCACATTCTAGTTGTATCACTTTGAACCACTAGCACACAATAGGACACTTATTCAATTTTCATCTTATAATTTTACTGTTTAGGTATCTCTTACTTTTCTGCACGTTTTGTATGAGCACATCAACGGGCAAACTGTTATTGGGTTTTTCCAAAAGGAATTTCTCAGTAGCAGCCCGGAGTCTGGATTTGTGCCCGGTTGATGGCAATGGGCTCGCCCCCTATTACATGGGACTTAAACATAACTACACCCACCTCATGGTGTTATATTAAGCAAAGTAAGGAAAGGATTGAATGAAATAGTAAATAGACTTAGGAATTCATAATAATGAAATTGGATGTGGATTTAGAAAGCTAATAAATAATAGAGGGATGCAAAGTATATTATTATATAAACTTGTGAATAATCCATACGCTACGAAACGAGCATTTCTGCAAGACACGTGTTCATATCAGTTTGACTGAATTATAGGTCTGAGATAAAGAATATTCAAGAATTACTAGATTATAGAGTTTAGAACCGAAACTCAAGAATAATTGTTTAAGAGTTCCAGAATCCCTTTAAGGTCCTTTTTGTGAAATTTTTCAACTACCTTAAGGGTTCGCTTTGACCAGATGAGGGACTAGAATTGTGATTTGAGATTAGAAATCGGATAATTTACTAGTTTCTTTAGAATGTGTTGAATTATTGCCTTCGACCTGTCCTTTCGTACTTGACCTTAGTTTGTTTCTCATAAAATAGAGAATTTATGAGTTTCTAAGTGGCCCCATATCGTGTGTCAATTTTAAAATAAGAATTTAAAATAAGATTGTTTGTTATTAAGTAGGAGCACATGACTGACAGTCACACGCGACGTGAGCAAAGCATCATTTCTTTTTAGGGTTCTGTACCTCAAAAGGAAAAAACGGAACCCTTATCACCCTTATCGGATCACTCGTGTGTCTGTCTGTCCGCCTGTCACAGCCAATTTGCTCTGAAACTACTTGGCCGATTAAATTGGAATTTGGTACACATATGAAAATCTGTGACCCAAACACGGACGTGTAACGTAAATGAATGAATTGTAATATATAATAATTCTTTATTTTTCGGACAACTTAAGATAAGAAGGGAAGGGAAGGGATAAGGGGGAGGTTAATTAAGGAATGGTTAATTTTCATCTCTTTTCTTGAATAACTTTAAAAGAATTTATTTTATCCTTCCTCTAGATCGTATTTTGTTGCTTCGTGTCTCAATGTGCAACTTTAAAAAAGGTATTAGAACATTCTAGACACACCGAGGTCGCTGTTGAGCCATTTTACATAATTCCTTCTCAGTCACGAGATCATATTTTTTTAAATTTCGATTTCAGTTTTTTTTTAAATAATTTTAATACAAATCCTTTTTTTTAAACTTCGCAAGCCATATTCCAACTTTTTATACAGTCACTCTGTTTAATTGCGGCGTAAAATTATAATAAAAAAAAAAATCTCAACAATTTTGTAACATGACTTTATACTTATAATTTATATTTCACTAAATCATTATTTAAATAACGTAGATTTGAGCTAAATAGGTTTTTACCACCATTAATGGTAAAAAATACTGGCTGGTAGAATCACACAGAAAAAGAAATACCTATAAAAAGGCGGGAATGCGGCAATTCGATCTTCAGTTGTTTTGTCGAGTGCTAATTATTTACATAAAGAGTATATTTGTATAAAATGAGTTCATCAGATTCAGTTATGTATTTGTATAATAATGAGCTTTTTATTTACTTTCCTCATATTCGAAATGAAAAGCAGAGTGTTTACCTCGGGTGAAAGAACCTACATATTTAGGCACTCGAACTATTGGCGCTCTTGCTACGCTCTTCCGCCAAACCACCTCGTGCCTACATAAATCCCTTTCATCCCTTGTATAACAGTCTACTATTAAATTTAACTCTCTAAATGTATAGAACTACGAAATCTTGAAGGTTTGTTTTTGGTAAATGTTTTATAAGAAGTCATAGACCAAGGTTGTTGTTTATGATGTTAGTGATACAGTCCTGCTTTTAAGTGTGTTTTAAGTGTTTTACCAATAATCCTGTAGATTACAGCAAAACCTATAAGAAGTCTATGGTCTAGAAACTTACATTTGCAGTTGGAATGTATGGGAGAACTTGTTTTTCACCTACAATGTCAAGTTTGTTCTCGGGATAAATTCATCCCAACTGCGGAACCCTTCATTGTATGTGGTCCGACACGCGCACTGGGCCGGTTTTTTTTACTTAACTGGTTGTCACAAATGTTGCGTATTCTTTCGATTTGTACAAAAAGTCCAGCTTTCACAAAAGTCATGGTAACTCCGCAATAGAATATTATTTTATGCTGCAAGATAAATATCGAAGAGACGTGTGTTTGTACTGCACTTGTAGGGGTTTTAATATTAACTATTCTATTTACTCTGTGGTTGATGGCACCGGTGAGAGTTCCAGAAGGGATATACACGTTCTTTAACATAATCCTTTAGAGAAGTTTATATTAGTGTTTCTTTATGCCTTGAATTATAAACCCACTGTATCTATATTTTTATTTATTTATTCAAATTCTCATGCACAATATCACAGAATAGAAAGGCGTTGTACTGAGCAATTTAACTTTTTATTTAAACTTAAAAATTACACAAACCAGATTTAAAAAATAAAAAAAAACATGTATACACGAGAAAATAACTAAATTAACAAACAAAACAATATTTGAAAAATATACATAATGCAAATAGTGAAAAAACAAAACAAAAATCATCCATCTTCTCAAACTTAAACATTCACGACACACATCTATCCATCTCCCAACAAACAAGTCACACTCCAGTGTTGATGTCAAAAGAGCATTGAGTAAGGGCTTGAACGCGAGGCGAGTTAGCTTGTGATATTGTGCGTGCTGACGGTATGGCTAGTAACCGGTGACTTCGCGGTCTGAGTCGTTGTTTGGGCACAACAGAGACAAAAAGCCTTACCAACTGCGCCACCAGTTCTTGGCAATCGGACTCACCCCGCATAATACGACAGGCAGTGATAAGAAGAAGTACTTTTACCTTTCTTCGAGAAAAAAATACATTTAGTAAAATAGTAATGAAGCCAAAACTTTATATTGAATACTGTTGTCAGATTTCGGGCTTCTGACTACCCGTAACGACTGTCAAAGATCTAAAAATGACAGCCCAGACGAGGCACGGAGGGGTCTCGACATGTAATGGATGGTCACCCATCGACGGACCGACCCCGGCAAGCGTAGCTTAACCATCGATCGACCCGTGCGGCTGTTGTTATTTAGCCACTAGCCCAACACTGAGATTTAGCTAATTAATGGCCAAATATTGACACAGAACTCTTAGTACTATTAGGTAAGCCGCTTTTAAGCTCATGCTGTCTTTGTCATTTTAAGCTGTAATGTAGAGATTACATACTTTCAAGCACGTCTTAAAATTAACTGGCGTAGTTTTCACTTACACTTAAAGGAATGCCTAAATAAAAGCGATTTCAACTTTCGGCACCGCGCCGAATCTAACAGAGCGGTTTTATTTACGCATACAAAGTCTAAGTCCTTCAAAATTCCAAGTACTAGACTAAACTAATAAGTAGGTACTTATCTAATATCGGAGACAAGTTATTGCTTGTCATCCACATAAGGGTAGTGTAATTACGCCCCCATGGCACCCACCGTCCCCTCTCGTATGTACCCCATTCTCATCTGCAGTTATCCTGCTGAAGGGATTATCACGATGATGTATGTGATATAGGACCAATCGCTAATCGGTGATGAATTATTGGTGATGGCAATTTGTTACTTATACCAGCCAACTGACCCACCGCCGACGAGGAAAAGACTAGCTATCAACGATTTTTATTAATAGTCGATCGCTGACTGTTCACACCGCCGCCGCCGCCACCGCTAGTACTCGTTTGTCGTGGCTACAAGAGCTATCAAAATCAAAATCAAAATTAAAATATTTTATTTCACATAAACCTACATGGGCACTTATGAAACGTCAGAAGCTAGGTGCACGGTTCGAGTTAGTCGTTTCCTATGGAGAAGAGCCGGCAAGAAACTCCACGGTTACTCTTTTAAAAATAATTGGCTTTACAATATTATAAAATAACAGTGATAATAGGTATGGGAGGACAGTGTAGGCCTTTCAACAATTACCAGGTACTTTACAAAATAGAAAACCGCCAACAAATCTACACTCTACTAGGCCTACAACGTTCTCACATTCACAAAATATAAAATAATCTAAGTATATAAAATATTAATGACATGATTGCAATTACAACTACAGTAACATATCTGAATAAATATCATGTCCACAAAAGCCACTAATAAAGAATTGGAATTAGATTTGTAGGTAAATAATGTCAAACAATGAAAAGATTATGTCAAGGAAGTACGTAAAATAAAAAAAAATCTAAATAAACATCGTAACTTGGGAGCAGTTAATAGACATTGACATAGTTATGTTGTTTATGAGATACCAGGGAAGCCACATGTGCAGAAGGAATTATTGCCAAACTTCCTTGTCTTCAACGTAGTCTTTTATCTTATAATATGCTTTTTTGATAAGGACACGTTTGATGTGGGTTTTGAACTTTCCGTCGCTAAGTTCTGTAACCGACTTTGGAAACTTGTTATAAAAGCGGATACTGTTTATAAGAAATGACTTGCTAGTTTTAGTTAATCTGAATTTGGGTATCACAATTTCATGTTTACTACGTGTATTTATATTATGGAAATCGCTTCTTATTTTGAAAAGTCCTAAGTTTTTGCGAACATACAAAATACTTTCTAAGATGTAAAGAGAAGGCAAAGTTCATATCAATTACTTTGAATTTATTTCTAAGGGACTCACGAGGACCCATTTTATAAATCGCCCCATTGCAATTTCGAATCTAAAGTAATTCCTAGAAATATAGTTTCCGTAATAGCATCTAGTTTCTTGCCATCAAGTTTTAAATTTAGACCCACTTGGGGTACATTTGGTAATGAGAACTTAAGACATTTCGTAATACATCATAATAAATGGCTACATCATCATCTTCCTGCCCTTGTCTCATGTTACTTGTGGTCGGCGCAACACGTTTTCTTCTTCCATTCTCCCCTGCAACCATCTCTTTAATATCATTCCTCACTCGATTCATCCATCTTTTCTTTGGCCTTCCTCTCCCTCTCCACCCATCAACATTTATACTCATCACTCTTTTCGTCACATGCGTTTCTTCTCTCCTCATCACATGCCCATACCATGCTAAACGACTTCCTTTCATCTTTTCTGTCACTGGCGCCACTTTTAAACTTCCCCATAAATACTTATTTCTGACTTCATCCATTTTCGTCACTCCACACAATCATCTCAGCACTCTCATCTCCGATGCATGGAATCTTTTTTCATCCGTCTTCTTCACGGCCCAGCATTCCGATTCATACAGTACGACAGGCTTTATCACGGACTTGTAAATTTTCCTCTTTAACTTGAAGGGTATCCGTGGGTCGCAAGTTGTTCCTGTTACCTGGCGTCATTTCATCCATCCTGAGTTGATCCGGTGCGTTACGTCACAGTCTACCTCGCCATCTCCTTGGACAAACGACCCGAGGTACTGAAAGTCGGAGCAGATCGGTAAGGGCGTTGCGGCGAGAGACATGGGCACAGGACTGGACAGACCGCCAAAATCACAAAACAGGTATTCTGTTTGCGTAATAAACGGCTACATCCCATTTCTAAAAGAGTGACCGTGGAGTTTCTTGCCGGCTCTTCTCCATAGGAAACGACTAATTGGAACCGTGCACCTAGCTTCTGACGTTTTATAAGTGCCCATGTAGGTTTATGTGAAATAAAGTATTTTGATTTTGATTGATTTCATTAGGCTTCATTGACGTGAAAACCTATAAATTTAAACTATCAGAAACTTCCTACCAGTGAAATAATACTAGTCTATTATTGTCGCAGTGCAGGGCTAAGGCCTCTTCTTACACATAGAAGGCACGAGAAATAGTCGCCGCGCTTGCTCACGGGTTGGCGATTTCAGACTTATATTTATCTATAATTCCAGGTTTCCTCACGATTTTTTGCTTCACCGATGTCAGTCACGTCCAAGATAAACTCAGAATAGAAAGGGCTCGAAAATCTAACTACCTTGAAAACAATATCCCGTGCACATAAATTGATATGTTAAATAAATTTCTCAGGCTCTGTTTCAATGATCACATATAAATGTCTGACCACCTTGACTGGTTTTTAAGGTTCCGTAGTCAACAAGGAACCTTTAGTTTTACCATGTCCGTACGTCTGTCTGTTTGTCTGTCCGCGGCTTAGCTCAGAGACCCTCAGTACTAGAAAACTAGTAGTAAGTTGGCATGAGTATACATATTAAGAACGCGGCGACCCACGAATTGTCCATACAAACGTAATACCTATTTAGGTATTACGTTTGTATGGACAATTCGTATAAATCGCCCCATTGCAATTTCGAATCTAAAGTAATTCCTAGAAATATAGTTTCCGTAATAGCATCTAGTTTCTTGCCATCAAGTTTTAAATTTAGACCCACTTGGGGTACATTTGGTAATGAGAACTTAAGACATTTCGTAATACATCATAATAAATGGCTACATCATCATCTTCCTGCCCTTGTCTCATGTTACTTGTGGTCGGCGCAACACGTTTTCTTCTTCCATTCTCCCCTGCAACCATCTCTTTAATATCATTCCTCACTCGATTCATCCATCTTTTCTTTGGCCTTCCTCTCCCTCTCCACCCATCAACATTTATACTCATCACTCTTTTCGTCACATGCGTTTCTTCTCTCCTCATCACATGCCCATACCATGCTAAACGACTTCCTTTCATCTTTTCTGTCACTGGCGCCACTTTTAAACTTCCCCATAAATACTTATTTCTGACTTCATCCATTTTCGTCACTCCACACAATCATCTCAGCACTCTCATCTCCGATGCATGGAATCTTTTTTCATCCGTCTTCTTCACGGCCCAGCATTCCGATTCATACAGTACGACAGGCTTTATCACGGACTTGTAAATTTTCCTCTTTAACTTGAAGGGTATCCGTGGGTCGCAAGTTGTTCCTGTTACCTGGCGTCATTTCATCCATCCTGAGTTGATCCGGTGCGTTACGTCACAGTCTACCTCGCCATCTCCTTGGACAAACGACCCGAGGTACTGAAAGTCGGAGCAGATCGGTAAGGGCGTTGCGGCGAGAGACATGGGCACAGGACTGGACAGACCGCCAAAATCACAAAACAGGTATTCTGTTTGCGTAATAAACGGCTACATCCCATTTCTAAAAGAGTGACCGTGGAGTTTCTTGCCGGCTCTTCTCCATAGGAAACGACTAATTGGAACCGTGCACCTAGCTTCTGACGTTTTATAAGTGCCCATGTAGGTTTATGTGAAATAAAGTATTTTGATTTTGATTGATTTCATTAGGCTTCATTGACGTGAAAACCTATAAATTTAAACTATCAGAAACTTCCTACCAGTGAAATAATACTAGTCTATTATTGTCGCAGTGCAGGGCTAAGGCCTCTTCTTACACATAGAAGGCACGAGAAATAGTCGCCGCGCTTGCTCACGGGTTGGCGATTTCAGACTTATATTTATCTATAATTCCAGGTTTCCTCACGATTTTTTGCTTCACCGATGTCAGTCACGTCCAAGATAAACTCAGAATAGAAAGGGCTCGAAAATCTAACTACCTTGAAAACAATATCCCGTGCACATAAATTGATATGTTAAATAAATTTCTCAGGCTCTGTTTCAATGATCACATATAAATGTCTGACCACCTTGACTGGTTTTTAAGGTTCCGTAGTCAACAAGGAACCTTTAGTTTTACCATGTCCGTACGTCTGTCTGTTTGTCTGTCCGCGGCTTAGCTCAGAGACCCTCAGTACTAGAAAACTAGTAGTAAGTTGGCATGAGTATACATATTAAGAACGCGGCGACCCACGAATTGTCCATACAAACGTAATACCTAAATAATTTGCAATTGGAGCATATTTCCACCATATTTATGCTGATATTCGGATTACGACAGTATTTATCTAGGTTCCTGCGTTTTAACTTTTTCCAAAATACTTACCTAAAATTAAGTTTAAGCGAATTGCAATTCGCACATTTTTACAGCGTAAATGACGTGTTTTCATATTGTTTTTTCAATATTATAAACAACAATATTTGTAATATTCGTTCCGCAGAAACATAGCTTATATTATCAAGTTACAAATTATAGTAAAAAAATTAGAAAAGCATTAAGTTTTCATTCGAATTTTTGGTATTACGGAACACATCCAAATTTATCATAAATTTTCGATAGCTTGTAGCGCTATCGCGTCAAAAATGTCAATGTGTGCGTGGGTGTACTGCTCACTGTAGGTGTGTATCGCTCCGACATGCACTCGCACTATGTAGCTTTTTTTTAAACGCGGCTTTGTTGTCGCATTTCAGTGTTAGACGATTGCTTTACTGTGTGTGCTTGAAATATTCACAGAATATTTAGTTATATATTCTCTTTAAAAATAAATAATTAAATTAAAATAAAACAAACATTTAAGGGGGCTCCCATACAACAAACATGATGTTTTTATAGATAACTAGGTTTTGCCCGCGGCTCCGCCCGCGTGGATGTCGGTTATCGCGTAAAAAAGTAGCCTATGTGCTTCTCCATATCCCAGTCTAATATTTCTGCCAAATTTCATGACGATCGGTTCAGCGGTTTAAGCATGAAAACGTAACAGACAGATAGACAGACAGACAGACAGACGTAGTTACTTTCACATTATAATATTAGTACGGATTAAAAATTTGTTAAATTAAGGCTATACATAACTCCAAAGTACTATGTATACATACTAATAATCATAAGTGGGCCAACCAAATGTAAGCTAACTCTGGTACAGTTGCGGGAAAATAATAAAGTTTTCTGAAACGCTGAACATTAATAATTATTACATGTTTTATTGCAGGTTAACAATAAAAAGTTGATAAAAACATTCTTCACTTATTCACCTGTTAGCCGATTTACACCCACAACTTCGTATCGAATGAGCAGTTCTCGCCGTCGCACTAAAAACAGTTAATTTATTCATCTATACAATCTATAAATAGAAATAAATAAAATTAAATATATATATATATATAAAGTAATAGGTATATTTAATTAATATAAATAAAATTGAAGTGTCTGTTTTTAAGTCAAAATAACATTTTTTTACTAAATGCATATGAAAGTATATATACGATACTTATAGCAAAAAATCATATTTTTTTTCTGTCTGTCTGTTCACTGGCAGATAGCTGATGTTATAGGGAGTAACTTAGGCTACTTTTATTTTCGTCTAGCAGCTGCACGAGGGTTCGTCCGCGTTGATTTTTCAAATAGATACAAAATAGTTACACTTAAATTTTATTTATGTGTGTAGAACGAGCCACGCGGGCGAAACCGCGAGCAACAGCCGGTTCAAGATATAGTCGAAATCGTAATTGCTTAAATACCTAGTTCTTAAAAAATCACACTAAAAAAACTTTACTAAAGCTAAGGTTTCCAAAGGACTGCCGTGAACCCACATAGTGTCCACAATTTACCGTTAAATGAAGTCACTGAAACGTTATTTATAATAATAATAATAATAATAATCATTTTATTCAAGCAACAAGACTCAAAGTGTTAGTAACAATATACTTACAAGCTATGTAAGTAAAACATTAACCCAGAAGCAATTTGTGACATCTCTGCTGCAAGGTGACAGGCCCAGCCGATACCTTGCAGCAGTGGTTCACAAACGCACAATCTAGCCTGCTTGCTACCACATACAGGATGCTGTTGGTGCTGTCCCGCACCACTAACCAGGGATGCGCACCGCTTCCGCATCACAGTGTAGAAGCAGTTCAGCGAACGCGAATTTCAGCGAACATCCCAGATGCGCTGCAGTATCGGGCCAACCCCAACAGCACCCTGAATGCGTTTGAAAGTAAGTAGGTGTGCTCCCGCTGCCACCATTTCCATGACAGCCGTCACTGCTGCGTTATGTGGCGAGCACTGCTGTCGTAGGAAATGAAAGCAGAATAAGAAAGAAAGAGCTTTAGGTTGAAACTGTGTATGTACGAGTACTTAACGATCATTTAGACAAAAGTATATTATACCTTGTTGTTTTATTAAGTGCAAGTGACGTTCAACCTTAGGGTGATAACGCGTAACAAGCTCCACTATACAACGTACATAATGGTTCATGTTGTCTGTTTATATTTTTACTATAATAACAACAGCCTGTAACTGTTCCAATGTATGGAAAAACCTTTTCTCATTACAGAAGTTTTGTAAGCGAAGTACCTAATTACATTTTGATGTTGCCTGAAGGCTTATTTATGTATGGCAATGTAACCATTATGTTTTGTTGTGTTCATTTTATTCTCGGTTTGCGAATACGTGTATAAAGTTTTTCTGTCTAAGTTAATTTAAGTAAAGCTGCGGTTTTCTAGAAGCGCGGTGGCCGCCATGTATAGATTGTATGCCTCCAAAGAAATAATTACTGTAATTTATAGTTGATTTAATCTGTTTTATTTTAATTTATCCATTACGTTTCGTTAAAGATTCATATTTTATAAAAAATCGATGTTTCCATAAACGATTATATAGGAATGACAAGAAAATCGAATATGAATTAATTGATTTTTTTTAACCGTTGAAAATCATAAACATTTACTTGCAATAAGTATCCGTACATTAAGTCACATCCCTGCTTTCTTTAAATAACCTTTCAGTGACGTCATTCGCCGGGAAATCGCAGACGCTATGTGGCGGTCACCGCTCTTCTAGGGAACCGTAGCTTTACCGATGTGTTACGTCGACCGTCCACCGCTACGTAGCTTGTGCACTGAGAGGTCTGCCACGTTAGCTGTGCGGTTCATTTGTTTGCCAGCCACACATCCGTGCATAGCGTGGCCGTGTGTCGCTGTGGACGATCGAACCTACATTTTCATACAAAACGAAGTTAAGTACACGTGGGTAGCTTAGCCCTAGGCTGCTCTGGAGCGGCGCCTTTATAGGGAAGGTAAAGTTGTTGAGATAAGGTTCTTTAACGACAGTTGGACAAATGCAGGGTGGTAACAGTATACAGAATGGATTTTTGAGATGGGGTACGAGTGGTAAGGGCAGGTACATTAACCGTTGTAGCTACAAAAAAACGGTCTTAGGAGACTGCCCTTATTTTTAGAGAAATTTTGATACACATTCGGAGATTTTGAAAAAATGTACAGTCGGCAAGAAAATGGGCTATTTTCACAAAAAAGTTTTTGGATCCAATCGATCCTGTTTCTTATAAGGATCAAAAAACTATATCGGATCAACTGAGGTTTGAGTACCTACTAGAAACATCAGAAATCACAAAAAAAAACCCATACATTTCGTAGGAAACCAGACTCCCAGCTTACTTTTTAGGGTTCCGTACCAAAATGGTAAAAAAGGAATCCTTATGGTGCGACTCAGTCTGTCTGTCCGTCTGTCACAGCTGGATATCTCAAGAACTACTAATGCTATCAACTAGAAATTTGGAATAGTTTTAGATGACAATTGCTCAACTATTTTGCAAATAAGAATGTTTTTTCTTTTGTAACAGTGACTGAACTGGTTTCTTAATAATTCGAAGTGGGGCTACTAGGGCTTGTGGAATATCATATGAAAGACTATTTGCTATTAAGATATATGTGCTATTTGCACATTCTCAAATATTCATCTTTTTTTAGCCCCATAGTTTTCGATTTTGCCGAAAATCTAAAAAAAAATACCGTTCCCCCTTATCTCCGAAGTTTACATAAAGAAAAATCAGAAATTATTCTATGTGATAGAAGTTTATGTAAAGATTACAGGAAAAATAAAACGATGTCTCTAAATACCACACTTATTCTAATATTGCAGTTTTAGGTCAGCGCCATCTCTTGACCGATAGTGGAACTAATGTATATATTTTTTAATGATTATTGATGGTACGGAACCCTTGGTGTGCGAGTCCGACTCGCTCTTGACCGATTTATTTTTACTCTGAATAGACTGGCCGCTACAATAAAACGTGGCCGGCAATGAACAAAAATAAAATAAAAATTTGGATTTCGAACGAAAACGCGTTATTTTATTAAATAGGAATAAATATTAATATAAATATAATAGTTAAAAATTAATTTACTTGGTTTATTGCTTGTGATTTCGGTAATTGTGAAAAAACTGCGCGATTTCTTGCTATTCTAGTGGCCAGTCTATCCATCATAAAAAAGTAAGTTGGAGTCTTATGTCCTACGAAATGTATGGGAAAAGTTTTTTTGCGATTTCTGACTTTTCTAGTACTCAAACCTCGGTTGGTCGCATATCATGTTTGGATCCTTATAAGAAACAGGATTCATTGGCAACAAAAAAGGTTTTGTAATTGAATGTAATTTTTTTCAAAATCTGTGAATGGGAATCAAAATTTCTCAAAAAAATTATGGAAAGTCCCCTGAAACCGTTTTTCTGTAACTACAACGGATAAGGTACCTATCCTTACTGCCCCGTCTCAAAAATCCACTCTATATGTACGAGTATATGATCTTTTCTCGTGCTCCCTGAGCGAGTTCGCAAAAGTAACGTTACACGTGTTATATTTTTTTAATCTGTAAATATTGTATAGTATTGTATGGCATGGGTGTTAATGTTGTAAATTTAATGAACTTTTAATTAATGCACTACCGGATTTCCCAATTGGAGTTAATTAAAGTTCATGTAATGGTAGTGTATGTATGTAAATAAATAAATGTAATACGCATGTTTTAATTGGTCTTTAATAAAATACTCACAAATGCTTTGCAGGAAAGTCCGAAACACTGGAGAAACAAGCATTGTTTTTTTACAAAAATAAAAATGTAATGCTGTTTAAGGCTGCGTCCTCAACAAAGCACTTTGTAGTTAGTCGCCGACTGCGAGCGTCCAGTACAAAACATAACATCACGCCGGGTTTCCCCGCGATAAGCCCAGTTATGTTTAAGTCCTATGCTATAGGGGGCGAGCCTATTGCCATCAAACGGGAACAAATCCAGACTCCGGGCTGCTACTGACAAATTCCTGATGAAAGCCAAAAGTAGGACCTCGTGCTCAGCACTATGGCTTGTGACCACTTATAGACTAACGAGGCAGTCATAGTCATAGGTTTTCATACATTGTCACTGTTGGCCGTCCACTATAGGCTTGGTGTGAACGCGGCCTTGTAGTAATAGGCTAGTTGACGGATTTCGAAAAACCAATTCGTAATGTTCCTTTATAGTTTCTCAAAATATGAATATTTCAGCGTAATATTAATATTACCAGAACAAATTTTTCAATTTTATAACGTAATTTAATTTTGGTTGTCAAAACGGGGGATTCTATCATGGCGGTTCAAGTGACTTCAAGACTCATTCTGTCACGAGTTTTCAGTGTTGCTCGCACACAAACTTGATTTATTGCTTCTGTCAGAATATTATAATATTTGGTAGAATCAATTTCGTTTTTAATTTAAATATTTAAATAATAATATTCAAAACTTAAAATAATTATTTATGTTAATGTCTACTTTGACAGCCTTCAGTAGACGATTTCCATATACACATTTTTTATGTAGACACATAAAAAATGTGTATATGGAATTCATATTTTGTGTAGACACACAAAATATGAATAAATACTATTAATTTAGTAGATTAACAATGAACTCGTAAACGTGTCGTAGTCTTTGGTTTCTTAGTTTATTTCCGACCTCAGATTTTAATTCAAAAGTGCCGAAAGACTTTTTGTGTGTACCTATTGTGTAAACTATATTTAGGGTACTGTTACAGGGCAAGTTCAAAGTCCCTTTTAAAAAAAAACTATTTTTAACCTTGAAAAGACTTTAATAGAAATTAGTCGATTTAACAATAATATGATTTTAATGTGTCCGCAACGAAGTTCAAAGTATGACTGTCCGAAACTAATATGACATGAAATGCATCAACTGTGGGAAACGTTACATGACGCCTATGAGGCGTCAGCGTTTATATTTTATATGCTTAGGGCTGTCTTACAATTTATAACAGTACTCACCAACGCACGACACTTGTTTCCTGTACACTAAAAAGAAATTTTATTTTATTTGAATTATATACTTTATTTATTTTTTCCCCAATTTTACCTATTTAACCGACTTGAAAAAAAGGAGGGGGTTCTATGTTCGTCTGTATTTATGTTTTTTTTATATAAGTTCATCGATATTTGCATCAATAGTCAACCGATTCTGAAATTGTTTTTATCATTTGGTAGAGGAAGCTCGCGCGGTGGCCCCATATAAATTGTATTAACTTTGCTAGGGTAGTTTTTGAGTTGGCTTCAATAATACTTATTTAATCCACTTTGTGTCATCCTTCCTGTTACTGTTTTTACAAAGCAAGTAGTGGTATACAAATTGGTGTGGGTTATGTCGCACATCTAAAAACGACCTGTACCAAATTGGTAGCTACAGATACTGAATAAGTAGGTTCTTCACACTCAGGCAATAATGCGTCCGGTGAAGCCGGTTTTTACAATATTTGTGTGCCCAAATGCAACCTATTGGAACATGCTGAAATGGTGCACTCATCTGAATGTTTCCATTCTAGTGATTACAAAACATTTCTGTAGTAATGAATTACTCGCCGAATGAACACAATATAAAGCGACACGTAAAACTGTGTATAATACAATGTTTGCTTAGTGCAGAGGCAAAAAACGATAAAATGTGTTTAGTGTTGCCGATCAAGAATACGTTACATGGTTTGGAAAAAGCACGACGATGGAAAAAGTAAAATTTAACATGACAGTATTCTGGTTACTTTTCGTAGTTTTTATTTCTATTTTTTTATTGCATATCCTACATACAGTTGTTTTCGCCCCGTAAATTGTTAGTTTGGAGCAAGGGTTCCTATATTTTGCTCCGGGCCTACGGCGTAGCTGACGAAGCGTAGAGCCGGCTACGAGCGCTACGAGTTCGTAGCATCCCACAAAATAAGCAACCTTTTTCAAGCTTGTTATGAACTTGCTTTGGTCGCTAGTATGTGTTTCCGGTTATAAGTGTTAGTGTCTAGTACTTTTGTCGCATTACATAGATGTGTATCACATCGATGTATCGAACCTTTATCACTTTTTAAACTCAAACTCAAAGGATTTATTTCAATTAAACCATTTACAGGCACTTTTGAATTGTCAAGGAGTCTTTCAGATAGAGATTATGAAGCTAGTTGCCCATTCCAATGCGTAGCTATGGAGAAGAACGGGCAAGAAACTCCACGAGTACTCTCTTAAATCAAAAAATATTGTATCAACCCGAATCGCCTCTACATGTATTGTAATAGTATTAATTTTAAGAAGACAATTACCAATAATTACCACAATAGCGTAACAGGGGCTCTATACATTTTACTGATGAATTATAGGGTATTCATTAAATAGATCAACGTCATGTGTATAATTTAAATAACGGTCATTAATTAACGTTCCGACAAACCGGTTCCATTATCATAAGGGCCCTGTAATTTAATTGACTAATTATGTGAATAATGAGCGCTCATAGTGTGTTGTGAAGGATTTAATTATCCATTAGGTTTTAATTATTTTCTCTTACAACACTTTCGAACTAAAAATACAATAATAGGTAAGCTGTTGATCTACGCTTCAGATAGTTAGCCGATTTTTTTTATGCGAACAACAAAAAGCCTCTCACACACTCACATCGCACACATAACTCCTCTTTTTTTTAAGTCAGTAAAAAAATAGACATCTTCGCCTACGGTGTACCCTATTTAACAACAATCTTTTATTTAATACTTTTTCAATAAAAATGTAATAAACGCCACTTATGTCCAATAAACTAGTTGCCATAGTAACAAAGATGTCCCGAGTTCAGTTAACCTCGTAAGGCCCAAGGACCTATTTTAATGATAAAAACATGTTGACACTCTGGCCAAGTTTTTAAAATCATTAAATTACGGCCCAGCGACCTAAAATTATGACATGGTATTTAAACGTATTTTTTGGTTTACAAAATCCCGCCAATTTAAATCTTTCATCAAAAATGACCATAACGGAACCGGTTCCCTCTGAAATCCTAGCTCTAGAGTTTTGTTTGTTAACTGTGTTCTATTTTAGGAGACCAAAACTGTATTTAAAAAGCCACCGTGTAAAGTTTTCTGGTTTTGAATATACCTAAATATACATTTAGGTATATTCAAAACCAGAAAACTTTACACCTAAATATACATTTAGGTATATTCAAAACCAGAAAACTTTACACGGTGGCTTTTTAAATACAGTTTTGGTGCGGTGACATTTGACTGATTAGGGCATTATGAATATAGGTTCTTTTACCCGAGATTTACACTCTAGTTAATATTTCGAATATGAGGAAAGTAAATAAAAACCTGATAAGTAAAAAAAAATACATACCAGAATCAGATGAACATTTAAAAAAAAAAATATGTTTATGTAAGTAAATAAATGTAAATATCTTCAGTTGTTTTGTCGAGTGATGAGCACTTAACAAAACAATTGAAGATCGAATTGCCGCTTTCCCGCCTTTTTTATGTTTCTTTTTCTATGGCATTCTACCAGCCAGTATTTTTTTAAATTGTTGATGGTAAATATTTCGCTCAAATCTATGTAAATTAAAAAATAATTTAGTGAAAAGTAAATTAAGTTTACTCGTATGTTACAAAATTATTGATAATATTTTTGAATTAAAACTTAACGCCGCGATTTAACAAAGTGGCTATAAAAAGTTGGGGTATGGCTTGCATAGTTTATACATTTTTTGACAGCAGGGAAAATCGTTTCCCCGGGACGAAAAGTTGTGTTTTCATCCCTCTAATCAGGTAACTTTAAGCGTACTTTCCAAGCATAAGAAATGAAAAATATTGTAATTACGTATAGAACTATGCTTATTTTGACAAACTCACCCCTGCTGAGCACTTCAGCCCCTTACACTGTAATTTAAAAAAAAATCACTATAATATTTGTACACACGGCTACACATCAAGCTATAGATTTCCAGAATAAGCTGACCTCTTACTATACGAAAATCCTATACAGTGCGAGATCAGCTTATAATGGAAATGTATAACTTGATGTGTAGCCAAGTATTAAGGGAACTAAGTAATACATAAGTAGATATTCAATACTTTATTTTCATTTACTATCGACAATTTAAACTTTAAAACTACAAGGATCTTTTAGTGTGGCCATAGTCGGAACTAACGCCGCCTTCTTGATTTTCAATACAATTTCTGTGACAATTGCACCAACAGCCCCATGTCGATGTCATTCCAGGCGCCAGAAGATCCTTGTAGCACTGTGTACCTACTGCTGTTATTGGATAATAATACTTATAATCAATGTTCACTCACTATTGACGTGCAATTTGATCCAATACACTGTAATATAAGATATTGTTACGTTTAATACATATATAAAAGAACGATCCACTGACAAAATTGTTTAAGAACTGAACAAGAACTTATATCTCTAGGTCTGAACGCAAACATTGCCATGGATTTGCTATGTTGGGTTTTATCTTAATCTACGCCTAGAAATAATTTCAGGCTCCAGCACCTGTAAAATAAAGGAGTTTTTTTATTTTAGTTTGTGCTATTTCCTTTATGACAAATCTGACTCAGTTGGTTATCGAAATCTCGTTGGCTAACAGGAATAGATAGATGCTCACTTGGGCTTTATTTTTAATCACACAGGTGTCGGTTCGTGTCAGAACGAAAAGATAAACTAAGTAATCAGCAAGTTTGGTAGCACCAGACTACCTAAGGTGAGGCTGTACCTAATATGTGTGGGCGCAGCACGAACGCGCGGAGTAGACGTAAAGTAATTCGAACGATTTTAACATATAAAGGATAAAGGCAGAGGTCTACCTGTAGTACACCCACAAATTCGCCAGTTTTGCTAAGTCCCATGTAATAAGGGGCGAGCCTATTGCCCCTGTTGAAGCTGTGTATGTGTCTGATGTGTGCGGGACGCAGCGGGTGCTTTCCAATGATAAATACTTTTGTTAATATACTTAAATAACTCAGTACATCACAATAGTTTGCATTTAAAATAGGTACGTATAGGGACGACGCGAACGCACGTCCGTTCAGAGAACCGAGTCCAAGTTTCAAGAGAAAGTGAAGTGGGTGGATGCGGATGTTGCAGACGACATGAAGACGTGCGCACGGCGACGATGTGGAGCGCGTGAAATATGAATTTGCGCCAGAGTTGCCCGTCGCGGTGCATAGATGGCACGAGCATTCGATCCTCAACACCACCACCCATCCTCCTATAGGTGCCTCTGCCTAACCTTTCGGTTTCCTCGCATGATATTAGGTTTAAAATAGAAAATATTCGTTTGACACATAAATTTGCTGATTTTTAAGACTTTATTCATATGTATGGGTGATGTGAAAAAACGAGCGAGCCTTACAGTAGTAGTAGTAGTAGCCTTGCATATGATGTGTAACATCCGACAACTCACCTTCCTTGGTAATAAGCAGCATTAACATTATATCATGAAAAAATTTATTCAGGTATTATTTGAAATATTATTCGTAACGATTTATCTGATAAACCATGGAAATTACACCCATGATGCAAAATTTTAAAGTTTTTGCAGCCGCCATCTTGGATTTTAATTTATAGGTGGTAAAACCAAATTTTTGTTTGACGTGCATTTAAAAATAAAAAGTACAAATAAAAAAATGGGTTGGTATCATCTGACGGCAACCCTACCACCTCGCGCGCTCATTGGTCAAATCAAATAGCGCGCGCTTCCCCGGCTTCCTGTTACACACTTCCGTCCGTTTTCACGAAATCGCTCTTCAGATTGCAGGAAAGCGAGAGGGAAGGAATTTAGATTACGTTTAGGTACTTCGCACGTTCGTGCTAAGCCCTTTGAACTTGCAAAGTACCTTCTAAAACACCCCCAGTGAAATCTAGGCTATGCAGGATCTCATACGAACAAATGAGGAGCTATGTTATTTCCCTAGCGGTGAGCAGATGTTATTAGTTGAGCGTGTAGAAAATGTTCCTCTAAGATCTTGCAATATTTTATAGTGAACCCTCAGAGACGAATTTGTTTCAAATCACTGCTTGCTTATCCAAGTAATATTGGTTCCGTCGCAAAGGGTGCCAACGAGACCTTATTACTAAGGGTTCGCTGTCGGTCTGTCCGTCCGTCTGTCATAGGGCTATATCTTTTGAACCACAATAGGTCGATGCACTTGAAATTTTCTCCCGTGGTTTCGTAAAAGGCGACTAAGGGACTTACTAGAGAATGGGCAGCAGCGTTCTCTATGCATTTTTAACACCATACTGCGATCACCAACCCGCCTGCCAAGCGTGGCGATTTAGGCAAACCCCCCAATTGGGGGAGGCTTATGTCCAGCACTGAACGTCTTTCGTTTTAAATGATGATGATGATGACTTGAAATGTTCACAGAGTGTGTACTACTATGGCGGCCATAACAACAAATAATCAAAATTAAATACTTAATGTTAATTTTATTTTATTACAAGGAACGAAAAAAATATGTATGTATGTATAAGTATGTCGTAGAAGTAATTAAATATTGTACGGTGGTACGAGCCCTTTGTGTGCTAGTTCGACTCGCACTTGGCCGCATTTTTCTTAGCAAAAATTTACGAATTGAAAAATTCTTTTAGTGTTTGATAGTCCAATTCTTTAGGAAGGTTATAGGCTATTTAAGATCACGCTGTGGCCCTTAGGAACTGAGCAAAACAACAAAAAGTCGGATAGAATGCTAAGCGATGCGATGCGATGAGGTGGGATGTGGGCCGAAGTTTTACGCGGACGAAGTCGCGGGCAGAGCTAGTATATAATATACAGTGACAGGAACTTCTTTCTAACCGGGTGCCCCACGACACCTCTCGACTTTTTTAAACTAAATAGCACTTTTAAAGAATGACCGGTTGCTCAAACGATCCAATAATTCTGTTCTCTAAAACGGGCGTATTGCTCCACAGATTACCGTTTATTGCTTCTTTAGCTAAGTACCTTATATCTGTGTGATGGGTATCCATTAGTCTAGTTAAATATTATATTATTATTATTTATTATTTCTGCCAAGGCGAACAACGTCGAAGTTCGACGTTTAAGTACTTATGATTAGCGTATTTTGGTCGTCGTTTGTTAACGTTATTATGGGTAATTTAAGCTGCGGTGTGGGTCATAGCAGATGCGGAAGCGTTGAGCGGGGCGGGACATGGAATGCTACGCGAGGCAAATGATGGGGAAAACATTAGGATGCGTAGACCACTTTTAGATATAGGTATGTTTAAAAGGGCCAATTCACCCCTGATAATCCCGCTAAGGGGGGAAAACTAGAATTGAAAACCGGCCAAGTGCGTGTCGGAACACGCACAATGAAGGGTTCCGTACTTGGAAAGAATTTATCCTAAGAACAAACTTAACATTGTAGTTGGTAAACATAATCTCCCATACATTCCAACTGCAAATGTAAGTTTGTACGCAGAATATCGAGAGATTTACCATGTTATTTTAAGACCATAGACTTCTTATATATTTTCCTGTAATCTATAAGTATAGAACTATTTCCTGTATTTTTTCAAAATTTAAGGTTCAGTAGTTTCGGAGATAAGGGGGAGGGAATGGTCAATTTTCGTCTATTTTCACTTATAACTTCAAAACAATTTATTTTAAAATTATAAAAAAAATACATTTGAGACTCTCACAGTAAGCCCTTTCATTCGATATGTCACACGGTACAGTTTGCAAAACTTTTTATTTTAATTTTCTTGTTTGCGCCCCAAAACTGACCCCAATATTCTAAATTCTTTTATTTACGGTTCACGTCCGTGTTTGGGTCACTCAAATTGATATGTATACCAAATTTCAACTTAATCAGTCTATTACATTCGGAGCAAATTGGCTGTGACAGACGGACAGACAGACAGACAGACAGACAGACACACGAGTGATCCTATAAGGGTTCCGTTTTTCCTTTTGAGGTACGGAACCCTAAAAAACAAAAAATAACTTATTCCAAGATCCCCTGAAAGTTATTTTTTTTACATTAGGATTCAGTTTTTCCACTGAGGGGGATTTTCTCAGGGGGATTAGTGGAATAATCGTTTAAAAGGCTATCTAGTGCAATGTTTGGCAGCTATTCGAAATGAGCTGATTATCAGCATAATTACAGTAAGTGACTTATTTCTGTACTCGGTATATAATGATTCTTATCATGCAACAATCAATTCTGCAATTAAAGCTGTTGTTCCACGAACGATAGCCTAATGAGGTACCTGATGGTTAGCTGACTATTGTGTGGCTATGGGGTAGCTATTCATGTCGTTTTAAAGCGTTTTCATAGGTCTTCGTGCTTATCGAGGCACGTATTATGGGCATGGGTATCGAATGGCCACCCATCCAAGTGCTGACTGTGGTAAGCGCAGCTTAACTTCACTTAATCCTGTGATAGACTCGACCGATACTATATCTTATTTTTTCATATCCATGGCTTGTTTTGAAAGCCCATTAACGACCATCAATTATGTTATGGGGCGTATTGGAGCTTTACGCAAAATTAAGTAATAATTACGAGAATATTAGCAATCAGTCAGGTTATTCTTGTAGGTTTGAAAAAATGCGTAATTAACTTTTGTTGTCATGCGTTTGAAACACGACCGTTACAGTTCTAAGCTGCATGAGGGTATAACTACATAAGTTTACTTGTAATTAAATCACACACCACACTCGAGGCCCAGACATGTCACACATACAACACACACTTACACACACATACGAATATACCATATCATGCCTAAAATCACCTCTCTAGTGTCCACTCTGGAATTCGTACCTCGAGCCCCAAGATATAGACTAACTGTCTAGTTTGGGGCTCACTGGCAAATTATAATGTAACCTAGATGTAGGTAATATTTTAAGCTACTCATGTCGTCTCAACTTGCTGTAAACCTGTAAACCTGCTTACTGTATTACTTGGACAATAAAATATACTACTTACTCCAGCGGAACACATGGTACCATCGCACTGCAAACAAAATACTTAAATGTTAATCATTTCTGTAGGTTTATGAAAGTCACGGGTGTTTTCTGGGTTTTTACCTACCTACTGAGAAATGATAGTCAGAATTGTCTATCCTCTATCTACCCACGAATTCCTGAAAATTAAACTGAGGGATCTTGTCGAGATGATAGGCAGCAAGGTTCATCGTTCTATCAATGTTCGAGGCTCTCTTGGGTGCAATTGGTTAACAAAAAGGAAGAAAGAAAAATTGTCTGTTGAAACATACTGCAGTCAATAATTCAGCTACCAAGCGTGGTTATTATAACTGTTTCCACTTAGCTGATGACAAAAGTTTAGCAATTTGGCAGATGATGTCCATTACCTTTCCTCTTGGTTTCTTCGCGCAATGTTTTTATTCATCTTATTCGGAGGTTTCTTAGATTTTAGATACCTTAACTTTTGTTTACTACTTACTGAAGATAAACATTCTACTCCATTGAACTGCAATAAAAACAGAAAGTTTTATATTTTACATTGAAGGATTAACTAATTCGGCTATGTCCATTGTCCGTTGGTGTCATGGCTGCTTGGCGGTTTTACGGGAGACAACGCCAAGATGCAGGTTCACTTAAAAGGTAAGAGCAAATTTAATTTTTTTAACACCTATGTACTTTCTAAGTTTATATTATATATAGGTAGGTTAAGGCACGAGAAAATAATACGTGTAAACGTGAAAGTAATGAAGCAAGGATTTTTTTCTATTTGTTCAATGATAAAAGGCTCTTGTCCTGTAGTAAGAAAAATTTGTTATAGATTGATATTGATGACTTACCCCCGCAGAACATGGTTCACCTGAACACTAAAAATATAATTATTTCTCGTTGAAACACAAATCAAAGCATGCATATAGACTTGCCTCATTATGACGTAAAAACAATGTTGGAGACATCGACCGCTTGTGAAATGAGAGGGGATAAGTTTTAAGTAATTTCTTGGCCTTAAGTTGTATTACTAACAGTACCATCAACTACTCACTCTGGCGTCGCAGCTACACCATATTGTCTGAAACGGGTTAACAGAGATTAAAAAAACAACAAGTGCGTGTCGGACCACGCATAATGAAGGGTTCCATAGTTAGAACGATTAACCATTTAGCTGGCACACTTGACTCTAACAATTGCACTTAAAGCTTAATATTTCGCAAGCGGATCACTGGATCGAAAAAACTGTTTTCACAATCCTGCAATATTTTTGAACGGTCTATCCAACAATAAATACCCCAAATCATGGGATAGACGAGAAAAAAAAAATATCATCCCCAATTTACGGGGATCCCCTAAAAACAATTTTCCGGCTTTTATTTGACCACTTTATCGGCGTGATTAATATGTACCCATGCGAAATTACAGCTTCAATCGAGGAACATTTTATTCTATTACGAGTAGACCTGCCTGATCTAGGTTTATTCAAAACCTGCGTTTCAGGCCATTAATTTACATCAAACATTTAAAAAGAAGACAATAATAGGTTTATTACTTTAAAACTAGATTATGTAAGATATTATTTTTAAATAAATTAACAAATAATATTAAAGTAAATAAAGTGAACACCATTATTATTTAGGTAAAGGAAGAGACTTATATTAGAGGAGGTAGCTATAGATATTATTTTAAAATTTCTAGTAGTTTTTCCGTGTCTGCGTAATTGAGTTTTGACAAATAAATTATTTCAGTTTAAGGTAGTTTCTATATATTCTATTAGTTCGTAAGTGCTGATTTATATATTGTGATTCTATTGTTTGTTGACTGTAATTATCGTGTGTATTAAATGATTATACAAGTGTTCAATCTGACAGTGTGGTTTTTCACTGGTTACGAGTAAGTGCGTTGGTAACCTTAAGACACCCCCGCCTACAACACCTGACTCCCCGAATATCTTACAACCCGAATTGATTTTCGGTTAAAACAACTGGCCACACTATAACATTCTATATCATAACATAGCATAATAAGCCTACTATAATGTTCCCACTGGGACACGGGCCTCCCTGCTTCGAGAGGGAGTGGGTTGTAATCTATTGCGGGCCCATTGCGGGATGGTAGATGTCACATGTTTTCGATTTTTTTTTTGTTCCTAGGATTTGCAGTTTCCCTCACGATGTTTTCCTTCACCGTTTTGAGAGGAGTGGTGATGAAATTATTTACACAAAGTAAAGCGCCTGCCTGGGTCCGAACCCACTACCTAAAACTCGCAAGTCGGGACCATTACCATTGGGCCACCACTATCTTTTGTTTACGGAAACGAAACCACAAGGATAATATAAAAAATGCAATTCATTTTCACAAAAAAGAGTCTCGAGACTACTTAAAAGATAAACTGAAAAGTAACAGCAGGCTCTGTGGAGAGCTGGCTTTTCTTAATAAAGGGAAGTATAACATAAAAGTTTCTTTACCTATAAAAAGTCAGTTTCAAAACTTCACAACTTCCAAGATTTTTAGTTCTAACGCGGAACTTTGAAACAGTATTTAATTAGTATTTAAAAGTCATTTAGGTACATTTATAGATAACCGTTTTGGTATTAATGGGATGGTTGGCAAAACAAAGGTCACTATTAATCTGTCTTCTTTCTGATTGTTCGGTACGACGACGGCGATTAATCGTCTGTCTTTGGAGATATTAAGTTCGTGACTCGGTTTGGTGTGCCTTTCCAAATGTTTTCGTCCAAACGTAAGCCGTAGGCTTCAAATTGTGTTGCTATATGAAACAATAAATAATACCTAGCTGCTCGCGACATTGTCTGCATACAAACTACGACTCCTGGATAGATGTGGAGTCAGATGATATTTATAGGTATAACCAATTCGATTGTACTGGAGCCTACCTGCTCATCCAATTTCCTGAATCTAGCTCCGTATTATCATAACCTACCTACATACCTACCTGCGCTAATAATGACAATATGCAGAAACAGAATCAGAGGCCCTAGCAAGCGCACAACGTAACGTCAATTTGAAGGCTTTTTGAATCGCAAAGACGACTATCCTATAGTATTTTGGTTTCAGTTTTTGGGACAAGTACAATTAGTGTCACGTATATATTATACACTTAGATAGGTATGAATAAAGTCTTAAAACTAAGTTTATATTATGTGTGAAACGGGAGTAACGGTATCTAACTGCAACACTGTGACAGTAAAATAGATAAAAGGACACAATGGATCACTAGGTAACGACGCAGCTGGTGAACTAGCAAGGAGAGCATCCAGCACGTCAGTCTGTGAACCCGAACCTATCGTACCTATCCCCTTCAACCAACTACGCAGGTGGCTAGAGGAGGTCACACAAGCGGAGAGCTGGTGGACCTCGACACCGGCTGCAGGTATTCCAGAGAGACTATGCCATCCTTATATGGTAGGCTAACTAGGCGCCTTTTACGCCTGGACAGGACCGGCCTGCGCTTGGTGAGAGGGATCATCACGGGACACTGCTCGCTAAACAAGCACTTCCAAACAATAGGCATAACAGACAGTCCTATGTGCAGGGCTTGCAAGGAGGCTGAGGAAAATGTAGCGCTACATACGCGTTTACGTTTTCCTTAATCTCTTCGAATGGACAGGCGACACCCAGATTACTAGTACTAACTGCGGAAACCCTTTAAGATAGAACATGTGTTAAACGAGTAATTTAAATTTTAAAATCGTTTGAATTTACGTTACGTTTACTCCGCAGACAGAACAAGATGAGGATTCGCATCCTCATCTTGTACTGTCTGACACAATTCGAAACTATTTTGATTGCTAGAACATCATCTGCGTAGCCTTTTCTCAATTATATCGGGGACAGCTAGGTTTCTATGTTGAGGTCCTCAACAAATATATAAATATTCATCAGTGGTTACCTTGGTGTGCACGAGAAACACAATCAGCCAGCAGCCAACCGGTCGGGACATAGTAAAGATCACGGCGCACGCGCACATCATTTCACGGTTCTAACGTAGTTATGAGAATCATTCACGGCTAGTCTACTATTCATTAGTTCTTGTTACGGTTGGTCGTAATCGAGTTAATGCAAGGGTAACTTAACCGGTTCATAGATTTATGATTTACGATACAATATAGAATCCATATTCTTATTCAGTATCTGGAGGGGAACGGCAGTGCCTCCGCCAAGATGAGCCAAGCGAAGCGCAAGTGCACTACTAACCTACCTTCTCGAAGCGCTTCGTCGTTTTTTGAACCCTCATAACTTGGGTTTGGATTATAGGTACCAAATAAACAAAATTCTCGGGATATGATGTCAATAGTAGACTTATTAAACACTAGCCTTCCGTCCGCAGCTTCGCCCGCGATAAACTAATTTTCCCGTAGGAAAAGGTATTTTCCCGCGGTAAAAAGTAGCCTATGTCACTCAGGAATAATATAGCATCCTAATGGTGAAAGAATTTTAAGAATCGGCTCCGTAGGTTTTGAATTTATTTGTTACATACAAAAATAAAAAGCTAGTACAAAATATACGCAGGCAAAATCGTGGGGAAAAGCTAGTATTATATAATGTTACTAGCTTTGTCCCGCGGCTCCGCCCGCGTGGATGTCAGTTATCGCGTAAAAAAGTAGTCTATATCCTTCTTAATATCCTTGGCTCATGACGATCGGTTTAGCGGTTTAGGAACGGTTTAGGCGTGAAAACGTGTTAAGTTTTCACGCCTAAACCGCTAAACCGACAGACATACAGAGTTACTTTCACATTTATAATATTAGTATGTATGATAATCGTACCCATTAGTGAAAGAATTTTAATAATCAGATCAGTAGTTCCGAAGATTGCCCCCAACTTAGAAACTCACAAATTTTCCCTCTATATAGTATTAGTAGCCTGTTTTGTTTGTTGTAATCTTATCTAATAATGATCGGTAAGCTTAGCTGGATAGGTATATCCTTCTTGAAAAGCACAATTTAGCTAAAATATTACCCTGTATGAAAATTCCTTTATATAGAGAACACTGGATCGTTTTCTGCAAAATGTTAAAGTTAAATGAAGCAAAACGTAAGTTGGCGGGCACCATATTTTATGGAAAATTGCTTAAATATTTCAAAGTTGGTGAGCTTATTTGAATTTGAATATAATTGAGTCCATCAAATGTTTGTAATCAAATGGTTAAATATAGAAATACGATGAATTAGTTATTTGGACTCACTAAAGTATTACTTGGTAGTTATAAGTAGATACTGAAATATGTTTTAAGTTTGATTTTTCTAAAGCCTGAGGTCCTTTTGTTCATCAAAACTACAGTTTATGTAGACAGTATTGTTGCAGGAAGTTATTAAAAAAAATAAGTTGAACTATATACAGAAGTACTTCACGATTAATCTAACTGGTTGTCGCGTTTTAGCATGTACATTTTCTAGCATTTTCTATTTCAAAAACTAAAATCCATACATAGTTTATTGTTTGGGTTCCTACGGAGAGATATTAGGGAAAGGGCAATGAGCGGTCATTGCCATGCTAAAATACGACAACTATGTGTACCTATTTGGTACCTATTGCGTATATCCCTGAAAATTGCTAACAGTACTTGGGTGGTACAATCCATCAAATGCCATAGAGGACGTTTTCTTTTCAACGCAAACCTAGCCAAACCATCCAACAATGTCTGTATACCAAACAGTTTTCGAGAAAATAGTTGTGCTTGTCTTTGACAAAGTAAATCCGGTTAATCTCGTCCCCCGGACGTGAGAGCTGCATTCACAATGTCCTCCAATCGCATCTGATAGTGAATTCCGTATATTATGTGGGTAATTCAGTTTCACAAGCATTGAGGCAGATGGCAGGCAAATTATAGAGTACGTAATGATATAGTCTAGGAATATCTACTAACTATCTACTGGATTATTTGCGTCAGAGCAAATGACAGTTTCACACAACTAAATATTATAGGAATTAAAAAAAAATACAATTAACTACCTATTTTTGTAAGTGTTAAGACTCTTATAGGCTGTAGCTACACTTGCAATCGTTCGTTTGGAGTTTACCTGGGAGTACTTATATGAGTTCGTTAACTACCTATTACATAAGTAGTAAAACGTAAAAAATATGAAAAAAAAAACAAAAAAAAAAAAAAAACAACAGACACCCGACCCGACTGCAACCAAAAAGTTCAAAACAAGCTTACTTCCCAAGAAGACTGATGCAGTTCTTTTCATTTTCCATCTCTAAATGTGTTATATATTTTTGAAATCATCTCCTCAAGCCCTTTATTTAGGGTTATTCCACTAATCCCCACTGACAATAACCAACAATGAGGATTTGTGAACTTTTCGTTCACAAATCTCCATTATGAGCTCTGTAAGACGTTAATATGCCATGGTACTTAATGTTTTTTTTTTGCTGTCGTGCTTTTTTGAAGAATCCTGTAATGTGTTTCTTTAAAATTCAACACAAAACGTGACAATACAAACATTTCCCGAGGCTTTAAAACCGGTAGATAAATCACTTACTTACCTCTGACACGTTACCAAGTGCCTTGCAAAGTTACATAGAAATTTAGCCCTCCACTCGCCGCATTGTGGTTCCGGTTTTACCCGTATTGTCGAATATAATAAGATACGCGATATAACCGGACACAACCTGTTTGCCGTGTGTCCCCCGGGATTCCGACGTGTTTGCCTGACTCCAGCAACTTGTAGCCGTCATCCTGGTTCAGATAAACAGATGTCTCGTAGGATAAAACCAACGATGTAGGTAGGTAGGAGTTTTAAATTAGGTAAATTGGATTATCATGTACTTATATGTATTAACTATTAAGATACATCATAATAACGTTATTTACCAAGTTTTTAAGTTAGGTGGTACTAACTAACTAAATATAACCATAATTTCTCAATCCTTAACCATAATTTATTTTTGTTTCGTTCTTTGCACTTGCTTTATGATTATTAGATATTGTATATATTTATATAGATAAGTATAACTTTATTATGTATGTATCTATGTATTTATTTTATATAAGTAAATAGTACACCACAAACTACCTGCAGTAATGTTTCTCCTTCCCCCTTAATCCATCCAAAAGCTGTCTTTAAAAGATCGCTTTTAGCGATAAGACCGCCCATTGTGTCACCCCTTGTAAACTTTTCTACATAATAAATTTGTAATTTTTATGGTGTTCAATAAAGAGTATTCTATCCATCTATCTAAATATAGATAGCTATATTTAGGTATCTACCTAGTTAGTACAATATAACTAACCCAATAATTTTTGTTGTTACGTTTAGAAAAAAAAAACAACACCAAAAATTAGATAGCTTTTTATCGTTAACCGACGAAAAAACGGAGGGAGTTATCAAGTCGATGCGTATATATTTTTTTTATGTATGATCACGCATAACTTTATACAGAGTAGTCCGATTTTGATAATTATTTTTTAATTGGAAACGGTATACCCCGAAATTGGTCCCATATAAATTTGGAAAGCAAAAATCCAACCCTAAGGGTAGGAAAACAGGGGATGATTGATTGTTCACGCACTGATTGTAATGTATGAGCAGTTGACCACGCATAACTTTTTACAGAGTAGTCCGATTTTGATAATTCTTTTTTTATTGGATAGGGTATACCTCGAAGTTGGTCCTGTATATTATATAATTGGAAATTAAAATCTCACCCTAAGGGAGGGAAAATAGGGTTAACCATCGTTTCTTGAGAAGTTCTTTGCAAGATGCAAAACCGACCGTTGTGCGATCTTTGTAACAGATGTAGGTTAACTCCAAAAAATTGTGAAATTTTATTATAGGTTAATCGTAGGTTAGGTTAGGTTTATTAATATAGGTAGGAAGGTTATAATATTATTTTTAACTTTTTAGTGCTTTTATTGCTTTTTATTTTAGTTTTTTCGGCGGTTTAATTTTTCTGATGAAATTACGATAATTTTGATAAATATGCCGCTTAAAAAGTAAACTAGGTACAGTGGCCAGCACATCAAACTACACGAAACTATCAAATTTAAACCATTTTATACTTTAAAATGTTGATGATTAAGTTCAAAATCGAACGAGAAAATTTGACATGAGTTTGTGGTAACTTTATGTGCTGGCCACCGTATTTATTTCGCTTCTTAGACAAAATACTTATAGGTTTATGTTAACATTGTACTATCTCCGTTGCCACATGTACATATACTTAGTTAGAACTCAAAACCTAAATAAAGATTGTGGCTGAAAAACAATTTAAATCTAACTTTTTTTTTTTTTTTTTTTGTATGGCATCTCGGAGGTATAACCACTGGGGGTTCCTGCTCCTTAACCGGGCTTTCCTGTGGTGCCGCAAGCTCCTAACGAAGTTTACGCCTCCAGCCAGGGGAGTTTTTACTAAAATCTACTTAAGCTAGACGACTGCTCGCTAAGGGCACCCCAGGTGGGGCTCGAACCTCGGCTTAGGGCAGTGTCGGAGGGAGGGTGGCAAGGGACCGTCGGTGGCTGGATAACATCAGGGTTCTGATTATTAATCGGGGGAGTTTGGATTACAGGCTCAGCTAAACCACATGCTGGCACATCGTTAAGCGTCGTCAAGGGTCGGGGAGGGCTATTATTATTGACGATAATAATAGTGGGTCGGGGTGGGTTTCGCGCGGGACCTCTAAAGCGAGGTCGGAATTTGGATCGTGTGCGTGTTGTGTGTACTCTGCGAGCTGTACTAGTTTCCCTACTACTCTCCTGGATGAGAGTGGTGGGGTCGTCTGGGTCGGTCAGTGCGTGCCTTGGACGGCGGATCATACTAATGCGAGAGGGGGTGTAATTGGCGGCCTGCACAACGAGAGTGTTGCGGTGGGTGGCGGCAGAGTCAAAGAAGCGCTTGGAAGAGCGTTTCAGAAATTGGGCTATTGTAGGCATTCTAAGCTCTACATGGAGGTTTGTGTTCCGAACGAACCAGGGGGCTCCCGTGCATTTACGGAGGAAACGATTCTGGATGACTTGCATCTTATGGATGATATACGGTTTTGTTTGAGCAAAGACTGGGCTCGCATAGGTCATGATGGGGCGGATGCACACGGTATAAATTCGCAATTTGCACTTGAGTGACAATTTGCTATTTTCATGGACAAGGGAGTGAAGCCTATAGAGAGCGAAGGCGGCGCGCGAACGCACCTTACTTACATGCTCAGAAAAGGAGAGGTGATGATCGAGGATGACACCTAGATATTTGGCTCGCTTCTCCCAGGGGATAGGCTTGCCGAACATGGTGACAGGTTTGGGCTTTGGGGGGATTTTTCTCGGTTTTACGAAGAGAACCGCTTGGCTTTTGTCAGGATTGACTTCGATCCGCCACTTTCTAAACCACGCACCGAGCTTGTCGGCTGCAGTCTGGAGAGTGTTGGCAATGACATTATGACACTTCCCTCTGTAGTAAACGGCCGTATCGTCTGCGAACAGAGCCAACTGAGCCTTTTTAAACTTCGGGATGTCGCTGGTGTAAAGCGTAAAAGCCAGGGGAGATATCACAGAGCCCTGAGGGACTCCTGCGCGTATGGGATGGGGGGAGGAGAGGGCACCCTCTATGCGATAGCGAAAGGTGCGATTCGACAAAAAGTCTCGTAAGATGAGCACGAGACGCTCGGGCACACCGAGTTGGTACAGCTTGTAAATCAAGCCGTTGTGCCAGACTTTGTCGAACGCTTTCGCTATATCAAAGAAGATAGCTCCTGTCATAAGGCCGCGTTGAAAGCCGGCGCTTATGTCCTCGACTATACGGTGGACCTGATGGGTCGACGAATGTTTGGTACGGAATCCAAACTGTTCGTGGGGGATAAGGCTCTTAGTCTCGGCGTAGTCTCTGAGACGCTTATGAATAAGCCTCTCGTAGATTTTGCCCATGACTGTGAGCAGGCTAATGGGGCGGTAGCTCGCGGGCCCCTTCTTGGGTTTACCGGGTTTGGCAATACCGATTACTGTGGCCTCTTTCCACACTTGCGGGAAGACGTTATTGTTCATGGCTCCATTGAAGATGGTGGCCAAGAGCATTATCAGGTGGGCGGGGAACAATTGGACCACCCTATTGGTGATACCATCAGAGCCAGGGGCTTTACGTGGTTTCAGACCCTTTATGAGCTCGTGCACTTCCGCCGGGGTGACGGGAGCCAGAGGATACTCAGGGTCTTCGACGGGCGGACGAGAGGCTCTACGTTCGACTTCAGCGTTCACCTCATCGAGGTGCGCCTGGTCTACTGGTTGAGAGCTGGGCGAGCACTGGGCCTCTAGACTGTCGGCTAAGCATTCGGCTTTGTCGATGTCTTCGAAAGCGAGAGACGCGTCTGGGCGGATCAGTGGGGGCATTGAGGCTGAGCTACCTCCTCGGGGATTGAGTTTCCTTTGGAGTTGCCAGAATGCTAGATGGTTCGGCTCTAGGCTGCTCAGTAGCGTATCCCAGTCGGCGTCTCGCAATTCCTTCACGCGGTTACTTACAGCACGCTGTAAGTAGCGCATGTGGATTTTGTTAGCCGTGCAGGGAAAGCTACTGTACGCACGGACGGCTGCGTTCTTCTCCGTCATCAGTGCACGTACATCGTCCGGCAGTTTCCCGCGACGGTTATCCGTCGCCGGAACCTCCCTTGAACATGTGTTCAGGACAGATTGTACGTGCTCTGTGAGAGAGTCGATCGCGGCCGTCGTGTCTGCGATAGAGTCGAACTGGTCGGGGATCGAATCCAATTGGGGGGACGTGTTAGCTTTCAAGCTTTCGCCTACTCGCTTCCAGTCCGTTATCCTTTTGGTGCTTGGGGGGATATTGGGGTCGTGAAGACCTATGCGAGGGGCCATTTCTACGAGGACAGGTCGGTGGTCAGAGTCAAGCTCGTGATGCACTTCTATAGAGACCAACCGTAGGTTGATGTTCTTTAGAAGTGCCACATCGAGCACATCAGGGGCATGGTCAGGATTATGCGGATAGTGGGTGTGACTCATCGGGGCGATGATATCAAAATTGAGGAGGGGGCAGAGGTCAAAGAGGATTTTACCCCTATGGGAGGTGAGTCTACTATTCCAGGCTGGGTGCTTGGCATTGAGATCACCCGCCATGATGACGGAATCACTCATGCTCAAGAGGGTATTAAGGTCGTCGGTCAGTAGTCGATCTTGGATAGGATCAATTGTAACGAGTGGGGGCAGATAGGCTGATATTATCGTTATAGAGGGGTGGCCCGTCATACCGATTCGGCAGATCGAGACTTCTAATAGGGACTTTAGGACAGGAGGGTCTATGGGCGTGCAATAGAGCTCTGATTTATAATAGATTAGAGTACCTCCCAGGTGGCACCGCGACCTATCGTTGCGAATTATACGATAATTCGCAATTGACGGGTTACGGTGCCTGGGTTTTAAAAAGGTCTCTTGAATTAGGAAAACGTCTACCTTATGATCGCCGAGGAATTCGGTGATCTCTGAGTTTTGGCCGTCCAAGCCATTGGCGTTAAAATAGCCTAACATCAGGGATCGGGGTTTGTTTCTAGCGGGGGACCTAGTATCCATTAAGTGGTCTAGGGATGTTGTTCGCGAATCTAGACAATGCTTGCGTGATCTCGGGATACGCATTGTAGATTGCCTGAATTTGGTATAAGTCACCGGCGTTGGTCGCGGCGACTATCTCGTCGGCCATCCTCCTCGCGCGGGGGGTGAGGAAGACCATATATGTGGATGAGATCACCTGGAAGGGATCTACTTTATTGACACCGGCCACGGGAGTGGGGGTGTGATTTGGAGGGGGGCGCGCGTACGGAGCGGCGGCGACGGGCGTGGGCGCGGGCGCGGCGGCGAGGGGCGCGGGTGCGGTGGGGGGCGCGGTGGACACGGGTTTCGATTGCGAGTTTTCGAATCTGGTTCGCGGGTCCATTAATCGGGGTAGAGTGGCCTGGGGGGCCTGGGGAGCGACTGCCTGAGGGGCGGGTCTAGCCTGGAGGCTTGGGAACGCCTGCTGATGGTGCAGGTAATTCCAGGGACTGGGTCTCTGTGGACTCAGTCTTACTGGTTCCAAATAGGACGGGCATTCGCGGGATTGACGCGCGTCGGTACGCTTCGCTAAGCGAGGGGGCGCGGATTTTGGGGCTTTAGCGCAGCCACGGTAGTTCGCGGGGTGGCCTGCCTCGCCACATAGCACGCAGCTAGGTGGCTCGGTGCAAAGTGCACGGTCCTTGGGACGTTCGCATTCCGCAGTGCTATGCGAACCCAGGCACTTTACGCACCTGGGTGTCGCATAACAGTGCTTCTGCGTATGCCCGTAGAGCTGGCAACGATGACACTGGGCAATCACGCTTGATTTGCGGGGTTTCTCGATTTCGAGACCCGAGAGATTACAGATCGATTTGATTTTAAATATTGGGTTATAACCCTCGATGGGTGGGCAGATCACGAGGATCATGTCGAAGGCCTCACCGTGTCGAGCGCGATGCATACGGTGGACCTCGTTAACGGGGACGTTCTGTGACCTAAGGTCGACTATTATTTCCGAGCAAGGTATCTCCTTAGGGATCCTGCGGATAACGACCCGTGTTTCCTTTTCCTCGGGGAGGCAATACGTGTGGAAAGACACGTTTTTTGAGCGAAGCATTTTTGTTAGGCTCCTGTAGTCCGTAGACGTGGGAACCGTAACCTTTATACCGGTCTGGGTGGACTTTGCATGCGAGTAATTTATCCGGAGCTCGACACACCATTTGGAGATGTCGGTCCATTTGGACTTCTCCTGGATAAACACGGGCGGTGGGAGGGGGATTTTCTTAACGGGATTGCCGTTAATGAGAATGCGCGGAGTGGGGGCCTGCGACGTGGACGCGGACGCGGAGGGCGCGGGCGCGGCGGAGGGCGCGGGGGAGGGGACCTGCGGCGCGAGGGGCGCGGACGCGGTGGACGGGGCGGGGGTGGGGACCTGCGACGCGGAGGGCGCGGACGCGGTAGACGGAGTGGGGGACGCAGGAGGGCTGGAGCCCTCTGCTTTCCCTTTTTTGGCGGCCTTTCTTTGGGCTTTCGTCTTCTTCCTCTTGCCCCCCCGTCCCGAGACTAGGCTGAAGCTGTCGTCCGAGGTGGAGGGGGAAGAGGCAGAGGACGCTGCCGACCGTGTCGTGATGGTACGGTCCGATTCTGAGTCGGTACCGGCGGGACGCGGGGTGTCGGCTCTTCCACTGACTGCCTCTTCTGTTTCCATGTCCGATACAGATGAGCCAGCCTGTGACAGAGGCGAGCGAGAACGCGAACGCGATCGAGAACGAGAGGGAGAAGGAGAGCGGGGGTTATCCGTCGAGCGGGCGCGAACGGACGCTGAGAGGGTGGCAGCCGCGAGGGCTCCGTATTCCTGTCCATATTTGGACTGGAATACGGGGTCCTTTAATACGACTCCGATTAAAAATTCTATTAGGACAGTCCCGATGACGGGGTTTTTCTTATAGGCGGGGAGGGGGGCCAAGATGGTGGCGGGGAAGTTATCCCTACAACTAATATCCCTAACTCCCCGGGTGGGTTTGCCCGGGGATGAGTGAAGCCTCCCTGCCGGGTCAGGCAGGGAGATGTGTGCTAACGGTGAGCCCTAAGCTTGTAACCCGTCGCCAGTCTTATTGTGCGAACGGGGCACGGGGTGTAGACACACCCTAAAGACACCGGGTGAGTAGCTGAGGAGGGAAAACTGTCACCAGAGCCGACTAGGAGATCCCCCAAGGCCGGTTAACTCTGGGACCCGTCCAATTGACTGCCTTGCCCTGATGGGGTTCGGCGGGTGTGATTGGGTTAACACCCCCTTGGATTCGTTATCACCGTTAGGTTTCAACCAAGGACCACGAAACTGTGGTTTTTCCCTGACGGGGTAAAAACGCGCGCAACGTTTTAGACGACAGGTTTAAAGAAACCAATACCAACCTGTCTTGAAAAAGACAATAGTTGATATTATTGTTAGTAGTCGGACTACTAGTGCAATCGTTACGACTGGACGTAACGATTACCGGATGGCGGCGGCGGACACTTGACACGGCACGGGCGCAGCGAGCCGGAGCTGCAGCACACGACCGTTCCGAACGGTGTCGCGACGCGGAATGACCGAACAAGCGCACCGGGGCGGGCGCAGGGAGCGGGAGCAGCGTAACGACCGTCCAGGACGGAGGTCGAACGGTGAGTGTTAAATCTAACCCATCATGAGTGTATTCAAAGGATGATACTCATTTTGGTACCCTCCTCCAATATGTAATACATCGTTGGACAGCTATTTTTAAACTGAATAGAAGTTACTATGGCACCTTATTCCAAATCCTTGTCCGTCGAGGGTTATACTGTACCAAACAAGTCAATTTTAGCGATACCCAAATACGTTCTTTTTATAATCGTAATAATACACAACATTACGCCTTTCTTTTAATAATTAGTAAAAACATCGTAAAAAATCGTGGATAAGATGTTCGATCACTAATTAAGAATAGGGGAAAAGTTTTTCTCTAACCTCAGTTCGTCCTAAGAGTTTTTGAATCCTTATACGAAACTGCATCGATTGGCATCATAAAATAAAGTTTTTTTAGCTGACTGTACCACTTTTTCAAATTCTGTGAATGCAATTAGCAACTAATCAATAAGTTAAGGACAGTCTCTTAAGAACGTTTTTATGTAGCTACAATGGTTAAGGTAGTTTCCCTTACTGCCTCTTTTCAAGTTCCACCCTGTATTACTCCGATCGTACAATGAATCAAAACAAAGGCCATTATAATTCTTGTACTAAATCTTAATTCCTTTGTAATGACATAACATGTATTCCTATTGGAGTGGGTATCAGCTTCCATACCATCCATCCTTTGTCACCAAAATAAATCTGCCTAGCCTTTTCCCAACTATGTTGGGGTCGGCTTTCAGTCTTAACCGGGTGCAGCTGAATACCAGTATTTTACATGGAGCGACTGCCTATCTGACCTCCACAACCCAGTAACTGGGTAACACGATACCCCTTGGAAAGACTGGTTGTCAGGCTTTTTTTTTGCGCTTCTGACGACCTGTAACGACTGTCAAAGATCCACGAATGACAGCCGGGACCAACCGCTTAACGTGCTTTCCGAGGCACGGAGGAGTCTCGGTATGTAAAGATGGTCACCCATCCACGGACCAACCCCGGCAAGCGTAGCTTAACCTGACGGATCGACCCGTGCGGCTGTTATTACTTAGCCACGAGTCCGTCCGTCCTAAACCCTTACCAATCCTTGTCTTACGACATTGGACCTTACTGTCTAGAAGCTAAAGTTCAAGATAGCTATTGTTAAGAGCAAATTTACAAATTCATTACAAATTGAAGGATCCTATACAATGTGACGTTCAGTGTACGTTGTGTGGGTTTATATTGTTGTTACTAGTACAATTCTGGTTTTATATGACTTGGCTTTTGATTATGTCAGTTTTATGCGGCAGTGAATAAGGTAATGTGGGAAATCCTCACGGAAAAGTCAGGTGATAGGATTTGTACGGTTTGAGCTAGACTATAACATTTTCGTACTATTTATGACCCAAATAAAGTACATAAAGGTGAGTATAGACTAGGGCATTAACTTATAATAAAACATCGAGCCGCTCTAATGTGACCGAATTATCATCGTCATTAACGACCCAGTCTGAGCAGGGGGTCTACTCCCTAAGCACGAAGTCCGTCGTTTCGGGCTTCGTTTCGGGCGTTTCCTACTCCCTATCACCAACGGACGGACGATTCGTTCGGGGCCCGACGAAGAATGAATGACAACACGATTTGACAACTGTCCCTACTCCCGATGCGTTTTTGCCCGTCCGAAAAGTTGAACTTGATGCTTGTTTTGACGGAACCTTGTGTCAGTTGATACGACATCAAAATAGTTATCGTTCTGTCGACGAACGATTATAATTGTTTACACTATTTAGAGACAAAGTAAGGAATTCCAAAGTATGGCTGCTTTTTTATTGCTTGACGAAGCTATATAGGAAGAGCGGAGGCAACGTCGACAATATTTACGCCAAGAATTTAGGTTGGCGAGTATTCCCGACGTTACTGGCCTATCTTTAAGCTATTTGGCAATTTCGCTATTCTGAATTTGACGTTTTTAAACAAAAATTTAGATTTTCTAACTAAATCTGACTATTATTAATCGCGATTAAAAAGATGTAGAATAAAATCAATTAGTTGTCATGAACTAACAGTACAAAATCAGTACTGTTACTGTATATATTTTTTTCTTTTCTTTTGCTTATATCTCGAAAATGGTGCGTCCTATCGCAAAAATAATGAAAATTTCGACCCCCTTTAAGGAACCCCAAACCTCTAAAATTCAACATATTAGTAATTTTTTTTTTTTCCCCACCAAAAGTGAAAATTTCTATATAAAGCACGTTGAGGCTGCCCAGCTCCTGCGCGCCTCCGGCCAGAGTCCGTGTCCGTGAGTTTCTGCAGCGGTTGGGGCCATTTTACGAAATGAATAAGAAAGAAACAAAAATAAAATAATTTTAAAACTTCCCGGCTAGTATCGTTGAATTAATTTGAAAATTTCCGTCAAAATGTCAAAAGAAAAAAGGCAAAGGTATCAACAGGATAATGCCGGTTTCCGGACAAAAACGTCAAAAATAATTCTAATCTTTATAATAAAATGTATATTGTTAAAAATGTAGTCATTTTCTAAGGAAAAAAATATTGATTTTTGTTTACTTAGCTTGAAAACCACAAAATAATTAAACCGGTATTCGACCGGTAAAATAGCACAACTCTATTGTCATCAATCGCCATGCGTCTTTCGTTCACGAATATTGTCTACGATTCCGTTGGAAACTGATGAATCCGAAATTACTAGGGAGTAGGGTTCAGTCCGACGTGTCGGACTACTAACGGACGGGCCCGTTACTTCGTTGACGGACTTAGGGAGTAGACCCCCAGTGCCGGCCTCCTACCGGCTAAACCCACTTCTGCTTTGCCAGTCACCTCTGACATGATCAGAGACCCTTTATTTATTTTTTGCCCTCTTTGTTAATTTAGTTTTATTCTGATTGTGCTTTTGTTTTATTTATTGTTTTTCCACGTAGTTTTTAAACTTGTGACCATTGGAAGTTGTAGAGTTAAAATATGTGTGGTTTTTTGCGGTGACGATTTTGCTTTACTATGGCGCCACCGCGTGCGAGACAAAACTGTCGTGCAAGAGCTCGGGTAGCCAGAGAGAGAGATTTCGGCCCTCGACGAACTACTTAGACCTCGGCGGAACGTGTTCGTCTCCACAGGGAACGCATTAGATTGAGCCAAGCGTAGGAACCAACCATCTACGTGAGCGGCGGGTTCAAGCGGCGTAAGCAAGTCTCGAGCACCACTATTTTGATATAACTGTAGCTGCAATGGTGGCAGAGAACGAGACCAGCTCATTGACATCTTCCCTAAGGGCCAGGCTATACCCGATAGTAATAGTATAAGGCCACAATTAGAACAAATTACGCGTCCGCCTGATTACTGTAGGCGCTGGAATTTGGCTACAGCCCAGTTCAAGTCCGTGTTAATCGAGACCGAGTTTGGACACAAGTGAGACGTACCTATGTGACCGATGTGCTTCAAGAAAGATTTGATTCAGCAACTGCAGCTTTGTTGCGATTTCTAGAGAATAAAATATGTAAATAATAATGTTACTTGTGTATAAATGTATTTCTTTGTCTATACCAGGCCCTGTACAATAGAGTACAAGCATTAGTGCTTATTACACACTCTAGTACAAGACGTACACGTACTCCACTGTGGTTGCGTACCTGACATAGTCTACCCATTTTTTTAAATTAAGATTTCTTTGTATTGTATCATCCAAACATAACACATTTTTTTGTGATAACCCTAAAGGAATTTTGATCTCAGTACTTAAAAAATATTTTCTCTAAACTTACGCCCAAGTTGAAAATAATATTTTTTTGGGTGATAAACATTAGTTATTAAGGAATCTATTTGTACCAGACAGACGTTCTACTTCGAGCAAGAAAAAAAAACTGATTTCGATAAAACATTTTTTTTTTTCAAATCAAATCTAATCATTTATTATTGCAAACATGGGTAATAGGTACATATATTTTTTCTTAAAAAAATATAGTCCTCCATATTCTACCGTCTCATGGGCATGCAAATAATATTCAATTCCAAAATTAAACAGAAATTCTATTGATAATGTCAAATCATTTGAATTACAAAAAAACAAACTAATAACAGTAGTGACATTTTTACAGTAATGTCAAAAAAATAATAAAGTATGTCAAAGTGTCAATCAGAATAAAAAGTGTCAGAATAGGAACATGTATGTCATTCATATTAATAGTTTAACAATCAGTGCAGAGATTTATCAGTAAGGAAGTTGTCAATTGTGTAATAGCTTTTCGCAATTAATATTTGGTTTAGTGCCCTTTTAAATTTTATTACAGTCATATTTTTTATCACATCAGGTACTTAATTATAAATACGTGGGGCACTACCAAAAAAACTTTTCTTCATAAGTGCGGTTTTACATTTCACTTGGCATAGTTTGTTTACATATTGAGTCCGTATCGGATTTTTTCGAACTGCTGACAGGTTTTCAAATAATTGTGGATTGTTTTTCAAATAATTGTGATTTGTTTTGTGGGTTCTTTTGTCATTTTTGATTAAATAAAAGCGGAAAAATATGCGCTTAGACTTGCTTCATAAATCTGCGATGCAAACAAAACTCAATCATTAACATTTTTGTTTGTACGAATTATTTTCAGAATTTTGACCTTCAAGTAAACGAAAACTTTAAGATTAAAAAAAAAGTATACAAAATTAACACGTTACAGTTCTACTCGTGCATTTGTAATAAATATTTGAGTAGAAATATTTAATAAAATGTTGATGTCTCTTTTTTGGAGCAAAAAAAAAAAAACTGTGCGTCTGCCACAGCCAATTTGCTCCGAATCTACTGGACCGATTAAGTTGAAATTCAGTACACATTTAAACTTTCGTGAACCAAACTCGGACGTGTAACGAGAATATATGAATTTTAAATATGGGGGTCACTTTTGGGGGTAAACAAAAAATAATAATAATAACTGTCTCAGTTTTTTTTATGATTATAAAATTGATTTTTAATAAATACTTTTAAAATTTGTTAGTTAGTTACCTTATTTTCGAAACTACTGAGCCTAAAATTATGAAAAAAATACAGAACATATTCTATACTTATAGATTACAGGAAAATTAATAAGAAGTCTATGGTCTTAATATAACATGGTATCATAGTAAATCTCTCAATATTGTGCATACAAACTTAAATTTTCAGTTAGAATGTATGGGAGAACATGTTTTTCAGCTACAATGTTAAGTTTGTTCTTGGGATAAATTCATCTCAACTACGGAAACCTTCATTGTGCGTGGTCCAACATGCACTTGGCCGGTTTTTTTTAACATAAAATATATCCTATATCCCTCGGCAATACTGTAGCTTCCCAAGTTCCCAAAAAAGTAGCCTATGTCCTTCTCCATATCCCAGGCTATCTCTGCCAAATTTCATGACGACCGGTTTAGCGGTTTAGGTGTGAAAACGTAACATACAGACAGAGTTACTTTCACATTTATAATATTAGTATGGATTATATATTATAGTAGGTATAGATTTAAAGATTTTTTGACTCAATGGAAGTTAGCTAAGAGTCACTTAAGGCCTCACTAACTCAATTCTTAAATTGTCTACGTTTAAGCACAAATTGCTTTAAAATGTCATCTTTTTAGCGTTATTTTTAAGGCTTTTGAGTTCTTAAAACAAAAATGAAATTACAGCAATTTATTTTATGATTTATTCCGTTTATTTTCTTATGATTATAGTTTACATTAGTTTCTTTAATATTAATGAGAAGTAAGTAGTTGTATGACCGTGTGGTGCCAGACGTAAAGAATAGCACCAGCCCGTTTCCTCCCGTGGTGGGTGTCGTAAAAGGCGACTTAGGGATTTACTAGAGAATGGGCAGCAGCGTTCTCTATGCATTTTTAACACCATACTGCGATCGCCAATTCGCTTGCCAAGCGTGGCGATTATGGCAAACCCCGCCAATTGGGGGAGGCCTGTGTTCAGCAGTGGACGTCTTTCGGCTGAAATGATGAATGATGATGATGATGATAAAGTAGTGGTCACAATGATAATTATAAAACAATATTATAACATTTTTTTATAGGTATATCTATGTACAAAATGTATTTTAATTTAATATTAACTCGTTTCACGTATGTTACCTATTTATAACATAACATATATAACTAAAGTTATTATATATATATTTTTTTAATGATACACATTAAGACCGTGTGGAATAATTAACTGTCGAAATTCAGAATGACATTCACAGTTAACATTCAGTATTCTGAACAAAGCAATTCATGTTCCTTTCGGTTTATTTGCGAATAGCTCCTGAAACTATTGGGCACTAAGTAAGTAGTTAGCTAAAGTAAACTTTCATCTTATCTTAAGTAGGTACACATGCGCACCTACATATATACATATTTTTAGAAATAAACGAAAAAAAGATACAAGCACCATACTAAGTCAGCAATTACATACACACGGTCAACATCGCATCGGTGCCTTGTTCAATAGTGACCGCGTTGGTATGTTATAACAAACTGACATTTTTGTTGAAATTCAAATAATTACGTCCACTCCTTAGAGAATACAAAGTTCCATACTTGTTCCCTTCATAACATAACCATACGCAATCACACAAACATATGAAATGTCGATCAAGTCCACCATATTATATTTTTGGGCCTCATTCCTTTGGGAAACTCGTAAATGGGAACGTAAGGATGTAATAATAGTATTTGTAATGTCGGATTATTCTTGGGTCTCATTCCCTTGAGAAACTCCGAAATTGGAACGGTAAAGGGGAAGTATGTAAGAATAGTATTTGTAATGTCGGATAGTAATAGCAACTTTTATCAGTAGAGCTATATTTTTGTAATGTAAACAGAAATGGAATATTAAATTGAGTGTTTTGGATGATTATTTTCTTTGCGGTTCATCATAATCAATTAAATCTTCAACGGCAAAGAAGAAGAAGGTCTTTGAATAACAGAAAGGTGCTTCTGTTGGACACTGACTATAATATTACAATAATAATTACTTCTTTGGATAACACTTTCAGTGACAATTTATTCACAGCTACCTCTAATTATAAAAATATTTTTAGTTAGATAATAAATAAATATTGTAGCGACACAAAAGCGTTTGTGATTAATTGTAACCCCTGCAGCCCTGGTTTCAATATAACTGAACTAAATCTGTTGTCCAATTTCATATCAAGTGATGCCAATAGATTTAAGTGCTGAACAAGGACTTGATTAGGCAGACAACGTTAAAACAATTACAATATTATTTTAAAATAGTATTTCGTATCCACAATCATTTTATCACAATATCCGCTGAAAAAT
Organism: Dryobota labecula; assembly: GCA_947523025.1. Lineage (NCBI taxonomy): Eukaryota > Metazoa > Arthropoda > Insecta > Lepidoptera > Noctuidae > Dryobota > Dryobota labecula. Next base: position 23,709,855 of record OX383302.1, on the reverse strand, counting down.
CTGCTGTTACACATAGGTACGAGTACCTTACGTCTATACATTTAAGTAACATCACCATCTATCTTAAAATCATTATACATCAGCTGACTATCATTATTATTACACAACGTCGACGTGACATTGTTCCTATCATTAATCAGGATGCTGTTCATCTTCTTGGGCGTTTCTTGTCTCCATTTCTCACTGCATAGACTGGTGGTCTCGGTTCCATAGTAGCTGCATCTCCTGCTCCTTCTGTCGAGGCGGTTTCTCTTGTCCTGGACCTCAGAGCGCACCCGGACGAGGTGAGTTCCGTCAGAGGTGTGATTGACCGTGGTCTCACGAATACTGGAGTGCTCGCGGCACCTGCTCTTCTTCACACCGACCTTGCCACAGCAGAGAGTTTCTGTGAAGGCGATGCGGTATCTGTGGGAGATATAAATAAGCCATTAAAGAACTGGCCGAGGTGACGTTGGGAAAACCACAAAGTTTGCAAGTCTTTAAAACTTTCGTTGTTAGTTTACACAAGGTAATTGATTCCGTGCGCGTGGCACTACTATGAAGCTCTGGATCGCGGCTACGCGCGGACTTTTTATGGATGAACTATTGAGTAGAATTCTTTGTTGTATAACATTAATCGTGTATTTTTTGTCGCTCAGCGCGCTATGGAGTGGGCTATGCTCGGAGTTTCTTTAAAGGATAAAATCAGGAATAAAATTATCCGGAAGAGAACCGGAGTTACCGACATAGCTTGCAGAGTAAGCAAGCTGAAGTGGCAGTGGGCTGGCCATATTTGTCGAAGGACCGATGGCCGGTGGAGCAGACGAGTACTGGAGTGGAGACCGCGTATCGGCAAGCGTAGTGTGGGACGCCCCCCAGCGACGATGGACCGACGACCTCAAAAAGGTGGCTGGGACAGACTGGATGCGGAAGGCGCAGGACAGGGTGTTGTGGCGCAGCATGGGAGAGGCCTATGTTCAGCAGTGGACTGCGATAGGCTGAGTTGATTGAATCTTGTATTTAAGCTTTGTCCTTTCAGGGAAGCATCTAATTACAATTCCCCTCCGTTTTCTATTACAAAAATTATACAGTTTTTGCGTTTGCTTACAAACATTTGCTTTCATACCAGTTGTAAAATATTTTTTAGATCTTTGACAGTCGACAAATAGTTTTGCCAAGGAGTATCGTGATACTCAGTAACTGGGTTGTTTACAGGCAGTCGTTTCATGTAAAATACTGGTATTCAGTTGGTTTGACTGGAAGTTGACACCAACATTGCAGGGAAAAGGCAAAGCAGATGATGATGATCATCAAAATGTAGGACCACTAACCTGTGACTCATGACATTGTACAGTATAGGGTTGACAGTCGCGGAGATGTAATAGAAGGCCCCAGCGACGTAGAACAGGTACTCGTTGATGGTGTGGTAGTGGCGCGTCGAGGTGCCGTAGATGTAGAACAGCCGCTGAAAGTGGAACGGCGCCCAGCACACGAAGAAGGCTACCACCACCGCCGCTAAAACCAAAGGAATAAATTATTGGGGTCCTGGGATCGATTATCGGGCAGTATTGTATTAGATTTGCCATTATATTTTTGTACTTCGGAGCCTCTATTAGAACCTATATGTGTATGACTCCTCTAAAATGTTGGTGTACCAACATTGAAGAAAAATACATTTGGATCACTTCATGAGAAAATAAATGAATATGAATTCAAACTCAAATTCAAAGCATTCATTTTAGTTCGACAATTATCCAGATGCTTTTAAAAAAACGTGTTTTCTAATAGTGTTTTTTAATTAATTGACGAAGTTCCACAATTGTGGGCATCGGTATCTATTAACAAAGAAAAAAACAAATAACATTTTTGATGATGGGTTTTGTATATTCTGCACGCGAACCAATTAGACATACGTCCAAGTTCCGGCATGATACGTGTGTGTCATGTCATCGGTTTGATCAAAGAACAAGACAACACAGATTGAAAACAAACAGCAAAATCTAAAAATACACTATTGCTGTTTAGGACTGACACAATTTTTGACACATGGAGCTTAGCCAAATGCAGTCCACTGCTAGACATGCTTCTCTCAAGAATTGCCCGAGATTATAGGTATATACTCATTCGGTTATTTTTTCTTTTCTTTTTTTAATTAAAATAATTTATTATCTCTTCACAAACAAACTCAAACTCAAACTCAAAGCATTTATTTCAAATAAACCAATTACAGGCACTTTTGAATTGTCAAGGGGTCGGTCAGTCAGAAAGATGAAGCTAGTTGCCCATTCCAAAGCGTAGTAGGTTCCTATGGAGAAGAACGGACAAGAAACTCCATGGACACTCTTTTAAAACAAAATATTGTTACAAAATATGGGTTACATCATTCATGTTGAAGTTATACATGTGAGAACAATGTAGAAAGACGTGCACGTTAGAAGCGTCCGTAATAGAAACAATTCAAAAATTAAAATAAGCCGTGGCAGCTAAGAGATGACCAGTCCCAACTGACGGCGCCCGTTCACGAACATGACGCATGGATCAGCACCATTTAGCTCAACCATTTTGAAGGGAACTTAATGATCCAACACACACGCCACCACCAGCGAGACATTTGAGTGAGCATGACATACTCTCAGCCGCCAGGGCACATTCAAGTCAATAAAAGACATATTACCCGGTAAATGGTAGCTCTATAGTACATAGTACTCACACCTGTGCTATGCAATTATATAATTCAAGGACATTGAGTTTATACAATGCAAAAATAGTTTACAATCTTCAGCAGCTCCAACATGATTGTCAAATGTTAATTAACTAGCTGAGGTTGTGGAGCAGGACCAGCATTCAGCCAAGCATTTTTATCAGCGATGTAATCCCCCAACTTATAATATGCCTGCCTGCATAGTGTGCGTTTTATACAAGATTTAAATTTAGTCTCATTCAGTTGAAGTATGTGGGGAGGAATTTTATTGTAACATTTTAAACAGTACCCCATGAAAGATGAGTCTACTTTAGCCAGTCTGAAACCTGGTTGAGCTAATAGGTCCCTATTTCTAGTACTATAATTATGTCTTTCACCTCTTTTTCTAAAAAGATGTAAATTTTTCCTTACGTACATGATGTTTTCGTAGATATATTGACAAGGTACCGTCATGATGTTAATATCCTTAAACAGTTCCCTTAGAGAATCGCGCCTGCGGAGATTATATATGGCTCTGATGGCTCTTTTCTGCAGAATAAAAATAGACTCGATGTCTGCAGCCCGTCCCCAAAGTAAAATACCGTAAGACATTATACTATGGAAGTAACTGAAATAGACTAGCCTCGCGGTATCTACATCAGTAAATTGACGGATTTTTCTGACAGCATATGCTGCTGAACTTAGCCGTCCTGCAAGAGATGTTAAATGAGGACCCCATTGTAGTCTTGAATCCAGCGTGATCCCCAGGAAAACAGTTTTATCGACGAATTCTAGTTTCTCTTGATTCAATACTATCTCACAATCACTACTTTTGACATTTGGTAAAGAAAATTTTATGCACTTCGTTTTTTTCCCATTTAATACTAAATTATTAGCAGTAAACCAATTTTGGACCTGCAATAGAGCGTTATTTACGTCGTCAAAATTTGTAGCACGTCTATCTACCTTAAAAATTAAGGAAGTATCGTCAGCAAATAACACCATTTGTGGTTGATTTTTTAATAAATGGAGTAGATCATTTATATACACTAAAAAAAGGAAAGGACCCAATATCGAGCCTTGTGGAACACCCATTTTTACTTTTAAACCGAGTGAATTGATACCATTTATTTGAACTTGCTGTTGTCTATCATTTAAATAAGATTTTACTAAACTAAGTGCAAGTTTTCCAAGTCCGTAATGCTCAAGTTTCAAAAGTAAGGTTTCGTGATCGACGCAATCAAATGCCTTGGAGAGGTCACAAAAGATTCCTATGGCGTCTTGGGCCTCTTCCCACGCGTTAAAAATGTGTCTTAATAATGTTACACCGGCGTCGGTCGTGCAACGTCCTTTGGTGAAACCATACTGTTGTTCGTGAAGGATTTTATTCGTGTTAAAATGATTGAGCATTTGATTAAGCATTACCTTTTCAAACACCTTACTGAAAACCGGCAACACGGATACGGGTCTATAATTATTGGTGTCTTTACTGTCCCCGGATTTGAAAAGAGGTATTACCTTACTGTATTTCATTAAATCCGGGAAGACTCCTTGATCTACACACAACAATGACATGAACTACTAACAATGACATGATAAACTATTTAAAACAAGCCTTAAACCTACATGACAAAGTTTGTGAGAGACTGGTGTCTGCACTAGGAATACCTGTATAGCAGATCACCAGGGTCCCACCACACGGAATGTAAACCTAATTAATTATATAGTAAATGTGAAGGATCATGTGGGTGCTGTTATTTTCACATTTTTGGAGTAGCTAAGTATGTATAGTTTGTTACTAACAAAGTTTGTACTTAAGAAACTTTTCTGTCTGATGACACTATTACATGAGATTCGCATTAGTTTGGCCTGGTGCGAATTAAATGGAACTAGACCAAACCATTTGGTCTGCAAAATTTCCTGACATTTTCATAAGTATATACCTCATTGTACTCACGTTAAAAGCTCTTTATAATGGAACACTTACAAACTCCAGCAGTGCCTTAGTTTTTTCTTTAACAAAAAGGTAAGAACGTTTTAACTATACTAGTTATATAATTATTCCATAACCTGTAGGTTTAAAGTTTTAAAAGCAACAGAGTGGGTTGCACAAATTAACTTGTGCTCTTCCAGCTCAGGCTAAGTTAGCGATAGGAGTGTGGTTACATGGCGTCATAAGTGGAACCGGTGGAGTTCAAACTCACGAACATATTATGCCGCCACGACTCTGAGCCCTACATCAACGAAGTAATATATGTATAACTTCGACACTCAGACATAAGTACAATATCACTCAATAGCATGTGGCCCGTCTGACCCAAATCAATCGAATGACGGGTACCTATGTATTTGTAAACAGACGCCTGTCAACCCCTCGAAGAGTTCCAGACAGTTTTAGACCTTTGATGTATATTTGAAAAGTTTTGCGAAATAACACCTTTGTCCTTGAGACCTCTCGAACATTTGGACTTAATTACAGTGATATATGAATCTTTTGGCGCTTGAATGACATTGACAGAGGGCGCTGTTGGTAAACATTTGTGTTGTAAAATGTATTGAAGACGGCATTAGTTCCGATTTCGGCCCCGCGCCAAACGGTTCTGGTACTAGTGAGGTCCTTTTTTTCTTTTAAACTTTGTGTGTCTATGCACTTTTTAAAACACAATACTCAGACACGCGAAATTTAAATATTTCAGATGTTTTTTTAAAGGACTGCCGGTATTGTACCTGTGAGCGTCTTCTTAAGCGAGCCCTTTTACCTAACTACAGGACCTACGCACTACGCACCTACGTAACATTCCTGCGTGGCGTACAAATCCGGGATGAAATGCATAGCTACACGAAACCAGACACTGAGTTTGGCAGACAGGGGCACACGGTCTAATCTGCGAACGGTGTCCACCTTAATTGGAGCAATGTCACCTTAAGTTAGCTAGACAAATAACCAAACGCGTTGTCCCATGAGGGATAGATACCTCTAAAAAAAAAAAAAAAAACTGATACACAGATACATAGGTACATATAAACAAAATATACAGTGTCAGGATAAATAACGATTGGTAGAGGAGAAAATGAATCAGCGCTGGGATGATTCTGCCAGCTTCTTACGAATATGTTCACGTGCCTTCACTTTAAATGATTACCGACTGGTTGCCATCTTGATATTCAGAGGGAGCGCATTCCAAAGAAAGACCGCCTGGACTAAGAAAGAAGAGTTAATTAAATCAGAGCTGCGAGAAGGATATCGTAGAAGACGATTGTTGTGGAACGAAAATTTTTACTATGGGCAAAGCATAAGTATTGAGCAAGGGAAGTCAGATATCATGAGTTAATTTGTATGAAAGTGAGTGAGTGAGATAGTTGCCGCAGATATTATTTTGTTCAGTTTGTCAGTGAACAGGTCCACACTTTGAGTTAGTATGACCGAGTTGAGGAGCGTGAGAGTACCTACGTCACGTAGTTGCATTTCTTGTGGCACGGGTGCGGGAACCAGCTACAGCCAGCTAATGTATGCTTCACAACTAATATTAATAATGCAAATAGTAACTTACTCTATCTGTTACCTATTCACGCCTTATCGGATTTCGATGTGGCGCCTGGGCTAGGACATGGATACTTTTTATCCCGGAAATACATTCCCGTGGGATAATGTTCGATCCACACGTGGGCAAACCCGGTTGTAAAAGGAACCTATAATAGGAACAGCCGAGCGATTCTGTAAAAATCTCACCGTGAGAACTTAAGTGAAGTGAACTGTCAATAGTGTCATTCCCTATAGCATCATGTGGACTAACAGCTCACTTCACCTGAGTTTTCACCGTGAGATTTTTACAGAATAGATCGGCAGGACAAATAGTGCTACTCTGTAAAGTTTATGTTTCGAAAGTTTACTTTGTGTGAATTATTGCATTACCACTGCTCTCAAAACGGAGAAGGAAAACATGTGAGGAAACCGACATGTCCTAGAACCATCCATTCGAAGACATGTGACATCTACACTATGCCCGCGTGGTGGAATATGGCCCACTCCGTGTCACAGAGAGGAGGTCTGTGTCCCAGCAGTGAGAACATTATGGTCTGATTATGCTTATGTTTATGCTAATGAAGACTGAAAAAAAAAACACATTTTACACTCTTCTCTTAACAAATCAACAATCATTGCGTGTTAAAAATTCAAAATGAACGCTAACGTCTAAACTAGGATTAGCATGTAGTTTTACTTCCCATGGTAATACAATCAATCACACATGACGTGTAAGTACTACCTAGAGTATGATTTTATCTATACAAATAAATTAAAAAAGTGTCTGCTTACATGCTGTGTCAAAAAAACAGCTTTTTACTAAATGCATATGAAAGTCTAAACGGTACTTATAACAAAAAAACAATTTTTATGTCTGTCTTTCTGTTTGTTCAAAATACTATATAGGCTCAAATAAGCTCAAAATACAATGCGGCTACTTATATGTATGTTACATTCAAGTTTCAATTGTAAACGCAGAACATAAGTATTTATTTTTATGTATCGCACATTTAACTTAGTCATAGCAGAAACCACAAAATATATCCGTGTGCTACTTTGTCCCGTCGCGTCGCTTCGTATTTCCCACCCTATGTTTCACACCGGGTATTTCCCACTCATTGGTGCCGATTCTCTTGCCACAAAATTCTCTAAACTAGACTAAAAATCACCAAAATTTTGTTTATTCCTGTCAAACGACGATTTCCTATTCTGAAATTGACTAAAGTGACACAACTTAACTATATTTTAGTTTGACAGTACTAAGATGGCACTGAGTTTTTAATTTAGTGAAAATGGCAATTTTGGTATTCTGAATTTGACGATTTTCAGCTAAAATTTAGATTTCTCACTAAATCTGACTAGTTTTAATAGCGTTTAAAAAGGTGTGAAATAAAATTAGTAGCCATGAACAATTTTTTTTTTCATACAGAAACTGAAAAATTCCACGGCGAGGCTGCTCCTCCTGCGCGCCTCCGACTCTAAAAAAATTCATGGGGTAGGGCAAACAAGTATAAGGTTGCGAAGCCAAAAGAAAAATTCGATTTTAGTTGTGTCAAAGTTATTTTTAAATTTAGAGATTTTTGTTTGCAGAATAGCTTTATGATTCTCATAGCCAAAAAGTAAGGAATTTTAGTGATAGTTTAGTTAGTTTAGTTCGGTGTACAAGAGAATCGTCACCAGTGTCCAATACGGCCTTACAACGAAAGTGACTGTCAAACACAATTACTTTGGAGTTCCTGGGTTTGGACAGTACCTACGTGAGTACAATGTTACGTTTACAACACTGAGTCTACGTTGCTGCCAAATTATTTAATTTAGTTTACTTCGAATATTGGGGGAAAATCCTGGAGCCAACAAGCTGGATACACATACACTGAGGCCGTTGTGGTGGGCACTCTCACAATATCTTGATTATATGCTAAACGATGTACACTTCGATACTAGCAAAAAGTGTAAAATACATAAATAAAGGGATTATTTTCCCTAGAATTGACGTGATGCGACCCTTAGCTTTGTCAGTGTCTTAGCGTGACAATGACAAAACACGTCTGATTTTGTGTTTACATGTAAACTGAGAGTTCAGTTAGAGATTTGGATCTATAGTAAAGTTGAAAAGAAGCCGCTGTGTGTTGGTGTGGAAGTTGAATAGCATTGCCATGGTGAAGGCGATAACAGGAAGATAAATTGGTAACATTATTATCTCACGAAAATGTAAAAGTTTGGGTACATAAGTATTTGCAAAAGGTTGATACGATATTTATGTACGGTCCAGTTACTGCCATTAGCTGACTGCCCCTTGCATTAATTTTATTTAAATACATTTAACCAATTAAATTAATTTTGTTTAAATATCTACTGAAAACTAGAAATATAATATGGAAATCATACTATTTGTTAGTAAAAAAAAACCTCAACCATTTGAGCAAAGGGAGGTCAGCTAATTGCAGTAACTGACTACGCATAAAACGATCAATCAGTCTGTTAGCATTTTCCCAACTATCTACATTGGAGTCAGCTTCCAGTCTAACCGGATCCGGCTGACGATCAGTATTTTACATGGAGCAACTGCATAGCTGAGCTCCTAACTCAGTTTCAGGATAACACGATTGGTAAGACAGGTTGTCAGACTTTCCAATTTCTGACTACCTGTAACGAATGACGTACCTACGCATAAAGGCTCGCGCAGCCTAGTGCGAAATCGCGGGCACGACAGGCAGCGCGACCCTTGTCGCGCCCGCGATTTTGCGCCAGTGTGAGCTTTGAAACGATCGTAGGATGTTAAAGACGCCTGTGTGAGTCCTGTGAACATGTAATATGATGTGGATACATATGTGAGAATATGTCTCTGCTCACGATCTGTACGCGTATCAAACGGACAGAGTGAGACATATTCGTGGTCATTTATTCATAGATTTACGCGAGATTAGCTCTTGAATAGGGGCCTAAATAAATCTTGGAATTTTTATTACTTATTATATGTTTTGCGTAAAACTAGATGATGATGATGATGAACAATAAAGCATATATAAATAAATAAATAAAAACATAATCCCTACAAACCAACGTTTAAATTAGATAGTTAGTAGTCAAAATAAGCTACGAAGTAACCGGTTTTACCTGAAACCTCTACGAACTATGCAATAATAACCACAAATCGTTCTTGTTGAAGAGTCAAATAAGCAATGATATTATATAAAATTGCAAATGAGTAGTCAAATTTCTTCGAAAGACGTCCACCAGTGCTCGAAGCCGTCCTACAAGCGTGGTCATAGCGCCCGAGCCTGTGCTTCTCGCATCCAGCGTTGCTGTCTTTTAGCAGGTGAAATGAGAATAATTATTATTATGAACAGTCTAGCGGTCGCAATCGCTATGAGCATAAGGTTCGACTTTTAGGTCGGGCAAAGTGATGGGTTATTCCGTCACGCAAGTTTCTCAGTAGCAGCCCGGAGTCCGGATTTGTGCCCGGTTGATAGCAATAGGGTCGCCCCCTATTACATGGGACTTAAACGTAACTGGCAAAACGCGGGTGCACTATAGGCCTCTGCCTAGCTCTTCGGGGATGTCGGGCGTGATGTTATGTGTGATGAGTGCTTACCCAACATCCTGATGATGGTCTTCTTGGACTGCGCCTGTCTTGCCTCTCCGTGCACGCTGCCGTTGACACCGTTTAATGTGCCTGGACTGCCTGGCTTGCTGGCGTGGGTCGTTCTGAAAGTTTCTTAGGTTTAATAATGGGACACTCAATATGCAACACTGACAATAATGTGCTGCTTAAACAGCTTTTATGTATGTGAGCGAGCGTGAACCACCGGCGGCGCTATGGATGGAGAGCAGCAGAGGAAGCACGTGCACACTAGGCGAATGAGCGCTAGACCGAAAAAACTCGTCACGACACGGTCAAGTTACACTTTATTCGGTCTAACTCCCATTCGCCAAGCGTGCAAAAGCGAAAGGAACTTCGTTCCAACTGGGTGACTCACGACTTATCTCGACAGTTTTTTTTTTTTCCGTTCATATAATTGCTGTATGGCGTTCCAGTGGAAGGATAAGTAAATAAATTAGGAGATTATAAGACGCTGTCTCATTTATAGAATACTAGCTTTTTCCCGCGGCTCCGCCCGCGTAGATGTCGGTTATCGCGTACAAAAAGTAGCCTATGTCCGTCTCCATATCCCAGGCTATATGTTTGCCAAATTTCATGACGATCGGTTCAGCGGTTTAGGCGTGAAAACGTAACATACAGACAGACAGACAGACAGACAGACAGACAGAGTTACTTTTACATTTATAATAATAGTATTGATTTCGTATTCACCTAACTAAACGCGGGCTCAGTGGTAACGGGCGCGTCTTACGTAGCAGGTCGTGGGTTCGAACCCAGGCAGGTGCTTTACTTTGTGAAAATTATTAGATCACCACTGCTCTCTAAACGGTGAAGGATAATATCGTGAGAAAACCGGCATGTCCTAGAACAAAAAATTCGAAGATATGTGACATCCACTAACCCGCATCGGCCCTGCGTGGTGGATTACGGCCCACTCTCTCTCACAGGGGAGGCCTGTGTCCACGCAGTGGGAACATTATAGGCTGATTATGCCTATTGCTAAGAATCACATGTATTATGGTCACGCTTGGCAAACATAGATGTATTAACTTTAATAGGCAGAGCAAAAATTGTGTAAGAAATAAATGAAAACGCAACCTATCCTAAGTTAAGTTTAGTTTATTCGCATTGGGACTTTTTGTATTTGAAGCACAGATATCTAAAGCAATTACGAGATAAATTCAAATCTCTAAAGCTGCTATTAAAGAATACGTTTATCGAAATAGGATCACGTTCTAAAGTGACAAACTTTACGCGCTCATGCATTTAAAAACCTATAAGTGATAAGGGTCACCGTACATTAATATTATACTACAATATTTTTTAGAAGATTGATATTATAATAATTTAATGACAAAACTCTTCTAATGAAGTCTAATTTATTGTATAGATAGTGTATTTCAATTCAGAATCTCAGATAATTAATATTCAAGATTTGTGAACACAAACTAAATTAAATGAACTCATGACAAACTTCAATTTCGATTGGAAACGGTCGATCAAAAATAAATTTAGACGACTTATCGCTGAAGTAAATAGTTGGCTAAGTGGACTGACATGTCAATTATCTAAGATTGCGTATTTCAAGTATATAATTTTAGAGGTACTAAAGACACAAATGAGAATTGGAAGGATGAATGAAAGGCGACTTACAAAAGGTATTCACAAGGCAGATGTGAGTGGAAACGCCGGGAGGGGACACCCTAGGAGGACTTATAGTGACTTAAGTGGTGATGTTCTTCAGGAAGGTCAGGTGTGTAGTACTTGCAACCGGCGTGCGTGTTTGATCAGGTGTATGAGCGTAAACGAAGTAAAAGGAGTATGTAAGGAGCGTATCAGGTGGCGATATCGCTTCTGCCTATCCCCATGGGAAGAAGGCTTGCATTTTAACATACATACATACCTACATAAAGTGTGCTTTATCAGTGAGTTCAAAGATCGTATTTTTATATAGTAATGGCAGAGCTCATCTTTATTGGAATACAATACAAACCCCGAACGTGTAGCAAAGTATACAAGTTGCAAATTTATTGCTTACGTATCGCATTTTTGCCCTTTTGTATAAAACCGTCGCTAACCGATTCGGCGCCATTAAGTAAATAAATTCGCGTTCAAAATTCACTGAACAAAGTATATTATGCGTTAAAAGGCAGACTTAGATGTGGAAAATAACAAGCAGAGGGCGACAAATAAAATAAATGGCGTCAATAAAGGACAATACAGTTGGATTGAATAAATTGCAATCGTTTCGCCCCTAAAAGTCCAATTGTATTCTATTAATTTACTGTGTCAATCCAATAATATATTATTTATTTCGCCTGATTTACCTAACTGGATTGAAGTACATAGTAGATTTTTTTTTATCAAAACGAGTTTTGTTTCAATCTGTTACAAAGTATTATTATTAGCTATACCTACACACACTCATTCATTGTGTTAAAACACGCTTCCAGGGACACTAAACGTGGACGTTTAGTGTCCCTGAACGTGTTTTAACGTCAAGACGTCATAACAATAAAATTTCTGTTGTGTCTGTGTGTCAGTGTTCTTAAAAGCGTTAATAAAGTAAACACAATGAAACAGTAATCATCATCATAATAATCATAAATCTTTATTTATCTCATCATCATCATAGCACTGCTTAATAAAATAACAATCTTAAATAAAGACAGGTATCTGAGGTAAGAGGGTTCTGAGTTACTGATCACCTGGAGTGAAACATGGATACGATCAAAAACATTTATGTGTATTTACGGTAGACGGGACGAAGCGAACAACATCAAAATCTACTTGGTATTACCGGCAGGGCCCCCTCGTTCAGTTTAGTTCTATGTCTCGTGTCATACGCCCCACATGACATCTCGCATTAGTGCGCAAAAGAAAACTTGGCTATTATGTAATTTTGCTATAATATGCCAGATGGCGCCACTGATACATGGTCACAGTCTATGACATTTCTTCTAGAGAGGCTATCTCTCTATAATATCTTAAATCTCTTTGGGTACGACGAATAGAAATAGAATGTAACAAGGTCGCAAATAAGCGTAGAAATAAATGAAAATACACTTCCGGACTACTAAATCGACCCACTGTGCATTTTTATGTATATAGGCCTAAAACATAAAAATAATAGTAACTCAGAGAAATAGTTTTTATACAGTTTTGAACCTGATATATGGCCATCATTTCGGTATCACCATTGTTCAATTTGAATTCATGAATTTGAAAAAAGAGAAGAAAAGGGAAGTTTGGTCGCTCTTAAAGGAACAACAAGCTTTGATTAGAGCATCGAGCATCTATAGGTCAATAGTTATTTCGTAATTTGTTTTGTTTTGCATAAAAAGAGTATCGAAATAGTTTTTCCTTATTTTTTAATCCGTTCTGATGTTCAAATTTTGGATACTGCACCTGGTGTAGCCGCGCAAACCGTGGAACTTCTTCAGTCTGGGCTTAGTCAGTGCAACGTAAGTGCACAACTTCATGTAAGCCGTTCTGCCGTTCAAAGAATTTAGCATCGATGCCTGGAGACTAGTGGCTTCGTGCGCCGTCCAGGAGGACCGCGAAACCGGGATACAATTTTTTTTTTTTTACAAAAAATCTACGCAAATTTCGTTCCTGAGGTCAGAAAAAAGACGACTTATTGCAATTGAAACTGGTTTTTGGTGGTATTCCGACAATGTCAAAAGGAAATTAAATTGAGAGACTTACTTCAAAACTACTTTTTTTCTTTGTACTACCGTTATTTAAAAAAATAAAGACCTTTACTTTAAACAAAAATATGCAGACAGGCTCGATTCAGGTGTCCAGGAGTGTAGTTTCAGTGAGAGTAAATCGACTTATCTTGAAAGACGAGAAAAGGTTACAGACAAAATAGCTTCAGTTTTCTCTAATTTATAAGCAAGCCTATTACTTTTTACTACGACCAGTTACTGCCACAAATACTACTTCATCACATTGACAGCTTTCCAAACGCTACGCGACCAAAATCACCATCTTACAAAACATAACCAAAAGTAGATCGAGTCAAATGAACCGTGGAATTTTATCGTGTGATTTAGAATAGATCCGGTGATACGCAGAGCGCACTTTCGGATCTATGGAACTCCGGAAATACGGAATTGAAGAGTAATGGTTGTGGTAATTGTTGTTTGATTTTGATTGTGTTTTGTTATTCGGGTTGTTCATTTATTTTTGTACGGATGCCAGTTATTCCCCGCGGCGGCGTGGAATGCGGTGCGCTGGAGGGAAGAAATTGCGGAAATAACGTTGACGTGTTATTTACTTCGTCAAGTAGGATTTACTTCGTCTACTCGTATAGAATCAGGAAACAGACTAAATGTAGGTCACCAGGATGGGTTTGTTCATGTAGTTCACATAGTAAAGTCATAAACATAAAATAATAAATAAACGTCCTTCCTATTTCAGTTACGACGTTAAATATATTTAAAGTCGTAACTGAAATTGTTTATAGGTAAACTTCACTTAGGAGTGTAGAACGTTTTAATAGAAAAGCTGATTCTGGTTTTAAAATACTGTGCTGTGTTACTACAGTTACAGCCTTAGATATAATGGTTACTGCAATGGTTGTGACCACTGCGAACAATATGGTAGTCTATGTATGTTCATTAGAAGTAATATCCTTCACAAACGTCACCAGCACCGTAACCATACCTTAGACCGCTAAAGCACTCTCCTAAGACTGCGGTGGCCGCCACATAGCGCCCGGATTAACCGTAAAATGACGTCATTGAAACGCTATTTCGTCGCCTTGGACCTATTACACAGAACTACCCTTTTGAGTTATAGACGTTTAGAAAATAAATGGTGCACGTCACAATGACAGTTCTTTTAACATAAATCAGCAGCGTCATACTACTTTATTAGGATTTCGTAATTTTGGTGGACAATTAGAATTCTATGTTACAACTGTGGTGATTACTGAATAAGTACTTGCTTTGACTTATAATTACAATTAATTTATGTGGCATAGAATTTTTTACTCTTATCGTCGCATCCTACGAATAGTGCCCTGACGAACATAGGGGCTTTCTTTTTTTATTGCATAATTCAATTCTGCTCATCATACCACATATAACCAGTTCAACAAAACAATTAAAAACGGGATTTAAAGGACAAAATGCGTATAAAATGTGAAGATAATTTATTGAAAATAATGCTAGCCGAACCTTAAAATACCAATACACATTATAAGAAATCACCAGTACATATTTTTTCATATTTTATTTAATTAAACACAAAAAAGTGTCTCCTGAAAAGTAGCTATTATGCAGTTACGCCCCTATTCGTAGAATACGACGTTATTGAAATTACACTAAAATTAATGGAGAAATTAAAAAAAAACTGCTACAGTCATGATATCTGCTTATTGACTAATATAAACTGTGGCTCTTTCTGAACAAGTTAATGCACTAACTCCATTTCGCAAACATTATGGCTTAGCTCTATTCTTGGCGTCCAAGGCGACGATTTAATGACAGTAAATTAGTGTGTTTTCCCCAGTTTTCCCAGAGAGCGTTATATGGCGGCCATCGCTGTCCTAGAGAATCGCTTTACACTGCGATCCCACGCCAAAATCCTCTCGCACTACGAACCCACCTCAATAAGCCAGCTTCCATCTTCCATCCCACCGGCCCGTCTTCCGGAACACGGTGCGGTAATGGTGTGGTAATGGCGTCCTAATGCATTCATTACTCATTATTCAATTTATACTGATAGCATACGTGGGGACCGAGGAGAATAGCATAAGTATCCATAAGGATGAAATGAGTTTTGTGCCCGTTCATCTCTATTGGATCTAGAATTTGCGCATTGGAATGTGCTACTAAAGTATTTGGCGCTGATTTTTTTTAAACGTATTTATTTTGAACTAGCTGTTGCCCGCGACTTCGTCTGCGTGTATTTTTCATGGTTCTCGATACGTAACTACCTTTTGAAAGGGGAATAGAATCAATTAATTATTTTTGTAAATTTTGACGTTCAAAAGTGCCTTTTATGTGCCTATTTGAGATAAATGATTTGACTTTGACTTTGTATTTAATCATTTGTCAATACAAATCGCCGGCAGAAGGTAGTTTTATCATAAATTGATAACAGTTGTTAAGCCATATCATTTACCGAGATAAAAACTATCCTATGTGTTAATCCAGGCTATAAACTGTCCGTGTGCCAAATTCATCTAAATCCGTTCAACTGTTTTTGCGTGATTGAGTAACGAATACCCAAACATACAAACTTTCGCATTATCAGGATTAGTCAAGAGTATGGGAAAAGGAAAACTGCTTAGTTCACTGACGGACTGGTGATCGAAGAATGATTTAACATTCTCTAATAGGTACCTACTACTAGATCTCTCTCTTCATAAGTAGGTGTAGACTCTTATTCCTAGCACGTCCATTACAAGGGAGGCTGACTTATTGCGATTATATTGGTCCCTAATAAGGTTTATGACTTTCCATGAATTCCAGGTTCCCCAATAAAGGCTGGGAAAGAGAAAATATGAAATACTGATCGTGCTCTGGGTGTAGCTCGCGTGCTAGCTTTTGATATTTCGAATCGAAATATTCTACACGACCTTCACAACGTAAAATTAAATAAAGAAGAACTTAGTACAACAATATCAATATAACCTACTTAGGTATACCCACTCAAACCACAAATCACTAAATTACTTTACCGCTAAACGAATTAAAACATCATTGTTTTTCTGTCAATCGTTTGAAGAAGACAGCTCTAATTATGGTTTGTATACTTTTAAAAGAACTTAATATTTATCTAGCAATTTCTTAAGCGGGCCTTAGTAGGTACTATTTTTGTTTGTTTGATAATTATTGTAGTCCTCCAGGCCATATTTCGGCCATGGCGATCAATCTCAGCGGAGGCAAGGCTTCGGCGCGGGAAGTATTATAATGCACAAGCGTGTGCGCAGACACAGGTGCACTCTCTCTTCCTACACTCTCATAGTCCGATGGAACCAGCAGCCAGACAAGATCGGAGAGAGATCAGGCGCAGGACCAACAGCTTAACGTGCTTGCCGAAACACGGGAGTATCACACCGACAACTTCCAAATTCCTGTTACTCCTGTTACTAAAAAAATCCTAATGGAAAAAACCAATAACACTTTGCCAGACCAACAGAGCAGTCAAAACGAATGAAGTATGTACGAGTCATCTAAGTCAGGTATTATAATGTACAACTGTCAACTTTCCATAAATACACCGACTCATTTAAAATGGAGTATAGGTAATACAAATAAGACTAAGCTGATGACAGACACCTAATTAATGTTATCTCTCCCCGCAGCTATGAAGAGGTATTATGTCCTCACGTTACAATTAGACGTTGTTTATGAGTATTATCGTACAGTGTAGATACGACATCGCAGAAGTTACTTATACCTAGGTATACTTGCCTAAGCGAGAAAACTGTTTGAATATTCAGGTAGGATTAAAACAATGTTAGATTTAATAAACAAGTTGTTTAAATCTAAGAGATCTACAATATAAGATTGATATTTAGATTAATTAATTAATTATAAGCCAAAGTATTCAAGTCAATATTTTCTCAATTAAATGAATTCACAAACTATGTCATCTTATTCTACGATTATAAATCTCTATGGAATAATTTTGAAGTTTAATCCAGATACTTCTTATTGGCCCCTACGACAAAATAATGTCTGTCAACATACTGTCTTCAAAACTTAATACTCATGCAATCAAGAGCCTGCGGTGATCGAAAACAATCTTATGTACTTAGGGTGGGGGTACTCTTGAAGTAATTTCATGTTTGAGTTGCAATCTGGGCCATTGGCTATACCCGAATCGCTTTAGCGTAGCAATAGCGGTCCCTATTGCTACGGTAAAGCGATTCGGGTATACGAGTAATACAAAATCTTAACCAACTTTAAAATGCTTTAAGTTTAACGGTTAATTCAGGAAAGTTGATTAGCCTTTTTCATAAATTTTTACGTCATTTTCAATTTATCCATTCTAAGACGTCTTGCAATTTAATATAATATGTTATAGCATTGCTGATAACTTAACAATTAAGTACAAATAAAAAATAAATGGATATAAAGTGGTTTTTATTATTAAAATGGGTCAAAAGTTTAATTTTCTGAAATAAATATAAATACACAACATCGCGCCTTGTTTCCCCGAAAGGTAAGGCAAAGGTGTATCCATACTCGTAGTAGGAACACCCACATTTCGCCAGTTATGTTTAAGTCCCATGTTATAGGGGGCGAGCCTATTGCCATCAACCGGGAACAAATACAGGCTCCGGGCTGCTACTGAGAAATTCCTAATGGAAATCCCCAATAACACTTTGCCCGACCCGGGAATTGAACCCAGGATAAATATAAATAATGATTACTAGAACACTAAGGCCGCAAATTCGGCTTTTCTAGCAGCGTGCAGCGGGGCGTTACACGAGCAGTTCTATTAAACGCAATTGTAATATCTTGCACTCTGTTATTGTAACTTATGTTTACAAGTAAAGACTATTTATTGATTTGATTTGCATACTGCAAGAAACACTGCTCCGAATTTACGGTCTAAGACCCGCTTGCACCACAAATTATATCACATAATAAAAAAATGCTTACAGGGCTAAACAGACTTATTTAAAACATAATTCTGTCTCTGTTATCTTCGCACGATTGGCAGAAACAGATAGATGTTTTTTACTTATCACCTACCTAACTCGGAAACTTTAACATTTAGCTATTTAATTTTCCTGTATAATGTATTTGTTGCAATCGGGTTGTATCCGGTACGTCAGCGCCATCTGGTAGCGTTCGATAGAGTTGGTGTAGTTCGCGCCATCGATTCTTGACTAATCGGGATGTCAGCGCTGCCTAGCGGCGCATGACAGAGTCTACAACATAACGCTCGGACCGCGACAAGTGAAGTTGGTCGATGGCGGTCAAGCAGTGAACAAGTTTAGCATCTGTCGCGCGTTGTGTGTAGTTGTGTCGTGTACCTACATTAATTACTTTGCATACCCATCACTGTATAGAATCAAGTGTTTCTAACTGAACAGACAGTTGTGCTGCTGGGGAGTTTGTTGCGCCACTTCTTCTTCCCAGCTACAGCACTAGGAAGTGGTGAAGGGCGGGCGGTTTGGGGGAATGTCTTATGTAATTTTGACGTTAGTAAAGTGCTGATTCTCAGCCTAAGTTGAGTAAATGACTTTTGCTTTTGATAATGGTTTTTCTATTATTAACAACACTAGCCACAGTACACCCACAGCAGTTTAAATTATGGTTGATGTTAACAAGAGAGACCTACCGTTCTCCTTCATCAGAATTGGGATTCGTGTCAATTGGTTCTGGCGCAAAATGAAAACGTTGAAAGTGACCGTTGGAGTGCTGTATGAACAACAAAATACAAACATGCGAGCGCTTATTGAAGCCTTGCAAGTGCCGATCCTAAACACAGAACGCGTCACACGCGCCTATAACGTAGGCTGCGTAACAGTGTGCCTTGATTTCCGAGATTTAGTATTTATTGCGGTTAGGTTTGAGAAGAAGTGCTACGACGCCCTGTAATTTATTTATTAAAGAACACCAACAGCATATATACATTCAAAAGGTATTACTACTAATATGATATACACAAATTATAAAAGACATTGAACAGAAGCTGCTTGTAAACTAAAAGTAAAAACATAGGTACATGGTTTAAGGTTAAGGCATTTAAAAATGAAAAACGTTGCTAGTATTAACTAGAAATTACTTTTAATCATATTTAATTACGTGAGTACCATAATCTATAGGTATTGTTATAATTATAGTTTATTAATCTATGGTATTGATAATATGTCATCTAGACTAGTAAAAATAAACGTCAGTGTGATCCAGCTATCCTTTACTTCATTGCTCCATAATATTTCTTAGGCCTTCACCCTCTACATTATCCGCATAATTATCAGGTAGTATTATTGTAGTAATAAAGTATAAACTCCTTGGTCAATATTGAACGTCATATGTAAAGAAGAAACTGAGTTGTCAGGGTTGATTGTGTCATTGTATCAGTTTATTGAATTTAGTTAAATATAACCTAAATACTATCAATTACGGGTACCTATATTCTTTTTTTTTTCTTTTATATAACCAAATAATCGTATACATCTATACTAATATTAGAAAGAGGAAATATTTATGCTTATTTGTTTTTTTGTACCGAATAAGCTCCGAAACTACTAGATCGACATTTTTCACCAATAGAAAGCTAAATTATCAGGAAGTAAAATAGGCTGTAATTTATTTTCAAAAAGTTAGAGATCCTTAAGCAAATTGCAATAATGTAACCCAAAGTAGCAAAATTTACCTATAAAATTCATTATTTGGCGTGCGCTGAGAAAACTATTGATGATACATAAAAATTATGTTCTACATGATTAAAGTATCCATCATTACATACTCATTTTTATTAACATTACGCTAAGACCCTTAGGGCTTCTTCTGAGTAAGCTCACTCTATCGTCGACTTTGTCTCTGTCACCTCTGACCTAGACTAGAGTCAAGAGCAAACCCATCGTATAAAATAAAAAAATAAAATGAAAAAAGTCAGTAAAACGCTGGCAGGCGATGCGATGTGACTGGGTGGGACGGGGGAACAAGATATTTCACGTGGACGAAGTCGCGGCAGAAGCTAGTAGTAATATAAACAATCCAAAAGAAACCATCGTTCTAACACGTCTGTGACGTCACCAATGAAATAGGTAACAATATTATGGTCTTCGACAATATTCTGGGAAATGAATTGCTATTGGTACCAAACTCTTTTCGTAAAAATGCGTAAAATGCGTAGTAATTATTTTTGATTATTTCGATGCTACTACGTGTCCGTACCTAAATATTTTGTAAAACGACGAAATTGAATGAAATCGTTTATTCTGTAAATAGGATATCGGAATCAATTTTACACGACATATAAAATAAAATCTATATATATAAAAATCAATTGCTGTTCGTTAGTCTCGCTAAAACTCGAGAATAGCTGGGCCGATTTAGCTGATTTTGGCTTTGAAATGTTTGTCGTAGTCCAGGGAAGGTTTAAATGGTGAGAAAATATGGAAAAAAAAAAAAACTATTAGTGAACGGCTGGACCGATTTCGCTAATTATTTTTTTGTTGTGTTTGTTATTATCAGGAGAAGGTTGGACGGTAGGTAGGGTAGGGTAGGGTAGGGTAGGTAGGTAGGTAGGGTGGGTAGGGTAGGGTAGGGTAGGTAGGTAGGTAGGGTGGGTAGGGTAGGGTAGGGTAGGTAGGTATGGTAGGGTAGGGTAGGGTAGGTAGGTAGGGTAGGGTAGGTAGGTAGGTAGGTAGGTAGGTAGGTAGGTAGGGTAGGGTAGGTAGGTAGGGTAGGGTAGGGTAGGGGTAGGTAGGTAGGTAGGTAGGTAGGTAGGGTAGGTAGGTAGGGTAGAGTAGGGTAGGTAGGTAGGTAGGTAGGGTAGGGTAGAGTAGTGAAGTTTATACTATATTTCCTTTGCGCGTAGACAAACTGCCACAGTCAAATAGCTTTTGACAGAACGAAGTCTGTCGGGTCAGCAAGTAAATAATAAAATAAGCTAGATGGAGTCGACATTTCCTATCTGACTACCCCTGAGAAGAAATGGCGAAACAAATTCAGTGATCAAAGTCTCTTTTAAAGTCCAGACATAATCTTAGTCATATCAATCATAATCGTAATCATGTGAGGACCATGTACTCGTAGCTCCGTGTCTGAAATAGTCTTTTGAGGAAAGAACCACACAATTTGGAGTGGACCTGTCCAGTCAGTGCAAACATTTGTC
This sequence comes from Dryobota labecula, assembly GCA_947523025.1. Taxonomy (NCBI): domain Eukaryota; kingdom Metazoa; phylum Arthropoda; class Insecta; order Lepidoptera; family Noctuidae; genus Dryobota; species Dryobota labecula. The sequence continues at coordinate 23,688,249 of OX383302.1, read as the reverse complement.
AGTAATCGTGTAGCTCAACTCAGGATTTAAGGAGCTCAACGACTCGACGAACCATACCAAAGAAAGGGCTTGAGTAGTCCGCATAAAGTACTCAAAATACCAGACCATCATTAAAACTAAGTGAGAAAGAGAAAAGAAAAGATAATCTAAAAGGAAATACGAGTAAATGACATAGTGCTCACATTCCCAAATATTAAAGTAACTTATGTAATGTCATATTTTTCAAAGTAATGTCATTTTGTATATAATATTTAGTAATGTCAATATGTATATATAACACGTAACATAATTATTAAAATGTCAACGACGTAATATTATTACTCTAATTGGTTTTTTCTAACTCACTTTAGACATTGGCAGAATAGTCGACATCGGCTTTGCTTGCCATATATTAAAAATAGAATAGAATAGCTAATTGGTAAGAAATCACTTTTTCCATCTATGATGTCTGGTATCACTATGTTTAAACGTGTTTTTTAGGGTTCCGTAGTAAACAAGTAACCCTTAAGGATACCCTTAAGCTTCGCCATGTCCGACTGTCTGTTTGTCTGTCTGCCTGTCTCTGTCCGCGGCTTAGCTCAGAGACTATTAGTGTTACAAAGCTGTAATTTAGTATGAGTATGTTTGTGAAAACCATTTTTCGATTCAGGGATCCGTTTGCGTAATATTAAGCTTTAAAGTGAACATTTTTGTTAGAGTCAAGTGTCCCCCCTAGTAGTATATATAACGAAGTTAAAAGGAAAACTGTCACTACCCGACCCTTGCTCGAGTCAGCCCGTGCCGCTGAGCCTGTAGCTTTAAATTCGTCCCTAAATAATCATAATCCGATCCAGCCCGTCCTTTGCTGTCCTCCCCCAGCGACGCCCTAAGCCGAGGTCCGTAACCCCGCAGGAGGGTGCCCATAGCGTGTATTCGCTTAGTTTTAAGTTTTATGCCCTAGCTGGAGGCCTTAAAATTTATTGAGGCACTCACAGGAAAGTCCGGTTAAGCAGTAGACAACCTCTTAAGTTGAACTGCGAGAAGACGTTTATAAAAATAAAAAAAAGCTATCACAGCTAAGTAGGCTTCACAAGTTACCGAGTAATAGTCGACCAACTTACATTTACAGTTACATTTCGTATGGAAGAAGATGATTTTCAACTACAATATTAAGTTTGTTCTTGGGATCATACCTACTACGGAACCCTTCATTGAGCGTGGTCCGACACGCACTTGGCCGGTTTTTTTACGTACCAACGTTCGTAAATGAACTGATTTCTGTGTAAATGGTGGATGGTAAGTATGACATGTCAGTGGAAAATAATAATACAAAAGTAGGTACTTTATTTCATGATGTCAGAAACCCAGACGTTTTTAACACGCTTTTTATTAGCTTCGTACGTATGTGCCTATGTAAAGGAAACTTTGAACAAGATTTTGACCCCCTTCAAAACGTCGGATTAACTCGAGATTTGGCATACTTATCAAGGACCGATGACAATAGAATATTTAAAGAAAAAAATGTATAAAAACACAAAAAAAAACACGCTTTTATAGAAAATAGAACTGAAAAATTAAAAATTAATAATAGTTTAAAAAAAACTATAAAACACGCTTTTATATAAAATCCAACTAAACTATAGAAAATAAATTTTAATAAATTTGAATTAAGAATAGTGTAAAATATTTAATAAATATAAATTAAGAATATTGTAAAAAAGAAAAAAAATTTTTTTTTTAAAGCGTGGGTATGATATTATCAAAATGATAATCCTTCTACTCATATCTGTCAATAAAATATTTATAACTATTGACACCATGCACCCCACGCTTTTTTTACAAACTTTCACTTTTATAATATTATATTATATTATTATACATATTATATATAATTATATAGTATGGATGGGAACCCTATTAGATCAAACAAACCGGTAAGTTACAATAAAAGCTAAATTGAATCAAAATGATTAGATATTTGTTTAAAACAAACGCGCCGCAACTTACAAGTCCAATCGAGCGTGAATTTTCAATTAAATTGAAAACATTCAATCCAATTTATTGGAATATTTTAATTGAATCTAATAGAATCTATAATTTTTTATTTAAATACCAGGGAAATGGTTTCAGCTCGAGTTCAATAAAGTTAGGAAGGGTTTTACCTGGTCTTAGTTAGAACCCGAGGTGGTTAACGTTATTCAAATGGCATTTTAGACAAATAATTTTATTCTGTGAATGAGTGTCTAAACTTAAAAGATTCACATTGATATTTTACTATTATAATTTGACAAATGATTGAGATTCTTATTTTTAATATACTTACTATGATTTATGTTCCAATTTTATTAAGTACCTTCATTTAGTTAATTAATGTAATCAATTATTTTGCATTAATGTAATCAATTGTTTTAGCGAATCTGCAATGTACTGCAAATTCTTGGAAATTTTAATTTGATTACATTTCAACGGACATGATTAAAGTTTTCTCACTATAAACGCGGCAAGTTGTTAATCTCGATGTTCTTGTTTGACTTCAGCTTCAGCGGAAAAGCAAAGCACAGCTATACATTTTTGCAAAAAAAAAAAATCTTGCCCAAAATGTTGTCTGAATTTGATTACTTACGGTCAAAAGATTTTTTATGTTTTGCCTTGTGTTCGTAATAGTAACAGTCCATTTATTTGTCAGAATATTGTTACAGAGTTGTTACATATTTTTTAAAGTTCATAATATTCTGCCGTTTCAAAATAGGATAAAATTCAAATTGCTAATTAGTCAAATATTAGGTATGGAAATGTCAAAAATATTAAATTAAGTCAAAGAGATAATAAGTATTTAAGTCAACTTTTCATTCATAAAATCATCAGTCGAGTAGTATCATTTAGATAACAGATAATTGAATAATTTACATTTAAAGGTCCTAAAGTCAAGAGTTTTAAAACAATCTGGTAGTTTATTAACTTTGGTCGCCATACAGAATACATTGTTAGCAAATAGTTGATTATTTCGTCTAGGTACACGAAGCATGTGAACTTTGCTCGGCTCGGTCTGGGTACAAGATCATTATGCAATTGAAATTCATTCTTATTTTGGTATACAAATATCAAAAATATATAGAGCTGGGAGTGATAATATTTTTTTTTTTTTAAATAATGGAACACAATGCTGCTGGTGGGTGCACTTCACATATTGAGCGGATGCATTTCTTTTGAGCTCGAAACACTCCGTTAAGTTCTACAGAATTACCCCATATTATAATACCATAACGCAAAATTGATGACACATAGCTATGGTATGCACATAGTGCCGCATCAACACTAGCCACACGTGTTAATCTGTATACTCGTAGAACGAATACGAATCTATCTATCTTTGTGCAGAGTTCGTCAATATGACCTTTTCAGTTACAGTGTTTGTCTATTGTTATCCCCTAGGAATTTTGTACTCTTACCAAATAAAAATTCTATTTGCTAATCAATATTGTTAAATGTGCATTTTGTGTACGTTGAACTATGTTACACATGTTACTTACGTTTTGGTTTGAAGGAAATAACAGAAACTTCTTAAAAAAAAAGAATACAGTTATGGGTACTGCCTGTTTTTCTCTCTACCAAAAATTATTCGACGCGCCTAAAGAAATTTTCATTTCAAAAACACTAATTGTAAGTAGGTACCTAATGTAAGTACTTTAACCGTTATTAGACCTGGCTTTCACAAAAAGCACAATGTTTAATTAAGTTTATTCTAAGTATATATTAAGCACTAATAATTATTAATAGAAGACACTGTTTCATCTCGTCATCTCGTTTCGTAACTTTGAGATAACTTAAAGTTTTAGCTGGTAAGTAGTTAATTTAATTATAATTAAAACAGATTAATAACGTTTTAACAGTATTTTCAGTTGGAATTTGTTTCATCACAACTACGTTTACTGGGCTGAATTTCATGGGCCTGTTTACTTATTTTCGTAAACTCCAAGTTGACTACTAATCGAACAGTACTTTTCCCGACTCATAGATCGAACTCAGGACTTCATGCTCAAATAGTCACTTGCATAACTTGACCAAAAGTATTTTCAACTTACCTATTCAGCATAATTATATCTTGACACACAAATGTTCGTAATGAAATTGTTTATTCTGTAAATAGGATATTGGAATCACTTTTTAAGTTTTATAAAACAACATGAGCTAGATAAAGTCGATATTTCCTATCTGACTACCCCTGAGAAGACAAAAGAACCTCAGGGGTTAAAGGCTCTTCATAATCTTGGTCAACTCATGTGACGACCATGTAGATTTAGTATCTGAATTTTCGAAATGATCTTTTGAGAAAAGAACCACACAGACTTGAGTGGACCTATCTAGTAATTTGCAACCAATGCAATGATGTAAGGCAGAAATTACTGTAGTGATCAACCAGAAAAGCGCGGAAATATTTTGCAATTATCTAACAAGAACTAAGTCTTAACCCTTCATATAACGATATTATACGGAACGTAGATCTACGCGAGACACAATGGGTTTTTAATTGTGTCTCTAATTACGACATACACACATCAAAAAAAGTTTGCGATCACTGAAAAATCGAAATCTTTTTTGTTAGGTACGATAGATTATTTATTATGATTCGACTCGCCTGACTTAAAGTCAGGCGAGCCGAATCATAATAAATAATCTATTGGGTATCTATGCGTGCTCTATTGGGTTTAACCTAATAGAACACGCGCGGGATGCTCGCGCAGAACGCGGTCTTTGTGTCGCGTCGCGTGTTGCGCCTCTTTGCTGAGCTGAGTGTTCAACAGTGCACTTTTATTTAGGCATTCATGTGTTATTTGGGTTTAAGGGGCACCTGGTGTTACTAACAAAGGGCTCAAAACATGTTTTAATAGGTAATTAGCATTTTAGTGCCATGACACTAAAAAGCTCGAAAAGGTTCCAGACTACTCTAGGGTTGAGTACACCTACATTGGCTAGAAAGGTGCCGTGGAAAATGTCGGTGTAATCTGCTCAGACACACCCGTGCCTCCGGACGGCCTGCACGGATAATAAAAGTTTTAAATAAAATAGTGTAAAATATGGGCTAAGTAAACCTTTGACTTTTCCTCAATACAACGCACAAAAAGATAACCCATCTTTTTGTTACTTGGACAGCAGTGAGAGGGTTATTTTAAGAGCTCTGTAAAGCAGTGGTGGCCCAGTAGTAACGACCCTGACTTACGAGTTGTAGGTCGTGGGTTCGAACCTAGGCAGGCGCTTTACTGTGTGTAAATAATTTCATCACCGCTGCTCTCAAAACGGCGAAGGAAAACATCTTGAGGAAACTGGTATGTCCTAGAACTAAAAATTCGAAGACATGTGACATCTACTAACCCGCACTGGGCTGACGTGGCGCATTACGGCCCACTCTCTCTCACCGAGTGGAGGCCTGTGTCCCAGCAGTGGGGAAATTGAGGGTCTTCCCCGTAGTCAAACTATTTTGTCCAAATTGATTTGGCCACTAGGGATAATTTTCCCCATGGTCAAACTTTATTGATATTGCAACTTTTAGCAGCTTTTTAACTTTTTTTTGTGTACAGGCAAAGATAAAATTAATGTCAAATTTCAAGCGTTGCGTCGTTCACTATTGTTTATTCCTTTGTTGAATTTCAAATTATTCATAATGAAAAATGAATATGAAATATGTGAATCGTAAACGTCGTATAGTTTTACTCTAAGATGGGCGGCAGTATTACAGATGGCGTACCTACAAAAATGGGAACTTTTTGAGAACTGATAATTTTTTTGAGAACTTGTGAAATGAGAGAAACCGATGATAAAATCCAACTTGGTTTCTGGAATTAATGCATTTGCGGTTGCAGTTTCAAAGTCCAAATGAACTTTCTTAGGGGACCGTTCTGATAACTGTGGTTTAATAATTTGGAACATTATTATACAGTATGGAAACCACATATATATTATACCACATACTTGTTATTGCCTTTTCTGACGATATACAAAAAATAACAAAATCGGTCGCGAAATAAATCAGCTGTTCTCTACATTTTGACGAGTTATGCGAACATAAATATAGGGAACAGCTGATTTTTTTCGCGACTACAGAGAAGGACCGAAAATTGTAGGCTGATTATGCAGATCTGTCTATTTTAAATGACGCTGGGTATTTACTAAGCTTAAAATATACCGAATTTTTATGAGATTCGGGAGAGAGGTAGTCTGATATTATCTAGTTATTCTGGACGTAATTATGGTAGGGTAAGGATTTTTTAATAACGTTACATAAAATAAAACATTGAAATAAGATTTGACTTTAAGGTTTTTATGCCAATAGTGGAAAAAATACCTTTAAAAGATTAGAACAGATTTTTCTTTAAGCTTAATTATTAAGTAATAAATATGATATAGGAGTAGATTATTTTCGATTAGTGCGCAATAGTTGCGCTATCGCCTCTTTAAATTAATTTAAATCTTTAATGAGAGCTGAAATAACATATTTAAAACTTAGCATTCAATTTTAAAATAATAAAAGAGCAATCAATTTGAATTCCCATTGGCAACAATAGCCAAACTTTATGATTGTGAATGGATTAACGAAATAAATCGCATTGATTGAGAAACTTTTTACTGTTTTTGGAGAATTAATTCTACAAGTACTGTAACTAAAATACTCGAAATTGACACGATATTAATCAATATATACCTTATACCTACGCAATAGTTAGTTTGTGTATGTATAATTATGATAATAAAGGAGAAAATGATAAGATATTTTATTTTTGCAAATATGGGTACAGTAGGTCTATTACGTTATAGTAGGTATGCTTTGACTTTTTTTAAATAATGATAGCGGCAATTCTTTCCAGCTTTTAGGTATTCTATCATATATGACTGGAGCCATGCAGTAGAAACTTTTGCGCATTAGTGCTGTCTTAGCGGGATGATGACACAGTAGGGTATTATCACGCCTATTACGTGACAATACATCGGCAAGACGTTTAAAACTATTAGGGTTCGACTTAACAAACACAGCTACTTCTAGTATGTACAAACATGGTAGTGTTCGTATTTTATACTGTTTAAAGTATGGCATGCAACTGTCGGTTGTTTTAAGCTTAAACATCGCCCGTAAGCATCTTTTTTGAGCCTTAAAAGCTGTTTCTTTTTCGGTTGAGTTACCCCAAAATAATATTCCATATCGTAAGTGGGATTCTGCTATACCGTAGTAGGCAGTAAGAAGCGCATCCGTGTTTATTATTGATGATAATGTATGTAAAGCATATGCGGATTTACTCATTTTCTTACATAAACTATTAATGTGTGATTTCCAATTAAGATGTTTGTCTATTTCGAGACCCAGGAATTTTGTAGTTTCAACTTCTTCTACAACATCATTATTGTAGTGTACATTAAGGCTCATGCTAGGAATCTGTTGACTGAAATGTATAACTTTCGTTTTACTCAAGTTTATTTTTAAATTATTTGCGTCTAACCACTTTACAATTAATTTTAAAGACTTATTAATGTCACTTTCATAGGTCTCTACACTTTTACAAGGTATTGTCACGGTACTATCATCAGCAAACAGTGCTACTGGTTGCTCAATGCAATAAGGTAAGTCATTAATGTACAATATAAATATAAAAGGACCCACTACACTCTCAATGGATATATTAATGTATACATTTACATAAAACCATAGTGTATAAAGGACGTTACAAAAAACATTGCTAGTTTTCCCCTAGAATATACTTATGCTAAAATAAAACATAAAACATATTACCAAGAAAAGACGAAACAAACGATGAAACGAAGGTCATTACTATCTAGTATCTAAAATAAATCGAAGACGAAGACGTACTCGTATAACAGACGAACGTCTATTTATCTTCATTTCAGGCCCTTACACATTACCATACTGGTTATTTTACTGTGAACCCTCCTCAAATAGATCAAAATAAACAGGGCTAGTTTTACCTAGAATATTAAATTAACCTCTATATTAATATTAAGTGGTTATTCGTGTTAGGTAAGGTAGGACTCTGCATTAATAATAATAGACTACTTTGTGTTGTGATTAATGCTTTATCGAGTGGTGCTTGATAAAAGCAAAGAAAGCAAGAAATTCTCACCACTACTCTGATAGAGAGATAGATAGATATATAGATAGATAGAGATAGATAAAATACTTTTTTATTTCTCATACTGGGAAACTACGCTTGAAGTTACCAGATCAGAGGGATGAAAACAGTACTTTTCGTCCGTGGGAAACGATTTTCCATGCTGTCAAAAAATATAAAAACAATTCAAGCCATGTCCCAAGTTTTTAAATAGCCACTCTGTTAAATCGCGGCGTAAAATTGTAACTAACAAATATTTTCAACAGTTTTGGGTTTGGGCTCCGCTCGTCCCTTGGATCGCAAGATCAATTAAAATGTTTCCTTCCCTTTCGATTAAAATGTTCCACTCACCCCGTTTTTTATTATTTCGGTGTAGTGATTCGCCCCATACGAAGGGGCGAGTCGAAAATTTACATTTAAATAATTATTTTGGTGTATCAATTCGCCCCTTGCGGCATTTCCTTTGAAATTTAACCAAAAAAGGTATAGTTAGACGGAAAAATGCACATATTATTATGAATAACGCCATGTTTGATTACTTTAAAAACTATCTGTAATCTCACCAACTCGTGACAGTTGTGATAATTTTTGCTACCTGGCTTACCTGTTAGAACAAAAGAAACCTTTTTTAGTAGGTCTAATAAACAAAAGGTTTGTTAAAATACTCGTATGTTATCCGTTGAGAGAGTCGTATATATTATGCTTTCTCTTTGTTTCTAAGATCATATTTTTTTTTTTTTTACAAATCTTTGCCCGACACCAGGAATTTCTCCTGTATCGTGGGTGCGTTTACAAACATTTAAACTCACATACACAAACAGCCAGACCCGGAACAACTACTTGTAGGTCATACAAATATTTGTTCCGTGCGGGAATCGAACTCGCGACACGCAGCGCAGCAGTCAATCGCTAACCACTGCGCCAACCGTGCCGTATTATATACCCTTCCATATTATAATGTGGAAGGGATGCGTTTTGCGATATTTGCTAATTAGTTAAGTACTTATCTCCTAGTGTAACTAAGAAGGTGAAATATTCCTGTATATTGTGAGTGTAATTCCTGATTGGAAGTCAAGGTAACTTTTTATTACAATCTAGTTTCCATTTTTTGTTAAATTAAATTTGTAAATTAGGTATTAAGCTAACGCCTTATATATTATTTGTGTTTGGCTACTAATTCTGTTTGGTATCAGTTTTATTACAACGCTACAAATATATAAAACAGTTTTGCTACTTTTGCCTTGTAAGCTTTATTCACAAATACAATTCTGCACTATTTTAATTAAAGAAATTAAAATAATACAAGAAAAACAATTGTGGCATTGAATCAAATAATCGAATAAAATAGTACATTGAACGATACCAAAGATTAAAGTGGTACATTGTAACAAAATTAATAAATGGAGAAAAAACCGGCCAAGTGCAAGTCGGACTTGCGCACGAAGGGTTCCGTGCCATTATCTATAAAAACGGCCAAAAAATCATGTTTGTTATATGGGAGCCCCCCTTAAATATTTGTTTTATTTTAATTTAATTATTTATTTTTAAAGTGAATATATAACTAAATATTATGTGAATATTTTAAGCGTCTACCTGTTGCCGTTATTAATATCGAACAAAAAAATCACCTTTGTTGTATGGGAGCCCCCTTAAATATTTATTTTATTCTGTTTTTTTTGTATTTGTTGTTATAGCGGCAACAGAAATACATCATCTGTGAAAATTTCAACTATCTAACTATCACGGTTCATGAGATACAGCCTGGTGACAGACGGACAGACAGACAGACAGACGGACAGCGGAGTTTTAGTAATAGGGTCCCGTTTTACCCTTTGGGTACGGAACCCTAATTAGTCTTTGTTTAGAAAAACCGTGTACGTACATAAGTACGTATACGGTTTTTAGATTTTAGATGTTTTGAGTTTTTAGATAACTAACATAACAATACAGCAATATATAAAGCAGTGATAAGACTGCTTTATAAGTTATGGATGATCTGCCGTGATCTTGACATTTTATTTCCACAATTTTTTATATTTGTTTAATTTGATTATTTAAATTTTATTGATAACAAATCTTAGTTGTAAAATCACTGCAATATTCTTAAGTAATAATCTAGAAATTTGACTATTTTCTAAATAAATGTTTAAATGGAAAACACACCTAAATTGTAATTATAATATTTTGTTACATAATTTGTACATTATAATATAACTTTTAAATTATTTTATTCTTATAATAATTATTATTAAACTGAAGTCTTTAATTAGAAAATCTGTGATTATTTGGTACGTTTTTTTAGTCATGTAAGATCCAATAACTTTTATTTGTGATTTTTTATTTAATCCATACTAATATTATAAATGTGAAAGTATCTCTGTCTGTCTGTCTGTCTGTTTTTCTGTATGTTACGTTTTCACGCCTAAACCGCTGAGCCGATCGTCATGAAATTTGGCAGAAATATAGCCTGGGGTATGGAGAAGGACATAGGCTACTTTATTACGCGATAACCGACATTTACGAGTGCGGAGCCGCGGGAAAAAGCTAGTTATCTATAAACCAAAAAGTGTACCTAACAAAATTTAATTGTTAAACATTGAAATGGTTATGTACAGTGGCCAGCACATCAAGCTACACAAAACTGACAAATTTCTCTAAGACCTCGCGGCCTCCCTCGGCGAGAAACTTCAAAAAAATCGTGTTGCCCCACTGTAAATGGGCCACCCTGTATAATTATGCCTGCAGGCCGTAGTGAGAGATAAGAGAAAATATGAATATTATCAGTCTGCTAGATATTCTTTCTTAACTGCGACACACTTTTTAAACAGCTTAAATATTGGATGTTAGAAACGTACGTGAACACATAAAGAGTTAAGAAAGTCTCGAACAAAAGTTATTTCTAAAAAAATGCTGTAATTTATGTCAGTTTTCTTAAGTTCTCACGACTTTTATGTCCCTGCAAATATTACTAACTTAGCTAACAAATAGCTCAAATAAACTTTAGTGAAAAGTAAAGGAACTTGTGAAGTGATTGAGACTTAAGTTTTATAAATGTTGAGCCAGATTATTATGATGAAAATTGTAACCAAAGTAAGGCGTGCTACACACAAGTTCGGCTCAGCATCGGCAGTATCTATTTGCTGAACAACAAAGCCGACCCGCAGCAATTCCTATTCAATGTGTAACATAAGGGTACATCTATCCAAAAGGGGTACAGATTACATCAGGTATAGAATCTCTATACAGTTTCAGCTCAAAATAATTTACTCAAAGAATTCACACCAAATTTTTGGTTTCGTAATTTTATTGAATTCAAATCATAATGTACACACGGCCACAAATCAAGCTATACATTTCCAGTTTAGGCTGATCTCGCATTGTATAGGATTTACGTACAATGAGAGGTCAGCTTATATTGGAAATTTATAGCTTGATTTGTGGCCGTGTGTACATTATGATTTGAATTCAATAAAATTACGAAACCAAAAATTTGGTGTGAATTCTTTGAGTAAATTATTTTTATCTTTTCACGGCACGGCGACGATAACGGACTTTTAATGATTTTATACTGAAGATCACGTATAAACGAGTTGTGTTAATGATTTGGAAAAAACATATGTTAAATAAGAGCATTTTTTAATAACTGAATATATGAATATTTTAGATTATATATAAATATAATCGCGGGCGAAGCCGCGGGCAGAAGCTAGTTTATACTAGCTTCTGCCCGCGGCTTCGCCCGCGTGGATGTCGGTTATGTCGCGTAAAAAAGTACCCTATGTCCCTCTCCGTATCCCAGGCTATATCTCTGCCAAATTTCATGATGATCGGTTCAGCGTTTTAGGTGTGAAAACGTAACATACAGATAGACAGACAGACAGACAGACAGAGTTACTTTCACATTTATAATATTAGTATGGATTATATGGATAGTATGGAAAACATTGTGAAATTAATTTGTAAAGTTATGTCTAACGCGGATAAAAAACTGAGAATGACGCTCTATCAAGCACATTTTCCTGTACCCCTACCATGAGTTGTTATCGAAAACTTACTCGCTATCGTTAAACTCGCTAGCGTATTAACGTGGATCGAATAGATTTCGATAATGCTTGTACCATGAGTTTTACGGAGTCTTACGCGGGCGCTAACGTATAATATAATATAATATATATAATACAGTTTCATACTACTATATTTTAGTGAATATCTCCTATTCACCGTTATTTTCGCCACATTTATCCAAAATAGGTTACGTTACCTTCGATTAGTACTTTAACCAAGCTTGAACCTATTTTTAATATCGAAATAAACGCCATTGTATTTTAGGTATATTGCCGTCCGAGCGGCCAACTAAAATCGACTCGAATTATTAAACCTATCTTCTAATACATTTTTTTGTTTATTCGCTGCAACAAATTAGCAACTAATCTTCCATACACATAATCCTCTATTAATTTGATATTAATGGTGAGATACCTACCTACCCATAACCTGGAAATTAAAAATAGCATAACTTTTTGTATAATTACGTTTTGACGTTTTTTATTTTTGTAACAAACACAACAAATTAAGACCTTTCTTTTGATGCATCATTCGCCAATCTGCATCATTTAGTTTCTGTGTAATCACAGGCGATCACTACGGCAAGTGGCGGTTCTAGCGGCCAACTATTTTTGGTCATAGCGTCTTAGTTTTTTTTGCAACAAATTCAGGGAAAGAGGTGTTTATACTGTATAGTAACAAATTACCACTAATTTCTGGCAAAGTTTCATCAAACTTTATGAGTTGGCCGCGTGGTTGAAATGGAGCTTGAAAAAATGGCCGTGATAATTAAATATAATGAACCACTGATTTCATAACTAATTTAGAGCTTTAGAATTAATTAAATTTTAGTTTTAGTTTTTAAACATGTTTTCACAATCCTATGTATGTAAAATATAAAAAAAAAAATTAGGTTCGTAATTGTTTTTTTTTAATCCTTCAAGTTATTGTAATTAATAGACAATACACAATAATCCTAAGTAATCATTTACAAATCACTTTAGTGTACAATAGTACTAACGCTTTTTTTTTTTTCATTAAACTGATTTTTTTCACTATATTCTGAAAACGGACGTTTCTATTTATGATAAATGATTACACAGATAATACTTAACTAAATATATTCACTATAATACAACATTTTACCTAGGATATACAGTTTTGAATTACAGCTTTTCAAACTTAAATTAACTAAAACTGTCCTCCTGAATTCATAATCTGTAATTAGTATGTTATTGTCTTCTAGACCATCGATGTAACGAAGTTAAAAGGAAAACTCACAGTTAAGTAGGCTTTACAAGTTACCGAGTAACAGTCTATGAACACATTTTTTTTTTTCACACTTTCGGCGTGATTAATATGTATACCTATGACAAATTACAGCTTTCTAGTACTTAGAGTCTTTGAGCTAAGCCGCAAACAGACAGACAGACGGACATGGTGAAACTGTAAGGGTTCCTTTTTAACTACGGAATCCTACAAATACATTTATTTAGCACAGACTAAAAGGCACACAAAATATTCTGCAAAATAAAAACAAGAAAAAGTGTACGAGTATTCCGTTCTCAATTGTCTGAGTTCAAAGTTATTTCAGAGATGTCCGTTTGGTAAACAAAAACTCGTAAATACATATATTAGGTACAATATTACCGAAATGTAGCTTTAATACAGATTGGAATGTTATTTTAAGCCTACCTTTGAGAGCTACGTTTAGCAGTAGGGACAAAGTGTGTATTTCTCACAAAGGGTTATGCCTAAGTCAACTTCTACTTTGACTTAACCTTATAGACATAATAATTTAAAACAAAGTTTCAAGTTTAATTACTGGGGCTTGGGTAAACATTTGAGCTTTATTGGTACAATGTAATAGCTGTTGTATACCTGTTACCAAAGGGTTCTCGATCACTTTGGTCACGTTGCACGTCGGGAACCAGATAACCTTGAGAAGTTGGTGGTGATGGGCAGGGTAGAAGGGAAAAGACCTCGCGGCCGGTCACCTGACCGCTGGTCAGACCAAATAACCGGCCTCACTGGACTCTCTGCTGGACCGCCCTGACGGAAGCCGATAACCGAATGAAGTGGAAAAACATCATACATAAAGTCATAAAGGCCTTTCAGGGACACGACTTTCAGTAACGAAACGTGACCAAAGAAGACCGTTGCATACAGATTCTTTCTTAATAACCATAACGGGGCTGAATACCCCGGGCACGGGTGAACATAAAGGCGCTTTTCATGCACCTCAATAAAAGTACCCAATGAATTTCTATAAGGATGGGGTATTTAACGTGACCACTTAAAAAAAAATCTCATGAAAAATCTTTGCATAAAACATTTGGTGTTCTAAGCGGAATGAAATATTCATATTTTTACAGCCATTATTTTTTCACTGGTTTGTTCCTTAAAATAAGTGTTATACAACAAAAACTTAATTTTTAATTGTTCACAAAACACAAATAAAACGGATTACCTAAAATTTAAGTTCATGAAACCTTTGAGTGATAAAGAGACATATAAAGAAGATTAGCACTAAGAAGTTCCCTTGTAAGTTTTGGAGCTGCATGAATGCACTGTAGAAATATTGCATTATATGAACAAAATTGTTAGGAAACTACACTTTTTTAGGTATTTTGTTATAGTGGTGAGTTGGAGTAGCCGCTTAAAAACCTGTCACACCACCGACGAGGATGCGACAAGATATCAACGACTTTCTCGCTCAAGATACGTACGGAAGATTGTAGGTCCCGTGGAAATAAAAGAGATATATATTAAGACGCAGATATATGCCAGTGACCTATGAGTGGTTAGATTGCGTGTTCTGTACTGAGCTCACGCAACGCGTCATCCGTCCAGCCAGTAATAGGACTCGCCCATCCAGGAGCGCTGTTCCAAATAAGACGCATTATTAATTTATTATACATAAAACAAAAGGTATTTTAATAAAACACGTAAACTAAAAGATCAATAATTAAACTTGATAGATTTTGCGTGATTCTCAGTTTTATCCGCGTTAGACATAACTTTACAAATTAATTTCACTATGTTATATAAACGACCTAAAATATTCACATATTAAATTATTAAGGTAATGCTCTAATTTAACATATATTTTTTCCAAATCATTAATACTACTCGTTAAAGTCGGTTATCGTCGCCTTAATAGTTTGCAGCCAGAACACTCGCTGAGAGACTCACGCTTGGTAATATACCAGCGAGTAATCGCCCGTTGCAGTCGTGAACTCGATGCTCGTTGCCCGTCAACTAGTTTTTAGTTGCCAGCTCGACTCGCTTCTCGTTAATCGTCTTAGGACACCAACACAAATGCTGCAGACTAATAAAACAAAAGATACATACCCCAGCACGTACCTAATTCTGAGCCCCATGCGCACATACAGCCCGAGGATGATGAGCCCCGGCAGGATGAAGAACAGCAGGCTGCTGAGCTCGCACAGGTACCAGGACGGCATCTCCAGCATGGCGCAGAACGCTGACTCCAAGGAGGCGTTGCCGGAACCTTGGGCACAGAGAGGTGTTATTTATTACACACCCAAAACTGTACAAAGGTACACTTAATGCCTTGGGCATTTTCTACCAGTCTACCTTAGGGTGACGCAGAGACAATATACCGATATTAAACCCTATAGTTTTGCCCCAAACGCACTTTAGAGACTAAAACAGAAATAAGCTAAAATCATGACGCATTCAAAACTTTACTTTTGTTCATGTACACTGCTTAATCTTCGCTAGAAAACAAACTTCATTTATCTTGATATACGAGTTTAATGAGAATGACACACTTGTTGAATCCAAAAGATAAACCATCAAAATACCATTAAACGTTTTTCTTATTTATTTTCTTCGAGGGTGCACTGACAACCACTGGGCCTCAAGTCTGCTATTACAATAGTGTCAGAATGGTCTCGCCATTGTGAGTATTTGACAGTGTTTGTATGGCAAATCTGTCAAAAACTCACAATGAAGAGACCATTCTGACAATATTGTAATAGCAGACTTGAGGCCCTCATTTGTTGACAAACTAATAAGGGTGGCCAGCCACAGCGAGTAAACGCGCGCGTTCATTTGAAACATGTAAGAGACTACACAGCCTTGTCCCGAGTTTACCCATACCCGGTATTGGATTAATCTCCCCTATAAATATCGACAAGCAATGATCTTAGTACATAGTATACATATTTAAGTGAAGTTAGTATCTGCCTAAGTAGATCGGAGGTTCTTAAGTTCGCTTATTATTGTAGGTTCAAGTCCCAGAAACTTAGATTTATTTTTCAATGTATGAAATATTCATCATCATCATTTCAGCCGAAAGACGTCCACTGCTGGACATAGGCCTCCCCCAAGCACCGCCACCACGACCGGTTTTGTGCTTTCCGCATCCAGCGGATTCCTGCGACTTTCATAAGGTCATCGGTCCACCTTGTTGAAGGCTGAAATATTACAAGAAAACAACTAAAACAATAAAGTAAAAAAACCATATAGTATTTTTATGTGCTATATAATAAATATAACAAACATTAGCATTTTGTTTACACGTAACGACAATGTCTGTTCTCAGAATTATAAATAATTAAAATAACTTGATGAGAATCGCAGTCGTTAACTTCACTAATGTTTACTTTAGTCAGTTAATAAAATTAATGCATGCTCACAAACTATATTCTGAAAAACCATAAGTATTAATAAAATTAAAAACTTTTTTGTTATTTACGAGTACTACACTACTAAGATATAATAAAAAAACGCCGTACGTCCAGCAAGACCGCAGCGTTGACGGAAAACGATGAACTTTTTAATTAAATACATTATCAACTGTACGGTACAGGTACCGTTGATAATGTATTTAATTAAAAAGTATCAACTGTACCTGTACCTACACATTTATTTTCGCGAGCTTTTTCATTGCACGCAAAGGTGTGCGTGCATCATTCAATGTCACTTAGCTTTTGTAAGCCTTTTAATCCACTTCACATTCGAACTAGTCGTATTTATTTAAAATGAGAAAGCATGGAGGTTATATATATTAAGACAGGGAAATAAATAAATAAATAAATATTATGTAGGCTTAATTATCGCAAGGGCAACCTGTCATGGTAGATTTTAAGGTGATATAATAAATACTTAAATAAATAAATCAACTAATGTGAAACAGACTGCCTTGAGCGCAGTTCGAAGAAATGGAGATAATCCTTGCTTGAGTTGAAAAATATAAAACATTACTTCTAATAATTTATTAATTAGCTTCTACCCGCGGCTTCGCCCGAGTGGATGTCGGAAATTATCCCACGGGAATGTGTTACCGGGATAAAAGTATCCTATGTTCTAAAAGATCAGGTCAATCCATTCAGCTGTTTAAACCAAAAAGATATTCAAAGGTATTCTATCATATCTATTAGTCAGATGTTATTTTATAACTTTAAATTGTAATAATTTTTAAGCGGGTATTTTTTTGTTGTTGTAAATTTTACGATTTACTGAAATAAATATTACCGAAAGATACGGACTCTGACTATATTTCCAATTCCAAATCTCTTAAAAAGAGGTACAATAAAATTTCAATAATTATGTGAATTTTAAAATCATCCCTATTTTACACCCTAGGGAGGTGATTTTACACAAACACTGAACGTATTTTTTTTATTTCTTTTAAAAGCTTTTTTTATTTTTATAGCCTATATTATATCCCACTGCTGAGCAAAGACCTCCCCTTTTTCCTTCCAAATCTTTCTGTTTAATGTGATTTCTGGCCATGATGGCTCCGCAAACATGATTAGATCAGCACACCACCTTTCCCACTTCAGCCTGCCTGTTTTTTCTCCAAAATCCGCTACTTGAGTTGTGGAGCGCAGGATAGTGTTTCTGACGCGGTCTGTTCGCTAGCCACCTATTATGCCGCGTCTGCTGGCAAATCGGCATTGAGGCATTGAGTTTGGACTTCTATTGTTCAGTAACTGACCAACTTTGTGCACTATAGGTTAGGATGGGCAGGATACACATGTATAAATTTGAATTTCATATTTTTAACTTAAGAAATGCTAAGTTTCCCATACAAACTTTCATCCCCTTTAGGATTATTTTTGAGACAAAAGTAGCCATGTCCTTGCCAAATTTAACTGTGGTTTAAGCATGAAAAGGTAACAGACAGAGAGTCAGAGTTACTTTGGGAGTTATTTTCGGATCAAAACGCTGGGTAGGATGCGGACTGTCCTTTGAGGAAAGAACCAGGAACAGTTTGAGTAAACCTATTCCAACAGACGGCACAAATACATCCCCAGAAGTTTCTGTTTTTGATTATATTTTGTGTAGTTTTGAATGATTGGTCCCAAAACGAATAGCTTTAGGTAGGTACATATTTATAGCTTTTTCTAAAATAAAAGTAGCATTAGTTACTCCTTATAACATCAGCTATCTGCCAGTGAAAGTTCCATCAAAATCGGTCCAACCGTTTCGGGGATTAACCGAAACAAACAGACAGACAACACAAAATCAAAATAAATGTTTTTTTGTTATAAGTACCGTATATTATATAATTTTTATATGCTTTTAGTAAAAAGCTGTTATTTGGACATTAGAAACAGACGCTTCAATTTATATAGATGTATAGATAATTAAATATGTACTTTACCTAACGCTATTTATTTTTTTGATAAACCGGTCGCTCTCTCTTAAATAGTTTTCTCTGTTTTTCCTAAGTATGCCCTTTTGTTTCAAGCCAGACTATTGTCACTTTTTATCTACAACACACATAAGTATCTACAGACGGAACGACCAATAATATAATTTTGATACACGGCAATTTTCTCAACAATTTTTTTTTGTCCCTAAACGTAAAAGTATGGAATTATATTTGGCATCATTCGTCTATCTCGTTAACATGACTGATCAGCAGATAACTCTATCCTAAAAATTCTTGAGATAAAACAGACAGGTGACACAAATACCCTGTTAGAGTTACCCGAAAGACAATCTACCTAGCTTTTTTTCAACTATGTTGGGGTCAGCTTCCAGTCTAACCGCATGTAGCTGAATACCAGTGTTTATCTGACCTCTACAACCCAATTACTGGATAACACTATACCCCTTGATAAGACTGGTTGTCAGATTTTGGGGCTTTTGACTACCCGTAAGAAGTTTCAAAGATCTACAAATGGCAGCCGAGACAAACGGCTTTACGTGCTTTCCGAGGCACGGAGGGGTCTCGATATATAATGGATGGTCTCCCATCCACGAACCGACCGCGGCAAGCGTAGCTTAACCTTCGATCGACCCGTGCGGCTGTTATTACTGTAGTTGTAATTGCAATCATGTCATTAATCTTTTATATACTTAGATTATTTTCTATTTTGTGAATGTGAGAACGTTGTAGGCCTAGTAGAGTGTAGATTTGTTGGCACTTTTCTATTTTGGTAATTGTTGAAAGGCCTACACTGTCCTCCCATACCTATTATCACTTTTATTTGATAATATTGTAAAGCCAATTATTTTTAAAAGAGTAACCGTGGAGTTTCTTGCCGACTCTTCTGCATAGGAAACGACTAATTGGAACCGTGCACCTAGCTTTTGACGTTTCATAAGTGCCCATGTAGGTTTATGTGAAATAAAATATTTTGACTTTGATTTTGATTATTTCGCCACGAGCCGCTACCCGAAAGACATCAAACAAAATGATTTAGTTGTAACCTTGACCTCAAATACACAAGGTCACTATAACGCAATGGAAAAAAGAGAAATGGGAATCGTCCGTTACGATCGTCACTGCAGATATCGAAAATATGAGGACTCGGAATATCGCTTCCCAACATTCAGTTTCCAATATTTCTTTCGATGGGAACATCCATATGGATGTTCCCACCCACATTTTTCGCTAGTTGTGTTTAAGTTCCATTGTAATAGGGGCGAGCCTATTTTTCTTTTTTCTCGGGAGATTATTTTGCGAACTTTTAGCTCCATTGTTGAGAGCATTTTCTTTATGTTGTATCTATTATGTAACTCAGTATATCATACCACATTAATTTTCCTACACCAAACGACGGAGTTAAAAGAATCTGAGTGTCCCAAGGGTCGAATCTACTAGTTCTTGTAACCAGAAAGACTATACTGTTATCTGTAAAAACTCGTAAGTTATGGGAATTCTAGATGACGGTTTATTCTCAGAAGACAGTAAAGTACTTTAGCAAACATTCAAGACACTTATCCTTGATGGATAGATGGTAGAAACCTAAGGCGGCAGGTCTTTACAAAATAGGGACTGAGCGATGGGCGGGATGATATCACCGCTATGGGTGTGGCTTTGGACACAAGCGGTAGCGAGCTGGTAATAAAATAACGTATTATTATGAAATATATGGTACTAGCTTTTGCACGCGGCTTCACCCGCATGGATGCCGGATATTCAAAATCGAAATCAAAATATTTTATAATATCACATAAACATACATGGGCACTTATGAAACGTTAGAAGCTAGGTGCACGGTTCCAATTGGTCATTTCCTATGGAAAAGAGCCGGCAAGAAACTCCACGATTACTCTTTTAAAAATTAATGGGTTTTACAATATTTACAAATAACAGTGTTAATAGGCATGGGAGGACAGTGTAGGCCTTTCAACAAGTACCAGGTAGGTACTTAACAAAATAGAAAATTGTTATCACATCTACAGTCTACAGGCCTAGTAGACTGTAGATGTGATAACAATTTTCTATTTTGTTAAGTACCTACCTGGTACTTGTTGAAAGGCCTACACTGTCCTCCCATGCCTCAACGCTCTCACATTCACAAAATAGAAAATAATCTATATGTATAAAAGATTTAAAAAAAAAAAACCTATTTAAACCAAATGACATGATTGCTACAACTACAGTAACAAATCTGAATAAATATCATGTCCACAAAAGCCACTTCAAAAGAATTGGAATTAACTTTGTAGGTATATTATAATGTCAAATAATGAAAATATAATGTCAAGGAAGTATGTAAAAAAATTAAATAGGTAAAAATAAACATCGTTATTTGGGAGCAGTTAATAGACATTTGCATAGTTATGCCGTTTATGAGGTACCAGGGAAGCCACAAGTGCAGAAGGATAACACTTGTGGGAATTATCCCACCATAGCGTACTACTGGGATAAAAAGTATCCTATGTCCAAACCTAGGTCATGGCCTATCCGCGTGCATCCAAATCTGTTTAACCGTTTAGACAGACCGAATTACTTTCGCATTTAAAATATTAGTATTGATTTCACCTCCCTCCCACTTTGGGACAAACCAGTCTGAAAGATTGAGCCTGAGACATGAATGTCTTATGAAAAGTAGATCAGAATCATCGCGATTCACAAGAGGCACTTAAAATAAATAAATAAATAATTTATTTATTTCAGACATAAGTCTAGTCAAGTCCATAGTTTTACACTCATACGAGTACATTCAACAACTTATTAAATAATAATAAATAAAATTTTCAAATTAAAAAAAAAAAAAACAATCGTATAAAAAAAGTCAAATACGTGTAATAAGTGACCATGAATACAGTCATCCTAATGAAGTAGGTAGTAGTGTAATGGCCAGAACTTACGATAACTCAGTACAGTAACTTAGTGCTTTAATGACAGTGTCAGTTGAAACCTTACCTGGTGGATAATCATGGTAGCTCACAGTAGTATACAGCGCAAATGGCGACGCGGCCAGCAGTGACACTAGCCATAATGCCGCCACTATGCGAAGTGCTCGCCGTAGCCCCGCCATCGCGTACAAGTGCAGAGGATGGCAGATGGCGAGGTACCGCTCTAGAGAGAATGCCACTATCGTCAGGACTGACACGTACGAGGCTCTGGAAGCAAGGAAAAGGTAATATGAGAAACTAAGCCTGTAGCACATCCTATGATTGAAGAATTTACTGGCAAAGTCAAAGTTATTGATTTGTAAATGAATTCTTAAACCCCATGTGATCTTTGTCCGTGACATGAGTCGAATAAGAGACGTGAACACTGGCCAGTAGAAAATCAGTGTTCAAATATTTTATCTGGGACATGGGAATCAAATCCTTAATCTTACGATCTCCAGTTACCACTCGTGCAGACAGGTAGATCGGCACTACATATCCAAATGCTAACAAGTTGGTTCAACTTTACTAATTTTACCGTGATGCCAAATGAAACATCAGAAATAAGTTACGAAACTCTCGACATACAGAAACGTACTTTTATTAATTAAATCCCGTACAAAAACCAATACGGCGGATACAGGCAATTACGTCCCGATTCCAGTTTAACCGCCCGAACTCGCACTAAACTCAAATTGGATGTCGTCTCAATAAGTTTCGAATATTGAAAGTATTGCCATCTCTTAATATTATTTATTAATTTAATGTGGAGTGTGTATCGCGCAAAATTTTCTCATTTCGTTTTTGTAATTATTAATACGCAATATGTTTTAATTAAATATCACAGCGAGAGCGTTAAGTAGAGCATTAAGGCGACGATAAGCGACTTTTAATGATTTTGTACTGAAGATCGTCTAAACGTAGTGTTAATGATTTGGAAAAAATATATGTTAAATCAGAGCATTTTCTTAATAACTTAATATGTCAATATTTTAGAAGATGTTTTTATTACATAGTGAAATTAATTTGTAAAGTTATGTCTAATGCAGATAAAAAAAACTGCGAATCATGCAAACGCTATCAAGAGCATTTTTCTGAAAATTTCACCTTTTTAAAGATAGATAGATAGAATACTCTTTATTATATACACCATACAAATCACAGATATACAATATGTAGAACTGTTACATAGGGTGTCACAAGTGACGGTCTTATCGCTAAAAGCGATCTTGTACAGACAACCTTTGGATGGATCAAAAGTAGAAGGAAAGACAATACTGCAGGTAGTCAGTGGTGTACCAATTACATATACAATAAATACATGTATACATAATGTATATATCTATACACTGTGGCATTTTATTCGTCTTACAAAAGAAGTCCACTCAATGTATCCGACATAAAATACCTCTTGGCGTGATTAAAAATTTGTTACCATTAATTAAAATAATAGGTGCAAATAAAAATAAATAATGCATTAGAATTATGAACATCCTGTTTATAATGTTTACGTATTAAACGGTAGAACATACCTACCCAGCGCACGAGCGAGTAGATCATTCCATCGCTGGCTTACCCAATCAAGCACAGTCCACGTTGACTGTCATCCAATGAGAAGTTCTAACGCTATGCGGCGCGTGCCACGCCCCCACCCCTTTCACAAAAAAATAGGTGAAGGTCACTCTCACAGTGTCTCAGTTGCGTCCGAATATCGGAAGTGGAAGTGCGCGCGCGCGCTACCGGTTATCGACCATTGTTCGCGATCGCTAGAGAGATTAGGTACCTACCTACTTCACAATGAGTGATATGAACTATCAATTCTCGAATATCGAGTACCTGCACATGGTACTCCTGTACGCAATAATGGATTATTTTGAACGACACCCGCGCACAGGTAAAGCTTAACTAACTACTTGCATGTGTAAACAAAAAGTAATCATTTGTAAATACGTAATTAGTAATTAGTGTAAATAATTCAGTTGATTCCAATTTTTTAAATACGCCGGAAACAATTTACGTACTGCCAGTTTCATTAACTATCTTTTGTTTTGTTATTTGCCCAGGTTAGAGATCGAAATTCTGGATTTTTAACGTACGTAGGTACCTGAGTCAAATTTCTATCTGTCGAACGAAAACAAATTTATCAGTTATTGAAATCGGCCGTATGTTTGTAATTTAAATCGTACCTCTTTTAATAATCTGCACTTAGTATGTACCTACTCGTATCTATCTTACACAACTTAGTTTGGGTTAAATATCCTTACAAACTACTACATACATACCGAGAACATTAAGGTTGCAATAGTAAGAAACACATTTTTACACTAGGGTGAATGAACTCTGATAAACATGTGGCCGCTCCATTCCGCGCGACCTTGAAACGTACGCTAAAACGCTCGTGGCTACTTTGGTGTCTCTTTTTTGTTATGGTTCTGACCGCGCGCTCGTAACAGGTTGTTTCAAATTGCGTCATGCGTCATACTTATTTAATACTATTAATTTTTTTGAATTATTCTAATGGTTTTTATTTTGTTATTTTCTGTTATGAATGATTAGTAGTCACTGGATACATGAAGTGGGCTGCCGTTGTAAGACGGTTAAAATGCCACGGTGTATACATTATGTACAATAAATACATGTATACATAATGTATATATCTATATACATTATGTATACATGTATTTATTGCATATGTAATTGGTAAGTATCTACTTATCCATATAAATATAATAATAAACATGTTACAAGAGCAAGGAACTTTAAGTAATGATGATGTTTAAGGAGAGAAGAAGTTATTTTTAACCAAAATTTAAAAGTGGACAAAGATTGAGCACGCCTTGTCGACACGGGCAAGGCATTCCATAATCGTACTGCTTGAACTGTAAAAGAGTTGTCATAAAAGCTAGTGGAATGCATTGGCATCTCTAGTCTCAAGTTTTCCGATGACCTCAGATATCTATTATGTGTGTCATGAAGGAACTTTAAACGTTCTTTAAGGGGTTGTAGGATTGAACAGAATACTATAGAGCTGAAATTAGAAATGAGAATTCCGACGAAGACGTATGGGAAGCCACTTGAGGTTTGTACGAAATTCAGAAATGTGATCATATTTAATAATTTAATTATTGTGTGAAGATAATTTAATTATTGATCTTTTATTAAAATAATATAACTGAATATACGGTGCATAGACCTCTTAACGTTGTACCACTATTTACGGCACACCCTGTATACAATATCTCGACATCAACCGTCGGGCAGTTGCCCACCAGACACAATATCCGTCTGGTCGGAGGGTGCTCATTTTTGCATAGAGTATAAGTGAACTTTACACCTTGTTCCTCCCTCTTAACCTATCTGTTAGCTCGTAAGACATATTGAATAAATAAATAAATAAATACCTCTTGTATATGTACCTACAGTTGACCGCACATGAGAGGTAACAATTTGACAGTGACAGCGCCTTTTTATCGAAGCAGCCAGGGCGCTTTTTAGTGTTCAGTAGACAGTACGCTAAGCATACTATAAATGAAATGTATTTATTTGCTTAGATAACAATGATCCATAATATTATGTTAGATAGTTAGGTAAATACAAAAAAAAAAACTGCTTCATTGAGTAATTTGACAAAATTCGTGAAGAAATTAATTAAGTATCGTAGTACACATAGATTAGGGTTGTACTAAATTATCCATCTATATTAATACATAGGTTATAATAATTATGCTTCTGCAAAATCAAATTCGTCACTCCTCTCGTGTCATGACTCGTGTAGCTGTAGTGTCATTACTGTCATGCTGCAGTAAAATACGAAAGGATGACGAACTGATGACACACAAACCCACGAGCTTAATAAGAGCACTTCGCAGTGCATGCTGCAGTCTTCAATCACTATTGAGAGGCTTCTAGTAGTAGTTAACAGGTAGGGCTGCCACATTTAGGTAATTTGTACAAAGATAACCTGTTTTTTTTTATCATTTTTCATTTTTAGTCCGTATTGTCCCATTGCTGGACAAAGGTCTCCCCATAACTTTCCATTATTCCTTGTGTGTTGCCTTCTCCAGCCAATCTCCCGTAGATACATCAGAAGGAAGGACAGCCTCCGCCCGCTGTAATAAAGCGCATGGTAGGCGCACGATAGGTACTTGCGCCTTATTCCACAAGTGGAAGAGGCTGTGTTTCCTGTAGCGCCAAAGAAGATGCGACGAACTTTGACCTTTATCCTTTATGGGACACTTCCAAGGTTAAATGAAATGAAATAGTTTATTGTGATATCGGAATCATTTTTACACGTGATATTTTTTTTTAATTAGCTAGATGTAGTCGATATTTCCTCTCTGACTATCCCTGGGAAGAAATGACGAAACAAACTCAGGGGTCAGTCTCTTTTAAAATCCAGACATAATCTTGGTCCGATCATGTGAGGACCATGTAGATCCGGGTCTGAAATGTTCTTTTGAGGAAATATCCACGCAAAGAGTGGACCTGTCCAGTCAGTGTAAGCATTTGTCAGTAATCATTTAGCTCAACTCAGGATTTAAGGAGCTCGACAAATCGACAAACAATACCAAAGAAAGGGCATTTGGGTAGGCCGCATAAAGTACTCAAAATGCCAGGCCATCATAAACTAACTGAAAAAAAAAAAACCAACAAAATTACCCACATAGTGCTCACATTTACAATAATGAAATTAATAATAGATTTCAAAGCAAATGTTGATGTCGTTTTGTTTACAATATTCAGCAATGACAATATGTATATAAAGTTGTATATAATGATGATTGTGTTCCCTTTATACAGGGTGTTAGGCAGATGGTTGAACTAAAATAGCGGATCCGTGGGGCCGTCTGCTACGTATTTAGGCCTAATAAAAAGACCCAGGCCACAAGCATTTTTTTTTTAAATTTTATTCGATATTCGTCGGTGCTCAAACTCAAACGTCAATAATTTATTCTAAAAATAACAAATTTTGTTTGCATTATAATAAACCCTTAAATCAAACAAACATTTCAAATATCGCGAAAAGTGAAATTTATGACATGCAATAAGCATGTCATAAATTTCACTTTTCGCGAATGTAGAGTACCATGAAAAAAGGCCCGGGTAGTTAAAATTAATGAATTACTCTAGTTGTTTTAAAAGAAATTGTGCATATTGCATACCGTTAGAATGGGCATGAAACAGAGATGTTTTCTACAACTAGAACTGCTCTATCACTCTTAGTTTTTTTTTTTTAACGCAGTTTAATGTCGGGCTTGCAGTATATTTTATAAATTTGTTCGTAGTTTAGGGGCTCGTATTTAACTTTCTAGTAACCATCTGCTTCAAATACGAATTTTATAAGATTCTACAATTATGCTGGATGAAAACATAAAAAGTAGCCAGATCTGTTATTTTGAAATTAAATTATTGACGTTTGTAGTCTGAGCATCGAAGAATTCGAAAAAAAGAAAGTTGCATGTGGCCGGGGTCTTGTTATTGGGCCTAAACACGTAACAGACGGCCCCACAGATCCGCTATTTTCGTATGTTCAACCATCTGCCTAGCACCCTGTATAATGATTATTGTGCCCTGACTGTGTTCCCTGGAGAGTGAAACTCTGGCGCTGAGGATCCAGCGCAGGTGTATGCAATTGGAGAACAATGGTGGTGGTGGGTGTTGTTGTAAGTCACGTTCATTTTGACGTTTTATTTTCATTTTAATAAAGTCTCGGATAAAATAAAAACGGCAAGTAAGTACCCAACTAATTATAGCACTTTATTTTTATTTGTACTGTCCAGTATGATTTGCGTTGGTTGTTTAACCATAGTTAATGCTTCACTGAGAGTGACCGTGATTATCTATATGATCTATAGTCATGAAAAATATTTACAACTTCTGGACTCATGATACAACCCTATGCCGTCGAACTCGATGTTGAGAATCTTGGAACTATCTGTTTTCTAAACTATTCCGCCATTGTTATTTCTTGTAATATATGTGCTTTTATTGTTTTGCTCTACAATGCATGTTCGTAACTGGCTGAGCAATAACAGGATATTTACACATACCAGCAAAAAAGATAAATTAAGTAATATATTATTATTATTAGTATTTTTATATATTTATATATCTCGGGACCCTGGGGTCCCGGACCTTTGGAAGGCGTACAAGAAGCCGAAGCCAACTCGCAAAGGCCCGTTAGACGCTTTTTAATTAAATGAGGCACCAACCGACGATTATCCCTGTACGCACTATGCAAGTGCACCCAAGAACAACCCCCGGTTGGTGTAGGACTATTGCAAGATATGGAAACAAAGATATTGGACTATGGGTTTGGGTGGTTAAAATGGACTGGTAACCTAAAACTATAGAAGGACTATGGCCCCTGCCTGATCAATGTTTTATTATACACGGATAAAATGGCAGGGGGTGACTTGCACACTCAATAATGGGCCCCCGAAAACGGTCGCTAGCACATAGTGACTTAGCGACATAGGGGCAACATATCCTGAGGTGCTCGAGGAGTGGAGAGGTATTCCACGGCTCTCAGAACAAACCCAGAGCCCGGAAGATGGTCAAGATCCCTACAAGCACTTACTGGAATACTTCCTTCCTCCGAGCACATTTGCTCTTGCGAATCTCCACTCAAGCCGGCCAATAAAGGCAAGAATAAGGTGGGAGCTCAGTTCCTCGTCAGTGTTCACTCCAGCCGGCCAATAAAGGCAAGTTAGAGATGAGGAACATGACTTCTCCCGAGAGATAGGGTCCGTGGGGTCGCAACTGCCCAACAGCTCGCCACATGCTGCCCTGTGGGTTTCTGTATCTCTTTTGGTCTGGCTCCTCACCCTAGACATGTTCCGGCAAAGTAAACTCTACCGGCACAGACCTAGAGTTCGGAGCGCGCAAGCCCCACCACGACGTCAACGTAGAGATATGGCGGTGGGATTATTTTTATTATTATTATTATTTATTTATTTATTCATCCTTTATTGTACACCACAAATATACATAACAAAAAATAAATTAAACACACGAAGTATACAATGGACGGCCTTATCGCTTTCTGCGATCTCTTCCAGACAACCTTGAAATGGACAGTGATTTGCCTGGACATAAAATGGGGCTGTCGTTGGTGCAAATAATAAGTATACAATATACTTAAATACCGCCGTTACCGCTGGCCGTTGGGGCAGAAAGGTTCTGGAGTGGTGACCGCGTACTGGGAGACGTAGCGTTGGAAGGCCTCCCACAAGGTGGACCGATGACCTATGAAAGCCGCAGAAATCCGCTGGATGCGGGAAGCACAGAACCGATCGAGGTGGCGGTGCTTGGGGGAGGCCTATGTCCTGTAGTGGACGTCTTTCGGCTGAAATGATGATGATGATGATGATACTTAAATAGATACACATGTATAGACATAATTATGCTAAATAATAGATACATAAATACATGCATCTTCTCTACATATAATAAAAATTAAACGCTGTTCGTTGCTAAGTTCGTTTTATTTTAAAAGTTTCGTAATAGTCCGAATCTTACGGAAACCTTTGAAAAGTTGCCGGGAAAATTCGGAAAAATTGAAGGTGTATTTTTTATAGAAATGTTGTATATAATATTGAAATTTTGACATGACGTCTGTGGGTCAGTTAGTACAAAATATACACGCAACGAAAATAAATGACGACTAAAGACAATTTCAGGTTTTTTTTTTCTTGGTGAATTCAATTGTGCAAGCCTGTTGATACATACTCGATAGTTCTTTGTAGGAACAGGCCTCTGAAGAACTAAGTACTACAGACATTGCCTATGTATTGTTATTTCAAATGCAAGGTATAGTAAAGTTTAAGTAACAATACACATATCAATTTTTAACAAATAATACATATTAGCTTTTTCCCGCGGCTGCTTTTCGCCTGCGTGGATATCGGAAATAATTCAACGGGAACGTACTCCTGAGATAAAAGGTATCCTATGTCCTTGCTCGAGTCATGTTATATCTGTGTGCCGAATCCACTTCGCCATATTTGGCGTGATTGCGTATAAATATACAAACATACAAACTTTCACATTTATAATATTAGTAGAATTTCAGTAAACTAATAACTCTAAAAGCTACAATTTTTTGTAAATGTTGTGTAGACCTGGCTTTAATAAACCTTTCTATAATTAGAACTTAATTATCCCCAAAGCTAGAAATTAGGGCTAGAATCATAATACTATCATAAAGCAATTATCCCTCTGTCATAATTTGATACAAAAATAATTGGCAAACACAACATAATTAGAACATAATTAGAATAACAAAAAGCCATAAGTGACATATAAACATGATGACCTCAAATTATTATTGTTATAACAATGTTGCTGTATTAATATGTTGTCCCACGTGGAAACCGATGCTTAATTTCGCTTTTCGATTTTTGGGCTGACTAGAGTATTGTAAACAAACAATAGAGTTTGTAGAAAACCTCTGTATTTGTTTCGGTTGTTCTTCTCACAGTAGTCGGATAGGAAACACCGAGCTCATATACAACATAATATATCACTATCACTACATATTATAAAACAAAGTCCTCCGCCGCGTCTGTCTGTCTGTCTGTCTGTCTGTCTGTCTGTTCGCGATAAACTCAAATACTACTGCACCGATTCTCATGCTGTTTTCACCAATGGATAGCTTGGTTCTCGAGGAAGGTTTTAGTATATAATTTGTTAAGTGTTTGTATGCATTTTTGTATGAATTAACGATATTTGTTGGAGGTGTCGGAAAAAAATAAGCCGTCTTGGGAGCTTTCAACGAAAACGCTGTCTAAACCCTTTGAGATATAACAAAATAATGTATGGTGGAATTGTGTATCATAAAAAGGTCTTCAAAAAAGTCCGCGATGGCATATGTCTATCTCTTAAGGATAACATACTATATCCATTTTATTGACTTTTTGTAGGTATTTTTTTGCCGAATTTTACTCTTGGAAATACGATTACGATAACAATACGCTATAATATCAGTAGCTATTAGCCAAATTATGTTCGTAGATAAATAAGCTAGCTACTTACGTGTATTTCAAACAGTATACAAGAATATTTATCATAAAAACATTACTAAACACGGCGACCTTATGATCAAAATTTGTGCATTCCAAAACTTTCGTTACTTTTTCACTGACATATTTATCACTTTTCGATAAACTAACACTCAATACGAAATTTACACTTATTTCTCAGTAATTCTGTATAAGATTCTTCTAAGATTAAACCGTTTTCTCATTGAATCCATTACTTTACGCACGTATAACCTTGATGAATGTTTACATTAAGCATCGCGTCATACCGCCACACGACCACAGAGTATAGACGTATTTTGTTTTCTTTTTTTTTTTGTTCGTTTAGTGGTGTTCCCGCTAAAATGTCAACCGGTCAAGTATTAGTCGATTAATCGAATTCTACATCCAGATCGTGTTGCAAGTACAAAATAAATGTCAAATATTTCGTCCAATTGCGAACGTGACCCTGAGAAAAGTTATGCACCAATAGTGTTCATTAGACATTTCGAACGTTTTCTCAGGACAAACGGTGTACCATGCGACATTTCGGAGGATTTCGTTCTGTTTTTACATCGTTGGTACTTACGTGAATTATTCTAAAGTTATTATTTGTGTCGCATTTTTATTTCGTGTTGTATTTGGTACAATTGATTGCTTTAAGAATTTGAGTGAAATTTCGTATTTTGATTTTGTGTTTGTTATCTTTAGGTAAAGACTCATTCACGTTCAGAACATAAGTACTTTTACTATATTAAATCATTTGTTTCGGTTTCTATTCACATAGTGAGTCACATTAAAATTAATATTAAGTTAGAATTTTGAGATATATAGCCTGGGATATGGAGAAGGACATAGGGTACTTTTTTATGCGATAACCGACATCCACGCGGGCGAAGCCGCGGGCAAAAGCTAGTATATATATATATATATATATATAACATAATTTATGTATGACGTGAAAGGGCTCCCATCATGATCTACACTTGCGTCGTCTTCGCACAGGCTAAGCCACGTTATCCCCATAAGGAAACGATTCCTTAGACAGGATACAGGGCCCGCTTTTACTACACATAGATCTCAAAATGCCCACCATCCAGCAGTTAATGAAAGGCTTCTAGCGTTACTTCGACTGCAATAAAGCACCCCAATCCCCCGTTTGCTGTGGCCGCCCAATACACTCCCTCCCGCATTAGTAGGATTCGCTGACCGAGGCATACCCTGTCCATTCCCGATGACGCTGCCACTCTCCTCCAGGAGAGTAGTCCCTCAACTAGCATAGTTAGGAAACATACACACCGACCGCCGTCATTCCGTTCTCGCCGCCGAGGCCCGCCACGACGTCCCCGTCTATCCCCGCCCCGACCCTTGCTCGAGCCATCCCGCGCCGCTTAGCTGTAGCTTAGCTTAAGTTTCCTAATAATTATAATCCGATCCAGCCCGTCCCTTGCTGTCCTCTCCCAGCGACGCCCTAAGCTGAGATCCGTACCCCACAGGGCGTGCCCTTAGCGTGTAGTCGCTTAGTTTATAAGTTTTCTGCCCTGGCTGGAGGCCTTAACTTATTGAGGCACCCACAGGAAAGTCCGGTTAAAGGTTCCCACACACTGGCGCGATATCGCGGGCACGACAATGGTCGCGCTGCCTGTCGCGCCCGCAATATCGCGCCTGTCTGCGCGAGCCTTAGGCTGGTTTCACTGCTGTACGGACGATCCGTACGGGCTGTCAGTACGGACGCTCGGGGAGCACATGTTAGGTGCTAGAACATCGTTTCACAGCGACGCGGATTGGTGCGCACGCTGCCCGCTCCGGGTAGAGCCCGTATAACGCCACCCGCGTCCTCATAGACGTAGTACAATGTAAACCCTGTTTATGGGATTACTCAAATGTAAATTACAAAAACAAAGATGCTCAAGCTCTGGCGTGGGAAGATAAAAAACAAGTAATCGACATACGAAAATAATTGATTTGCGCGGATCGTCCCTGATTTTATGGTTTAAGTTGACAAATGCACTTTCGAAACATCTCGCTTCGAGGATCGGATGTACCCATAGTCTTTTTATCTGCCGTCGTCGTCTCTTACAAATTAAATATACACCAATAATTTTTTAAACGTACCTATGCATTCATTTTCTAACCGACTGTCTCCCGCTAGCAACCGTATCGTACTGAACCCACGTTTCAGAGCACTAGGCTGCGGGCGAGACCCGTACGGCTCTGCCGCGCACGGACAGCCCGTACGGGTCTCCCGCATAACTGTGAAGCCAGACTTAAGCAGACGACAAACTCCTAGGTTGACCAGCGAAATGCAATAAAAAAAAGACGTGAAGGGTATTTTGTAGCCAATTTACAGAAATAAATATCAATATCATAAAAAATTGGTATTGTTACACACCTAAATCTAAAAATACAGAAACTTAGACATCCCTATTTAAAATTTCACTACCTGACCATGTTGTGGGAGGCAACTGGTAGCTCGGATAAAGCATGAAACAGCTTTGTAACAGAGCTTCCATCGCCTAAAATGTAGGTACAACCCAAACATTTGTATATATTAAGTCTTTGATAG
Organism: Dryobota labecula; assembly: GCA_947523025.1. Taxonomy (NCBI): domain Eukaryota; kingdom Metazoa; phylum Arthropoda; class Insecta; order Lepidoptera; family Noctuidae; genus Dryobota; species Dryobota labecula. Next base: position 23,654,914 of record OX383302.1, on the reverse strand, counting down.
ATTCATCATCAATCTATTAAAATAATTTATTCTTATGAAAACTTTTAGAGATAGGTACAAAAAATTACTAAATGTGTTTCGCGCTAAACATATTTAAAACATAATTGTGTCTCTATCATCTTCAAACGATTAACAGAAACAGAACGATTTTTCACATTATTTTAGCGCTAAACGTGTGGACTGTGTACCTACAGTGATTAATGGCGCAAGGACAGCTTAAAATATATTGGCTCAGTACTTCCATTGTTAACTGTTAATACCATTAAAAACGAACACGAATAAATAGAACAAAACCCTACTTTCAATATTTGTATGGCAGTTTGCCAGCACAGCCGTCCGCGCCACCTGTTAGTAGTAACTCAAATACTACACAAACTTCCCTTTGTACCACTATTTACTGTCCAATGTAGTTCGGCAACAGAAAAAGTTATTGTTTAACATAACACCACGGCTGTATTCTTCAAATGGGTAGTTAGAGGTGAATAGTACATACATTTTTTAAGTGGTTAGGAGACGATCCGAGCCTATTGTCAACAAGGGACAAATTAAGCAACACACTAACACTCTCGTTAACACTTTCGAGCTTAATGCTCGTCCTGAAGATTAAACTCAGAAACAAGCTCAGTTTTCACACTTGCAACTACTGGACCAACGAGCAACGAAAATTAACATAAACGAGTCAGTTAAAAGATATTCAAAATTGGTGTTATTTGCTCAAAATACGCTGAGACCGCTGAAAGTCCACAATTTCCGACCATCACAGTAACAAAAGACAGCCTCTAAGACCAACCTTAAAGGTTTCGTAGTCTTTAATCTGAAAAGGCAAGTTATAGAAAGAAAGACATTTATTCGTCGGATATGGTAGACAAGTTGGTTAGTGCAGTTAAGTTCACATCCGGACACATCCGCCGCTAAAAGCGGCATACGAACATTTATAATATTACACAGGGCCATAAAACCTAACTTACTCGTATATACTACATTAAATACTCTGATAAACAAAACAAAACACTTCGACTATAGACATAAATCTAATATACAATATAAAATAAAAAACACAACAACAAAATTTGTATTTTGTAAATGGTGCAACGATCGCAATAAAATGGACAATGGCAGCTTAATGTAGGAAATAATTGACCCGCAATTATTTCCTACATTAAGCTGCCATGTCTGCTTTGCTTCAGCCCCTGTGTAAGCACAATTAGCTTATAATGTTCCTACTGGGAGGATACAGGCCTCCTCTCTGTGAGAGAGAGTGGGCCATAATCCACCACGCGGGCCCAGTGCGGGTTGGTGGATGTCACATGTCTTCGAATTTTGGTCCTAGGAGATGCCGGTTTCCTCACGATGTTTTCCTTCACCGTTTTAAGAGCAGCGATGATGAAATAATTTACACATAGTAAAGTGACTCCCTCGGTCCAAACCTACGACCTATATACTCGTAAGTCGCGGCTGTTAATACTGGGCCACCACTGGTCTCTCAGTCCCTGTATGCGTCATCATAACTAATCATGCATTAGGTATAGTCAGCCTCAACAAAATGTATAAATCCATAACAATTCATGTAATTGTTTATAATCTTTGTTCCATAATATATTTGTATCAATGTGTGTGCCGCAAACCATAATTATTACACATTAGGTAGGTACTCAATCGTAGCTACATATTGATACAGTACTCATCATCTGCCTTACAGACTGTTCCCAACTATATTGGGGTCAGCTTCCAGTCTAACCGGATGCAGCTGAATACCTGTATCTTACATGGAGCGGCTGCCTATCTGACCTCCACAACCTAGTTACTGGGTAATACGATACCCCTTGGTAAGACTGGTTGTCAGACTTTCTGGCTTCTGACGACCCGTAACGAACCGTGTCAAAGATCCACTAATGACAGCCGGGACCAACGGCTTAACGTGCTTTCCGAGGCACGAAGGGATCTTGGTATGTAAAGATGGTCACCCATCCACTGACCAACCGTGGCAAGCGTAGCTTAACCTGATTGATCGACACATGCGGCTGTTATTATGTAGCCACAAGCCCCTAACAGTACAGTACAGTACTAAGGAACACAAATTGTAGACACCCACACACACATTCTTGTCGATGTGTACATCGTGTATCTATCAGAAAGGTGTGGTCATGGACCATCAAACAATTCAACATCAATTTTCTTGGTGGGACCAACAGCGTTATCGTGCAAATGCTGCTGTTTATCTTTATTGAGGCTGACTGTACCGTAACAAGCTTAACGATTGATTAATTGAATTCCCGTTAATTAGGCCCTCGTGTACGGCTTAGCGGTACAAGCAGTATTAATTGTGTCTTCAAACTTCGCTATGTAATCCTGGGTACCGTGCCGTGTAGTTGGTAATGACATGAATTTGTCCGGCTTGCTGGTAGTGTTTTGCGAGGAAGTGGAGATATTCTGAAGCTAACTTTTGAATAAATTTATGTTTTTTCTCAAAGTTAAGCGAAACGGGGAGCAGTCAGCGCAAGTAAATTACTAATTAGGTAATTATTTAGTTGTTGCATTTCGTATCTCACTACTACTGCTCATGTATAAAATTATAAGTTCTCAAAACAAAAACGACAAAGATGTTCGATGTTGGCGAATTAGCTACGTCACTTCTTTTTAGGGTTCCGTACCTCAAAAAACGGATCCTATAAGATCACTCGTGTCTGTCTGTCAGTCTGTCCGTCTGTCACAGTCAATTTGCTCCGAATCTACTAGACCGATTAACTTAAAATTTAGTACATATTACTTTCGTGACCCAAACACGGACATGTAACGAAAATAAATGAAATTTGAATATGGGGTCACTTTTAGGGGGGTAAATTAGAAAATTAAAAAAAAAGTTTTGTTCACTGTACCGTATCACATATCAAATGTAAGCTGGGCTTATTGTAAGAATTTCATATATATATATTTTAATAATTTTAAAATAAATACTTATAAAGTTATGTGTGTGTTATGTGTTATGTTTGTGTTATGGCAGCACCAACAGTATTCTCAGTGTGTTCGCAGAACTCTGGGATTCCCCGATGTGGCAGAGGTGGACTCAGCTCCACGCAGATTTTTTTTTTTTTTTTGATTGTCTGTTTGTTTGTGTTCCTGTACTAACACTAGATGTTAAGTAAAATTTTTACTAACCAAATGGACTAAATTGTCTGAAATAAAAATATTCTATTCTATTCTATTCTATAAGAAAATAGATGAAAATTGACCATTCCCCCTTATCTCCAAAACTACTGAGACAAAAATTAAAAAAAAAAAATGCAGAAAATAGTTATATAGGTACTTATAAATTACAGAAAAACCTATAAGAAGTCTCTGGTCTTAATATAACGTGGTAAATCTCTCAATAGTGTGCGTACACACAGCTCCATTAAGTGGTTACCCAACTACAGTGTCAAGTTTGTTCTTGGGATAAATTCGTGCCAACTACGAAACCCTTCATTGTGCGTAGACACGCACTTGGCCGGTACTTTTAACGTTCAAAATGTGCTGGTTCTCCGTCTGTTTTGTACCTCTAACTGTCGTCAAACGCTTAGAGCTCGGAAACACTTAACTATTACATGCCCCCAATATGGTGTAGGTAGGTACCTACTCTTGAAAGCCGTGCCAATAACCGCTAATGACGAATATAATCCCCGCGGTGAACATCACTCACTTTGTTGTTGCGAGTCGCGCAGATTGAAATTGTGACATTATGTTGTGTGGTGTGGGTTACTGGCTTATTGGATTTAACTGGTATTAAATCTATGGCTTAAGATGATTAAAGCAAATAAAATGTCTTTGTAGAAATAAGCTTTACAGTGATGGAAGATACCTAAAGATTATTATGAAATCAGAACGCTTTTTGGAATTTTTGTGTCAGTTAGGTATTATTTTGAAACTGTAACCAACAATTTAATAGTCGATAATTTACTCCACAAGTAACTTACTAATACTTCTTTTATAATAGACAGTTTTCATTCTTAATAATACTTGCAAACATAACTTTGTGAAGTTATCACTTTGTATGTTTGGTGTTGACTGTACCTATTAAATTAAAATCCAAATCTATTTATTCAAATTAGGCTGAGAATCAGCAATTTCTGAACGTCAAAATGACATAAGACAGTCCCCCAAAACGCCTGCCCTTCACCACTTCCTAGTGCTTTAGCTGGGAATAAGAAGTGGCGCAACAAACTCACCAGCAGCACAGGTGTATGTTAAGTTAGAAGAATTAATATATTTGCTTTTCTATTAATCACCATAATTATTCCATGACCACACAATAAAAAACAGCAGTGTGTGCGACATAAATCGCCACAATCAGAACATTTATCAAATTATGGTGATTAGTGGTAGTTTGGCGCAGAACAAGCATTATACAACCCACACCGTGTATCGACGCTCATAAATGTTAGTAATAACATCACTCCAGCCTGTTATCACGGTCGTTACGACCAGTTTATAAGGCAATAAAAAATATTAAGCACTAAGTGACATATTTATACTATGTTCTTCAAATTGCGACAGTTTGATCGATAGTAATAATAATCCATTTATTTTTCAAAATATTATTCTGTCGTATCCTGCGTAAAAATACATTTTCAGGGTTTTGGTTATATTGTTAGATATAACATTTAATGAAATAAATAAGTATAACATTCAAATTGCAAACTAGTCAAATATTAGGTATGGAAATCTGAAAAAGATTAAATTAAGTCAGACAGATAATAATTATTTTCTAATATTTAAGTCAACTTTTCATTCATCAAATATTAAGTCGAATAGTAGCATTTATAATACAATACAATACTGCAGGTAGTCTGTGGTGTACCATTTACAAATATACAATAAGTACATGCATATATAAAACATGTTATACTTATCTATATAAATATATATAATCATGAAACAAGTGCAAAGAACAAAAAAAAAATGGTTAAGGAGAGAGATAGAGTTTATTTATCATTATTTTAAAAATGGACAAAGATTGAACACGCTTATCGACTCGGGCAAGGCATTCCATAACCGCACTGCTTGAACTGTAAAATATGTATCATAGAAACTGGTGGAATGCATTGCAAGCGTGGTGATCAATGCTCGAGCCTTCTCACTTTAAGGAGAGGCCTTTGTCCCGCAGTGGGACAATAATAGGCTGCTATTTTTATTTGGTAGGTACCTATAGCAAAAATGAGTCAACACAAATTCACAGTCACAAAATCAACTTATTTTGGGCGCTACAAATTACACCGAGTTATGCTTATTTGGCCACAAAGGCCTTTAATAACGTAAATACACAATCATTAATTTAGGTCTACTAAAGAGGACAGAATCTGTGCCATTAGTGCTATTCTGGTATGCCGTAGGACAACAATAACCCTTAAAAACCGTCCTTATTGTTATCCTTACAATAGCAATGAAAGCGGTTGGCATACCATACCGGCAGAACCCGTGTTACGCCTGTTAGCAATGATAATTGTGTAAAAACACTTAAAAGCGAAGGTTTGCATGCAGAAATCTATTATTCAAATATGTACCGAAGAGGTTTACAAAAAATTGACAAAGCGTAAGATTTGCTGCTTAGGAGCTTCTCACACTGGGAGCAGCATTCGTTAAGCAAATATAATCAATTAATCAGCTTTAAAAAAAAAAATTGTCAGCCATACTGAGACGTTCTCACTAAAGAAAATTTCGTGTTTCAGCTTTTTAGTTAATTCATCGCTATTGTAGAGATTTTCACATCACTAGCTCTTTTAGATTGCCTTTAATACCTGTTATATCCCTGTTTTAGAATTTATAGATAGTATTTTGATTAGGTTCTGGCGGGGCCTACATTTTAAGACAAAGCGTTAAGTCGACCATAGGCTTGTACGAACGGCCAGAGCTCGACTCAGTGTAACGTAAACTAATCCATATACAGGATAGGTAGTCCTGCATCGTGTCCGCTTGAATGCCAAAGCACGGAAGTGTAAACCTATGTACATTTCAGCTAGTTTGTGACGTGGTTGCTTCATGGACTATCACGAGCATACATATACTAAGTAAACCATACCCACGGGCGATTTTGTAACGCAACGATTTTTTATCGCGCACTTGAGTTTCAACTCCCGGTATTGAGGCGAGCATTGAGAATCCAACAAAGTGCATCCCAGCGCGTCAAGAAAACACACTGTTGGATTTTCAACTCTCGGTATTGACACGAGCATTGAGAATCCAACAGAGCGCATCCCAGCGCGTCAAGAAAACACACTGTTCCCATCCGAAGGAGGGTACTCCATACAAAATGGTCGTTGTGCGTGCCACAGCTCGGAATCGACTCAGTTTAGCATAAAACATCTTTTAATGTGGTAGTAAATGAGATAAGAATTGTATTTTTTACAAAAACGTACTGTAACGTACTTACGGAGAAGGTATAAACAAAAAAAAAAAAACATGCGAGATGTTGAAATTTATTTTTTTAGATGGCACGTACTTTTTATCCAAGTATGTTGCCACTTGGTAGTGTTCATTAGTTTCACCTGCGTGTCAGGGCATGCTACACACGATGTGAAAAAGCAAGAAAACACTTTTCTTTCTTATTGCCTTTTAAGCCACACAACATATTCTGCAAAATATAGAAGTGTGAGAATGAGTGTATGTGTGTGTGAGATGAACCGGATGAACCAAAAGTAGTGTTGAAGCTCATTTCAATAAGTGTAACAGATAGAGATGTTAGGTCTCTTTACTTGTCAAACCGATGCCACAGACACTAAAGGCATATATAAGTAACTGTTGTTACGTCAGATAATGACCCGCGGATTACAATGTTTTTGATTAAATAATAAATAAATATGTTATTTTAGGTTATCTCACTCCTATGTTTATTTTATTTTATTTTACTTTTTATTTCTGTGTCTGTCCGTGACATCACAGCGGGCCCTATCAGAATACCAGCACTGCGACCATTGATGTATTATAAGCGTAGATACGGGACTTAGTAACAGTGCCTGGTCCTATAAAACTAAGGGCTGGCCCGTAGTTGGCACTCAGTCGCGAACGGGATATCGTTGATCAAACAGCTCCATAATTACAAATTTTTTTTGGTGATAAATACGCATCATAATGACTTCTTGTGCAGTTTTTTTTTTTTTTTTTTTACACTACGGGGAAGCTCTTGGCCTTCATCTCACCTGATGGTAAGTGATGATAAGGCCGAAGATGGAAGCGAGCTTCACCCGGAATCCTCAACCACAGAGGAACTGGCTATCTTACCTCTAACTGCCGAAACACAACAAATGTTGTTAACATTGTTGTTTGGCGACAGACTTAGATAAGATGGTGATAGCTAGCCAGGCGGACTTAGAACAAGCCCAACCACCAACCAGTTAAACAGTGTTTTAATCATACAAGGAAGAAAAATAAGACACACGGGATTACTTACCACTCGTAAGTACAGCCAAAAATGCTAATTTGTTAAAAGTTATAATAATATTTAATGTTGGCTTCGCCATGTTTATGCTACCACATGCAATGTCATTCATAATCGTAAACATTCGGCAGCTAACGCGATTTTGCTCACACGACAGCGCCGTCTCCTATCTTTGTTCTTGTCTATCGGTAACTGTAGGTTTACGACTGTGATCAGATCACACTGATCACAGATGTGTGAGTTTTGGTGCTTGTAGTCTTGCGCCGAGCCCAGGTTTACTGATTGCGATGTTAGCGCGTAACATATATTCCTCCTTTTAATATCTCAATGAATTTATCAATATTTTCTAAGTTAGTAGCCATTACACCATCAAAGACACGCTTGTTTCCCTGAGTCAGCTACTCGTTAAACGAAATTGAACCCTATCCTATACAACAATTAGTATTGGATTTGTACTAAGCCAACCAAAAATATACCGATTCCATCCATGGGATAAGTCCCCACGGACCATAGTAACAAACAGGTGTCTGTAGTGATTGGAATAATTGTGAATTTAAAGAAACATATTTTTTGCTTCAAAAAGATTTCCCTGGGGTAGGGAACATTTATGGCAATCTTGTAGATTTCATATCTATTTCATAAACGAACAAGCTAAGATCTCAATCTACAATGCTGTAGGAATAGCTTGGTGTGTATAAAAATTACAATTTAACTTGCTTTCGGAACAATTTTTTTACAGTGGGTTTAATTGAATTTCCTGGTATTCTATTTTTTTACCATTTCTACATAGTATTTTATTGCTACGTGGATCTATTTTAATTGAACTCTAATATTTATAAATAAAATAATAATAACAATCGACAAATGTGGCACAACAAGCTTGGCCGATTTACACTCAGCTCGTGCGTTATACCAAACTGAGTACAGATACACATAATTATACAATTAAATAAAATTTAAGTGCCTGTTTTTAATGTCAAAATAACAACAGCTTTTTTACTAAATGCATACGGTACGTATAACTTAAAACAATTTTTAAAATTGTTGTCTGTCTGTCGGTATGTTTATCTGTCTGTTCGTCTGTTTTTTCCGGCTAATCTCCGAAACGGTTGAATCGATTTTGACGGGAATTTCACTGGCAGATAGCTGATGTTATACGGAGGCCTAATATCGTCCATAGAACCATCATTGTACTCACTGTAAAGGCAATGATGCTCGTCGTAGGGCGATGAATGAAAATCAATAATAATACTCGTAGGTCACGGTATCCCGCTTAAATATATATGAATTTAATTTAAAAATTATGTAATTCTGTAAAATAATAATGTGACATCTTTCTTGTTAATAACGTAACGTATCTTCCACGCTGCCATACGTCGTTTGCATGTGTGCATGCACTTGCGAGGTTTTACAAAACCCACAAATGGCCGCTGGGCACCCTCCCAGCGGCCATAAAAACTCGAATAATAGGTTACTGTCACTCCTCAAGTTGTTAACAAAATTAATAAATGAATTAGTAGTTTCGGCGGGTAACTAACGCCCAGACTATCGAAAACCTTTAGGAATAATTAATACAACATATTATGACTTTCATAACTTAAAATTAATATTCCCAATAATGAGACAGTAAGGTGAATGACCTTCAAAAAGTACGTAACTACTTGCCTATAATTTGAACGATTATTTTTTTATTATTTTGTGTCATTGCATTGGTCTAGTGGTCGGAAGCGCTACTGTGGAGCGGTCATTGGGCTATGCCCAAAAATGGTGCCTTTTTTATGGCACACTAACGCCACCTTGTTAGATGTGTAGAGTACTTCCATTCAAACAATAGTTACTATGGCAGCTCAGCTCTAAAGTACATCCGTCTCGAGTTATGCACCATAATCTATGACGCGTATTTTATTAGGAAAACTGAAAATATGAGCAATTTTTGTAAATAAAGAAGCCAAGACAGTAAGCAATCACACTATCAGTTTTGCAAATAAAGCGTATTAACATTGCTAATGAATGAAGTGTGACTTGATGTCACATCACACTATGCCACTTACGACAACATGATGCAACATTAGTCCAAATAGTGTTTTTTTAATGAAATAAAACCTTAAGGCTAAGTTCAGATGAACGCGCGACGACGCGCGCTGCCGCGCGATTCACCTGTTCAGATGGCGGCGGCTTGCGCGCGACAGTCTAGCGTGAACATTCAGTGAGAATGTACGTGGAGGAGGCAATTTGCTTGTGGGTTTTATACCGCAAACTGCGACGTCGCCGTCGAAAGCAAAGACGATACTGGGTGCACCCTATTTTAAGTCACAGACTTTATTTAAGCCTGTTTGTGACTTTATATCCCACAGGCCACACTAATACTACACGAAGATCGATTTGTCAGCTATTTTATGATGTCGACTGCATCCTTTGACTTTTTGTATGATTGAAAAGGATTTGCAACCTACAGATGATGCTGTAAGATATTGCATATCACCAAAAGAAAAACTGATAGTAACATTGAGGTAAGTAACTTTTTATTTTAACATCAACATTATGCAGACTACATTACGTCATCATGTCTTAACAATTTATGGCGTTCACAGTAATAAGGGTGAGGGCAAACAAGCGTAATTTTTTGAGTAGTGAGCCGCGTAATTTCGGTCGCGTAATTTCTGCTACATTCGGTTTCATACAAAACTCAGTGGTTTAAATTACGCGCCTCACAACTCAAAACATTACGCTCGTTTGGCCTCACCCTAAATAAATCCATTGATATGTCGTCCTCCATTTTTTTCGTCGCTCCTTGCGTCCGTCCGCCTCAAACCGCGCGGGTCAACTGAACGTCGATACAGGGCCTCAATTCTGCTATTACAATAGTGTCAGAATGGTCTCGCCATTGTATTTGACTTTTTTTGTATGGCAAATCTGTCAAAAACTCACAATGAAGAGACCATTCTGACACTATTGTAATAGCAGACTTGAGGCCCAGGAGTGTAGATCTTAAACCGCGCGTCACCGCGCGGTGGTGCGCGCGGGCACGCGCTGTGACGCGCGGTCATGTACACAACAGCATTGATTTGTTACAATCTTAAACCACGCGCCGAGCCAACCGCGCGTCGTCGCGCGTTCATCTGAACTTAGCCTAAATGATCTACAACGTAATTAAATAACGTTAAAATTTAAAAACCTAGAATTTAGAAATAAATTAAATTCACGGTTGTTTTACTTTTGATTGTTTTCTCACTTTTGTATCAATCTGTCAAATCAAAATGATAAAAGGCGGTCTTTGTCGTCTTTCACAATCTTTATTGAATACTATCATGTCGCTAATACCAGACGAATGTACCTACACGTATCGTGACTATGTAAGGCAGAAGCCAGCGAATAACAGCAATAACAATAGGCGTGTCACTTTCTACAATGCAGCGAGTCGTCCAACGTTTCCGAGAAACTGGGCTGAACATAAGAAGACCAGGAACCGGCAGACCAAGATACTACGGCTCGAAGAGACAGATTTTTTGTTACGAGCATGCTCCGAAATCGGCAACTCACGGCTGTTGAAGTAACAAATCAACTTCGGGAGACGACGTAAGCGAGCGGACTGTACGGCGACGTCTCATTGAAGCTAATTTGACCCCACATAGATTCGCAAATGGTCCAAAACTTGAAAGGAAACTTAGGGTAACATGATTACTTTACGCTCGCGATCATGCACAATGGGGAGACGAAGAAAGATTAATGTTTCGACAAGAGTAATGTTTTCGGACGGACCCATATTTATGCTGTATGCACATGATGGGCGGCGAAGAGTCTACCGACGGCCAGGGGAAAGTTTTATTCAGAGAGTCGCACGGAGTTAGTGCTGATAGAAAATGGTACGCTAACTAGTGCAAGATATTATGTGGAAGAAATTCTTAATAAGCATATCGGCCCATATTTCATTAATATGGGTGAAGATTCAATATTCATGCATGACAATGCCTGGCCACATACATCTGAAATTGGGAGGAGAGTAAGAAGTCGTAACCCCGCCTCAGATACACTTCAAGACCTGAAACATGCGTTAGTGGAAGAATGTACCAATATCCTGCAACATCGCATAAGAAAGTTAAACAGAATGGCCAATCATCTGGCTGCTGTGAGAAGAGCCCGTGTAAGCAATACAAAGTAGGAATTTTGTTTAAAAGCTCGTTTTTGTGCTGTATAAGGTACCAATCATTATTTTTTCAACGTAAAAAATATTGTTTTAATAATAATAATAATAATGTTTTCAACATTTGATGCTGTTTTATTAACTGGTAAATTATCACAACACAGTTTCATTCATGCTGCTAGCTCTATTATTTTAAGAGTAATTTTAGTTTTTCGTACTGACCCGTATTCTTTGTCCGCGAGTGTAGCTTACATGACATTTGAAACTTCCCCGGTGCCATTCATAACAGAATTATGTACATTACACGTCATATTAAGCCGGACCCAGACGTGTGTTATGTAATGCGAATAGTGTGGAGGGCACGTTACGTTAAATTACACATTACACACGTCTGGACCTGACTTTACATGCACATCTCGGGTTGCACACTTATGGTCTATGTTGAACTAGTTAAAAGTTTGGAGTCCTACGTAATATTCAAGATGATGTAAGAGTAGACTAACTTTTGTTCGACTTGCATACAAGGACTGCTCTTAGTTTTGTATGAACGAAGGAAGTCGTGAGTAATGAGGTTGTTCAAGTCCGATTGCAAGTCAGTTGTTAGAAATAGTTTTCAGCGGTCTGATTAGAAACCACGCAAGTTAAAAACTTTCAATCGGCCGATAATTACATCAATCATTATCATCTTTGTCCCGTGTTAATTGTGGTCGGCGTTTCCTTCTTCCATTCTCCCCTGTCAACCGTCTCGCTATCATTCACTCCCTTCTTTTTCATATCACTCCTCACACAATCCATTTATCTTAAACTATAATCTCTAATCTCTAAGTCTGTATGTCTATCTCTCCTTCTCTCTCTGTCTCTATCATGATTTCTTCTCGATAACTACATCAGTATGAGGAAGAAAAAACCCGCCAAGTGCATGTCAGACGACGTACAATGAAGGGTTCCATAGTTGGGATGAGTTTATCCCAAGAACCAACTCAACATTGAGTTGAAAAACATGTTCTTCCTTACATTACAACTGCAAATGTAAGTACGCACAATATTGGCAGATTTACCATGTTATTTTAAGACCATAGACCTCTTATAAGTTTTCCTGTAATCTATAAGTATGGAACTATTGTATATATTTTTTTAAAATTTCAAAATTGTAGGGTCAGTATATTCGGGGATGAGGGAATTTCAATTTTTATATGTTTCTTAAATAATTATAAAACTTTTGACTTTTTAAATTATATAAAACTAGCTTTTGCCCGCGGCTCCGCCCGCGTAGATGTCGGTTATCGCATAAAAAAGTAGCCTATGTCCGTCTCCATATCCCTATATCTCTGCCAAATTTCATGACGATCGGTTCAGCGGTTTAGGCGTGAAAAGGTAACATACAGACAAACAGACAGACAGACAGAGTTACTTTCACATTTATAATATTAGTATGGATTATACTTTTTTTTCTGTTCCCAAAAGAGCGTCCGTCCTTGTTTGGGTCACATAAATAGATATGTGTACCTTTCAACTTTATCGGTCCATTCGATTCGAAGAAAATTGGCTGTGACAGACGGACAGACAGCCAGACGGACACAAGAGTGATCTAATAAGGGTTCTGTTTTTTAATTCGGACATAATTATGGATGCCTAGAAAAGAAGTAAGGAAGTAAAATTGTTTATTCTGCACAAAGACATGTCCAAGTGAGCGTAATCTAGCAACAAATCGGTTAGTAAAAGGTTTGATGGGCTACACGATTGGCTATTGAAAGCTACACCCAGCTTAGTTTGACAAATGCCGCAATGCTTAAAAAATGAACTCTGCATGATACAGTAGCGACCCGCCCCTGCTTCGCACGCGTTTTGTGACGTGACAAAACATCAAGATTTCTTTATTATATATAAGTTTAATATTAATGTACTATACACATAAACCTTCCGGAATAAATTCTCTAAATGACGGTGAAAATCACATCAAAATCTGTTGCGTAATTTAGATGAACAACGCCGATCCCACAGACAAACACAAAAATCGACTTTATAATATGAATGTACATATAGATAGATCAAGACAACCTTGCCCTTATCGTTCTGATAGTAATTAACGTTTATTTATTTTACTTCGATGGTCCTAGTTTATCATTTTTGTGTTACAGCTATATGAACATAATTCAGCATTGCATATGTAAGCGGGCACACCCTTTATCATCATCATCATTTCAGCCGAAAGACGTCCACTGCTGGACGTAAGCCTCCCCCAATTGGGGGGGTTTGCCATAATCGCCACGCTTGGCAGGCGGGTTGGAGATCGCAGTATGGTATTAAAAATGCATAGAGAACGCTGCTGCCCATTCTCTAGTAAGTCCCTTAGTCGCCTTTTACGACACCCACGGGAGGAAATGGGGTGGTGCTATTCTTTACGTCCGGCGCCACACGGCTAACACCCTTTATGCTTATAGACTTTTATCTAAGTTTTAAGTTTTGTTTACTTTTTATTTTGCTTGAGTATAGTTTTTATTATTGGCGTGTGTTAGCTGACATAGGCAAATTTTATTGACTGTTCTGTCTCTAGTTATGTTAATTACTTTGTATACCAAATATTGTATAGAATCAAGTATTTCTATCTGAACAGACATCTGTGCTGCTAGGGAGTTTGTTCCACTACTTCTTTTCTTCCCAGCTAAAGCACTAGGAAGTGGTGAAGTGGGGGCGTTTTGTGGGACTGTCTTATGTAACTTTGACGTTCGAAAAGTGCTGATTCTCAGCCTAATTTGAATAAATGACTTTTGAATTTTGACCTCTTTCTCCTACCCCTATAAGGGTTTGCCCTTCAAAACGACCTGTAGCTATTTACAGATTAATATCAAAGCAAAATTAACCCCCAAAACATTTTATTTTTATTTACACGGAAATGTTAATGGATCTTTCTTGAAATCGTTTATATAGACTACAGAAATAGAGTCGCCTACAGTATCTTTCCTGGCGGTCGTTTATCTGAAAGTAATCAAATAAAACTGCCAACGTTTTTAAAATGAAACACGCTTCAAAGAATTCAGGTTAAGAGATCTGTAATGGAATAAGGAAACCAATCTAGGCGTTTTACTGGTTGTTAATTCATTTTTTTCTAAAAGTCTGAAAAATGGGTTAGTTTGATAAAAATGGTTTCAGACCAATCTTAATATTGGGAGCACCATCTTAGCAGTATCTTACTAATTAACATAACATCACGCCTTGTTTCCCCGAAGGGATAGGCAAAGGTGTACCTATAGTAGTTACACCCACATTTTGCCAGTAGGTAATTAATTGCCACTGTGGAAAAAGTTCTTTAATATTACTGTTTTTAATCCATTCCCATCTTACTAATTATTTAGTATTCATAAATAAAACATGTTCTCGATACCTATTCTTTAGTTTATTGAGTTTTAAATAAAATATTATTTATTTATTTATATAAACTTTATTGTATACCACAAAAATAAATCAAACATTAAATAAAAACCGGCCAAGTGCATGTCGGACCACGCGCAATGAAGGGTTTCGTAGTTGGGATGAATTTATCCCAAGAACAAACTCAACTGCAATTTTAAGTTGGTCGACTACTCGGTAACTTGTAAAGCCTACTTAACTGTGATAGTTTTCCTTTTAATTTCGTTATATATACTACTGTTGTGATTTATTTCACATATCCAACACAACCATTTAGCTGGCAGGGGGGGACACTTGACTCTAACAAAAATTAGCACTTTAATGCTTAATATTAAGCGGACGGATCCCTAAATCAAAAAATGGTCTTCACAAACTTGTAATATTTTTGAACGGTCTATCCAATGATAGCCCACACTATAGACAAGAAAAAAATATCATCCTCACGTTAAGAGTAGGGGAGGTACCTACGCTAAAAAAAAAAAACAGAATTCATATTACCACTTTTTTGGCGTGATTAATATGTATACCCATGCCTAATTACAGCTCCAAGCTAAGCCGCGGACAGACAGACAGACAGACGGACATAGCGAAACTATGAGGGTTCCTCGTTGACTACGGAACCCTAAAATATACAATGGGTGGCCTTAGCGTTTTATGCGATCTCTTCCAGGCGAGCAGGTAAGGTAGTTATTAAGCAAAATTCTGAATAAACTGTTCACCACGGAGCCCGGGCACACCGGTAAACACACGCTTGACTATTTTAATTTTAAGAGGACTCTAATATTCTTTGACATCTTTAATCATATTTTCTCTGTATTTTGAATTGTATGAAACTCGGCCGAGCTAATTAGTCGTAATTATAAAATGTAATGTGTGGCGATTAGAATGTCTCAGAAAAAGTATTCTGGTGAGTACGTATTATAAAGTAAGTATTCTGGAGAGTGTGCGGAGAAGCTCCTTGACCTGATCCCACCATCGCTCTTTGATTACCGGACTTCCAGACGTACTGCAGGATACCATCCGCACTTGGTTGATATCCCGTCCAGTCGTACTCAAGTCGTTTCTCCTTCACATTTATTATGCACACAGCCAAAATGTGGAACTCTCTGTCAGCCTCTGTGTTCCCTTCCACATATAACCAGTCTGCCTTCAAAGCAAGAGTGAACAGACATCTTCTGGGTACGCTACTACGCTCGTTCCATCAAAGAGCTCATCCATGGCGATCCATCAGGCGAGATCGAGGCCAAGAGCAGGCTCAATCAGTAATATTGTTTTTTTTTTTTTTTAATGTAGGTTTCGATAAATAGATTGCTTTTCTAACAAAAATGGTTTAAGTTATTTAATTTTCTTTTCAGGTATTTCCCCTCTACCAGTGACTTCTTATTTAAGATAACGGTGAGTACGTATCAGACTTACCCTGTGTCTTAAGGTCTTAACCAAAGCAATCAGTCGTGCGACAACGTGATCGTCGCGATCAAATGCCACTAATTTATTTGGAAAACCAGAAGGCCTCCGTCGGCGTGTCGCGCGTTCGATCGCTTTGGTTAGGAAGCGGGGTTACAGTGAAGTAAACATCGCGATGGCCGGATTTACTTTTGGCCTGAAATCGCTGAATTTCCGCGAAGATCTATTTTAAATGAGGTCAAAATGTACAAAACTAGGTACTTTAAAAACAGAAACTAATCAATATTCAAATACATTGTAATGTCCGTTCCAAAAGTACCTGAAGAAATGTAAAACAAATGGATCCGAATAAGAACCTATGGATGCCAATTTGTAGCTCTGCCACTTACAATTTGGTTATTTGAATACTCTGTAATGTAAATTTTAAATCACGTGAAAGATGTTTTTCATTTGATCATTTAGGTTAATTTTATAACCTCAGTATTCGTCGATGATTTTTCAATAACAATTATTGGGTAATGTCATTCAAACAATAATTGTTGGATAGGAGTGCAGTTGTGAGACATAAATAAACTTTTAGTGAGTGCTTGCGTAAGAATTTAACCTGAATCAGGTTTGTGTACAATTTCTTCAGATATTTTTGGAGTAGACTATAAGTAGATTATCCATACTAATATTATAAATGTGACAGTAACTCAACTCAGTAACTATGTCTGTCTATGTATGTTACGTTTTCACGCCTAAACCGCTGAACCGATCGTCATGAAATTTGGCAGAGATATAGCCTGGGATATGGAGACGGACATAGGCTACTTTTTTTACGCGATAACCGACATCTGCGCGGGCGGAGCCGCGGGCAAAAGCTAGTCTATAATATAAAAGTATAATATATAGAGCTGTTTGACCCTCTTTTGGACATAAATAGAATCGAAGGCGCTCATTTAAGTGAAAAACTTTGAATCGGGTAATTTAGTCCTCATAAACTTTATACTTACCTAAAGACAAATTCCGGAACTGTCCCGATTAAGCTAGGTATATACAAAGCGGCTTTGATCTTATTTAGGTACCTAATATATTTTCATAAAAAAATGGACAGGTGACAGTCGCTATTTTGGTATACAAATATTGATATTCTAACACATCTGGCTAGTATGGAAGCCAACCCAGAACAAATATTTATTTCTTATTTATGTACGAACAACAACAAACAATATATTACACTCAGAAAAAAATATTGTTGGCTATAACAATAAAACTTTAACAGGGGAGAGCCCACCATAGTGTATAGTTCGTGCGTCAATGTTTTTATTGTCATGAATTAAGTTGTCAGTACAACAATATTCCTTCAACAAATATATGTATTGATACTACAACAATGTTTATATTGTCAAATTAAATCTCAGTACAACAATTATGTGTATTGATACTACAACAATGTTTCTTTTGTCAAGAAGTAAATTGTCATTGCGACAATATTCTACAAAATATATGTATTGATACCACAACAATGTTTCTATATTGTCAATACAACAGTATTTTTTCAATAAAGTGTGTTTGGATACTACAACAATGTATCTTTTGTTTGTGGAACTAATTCAATTTAACTGTCACTTTGTTGTAATAACAATACTAAGTTATGAGCGCAACAGCTGTACTTTGTTAAATTAAGTATTCTGACTTTGTAACCACCATTAAAGCTTAGTCACGGTATTAAGGTTGTTTGACTCAAATCAATTCATAATTATCTACAGTAGCAAAATTATTTGAATGCAGGAGCTACTCTACATCGTGAAAACAACAATGCTTCCTTTGTTATTATAAAAGAGCCTTCGTTCCAGTAGCAATGTTATGTAAATGCAGGAGCTACGCTACTTCGCGAAAACCACTATACTTCCTTTGTTAATATGAAAGAGCCTTCGTTCCAGTGGCACAGTTATTTAAATGCAGGAGCTACTCTACATCGTGGAAACAACAATTTTTGCTTTGCTATTATGAAAGAACCTTAGTTCCAGTAGCAATTCTATTTAAATGCAGGAGCTATGCTACTTCGCGAAAACAACTATACTTCCTTTGTTAATATGAAAGAGCCTTTGTTCCAGTAGCAATGTATTTTAAATACAGGAGCTACGCTACTTCGCGAAAACAACTATACTTCCTTTGTAAATATGAAAAAGCCTTTGTTCCAGCAGCAATGTAATTTAAATACAGGAGCTACGCTACTTCGCGGAAACAACTATACTTCCTTTGTTAATATGAAAGAGCCTTTGTTCCAGTAGCAATGTATTTTAAATACAGGAGCTACGCTACTTCGCGAAAACAACTATACTTCCTTTGTAAATATGAAAAAGCCTTTGTTCCAGCAGCAATGTAATTTAAATACAGGAGCTACGCTACTGCGCGGAAACAACTATACTTCCTTTGTTAATATGAAAGAGCCTTTGTTCCAGCAGCAATGTAATTTAAATACAGGAGCTACGCTACTTCGCGGAAACAACTATACTTCCTTTGTTAATATGAAAGAGCCTTTGTTCCAGTAGCAATGTATTTTAAATACAGGAGCTACGCTACTTCGCGGAAACAACTATACTTCCTTTGTTAATATGAAAGAGCCTTTGTTCCAGTAGCAATGTATTTTAAATACAGGAGCTACGCTACTTCGCGAAAACAACTATACTTCCTTTGTTAATATGAAAGAGCCTTTGTTCCAGTAGCTAACTCTCCTTTGTTAAAACAACTACACTTTCTTTGTTTAGACATAAAAGCTTTTGTTCAAGTAGCAATATCATTTACATACAGGAGCTACTCAACTTTGCCAAAACAATTATATTTCCTTTGTTCATATAAAAAAAAAACCTTTGTTTCAGTAGCTTTTATAAAAAACAATTGTATTTTCTTTTTTACTGCGGATAAGGCTTTGGTTCAGTAGCTAATAAATATATTAGCAAATAATGTAATATATTTGCTACTGAACCAAAGGCTTATTCTTAGTTATAAAGAAAATACAGTTGTGTTATATAGAAGCTACTCGAACAAAAACTTTTTCATAATATGAACAATAAAAATATAATTGTTTTGACGAAGTTGAGTACCATAGCTCCTGCATTTAAATAATATTGCTACTTGATCAAAAGCTTTTATGTATATACAAAGAAAGTGTAGTTGTTTTAGCAAAGAAGAGTTAGCTACTGAAACAAAGGCACATTCATATTAACCTATGAAATATAGTTGTTTTCGCGAAGTAGAGTAGCTCCTGCATTTAAATAAAATTGTATTTTATTAGTGTATTGGTACCAGTAACTAATACTCATTGAATAAACTAGTTTGTCAACATACTTATATATTTCAATAGACTAGTTTTTGTTTGAAACACGAATGAGTATTAGATACATAGGTACTGGCAGTACAATAATACGTTAGTGAAACAAAGGCTTATTCGTAGTAACAATGGCTACTGAAATTAAATTCTGAACGCCTAAAGTATACTAAACAATATCAGCTAAGACGGAAGATAGGTTTTGAGTGTACCTAACAGTGGTCTAAATTATGATAAAAACAACATTATTTTTAAGGTATTTGTATTGTTAAACCGTAAATACAATAAATAACATATTCTCTTATAAGTAACATAATATAACATCACGCCTGTATTCCCCGAAGGGTTAGGCAGAGGTGCACCTATAGTACACCCACATTTCGCTCTTATAAGTAGGTACATAATAATCAGTTCAGTTATAAAATAAAATTAATTAATAAAATTAATTAAATTTATGATTTCTTGCAATAAAATCTAACATTACCAGTAGTAACCCAAGTCTGTTATGTCCTAAGTTTTTTTTCGTTTTAGGTTCTTTGTATTGCGAGCCCGCAGTTTTGAGTAGACCTTAATATACTACCTAAGCATGGCCAACGACCACGAGCTATCACCCTAGTAGCATTTTTGTTGGCATTTAGTTGGGCATTTTTGTTGGCATTTAGTTGGGCCACTTACCTCTGTAAGTGGCCCAACTAAATGCCAACAAAAATGCTACTAGGGCAGTTCTTACATCAAGCATTATAGATAAAATAAAATTAAGGATTGCAATACAAAATCTGCGGGCACGCACAATACGGAAAACCAAAAACGAAAAAAAAAAATCTCACGACTTGGGGTACAAATCAATTCTGGTCAATACTTTGTATACAGGGTGTTAAAGAAATTGCGTGCCATAGCTTACAGGTGAGTTCAGTATCGATAAAGGAACCCTTAAAAAATACAAAAATTTAATACCTTTAAAAAAAGTTTTCAAAAACCGAAAATTATCATAAGATGAACCTAATGTTAGTACCTACTAATTAAATAGCAATCTTTTAGAATTGATTAAAATATTGCTTAAACGTAGTTTTTATTTTGTTTAAATGCTAATTAATAATTTCCTAGAGTCACCTACCTACTATCGAACGCAATGAAATACCTACGGCCGAACACTTCGATAACGCCGGGAGAAGGTTAGGTAACCTAGGTACGTAAATTACAATTCCAAGTATTTCTTCTTCCTACTTTAGCGTGCTTATCTCCTTCAAAATTAAAACCTACGTTCGTTAGTAGGTAAGTAATTAAATCATTTAAACAAATAAAATAATTTCAATTCTACACGATTGTTATTTTAAGTTAGTAGGTACTAAATTAGGTTGATTTAGCAAAAAAAAATCCTGACTTCCGACAATTGACAAGGGTTATCGACAAAGAACCTACCCCTAAGCTATGGCACACAATTTCTTTGACACCCTGTATTAGAAAATAGTATAGTAGGTATGATTACACAAAATGAATTAATCTTATAAGTAGGTACATGATAACAAGTTTAAGTTAGTACAGTTAATAAAAAAATTACGACTACACAGTTTAGCTATTGCAGCTTAGAGCCTGATTTTGATGATTCTTTTTTATTTAATATAATAATTGACTTAATATTATACTTGTTTTTTAACAAATTTACAGAAACTAAAAAAAGTTGCATCATCAGTTCTTATTAGTTTTAGGTGAGTTTTTTTACTCATTAAATTATTCGTTTTCAGATTATAATGAATAACAATGTTTCATCTCCTATAATATTCGTAACATATTAAAACTATAGTCAGTTGGTTTTTAACCATACCATTTTAGAAAAAAAATAATAACGTAAAATAAAATAACCCAAAGATTATTCAAAAAACATTCAGCCCATGCATGGTTCCAGTACGATAGTAAATCCGCAGGGGGCTTTTAGTGACAAAATACAAATACTAAAAAACATGCAATTAAATAATCTTAGTAGTTAAAATTACCGGTAGCTAACTCGAGCAGCTCAAGTGTAGTTTGATCTTGCCTGGATGAACTTCCTTTCTCTGCCAGAAGTTCTAGAAGCTTTGTTTTAATAATCGGGAATTTTTCCTCAAAAATTTTGTCAGCATCTGGGTACACTGTCTGGAAATCCAGGGATAACTGCAACAAATACAATTAAAACATTATAACATGTGTAAAAATAGAACTACATTATATGTAATTCAAGATGAGGGATTAAAGATAGGTATTGGGTCTGAGCGGAATATGTCAATTTGTTGATGAGATCAGACAGGTTTTAAACGTCTAATGTCTAAAACAAATAACTCACCAGTTCATTTCCATCGGGCAAAGTGAGGGCAGGAAACCAGTCAGTGTTATTTGTATGATAGACCTTCTGCTTTCAGTTTACTGTTTCGTAGTTGAAGAGTTGTAAGCCACTTTGTCACCACTGTCTCTCGGGGCGATGATGTTCCCCGCAACCAGTTTAAACATTCTTGTGGAGATGAGGTTGATTCAAAATCAGAGTCGGCAACAGTAAAACTTTCTGGAAGAGGCCTCACACGTTTGGAATTATTATTTTCAGAGCAGCTGCTATCGCTCTCGCTGCTTAAGCTCCTTTTTGTTTCTGAAGAAAGAAGTAGTCGTCGATGTGTAATCAACCTGTTGTGGAAGAGGCCACTGGCCTGCACGACTTTTCCTCCGACGACATGGTAAGCGACATAATACACTTCGGTAACCTCTCCCTTGAATAAAGACCACCTCACGTGCCCATTCTTGCCAAATATTTTTTCGAATAGTTGTTGAAATGTCTTGTGTTTTGCTATTAACGCACGGTCGCGCGAGGTGAGCTTCTCTGAATTGTCTGCTTTTTTTTTGTAGCAATTGCCCCAAAGTCAGAGACGACAACAACTGACGTAAATTTTTGCAGCCGTCTGTTCCAATTCGACTTTGACTATCCAAATTTTCCAACTCTTCGTCTAATAGTGAATTCCAGTCCTGTACAAAATATATAAACAAGTCATTATTTATTCATTATCACCTTTCCAACAAAAAAAGAATAAAAAAATCATACGGTTTAATTGAGAAACCTCCTCCTTTTTTTGAAGTCGGTTTGCCTGAATTAAAACTAACTGAATACTGGTAGTTTTAATATGAAGTATGGTTTACCTGAATTGACGTATCTACTGGCCCATCATCCGTTACGAATAATATAGGAGATGAAACATTGCTATCCATTGCAATCTGTAAAATAAAAATAAATGAATAAAAAACACACCTTTAAAACGAATAAGAATAATAAAACTGATAATGCTATTTTTTTTAGTTTCTGTTAATTTGCTAAGAAACAAGTATAATATTAAGTATTAAATAAAAAAGAATCATCAGAATCAGGCTCTAAGCTAGGAAAGTAGAAAGAGAGAAATTAATGGTCATCTCTTAGCTGCCACGGCTTATTTTAATTTTTGAATTGTTTTATTACGGACGCTTCTAACGTGCACGTCTTTCTACAAAAAATAATAAGTTGGTAGAACTGTAGTACCTATTATTTAAATGTTTTTATTAAAAAAATATTATAATAAAGTAGGTAGGTAGTTATCTAATAATTATTGAACCACCAAAAACATTTCCTATAATTTGTAAGATGACAATAACAACGTTGTGAAAACGACAAAATTACTTTGTTACGATCAATTCATTTAATCATTTCAATCAAATCTCAATGTAGGTAGTTATGTACCTACCTAGCTACCTATTTAGATCATCATCATATAACAGCCCGGAATCACCCACTGATGGATAGAGGCCTCCCCTTTTTTACCGACTTTTTTTTTATCCAGGTGTTTCCCGCGACTTTGAAGATTTCGTTGATCTAACGAGCTTTAGGACGGCCCTGGTTTCTATGGCCTAACCTTGGCCACCACTCGGTGAAAGAATACTTGTACAGTGACCAGCGTATCAAGCTACACGAAACCGTCAAATTTCTCCAAACGATTTTAAACTTTAAAATGTTGAATTATGTTCAAAATCCAACAGTTTGTCGTAGCTTGATGTGCTGGCCGCACATCAAGCTACCACAAACTGTCAGATTTCCTTGTACTTTACCGTACTTTAGATGATTCGGACCATCCTTAGTTCATCTGTGATAAAAAGCTACTAAGTAAGCAAATAATATGGAAACTTACCAATGAAACTGTCCTTTAGATGGCCCAAACGGGCAGAATCGAGAAATTCTTCCATTTTCTTTATTATTTAATATTGAACTGCCCATGCGCACGCACTCAACACAAATGGCCGGCCGCGGCGGACGGCGGGCGCCGGCAGCCGGCCGGCCCAAAGGAGCGAGACAGACGCACGCGCACACGGCAGCGGTCGGTCGATAAATATGGACCCCAGTGTTGCCAGATGACCGTCTCGCGTTCTCCCCAAACCTTATCCGAAATGCCCACAAAATTGAGGTTTTGAAGAAAAAATCCCCCACAACCCACCAATTTTTTTTTTTTATAAATGAATACACGATTTTATACTATTTCAGTAATAGCTTCCATAACAGGAGCTTCAGACGACCCTCGTGAAGATGCTGATTCTGTAATGGAAGCTATTACTGAAATAAAATTGTATATAAATTAAAAATAATAATAAATCAAAAAAACTCGTATTTAATCGTTATTTAATCTTTACTCGCGTCGTCTGCAGTTCCGTACATTTTTTCCGAGTTAAATCTCTTTAGCATAAATTGAACTGGGTTTAAAAATGAACACATACTTCTATCAATGAATTATCTTATTTTCAAGATAAATTCAGCAATGTAAATGGCTAATCTGTGTTTATGCTTCTCTTTAATAAAATAAATGCCACTTGGAAGAAGGCTCTTTCCACAACTGCGTTAGAAAAAGGTAACGACAAAATTAAAAATTTAATACTTATACTAGTACGAAAAAATATTGTCTCTGTCTGTTTGTTTGTATGTACATACACGCATCACGCAAAAACAACTGGATCAATGTTGATGAGACAGTATTAGTTAGCATAAACTGCAATTTAAAACTTAGAATGGGTTTCATGCAGGTACTGTCATCCCTTAAAACGGGTATACAGTTTGTATGGATTTTTTTAAAACATGCATGAATGAACTTGAAATTTTGCATGTTGAAATATCGGGTTAAATAATTAGACACGGGCATGTTTATTTCCTGAAATTGAACCCTTAGCAGCATGAAAAAGAGAATTACTTACAGGAATATGTTCGGAACGTAATGTGGTACCTATTCATGTGTGATCATTACCATTCGTTTGGGTTTTTTATCTATGTTTAGTAGTTAGTTTAATTAAATACTTTATTGGATTTGTGGTGGTGTCGGCGGTTGAATGAAACTAATCGGGGCGTCCATCAATAAAACCGTTGGCAACACCGATCCTATGCGCGGCCCCGCCCCGCGCAACCAACCGCAGCGCGCGCGACGTGTTTCAACAAGTTTTCTTGTCTTTGCCGTGAGAACAAAATGAGTTTTGTTAAATTTCCGAAGATTTTTGTCGGAACAATGCACAGAGTACTTTTACTATAATATTTTACTTTTTGGATCAATGTATAATCGACTTAAAAAAAAAGGAGGAGGTTTCTTAATTCGACCATGCTTACTATCCTTACTTCCTTACTAATATTATAAATGTGAAAGTAACTCTGTCTTTCTGTATGTTACGTTTTCACGCCTAAACCGCTGAACCGATCGTCATGAAATTTAGCAGAGATATAGCCTGGGATACGGAGAAGGACATAGGCTACTTTTTTACGCGATATAACCGACATATGGAGCTGCGCGCAAAAGCTAGTATATTATACTTTTTTTATAATGTGTGTTCGCGGATAACTTCGTCGTTTATGAACCGAATTTGATGATTATTTTTATGTTGGAAAGGAGATATCTCAAGGGTGGTACCATGATAAGGAAACCAGGATCTGATGATGGCATCCCAGAGAAATTGAGGGGAACCTACAACTAGCGACCCGCCCCGGCTTCGCACGGGTGCAATTCACATTACAAATCTTTGTTTTTTTCGGCTTTTCTTTATTATAATATGTAATATGTAATGTAGGTATTATACATATTAACCTTTCTCTTGAATCACTCTATCTATTTATTGCTGAAAATTGCATTAAAATGCGTTGAGTAGTTTAAAAGATCTAAGCGAACAGACAGCGGAAGCGACTTCATTATGTAAAGATTTCGCAATGTTTCGCAATTTTGCAATGTTCCATTGTCACCACAGCGATATAATTATTGTATGACAAATGGTAGTTTAATGCACCGACTATAGTTATTTTGTAAGATTTATTTGCAATTTTCACATTGGCACACTCGCAACGTTTCATTGTCACTACAGCTTAATAAATATTGTCTGACAAATTGTAGTTTTATGCTATGACTATAGTTATTTTGTTAGATTTATTTACAATGTTCACATTAGCATACTCGCAGCGTTCCATTGTTACCGCAGCCACATATATATTGTATGACAAATGGTAAGAAAATTCTACGACTATAGTTAATTTGTTAGATTTATTTACAATGCTGACATTGGCATACTCGCAACGTTCCGTTGTTACCACAGAAACATATATATTGTATGATAAATGGTAGATAAATTCGACGACTATAGTAAATTTGTTAGATTTATTTACAATGTTCACATTGACACACTTGCAACGTTCCATTGTTACCACAGCCACAAATATATTATATAATAAATGGGAGTTAAATGTTACGACTATAGTAAATTTGTTAGATTTATATACAATGTTCACATTGACACACTTGCAACGTTCCATCATTACCACAGCCACATACATATTGTATGAAAAATGATAGTTTAATGCTACAACTATAGTTATTTGTTAGATTTATTTACAATGTTGACATTGGCATACTCGCAACGTTCCATTGTTACCACAGCCACAAATATATTATATAATAAATGGTAGTTAAATGCTACGACTATAGTAAATTTGTTAGATTTATTTACAATGTTCTGCATTGACACACTTGCAACGTTCCATTGTTACCACAGCCACATATATGTTGTATGAAAAATGATAGTTTAATGCTACAACTATAGTTATTTGTTAGATTTATTTACAATGTTGACATTGGCATACTCGCAACGTTCCATTGTTACCACAGCCACATATATTGTATGAAAAATGATAGTTTAATGCTACAACTATAGTTATTTTGTTAGATTTAATTACAATGTTCACGTTGACACACTTGCAACGTTCCATTGTTACCACAGCCAAATATATATTGTCTGACAAATGGTAGTTAAATGCTACGACTATAGTTATTTTGTTAGATTTATTAACAATGTTCACATTGGCACACTAGCAACGATACATTGTTACCCCAGCCACATATATATTGTACGACAATTGGTAGTTTAATACTATGACTATAGTTATTTTGTCAAATTTATCAACAATGTTCACATTAACACACCTAAAACGTTTTGTTGTTACTAAATCAATTTTTTTATTAACTTTAATGTAAGGACAAAGCTAAATTGTTCCTAGCACATTAAACGACGGGCAATCAGCGCACAATAAAAAAGTTGCTAATCTCAACTAAGCTCTTTCTGTAATAGTAACAAAGAATTTAGTTGCTCCGACAGGAAATTATCAACAAAGCATTTATTGTGGCTTTGTTGACCCGTTTTTCTCTGAGTGTACTGCTTAAATGTACTGCTTATTATTCATAGTTTTAAGAATACACAAGTAACTAATAAATATTTTTCTTCCTGCAAGAAAACGTTTCATCTTTCATAGGAGCTCTACGAAAATATTTAAACTAATACCGAATAGTAAACTTATTCGATAAATTCGCACAATAACGACCCATACATAAAAACCTTTCAAATTTATATTAGAAAGGTTTTTGGTGGCTTTGAGGTTGGGATTATTACCAACCTTAAAGTCGAGCTATTCATACGATTCGGAAAGCCCGCGCCCTTATCGCATACGTTCGCAAGTATTCTGGAATTATTATTACATGCACCTTTTCAGAACGATCGAGGTGTGCGAAGGAGCGATAGTCCGTCATTTTACACTCGGAAATGCTCGAAAGCGCTTTAAGCGTTAAAAATATTGCTGCTACGTGAATGCAAGCGCATGCAAGCGCTGCAATCAAGCGGAAAGTTCAGTACAGGCGGATACGCACGGATGAATGTGAATGGGCTTTAATAGTTTATTAGAATTTTGTGTGGTAGCGTATGTAGGTACGTTGCGCTGTACGTTGTTTTGAGGCCGTAATCGATTTAAAACTTGCCTTGAATCTTTCGTAGACATACAATATGCCAGCTAGATGAACCAGCGACCTTAAAAAGATGGCTGGGACAGACTTGATGCGTAAGGCGGAGGGCAGAATGTTGTGGTGCAGCCTGGGAAAAGCGTATGTCCAGCAGTGGACTACGATAGGTCGTTTGTCCACCGGCACCGTCAACGGGACGTCAACGAGAATGAGATGACGGCGCCGAAGTAGCGATATCTTACATACATACATTTACTATGGCCGCGTGTCCACCGCACATCTCCGCTGGACGTCACGTTCGGTTCGAATAATCTCGTTTCTCGTTAACGTACCGTTGACGGTGGCGGCGTAAATAGTATTAGGCTGAGTTGATTGATTGATTGATTGATTGATAAAATATGTATTTTTATGTCCATAAACACCTCCGTCTTACGGATATAAAAAACATCGTATTTTCAAAACGTTTTCAGAGCAAATTATCCAATCAGATTATTGTCGAGATTCAATCAAGATGCGAACTCCAATTGTAGTATCCGTTACTGGATTTATGAATGCTTTAATAGCTTATTTTACAAATCGGCCTGGGGACTGGGAATGCGCCTTGTCTCATTAGACCAAATCGACGAAGTATTGAAAATGCATTAGCACCCATGCCACTAATCGCTCTCCTCATCCTCTGGTGGTGGATGTAGTTTTATGGTTTCACATTAATTTTGCGTTAGTGTTTATTTTGGCAATAAATACTTTTCTGGCACACCACAAACGCGGGTAGTTCCACTGCGCTCCAGGAATGCATTCCACTGCGCTCCAAGTTTTTGTTACTTATAATATTTAAAAAAATATAAATACCAAAATGGTTCCGCAGCGCTCCAAAATAAAATAAGTAGAGTCAGCATAAAAGAAAACCATAAGTTGTTTGTTATATACAAATAGAAATATCTCGTGTGTCAAAAATGCTCAAGGCCATTTCGCACTTTATGGCGCTCGTGCAGCATGATGCAGCGCAAAAAAAGAAAATAGTTTGTCTAAAGTCTAAAATGCTGCTTTACGCAGCATTTTAGACTTTAGACAAACTAGTTTAGAAAGTTTTTTAGTAACTTCATATGCATTCATTGTCGTGTGCAATTGATCGAAGTGTTCTCAATTTTAGTGGTATATTAAATCTGAAATGCTTCAGTTTCCAATTTATATGTTCAGTCTCATTTTTAAGTGTATGATACGTTTGTGCCATGCTTCTGCTGGATTTATTGTCCAATGACGAACCCCAAATTATATATTTTTTAAATATAATTTAATAATAATAATTTTAATAATAATAATTTATTCAAATTCAAGTAATATACGATAATATATTATAAATAAAACAT
The DNA here is from genome assembly GCA_947523025.1 of Dryobota labecula. Taxonomy (NCBI): domain Eukaryota; kingdom Metazoa; phylum Arthropoda; class Insecta; order Lepidoptera; family Noctuidae; genus Dryobota; species Dryobota labecula. Next base: position 23,625,585 of record OX383302.1, on the reverse strand, counting down.
CTTAAATGAGATTAAACTAACAGAAATTCGACAAGACATCTGTGTCTGAACTAGATAAATAAATATCTGTATCTCAGACAACAGCGCTCTTCCCTAAATTATACATTTAAAAGCTTACAAGTTCAGATTTGCTTTAATTATATACATATTACATTATTTATTTATTATACCATATTATATTTTTCACGGAAAGTTGGGATGATATTTCTTTTTCTGGTCTATCCCATGTTGTGGAGTGTCGTTGATAGGCCGTTTAAAAAAAATGCGAGTTTGTGAAAACCATTTGTCAGTTCAGGGATCCGTTACCGTAATATTAAACTTTAAAGTGCAAATTTTTCCAAATAAACCCAATGTTTTCTATCCAATGTGCTACAAAATAATCGCTGAATTTTGTGACTGCTTGTTCTGAGAATCATCTTCCATGATGTGCAACCAAGCGTCTTCAATGTCCTGTTTCTTTATATGGGCCAATGCAGCACACATGGCTAAGTGTCTCTTCTCTTCGATGTCATTTAATTGTAAGGCATGAGCTTTTTTGGCCAGTGCTTGTATTAAGTAAAAAAGTATTATCAATTATCGCACAGATAAATGCAATTTAAGTAAACCGATAAAATAATGACCTTAAAAAAAATTACAATATATTAATATTTTTATTATATAATTTGTATTAATTTTTTTTTTTTTTTTAACTTTCTAATCTGAAGCTGTGATTTTTTATTTGTTTATTTACTTTAATTATAAGAAAAACTTATTCTTTTTTGGTAACATTTATTTTATTATTGAGATTAGTTACGTTGGTATTTGTGTTGTAGTTTTAAGAAAACTTCCTAATCTGAAGCTGTGATTATGACTGAATAAATATATTTCATATGTTTTTTTTTAAATTATATTTAAATTATATAATAATATGATAATTAATATAATGTTTCATGCGTAATTAAATTTTTTGATAACTCTACTCAAAATTTGTTGGAGCGCAGTGGAATCAATGTATGAACTTTAAAATTATGAGAACAATGGATTTTGGAGCGCAGTGTTACTACCCCCAAAAACTACCTGTAATATTGTCTCTCCTTCTCCCTTTAAATTCATCCAAAGGTTCTGTTTAAAAGATTGCTTTTAGCGATAAGACCGCCCATTTTGTCACCCTATGTATCATTTCTACAATAATATATCTATAACTCGTATGATGTAAATACCTAAAGAGTAGACTATTCAATTCTTACTTAGCATTTTGTTACAACAGCAAAGTACTTATAGCAGTTACTTATCATAATAATAAAACATCGTACAAAACCTTTTGTTTAATCTCATTCATAAAGTAAAACTAAAATGGCGTGATAATCTAGTTATTTTCCTCTCACTCCATTCAAATGAAAATGACAAGGTCAGATAGTTATACTAAAAAAAGGGAAGCTTTTAAGAAATCTGGAAGCGTTGTGGGAGATATTTACGGAGAACAATAAGAGGTCGAGTCTCCGGGACAAACTGATGCTCAAGATTTACTAAGAAAAATAATGGAGCTTTTCTTTGAACTCACTTGTTTTAAATCCCCTTTTGTTGGTGATGTATATTTGGCATTTTATTAGAGAACTAGCGACCCGCCCCTGCTGCGCACGGTTTGTGCAACTTGACGAAACATCGGGATTTCTTTATTATATGTAAGTTCAATATTAATGTCAAAATAACAGCTTTTTGCTAAATGCATATCAAAGTATATATCGCACCTTTGGGAACAAAGGGTCATTTCTGCATGTTTTCCAACTTTACAGGAAGAGCATTTTATTTTATTTTTTAACTATTTTTTTAATAACTCTGTACTGTTTTAGAGTCTTAACGCGATTCTCACAGTCTTAAATTGATTAGTTCTTCACGAACAAGCGTGCTGTGTATATAAAGTCGATTATCGCGGATATTTAAGTTGTTTTTGCAAATACTTGCAGAAGTGACGCTTTGTTCCCAAAGGTGCGATATTATACGGTACTCATAAAAAAAAAAAAATAAGTGTCTGTCGGTCTGTCTTTTTGTTTCGGCTAATCTCCAAAACGGCTGGACCGATTTTGACAGGACTTTCACTGGCAGATAGCTGATGTTATAAGGAGTAACTTAGGTTTTTTCCACTAGCTGCTACCTGCGAGTTCAACAGAATGTAATTTTCAACAAAAAAAAAAAAAAATTACGTTACAAACAGACACTTCTATTTTATTTATTTGTATAGAAAAAGCCACGAGGGCAAAGCCGCGGGCAGCAGCTAGTAATTTATATTAATGAAAACAATCTGTTTTTAGCGTTGCGTAGTCAACAAGGAACCCTTAAAGTCTTGCCATGCCCGTCTGTCTGTCTGTCTGCGGCTTAGCTCAGAGACTCTTAGGACCGTATTACAAAACCTCACTCAATACTCAAGCATTAGGTACTTTAAATTAGTTTTAACCAATCAAATGGCGTTATACTAGTTTTACGTAATGCTTGTAACTAGTACTAAAAAGCTGTAATTTGGTATGGGTATACATATTAATCACGCCGACATAATCGTAAAATAAAGCCCAAAAAAAATATTGTGTACCTCCCCTTCACGGAAAGTTGGGATGATATTTCTTTTTCTGGTCTATCCCATGTTGTAGGGTTTCGTTGGATAGGCCGTTTAAAAAAATTGCGAGAAAAAAATTGTGAAAACCATTTGTCGATTCAGGGATCCGTTACCGTAATACGAGTATTAAACTATAAAGTATACAATAAAAAATATAGTTCACAATGTATAGTCAATGTAAACTGGAAGAGCGGAACCACCTAATACAAGCAAATCTTTGCTTAAAAGGTGACTCCAAACTTAATAATGTAATTTACATAAGTTGATGAAATAAACATTTTTATTTTTTTATTTATTTTTTAAAGTGCAAATTTTTCTTAGAGTCAAGTGTGTCCCAGCTAAATGGTTGTTTTTGGATATATGAAAAAATAATCACGGCCGTAGTGTATAACGAAATTAAAAGGAAAACTATCACAGAAGAGTAGGCTTTACAACCAACTTACATTTGCCGTTGGAATGTAGGTACTTATGGGAGAACATGTATTTCAACTACAATGTTAAGTTTGTTCTTGGGATAAATTCGTCCCAACTATGGAAACATACTTTTTTTTAAATATTATATTAAAGAAAGAAAAAGCATTTATTGTGACTCGCACAGGAAGATCACAAGCTAAACACATAATTATAAAAGTATAAAAGATAAAAACAGAGTCCTGTACGAGGCCAAACGGCTCCTATCTCAGCATGATGCTGCGACATTTAAAAATAAGTGCCGCAGCGCTGCTATTCTGATAGGGCCCGCTGTAATGTTACGGGCAGATAAAGAAATACATAAATAATTATAATAAATATCGGTATCAACGACCACAGGTATTTAGCTGATATGTTTAAGAATCACTTCACTGTGAAATCACCATTGGGACCATCGCAGTTGGTGAACGATGTTGGGCCGCATTGTCAGGAGATTGGAGCTATAACTACAGCAAAAAATGATAAAGAAGGTATTAAAGCTATGTCGCGTGGGAAGTCACCTGGCCATGACGGCATCAGCATCGAACATTTTAAACACGCAGGTCCTCACCTGCCTAGAGTGCTCGCGATGCTCTATACCCTATGTTTAGGACATTCGTACTTACCACCTGCGCTTATGAAAACTGTCGTGGTGCCAATTGTGAAAAATAAGACTGGTAATATTTCTGATAAATCCAACTACAGGCCGATTTCACTTGCCACTACGGTAGCGAAAGTGCTTGATAGTTTGCTTAGCAACCAACTGGATAAATACCTGAACATAAGTGACAACCAGTTCGGTTTCAGGCCGAGACTCCACAGAGACAGCCATCTTGTTTGTGAAGCAAACTATCAAGTACTACACAGAAAGACAAACGCCCATTTACGCATGTTTTCTCGACTTATCGAAGGCATTTGACCTGGTTAATTACGATATCCTGTAGCAGAAACTGAAGGATATATCGCTGCCAGGAGAACTCAGCAGGATCTTTAATTTTTGGTATCATAACCAGGTCAATGTCGTGCGATGGTCAAGTGCATATTCCGAGCCGTACATGTTGGAATGTGGGGTGAGGCAGGGGGAACTAACTTTACCCAAACTCTTCAACCTGTACGTCTTCGCGCTGATAGAGGAGCTCAGCAGCACCCGTGTCGGCTGCCATATTGATGACGTATGTCTCAATAATATCAGTTACGCGGACGACATGGTGCTGCTGAGTGCTTCTGTATGTGGCATTTCCAAACTGTTGGGCATATGCGAAAAGTACGCTCACAGCCATGGCTTGACTTATAATGTCAAAAAAAGTGAATGCATGGTCTTTCGGGCCAGAGGAAAATGTCCGGCAACGATACCTGCCATAAAATTATGTGGAACACCACTGAAGAGGGTGGAAAATTTTAAATATCTTGGACATACTTTGTCCTCTGATCTGAAAGACGATGTAGACATAGAGCGAGAGCGCAGGGCGTTGTCTGTAAGGGCGAATATGTTGGCACGCAGGTTTGCTCGTTGTACCACTGAAGTGAAAATTACATTGTTCAGAGCATATTGTACATCTTTTCACACAAGCACCCTGTGGGTCTCATACACGTGCAGACAGTACAGCGCCTTGCGTGTGCAATATAATAATGCGTTCAGGGTGCTGATGGGGCTGCCCCGATTCTGCAGCGCATCAAGGATGTTCGCCGAGTCGCAAGTAGACTGTTTCTATTCTACTATGCGGAAACGATGCACATCCCTGGTGCGCAGGGTTCGGGCTAGCTCCAACAGCATCCTGAGGGCATTCGCGTAGAGGTTTGATTGTCAGTACCTGAACCATTGCTGTATGGTTCACATACGGAGCAATCAACGTATGTGATATGTTTATGTGGTTTTTTTTAATTGTATGTATTTTTTTAAATTTTGTAATCTTTGTGTCCTATGATCCTTTGTTGGTCGAAATAAACGTTTTATTATTATTATTATCAATAAAATAAATGTAATCATGTAAAATATAAACAAATAAAAAAATAAATATTCATTTAAACCGCGCGTCAGTACCCGACGTAACCTCATTGCTTATATGTGCCTTAAGTGTTAAAAGCTCCTACACTTATTTGCCGCGCGGGTATGCCCCCGGCATAATCAGACTCCAGCACTTGCCGCTGGCGGCTGCAGAGCGTCATTTCAGTTGTGACAGCCGGGTTTGTGCGGCAAGCCACCGGCGGCCAGGCCACCGGCATAGTGTGTAGGACCCTTAAGGCATAGCATCAACAAAAGTACTTTATAAAATGAATTGTACATAATAAATAACTATCTAATCAAGTAGTTCAGTTCTTGTTTAAAACGAGTATCAGAAATTGTATACAGGGTCAGGCGTAGGTAGGTACGAGTACAACAAAATATAGAATTGAAATGTTTTAATAGAACAACTTCTAAATCTTGAAGGTTTGTTTTTGGTAAATGTTTTATGTTTTGTAAAAAGACATATAACAAACCATATAGTTACCTAGATGATAAAAAAATTGTTATTACAATATTTTTTGATTATAAAAAAGCATTTGACACTTTGCAATTCGATACAATCCCAAAGGCAATGGAGGAGTGCGGGGTGAGAGAACCACTGAACCCATGGTTCCGTGATTACTTCACCGCACGCTCCTACCGTGTGAGGGTTGAGGATGCGCTTAGTGACAAAGTCGAGGTGCGGAGTGGGGTGGCGCAGGGCTCGGGATGTGGACCAATTTGTTACCTTATGCACGTTAACAGCTTGTGCCGAGTGCTACAGCACTGTTCAGCGTATATGTATGCTGATGACTTGTGCATACTTCGCTCTGGAACTAACATAGATGATACCTACCAGCTAATTCAACAAGATATAGACGCGGTTGTTAAATGGTCGCACGACAATGGCATTACACTGAATGCTAGTAAAACTAAATTATTGTTAATTCATTCGCCGTATTTAAGACCTCATAGTGTGATTCCACCTCTATTTACCAATGATTATATATGCCACCATAATAACTTACTGGACTGTAAATATAAACCTATTGAAAGAGTTGACTGTGTAACCTACCTTGGCATGAAAATAGATGAGAACTTCTCTTGGTCCCAACATGTAGACTACATTTCAAGTAAACTAAGAATATTATTAATTAACATGTACCACCTAAGCTTTAAAGTTTCTATTAGTATATTGAGATGTATTTATATGTCATTAGTAGATTCTATTATGAGTTATGCACTTGACAGCTATGGATTAACATTCAAAACTAACTTGGATAAATTAGAAGCTCTTCAAATTCGATTCTTAAAACTACTTGAAACTAAAAAAAACTAAAAACAGTTGTAAAAGAGATTATAGGAAACTATTTAAAATATGTAAAATTCTACCTATCACTTACAAACATAAATATCTTTTAGCAGTAAACCATCATGGTACCCAAGAGTATAGCTTAAATCACGTATTCAACAACCATAACACACGATCTATTGCTGCTGACAGATTCAATGTTCCCAGAGTCACCAATTACCTTGGTGACAGAACTCTAAAGAAACGTATACCATACTTATTAAATAGTCTACCGGCAGACTTAAGGAGTGAAACAAATAATAATAGATTTAAAAGTAAGTTAAAAAAATATTATTTTGATATGTGTGATTAAGTATTATTGTCTAGAGACTCACTGACCCCACAGTCAAACCATTGCAATGGTTTTGTGGGGCTAAGTTTATAAGTTAGGTACTTACCATATTAAATTAATAAATAAATAAACAAAGTTGTTATTTATGATGTGTTAGTAATACAGTCTTGCGAGGTTGTTAGTTGTTGTTTTATGAATAACTCCATATAGGTGTACACGTGGAGTTGCTCATACAATCAAAATAATTACACACAAACTGGCCTATCAATGCACAAATACTTGCGTAGGTACGGTTCAAACCGTACAAGACAATACTTACCTACATTATTACACACCTCGGGTGCCGCAAACATTCACACAGGGGCGTCTTTGAGACTTGAGACAATACATTCAATTTGCTCCAAATTACGTCGAAGCTAAATTCGCTTCAATAGGCTCTCTTAATTAGTTCGATAGCACCTGGCTTAGAGCTTTGATCGACACTTATTGAAAAGTCTTCTTAAATTCAAAGTCTTTGAAAATGAACGTGAATGACATGAACACACAGTGTTCAACAAGTTCTTCTTTAAATTAAACTTGAACCATTTACAAGGTGTAATTGAAATAGCTGAAAACTTCTTATGGGGTCATTGTACCCAATTATGTACTTATCATTATAAACAACTTTCACGATAGGACCCGGAAACCCGGAATCGCAAAAAATCTGCTGTTCCATACATTTAAGTTCGTATAACTCGAAAAAATTTAGGGAACAGTCGATTTCAGGATTTGAGCCATCGTAAAAGTTGTTTACGACAGATTTTAATTGTTTTTAATGATACCTTGTACATTTAGGCAAACGATGGAGAATGTATGATACGTCGCGCGGAAGAAAATTAATCAACCACTCTGCCAATAAATCTGCCAAAGACGCTATCCTATGAATTTTAGACTAACTGAATCCATAAATGATATTAGCCTGCTGCAGTCCAGTGGCCGTTCATAGCCAATTTCTCAAAACACTGATCCTTTATTAATACGGCTTGTCTTTTTCCAAAGCAATTTCTAATATTTAAATGTTACCTACATAAACAATGCTGTACCTATCCATTAAGCTTAGACCGGTACATGTTAAAATGACCCAACAGGCTCACCAACAACGCCAAGGAATAATGGCACTATAGATATCCTACTACTTACTAGGGTAGTCACCAGTTTCAACTCTCGTTGTTATAAAATTATTTTATTACGGTATGTAATGTTTTTTTAAATAATAGTTACGTGCTCGATGTTTCCTCATCGATTGACTCGCGATATCACTTCGGTATCTGAGTTTGTTTTAGTCTTTCTTCTTCTGAGAAGAAAGACTAAAACAAACTCAGATAGGGTAGTCAGTCAGTTAGGAAACACCGAACTCATCTATTTATTTATTTTATTATTTATGTACACACAGTAAAATATATAGAGATACAACATAATTTTATTTTGAGTACAAAGGTACTGCTTCTTTCTTAAGAAATTTCTTCCAGCAGACCTGCGAAAGGAGAAATGAAAAGGAAATGTAGACAATAGTATCTAGTTTTAAAACATAATTTACTTTTGACGTGTTGTTTTTTTTTTTTAACTAATTTTTAGACATAACTAAATTTATCGACTCAAGAAAAGAGCTGCATTTGGGTTCGATTTTTTTTATTTTTTATTCTCGGTACCGTATCCTTGGCGTACGAGGGGCCGAAACCAACTCGCAGAGGCTCATTAGACATTTTTAATTAAATAAAGACCTAATTATGATTATTATCAGCCGTTTGTGTCCCACTGCAGGGAAAGGCCCCCCTCCTCTCCTTCCACTTATCCCTATCTACTGCTGTTTGTGATAAAAAGTCGAGTTCGTCCCGCTACATCCTCCTGGGCCTGCCGCGTTGCCGTTTGCTGCTGTTTGAAATCTAGTCGTCATAATATTCCCTACTTTTACTCTGGAAATAAGTACCTTTTAAAACTATAAAGTTACAATTATGTTTGTGCTGCCAACCCTAACGCTAGCGTGTTCCAACACTTTATTCATCTATAAGCTGCGTTTAGACAGAGCCACAAATAACCCTAAAATACGCACGCCACTGAGAACAAATAAGAATATCTACAATTTGTGCATTTCATTTTCATTTTATTTGTCTTCATAAAAATTAGCATTGTGTTGAACATTACATATTAAGTACATACAATTATCACATTCAGAAAAAAACATTTAAAGGCTTAATTCAAATTGATGAGAAATGTTTATTTCAAGAGACAATTAATTTAAAATATGTCAACAAATACGAAATGTAATGTCGTATTAAATGTCAAAATATTGAGAGTACAACTTCATCAGGTCCTTCCTAGTGATGAGCACATTGTTTAAGCCAAAAGATAATTTAGTGTAAAGCTTGTTCACTCTGCTATTATTTTATGTGACTATTTTTTAGCATTTGACATAAACTCTAACACCGAGTATAATCATTTTTCCAACAAGAAGGCTTTAAGGCTCGAGATGGCTCAAGATAACATAACATCACGCCTTGTTTCCCCAAAGGGTGGGTACCTGTAGTACAACTACTTTTCGCCAGTTTAAGTCTCAAGTACCTAATACGGGAAAAGCCTATAAAAAAAAAAGTTGGCTGAAACATCCCAACGCTGATTCTTTTTTTCTCCTACCAATCGTTATTTCTCCTGACACTGTTTATTTTGTTTATATTTATGTATGTATGTATCTATGTATTAGTACTGTTTTTTTTTCCTTTTCGAGTTATCTATCCCTTATGTTGTACCTGCCATGTTTTGTCGCTGCATCACCCTAAGGTAGACTGGTAGAAAATGCCTCAGGCATTAATTCCGCCTTTGTACAGTATTTTTTTACTTGTGCATAAAGTATTAATAATTAATAAAAAATAATAAAAAAACCATCAACCGGGCAGAAATACAGACTGCTACTGAGAAATTCAAGATCTCGAGGTACTTATTACAGAAAAGTATAGATGCGGATCATATCTCGCAAATAAAAGTTTTACTTTATTTAACGAAAGAACTACCTAAGTGATTAAGAAATAATAATAATAATAATGATTATCTTGAAAATGTCTGCCCGAAAACTTATACAATGTGTAAATAATTACGAAGTAGTTTGTTCAGAATCGTTTACTGAATCGATTTTGGTCATTTTTAATATACGTTATTTTGTATCTTTAATATAATTAAAACTAGGTAAATTAAAATCACACTTCCACTGTACAGTCAAAGCAAACCAAAAGGAACAATACCTACTACGATATTGAGCGAAGGGCGCTGCCGGTTAGGGCAAGTATGATACCTCGCAGGTTTGCGCGTTGTTCACGGGGTGTTAAAATAACCTTGTTTTGTGCATACTGCACTCCTTTTTATTACACGTGCAGTCTGTGGGCCGATTTTACGCAGAAATCGTACAGCCTCCTTCGCGTTCAATAAACTATCGCGTTCAGGATATTGATGGGGTTGCCCCGCTTCTGTAGTGCGTCAGTGATGTTTGCTGAAGCTCGAGTCGACTGTTTTTATACAACGATCCAGCCCCAACCTTATGTTAGCTGTGTGGCGAGCAGACTCGATTGTTTATGTACGTGAGTCGCTGCTGCAAGCTGTCCACCTCGGTGTTAGGCGTGTGGCAGTGATTCACATGCATTCATGGTTTTAGGTTAAGTGATTAGAATAGAAATGAATAGGGGTAAGGAATATTGTTACCAACACAATTGAGTCATGTTGCTTGATTAATAAAGATATTATTATTATTACCACGCTAGACCTTTATACGTGTGCGACTGTGTGCGCGCGTAGATTTGTAATGTGACCACAATTTTCTCCTACAATCAGTATAATTAATTTAGTAAATAAACAATGTTTTATACATAATAATAAAAATTCAATGTATGTATTATGATTATAACATAGGTAATATTCTAAATGGAGTGTTTGGTGGTGTACGTTAATCCCGGGACATCTTGTATAGTTGTAAGGTAACAATCAATTTGCCTGTAAGTTTTAACAGCAAAGAGAAGTTAAAATTAACTAAAACAAGTTCTTACAAAGTCAGTTTGATCTTAACTATCAGTCCGAAACGCAAGTTTTAGTGTTGAAGAGCTCAACAATTCAATAGTTGTTAGTTTATAGTAAGGTCTGATTAACAAGTTCTTGAGTTGATGGGTTCTTTAGAAACTGTAGTTACAAGCAGTTTGTCAGTTTACAGAATTGTACTGGATTAAATTAAATGCCTTACAAATGGATTGACTTGCGTCCTAGTGGTAGTTATTATGAAGAAGAGATCGAATCGTGGGGTGCTGTGTAAGATTTTTGGGTCGAATAACGTATTACGAGGGCATCTTGTTCTTTTGTGCGAGGCTGGGCACATGATAAGTATTAGTTAAGCACTTTTTAAACTTTTGTTGGTTTTATAGATTTTGACCAATGCCATATCATCATCGCGTTGTCCGCACTCGGAAAAACTAATGCTGGTATTCCATACGTAGATACGATACTAAATGATACAACTCCTTAACGATAAACAAAACAGAGGAAAAAGTTTCATAACTGAAAATATGAAAAGATAAAGAGAAAGAGAAATTGCTACAACAATATTTGGAAAAATAGTAAATTTTTCCAAATATTGTTGTAGCAATTTCTTAGAAAATGTTTACAATAATATATTAAAATACTTACGCTTCAGATATGAGGGCTCTCAGTTTACAGAAAACGATGCCGAGGCTGTAGGGGTACTGGTGCCACGAGACGGATAGGTCGTTGGGAAGACCTGGAACAAAGAAGGATTTTCTTTATCGTTGGGAGTTGAGCAGTTACCAAGTCTCACCTTGGGGTATCGTGCCCAATGTCAAAGGGCTAGGCCGGCAGAGCGATAATATGGGTGTTGAGTAGGTATCTTCACAACTGTTTATTGCTGTGTCTATGTAGATGTTACGCGATTTCGGTAAGTTATTTGTCAATGAGAATATGGCCATTGTAGTAGCATGTTGGCAGTAAACATATTTTTCAATACAGTTGTTAAACATGGCGTACTTTCAGAGGCTATAATTATGATTCGAAAATTAAATCTTTGGCATCTTTCTGTTACGCGGTCATGATTTTTTTTAACAAGCTCGATCATTACTTTTGCAGTTGAGTTTGAAATATTTATTTAATCAATTTAAAAAGTTTAGTAGCAAGGCGTTTTCATACATAGAATAAAATGGGATAGATTTTATACGAGGAAAAATGAATGAGTCCGTACGTCTTAGCATTGAATTCTCAAAAGTCTTTTGAATAATAATAATAATAATAATAACCCCACCGCCGTATCTCTACGTTGACGTCGTGGTGGGGCTTGCTCGCTCCGAGCTCTAGGTCTGTGCCGGTAGAGTTTACTTTCCCGGAACATGTCTAGGGTGAGGAGCCAGACCAAGAGAGATACAGGAACCCGCAGGGCAGCATGTGGCGAGCTGTTGGGTAGTTGCAACCCCACGGACCCTATCTCCCGGGAGAAGTCATGTTCCTCATCTCTGGCTTGCCTTTATTGGCCGGCTGGAGTGAACACTGACGAGGAACTGAGCTCCCAACTCATTCTTGCCTTTATTGGCCGGCTTGAGTGGATATTCGCAAGAGCAAACGTGCTCGGAGGAAGGAAGTATTCCAGTAAGTGCTTGTAGGGATCTTGACCATCTTCCGGGCTCTGGGATTATTCTGAGAGCCGTGGAATACCCCTCTACTCCTCGAACACCTCAGGACATGGCCCTTGTCGCTACGTCACTATGTGCTAGCGACCGTTTTCGGGGGCCCATTATTGAGTGTGCAAGTCACCCCCTGCCATTTTATCCGTGTATAATAAAACATTGATCAGGCAGGGGCCATAGTCCTTCCATAGTTCAAGTAACCAGTCCATTTTAACGACCCAAAACCTATAGTTCAATATTTTTGTTTCCATATCCTGCAATACACCAACCGGGGGTTGTCCTTGGGTGCAGTTGCATAGTGCGTACAGGGATAATCGTCGGTTACTGCCTCATTTCATTACAAGCGTGTAACGGGCCTCTGCGAGTTGGCTTCGGCCCCTCGTACGCCTTCCAAAGGCCCGGGACCCCAGGATCCCGAGATATGTTAAAAACATAAAAATAATAATAATAATATTTTATTTGACGTAAAAGTACACATACAGCACTACACTTAATTAAACATGGGAATAGCCTGACACAAAATATTGATCAATGACACCTATGCTAGGAAAAACCTGTGTTACAGGGGTCATCCATCCGTCCATTATGGATGTTATAGTAGTTACTTACAATTAGTAAAGTGCACTTTTGTAAAAAATATATAAATATACAAATAAACTATACTAATTCAATTGATTTTGAGGATAAGAAAGGTAGTATCTATTAATGTGCCGGGTGTGTGTTGTTTGTGTGAGTGTAGGTGTGTAAGGGGAGTGTAGATATTTAAGAGTGAGAGGGTGAGTTTAGGTATGTATGAGTGGGTGCCTGATTTGTTTAAGTTATGCTTTAAGTAATTCTTCCGTGTCGTCATAATTTAGGGTGAGCAGATATTCCTTTATTTTTTATTTGCATTGGAATTTGTTTAAGCAATGTATGTTTAATGGTTGTTTAATATATTTAATTACCAGTTTTAATTTAATTATTTTCACATCAACATTTGTCAAAAATCGAATAGGCTGTATAGACTGTTTTTGTTGTAAAAAAAAATGTCCAGTTGCAAAAACGCGCCATTTTCTGAAAATTTAAATTTTTGTTTGATAAATTGATAATTTTTTTACTATTTCCCACAACTGTATTGAAAAACGTCATGTGTCATCCAAAACCCCCCTCGCCTTCGGCGCGGGCTTGTTAATGACAGCTAGTTTGCAATAACCTACTTTCCACCCTTGTATCACAATGTACTATTATTACATACCTAATGATTTTTTTTTTATCTGAGTGCTCTAGAGAGGTTGCCTATTTTTATGATTGTGGCGGCATATATGTTAACAGTTTGCCGATACGTTTCTAAAGCACATGGTTGTAGGTTCGAATCGATTTTAGTTTGGAGTTTCAGTTTATGTAATGTAAGAGACCATTTAATTTCAGTGAAGTAAATTCATGTAAGAACGCAAAGTAATCATTAATACTCCTATCATTATTACCTACTCGTAGCATTATTTTTATTCACCGTTTATAAATAAGCGGGAAAACTATTACGATGTACTTTGACTTATATTAAAAACGTCAAATATACCAGTTTATACTGAAAGCTCTATGACCTTTTACTTTTAATAAAGCTCGACACAAATATTGTTGAACCTTACAAACTTAGTAATAATATAAAATATTACTGGGAGAACGTTTCTGGAAGTAATACAAGATAAATGTAATTTTTTTGTAAGAAAATAAATTGTTTTTGTTATGATTACTGTGGATAATACACGTAAGTGGCTTTTGTAAAGTATTCCTGCTTACTTAACGAAACTGTGGACTTGTTAAGAGAGTCAAGTTTATAATGTATCGAGTAGCGTTTGATCTCAGAACCACACTCTTGCCAGATGTATTTTACCCTTTAGGCTATATTCGCTTATAGTTTCAGGTTTCTCTTGTAAAATATATTCTAACTCACCACGAAATAAATATACCATTACAGTTTTTCGGCTGAAAACGAAAACGAATTTCGAGCTGCACCCTTATTTCATAACACACTATCAATCACAATCTGAATTATTTTGAAGGATATTAATAATCTATTGCTTCATATGTTCGAAAAAATTGTGTGCTCAACGACGTAAATAACGCAATGAATGTTTAGAACTGTCAAAAAGGAAAGCCATTGCTACTGTAAGTGTATGCAATTAACCCGCTGATTTGCATTGTCGAAAATTGACGAAACTGGATATTTTGGCAGCAATTCATCGCAAAAACAAAAACGGAATTTGGCCGGATTCTACGAGTATATACAGCCACTAAGGTATTTTCATAACAGATATGAGTTCAGTGCCTGTATATCACGACCCGAACGCTGATGCTTCCAAAGGTTATACAATTTATTTCTCTATAAGTACCCTACCAACTATCTTTTAGGGATGTTAACTCATTGGAGGTAAGTAGAGGCTTTGATCAGCTCACGGTAGCCTGTAAAACATTACGGGTATGTATAGACTGCCTAGAGCTCCATAGCTTTTTTGGCGACAATATTGTGCCCGACAAATACATCGAACACCATCCGAGCCGCCAGCGCAATCTGTTTGCGCAACAATCATCCAACATTGTCGCCAGAGCTGAATCCCTTGAAGACTTTGAAGATGCTCAACGCTCTTCTGTCCTGAATGTGATATGTTTGCAGATGAATGGAGTAAAATTATGCGTATAATTGTCTGGTGTTCTGTGAGAGAAAGTATGCAAGGGAGTCCACTGTTCCATGTATATGATACCGGCAATCTGTATAATCCGGTAGTCTATACAATACTTAGGCAATGTATAGAATACCTAAAACGTTTAGGTAATGTATGAAATATTAGTTATTTTATACTTTGCCTAGGTATTCTATACAGTACCGAATGTACAACTGGCAATGTGTGAAAAAGATGAAAGCGGGGAAGGGGAAGACGTGCGAGCAGGCAGTAAACTTTTTTTTCATTGAATATAAAATCGTTTGATATACCACTCAAAAGACATAAAACCTATTTAGTCTAATGATAAAAACTCCTAGTTAAAATGGTCACTGTTCTAACTTAACCTAACCCAAATGATTCACCAACAATGGAGAGGATCAGGCGCTCGGCGGCCGCTCCCGCTTTAGCCTTCTTACCTAACACCCGAGTGAGATTGCTCTGAATCGGGGTGTTAACCATAACGATGGTACTTACATAACATTGATAAATATAGACCCAATCTATTTACTTTACACATTGCCGGTGAACCAGCAGGTATTATACAATCCCTAGGAAATGTATACATTACCTAGGCAAAGTATGTAATGGACAATAATATTAATAATATTTCATACATTGCCTGGACGCCTCAGGTATTCTATACATTGCCTAGGTATTGTATAGAATACCTGAATTATACAGATTTTTTTGTTTCTATGTTAATTAATGTAATCGGTATTGAACCGTTTTAATTAACTATAAATAAATATTTAAAAAACAAATAGATCTCACTTTTGTATGATCTGTAGGTAAATTACGTTTGATTTTTAAAGGGAAAAAAAAAAGATTTTCCTCATGCATAAAGCTAACGTGGTGTTTAAAGTTATTTTCTTCTCTGCATGAAAAGAAGCCTTTACTTGACAATTACCTATACGCTCTGATATAATCTCATTCAATTGTACCTAGGTTTATGAACAAACCAAAAACATGACCAACGACATTTCTGACATGATAGAGACCTTTCAAAGGGCACTTATCAACACGAGACCTTTCTAAGGGCCTTTTCACAGAGAATGGGCCGCAATTATGCCAACAATCAAGTCAGAAGGGCCTCATTACCTTATAGGGATGGTCCTAATCATGCCGAAATTTGGGTACAGGAATGTGGATCTATTTTGGGATGGTTAAGTGAGTAATTATTTATACTTTGGATTGAAGCCGTGTCTGTTCTGTGAATGAACTTTGTGTAGGTATAGCTAGTGGTTCATGACAAGAAAAACCCACTTATTAGGTAAACCTTTATAATCATCTTATTACAGAATGAGTTCTAACCTTATTTCAAGGTTAAACCATCGATTCAGTATTGTATTTTGGACCGAACACGTTAAAATTCTTATCACAAAATGATAACTCAGACTCGGGTTTGACAGAATTTTTTGTAAATAGAACTTTCATTTTGTCAGAATAAAGTTTCAAATTAAAAAACTTGCTCGATGGTTTAAACCTGGCTCCAAATATAAACCTAGTTTCGTAATAAGGCCATAAGCATTCCTGTTATTACGTACTTGTGGATGTCCTGTAACACTTAACTTGTTTGAGTCTCATTAGAAGATCCGTCTACCTCTCGCATTGCCAGGAATGGTCTTACGTCGCTAGTGACAGGCCTACACTGTCTCCCCATACTTATTAACACGGTTATTTGAAAACATTATAAAAAACAATTATTTTTAAAAGAGTAACCGTGGAGTCTTTTGCCGGCTTTTCTCCATAGGAA